>JACGWO010000007.1:10779787-12054205 GCA_034509735.1 Sesamum alatum | reverse complement strand
ACAATGTACTCGTTGCCCACGAACTTAACCACTTTCTTGCTTACAAATACCAGGGTCTGACTAGCTACGCGTCCCTCAAGCTCGACATTAGTAAAGCCTATGACCGGGTAGAGGGGATCTTCCTTGAACGAGTGCTCCTTAGGCTAGGCTTTCGCCGTAGCTTTGTGTCACTTTTTATGCAATGTGTGTCTACTGTGTCTTATTCCTTTTTGCTTAATGGTGATTGCTTTGGTACTTTGATCCCGGGCAAGGGCCTCCGTCAAGGGGATCCCCTCTCCCCCTATCTGTTCCTTTGCTGTGCAGAAGTATTCAGTTGTCTGATTCAGGCGGAGGAGAACCGAAGCCTACTCCGCGGGGTCCGGGCAAGCCGGCACGGACCGCGTATCACACACCTCCTCTTTGCCGATACCCTCCTGTTCTGTCAAGCCACACGGGAAGCCCTGCTCTGTATCCAATCTGTGTTGCGCATCTTCGAGGCTGTGTCGGGACTTCCGATCAACGTTGACAAGTTGGCCACAGTTTTTAGCAGGAACACTCCTCCAGCGCTTCGGACCGAGCTCGCCAACCTCATTGGGATCCTGGTGGTGGACAAGAATGACAAGTACCTTGGTCTACCAGCAGTGGTGGGGAAGTCCAAGAGGGCAGTTTTCGAGGGCCTGAAGGATCGTATTTGGAGGGCCTTCAATAATTGGGTGGCCAAATGACTCTCGCAAGCCGGACGGGTGGTGATGATCAAAGTTGTTATCCAGGCTATCCCCACATACGCAATGAGTTGCTTCCGACTGCCGGACTCCCTCCTGTAGGAGATCGAGAGCATGACTGCGACCTTCTTCTGGAACCAAGATCGGGAGCGCAAGATTCACTGGAAGGCATGGCATGAGGCGTGGCGAAATAAGAACGAGGGTGGACTGGGGATCCGCACGCTTGAGGAATTTAACGAAGCCCTCCTTTGTAAATAGACTTGGCGGCTTCTCACCCGGACGGATTCTCTATTGCACCAGGTGCTGTAGCCGAAGTATTTCCCCGCGGCCTCAATCCTTGACTCTTCCGGCGTCCACGGCAACCCATCGTTTGCATGGCGCTCACTCCATAGCTCTCGCTCCCTTCTCCGCGCAGGCTCCCGACGCCTTGTCAGAAATGGCCATACGACCCGTATCTTCCTTGATCCTTGGGTCCCCAGGCCGACTAGCTTTCGCCCAGTCTTCTCCGCGCGAACATTGCCTACTGTTGCTAGAGTGGCGGACCTGATTGCTGGATCGGGGCTATGGGATGTTGACCGCGTTCGGGCTGAATTTGAACCTTCTGATGCTGAGTGGATCCTGGTCACACGGATCTGGGATGGGGCTGCGAACTCATGGGGGTGGCATTTTGACCCTCATCTTCGCTTCTCCGTCAAGAGTGCCTATCGCTTTGCATAAAAAATGAGACGCCCGGCATGTTCCAGCGAGGGATCCGCGCTGCAGGGCTGGGGCATCATCTGGCGCGCCAAGGTTCTCCCCATGGTCTCACTGTTTGCGTGGGGCTGCTGTCACGATGTCTTGCCGACCCAGGCGAACTTACGAAAGCGGGGAATGGCGATGGATAGCATTTGTGTCTGGTGCGGGGGGACGAGGACGACATCTTACACATCTTGGAGGCTTGCCCGGTCGCACGGCTGACTTGGGCACTGTCTCTGCTCCCTGGAGCGGCGGTCTGTGGCCTGTTGGCGGGGGCTGAAGGTTGGATGCGCCGAGGACATTGTGAGCTGGACAGTGGCGAGTTTGTGCAATTTCTCACCATTTGCTGGGCGCTATGGACTCACCGGAACCGCTGCATTTTCGAAGGTGGCGCTGGGGATGCGCCGGAGCTACTTGCCAGGGTTCGCCGATCCATTCCGTATACCTAGTTTCTGTTTTTCGCTTCTTGCTTTACTGTTTCTGTTTCATTTTCTGTTTTTCTTTGGTTTCTAGGCTAGTGCTTATTACCCTCTCCCACGTATGTGCATTCCCCTTTGTACGTACGTGATGTTTTTCTTGCCTATTAATATAAGTACCCATGTGGTCGTTCTCTCGAAAAAAAAAATACATAAACATTTGCTTACATATAATGCCCTTACGAGCACAGGCTTTATTGTAAATCTTTTTAGCCGTCGGGAGCTATATCACTCTCTGAAACTATGTTCAACCATTGCGCCTGTCCATTTCTGGGTGCCTCGTTAAATTAAGAAAAAATTGTACCGGACACGTTAACGAGTGAAGAAAATTTTACAATGTGTGGATTAAGACAATTAAAAACATAAAATATTTTTCATGAGATTGATGTATGTTCACAATATGAAGTATATTTATATATTCAAATTTTTTAGTATTATACAGATGTAACTAGCATCTTATATTGTTGTACTGCATTGTCTAATCAGACCGTTAAAATTTTGATCAAATCACTAGATATGATTAAATAGAGAAAAGAATACATTCGATGAAATTTTGACTATTTTGGTACATGGATATCGAGATACCGTATCTGGCCTGCAAAGAGCGAGATTCAAAATTGTGCAACCTTTAATCAGGCCATGTGATTTTAAATCAAACCATATATTCAAATAGACAAAATCTTATACGTGTTTAAGTTTGGTATTAATCTGGCTGACGGATGTTGAGTTATCATTTCCGGAACGTATACTTGACATATTGTATACACATTTTGGAACGGTTGGTGAATAAATTTAGGAACGGTTACTTAAAATAAATTTTGCAATGTCCAATTGGAACGAGCAAATTACCTAATCGTCCAAATTTTAAATTTTCGACCTATTTTTCAGAAGGGGCCATATTAAATTATTTTCGGAACAGGCAATTTGAAAATAGTCGTTCCAATGATTTAATCTCCCACCATTTTTTTTTCAGGATGCACCATATCTATTTCACTGTAGAATGGGGTTTGGAATGGTTATTGGAATACAATATTTTCCAATTTTTAAATTTCTCTAAAGTACCGTACGTGCACATTTTGAATGGTATTTGCAATAATATTGTTTACCTTCATAACGTATGGTTCCAAAATTAGTATTTAAAACGGTTATTGTAATACAACATTTTCTATCTACTAAAATCGTGGCAAATTGTAACTTATACTGGAACAGTGCTTGGAACACTCAGAATTCAAATTTCACACTTATTATTAATTAAAATGTTACGGTGTTAGGACCTGTTGTGATTATATAACACTGTTCCTATTTCTAAATTTCTTAAAAGTACTATCCACGTTGGAACGGTATTTGTAATAATATTGTTTACATACATAACTGTTCCAAACTTAGCATTTAGAATGGGTATTGTAATACCATATTTTATATCAATTAATACCCATGGCAAATTGTAACGCACCGTGGAACGATTCTTGGAACATAAACTACATCAATACCATCTCCTTAGGAATGTGTATTGTAATACAAGCATTTCAAAGGGCTGAAACTGTCTCAAATTGTACTTTATTTAGACACGATTTATTCCACGTTCCCATATTTCAACAGCCGTTGGACCGACATTTGGAATGATACTCGTTTACCATTAGCGGGCCGTTCAATTATTAAAAAAAAGGTCCCAAACCGTGTTACAATATTGTACTTTTTCGCTTTGGGTATGGTTATAGGAATACAACTTGTAATACAATTATTGGCACGGTGGTAGTAATGGACATGCCGTTCCAATACTAAAGGATGGAATATAAGAGGAATGTGATGTAAGCGGCGTCATTCCGTTCCTCAGTAGTTCCAATCACCGTACCTAATAAAAACAGGCATTGCAACGGCCATGATATTAGCTCCAAATTTCACTTTTTTTTTTTTTTTTTTTTTTTATATTGATAGGACAAAAAATACATTTAATTAAGCCAAACTACTTTCAATGCTACTCTCACTAGCTTTTCAGTGGCAAGTTATGAATTAATTCCCTCTTTTATACGTACTTTTACATTATCACAATGATTATTACAGAGGACCCTTGCTTTCAAGCAAATTAATGGGATCATTTTTATTGTCTTTGTGTTCAGTTTAATGATCATAAAATCATTATATAAAGAATGTTAGTAATTAAGCAACTACTTAAGCATCATCATGCACAAAGTTAAATTATTTGCATTTATCAACTAAATTAATTACAAATATATACGTACTACTGTAAAAATAGATAAAATACCCTCATTTTCGTAGAGTATATATCTGAACTCAATACTCACAATTCTTTGATGACAATCTTTCCATTTGAACCAAAAATCAGTAGGCAATATAGTGGAATTACCAATCACATAGCAAATGTATCATACTTGCTATATGATTGATTTAGTTTCGACCGAACCAGGTCTAAAATAAACTTTTCCCAATATATCTTACGAGGAACTAATTAAAATGACTAAACAAGTGAACAAATCCAGCCAATGCATACAAATGAAAAGGTACATATATTATTTATGCATCTCAAGAGGGTGAAGAAAAAGATTGTTCGACACTGACGTTGTGACGACGTTGAAGCCAATGCACAGAGTGTTCCTTTTTGTACACTAACCAAAGGGTGGGGGTGGGGTGGGGGTGGGGTGGGGGGTAGGGTGCGGGTAGGGGGGTAGGGCAAGTTATTATATTGTTCATCTATGTCTTCACAACTAGAATCCAACTACATACATGAAAACTTTGTTGATATCTTCGGTGCTGAGACTTTTGTCCCCATTTCCCCACTAAGCCCATCCCCAATTTTGAAACAGTCTTGATCTTCTCTTGCAGCAGATATATCTTTCTCTTTCTATCAACTTTGTATTCTACCTTTAAATGTTAATAGTGTCATGGCCACTGAGCTTGGGCTTGAATCCTTGAGCCAGTTTCAAAAATCAAATCAATTTCCAACGCAATTCATCGCTTACTCACTAGACAGTGAGTTGATGTGGAACAACAAGCGAATGTCTGAAGACGATGATGATTCTTGGGAAGTCCGGGCGTTCAAGGAAGACACAACGGGCAACGTGTTGGGATGCACATGGCCGCCTCGCTCTTACACGTGCACGTTTTGCCGGAGGGAGTTTCAGTCCGCCCAAGCCCTCGGCGGTCACATGAATGTGCACCGCCGGGATCGTGCTAGGCTACAAGAACCGCCGCCACTTCCCCCCTCTCCAACCGTCGGTAAAGCATCACCGTCCCAGCTACATATCCCAACAGGCCACGAATTGGTGGCTAATGGATTGTGCCTTCTCTACCCCTTACCTAACCATAACACCATCCTAATCCCTACTCGACCCACAAATTTTCCATCTCCTCTCCTCCCCATCTCACACTTGGCATCCAATAAACCTAGTGATGCTCCTCCGATGGCAGCCAACAGCGTTGTTTCTTCGCTATGTCATTCCAGCAACACGGAACCCTCAGCATCTAATTATAGCAACGACAACGATGAAAACGACAAAGATTCAGCCATTGAAGAGCTCGATCTAGAACTTCGTCTGGGACGACGACCGCCTGCAAGGCCATGAACAGAATAAAATCATATGTTCTTCACTTGTAAGCCATTATTTCCTGTTTCTTGCAAGATATATATACATTAATTCAGTCAAATTTACTTAGCTTCTGTGGTGCTTTGTTTGTTTCTAGCATTGTTTGTTTTGGTAACTTTTGAAATAGCCAAATGAGGATTGGGTACGAGTGAGAATGAATGTCGAAAAAGAAAAGATGCTAGCTAGGGTTCGATGGTGAGCAGTACATCAGTTGATAAAGCTTGCAGTGCAGTGTCATTTTCAACATTGAATTCTGAGCGCATATATATGTCTGGATGTGTATTTCCGCAGGGATTATTGTGCTCTATATCAAGGAAACGTACATATTCAGTTTGGCCGCTTTCTGTTGCTTACCATGCATATTATAATTGCAGCACATGTATAGCTAGGTTAGGCTTGTTAATTACTTGAGTTCATGCCCAACTCTTAAAAAATTTCAGGCCCAAATTTCAAGGAGATTTGAAAGTTTTTGGTTCATAACTATAGGAGATGAAACGTTTGATCCTCTTCGATTTTGAATTCATAATTACAAAAATTAGCAAATTTAGTTCAGATATCATCAGAAATTAGCACAGGCATGTTTTGGCACGTGACCCTTTAATTTTGAGGTTTTTAATTTTTCAGCCAATTTCGTTGATTTAGTATTTTTGCCCTAGCTAGTGACATTTTAACTAAATGTGTCAACCCTATAAGTTATACACACGTTCCTCATTACACGCCAACAGAACTCTGAAAAAAAATTAAAGATCCATAAATTAACTTGGTCATGTGCCAGACATAACTTCTTGTCAATTTAGCTTTTTCCGATGAGATTTGGATTACATGTGCCATCTTCTATTAATTACATTTCTTGATTGTAATTTCTAAATTGGACAGCAGTGAATATGCCACACTTTATAATTAGTGGACCAAAATTATATTTTTTCCCAAACTTCACATCAGTTGAGCAAAATAAAGGAATTTGATTTTACATTAAGATTGAAATCCAATTACAAAACTCAAGTTCAGTTCATTGTAGTCGAGCCTAGTCAAGATTGAAGTCAAAGTGACCTATAATAAAATTGGTTTGAGTTTGATTATAAATTAATATGAATCATATTATTTTGTTATTTTAGGTATCTACTTAATACCTATACCCTAAATATCTTTTTATAATTTATATATTTTCACACATATAATTCAAATATAATGTAAAGTTAATGATAATGATGACTATAAAAACGAATATAGAGAAGAGTGATGAAAGGGGAGAGAAAAGAGTTACATTTTACATTTTATACTCTTTTATTTATTTATTTATTTATCTTTTTTTCCTAGCCGTTGTTTTGGATGGGTAAAAGTTCGATTATGCTATTTCTTGTAGTCACTTTTCATCAACGGACACTGACAGAATCTGCATATAATTTTTCAAAATGTAGGTATGGACTGATTGTCATATGGCCAAACTTCAAAGGGTATGCAGAGATAATTATCCCCATTGTTTTTATAATAGATAATTAATATGTAAACTTATTTTACATGGATGTTGTATAATCATTACAAAAGAATGATTTATTTGCAAAGAGAACTTTTGATGGAAAATATAAAAATTCCATCGCAAAACAGGTTGCGGAGGACTTTTCAGTGGCACAAAGAAGCAGCAGAAAACCCCATTGCTAATACTTTCGGTGGAACTAAACAAAGTTCGTTTAGCTTGTCTTATTTAGTTTGTGATCTGGTAGTGGATTAAATGAGAATTTTAACGAGAAAATTACTTTCGACATACACTGCTTTTCAAGTCAAATGTTCGTGGTGATAGAGTTTTTTAAAAGAAAGAGTATTGAATTGTGAAATTATGAATAGTAAAGTTGGTTTAAAAAATAATATATGGGGTATTTATAGCGGGTATTGGGAGTTTTATAGTATGGTAGGGTCTATGTGTTTATTATGTTGCTTGTACATAAAAATTACTTTTATAGACTTGTAAATAAATGATTATTACTTCTATATACATCATATAGCCCCCTCCTTTGGGATGGAATACTTAGCATTGGGAATAGTAATCCATTCGAGAGTAAGCAATTGCGTGAGGAGAAATGGAGCCTCTATCACATTTGGGGGGGGGGGGGGGGGGGGGGACATAAACAACCAAAGGCAGGCTGCCTGGCGTGGCATTCTCACTAACTCTAGGGGTGGCTTGAGCTGACGTAGTGGGGAGCGACCGCACGTGAGGCGGCTCGCTATCTCGAGCTAGGGTGGCGGCAAGGCGACGATGACGGGCGTAGGGATTCGCTGGGTCGAGGTCGTGGTCGGGCGCAGAAAGCCCCGTGCGCGATGCCAGCTTGAGGTAATGCTCGACTTGGAAGGCACGGGGGGCCTCGTTAGCTCGAGGCAGCACCTCGAGCTGGCTGGCCGAGTAGAAACTCGACGCGTCAGAGCGAGCCCCCATTGCCAGATCGAGGCACTACTTCGACTTGGCGGGCGCCGCCTTGCTGGGGTCGAGGCGCTGTCACGCAAGATTGCGCTTCGTGCGCTGCCTCGGCCTAGTGCACGTGTGTGAGAGGCTTTTTTGGGATTCTAGTTGGGGACATGCTTTAAGTTGGTAGCCGAGTTTAGCAACCCTAAAACCTTAGACTTAACAGCCTTAAAAGAAGACCCTCCCCTGGTACACGAATCCTCACCCGTAAAGCATGTCAAGAGAAAACTCTTTGGGCAAGGAAGGTAGTTTTTTAGGTCAATACCCCACCTCTCCTTCTAAAGGCTTTTCGATCGTAGGTGAAATAATCCTTTGCGCTTGGGAACGGAATGGGATGTCTGAAAATAGAAAACTCCCCGTTGTTCTTCTTCTAGTCTGTAAAGAAAGCTAGAACGTAGAGTGGAAGCAAGGAAAAGCAAGTCTCTAATCTACCCTATGGGACCTTACATAAGTAAGAGGTAGTTTCTTCGGCCAACTCTTTGTCTCGTGCGAAGGACAATGTTCATCCACATTTGGTAGAATATTTATCTAATCACATCATTATGATTATGTGGTTGCAAAGCGACGAGAAGGAGGTCTAGTCCTGGAGACGACACTCATCTAAGAGGAGGGGGTGTTTGATCTCCACTCTCCCCTTAGAGCTCTCCTTCTTGAGATCACACTCTTTTAGGAGGAGGAGGTGCTCAACCTGCCGTTTCCTCCGAGGGCTTTCTCCTCGAGATGACACACTCCAAGACGAGGAGGTCTCCTTCCTGTGACAACACTCTTCCAGGAAGAGGTGCCTAACATGTAGTTTCCTCCTCGAGACAACACTCTTTCAGGAGAAGGTGCTTGACCTCTGCTTTCCCTTTAGAGCTCTACTCCTCGAGATGACACACTCAAGGAGGAGGAGGTCTTCTCCTCGAGACAACAATCCTTCAGGACAAGGAGGTGCTTGGCCTCCTTTCTCTCTTTAGAGCTCTCTTCCTCGAGCGGCACTCCCCTAGGAGGAGGAGGTGCTCGACCTCCCCCTTCCCCTGAGGGTTATTCTCCTCGAGATGACACACTTTAGGAGGAGGTGGTCTCCTCCTTGAGATGACATTCTTCCATATGGAGGAGGTGCTTGACCTCCACTCTCATGTTAGGGCTCTCCTCGGAGGAGGATGAGGAGCTAAACCTCCCCTTTCACCTGAGGGATTTCCTCCACGAGATGACACACTCCAGAAGGAGGAGGTCTCCTCCCCGAGACAACACTCTTTCGAGAGGAGGTGCTTGACCTCCGCTTTCCCCTTAGGGCTCTCCTCCCCAAGATGACACACTCCAAGAGGAGGAGGTTCCTTCCTCGAGACAAGACTCTTCCAAGAGGAAGAGGTGCTTGACCTCCGCTCTCTCCTTGGGGCTCTCTTCCTCGAGATGACACTCCTCTAGGAAGAGGAAGAGGATCTTTCTCATGATGGAGCCCTCCACGACCTTGGGGGAGACGTGTGAGCGTTGACTTTCCGCGGATGTAATTTGGCAATAGATATATTTAGGATGACTTTCTTCCTACTCCTATAGTCGGATGTTTTGGCATGTAATTCAGTAGTATTTAGTACTTAGGATGATTTTATTCAGACTCCTATAATCAAATGTTTTTGCATGTAATTCAGCAATATTGAGTACTTGGGGTGACTTTTGTTTGACTCTTTTGGTCAGATGTTTTGGCGTGTAATTCAACACTATTTAGCATTCATGAATGTAGTTATTGTATGTGTTCCGTTATTTATCGGAGTTGCCTCAAGGGATGCTTTTTCTCGTATCCCGGAGTTGATCTTTTTCTAACTTCAAAGGGGGAAAAGTATCCGCGGTAATATTCTTGATGAGGATCTCAAGTTTCATCTATGGGGAGATTACCTCAAGGGATACTTGCTCATGTCCCGGAGTTGGTCTTTTACCAACTTCAAGGGTTGAAAAGTTTCCAGGGAAATATTTTTTTACGACAATCTCAAGTTTCATATATGAGGACATTGCCTCAACGGATACTTGCTCATGTCCTGGAGTTGGTCTTTTACTAACTTCACGGGGATGCAAAGTTTTCAGGGCAATATTCTTGACGAGGATCTCAATGAAGTTTCGTTTATGGGGTCCCGGGGTAACACTGATTTTTGCCTCTAGGGTCCTCTTGAAACTTCAGAGATCTCTACATCTAACTTAATTTTCATTATTGAGACTACAACAAGAAAATAAACTTCATTACTTAGAGTTTGCATTATAATATCTTAAGGGAAATCAAAAGGGGGATAAGGGTATGGCGAGTTCCTACTCGAGTTTTCTCCTATTACAAGTGAATAGCGAAAAGATCATTTTCCTGCTATGTAACTTACGCTTACTACTTCGTTGAGAGGGATTCTCTTCCCGCCAGTCCCCCTGAGATCATAGGATGACTCTTGCTATTAGAAGCTAGATTTGATGTTAGCTCTCGAGGTGACGCGTGGCTCGAGCTCCCACTGGGTTTACGTACTACACCCGTTTGAACACCCCCAAAGGAGAAATATAGTCATGGCAGAGCAAAAAAGGTTGATTAACCAATGGCCAAGAAAAATGAAGGACAATCCTAAGGGGTTGAAGTCCGACAAATATTGTTGCTTCCGCCGTGACATCAGGCATCCAACTAAGGAATGTCATCACCTCTAAAATGAGATAGAAAAATTGATCCAGCGGGTACACTTGAAAGAAAATGTCAACCAGTATCCACAAGGACGCCAATTTGACCATAAGAACACAGTTGCGCACCCCGTGGCGAGCTCTAGGGCTCGTACTCCATGATGAGCTCGAGCCATGCGTCGAGCTTGAGGCAAGGGGAGGCAAGGCTGCGCACCCCATAGTGAGCTCGAGCCACGCATCACCTCGAGAGCTGACATCAAATCTAGCTTCTCATAGCAGGAATCATCTCATGATCTCAGGGGGACTGGGGGGAAGAGAATCCCTCGCCACGAGTAGTAATCCTATGTTCGCATAGCAGAAAAAATGATCTTTTGGCTATTCACTTGTAATAGGAGAAAGCTTGAGTAGGAGCTCGACATACCCTTATCCCCATTTTGATTTCCCCTAAGACATTAGGAATATTCATTTATTGGAAGAATGGGATTTATTTCTTTTGCAAAGGAACACGTCAACCCCAATTAAGGTTTCCTCACTTGGTATGATTTGATCATACCATGTGAGTAGATGCTTGATTGATGGTTAATTGTGAATGTATCTAGACATGTCTAGGATGTATCTAGACACATTTCATAAGTCCTGTTAATTATGTATATATCTCTATATACATAACTCATCCATAAAGAAGTCTCATTATTCATTTTCTAGCAAAAGAAAATCAATTGCTCTCCTCTCGCTTAAGCACTTGGCCGCCTCTCGCTTTCTCTCTCCTTCAGATCACCTTTGTCTCTTCATTGATCTAAGTTGAATTGAAGAACAAAGCAAGACAAAAAATACACTAATTGATAGTGTAATTCTTTTGGTCTTTATCTTCCACAAAGGTTTGCTTTTCTCTAGCAAGAAGACAAAACTTCTCCCGGATGGACATCATTAGAGGAATTCTACACTTGAAGTCTAATGAATGAGTCCAATTGATGATAAAGGGAACAAAGCTAGCAGCGGTTTACGAAGAATACTACAAAGATAACGGTTACCTTTTGTCGTATGTACTCTTCATTTATTTTTCTCTATGTGCTCTATGTGATATCAAATTTGGTATATGTGCATCCTACATCGAACGCTTGGGAGAACAAACAAGGGTAATACCCCTCCAGACGAGTCCTTTTGATTTACATACAATAGCGAGTTTTTCTGTGCTTCTGCTGTGCTCCCGAGCGGATCCACTTACTTTAAGTGCTATCAAGGCCCAGTTCGATGTAACGGGCCATCGATCTATGTGCTAAGCATGAGAAATGTTTTAATATTTTTTATAAGCATATTTAGTCTTCTCGAAACGTATGAATATATGTAGGAATAAACTCACTTGAATGTTTGGATTTAATGGATATTATGTGCATAATTTTGTGAATTCTATTTCTGAAATTACATGCTCATTTTTCATTATTTAATAAGCAGAAATAAAAAAAATTGTTGGACAGCAGTGGCAGCGGTAGCGGTTGGCTATCGCCTCTATTGGGTGCAAGCCTGCGCGCTGCGTGGCCAGCATGCCAACCGACGTGCGTGCTGACATGGGCATACGTGTATACTGCCCCGCACACTGGGGCGCTCTGCGGTTCAGCCCGCACGTGCGGACATGTGCGCTACGTGGGGGCACTGTGCACGGGCGCGCAGGCAGGGCGTGCACGCGCTGTGCGCAGGGGCGCTCACTGTCGGCCGAACACCACATAAGGGCACGCGCTGGACATGCACGCTATGCGAGATGCGACTAATCGACAACGCGCAAGCAGCATGCCTGTTCACTGGCCTGGGCGTGGACGACCGGGACGACATGATGGTTGGGCCATTTTGTGCCGTTTTTCATCGTATTCTAAAAAATTAGATTTTCTGGAACTTTCTGCATACTTTTCTGAAAAGGATTAATTTTGCATATTTATTTTTAGATTAATTGAAATTTTCCTATAATTAAATTGCTTGAGTAATATGGGTTTAATTATTCATTGGATGCATTTGGAATGATGTCCATTAAATTGAAATTTAAACTTGTAAATTCTATATATATATATATATTTATGTGATGTGATATTTGATATCACCTTGATATATTGTATATCTTTTGCGAGCATGATTATATGGTACAATTGTGTATTGATGTTGATTGGATCGGCATCGGATGATCATTAAAGCCCTTGACCTTGTTTATGCAATATATACTTTTATATGGTATAATTGTGTATTGATGTTGATTGGATCAGCACCGGGTGATCACTAAAGCTCTTGACCTTGTGTATGAATGTATATTTTTACATTACTATTGGGTGGGGTTTGTGTACCTCTTGTTTTGCGACTATTATCTCCCATTTTACGCCTTGTATTGTTAAGACTTGCTTTCCCTCTTAATTCCATGTATTTTTTCGAATGTAATGAGAGTAATTAGGATTATGGCGAGGTTTTATATTCAATAGGGTTAAATACTTTTTACACCTGTAAAGTATGTCACCCTCATCAATTACCCCCCTAACTTCATAAACCTTCACTTACCGCCTTTTGTTTGCAATAACCCTTTAAATTAAATGAAAATGGACCAAAATACCCTCGACTATTAATAATATGATATATTCACTTTAATACCCTCTATAGTAAAATATATCAGTCAATTTGACTTCAAATTTTATACACTTATGATGTCAATAAATTAATATTGATTCTCGCATATTGATATGATCAATGTTAGTACTTTTGGATTAAATTAAATATATAAACTTGTGTTTGTGCATTACACTAGATGTAATTTTAATAAAAAAATATTACAAGTGTCGTTGAGCCTACTATTTTGGCCCCCAAATGTCAAGTGAGGTAATTTGGGGGTTAATGAGGTATATATATATATATATATATATTATCATGTAGTAACCCTATTTTACTCTTTAACCTAATCCTAGGTGCAACACGTTAAGCCTGTCAATTTGTGGGCAACTCCCAGACCCAAATCTATTTTGATAGTTATTATCCGAGCCCGTACCTAATATTTTTATATTAGATCCAGACTTGGACACATACCTATTGAAATAATATGTTTCGGTATAGGTAGAGCCTATACCCTAAAATACTGGTGAGTATGAACATCGATATGGGTACATTTTAATATGCAAAAATACAGTTTTATTCGTTAATTTAAAATTAGGGTAAATTACATTGATATCCCCTGAGGTTAGGCACAAATACACAAAAGTCCATATTTTTTGCAAAATTACAGCAACACCACGTAAGGGGTGTTAGTGTAATGTTTTCTAGGGAATGTTTGTATAAGATTTTCCTTTTAATTAAGGGTGTAGTTATAATTACAACTATAACATCAGGGGGTGTAGTTTAATTTCACAAAAGACAGGGGTGTTTGTGTATTTTGACATAACCTCAAGGGGTGTTAATGTAATTTACCCTTAAAATTATTGAAGTTATAAACTTTTTCTAAATCACTACAACTTTTTATACACTCAAGTTTGAAATATTTATTTCTAGTTAATTAATTTATATTAATCCAATGATAATTTACAAATACCGTAATTGAATAAAATTAAGTCAAATTGATTGACATATTTAACTATAGAGGGCATTTCTATCAAGGGTATTTGTGTCTATTAAGCCAAATGTCAAGGGTATTTCTATCAATTTTATTTAATTTAAAGGATTATCTCAAGGAGGGGGTTGGGTAAGTGAAGGTTTATGAAGTTTAGGGGGGTAATTGATAAGGGTGACATACTTTAGGGGTGTATATTGTATTTAACCCTATTCAATATGTAATAAAGCAAAGCCTACGGAGGATGAGGCCCATGTTAGATGGAGGCCCAAGGCTAGAACCTAAGGTGGAGCAAAAGGGGTTGCAAATGCCCATAAGAATGATAATGGGCTAATACTTTTGCAATAGTATAGGACCACCTTAGATAGACCATAGACTCATTGTGGGCTCAATGGGTCGCATAGGTTGGGCTTGTGATCATCCAAGAGGGGTTATGCTATGTTTGTTGCATACGAAACATTTATTTATCGCTATGTAAATAATAGTTATTTATCCATGCAAAACATTAACGTGATGAGGTCTCAGTCAATTCTAAAACAAACTCTCACTTGATTGGACCAAGTAGAAATATTAGGCCCTTGATGGACTTGGATCAAAATAATTTTGATCCATCCAAGCCTTCCATCCACAATAATGTGGTGAGGAAGCTACCGCTACCCAAATGCCGTCTCACGAGTCATGGCATACTTGGACTAGAGAAAAGCTGCAACATTGTTGTGAACAAAGGAATATGCTCACTATTTTCTTGTCTCACGAGCCGTGGGGGGCAAAAATTCAGGTATGATTTGGTTGATGGGTCTAACGTTGAGTATCATGATTCGCTTGGAGTCCTCGGAATCATGTGAAGAGGTGAGGCAAAATATCTTGGGAATCTCATTGGATAAGAATGATATTGTATATCTCCCATGAGGTTTACTTTATGTGAATCGTAAAAGCAAGGCATGGAGCTCACACTTGTGGATCCCAAGCCCACTAGGTAATGGTTTTCCAAAACCCCACCTGATGGTGGTGGACTTTCGTAGAAATAATGGGAGGGTTAAATACTAAAGACCATGTCTTCAACTTAAACAATAATATTACCATCATTTGCTGATTTTTGCTTTACATTTCATCATTTGCTGAGAACAAATTCAATGATACAAACTATAATGATTGGCTGTAGAATTTGAGGATTATCCTCGATTTCGAGAACTAGGGCTATGTTTTGGACAAGGCACTCCCAAAGGCCTTTCCGGAGATATCCTTGTATGAAGAACATGTGGCGTTTGATAAATGACTTGAGGACAACCGAAAGGTCCGCAACATCATATTAGCTTCGATGTCTAACGACATCCAAAAACAATATGATAGGCGTGACGACGCGTCCTCCATAATACTTTGCATGAAGATGTGTTGTCACAAAAGCATTCCTTGGGACCAAGCTAGCTGAACAGTTATCTATACAAAGTCATTGGGTCAAGATGCTATCTCTAGTGGAGAAGTTCGAAGACCTCAAAGCTGGGTTTGGTAATGATATGTACATTGACGTAATTCTTCAATCGCTTCTTCCGTCCTATGACTTGTTCATTATTAACTGTAACATGACGGAATTTGAGAAGTCTATTCATGAGTTAATTAATATCCTGGCCCAATACGAGGCAACGACCCACGAGTCTGCACTGTTGGTATTTATAGGAGAGGCTTCGACCTCAAAGGCAAATGGCAAGAGGGCCAAATGCAAGAAGAGGAAGAAAGGAAAGGGGAAGGCAGTTGCAGTCATTGCACGGGCTCCTACTGCCTACTTTGCCCCAGTGCGAATGGACAAAAGGGAAAGAAAAGGCCTGCGGTTCACAACGGTGAAAGGTAAATAATGTCTGCATGAATTGCCAAGGAAAGGGGCAATGGAAGAGGGAGTACCCACAACTCTTCTCCAGTCAAGGTACGTTTGTGGTTGAAGTAAATATGATAACTAAATTATACTTGATGGGTATTGTATACCGGATGTGGTGCTCATATCTACAATGGTTTGCAGGTGCTGCAAAGAAGCAGAAGGCTAATCAAGGATGATATGATCCTAAGGCTAGACGATGGCAAGGCCGTTGGTGCGGAAGCTGTAGGATCAGTCGAGTTAGCCATTAGTGATCATATTAGGATTGCAGTTAAGGATTGTTTCTATGTACCCAACATGATTAAAAATATTATTTGTATCTCGGTCTTGCACAAAGAGGGGTATAATTTCACCATCAATAAAAATAGTTTTTACATTCTTATGGATGATGTTTCTCATTTGCTTTGTACATTAGTGAATCGTTTGTACATACTTCAACAGTCTAATTGGATTATGACTGCCCAACACAAATGAAAATTTAATAATCAAGATAATGCACAGACATGGTAATGCGAGGTTAGGTCTTATCTCGAAGGATAGGATTAGGAGGTTGATGGACTCAAAAAGTCTAAAAATAGACAATTTGGACAACTTCCCAACTTGCAAATTCTATCTAAAGGGAAAGATGACAAAGAAACCTTTTGTTGGACAAAGCACGCTAGCCAATGGTCTATTGAATTTCATCCATACAGACGTCTGTGGATCACTAAATACTCGGGTAGAGGTGGGTACTCACACTTCATAACCTTTACCAATGATCATTCATGGTATGGTTATGTTTACCTAATGAGGTACAAGTCTGAAGCCGTTGGAAGGTTTAAGGAATACAGATTTGAAGTTGAGAACCAAATTGGTCGTAAGATTAAGGCCCTTCGATCAGACCGAGAATGGTAGTATTCAAGTGGTGAATTCCTTGATTAATTAAAAAAGAATGGGATTTTCTCTCAATAGATACCTCCTGGAACACCACGGTTGAACAATGTGTCAGAAAGGAAGAACCGGACTTTGTTGGACATGGTCTGATCCATGATGAGTTTTACCCAGCTACACTTGTCTTTATAGGGATACGCTTTGAGACGGCAACCAAACTATTGAAAATTGTGCCATCTAAACAGATATCCTAGACGCCGCATGAGATATAGCATGACAAGCCTGCTTCCTACAAGTACTTGAGAGTGTGGGGTAGCCTCGCAAAAGACAATAGGCCAGTGGGAGATAAACTGGACTCAAGGTCTATTTATGCAGGTTCGTCGGATATCCAAAAGAAATTGCGGGGTATTATTTTTATGATCCCTTCGAGCAAAATATCTTTGTCTCTAGAAACATAGTGTTCTTGGAAAGGGGTTTTCCATCGGACAACCGAGGCGATGAATTACTCCTTGAGGAACCAAGTTAGTGTTAGAATAGGTGACCGTGAAGCCAATCTAGTTATGTTTATGTAACCTATTTCTGACATTCCTGGTGTAAATAATTCATTTTGAATAAAAGTGATGTTTAGTTACGACATTTATTCTTTGATTGTGTTCACTTATTGTTTAATACTTATAATTGTTCAATGCACAAGCAAAGCCCATAGACCGAAAATTCTAATCCAAGAAGCTGGACTGCGCATAGGTTGGCAGTCATTAAATCAAGTTCGGTGGATCGGTCTGAAATACTCCAAGTTAAAGGACCTCGAGACTGGGTATCGAGGGTCCATTGGAGACTTGCACTAAATATTGCAGTCGCATTTCATCAACAAGTGACGAGGATCGTCTATCCAACATTAGTGGGTTAGCCAGCTCTGTGCCGGCTGACTGAGATGACTCGCTAGAATCGTCATATGAGAACCTTGGGTAGGATGGTCGGTATGACTTCATTCCCAGTTCCGACAGTACGAGATTGGTCCTAGGACTTAAAGGACTACTGTAGTCACATGCACACCACATCTATATCTTAGGTTTGACAAAAGGCTACCAAATCGATAGACTTGGTTGCTATAAGCCCTATCTAGTGCAGTCAAGATGTCTAGTGTGGACAGTAGGTCCCAATATAGAATCTGTCTCTTGTCAAACGGTTGACAGTAGAATCTTACTTATACTTAGAGACTCGTTCCCTATAAAATATGTGTCCACAGTGACTGAATAGTGGGATAAGATCCTAGTAGCATTTCAGTGGGTAAACGAGTATAGGCTTAAGTCAAGGATGGGTACCTACGTCCAAGATCCATACCCTAGACTAATACTTGTGAGATAGTAGACGAAAGGACAATGCTCATACGCATTCATGACCTAAACATTCATGCCATGATTTCACCTAGTCTCTAGTGTCATGGACGTTGTTGGACGGCCACCCATGGTGATGGATGAATTCCTATCATGTGATGGTTAGATATTTACCCAAGTCTAGCTGAAGGTGAACCTAAAGAGTCACACACAATTCATGTGATGGTTAGATATTCACCCAAGTTTAAAAGCCTCACGTGTGAATCGTGTGTCATTATTACGGCGAGTTTTAAAAAATTCAGTAACTAGAGGACGAAAATCGCAAAAATTAAAAAGTTTAAGGACTATTTTGCTACCCTAGAAATTTAAAGGACCAAAACGCCAAATGCCTATGATTACAGGACGAAAATTATAATTAACCCAATTAATTTGGAATTGATTTATGGGGATCGAACAATTTAATTAGATTAAATTAGTTCTCTTTTGGAGTGACAAGTCTCTAAATATTAATTAGATTAATTAGGCTTGGTTCATGAATTAGATTTATGAATTATTAGAAGGGCTATTTCCATCTTTAAGTAGAATGAAGATGGAACTATTAATTTTGGGCTTAAGTTTTTATTTGATATTTACTACAAGCCCATTAGGAATTGTTGGACTATTTAAATAGGATTTAAAAGTCCATTCCATAAAGCCCATCATAGGATGGACGGACGAGATCGAATCTTCGGGCTAGATGAGATGAAGGGCTAGGATTAAGTTTGACTTAATCAATCCCTAGGTTTACTAGGATTTGACTAGGTCAAAGTCCTAGTTGTGTATAGTGTGCCTCTTTGGAAGAGTTTGAGTAGGATTAGGAAAAACACTTCCTTATAAATACTGAAGCGCACACACACACACACACAAATCTCTAACTCTCTCATCTCTCTCTCACACACACACACCACCGGCCACCCCTCTCTCTATCTCTCTCTCACCACTTCAAAGAGCTCTTATGTTCGTCTTTGATACAAGGGAACTCTTGAACAATTGATCACGTTAACTAATAGTATTTGATCGATTGTTTCTCCTTTTCCTCTTGATCTCTTGGTAGCACGAGGGAATCAAGATCCGGTGAATTGCATGAACGATTTAGAGGATTCCTACATTGGGATCTCAGTGGCAAAATGTGGAACAATGCGTGTAGCCAAACTAAGAAGTCTACAACAGGTAAGTTACGTTTGTAGTGTTTTCGTTCCAACCCTATTGCCTCCATGAAATAAAGCATGCTTATTTTCTATTATTCATGAGATACACCGAATGTCCGGGAGATTCAAGGGTACACCCTTGATTGGTTCTTTAATTCCCTTGTTTTATGCATGTTTACTTTACATTTATGTTTTTTAATACATCGCTTTGTACGCTCCCTAACCCGGGACGATCCACGTTGCGTTACAGTTAGGTACCTTATGAGATAACAACGTCGTGGTCTACACCTATAGTTCTCACTAATGATGTTCTAGCCATTCGTAGATCGGACAGAGAAATGATGTCGGACATTGATTCAGATAAGTGGCTTGAGGCCATGAAATTCGAAACGGACTCAATGGGTTCAAACCAGGTTTGGACCCTAGTAGATGTACCCAAAGGCATCAACCTGTTGTGTGTACGTGGGTCTACAAATGAAGCTTGGAGTTGAGGGGCAGGTAACAACCTTCAAGTCCAGGCTTGGGGAAAAAGATTACACTTTAGCGCACGACGTCGACTTTGAGGAAACCTACTCGCCTGTAGCAATGGCTAAGTCGATTCGGATATTGCTTACCATAGCATCATGGTATGACTATCGAATATGGCAGATGGACGTTAAAACGGCCTTCCTTAATGGTTTCGTTGAAGAACATATCTATATGAATCAGATGAAGGGTTTCACATCTGTTAGAGAAGAGCAGAAGGTGTGCCATCTCCAATGGTCCATCTATGGCCTTAAACAAGCTTCACGAAGCTGGAACATACATTTTAATAAAGTCATACGGGGATATGATTTCATCAAGAATGAGTTTGACCCCTGTGTATACAAGAAGAGGAGTGGGAGCTCAGTTCCATATGTTGTGCTTTATGTGGACGATATCTTGCTCATAGTTAATGATGCTAAGATGTTAGGTGACACTAAATCTTGGTTGTCCACTCAGTTTTCCATTAAGGATATGAGTGACGCTCCGACATCCTTGACATTAAGATCTATAGGGATAGATTTAGAAGGATGTTGGGAATGACCCAATCATCATATATTTTAGAAGGTCTTGAAGAGATTCAAGAAGGAGAACTCAAAACGTGGATTCCTTCCTATGAGGCATTGAATTAAGCTATCTAAGAAACAGTCTCCTAAGACTGATGAGGAGCTTAAACAGATGTCAGGCATCCTCTATGTTTAGCCGTAGGCAACATTCAATGTTAGAATAGGTGACCATGTAGCCAATCTTTGCAGGCGAAATGTAACCTATGTCTAGACAATTTCAAGGATTTGATATATTGTTAATGAATAAAGAAGTGAAATTCATTTGGCATTACTTTGTTTGTGTTCACTTTATCTGCTTTATACATATCTGTTCAATTACGCAAACAAAGCCCACGGACTGAAAACGTATTTTGGGGACTGGGACTACGCTTGGAGGTAGGTCCATGAAATCAGTCCCTCCGAATCAGTCCGGAAATCTCCAAGTCAAGGAATCTCGAAAATGGGTACCGAGATTCCCCTTGAGACTTGCATTAAGCATCTGCTGTCGTATTTCATCGAAGGGTGACGAAGGTCGTCTAAGCATTGTTAGTGGGTTAGCCTGCTAGGGAGCAGCTGACTGAGGTGACTCGCGGGAACCATCTTACGGAGGACCTTAAGTAGGGTCGGCTAGGTATGACGTGTGTTCCCGGTTCCAACAGTACAGGTTAAGTCCTTTGACTCGAGGAACTGCTGAGTTTATCTGTATATCGAGGCTGTATCTTAGATATGGTGAGAGATTGCCAAGATGCACTTGAGTAGTCATAAGCCATGTCTAGTGCACCCCCGGTGTATATAGTCATAGTAGTTTGCAAGAAAGGATCTGTCTCCTGTCAAAAGGCATTGATAGTTGAGTCTCACATATGCTCTGTATCTCGTCCCTAAAATCAGTGGCCACAGTTACTGAACAGAAGGGAAGGTTTCCCTTGCAGCGTTTAGTAAGGACATACCGACACTTAGGTCCAAAATGGGTACCTGCATTTTCCGTGCCCTAGACTCAAAGTGGTGAGATCGTAGACGGAAGGACAAATGTACTGTTAGAGCCTAAATGTTCATCCCCGAATATTCACCTAGTCTCTAGTACCATGGACCGTTGCTAGATGGTCACCCATGGTAACGGGCGGATTCTAGGAATCCGACCAAGTCTAGCTGAAAAGTGAACCTAAAGAGTCACACACAATCCACACCCATTAAGTATTTAATTTAGAATTAAATATTTAGAGAAATGGAATGATTAAATTGGATTTAATCGGGTCCTTGATTTTCTTGGAAAGAGTTAATTCCTTTTATTAGATAAAAAGAATTGATCTAATAAATTAGATTTATTAGAAAATTAATTTAATGGGCCTAGAATATATATTTATATTTATTATATTTATTTATTGCCCTTTGGAATATTAAAATAGGTTTGAAATATTCCATTAAATTAAATTAATGGTTGAGATTAAAAAGGAGAGATGGATGGCTATGATTAATTTGACTAGGTCAAATTACTACTTTGACTTGGACTTTGACTAGGTCAAAATCCTAGTCAAATTAGTCTTCTAGAGTTGGAGTCTGAAGAGGATTAAACTCCTCCTCTATAAATACTCATAGCCTTTCACCTTTGGAAGGATGATGAATTTCCAACACGCACACACACACACACACACACTACACACACTCACTCGTGTGCCTCTCCTTCTCTTCTCGTCCGCCTCTCTCTCTCATTCTCTAAGAATTTATTTCTTGTTCTTTTGTTCTTGGAACAATTGAACATAGGAGGATTAATCCCGTTAACCTAATAACGTGTGATTGATCCATCCTCTCCAAAATACTTGTTCGTTCGCTAGCACGACATGCAAGATACGTGGGTGGATTGTGTGCCACAATTTGGAGAATCTCACATACGAGATTTGGTGCAAATCGGGGAACAACGCGAGTACCGGTTAGAAGACGAAAACGACAATTGGTAGGTTTCGATTTAATTTTTCGTCCCTCTTTTATTTTTAATACTATGGCCTCCATGATTCTTGTATGCTTTTAATTCATGAGATACACCCAACACCCGGAAACTTCAAGGGAACACCCCTTGAACGTGTTCTTTTAATTTTCGTAAAAGCATGTTTAAATTTCGTTATTTAAATTTATACCGCGCTTCCGCATTCGCGCTATTTCCCGGGACAATCCACAATCTTTCAGTGGGTATCAGAGCCCGGTTCGGTGTATAGGCCTAGGATTTTACGTGCGTTTTAAGCATGAAAAACATGATTTGGCATGTTTTAATTAATTATTGATTTTATTATTATTAAAGCATGTCGTTTTTCTTGCTTTTAATTCGTATGAATATTGGTATTGTTGGATTTTATGCTTTTCTTGGAAAACGGGGGCAAGAAACCAACAAAACAGAAAAACGCAGCGCGCGGCCGTGCGCACAGGCGAGGCAGACGCGCGCAGGCAGAGGAGCCTGCGTGCGGCCGCCTGTGCCAGGCGCGCAGTCAGCCGCCCGGATGGCGGCCAGGCCAGCGCGCGGCCGAATGCGCGGCCAGAGAGGCGCGCGCGAACGTGCGCACGGGGTGGTGCCTCCAGGCGCGCGCGCACGCAGACGAAGGAGTCTTCTCGTGCGCGCCCGGCAGGCGCGCCCTATGCGCGCGCCCACGAGGCGGCGCCGCTAGGCGTGCGTGCACTCAGACGATGGCGTCTGCGCGCGCGTGCACGCGCGTGCGCCTGCGCAGGGCAGCCACACAACTGGGGCCGGCAGGCTAGCGCGTGCGGGCAAGGGAGCATGCACGCGCGCAGCCTCCCGGCGCACGCGGCCGTGCAGCCTGCTGCCGACCAGGCGCGCGCGCCGGGTGGCTGCTGCCGGTGGCAGCGGCCGGCCGCTGTTCTTAAAGTTTTTTCCTATTTTCAGTTTTAATTTTTAATTAATTAATTCTGAAAAATCATTTTTGTTTAATTTGTGCCTATTTTCTAAGACATTATTTTGGGAGGTTAAATTATGTTGGATTTGAATCCCGAGGATAATTTACCTAGAAATAATGAGGAAGGGTCTTCCTAAAACGGGAAAAATATTATTACCAACGGATGTACCATATTTTTTCATACGTTACGCATTTACTTTGGCTTGGATAATTGTGATTGGTAATCATGTGTTGTTAGCATGTATTTTATGTGATTGGATCATGTGATTATATGTGTTGGATGGAAATGGATGATCACGAGCCCTGGACCGGATGTATGATTTAATTTTCTGTTGGGCTGTGTGCCTCTTTTACTGCTTTCTCCTTCTCCCTTTCTAGTTGCCTTGGAATAATAAGGTATTCTACCTCCCTCCTTATGTACTCCCCCCGGGTTTTCGCTGGGGTTTCTATTTTTAATATGTAATGAGAGTAGAATAGAAGTGAGCTTTTAATTTTATGTAATTGGTGGAGAAGAAGGAAGGTCCAGATTGAGAGCCCAGACCGGAGGTTCCAAGGCGTTTCCATGAAGAGAAGAAAGAGAAAAGAGACCAAGGCCCATCAGAATGATGATTAGGTTACTATTAATGTAATAGTGTAGGACCAACCCTAGATTGACCATAGATCCACTGCGGGCTCAGTGGGTCGCATAGGATTCGGGCTCGTGATCATCCAACAGGGGCGTGCTAGGCTTTAATTTTGCATGTGGTTATTATGATGGATGAATGGTGTTTTATTTATCATATAACTGCCATGGGATGCAATTTATTTTCGCATTATGGATGAATGTGTTAATATTTATTTATGAGATCTCGGTCATTTACTAATCTCACATTGGTTGGACCAATGTCCAAATATTAGACCCTAGACAAAGTGGACATGGACTCTAGGAGTTCGTCCATGCCTTCCAATCCATGGCATAGTGAGGAAGCTGATTTAGGTCGATAGCGTGGTCTCACTGAAAGAATGTGGATCATCCCGGAAAATAGCGCGAATGCGGAAGCGCGGTATAAAATTAAATACAAAAATTAAAGCATGCTTTTAATTAAGTAAAAGAACACGTTCAAGGGGTGTACCCTTGAAGTTCCCGAGCGTTTGGTGTATCTCATGAATTAAAAGCATAAAAGAAATCATGGAGGTCATAGGATTAAAAATAAAGAGGGACGAAAAATTAAATTGGAACCTACCGATTGTCGTTTTCGTCTTCTAACCGGTACTCGCGTTGTTCCCCGTTTTGCACCAAATCTCATACGTGAGATTCTTCAAATTGTAACACGCAATCCACCCACGTATCTTGCACGTCGTGCTAGCTAACGAACAAGTATTATTTTGGAGAGGATGAATTAATCACATGTTATTAGTTAACGGTATTAATTCTCCTAAGTTTGATTGTTCCAAGAACAAAAGAACAAGAAAAATATTTTCTTGTGAGAGAGAGAGAGTGCGGGGACGAGAGGGAGAGAGGAGAGAGCCGTGTAGTGTGTGTGTGTTGGAGTTTCATCACTCCTCAAATAGTGAAAGGCTAGGGCTATATATAGAGGAGGAGTTTAATCCTCTTTAAACTCCAACTCTAAAGAGGTCTATTTTGACTAGGATTTTGACCTAGTCAAAGTAACATTTGACCTAGTCAAATTAATCCTAGCCATCCATCTCTCCCTTTCCATCTCAACCATTAATTTAATTCAATGGAATATTTAAATCCTATTAAATATTCCAAAGGCCAAATAAATATTATAAATATTTATTCTAAGGCCATTAAATTAATCCTCTAATAAATCTAATTTATTAGATTAATCCCTTTTATCAAATAAAAGGAATTAATTCTCCAAAAAATAAAGGACCCGATTAAATCCAACTTAATCATTCCTTTTCTCCAATATTTAATTCTAAATTAAATAGTTAGTGTGTGTGGATTGTGTGTGACTCTTTAGGTTCACCTTTTCAGCTAGACTTGGTTGGATTCCTAGAATCCGTCCGTTACCATGGGTGGCCATCTAGCAACGGTCCATGGCACTAGAGACTAGGTGAAATTTCGGGGATGAACATTTAGGCTCTAACAGTACAATTGTCCTTCTATCTACGGTCTCACCACTTAGGGTCTAGGGCACGGATAATGCAGGTACCCATTTTGGACCTAAGTGTCGGTCTGTCCTTACTAAACGCCGCAAGGGAAACCTTCCCTTCTGTTCAGTTACCGTGGCCACAGATTTTGGGGACAAGACATGAACGAAAGTAGACCGCTACACTATGTCATGAACGAAAGTAGACCGCTGTTACCTGTCTCACGAGTCGTGGAGGTAGCAGTGGGTTTATGGCTCGGTTGATTGGGTCGGGTCTAATGCCCGATTAGCATGATTCGCTTGGAGTCCTCGGGATCATGTAAAAGGGTGAGGCAATAATCTTGGGAATCTCGTGGAACGAGAATGGTATGGCATATCTCCCACAGGATTCTTCCCATGCGAATCGTAAAAGCGGGGTATGGAAAAATTCGCTGTGGGTCCCAAACCCACAAGAAAAAGGTTTCTCGAAAACAACGTTTGAGAGTACCGTGTTTTCGTATAAATAGTGGGAGCATTAAATGACTAAAGACCAAGCATTTAATTATATATATCAAACCTCCGTCTTTCAAATTCTGGTGATCGCGAACTCTGTTTTTAAATGTAGATTTAAAATGTCTAAGAACCCTTTATCAACCATTCTTGAGACCAACAAATTCAATGGAACCAATTACAACGACTAGTTGCACAATCTTAGGATAGTCCTGGATTACGAGAACCAAGGCTACGTCATGGACGAGCCTCTCCCTAGGACCTTACCGGAAGGATCCACGCCAGAAGAACGTGTGACGTTCGAGACTTGGCATAAGGATAACCGGAAGGTCCGTAGCGTCATACTTGCTTCGATGACGAATGAGATTCAGAAGCAATATGAAAGGCTAGACGATGTCCCTTCCATTATGGCTCGCCTTAAGGATTGCTATGCAGTCCCCAACCGGCATACTAGATATGTCGCGACTAAGGCGTTCTTTGGAACTAAAATGACAGAAGGATCCTCTATACAAGAGCACGGGGTTAAAATGCTTACCTTGGTGGAAAAATTCGAGGATCTAAAGGCAGGCCTCGATAATGAAACGTACATAGATGTGATCCTTTAGTCACTCCCACCCTCCTTCGACCAATTTATTGTCAACTACAACATGAACGCACTTGAGAAGGGCATTCATGAGTTGATCAATATATTGGTGCAATACGAGGCAACGGCCAAAATGTCCATGCCTTCGGTATTATATGGTGGTGCTTCAACTTCCAAAACGAAAGGCAAGGATGCCGGACGTTGGAAAAATAAGAAAGGGCAGGGACAAGCCGTCAAAGCAGTTACGAACACTAAGAGTGTTCCCATTGCCAAAGAGGGGAAAGGCAAAGGAAAGGGAAAGGTTGTCACCAAGCAACAGTCGAGGGCATATGACATATGTATCAATTGCCGTGAAAAAGGGCATTGGAAGAGGGAGTGCCCCAAACTCTTCTCGAACCAAAGTATATTTGTGATTGAGGTCAATATGGTCACTAATTCTGCCTCTTGGGTATTAGATATCGACTGTGGAGCTCACATTTGCAATGATTTGCAGGTGCTGAAAAGAAGCAGAAAACTGGGTAGCGGGGATATGATCCTGAAGCTTGGGAATGGCAAGGCCATCTCGGCAGAAGCAGTAGGATCCGCCACTCTAGTAGTTAGTGATCGTATTAGCATAGAATTAGAGAAAGTTTATTATGTACCCAGTATGATTAAAAACATCATTTCCATTCCATTGTTAGACAATAGTGCTTATGAGTTTGTGATCAATAAAAATTGCTTTTATTTGATGAGGTGTGGAATTGCTCATCTACTTGGTACACTTAACAATGGGCTCTATATCTTGCAACAAACGAACTTTGTTCTAAATGCTCAACACAAACGTAAAATAGATAATAACGGGAACGCACGACTGTGGCACGCTAGGCTACGTCACATATCCCAAGACAGGATGAAAAGATTGGTAGACTCAAAGAACCTAGAGGTAGGGGACTTAAGTGAGCTACCAAC
The DNA here is from genome assembly GCA_034509735.1 of Sesamum alatum. NCBI lineage: Eukaryota > Viridiplantae > Streptophyta > Magnoliopsida > Lamiales > Pedaliaceae > Sesamum > Sesamum alatum. The sequence goes on along the minus strand of JACGWO010000007.1, from coordinate 12,026,705 downwards.
CTGTGAATCCTGTCTAAGAGGGAAAATGACCAAGAAGCCCTTTGTAGGACGAAGCAGGCTTGCCACAGGTCTGTTGGACTTGGTTCATACAGACGTATGTGGACCACTAAGGACGCAAGCCCGAGGTGGGTTCTCCTACTTCATAACCTTTACCGTGATCATTCACAGTATGGTTATGTTTACCTGATGAGGTACAAGTCTGAAGCTCTTGAGAGGTTTAAAGAATTCAGACTTGAAGTGGAGAACCAAACCAACTGCAAAATTAAAGTCCTACGGTCAGACCGAGGCGGAGAATACCTTAGTACCGAGTTCCTTAATTATCTAAAAAAAAATGGTATAATATCTGAATGGACACCTCCCGGGACACCACAATTGAATGGTGTCTCTGAAAGGAGGAATCAAACCCTGTTGGACATGGTTCGATCGATGATGAGTTTTACTAAATTGCCCTTGTCCTTTTGGGGCTACGCATTGGAAACGGCGGCCAAGTTGCTAAATTTGGCGCCAACCAGTGTATTGACCCAAACGCCATATGAGATATGGCACGGCAAGCCTGCGTCCACAACTACTTGAAAGTGTGGGTAGCCCGCATACGTCAAGAGGTTAGTGGGAGATAAGCTAGAATCCAGGTCTAGCTTATGCAGGTTCGTTGGATACCCTAAAGAAACTGCGGGTTATTACTTTTATGACCCCTTGGAACAAAAGGTATTTATTTCAAGGAATGCAGTGTTCTTGGAACAAGGTTTTCCAGAGGATATCCAGCTTGATGAACTAATCATTGAGGAATCAAGTGATGGAAACCAGTCATCAGCGGAAGCCATGGATTCCTCGCTTAGAGGATTCAGGATAGATACCCGAAGGGCTGACCAACCTCAAGAAGTCCAACATGCTAGGCATGAAAGACAGCCTTAGGAACAGCCAGCCCCGTACCTGAACCGCCAGCTCCTATATAGTCAGCGCCCACAGTCACCAATGACGTTCCCGTCCTCCGTAGGTCAACTAGAGAGTCCAGACCTCCAATGAGATATGGCTTTCTAAATACGACCGGTCTTCTGGATAACGATCCTAAGACATACGGAGAAGCGATGTCTGACATCGACTCTGGGAAATGGCTTGAGGCCATGAAAACCGAAATGGACTCCATGAGCGAGAACCAAGTCTGGAGACTTGTAGATCCACCGAAAGGTGTTAAGCCAGTTGGCTGTAAGTGGGTCTACAAGCGCAAACTTGGCGTTGATGGAGAAGTCACGACTTTTAAGGCTAGGCTAGTAGCTAAGGGGTACACTCAACGACCCAGGGTCGACTTTGAGGACACCTACTCGCCGGTAGCCATGGCTAAGTACATTCGGATCCTGCTCGCCATAACAGCATGGTATGACTATGAGATATAGCAGATGGACGTGAAAACGGCCTTCCTCAATGGTTTCATTGAGGAAGAGATATATATGGATCAGCTGGAGGGTTTCACAGTCACTGGAGAAGAACAGAAGGTCTGTCGTCTGCAGAATTCCATCTATGGCCTCAAACAAGCATCCTGAAGTTTGAACATTCGCTTTGATGAAGTGATACGGGGCTATAACTTCATCAAAAACGAATCCGACCCTTGTGTATACAAGAAGGTCAGTGGGAGCTCTATAGTGTTCCTAGTGCTTTATGTGGATGACATTCTACTCATAGGTAATGATGTTAGAATGTTAGGTGACACAAAAGCATGGTTATCAACCCAGTTTTCCATGAAGGACTTGGGTTAAGCCTCCTACATTCTAGGCATCCAGATTGTCAGGGACAGATCTAAAAGGATGTTAGGGCTCACCCAAAACTCGTATATGGAGAAAGTCATAAAGAGATATCAGATGGACAGCTCCAAACGAGGATTCCTTCCCCATGAGGCATGGGATCAAGTTATCCAAGAAGCAGTCCCCACAGACTGATGAGGAACTTGAAAGGATGAAAGTCATCCCCTATGCTTCTGCCGTAGGTAGCATCCAATATGTGGTCTATTGCACCAGGCCTGACATTGCTTACGCTTTGAGCGTGACAAGCAGATATCAGTCTTGTGCAGGAGAGGCACATTGGAATGTTGTTAAGGGCATCATTAAGTACCTAAGGAGGACTAAGGAAAATATTCTTAGTCTATGGCAATGGAGAACTGATCCTAGAAGACTTTAGCGACGCTAGCTTCCAGTCTGATGACGATGATGCCAAGTCTCAATCGGGTTATGTATTTAGGCTCAATGGAGGAGCAGTGGCTTGGAAAAGTTCCAAGCAAGCAACCACTGCTGACTCCACCACTGAGGCGAATACATTGCAGCTTCAGAAGCTGCCAAGGAAGCGGTCTGGATGAGAAACTACATCCAAGAGTTGGGTGTGATACCTAGCATCGCCGAGCCCGTTGTCATCTTTTGTGGTAACAACGGTGCAATAGCACAAGCAAAGGAGCCGAGATCTCATCACCGTTCCAAACACATTCTTAGACGCTACCATCTTCTAAGAGAAATGGTAGGAAGAGGTGACATTTGGATGGACCGAGTCAAGTCAGCAGACGACACAGCAGATCCGCTAACAAAGCCTATGTCGTAGAGCGCTCATTTGCAACTTCTTGAGAAGATGGGGATTAGACATATGGGCGATTGGCTTTAAGGTCAAGTGGGAGATTGTTAGAATAGGTGACCATGTAGCTAATCTTGGCAGGTGAAATGTAACCTATGTCTAGACAATTTCAAAGATTTGATATATTGTTAATGAATAAAGAAGTGAAATTCATTTGACATTACTTTGTTTGTGTTCACTTTATCTACTTTATACATATCTGTTCAACTATGCAAACAAAGCCCACGGACTGAAACGTATTTCGGGGACTGGGACTACGCTTGGAGGTACGTCCATGAAATCAGTCCCTCAGAATCAGTCTGGAAATCTCCAAGTCAAGGAATCTCGAAAATGGGTACCGAGATTCCCCTTGAGACTTGCACTAAGCATCTGCTGTCGTATTTCATCGAAGGGTGACGAAGGTCGTCTAAGTAGTGTTAGTGGGTTTAGCCTGCTAGGGAGCAGCTGACTGAGGTGACTCGCGGGAACCGTCTTACGAAGGACCTTGAGTAGGGTCGGCTAGGTATGACGTGTGTTCGTGATTCCAACAGTACAGGTTAAGTCCTTTGACTTGAGGAACTGCTGAGTTTACCTGTATATCGAGGCTATATCTTATATATGGTGAGAGATTGCCAAGATGCACTTGGGTAGTCATAAGCCATATCTAGTGCACCCTCGGTGTATAGAGTGACAGTAGTTTCCAAGAAAGGATCTGTCTCCTGTCAAAAGGCATTGACAGTTGAGTCTCACATATGCTCTGTGTCTTGTCCCTAAAATCTGTGGCCACAGTAACTGAACAGAAGGGAAGGTTTCCCTTGCGGCGTTTAGTAAGGACAGACCGACACTTAGGTCCAAAATGGGTACCTGCATTCTCCGTGCCCTAGACCCTAAGTGGTGAGACCGTAGATGGAAGGACAAATGAACTGTTAGAGCCTAAATGTTCATCCCCGAATATTCACCTAGTCTCTAGTGCCATGGACCGTTGCTAGATGGCCACTCATGGTAACGGGCGGATTCTAGGAATCCGACCAAGTCTAGCTGAAAGGTGAAGTGGCTTGGAAAAGTTCCAAGCAAGCAACCACTGCTGACTCCACCACTGAGGCCGAATACATTGCAGCTTCAGAAGCTGCCAAGGAAGCGGTCTGGATGAGAAACTACATCCAAGAGTTGGGTGTGATACCTAGCATCGCCGAGCCTGTTGTCATCTTTTGTGGTAACAACGGTGCAATAGCACAAGCAAAGGAGCCGAGATCTCATCACCCTTCCAAACACATTCTTAGACGCTACCATCTTCTAAGAGAAATTGTAGGAAGAGGTGACATTTGGATGGACCGAGTCAAGTCAGCAGACGACACAGCAGATCCGCTAACAAAGCCTATGTCGTAGAGCGCTCATACGCAACTTCTTGAGAAGATGGGATTAGACATATGGGCGATTGGCTTTAAGGTCAAGTGGGAGATTGTTAGAATAGGTGACCATGTAGCTAATCTTGGCAGGTGAAATGTAACCTATGTCTAGACAATTTCAAAGATTTGATATATTGTTAATGAATAAAGAAGTGAAATTCATTTGACATTACTTTGTTTGTGTTCACTTTATCTACTTTATACATATCTGTTCAACTATGCAAACAAAGCCCCCGGACTGAAACGTATTTCGGGGACTGGGACTACGCTTGGAGATAGGTCCATGAAATCAGTCCCTCAGAATCAGTCTGGAAATCTCCAAGTCAAGGAATCTCGAAAATGGGTACCGAGATTCCCCTTGAGACTTGCACTAAGCATCTGCTGTCGTATTTCATCGAAGGGTGACGAAGGTCGTCTAAGTAGTGTTAGTGGGTTAGCCTGCTAGGGAGCAGCTGACTGAGGTGACTCGCGGGAACCGTCTTACAAAGGACCTTGAGTAGGGTCGGCTAGGTATGACGTGTGTTCGTGATTCCAACAGTACAGGTTAAGTCCTTTGACTTGAGGAACTGCTGAGTTTACCTGTATATCGAGGCTATATCTTATATATGGTGAGAGATTGCCAAGATGCACTTGAGTAGTCATAAGCCATGTCTAGTGCACCCTCGGTGTATAGAGTGACAGTAGTTTCCAAGAAAGGATCTGTCTCCTGTCAAAAGGCATTGACAGTTGAGTCTCACATATGCTCTGTGTCTTGTCCCTAAAATCTGTGGCCACAGTAACTGAACAGAAGGGAAGGTTTTCCTTGCGGCGTTTAGTAAGGACAGACCGACACTTAGGTCCAAAATGGGTACCTGCATTCTCCGTGCCCTAGACCCTAAGTGGTGAGACCGTAGATGGAAGGACAAATGAACTGTTAGAGCCTAAATGTTCATCCCCAAATATTCACCTAGTCTCTAGTGCCATGGACCGTTGCTAGATGGCCATTCATGGTAACGGGCGGATTCTAGGAATCCGACCAAGTCTAGCTGAAAGGTGAACCTAAAGAGTCACACACAATCCACACACATTAAGTATTTAATTTAGAATTAAATATTTGGAGAAACGGAATGATTAAATTGGATTTAATCGGGTCCTTGATTTTCTTGGAAAGACTTAATTCCTTTTATTAGATAAAAGGAATTAATATAATAAATTAAATTTATTAAAAAATTAATTTAATGGCCTAGAATAAATATTTATATTTATTATATTTATTTATTGCCCTTTGAAATATTTAAATAGGTTTTAAATATTCCATTAAATTAAATTAATGGTTGAGATTAAAAAGGAGAGATGGATGGCTAGGATTAATTTGACTAGGTCAAATTACTACTTTGACTAGGTCAAAATCCTAGTCAAATTAGTCTTCTAGAGTTGGAGTTTGAAGAGGATTAAACTCCTCCTCTATAAATACTCCTAGCCTTTCACCTTTGGAAGGATGATGAATTTCCAACACACACACTACACACACTCACTCGTGTGCCTCTCCTTCTCCTCTCGTCCGCCTCTCTCTCTCATTCTCCAAGAATTTGTTTCTTGTTCTTTTGTTCTTGGAACAATTGAACATAGGAGGATTAATCCCGTTAACCTAATAACGTGTGATTGATCCATCCTCTCCAAAATACTTGTTCGTTCGCTAGCACGACGTGCAAGATACGTGGGTGGATTGTGTGTCACAATTTGGAGAATCTCACATACGAGATTTGGTGCAAATCGGGGAACAATGCGAGTATCGGTTAGAAGATGAAAACGACAATCGGTAGGTTCCGATTTAATTTTTCGTCCCTCTTTTATTTTTAATCCTATGGCCTCCATGATTCTTGTATGCTTTTAATTCATGAGATACACCAAACACCCGGGAACTTCAAGGGAACACCCCTTGAACCTGTTCTTTTGTTTTTCGTAAAAGCATGTTTAAAGTTTGTTATTTAAATTTATACCACGCTTCCGCATTCGCGCTATTTCCGGGGACAATCCACAATCTTTCATTCAGTACCCTGTCCAATGCACTAGGCCTGACGCTACTTTCATTTTGAGCATAATGAGTCGATATCAGGCGTGTGCCGAAGAGGAACACTAGAGTGCAGTGAAGACCATACTTAAGTACCTGAAAAAGACTAAGGATATGTTCTTGATTTACAGTAGTGGAAAATTGATACTGGAAGGCTATAGCGCCATTAACTTCCAATCGGACGATGACGATGCCAAGTCCCAATCAGGTTTTGTATTCAAGCTAAATGGTGGTGTGGTTGCTTGGAAGAGTTCCAAGAAGGCTACCACAAGAGATTACACCATGGAAGCTGAATACATAGCGGCTTCGAAAGCTGCTAAGGAGGCGGTTTAGATGAAGAACTATATCCAAGAGATGGGTGTAGTGCCTAGCATTACTGAACTGATTGTTATCTTCTATGATAACAATGGGGGTGACAGCAGAAGCAAAGGAACCGCAATCTCATAATCGATCCAAGCATATTCTTAGACGATACCATCAGCTTAGAGAGATAGTTAACAGAGGTGACGTTCGGATGGACCGAGTCAGCTCGGCAGAAAACACAATAGATCCACTGACTAAAACAGTGTTGCAAATTACTCATACTCAACATCTGGAAAAAGATGGGCTTGAGTTCAATGAGTGATTGCCTTTAGGTCAAGTGGGAGATTGTTAGAATAGGTGACCAGAAAGCCAATTAGATTGACCTTTATGTAATCTATTTGACAAACTCGTTGTAATATGATAGTGTAACTAATAAATCAGCATTCATTATTTTGATATTATCTTTGTTGTGCTCATTCCATTATGTTAATATTGCTTTCATACATCACCCAAAGTCCACAGACCATATAGACAACTCATGCAGTTAGACCACGCATTGGATGATTGTTATGAAATAAACTAATAAAGGGTTGGGTCTGAAATGTTCCAAGTCGAGGACCTCGGGACAGGGCAGTGAGCGTCCTACTAAGACTTGCGCTTCGTATCACATTCATTGGAAGAGTGTCACGTTTCATCGGCAATAGATGTGGACATCTATATGATCTTAGTGGGTTAGTCGACTGGGAGACAAGTCGACTGAACTGACTCGCGGGGAATTGTCATATGGATGCCTTGAGGGCTTGATCGGTATGGCAGGAGTTCCTTGACTTCGATAGTACGGGATTAGTGCTCCGAATAGAGGAACCATGGCAGTCACGTATACACGATAGTTGTGTCTTGGATCTGGCAAGAGGTGTTCATGTCTTGGACATGTTCATCAGAAGCCTTGTCCAGTGCAATTAGAATATGTAGCAAGGACGGTGTGTTTCAAGAAGAGGATCCGCCCCCTGTCAGTATATGATAAAGGTATCTCCTATGCACTCGAAGACACATTCATGCTTTTTGAAATTGTGGCCACAATGGTTGGTCGAGCAAGAAATGATTTCCTGGGTCGATGCAATAAAGCAAACACAGTCTCGAGCATCAAGCATAGCTGTCTAGTCCAGGATGGGAACAGACGCTCAATTCCATGCCCTAGGCTAGGGCCGACAGATGGTAGATGGAAGGACCATACTCGTGCAGAAGTCGGGAGCCTAAATGTTCACGCCAATATTCACCAAGTCTCTAGTGCCCTGGATCCTTGCTAGACAACCGCCTATCGTGACGGGCTTCTGTTGGATACAAGCCCAAATCTAGCTGAGGATTAATAAATAGGATTTATTAAATAAAGAAAATTACGAGCTTATGTCATTTAATTGGATTAAACGACTACTGTGCATAATTTATTTAGACCTTGAATTAAATTAGATTCAATTTATAGGATTTATTGGGCTTATAATAATTGGATTAAAATAAGGGCTAGTCTATTAAATTATGGCCTAAAACACAACTTGACTTTCACTTTTTTGAAGGGAAAGAGTTGGACTCTTCCCATACATGAGGTGGCCGATTTTATGCTCTCAAAAGAGAGCATAAAATCGGCCATAAGGACATTTTGGAAGATGGGATTTGTTCCTTTTTGAAAGGAACAAGTCAACCTCAACTAAGGTTTTCTTAGTTGGTATGATTTGATCATACCTTGTGAGTAGGTGCTTGATTGAAAATGGATTTGGACATGTCATTTATGTATGCAGACACATTTCCATACTCCAATTAATTATGTATATATATGTATATACATAATTCGTCATTAGAAGAAGACTCATTATTCATTTTCTAGCAAGAACAAAAACACTTGCTCTCCTCTCCCTAGTGCAAGTCGTCCGCCCGCCCTTCTCTCTATCTCTTATCCCTCTTTGTTTCTTCGTTTGTCTTGGATCAATTGCAGAACAAAGAAATAAAAAATGATACACTAATATATAGTGTAGTTCCTTTCGGTCTTCATCTTCCATAAGGTTTGATTTTTCTTTAGCAAGAAAACAACACATTTTCCAGTGTGGTGTGGATGTCGTTAGAGGACTTCTATACTTGAAGTCTAGTGAATAAGTCCGGTTGGTGATAAAGAGAGCAGCTAATACCCGATTAGGTACGGCCCAAGAACACAACGAAAGCATAAAATACAAAAAAAATAAACGGGTTCAAAGGGGTGTTCCCTTTGAAGTTCCCGGGCGTTCAGCATATAAGTAGGACCAAAATGGATGGTCCAAGTATATATTAGGACCAAAATGGCATTAAATCAAATGATTTGATTATTCCAAGCCTTCCATCCATAACAATGTAGTAAGGAAGCTACTTTCATCCAATTGTGGTCTCACGAGTCGTGGCACGTTTGGAATGGAAGAAAGTTGTGCTATTGTTATGTACAAAGGAATATGCTCCCACTTTCCTGTCTCACGAGTCATGGGAGGCGATAGTTGAGATATGATTTGGTTGATGGGTCGGGCTTAACGCCGAGTAACATGATTCGCTTGGAATCCTCGAAATCATGTGAAGAAGCGAGGCGAAATATGTTGGGGATCTCATTAGATGAGAATGTTATTGGATACCTCCCACAAAGCCTTTCCCATGTGAATCGTAAAAGCGGGGCATGGAGAATTGCGTTTTTGGACTCCAAGCCCACTAGCAAATGGTTTTCCAAAAAACCCCACTTGAGAGTGGTGGGCTTTTTGAAGAAATAGTGGGAGGGGTTAATGACCAAAGACCAAGTCTTAACTTGAATTAAATACTATTGTAATGTACAAAATTTCTACTTCATATTTTAAATGTAGATGTATAAGAATCCGCTCGCTGTAATTCTTGTGACTAACAAATTTGATGGAATAAACTACAATGATTAGCTGCGAAATTTGAGGATTGTCCCCAATTTCGAAGACCATACTTACTTTCTGGATAAGCCTCTTCCTCAGGTCTTGCCAAAGGGATCCTCGTCAGAAGAGCGTTTGACGTTCAATGAATAGTAGGAGGACAACCGCAAGGTTTGCAGCATCATACTGACATCAATGACCAATGAGATCCAGAAACAGTATGATCGGCAGGATGATGTCAGCTCAATAATGCTCTGCATGAAAGATGTTTATGCAATACCGGACCGGCATATTAGATATGCTGTGACGAAAACATTTTTTGGAGCTAAGATGACAGAAGGGTCATCTATACACCAGTATGGAGTGATGATGCTATCCCAAGTGGAGAAGCTCAAAGACCTCCGAGCTGATCTTGAAAAGAGACGTACATCGACGTGATTCGTCAGTCTCTTCCTCTCTCTTTTAACTCGTTTATTGTAAACTACAACATGAATGGGCTTGAAAAGACCTTCATAAGTTGATAAATATGTTGGTCCAATACAAGGCAACAATTGAAAAGTCTATGTTGTCTGTATTGGTGGGGGAGGCTTCAACCTCAAAAGCGAAATGCGAAGGGGCCGGGCACTGGAGGTGGAAGAAGGGTAAGCAAAATTAGCCACTACAAGCGCTCCTGTTGCCATGCTGGGCATGGGCAATGGAGAGAGGAAGGCGGTTCAATAGTCAAGGATTGCGAAAGATGTTTTCATATATTGCCGTGAAAAGGGGCATATATCGAATACCAGTTGTAGAGCTCATATCTGCAAATAGTTTGCAGGAAATGGAAAGGAGTAGAAGGCTAATATGGAGATGGTTCTAAAGCTAGGCAATGGCAGGGCTATTGCTGTAAAAGCTATAGGACCAATTAGGCTTAGCCAGTGATCATGTTAGGATATAGTTGATAGGTCACAATTATGTAACCTAGCATGATCAAAATTATGTTTTTCTATTGTTGGACAATTAGGATTACATGGTTTTTGATCAATGAAAGTTTCTTTTATTTGACAAAGAATGGTTATGCTTGTCTGCCAGGTTGTTTGCATAATTATTTCAATACTATCTCATAATTAGATTATGAATGCTCAAAACAAATGGTAAAATGGATGATCAAGAAAAACTCACAGTTTTGGCATGCAAAGCTAAGTCACATTCCTCTAGATAGGATAAGGAGGTTAGTAGATTCAAGGAGTCTAGAAATAGATAATTTGATCCTGCTAGCTTGGAAGTCTTTCCTGAGGAGGAAGATGGCCAAGAAGCTCTTTATAGGACAAAGTATGCTTCCTAGTGGTCTGCTGGATTAGATCCATTCAGACATCTGTGGGTTACTGAATACACAAGACTAGTAGAGGGTTCACAAGTCTAAGGGCCTTTGGAAGGCTTAGGGAATTAGATTTGAAATAGGAACCAAACTGGTTGCATAATTAAACCTTCGATTGGATTGAATGGTGTGTATTTAGTGGAATTTCTTAATGTATCTAAATGAGAATGTAATTCTCACTCAGTGGAATTCTTTTTGAAGCGCCACAATTGAACACATCTCTGATAAGGGTGGACTCGAACCTTGTTGGACATGGTTCGGTCGGTGTTGCGCTGAACTACCTTGGCCCATTTGGGTGTGTTTTTAAGACAGTAGTCAAGTTGTAAAATATGGTACTTTTTAAGATGTGGCATGGCAAACATGCGTTCTACAAAGTACTCGAGTGTGTAGGATGATCCTGTACATGTCAAGGGACTAGTGGAAGACAAATTAGGTTTGCAGAGGTTCATGTGTTGTCCTAAGGGAAATTAGATTTCAGAGGATAACCAGTGTGAGGAGTAGCTCCTTGAGGAATCAAGCAGAGCGACACTCAACAAGATATAGCAAACTTCATTTGTAACCGAGTTTGCCCACTGACTATATTCCAGTTCTCCTAAGGACGACCAGAATATCCTAGATACTTGAGAGGTACAGGTTTCTGGGTCAGTCCGGTCAATTGGATTATAATCCAAAAGATATAAGGAGAAGCAATGTTGGACATTGGATCGAATCAATGGCTTGGAGTCGTGTAATTCGACATGGAATTCAAACTAGGTTTGAAACTCCATGTAATTGAAATATTTGTTGTGATTAGTTCATACGGGGTATGACTGGACTAGTAATGAGCTTAGGGGTCAGTGGGAGTTTGGTTGTGCTCCTAGTGTTTAAAGTGTGTAACGTCTTATTCATTTGGAATGAATTTAAGATGTTAGGAGATACTGAAACACGAATATTGTTAATGCAATTCTCCATGAAAGGAATTGGATTCCTATATATAGGGTTAAGCTGTTCAAGAGTTAGTCAGGGTTGATCGATGAGGAGGCTTAGATTTTGACATCCCCTACGTCTTTACGTAGGCAACATGAGTATGTTGTTTGGTGCATTGGACCTGTGTTGTGTATTTTTTGGGCAAAACGACGAAAATTGGTGTGTACCGAGGAGGTAGTAGACTACTGTTGAGAATAGTCTTTAATACTTTAATGAGGATTAAAGAAGTGTTCTTGATGCACATTCTATGGAGAGTTGATTCTGGAAGGCTATAGCGATACTAGCTTTCAGTATCATGTGAATAATATCTAGTCTCAGTATGAACATATATTCGGACTTAATGGTAAGGTGGTGGCTTGGAAAGGTCTCAAGCGTGATACCACGACGGACAATGAAAGTTGAATGTATGGTAACTTTAGAAGTTGGTGTGGAAGTGGTTTGGATGAAAGACCACATCCAATGGTTGGGTGTGGTGCTTAGCACGGCAAGCCAGTAGTTACCTTGGAGGATAACAACATGGTTGTAGGGCAAGCTAAAGGACTGAGATCTGAAAGCAAGCGTGGATCGCCCGGGAGGAAGCGCGAATGCGGAAGCACGATAAATTAAAAATATGAAAATAAAACATGCTTAAATGAATAGTAAATACACATTCAAGGGGTGTTTCCTTGAACCTCCCGGGTGTTCGGTGTATCTCATGATCAAAGTAAAACATGCAATATCATGGTGGCCATAGGTTTGCAACAAAAGGGATCGTGAAACCTACCAATTATCGTTTTCTTCAAACTGCTACGTGCATTGTTCCACGTTTTGCCACCAAGATTTCAAAATAGGAACCCTCTAAATTGTCCACCCAATCTACCGGATCATGATCCCCTGTGCTAGCAAGAAATCAAGAGAAATTTATATAGGAGGACAAATCGACCTAGCGTTATTAATTAACGTGATCGATTTGCCTATAGTTCTCTTGCATGAAAACAAGGAACTAGAAATAATTTTTGGAGAGGAGAGGGGGAAGGGTAGGCCGACAGAGAGGGAGAGAGTGGTGGCCGAGTGGTGTGTATGTGTGTGTGTGCTAGAGTTTCAACACCTTGAGGTGTGTGTTTTCTATGAGTATTTATAGAAAGGGACTTCTCCTAGTCCTCTTCAAACTCTGATAGAGAACCCTAGGTTGACTAGGATTTTGACCTAGTCAAATCCTAGTTAACTTAGGTCAAACTTAATCTTGGCCATTGATCTCTCCATTTAATCTCGTTCCTCCATCTCTTAGATGGATTCCATGGAATATTTTAAACCTAATTTAAAATAATCCCAAAGGCTTTAAATAATTAAATAATTATTTTAAGTCTATTTCCTAAATTTAATAAATTCAATTTATTACTTAATTCCATTTAATCCAATTAAAGATTTAACAATCGAAGAAAAGTGAACCAATGTAATCCAATTAAATTGATCTACCTCCTAAAATTAATTTCAAATTAATTCCTCCACTACCGATGGATTGTGTGTGACTCTTTAGGTTCACCCTCAGCTAGACTTGGTCGAATTTCCAATCATCCTCTAATGGATAAATCGACTGTCACCATGGGTGGCCGTCTAGCAACGGTCTATAGCACTAGAGACTAGGTGAATATTTATGGCGTGAACATTTAGGCTCTTTAGTACGTTTGTCCTTCCATCTTCCATCTTCCATCTCACGGCTATAGTCTAGGTTGTGGACAATAGGTGTTGGTACCCATTCTTGAATACAGCCTTGTCTCGTCCATACCTAATGTCATAGGGATCCTATCCCACTGTTCAGTTACTGTGGCCACAGATTTACTGGAGGACGAGTGTCAAAGTGAAAGTGAGACATCACTGTCAATCCTATTGACATGAGACAGATTCTATATTAGGGTCTCCTGTTCACACTACACACCTTGACTGCAGTAGATAGGGCTTATAACAACCATGTCTTTTGTCTTGGTAGCCTCTTGCCAAATCTAAGATACAACCACAGTGTGCATGTGACCACAATAGTCCCTCAAGTCCGAGAACTAAATCCGTACTATCGGAACCGAAAATTAGAGTCAAACCGACCAACCCACTGAAAGTTTTTCATATGACGATTCCCACGAGTCACCTCAGTCAACCGACACCCAGCTAGCTAACCAATTAGCATTGCATGGACGACCTTCATCACCTGTCGATGAAACGCGACTGCAATCGCTTAGTGCAAGACTCAAATGGACTCTCGATACCCTATCTCGAGGTCCTTCGACTTGGAGAATATCAGCCCGATCCACAGTATATGATTTCATGACCTGCCATCCTATGTGCAGCCTAGTTTCTAGGATTAAGGTTTCGGTCTGTGGGTTTTGTTTGTACATTGAACAGTTTGTAATATAAAGCAATTAAGTGAACACAAAATAAAGAATAAATACCAAGTATGAATATCACTTTTATTCATAAACTTTATTTGAATACCAAATTGTCAGAAATAGCTTACAAAAGCCTAATAGGATTGGCTTCATGGTCACCTATTCTAACAATCTCCCACTTGACCTAAAGACAATTACCATATATCTTAACACCATCTTCTCAAGATGCTATGTATGAGCAATTGGTGACATAGGCTTTGTCAAAGGATCTGCTGTGTTGTTTGCTGAGCTAACTTGATCCATCCGAACGTTACCTCTTCCTACCATTTCTCTCAGAAGGTGGTAGCGTCTAAGTATGTGCTTGGATCGATGATGAGATCTCGGGTCTTTGCTTGCGATATAGCTCCGTTGTTATCATAGAAGATAACTACGGGCTCGGCAATGTTAGAACGACACCCAACTCTTGGATGTAGTTTCTCATCGAAACTGCTTCCTTGGCAGCTTCCGGAGCTGCTATGTATTCAGCCTCAGTGGTGGAATCAGTTGTGGTTTCTTACTTGGAACTTTTCCAAGTCACCACTTCACCATTAAGTCTGAATATATACCCCGACTGAGACTTGGCATCATCGTCGTCCGCCTGGAAGCTAGCGTTGCTAAAGCCTTCCAGGATCAACTCTCCACGACAATAAACCAAGAATGTATCCTTAGTCCATCTTAGGTACTTGAGGATCCTTTTGACTGCATTCCAATGTGCCTCGACTACACAAGACTAATATCTGCTGGTTATACTTACAGCGTAAGCAACGTCAGGCCTTGTGCAGTGGACAACATACTGGATGCTGCCTAAGGCAAAGGCATAGGGAATGGAATTCATCCTCTCAAGATCCCCATCGGTCTTGGGAGATTGCTGCTTGGATAACTTGATCATGTGCCTCATGGAAAAGAAACCTCGTTTTGAGTTATCAATGTTAAGTCTTTTCAGGATTTTTTCAATGTACGAGTTTTGGGTCATCCCTAACATTCTTTTAGATTTGTCCTTGACAATCTGGATGCCTAGAATGTAGGAAGCTTCACCCAAATCCTTCATGAAAAATTGAGTGGACAACCATGCTTTTGTGTCACCTAACATTCTAATGTCATTCCCAATGAGCAAAATGTCGTCCACATAAAGCACTTGGAATACTACAGAGCTCCCACTGACCTTCTTGTATACACAAGGGTCATATTCGTTTTTGATGAAATCATACCTTTGTATGACTTCATCAAAGCGAATGTTCCAACTACGGGATGCTTGTTTGAGGACATAGATGGACTTTTGGAGACGGAAGACTTTCTGCTCTTCTCCAACGACTGTGAATCCTTCCAGCCAATCAATGTAGATGTTTTCCTCAACGAATCCGTTAAGGAACGCCGTTTTCACGTCCATCTGCCATATTTCATACTCATACCATGCACCTATGGAAAGCAATATCCGAATGAACTTATCCATGCCTATTGGCGAGTAGGTATCACCAAAGTGGACCCCGGGTCATTGAGTGTAACCTTTCACCACTAGCCTGGCCTTGAAGGTAGTTACTTCTCCATCAAGCCCAAGTTTACGCTTATAGAGCCATGTACACCCAACTGGTTTAACACCTTTGGGTGGGTCTACAAGTGTCCATACTTGGTTTGTGCTCATGGAGTCTATTTCGGTTTTCATAGCCTCAAGCCATTTTCCCGAGTCGATGTCCGACATGGCATCCCCGTATGTCTTAGGATCCTTATCCAATTGACCGGTCACGCCTAAGAAGCCATACCTCATGGGAGGGCGCGGTACTCTGGCTGACCTACGAAGGACTGGAACGTTAGTGGTAACTAAGGGCGCAGACACGATAGGAGCTGGCGGTTCAGGTACTGTGGTTGGCTCCTCGTGAGGTGGCTCGACATGCTGGGCCTGTAGAGGTTGTCCAACATGTTGTGCCTCGCGAGGTCTCAACCCGTTGGGTACTTAACCTAAAACCTCTTAGTGAGGTATCCGTAGCTTCTAGTGCCGATGATTGATTGATCTCACTTGATTCCTCAAGGAGCAATTCAATACGTTGGATATTCATTGCAAAATCTTTTTCCAAGAGCACTACATCCTTCGAAACAAAGACCTTCTGTTCCGAGGGGTCATAAAAGTAATAACCTACAGTTTCCTTTGGATATCCAACGAACCTGCACAAACTAGATCTCGATTCTAACTTGTCTCTCACTAACCTTTTGACATATGCAGGGCTACCCCACACTCTCAAGTATTTGTAGGAAGCAGGCTTGTCGTGCCATATCTCATATGGTATTTGGGTCACAGCTCTAGATGGTGCTAAGTTTAATAAATTGGCTGTCGTTTCCAGTGCGTAGCCTCAAAAAGACAAGGCAGTTCAGTAAAACTCATCATGGATCGGACCATGTCTAATAGGTTTCGATTCCTCCTTTCAGAGACGTCGTTTAGCTATGGTGTCCCGGGAGGTGTCCATTCAAAGATTATACCATTTTCTTTTAGATAATTGAGAAATATAGAGATCGTTATTAAGTGTACCAAGCAGATGAGTAATACCACCTTTCATCAAATAAAAACAATTTTTATTGATTGAAAATTCATAACCACTATTGTCTAAGAACGGAATGAAAATGATATTTTTGATCATGCTAGGTACATAATAACAATCCTCTAATTCTATCCTAACATGATCACAAACTACTAAGCTGGCGTTCCCTACTACTTATGCAGCAACAGCCTTGTCATCGCCAAGCTACAGGACTATTTCGCCTTTACTTAGCTTTCTGCTTCTTTTCAGCACATGCAAGTCATTGCAAATATGAACTCCACAGCCGGTATCCAATAGCCAAGAGGCAAAGTTAGTGACCATATTAACCTCAACCACAAACGTACCTTACTCGGAAAGGAATTTGGGGCAATCCATCTTCCAATGCCTTTTCTCACGGAAATGAACTCAAATATCATTTACCCTTGACTGTTGCTTTGAGTCAATCTTCCTTTTCCCTTTGCCTTTCCCCACTTTGGCAATGGGAATGCTTTTAGCGTTTGTAGTGGTTGTGACGGCCTTTCCTTTTCCCTTTTTCCTTTTCAATGCTCTAGCACCCTTGCCTTTTGTTTTTGGAAGTGGAAGCCTCTCCAATCAATACCGATGGCGCAGACTTCTTAGTCGTGACCTCGTATTGAACCAATATATTAAATAACTCATGTATGCTCTTCTCAAGTCATGTACAGAGGATCCTTCGGTCATCTTAGTTCGAAAGAATGCCTTCATAGCGACATACCTAGTATGTCCGTCCAGGACTGCATAGCAATCCTTAACGCGAGCCATTATGGAAGGAACATCGTCTAGCCTTTCATATTGTTTCTGCTTCTCATTAGTCATGGATGCTAGTATGACGCTACGAACTTTCCCGTTATCCTGGTGCCAAAGTTCAAACGTCTAACGTTCTTCTAGCGTGGATTCCTCCGGCAAGGTGCGTGGAAACGGCTTGTCCATGACATAGCCTTGGTTCTCATAATCAAGGACTATCCTCAGATTGTGCAACCAGTCATTGTAATTCGTTCCATTGAATTTTTTTGTCTCAAGTATGGAGGATAATGGATTCTTAAACATGGTTTAAATCTACATTTAAAAATAAAGCATACAATCAGTAGAATGAAAGTGGTGTCTAAATAATAATTAAAGACTTGTACTTCAGTCATTTAATGCTCCCACTATTTATACGTAAACACGCCACTCTCAAGAGTTGTTTTCGGAAAATCTTTTCCTAGTGGGCTTGGGATCCACAACAAAATTTTCCATACCCCACTTTTACGATTCACATGGAAAAGATTTTATGGGAGGTATTCCATACCATTCTCCTCCAGCGAAATTCCAAAGATATTTTGCCTCACCCTTTTACGTGATCCCGAGGATTCCAAGCGAATCACGTTATTCAGGCGTTAGACCGACCCAATCAACCAAATCATAGCACTGACTGCTATCCCCATGACTCATGAGACAAGTAATAGGAGTGTATTCACTTCGTTCACAACAAACGTGCAACTTGGTTTCAGAACAAGAGACGTGCCACGACTCGTGAGACCACACAATTAACTGAAACTAGCTTCCTCACTTTGTCATGGATGGAAAGCTTGGACAAACAACTAAGGTTCTCCATTTATTAAGGGTCTAATATTTTAGCTTCGTCCAACCAAGTGAGAGTTTAAAGACCGAGACCTCATCACATCACATACATATTACTGTACATAACATATATACATACTAGCATGTTGTAGCAATAAAACAATAAATAAACCATTCATTCATTAGATATGCCACATGCAAAAAATAAAGCTTAGCACGCTCCTCTTGGATGATCACAAGCCCAAATACCATGTGACCAAATAAGCCCGCAGTGGATCTATGGTCAATCTAGGGTTGGTCCTACACTATTACGTCAAATAATAGCCTATCAACATACTGATGGGCCTTGCCTCTATTGTTCACCGGGCCTCCATGGATCTCCTTGGAATCCTCCTTCTGGGCCATCCTTCATCTCCCTCATTTAATTAAAAATTAGGACCTCACAACTATACTACTCTCATTACAACTTAAAATTGAAACCCCGACGAACACCCGGGGGAGTACATTTGGAGGGAGATTGAAAGCCTTATTATTCAAACTATCAAAGGCAACTAGAAAAGAGGGAGAAAAATAATAAACGAGGCACACAGGCCCAATATAAAATAAACCATACACAAGGTCTGGGGCTTTGTGATCATCCGTATCTCATCAACGCAAATAGCATTACACATAAACAAGTAAACATGCTATTCATATAAATCCATGATAACATATATCATAAAATATATATATAACAAGCGCATAATTACTACACCAAAAATTTTGATCGTTGGTGTAACCATTGCAATTTTCTTGTTAGGAAATCCTTTCCTCAATATTTAAACAATATTTAAATTTTAGGTGGTTCCAAACCAACCCAAAATAAAAATATTTTTAAATAATGTCTTTCGAGAAAAAGGAGTTGCAGAAATAATCCAAAACAAGTGCAGAAATTTAAAAGGTTCTAAAAAATGATGATTAAAATAGAAACGGGCAACGGCCCTGCTGCAGCCGGCAGTAGCCTCCCGCAGGCGCACGCAGGGCCCCTGCATGCGTGCGCCCGCGCCAGCTAGATTTATGCAGGGCCCCTACGTGCACGACCGGCAGACTGCGCTCGCGCGTGCTGGTCGCGCTTAGCCGGGGGCACGCGCAGGCCTCTGTCTACACGCGTGCGTGCCAGGCCACACTTCTTGCGCGTGCAGCCTGCAGGACGCGCATCCATCTGCCGTGCGCGCTTGGTGGGCTGGACGGGCGCGCGCGCGCACCTGGACGCACTGCTTGTGCGTGCATCCGGCAGACTCTGCTCGTTGCCGCGTGCACGCAGGCACCACCGCATGTGTGCGCGCGCACCTGGGCGTGCGCAGTGCGCGTGCGGTCGGTCGACTGCAGCCGCTGATCCGTTCTCTATTTTCGATGGTATTTCTGCTCCGTTTCCCTTTCAAGAAATCAAGAAAATATTTCAAAAAAGGTAGAAATCCAAGATCCAAAATTAATGCGCAAAATTAATGCAAAAATCCCTAGTAAATACGACATGCCATAAAACATAAATAAAACCACGTAAACCATGCTTTAAAATGTATAGCACATAAAACCCTAGGCCAATACACCGAACCGAGCTCTAATAGCACAGAAAGACAGCGTGGATCGTCCCTGGAGGGAGCACGAATGCAGAAGAGCGGTAAGTTAACAACACGAAAATAAAACATGCTTAAACGAAAAGTAAATACACGTTCAAGGGGGGTTCCCTTGAACCTCCCGGATGTTTGGTGTATGTCATGATCAAAGTAAAACATGCGATATCATGGTGGCCATAGGCTTGCAACAAAAGGGAGCGTGAAACCTGCCCGTTGTCATTTTCTTCAAACTGCTACGCACGTTGTTCCATGTTTTGCCACCAAAATTTCAAAATAGGAACCCTCTAAATTGTCCACCCAATCCACCGGATTGATCCCCCGTGCTAGCAAGAAATCAAGAGAAATTTATATAGGAGGACAATCGACCTAGCGTTATTAATTAACGTGATCGATTTGCCTATAGCTCTCTTGTATCAAAACAAGGAACTAGAAACAATCTTGGAGAGGAGAGGGGGAAGGGTTGGCCTAGAGAGAGGGAGAGAGTGGTGGCCGAGTGGTGTGTGTGTGTGTGTGTGTTCTAGAGGTTCAACACCTTTAGGTGTATGTTTTCTAAGAGTATTTATAGAAGGGATCTTCTCCTAGTCATCTTCAAACTCTCATACAGAACCCTAGGTTGACTAGGATTTTGACCTAATCAAATCCTACTCAACTTAGATGAAAGACCAAGTCAAACTTGATCTTGGCCATTGATCTCTCCATTTAATCTCATCCGTCCACCTCTTAGATGGATTCCACGGAATATTTTAAATCAATTTTAAAATAATCCCTAAGGCTTTAAATAATTATTTTAATCTTAAATCCTCAATTTAATAAATCCAATTTATTAGTTAATCCATTTAATTCAATTAAAGAATTAACAATCCAAGAAAAGCGCACCAATTTAATCCAATTAAATTGTTCTACCTCCGGGAATTAATTCCAAATTAATTCCTCCGCTATCGACGGATTGTGTGTGACTCTTTAGGTTCACTCTAAGCTAGACTTGGCCAAATTTTCAATCATCCTATGATGGAAAAATTGTCCGTCACCATGGGTGGCCGTCTAGAAACGGTCCATGACACTAGAGACTAGATGAATATTTATGGGATGAACATTTAGGCTCTTTAGTACGTTTGTCCTTCCGTCTTCTATCTGATGGATATAGTCTAGGGTGTGGACAATATGTGTCAGTACCCATTCTTGACTACAGCCTTGGCTCGACCATACCAAACGTCACAGGGATCCTATTCCACTATTCAGTTACTATGGCCACAGATTTATGGGACGACGAGTCTCAGAGTGAAATTGAGACATCACTTTCAATCCTATTGACAGGAGACGGATTCCATATTAGGATCTACTGTTCACACTACACACCTTGACTGCACTAGATAGGGTTATGACAACCCAGCCTTTTGATTTAGTAGTCTCTTGCCAAATCTAAGATACAGCCACGGTGTGCATGTGATCACAATAGTCCCTCAAGTCCGAAGACCAAACACGTACTATCGGAACCAACGCCCAATTCCATGCCCTAGACTTAGACCAGGAGACGGATGATGGAAGGACCATACTCGTATGGAACTCAGAAGCCTAAATGTTCACGCCAACATTCACCTAGCCTCTAGTGCCATGGATCGTTGCCAGATGGCCACCCATGGTAACAGGTGTTTCCAATTAATGGTTAATTGAAAATAGTTAATTAAATTGGATTTAAGTGACCAATTGTGTTGGACACAGACCGATGTCTAGCTGAGGGTGAACCTAAAGAATCACACAAAAATCACTATGGAATTCGTAGAATTAATTTGGAATTAATTCTACAAAAAATGAATTGATTTAATTGGATTAAATTAATTCAAGGAGAAAATAAATGATTGGATCATTTATTGAGAAATTCATTTGATGGATATTCCAAGAATTAATTAATTGGATTAGTTAACTTTTGAACATAGAACCTATAAATTAATTGGATTAATTATCGGGTTTAGCTTAATTAATTGATTGGATCAATTAATTAGAGTTTGCACTTATGTTTATTTGGTTGGATTAAATAAACTTATGGGCTTGAATTGGATTGAGATTAATTAATGCCCAATGGACTTTGTTTGGACTTAATTTAATACAATTAAATAAAAGTCCAAGACTAGTAGTCCTAGTCCATGGAAAAATGCAATTTATAGCAAGTGAAGGAGGACTTAAAATCCTCCACATGTGCGGCACATGTGACCAGCCTTTATGTGGTTGGTGGGTGGTTTATTTTCTATAATGGTGTATGCTCATGTAGATAGTGTGGGTGTGTATGTAGGTTGCTTTGAAAGTTAACAAGAGAAGTTGAATTTTGAATTCAACAATTCTAGATACACAAAACTATTCACAGAACTTACACACATGCTTTTGCACGAAATTTTCCATAAAAAACTCTTAAAAAATCTCTGGAAATTTCTCCGTTTTGTGTTCATACGTTTTGGAAAGGATTAGACTAGAAACATTCCAAAAGCACTAATCAATAGTGTTCATTTGGAGTTGTTTGTTTCTTCTTTTCTGTACTTGTATCTAGCAATATATTAGAGAATATATTTTTTCAAAGTGTTGTGTGGACAAATTAGAGGGATTCTAATTTGGATCCTCAAGTGAATGGAAAGAGAAACGAAAAAGGGAACAATGCTAGTACTGGTTCTACGTGTAGTAAACAAAAGGTTGATTCCTATTTACATTATATGTATCTTTTTGTTTACTTTCTTTAGCCAAATGTCCAGCATCTTCTCCTGTTTAATTTATGCTTTGACATACATTGAACTCCCGGGAACTTCAAAGAGAACACCTCTTTGAATCCTTTTAAAATTACGCCTTAAATTTACGCTTCTGTTGCGTTCTGGGGCCGTACCCGATTCTTTCAATTACACACTTTAAACACTAGGAATACAACCAAACTCCCACTGACCCTCAAGCTTGTTACTGATCAAGTCATACTCTGTATGAGCTTTTCAAAATGAATAGTCCAGTTACATAGAGTTTGAAACCTAGATTGAATTCCATATCGAATCACACGGCTCCAAACCATTGAATCGATCCAATGTCCAACATTGCTTCTTCTTATGTCTTTTGGATTATAATCCAATTGACCAGACCGACCCAGAAACCTGTACCTATCAGGTATCTAAAATGTTTTGGTCGTCATTACGAGGACTAGAATATAGTCGGTGGGCAAACTCGATTACAAATGATGTTTGCTATAACTTAATGAGGTGTCGCTCTTCTTGATTCCTCAAGGAACTACTCCTCACGTTTGTTATCCTCTGAAATCTAATTTCTCTTAGGACAACCCATCAACCTGTACAAACATAGTTTTTCTCCCACTAGTCCCTTGACATATGCAGGACCATCCTACACACTCAAGTACTTTGTAGGAGACAGGCTTGCCATACCATATCCAATATGACGTCTGTGCCATGATCTCTAGAAAGTGCCATGTTTTACAACTTCGCCACTGTCTCAAGAACACGCCTAAATGGACCGAGGTAGTTCGGTGAAACACCGATCGAACCATGTCTAACAAGGTTATTTCCTCCCTTATCAGAGACGTCGATCAATTGTGATGCTCTAGGAAGAATTCCACTGAGTGAGAATTTCATTCTCATTTAGATACATAAAGAACTCCCACTAAATACACACCACTCGATCCAATCGAAGGTTTAATTTTGCAGCCAGTTTGGTTATCCACTTTAAATCTAATTCCCCAAACCTTCCAAAGGTCCTTATACTTGTGAACCCTCTTCTGGTCTTGTGTATTCAGTAACCCACAAATATCTGACTAGATCCAATCCAACAAACCATTGGCAAGCATAGTTTGTCATACAAAGAGCTTCTTGGTCTTCTTCCTACTGAGGAAGGACTTGCAAGCTAGCAAGCTCAAATTGTGTATTTTTAGACTCCTTAAGTCTACTAACCTCCTTATCCTAACTAGACTAATGTGACCTAGCTTTGCACGCTAAATATGTGAGTATATCTTGATTATCTATTTTATCATTTATTTTGAGCATTCATAATCTAATTGCGGGATATTATTGAAACAATTATACAAACAACCTAGCAGACAAGAATAACCATTCTTTGTCAAATAAAAGAAAGTTTCATTGATAAAAAATATGGAATCCTAATTGTCGAAAAATAAAAAAAATATAATTTGATCATGCTAGGTTATATAATTATGACCTATCAACTCTATCTTAACATGATCACTAATGGCTAAGCCTAACTAGACTTATAGCTTCTATAGCAGTTGCACAACCATTGCATAGCTTTAAGACCATCTCCATCTTAGCCTAAAACTCTTTTTCGTTACCTGCAAACCATTTGCAGATATGAGCTCTACAGCTGGTATCCAATACCTAAGAAGTAGAATAGTAATCATGTTAAAGCTCAAGTAATATGTACCTTTATTGGAGAGGAGTTTAGGACACTCCCTCTTCCAATACCCCTTTTTACGACAATATACACAAACATCTTTTGCAATCCTTGACTGCCGAACCACCTTTCTCTTTCCTTTGCCCATGCCCAACATGGCAACAGGAGCGCTCTGAGCGCTTGCAGCGGTTGATTGTCTTACCCTTCTTCCTCCTCGAGCGTCCGATCCCTTTACCTTTCGCTCCTGAGGTTGAAGCCTCCCCCATCAATACTAGCGGTGCATACTTTTCAATCATTGTCTCGTATTGAACCAACATGTTTATCAACTCATGAAGGTCTTTGTCAAGCCCATTCATGTTATAGTTAACGATAAATAGGTCAAAGGAGGGAGGAAGAGATTGAAGAATCACGTCAATGTACGTATCTTTTTCAGGACTAGCTTGGAGGTCTTTGAGCTTCTCCACAAGCGATAGCATCATCGCATAAATGTCTTTTATGCAGAGCATTATCACGCTGACATCATCCAGCCGATCATACTATTTTTGGATCTCATCAGTCAGGGATGCCAATATGATGCTGCGGACCTTGCAGTTGTCCTCCTGCCAGTCATTCAACGTCAAGCGCTCTTCTGACGAGGACCCCTCCTGCAAGACCTGAGGATGAGGCTTATCTAGAACATAAGCCTGGTCTTCGAAATCAAGGACAATCCTCAGATTTTGTAGCCAATCATTGTAGTTTGTTCCGTCAAATTTGATTGTCTCAAGAATTACAACGAGTGGATTTTTTAGACATCTACATTCAAAATGTAAAGTAGAAATTTAGTAGATTATTATAATATTGAATTCAAGTTAAGACTTGGTCTTTAACCCAGTATTTCTTCAAGAAGCCCACCACTCTCAAGTGGGATTTTCAGAAAATCATTTCCTAGTGTGCTTGGAGTCTACAAATACAACTCTCCATGCCCCGATTTTATGATTCACACAAAAAAATGATTTGTGGGAGGTAACCTATACCATTCTCATCCAATGAGATCCCCAAGATATTTTACCTCGCCTCTTCACATGATTCCATGGACTCCAAGCGAATCATGTTACGTATGTTAGGCCCAACCCATCAACCAAATGAATATCTCAACTAACGCCCACACGACTCGTGAGATAGGGACATAGGAGTATATTCCATTCATTCACAACAATAGCACAACTTTCTTCCATTCCAAACGTGCCATGACCCGTGAAATCATGAATGGGTGAAAGTAGCTTCCTCATTACATTGTTACGGATGGAAGGCTTAGAATAATCAGACTATTTGATTTAATTTCATTTTTAGCCTAATATTTACATGGACCATGCAGAGAGTTACAGTTTTGTTGTGACTGAGACCTCATCATTTAAAAAATTTTGCATGCTCAAGTTTTAAATATTCAATGTAAATAAATGCATTCCAAACACATTATACATCAAAGTATTAAAATATTAAACACATGCAAAACAAGCCTAACACGCCCCTGTAGGATGATCACAAGCTTGCTCCTAAATGATCCACCCGCAGTGGATCTATGGTCAATCTAGGGTATAGCCTACACTACTACAACGATACATCCCATTATCATTCTAATGGAGCCTTGTAAGTCTCTTTTTGTTCTTCTTGGGCTTTCCGTTGTGGGCCTCATTCGACGGACCTCTTTCGGACCTTCATCTCCATGGAAGTTTACATTTTTATATAATAAAACCTCATAATCTAATCTACTCTCATTACAACTAAAAAGAAAACCCCAATCAAAAGTTGGGGGGAGTACATTATAAGAGAGAAAGAAAGCCTTAGTATTTCAAGGGTAAAAACGATAAAAGGAATAAAACAAAGAGGCACGTAGGCCTCACCCAACATAAAATAAACCATACATAGGTCAATGGGCTTTCTGATCATCCATATTGTTTATCCAATAAACAACAATTACACATTTATATCAAATATAAATATTCTCATCAAATAAATGCATTCCATGCATTTATCAATAGATATCCAATATCTAAAATGGGAAAAATGCAAGCAAGCCCCCTGTGATATTGCAAATGTGCAAATTACCCCCTACGAAAAATAAATAGCAATTTACCCCCTTGTATTTTCTAAAATGAAGCAATTTACCCCCCTATGTTTTCCAAAATGAAGAAATTTACTTCATTGCCTAGGGAGGTAAATTGCTTCATTTTGAAAATTACAAGGGGATAAATTGTTATTTTTTTTTCATAGGGGGGTAATTTGCTCATTTGCAATATCACAGGGGGGTAAATTGCATTAAACCCTATCTAAAATCATGTACATGATTAAATGCAGAAAATACCATATTAACAATGCAATTAAAAAGATGGATATCATTCATACATCCAATATACAAAATATTTTTTTTCGGAAACCATTTCCAAATTAACCTAAGTCACAATTTAATTTTAGAAAAATCTAATTTAACTAAAAATTAAAATATGCCAAAATTAACAATTTCAGAAAACTAGCAGAAATTAGGAAAATTCAATTTTCGGGGAAATCGGCAAAAACGGCACAAAACAGTGTTGGTGGTCGACCGTCCTAGAAGGCCACATGCGCGCGCTCGTGTGTAGGTGCCCCTGCCTGCCTGCGCGCATCGTACGTGCGCACACCCAACAGCGCACACGGACGAACGCCCACGCGCGCGAGTCAGCCGCGCGCAAGCATCCCTACCTGCACGTGTGGGCGCGCGCCTTTTGCCCCTGCCGGACGGCCAACACCATTTTTCATAAACATTTATTTAAATTTATGCTGTAAAAAATGAAACATAAAAATGCATTCACAGAAAATCCAATTCTCAAAAATACATGGATATCCATAATTTTAAAAGAAAAATTAACACATATTTTCTACACATACAATCATTCTTTAAAACCGTAAAGCGTGCTTTTCAAAAGCAATTTAAACATATTTTTTCATGCTTAACACATAATCATATGTAAATCGTATAGCCACAACACCAAACCGGGCTCTGATACCACTTAAAGAATCGGATACGGCCCGGGAACGCAAAGGAAGCACAAAATACAAAAATTGAAAAAGCGGGTTCAAAGGGTGTCCCTTTTGAAGTTTTCGGGTGTTTGACCTATGTCAAGAGCATTTAAAGAATAACATAACATGCCGGGCATGTGGCTATGGATAAAAACAAAAGGTTACATTAAATGAAAACTCTACCTTTTGTTTCACAAGCGTAGAACCGGTACGTTCGTTGTTCCCTTTCCATTTCTCCTTTCGTTCACTTGAGAATTCAATGTAGAATTCCTCTAAGTATTTTCCACACCACACTATGGAGAAATACTCTAATCTATTGCTAGATAGAAATAGAGAATTGAAAAAGAAACACTTCCAAAACAACTCTATTGTTTAGTGCCTTTTAGAATGTTTTTAGTTCAATCCTTTCCAATGGTACAAAACAAAAAGGAGAATTTTTTCTGATATTTTGTAGAGTTTTTGGCTTAGAAAAACGTGCAAGGGATCATCTCCAAGTTATGTGAATAGTTTTTGTATATGTAGGAAATTGAATTCAAAATTCAACCTCCAAAATTAACCTCCAAGGCTAACTTACATACACACACACGCTATATGCATAAATTTTACACCATGATAGCATATAAACCACCCACAAAACCCCATCATGGTTGGCCACATGTGTTTCTCATGTGGAGAAGTTTTAACTTGCTATAACTTGCATTTTTCCATGGACTTAGAAGATTAGTTTTGGACCTTGATTTAATCTAATTAAATTATGTCCAAAAAACGTCCATTGGGCATTAAATAATCTAATTAATCTCAATCTAATTGAAGCCCACAAGTTTATTTAATCCAATAAATAAACATAAGTCCAAACTCTAATTAATTGATCCAATCAATTAATTAAGCCAAGCCCAATAACTTAATCCAATTAATTTAAAGGTTTTAAGCCCATGAACCAACCAATCTAATTAATTAATTCTTGGACCATTCATCAAATGGATTTCTCAATAAATGATCTAATGAAATTTTTTCTCCTTGAATTAATTTAATCCAATGAAATTAATTTGCTTATTCTAGAACTAATTCCAAATTAATTCTATCGACCCCACAGTGACTTGTGTCTGACTCATTAGGTTCACCATAAGCTAGACTTGGGCTTGTGTTCAACACAATTGATTAACCAAATCCGATTGAATTAACTGTTTCCAATTAACCATTAATCGAAAACGCCTGATACCATGGGTGGCCATTTAGCAACGGTCCATGATAGTAGAGACTAGGTGAATGTTGGCGTGAGCATTTAGGTTCCTGAGTACCATATGGGTACAGTCCTTCCATCATCCATCTCCAGTCTAAGTTTAGGGCACGGAATTGGATGTCAGTTCCCATCCTGGACTAGACAACTATGCTCAAAGACTCGAGACGCGTTTGCTCTATTGATCGACCTAGAAAACCATTCCCTACTCGACCAATCGCTATGGAGACAGACTTAAAGAGTTTAAACCATCTCAGAGTGCATAGGAGACTCGACTGTCACATACTGATAGGTGATGGATCCTATCTTGGAACCCACCATCCTTACTGCATACTCCGACTGCACGGGATAAGGCTTATAATGAATGCATCCCAGATACGGACATCTCTTGCCAGATCCAAGATATAACCATCATATGCATTTGACTGCCATGGTTCCTCAGGTCCGAGGACTAATCACGTACTACTGGAGCTGAAAATACCAGTCATACCGACCAAGCCTCCAAGGCTTCCATATGACGATTCCTGCGAGTCAGTTCAGTCATCTGACAACCTTATCAACTTACCCACTAAAATTGCTTAGATGTCCAACGTTTGTCACCAATGAAGCACATCACTCATGCAATGAATGCAATACTTAGTGCAAGTCTCTATAGGACCCTCGATGCCCTGTCTCGAGGTCCTCGACTTGGAATGTTTCAGACCAACCCTCAGAAGTTGGTTTCATAGGTGTCATCCAATGCACAACCTAACTACATGGGTAATCCATTTGGTCTATGGGCATTTGTTGTGACGTTAAAATGTCGTTTAACGTAATCAGTAAGCACAACAAACATATAGTGCCATGGATGAATACTTACTATATTCATCAAATCAATATTACTTTAATATAGCTTGTTAAATAGTACCCAAAACCGCTAATCCAATTGGTTTTTTGGTCACCTACTCTAAAAGTTTTGTGTGCTTGTATTGATGGGAGAGTGGGAATATGTCCAAGTACATCCCCCCAATCTCTTCAATAAAGCCCTTTTCCACATGGTATGATCAAATCATACTATGTGGAAAGGCCACAATTAGTGGCCGAGTTGCACCTTCCAATAGTGCAACTCGGTCAACTATCCTTTCCAAGTGGACTCCTCCATTCCAAACTTGAAAGTCAACTTTCAGCCCTTGGGCCCTAATTTAGTAGATTGGGCTTCATATTACATAAATTAAAACGAGCCCAAAGATCCAATAAATTTTATTAAATTCAATTAAATAAAACCCAAACAAAATTAGGCCGACCGTTGTTTAATCCATGTAAAGACGTAAGCCCAAACCTCTTAAGTAATAAATTAATTGTTGAATATATAGACTCAAAATATATCAAGCACAACGGGCACATAGTTGTATGTAAAGACAAAGATACACAAACGTAAATGTACCTTTGTTGCTATTCTTTCTCGGCTACTAGCTTTGCTCTCTTTTGTACTCAAACGTGTTCACGAGACTTCAAGTGTAGAAGCCCTCTAACGACGTCCACACCACACTGGGAGAAGTCTTGATTTTCTTGCTAGAAGAAATCAAACTTTTGGAAGAAGTGAGATTAAAAGAATCACACTATCATTTACTATTCCTTTTTATCAAACTTTGTTCTTAACTTGATCCTAGATCAAGATGAACAAAGAGGGATGGGGGGCGGGGGGGAGCAAGAGAAAGAAAGGATTCGACCGAGACATTGAGAGAGTGAGGGCAAGCGTATGTTATGAGAGTCTTGAGTGGTCTTAGCTATATGTATATAATTAATGGGATGAGAGAATTGTGTCTGTATACATTGAGATGATCATTCTAATCATCCGATCAATTAAGCCTCAACTCACAAGGTATGACAAAATTATACCAAGTGAGGAAACCACAACCAAGGCATGATTTGTGCTTTCCAAAAGGTGGTGGCCAATTTTATGCTCTCCAAGAGGATAAAATTGATCACTCTTATTTAGGAAGAGTCCAACTCTTTCCATTCTAAAAACTGAATGTGAACTCGGTCCTTGAGCCATAATTTAGTGGGTCGGCTCTAGTTTTAATCAAATTAAAATATGCCCAATAAATCCAATGAATTAAATCTAATTTAATTCAAGGCCTAAATAAATTATGCCCAAAGTCTTTCAATCCGATTAAAGACACAAGCCCAAAATCCTCTTCAATTAATAAATCATATTTATTAATTAGTGTAAGCTCAACACAATATTGGGTCATCCATCCAATGGACTATCCCATGTATAAAGGAATTCAATAATTTTTCATCTTCTGGAATTAACTCCAAGTTAATCCCTTCACCTCCTCGGTGATTTGTATGTGACTCTTTATGTTCACCCTCAGATAGACTTTGGCTCGTGTCCAACACAAGCCCATCACCGTGGGTGGCCGTCTAGCAACGGTCCACGGCACTAAAGAGTAGGTGAATATTGGCAGGGAATATTTAGGAGTCCTGATTACCATACGGGCCTAAGTCTGGGGCATGGTATTGGGTGTCGGTTCCAATCATGGACTAGGTAGCTATACTTGATGCTTGAGACTGCGTTCGTTTTATTGCGTCGACCTAGGAAATTATTTCCTACTCGACCAATCACTTTGGCCACAGTTTCTGAGAGCATGAACACGTCTCGTAGTGCATAGAAGATACCGTTGTCACATACTCACATGGGACGGATCCTCTTCTTGAGACACACCTTTCTTACTTCACATTGATGCTGCCCGAGGTCTTCAAACTTAGAATGTTTTAACCCAACCCTCTTTAGTTGGTTTCATAGCCGCCATCCAATGTGCGACTCAACTGCATAGGTTGTCCAATTGGTCAGTGAGCATCTGTTATGATGTTTAAAGCATCATTTAATGTAATTGCAAAGCACAACAGACACATGTGCCAAGGATGAATACTTACCATATTCATTATGAACGACTAGAACGTCATCAGTGGGAACTATATGCGCAGACAACGTTACTGCTACCTCATGAGATCCTCATTTGATTCCTCTGTTAGAATAGGTGACTGTGAAGCCAATTTGATTGAGCTAATGTAACCTATGTCTGAATAGTTTCAGTGTTTTAATATAATAATGAATAAGAAAATGATATTCATTTGGCTCAATACTTTGTTTGTGTTGACTTACTGCTTTACATTAACTGTTCACTGCACAAGCCAAGCCCATAGACCGAAAACACATTCCGAGAAACTGGAACTATGCATTAGATGGTGGTTCATGAAATCAATTTCTTCGGGTCGGTTTGAAACACTCCAAGTCAAGGAATCTCGAGATAGAGTATCAAGAATCCGTGTGAGACTTGCACTAAAGCAATTGCAGTCGTGTTTCATCGACAATTGACGAGGCTCGTCCATGCAATATTAGTGGGTCAGCCAGCTAGGTGGCAGCTGACTGAGGTGACTCGTGGGAACCGTCATATGGAAGACCTTGAGTAGGGTCGGTCCGTATGACTTGTATTACCGATTCCAACAGTACGCATTGATCCTTGGACTTGAGGGATTACTAAGATCACCTACACACCTTGCTTGTATCTTAGGTATGGCAAAAGGCTACCAAGTCAAGTAACTCGGTTGTCATAAGCCCTATCTAGTGCAGTCAAGATGTGTAGTGTGACATTAGGTCCTAAGAGAGGATCCATCTCCTGTCATAAGTCTGACGGTAATATCTCAGTTTATTCTGAGACTCATCCCTGATAAATCTGTGGCCATAGTAACTGAACTATGGGTGGGACCCCTGTGAAATTTAGTATGGACGAGGCAAGGCTTAGGTCAGGAATGGGTACCTACAGATCCATGCCCTAGACTCTAAGCAGTGAGATTAGATGCAAGGATAAACGTATTGAAGAGCCTAAATGTTCACACCATAAACATTCACCTAGTCTCTAGTGCCATGGACCGTTGCTAGACGGCCACCCATGGTGACAGACGAATTCCTGTCATGAGATGATTGGGACTTCGGCCAAGTCTAGCTAAGGGTGAACCTAAAGAGTCACACACAATCCGCCTGCAACAAAGTTATTTAATTTAGAATTAATTTAGAGAGATTGAATAATTTAATTAGATTAAATTGGTTCCCTTTCCTTTCTTGGTTTGTTAATTCATTTATTTAGATTAAATAGAATTAACTAATAAATTAGATTTATTAGAATAAATTAAATGGGCTTAAAATAAATATTAATTATTTATTTATAAAGCCCTATGGTTTATTTAAATAGGATTTAAATATTCCATAATTAAATCCATCATAGTGATGGACGAATGAGATTAAAGAGGAGAGATCAATGGCCTAGATGAGTTTGACTAATCCAAACCTAATTTGACTAGGACTTTGACTAGGTCAAAATCCTAGTCAAGCCATACTTCTAAAGTTGGAGTTTGAAAAGGAATAGGATTCCCCTTTTATAAATACTCCTAGGATGAGACTTCAGGAAGATGATCAACAAGTGAAACACACACACAAACACTAGTACACGGCTACTCTCCCTCTCTCTCGTCCCTAACCCCTATTCCCAAGAAAGATTTTGGTTCCTTATTTTCATACAAGTGAACCTTAAGGAGGATTGATCACGTTAACCAATAACGCTTGGTCGATCCGTCCTCCCTAAACTATACACTTCATTTTTTGCTAGCACGAGGATCAAGATACGTGGACGGATTGCGTGTATGATTTAGAGGGTCTCTTGTTCGAGATCTTTGTGCAAAACGGGGAACAATGCGAGTAGCGGTTTGAAGACAAAACTACAACCGAGTAGGTTCCTTTTGTTCATTTCTTCGATTTCACCCTATGGCCTCCATGATTTATATGTTTTGTTTACTCATGAGATACACCGAATGCCCGGGAGGTTCAAGGGAACACCCCTTTAACGTGTTATTTACATTTATGTACAAGCATGTTTTAAATTCATGTTTTATTTTATATCGCGCTTCCGCATTCGCGCTCCTCCTAGGACGATCCTCACGCCTTCCCTAGGCTTTCATCCTCAAGGTGTTCTCATCGTGTCGGCTATCCAATGGAAAAATCTTTCCCAAAATACTGCGTTCCTCGAGATAAAGATCTTTTGCTCAAAGGGATCATAGAAATAATACCTTACAGTTTCTTTCTAATATCTGACAAACCTGCATGAAATAGATCTCGAGTCCAATTTATCTCCACTAATCTCTTGACGTAAGGGGGGTTACCCCATACTTCCAAGTATTTGTAGGAGGCAGGCCAGCCATGCCATATCTCATATGGTGTCCGGGATATCTTCTTAGATGGTGCTATGTTCTAAAGTTTGGCAGCCGTCTCAAGAGCATATCCCCATAAGGATAGGGGGAGTTCGGTAAAACTCATCATGGACTGGATCCAACAGTCCTATTCCTACTTTCTGACACACCGTTAAATTGTGGTGTTCCAGGAAGAGTCCATTGAGAGATAATCCCATTCTCTTTTTGGTAATCAAGGAATTCACCACTGAAGTACTCTTCTACTGGGTCCGATCGAAGAGCTACTCTCCAAAATCATGATTAAAAAATTCTTAGACATATCTACATTTAAGAAATGTAAAGCAGATATCAGCAAATGATGGTAATATTATAGTTCAAGTTTAAGACGTGATCTTTAGTGTTTAACCCCACTATTTCTACGAAAGCCTACCTACTGTCAAGTGCGGTTTTGGAAAAAAAATTTCAAGTGGGCTTGGGATCTATAAATGTGATCTCCATCCCTACTTTTATGATTCACATTAAGAAAACCTCATGGGAGATATCCAATATCATTATCATCCAATGAGATTCCCAAAATATTTTGCCTCATCTTTTCACATGATTCCGAGGACTCCAAGTGAATCATGCTACTCAGTGTTAGACCCAACCCAAGAACCAAATCATACATCAACTGTCGCCCCCATGACTCATGAGAAAAGGAAACAACGAGCGTATTCCTTAGTTCACAATAATGGTACAGCTTTCCTCTAGTCCAAATGTGCCACGACTCGTGAGACCACATTTGGCTAGGAGTAGCTTCCTCACCACATTGTTGTGGATGGAAGGCTTGGAGGGATCAAAACCATTTTGATCCAAGTCCATCAAGGGCCTAATATTTTATTTGGTCCAGTTTTGATCCAAGTCCATCAAGGGCCTAATATTTTAATTGGTCCAACCAAATGAGAGTTTGTTTGAGAATTGACCGAGATCTCATCACATTGATGTCTTTGCATGCATAAATGTCCAATATTAATTGAAGCGATAATAAATGCGCCGCATGCAACAACATAGCTTAACCCTTGTTGGATGATCACAAGCCCAACCTGTGCGACTCACTGAGCCCACTGTGAGTCTATAGCCTTTCGAAGGTGGTCCTACACTTTACAAAAGTGTTCACCCATTACCATTCTAATGGGCCTTGTAACTTCTCTTCATCCACCTTGGATTTTTCACCTTGGGTCTTCGTCCAATGTGGACCTTCTTCTCTGTAGGCTTACTTTATTACATATGAAATGTGAAACCTCACCAAAATCCCTATCTACTCTCATTACATAGGGAATGGAAGTACATGGAATTAAGGAAAAACAAGCCTTAACAACACAAGGCTTAAAACAGGATATTATAGTCCAAAACAATAGGCACCAAGGTCCCACCCAATAGTAATGTAAAATATACATTCCGTACACAAGGTCCAGGGCTTTAGTGATCATCCGAAGTGTAACACCCCTACCGTACTACACCTAGAAAAAATACCACTAATTAATCTTCCATTTTCTTCATTTCAACTCATTCTATAACGTAATATAAATTATATTCTATCCATATAACAAATATATATATATATATACGACATGAGATAATAAACATCGCCAAACCTTATATTCACTTCCCACCAATGTACAATAACTTAAGGAAAAGATAACCAACGTCCAACTGTCCAAAAATTTTAAATCTAAATGTACAACACTAGGATGTTTAAGGTACATAGCCCAAAAAACTTCCAACCTCCGATGTCACGGCTGACCCAACTATTCAGTGTCACGGCACGGCTCAGCATCTAAAGGTATTAGTCCGTATGACCTATCTCCTGAAACATGTGTGGCAAGGAATGAGTTGCCTACTCAATAAGTATAGCCTTCCGGTCTATATATAAGTATATAAGCAACCAGTCAAGTATAAAGCAATTATACCAACACAACTAACATGCGACATACATTACAGCAGATAAGAAATCACATAGCTACAATAAAATACTATCTCGAGATGTAATAGAGGCGTTTTAGTTGTTTCCATAGGGCCCTGCTTAACCAACCTGGAGTGCATCACTCAATGAGCTTAGCCGGCTATCACCATCATCATCATCTCAATCACAATACTCCTTCTTCCACTCTCTTTTCTTTTCTGATATCACACAACACACAACTCGTGTGTATCTCATCCTCACTGATACCACACAGCATACAGCTCGTGTGTATCCCATCCTCACTAATATCATACAGCACACAGCTCGTGTGTATCCCATCATCTCCATTGACCAATGACAGCACACAGCTCGTCATCGATCGTATCATTCTAAGCCATTGAGTATGCTCCCCAGTTAGTTACGCTATTGTTTCATTTTAATCTCCAACATTAGCATCATTAACTTCCTTATTCAAATTCATTTAACAATCATTCTTTCGTCAATACTTTTCCTATTTGATTTCATACCACAATCAAATATACAACCACACAATCATTCAGTCGACATCCGTGTAGCACAATCACACTTTAGCACATAATAGCAATTCCACAGATATATAGATAATCTTAATCACAATCGACATCCATGATCGAGTAAATAAACAATCCATACTCTATATCCATATAAATATATATAAATATATCCAGCAAACTAATATTTATATTCATATATATATATATATATATATATAAACACCAAGTAGCTATACTTACCTCAACTCTCAAAAAGGTCTGTTAACACGAAGAGCTGCTCAACCCTCCATTCTTATCGTCACGTCCTATAGTAAACTATAATTTATACGATCAATACCTCATAAATATTGTAAATTCTAATTAAGATATTATATAATATTCGCATAGTTCTATTTATATAGAAATTCAACCCCCATTCCATTTCATTTTAAATAACTTAACTTTCTAGGCTTCTTAGGTATACTTTTAATTTATCAACTAACTCATACAATTCCATTTTAAAAACCCTCATATCATTATAACTACCGGTGTTAATAATATTTCTAACTTAAATTATTATAAAAATCTTATATTTTCTTAAATAAATTTTCAATAATATTTCTATTAATTCCTATCAATTCCACGCTATTGTATAATATAATTAAACACCAATATATATATAATTCAGTATTTAGTCAATATACCTGATGAAATTGAATACATTAATTACAGTAGTGATTAAATCTATCGAATCTAGTAATTTAGTTACCCAATTATAGCAATCTTAAATCAATTGTGATATTTAATACAACATTAGTTTAACTATTCAGGGCTCGATAACGAGACGTACATTGATGTGATCCTTCAGTCACTCCCACCCTCCTTCGACCAATTCATTGTTAACTACAACATGAATGCTCTTGAGAAGGGTATCCATGAGTTAATTAATATGTTGGTGCAATACGAAGCAACGACCAAAAAGTCTGCGCCATCGATGTTGTTTGGAGATGCTTCGGCTTCCAAACGAAAGGCAAGGGGTGCTGGACGTTGGAAAAGGAAGAAGGGAAAAGGGAAAAGCCGTCAAAGCAGCTACCAACACTAAGAGTGTTCCCATCGCCAAAGTGGGGAAAGGCAAAGAAAAAAGGAAGGTTGACTCAAAGCAACAGTCGAGGGCAAATGACATATGTATTCATTGCCATGAGAAAGGGCATTAGAAGAGGGATTGCCCCAAACTCCTCTCCAAGCAAGGTATCTTTGTGATTGAGGTTAATATGGTTACTAACACTGCCTCTTGGGTATTAGATACCAGCTGTGGAGCTCACATTTGCAATAATTTGTAGGTGCTGAAAAGAAGCAGAAAACTGAGTAGCGGAGAGATGATCCTAAATCTTGGAAATGGCAAGGCCATCTCGGTAGAAGCAATAGGATCCGCCACCTTAGTAGTTAGTGATCGTATTGCGTAGAATTAGAGCAAGTTTATTACGTACCTAGCATGATTAGAAACATCATTTCCATTCCATTCTTAGACAATAGTGGTTATGAGTTTACAATCAATAAAAATTGCTTTTATTTGATCAAGGATGGAATTACTCATCTGCTTGGTACGCTCAATAACGGTCTCTATGTCTTACAAAAAACAAATTTCGTTCTAAACACTCAACCCAAACGTAAAATAGATAATAACGGGAACGCACAACTGTGGCATGCAAGGCTAGGTCATATCTCCCAATATAGGATGAAGAAGTTGGTAGACTTAAAGAACCTAGAGGTTGGGGACTTGAGTGAACTACCGACTTGGGAATCCTGTCTTAGAGGAAAATGACCAAAAAGCCCTTTCTAGGACAAAGCAGACTTGCCACAAGTCTATTGGACTTGGTTGATACAAACGTATGTGGACCACTAAGGACGCAACCCCGAGGTGGGTTCTCCCACTTCATAACCTTCACCGATGATCATTCGCGGTATGGTTATGTATACCTAATGAGATACAAGTCTGAAGCTCTTGAGAGGTTTAATGAATTCAGACTTCAAGTTGAGAACCAAACCAGCTGCAAAATTAAAGTCCTACAGTCAGACCAAGGCAAGGAATACCTTAGTACTGAGTTTCCTTAATTATCTTAAAGAAAGCGGTATAATCTCTGAATGGACACCTCCCGAGACACCATAGTTAAATGGGGTCTCTAAAAGGAGAAATCGAACCTTGTTAGACATGGTCCAATACATGATGCGTTTTACCAAACTGCCCTTGTCTTTTTGGGGCTACGCATTGGAAAGGGCGGTCAAGTTATTAAACTTGGCGCCACTAGTGCATTGACCCAAACACCATATGAGATATGGCACGGCAAGCCTGCGTCCTACAACTACTTGAAAGTGTGGGGTAGCCCTAGATACGTCAAGAAGCAAGTGGGAGACAAAATAGAATCAAAGTCTAGTTTGTGCAGGTTCGTTGGATACCCTAAAGAAACCGCAGGTTATTATTTCTATGAGCCCTTGGAACAAAAGGTGTTCGTTTCAAGGAATGTTGTATTCTTGGAACAAGGGTTTCCAGAAGGTGTCCAACCTAATGAACTGATCCTTGAAGAGTCAAGTGAGGCAAATCAGTCATCACTAGTAGCCGCGGATACCTCACTCAGAGGTTTCAGGATAAATACCCAGAAGGCTAAGCAACCTCGAGAAGTTCAGCATGCCAGGCATGATGAACGACCTCAGGAAAAGCCAGCCCCAGTACCTGAAGCGCTAGCTCCTGTTATGTCAATGCCCACAGTCACCACTGACGTTCCCGTTCTCCGTAGGTCAGCTAGAGAATCTCGCCCTCCCGTGAGGTATGGCTTTCTAAGCACGAGCAATCAATTGGATAAGGATCCCAAGACTTACGGAGAGGCGATGTCTGTCATCGACTAGGGAAGATGGCTTGAGGCCATGAAAATCGAAATGGACTCCATGAATGAAAACCAAGTCTGGACACTTGTAGACCCACCCAAAAGGGTTAAGCCAGTTGGTTGTAAATGGGTCTATAAGTGCAAACTTGGCATTGATGGAGAAGTTACAACCTTCAAGGCTAGGCTAGTGGCAAAAGGGTACACGCAACGACCCAGGGTCGACTTTGAGGATACCTATTCGCCAGTAGCCATGGCTAAGTCCATTCGGATCCTGCTTGCCGTAGCAGCATGGTATGACTATGAAATATGGCAAATGGACATGAAAACAACTTTTCTCAATGGTTTCGTTGAGGAAGAGATCGACATGGATCAGTCGGAGGGATTCAAAGTCGCCGGAGAAGAGCAGAAAGTCTGCCGTCTCCAGAAGTCCATCTATGGCATCAACCAAGCATCCCGAAGCTGGAACATTCGCATTGATGAAGTTATACGGGATTATGATTTCATCAAGAATGAATCCGACGCTTGTGTATACAAGAAAGTCAGTGGGAGCTCTATAGTGTTCCTAGTGCTTTATGTGGATGACATTCTACTCATAGGTAATGACGTTAGAATGTTGGGTAACACAAAAGCATGGTTATCCACTCAGTTTTCCATGAAGGATTTAGGAGAAGCCTCCTACATTCTTGGCATCCAGATCGTCAGGGATAGATCTAGAAGAATGTTGGGGCTGACCCAAAACTCGTATATGGAGAAAATCCTGAAAAGATTTCGCATGGACAACTCCAAATGAGGTTTCCTTCCCATGAGGCATGGGATCAAGTTGTCCAAGAAACAATCTCCTGTGACTGATGAGGAACTTGAGAGGATGAAAGGCATCCCCTATGCTTCTGCCGTAGGGAGCATCCAATATGCCGTCCACTGCACGAGACCTGACATCGCTTACGCCTTAAGTGTAACAAGCAGATATCAGTATTGTGCAGGAGAGGCACATTGGGATGCAGTCAAGAGCATCCTTAAGCTACCTGAGGAGGACTAAGGAAATGTTCTTGGTCTATGGCAATGGAGAACTGATCCTAGAAGGCTTTAGCGATGCTAGCTTCCAGGCGGATGATGATGATGCCAAGTCTCAGTCAGGTTATGTATTCAGGCTCAATGGAGGTGTGGTAGCATGGAAAAGTTCCAAGCAAGCAACCACAGATGATTCCACCACTAAGGCTGAATACATAGCAGCTTCAGAAGCTGCCAAAGAAGCGGTTTGGATGAGAAACTACATCCAAAAGTTGGGTGTGGTGCCTAGCATTGCGGAACCCGTAGTTATCTTCTGCTATAACAACGGAGCCATAGTGCAAGCAAAGGAACCGAGATCTTATCACCGATCCAAGCATATTCTTAGACGCTACCACCTTCTGAGGGAAATTATAAGAAGAGGTGAGGTCCGCATGGACCGAGTCAGCTCAGCAGACAACACAGCAGATCAGCTGACAAAGCCTATATCGCAGAATGCTTATACGCAACATCTTGAGAAGATGGGTATTAGACATATCGGTGATTGGCTTTAAAGGTCAAGTGGGAGATTGTTAGAATAGGTGACCATGAAGCTAATTTTATTAAGCGAATTGTAACCTATGTCTGAACAATTTAAGAGTTTTATAAACCTTGATGAATGAGAAAGTGATGTTCATCTGGCTCATACTTTGTTTGTGTTCACTTTACTATTTCATAACTGTTCACTGCACAAACAAAGCCCATAGATTGAGATCACATTTCGGGAACTGGAACTACGCTTGGAGGTAGGTTCATGAAATTAGTTTCGCTGAATCAGTCTGAAAATCTCCAAGTCAAGGAATCTCGGGAAATGGGTACCGAGAATCCACTTGAGGCTTGCACTAAGCATCTGCTGTCATGTTTCATCGACGGGTGACGAGGGTCATGTATGCAGTGTTAGTGGGTCAGCTAACTAAGGAGCAGCTGACTGAGGTGACTCGCAAGATCCATCTTACGGAGGACCTTGACTAGGGTCAGATAGGTATGACTTAAGTTCCCTGTTCCAACAGTACAGGTTAATCGTTGAACTTGAGGAATTGCTGAGTTTACCTGTACACCGTGTCTGTATCTTAGGTATGGTGAGAGATTACCAAGTCATAGTTACTGACTAGTCATAAGCCATATCTAGTGCAGTCATGATATGCAACATGACAGTAGTTTCCAAGAAACGATATGTCTCCTGTCAGAGTGCTGACAGTAGCATCTCACTATGCTCTTAGTCTTGTCCCTAAATCTGTGGCCACAGTAACTGAACAGAAGGGAGGTATTCCCTGCGACGTTTAGTGTAGGACAAGCCGACACTTAGGTCGATGATGGGTACCTACGTTTTCGTGCCCTAAACCCTAAGTGGTGAGACCGTAGGCAGAAGGATAAATGTACTACAGAGCCTAAATGTTCACCCCCATGCATATTCACCTAGTCTCTAGTGCCATGGACCGTTGCTAGACGGCCACCCATGGTAACGGACAGATTCTAGGAATTCGACCAAGTCTAGCTGAAGGTGAACCTAAAGAGTTACACACAATCTGCACACATAACGTATTTAATTTAGAATTAAATAATTGGAGAGAGATGGGATGATTAAATTAGATTTAATCGGATCTTTCTTTTCTTGGGAAAATTAATTCCTTTAATTGGATGAAAAGGAATTTAACTAATAAATTGGATTTATTGGAATTTATTGAAACGGGCTTAAAATAAATATTACTATTTATTTTATTTATTTCTTGCCCTATGGATTATTTAAATAAGATTTAAATATTCCATAAAATAAATGGATGGTTGAGATTAAAAGGAGAGATGGATGGCTAGGATTGGTTTGAGCAAATCAAAGAGCTATAAGAGTTGGAGTTTGAAGAGGACTGGATTTCTCCTCTATATATACTCCTAGCCCTTCACTTGTGGAAAGATGATGAAATTCAAAACACACACACGCACACCACTCACGTCTCTGCTCTCCCTCTCGGTCACTCTCCCTCTTTCCCAAGAAATATACTTTGTTGTTTTGTTTCATACAATTGAACTTAAGGAGGGTTGATCATGTTAACTCATAGCGTTTGATCGATCCGTCCTCTCCAAATAAGATAACCTTGGTTTTCAGGTAGCACGAGGACCAACATACGTGGGCGGATTGCGTGTACGATTTAGAGGGTCTCAATATGAGATCTTGGAGCAAAACGGGGAACAACGCAAGTAGCGGCTCGAAGGCAAAACGACAACCGGGTAGGTTTTCTCGTTTTGTTGGTGTCGGTTTTTTCAACCCTACGGCCTCCATGATTTTCTTTCTTTGTTTTGTTCATGAAATACACCGAATGCCCGGGAGGTTCAAGGGAACACCCCTTAAACGTTTACGTTTAATTAATTTTATGGCATGTTTTAAATTCTTGTAATATTTTATTATACCGCGCTTCCGAATTCGCGCTCCTCCCGGGACGATCCACACGTCTATCATAGGCTTTCAACCTCATTCAGGATTAGTATGTTCTTTTCGAAATTCCATGGGAAACCATCCAACACACAATTCTTATTAATAATGTGATTAAACCTGAATAAGTATCTGCCATCTTCAATTGATCGAAACTCCATCCCTATGATCGGATTTATAATAGTCCAGAGCATCTCCTTGAGGTATTCAAAGTGGGTCAGTTTAGGAGCTAATAGACGGTCGAGTAGATAGTAGCCCTCGTCTTCAATATTACCGGACTAAACATTGAATGGGAGCTCTGCACAATCAACTTCATCTTCAGGCAACTGTAATGATCTATTCAATCGCGTTATCCTCTCTAGCCATCTCAAACACGATGATTAAGGGTTCCAGAGACAGCAAATAAGATAAAATGATCACCACAATGTCCAACGGCAGCATCAGAGTGACTATGACATAAATCTGCAAGATAACAGACAAAAAAAATAAGATTCGGAGAGAGGGACAAGAGAGGGTGAAAAGGAAGAAAAAAGTTAGTGGAGCAGGAGATCACTTAAACTGTAGGCCCAAACCTGTTAATCACTAAAAAAAAGATAAAGATAAAAACCAAAACCTCAAGCACATATCTAATGTTGTAATTAGCGCACAAGATGTAATTAGAATTGGAATTAAAGTTGTACTTAGACCCCTTAATCCTCATAAAATAACTTAATCTCTTCCACAAGCAGCACCTTCATCTAGGGGGACGAAACTCCGGTCACATGACTCACTTGCACCTTGCTCTTACTCCCTTTAACGGCGAGCTCATTATCCTAGGGTGCCCAGTACGTCCTAATCAACGACCAATTTATCTCGTTAAAGAATGGGTGGCATTTAATATCCGTCGCACCCATGGTGCATCCTAGCCTTTTCCTAGGGTCCTTCACCAATAGTTTCTCGATGAAGTCCTTGGCCCCTGCCATTTTGGGCTCCTCCCTATCTACGTCCGTTGCTTGCAACCTCCACCCTTTGATTGATGGTATATTGCGTAGGGTGGACTCATTGCTCTATCCTTTAAACGGTGTCGTGCCATACAACAACTCATAAATCAAGACCCCGAATTCCCACTAGTTAACCTCTCTGTTGTGGATGTTGCCGCTAACCAACTCCGGTGCGAGGTACTCGTGTGTGCCGACGCATGATCTAGAAAATGCCATCGTCGGCTTCGCCCACGAACTCCGTGACCTGCTCCTCCAGTTGTGGGTCACCAAAACAACCATGTACGATGGACCGAGCCTTAATCCGGGTCCCATTTTCCAATTTTTGAAGATACATCAGAGTGAATACACAGATCAAAATCTGTTGACATGATGTGACCGTCTCACGGATTAATATATTTTTGGGTTTCAGATCACGATAGCCAATCCCCTTCACATTTAAGTACTGTAGAGCTGATAGTACTTCGGAGGCGAAGAACCTAACCGCCTGAACCGACAGCCGATAACGGGGTTGCTTGCAGACTAAGGAATGGAGTTCGCCATTGTAGCAATTGTGATACCCCCTACGTAATTACATTCCATCTTATAAGAAATTCACATTTAACCCAAGAAACTAAATCATATTTTACTCGATATATTATGTCGATATCATAGAATGACATAGTCATCTAAATATTGTATTCAATTCTCAACCCTAGCATTTATAAATATAAGTAAAGGGGAAAAAATGGTGCAATTTCTAGTATTTACAAAACTTAAAATACAAATCCACTGAAAGTCTAATATATATAAGCAATTATGTAGTTAAGGTTTCCTACTCAAGATATCTTTGTTGACCCACCCAATAAGACTAACGACATGCCTTATAATCCAATTCGACTAGGCACTGCTTATTTCCTGAAAAATATGTGGTAAGGACTGAGCTCCCGACTCAATAAGTATAATTAATTAACTCATACATATACACACACACACATACACAACAAGACAAATCACATGCAATAACACCAACCAACAGATACTCATCTTGAAATCACGATAAATTCAAAAAGTACATGTAACAACAATCATAAATCAATCCACAACATAATACTCAAAATTATCGTTTATTTTCTTAGGGCCCTGCTTACCCAAACTGGAGTGCATCACTCAATGGTCTTTTCCGGCTATCACCATCTCAATCATAATATCTCTTTCTTTTTTTTTTCTCGATATCATACAACACACAACTCGTATGATACCCGATTATCAATGATACCACACATCACACAACTCGTATGATATCCCATCATCAGTCATATCACACAACATACAACTCATATGATATGTCACATCATCTCCGTTGATCAATGACAGCTTAGCTCGTCATTAATCATATCATCATAAGCCATTGCAATATGCCCCAATTACATAAGCCATCTCGTTTTGACTCAATATAACATCATCACTTTGATAATTTTGTCGTGCAACTCTACTCATCAAACAAATAGAAGTGTCTCACCATTATTCTCAACAACTCTATCATTTAGCTCCAATCAATCGTAATATAAAAATATATCACAATCATTTACCATATTTGTTTCACCCATAATCATAAGAAAGACACATAACATGTTGTTTCATAGCACAACCGTGTATCCAGCTA
Organism: Sesamum alatum; assembly: GCA_034509735.1. Lineage (NCBI taxonomy): Eukaryota > Viridiplantae > Streptophyta > Magnoliopsida > Lamiales > Pedaliaceae > Sesamum > Sesamum alatum. The sequence continues at coordinate 11,981,713 of JACGWO010000007.1, read as the reverse complement.
AGCACCCAACAATCACTCATCAAGTTTACGAATAACATAGATACCCATATGTATATATATACATATATATAAGTTCAATTAACCATGCTTACCTCAATCTCAAACGATTAAGTTAATAGAAGGAATTGATCAACCCTCTACTTTACCTTCGCGTCCTCTAATAGGTTATCATATGTATAATCAATAAATTGAGAATATCATAAATTTTAAATGAAATATTAAATAATATTAGTACATTTGTATTTAATATTTCCTTTAGATCGAATTCAAACCTCCATCCCATTCTTCTGAATAACTAGACATTCTAGACTTTTCAGGTATATATCTAATATATCAATTAACTCGTAGTAATTTTATATTATCAAACCCTTCATATTTTTATAACTATCATTCTCGATAACATCCCTAAATTAAATTACTACAAAAATCCCATATTCCTTTTTAATAAATAATAATATTCCTTGAATATAATTTTCTAATATTTTTTAATATAATTTTTTGATATTTCTATTAATTTTCGTCAACTCTTCACTGTTATAGTAATTAATTAAACACCAGGACGTATAATTAAATATTCAGTTAATAAACCCGATGAAATTAAGTAATCAATTACAACAATGACTAAATCTAATAACTCAGGTAATTTAATTGACCAACTATAACATTTTTAAAGCAAATGGGATATTTAATCAATCATTACTTTAGAAGTAGTCAAACTCATAAAATTTTCTGGTTAAACATTAATTCGAAAAGTATAAATAATATTTAATAAATGCATTAACCAAATAATGTTAACATACCAATTAATTAAAAATTAAAACATTACTTGTGACCTGTTCTTTTAAGCGGAAAAGCCTCCGTTCATAATTCCAGTGTTTGAGAAGAAAAAAAACCTATGTTACTAAACTATGTATAAGCTGCACATGTATGCAATTAAATTTGTACGTGTGTGGATATATATACATATATGTTAATAATTAACACATCAATATCCATTTACGTGAATTGTTGCTTGTCTTGGAAAGTTGGTGGGACACGTGCCACTACTTCCTTCAACCTCACCCTTGTTTTCTATACAATTTTTTTTTTTTTTTTGAATAACTTTGTTACAATAACACCTTAGTCCCCAAATTTCCAAATTTATATAATTCAGTCCTGAAAACTTAATAAAATTCTAATTTAGTACTTTCAAGTTTTAATATATTCAAATTTACACTTATATTTATTTATCAATAAATTAAATTTCTCTAATACTTACCAATTGATCACACTATTATATATAAAAATTTATGAACGTTACAATTCTCCCCTCCTAATAAAAATTCATCCTCGAAACTTGATCAATTACTCGTTCTTGGAACAAATATGGGTATTTCTCTTTCATACTTTTCTCAACCTGTCAAGTGGGTTCCTTTGGAGAGTGATCACTCTATGTTACTTTCACCATTTGTATCTCTTTGTTTCTCAATTGCTTTATGGGCCTCCAAAACCTATGTTGGCTCCTCCACATACGTTAATCTCTCTGAAACTCCTATCTTTGATTTACGCACAACATGGCTAGGAAAATAAGTATTCTCATAGCATAGAAATGCGGATTACGTCATCTATTTTTGAAAATTCTATGGGTAACACTAATGGATACACTAAGGTCCAAATCCTCTGTACTATTGTATGATCAATATCCTCGTACTTAACTTCCTTGCTTACCAAATGTCAAACTCCCTTTCCATGGAGATTCCTCAAGGGAAACTTCCTCACTAATCACATATCCCATCTCTCTTGGGTGTTTATCAACATAACTCTTATGTCGATCTTATGTTGTTTTCAAAACACTTCTTAACTATTTGACTATTTTCTATCATTCATGCAATAATTCAGAACATTCAAGTTGCCGTAATCCCTTAGCATCCCAACATACTAGACTTTGACATCTTCTTCCATACAAAACTTCATTTGGGCCCTTACAGATGCAAGAAATGAAAACTATCATTATATGCAAATTCTATCAGTGGTAGGTGATCATCCCAATTGCCCTTAAACTCCATTGTACAAGCCTTATTGTCCGCCTATTTGAGGATGAAATGTTATACTAAAATGTAATTCCGTACCTAATGCCTCTATTAAAATCCCAAAATATGAAGTAAATCAAAGGATCTCTATCAAACACTGTAAAATTAGGCACACCATGCATTCTTACAATATATGATAAATATAACTCAATTAATTTCTCCAATGAATCACCTTATCGTATAGGTAAGAAATGAGTTGATTTAGCCAGTCTATCGATAATTCTCCAAATAGCATCATATTTTCTCAACACACTGGTGATCCAATGACAAAATTCATAGCGATCTTTTCTCATTAATATTCAGGTACATATAAGGTTGAAACTCACTTGCTAGTACCTAATGTTTTGGTCATCAATATCTAATTTTTGTTATAACATTCAATACCACACCTATCGCATAAGCTCATTTCCACATATCGAACACACTATGCCTCCAAAGATGTCTAATTGAATTGACACAATCAATATTCAACCCAAACTTTTAATATTGGCACATCACTAAACGGACTTATACCAACTTCATCAGGGTCACAATTTTCTATAGTCAGTACTTTAATTGTAGTAAATCGCATACTGGTCGGCTGCCCAACAGTGATCTACAACAATTTAGTATTGAACAACCCGAAAGTCCCAAAATAACTCAGGCTCTTGAACTTCTATTCTAATCTAGTATAGTTTTACTTACTGACAAGTTAAGCATTTAGTCACAAGTTATGCCACATCATTTTTTTTTCATTGTCTACCCCCAATAGTAGAAGTTAAGAAGTTTAGAATTCTAGACTTCCTACATGATCTCCTAATGTAACCCCTCCATATCATGTACACAACCTCGCCTCGCATTCATTATAACTCCATTCACCATTATTTAAAATTTAACTTCTTAACCTAGTCTATTTCCTCTAACATCCATAATAAGAAAGGACCCAACTGGACCATAACAGTTTTGTCACTACTTATTTCTACTACTTGTCATATTTCAAGATATTTTTTTTCCAACACATAAAAGCAACAAGTATGATGCATTATCCAAGTGTACTAATCTAGTCTTGATGTATATAGTAATGTTATATTGAACCAATCGCACTTCATTAATTTCTTTCGTATACACCAAGACCTGTCCATGAATAAGGACTCTATTAGTTGGCTTTGAACTCAACATTTGTTTTTCTTATATCTCATCAATATAATTTCACCAAAATTATCACCCCTAAACCGAAATATCTTCGTATATATTGACATTACAAATTTTATTAAGCACCAACAATGTCATCCCATCCATCTTATAATAGATGCTATAGAAGTTCAAATTTAAGGCATCCTAATAATATTACTTACATAAAATTTAGTTGGTAAACAGATAATCCCAAGACACTCATTATAGATCAAACATCACTTGTGTCAAATTATGTCTCAATAAATTAGCTAAGGCGCTAGAACTTTTCCTACTCAATGCATCTGCTACTACATTTGCTTTCAGGAAAAAAAATTAATAGTAAAATCATAATCCTTTAATGATTCTATCCACCTTCGTTATCTTAAATTCAACTCCTTATGTGTCAAACATATTTCAAACTCTTATAATCTTTGAAAATCTGAAATCTTTTCCCAAATAATTAGTGTCTCCCAGTCTTCAATGCATGTATAATTATTGTTAGCTCCAATCATGCGTATGCAATTTAACAAGTGGTTCCTTAATCAACGTGATATATACAAAATCACCTTCCTATTTTGAATTAGTACACATCCTAAACCTCGTTTGAAAATATTGCATACCCCATGTATCCACCACTAGAAGAGGATTGAACTAAAATCAGAGCTGACGTCAACTCTTTGTTAGTTCATCAAAACTTTGTTGATACTACTCAGTCTAACGGAAAACTATCCATTTCCTTAATAACTTTGTCAAAGATCGACAATTATGGAGAAGTCTTAAAAAATATCCTATAAAACCCGGCTAATCCTAAGAAACTTTGAACTTCAATTCTATATTTTTGTATTCTCCATTCCGTAATAGCTTTTACCTTTGGCAGGACAGACATAACACTATCTCCATGTTAGAATAGGTGACCATGTAAGCCAATTTTGGCAGGAATATGTAACCTATGTCTAGACAATTTCAGATGTTTGATAAAACATTTATGAATAAAGAAGTGAAAGTTCATATGGAAACACTTTGTTTACGTTCACTTATATCTGCTATTACATATCTGTTCACTACGCAAACAAAGCCCATGGATTCAGAATCGATTTCGAGGACTGGGACTACACTTGGAGGTAGGTCCATGAAATCAGTCTTACCGAATCAGTCCGGAAATCTCCAAGTCAAGGAATCTCAAAAATGGGTACCAAGATTCCCCTTGAGACTTGCACTAAGCATCTGCTGTCGTATTTCATCGACGGGTGACGAAAGTCGTCTAAGCAGTGTTAGTGGGTCAGCATGCTAGGAAGCAGCTGACTGAGGTGACTCGCGGGAACCGTCTTACGGAGGACCTTGAGTATGGTCAGCAAGGTATGACGTGTATTCCCGGTTCCAACGGTACAGGTCAATTCCTTTGACTTGAGGAACTGCTCAGTTTACCTGTATATCAGGTCTGTATCTTAGATATGGTGAGAGATTGCCAAAATACTCTTGAGTAGTCATAAGCCATGTCTAGTGCAGCTCGGGTGTACAGAGTGACAGTAGTTTCCAAGAAAGGATCTGTCTCATGTCAAAAGGCATTGACAATTGAGTCTCATGAATGCTCTGTGTCTTGTCCCTAAAATCTGTGGCCACAGTAACTGAACAAAAGGGAAGGTTTCCCTTGCGGGGTTTCGTAAGGACAGACCGACACTTAGGTCCAAAACGGGTACCTGCATTTTCCGTGCCCTAGACTCTAAGTGATGAGACTGAAGGCAGAAGGACAAGTGTACTGTTAGAGCCTAAATGTTCATCCCCGATTATTTCACCTAGTCTCTAGTGCCATGGACCGTTGCTATATGGCCACCCATGGTAACGGACGGATTCTAGGAATCTGATCAAGTCTAGCTGAAAGGTGAACCTAAAGAGTCACACACTATCCACACACAATTAGTATTTAATTTGGAATTAAATATTGGAGTAAAGGAATGATTAAATTGGATTTAATCGGGTCCTATATTTTCTTAGAGAAATTAATTCCTTCTATTTGATAAAGGGAATTAAATTAATAAATTGGATTTATTAAGAGAATTAATTTAATGGGCCTAGAATAAGTATTAATATTTATTTATTATATTTATTTGGCCTTTTGGAATATTAAATAGGATTTAAATATTTCATGAAATTAAATTAATGGTTGAGATTTAATGGGAGAGATCAAAGGCTAGGATTGAATTTGACAAGGTCAAATTCTACTTTGACTAGGACTTTGACTAGGTCAAAATCCTAGTCAAATTAAGCTTCTAAAGAGGTGGAGTTTAAAGAGGATTAAACTCTTCCTCTATGTATACCCCTAGCCTTGCACCTTTTGAAGAATGATGAAATTCCATCACACACACAACACACACTCGTCTCTCTCCCTCTTACCTCTCGTCTGCCCCCTCTCTCTCTACAAGAAATATATTTTCTTGTTCTTTTGTTCTTGGAACACTAGAACATTGATGAATCAATACCGTTAATTCATAACGTGTTGTTGATTCATCCACTCCAAAAATCATACTTGTTCTTTGCTAGCACGACGTGCAAGATACGTGGGTGGATTGTGTGTCACGATTTGGAGGGTTTCAAGAACGAGATCTTGGTGCAAAACGGGGAACAACGCGTGTAGCCGTTGAACACGAAAACGACAACGGGTAGGTCTCGTTTTAATTTTTCGTCTCTTTTTATTTTTCTCCCTATGGCCTCCATGACTATTGCATGTTCTTTATATCATGAGATACACCAAACACCCGGGAATCTCAAGGGTACACCCCTTGAGCGTGTTCTTTATTTATTAAAGCATGCTTTAAATTTTCGTATTCTATTTTATACCGCGCTTCCGCATTCGCGCAATTTCCCGGGACAATCCACATATTCTTTCAGTGGTATCAGAGCCCAGTTCGGTGTATAGGCCTAGGGTTTATGTGCGTTTTAAGCATGAAATGTGATATTGGCATGTTTTTTAATTAAATCTTGCTTTTCTTGATTTTAGAGCATGTCGTTTTATTGATTTCATTCGTGTGAATTTCTGCATGTTGGTATTTTTCTGTTTTTCTTGGGAAACGGGGTGGAAAAATTGAACGGAAAACGAGAAACGCCAGCCGGCCACCGGGAGGGCTGGCCGCCCGGAGCCGCACGCTGCCGGCAGGGCAGACGCGCGCAGGCAAGGGAAGCCTGGGCGCGCCCGTCCAGCCGGTCGCGCAGCGGGCAGCGCGCGGCCAGAGTGGTTGCGTGCAGGCGCGCACGCAGGGCAGCGCCTCCAGGCGCGGGCACACGCAGACGAAGGTGTCTGCGCACGCACGCAAGACTGCGGGCCTGAGAGTCCGCACGCGGACGGACACCGGGCAGCGCCGCCAGGCGCGCGCGCACGCAGACAGAGGTGTCTGCGCGCGCGCGCCCGGCAGGCGTGCCCAGTGCACGTCTGCGCGACACTGCGCAGGGATAAGGGCGCGGCCGGCAGCCAGCAGGCCAGCGCGCGCGCGAGGCAAGGGAGCCTGCACGCGCGACGGCCTACCGGAACGCCAGGCCGCGCAGCACGCTGCCGGCCAGGCGCGCGCGCACGCAGACAGGGGCCTACGCGCGCGCAGGGGCGGCAGGCTGAGCCTGCTGCCCTCTGCGCGCGCCGGCAGGCCGCTGCCGGCGGCTGCGGCGGCGGCCGGTGCTGCTGCTAGGGTTGCTGCTAGGGTTTTAAAACCCTAGTAGTGTTTTCTTTTATTCTTTTAATTTATTTTCAATTTTAATTTTGAATTAATTCTAAAAAATTCGTTTTTGGGTTCAATTTTGCCTAATTTTCTAAAGACATTATTTTAGGAGTAAAATATATTGGATTTGGAATCCTGGGGTTATTTTGCTTAAAATAATGAGGAAAGGTTTTCCTGAAACTAGAAAATATTATTACCAATATTTGTGTTTTATTTTTCACACGTTACGCACATGTTCATTTATTCCTTATTTTGAATATTTATGATTGGAAATCATGAATTGTTGGTATATTGTAATTCTGTGATTAGATCATGTGATTATCTGTGTTGGATGGAAATGGATGATCACGAGCCCTAGACCGAATGTATGGTTTAATTTCTGTTGAGCCTGTGTGCCTCTTTTACTGCTTTCTCCTTCTCTCTTTCTAGTTGCCTTGGAATAATAAGGCATTCTACCTCCCTCCTTATGTACTCCCCCCGGGTTTTCGCGGGGGTTTCTATTTTTAATATGTAATGAGAGTAGACTAGGAGTGAGGTTTCTATTTTTGTAATTGTGGAGAAGAAGGAAGGACACATGGAGAGCCCAGACGGGGAGGTCCCTTGGAGTTTTCCATGAAGTGAAGAAAGAGAAAAGAGACCAAGGCCCATCAGCATGATGATTGGGTTACTATTAATGTAATAGTATAGTACCAACCCTAGATTGACCATAGATCCACTGCAGGCTCAGTGGGTCGCATAGGATTCGGGCTCGTGATCATCCAACAGGGGCGTGCTAGGCTTTAATTTTGCATGTGGTTATTATGATGGATGAATGGGTTTTTTTTTATTTATCATATAACTGCTATGTATGGTTTAATTTACGCATTATGGATGGATGTGTGAATGTTTATTTATTTGAGATCTCGGTCATTTACTACTCTCACATTGGTTGGACCAATGTCAAAATATTAGAACCGAGACAAAATGGACATGAACTCTAGGAGTTTGTCCATGCCTTCCAATCCATGGCATAGTGAGGAAGCTGTTTTTAGGTCAATAGCGTGGTCTCACGAGTCGTGGCACGTTATTGTACTTAAAGGAAGCTGCACTATGTCATGAACAAAAAATGGGCTACTGCTACCTATCTCACGAGTTGTGGGGGTACCAGTGGGTCTGTGGCTCGGTCGATTGGGTTGGGTCTAATGCCCAATTAGCATGATTCGCTTGGAGTCATTGGGATCATGTGAAAGGGTGAGGCAATAATCTTGGGAATCTCGTGGCACGAGAATGGTATGGAATACCTCCCACAGAATCTTTTCCATGCGAATCATAAAAGCGGGGTATGGGAAAAATCGTTGTGGATCCCAAGCCCACTAGGAAAGGATTTCCCGAAAATCACGTTTGAGAGTACCGTGTTTTCGTATAAATAGTGGGAGGATTAAATGACTAAAGACCAAGCATTTAATTATTTTTTATCAAACCACCGTCTTTTATTTTCTGCTGATCGCGCGCTGTTTTCTAAATGTAGATTTAAAATGTCTAAGAACCCACTTTCAACCATTCTTGAGACAAACAAATTCAATGGAACAAATTACAACGACTGGTTGCGCAATCTCAGGATAGTCCTAGATTACGAGAACCAAGGCTACGTTATGGACGAGTCTCTCCCTAGGACCTTGCCGGAAGGATCCACGCCAGAAGAACGTGAAACGTTAGAAACTTGGCAATAAGGATAACCGGAAGGTCCGTAGCATCATACTTGCTTCGATGATGAATGAGATTCAGAAGTAATATGAAAGGCTAGACGACGTCCCTTCCATAATGGCTCGCCTTAAAGATTGCTATGCAGTCCCGGACCGGCATATTAGGTATGTCGCGACCAAGGCGTTCTTTGGAACTAAAATGACAGAAGGATCCTCTGTACAAGAGCACGGGGTTAAAATGCTTACCCTGGTGGAAAAGCTCGAGGACCTAAAGGCAGGTCTCGATAATGAAACGTACATAGATGTGATCCTTCAGTCACTCCCACCCTCCTTTGACCAATTTATCATCAACTACAACATGAACGCACTTGAGAAGGGCATTCATGAGTTGATTAATATGTTGGTGCAATACGAGGCAACGACTAAGAAGTCCACACCTTCAGTATTGTTTGGAGGTGCTTCGACTTCCAATATGAAAGGCAAAGGGGCCGGACGTTGGAAGAAGAAGAAAGGGAAGGGAAAAGCCGTCAAAGCAGCTACAAACACTAAGAGTGTTCCCATTGCCAAAGAGGGGAAAGGCAAAGGAAAGGGAAAGGTTGTCTCCAAGCAACAGTCGGAGGCATATGACATATGTATCAACTGCCGTGAGAAAGGGCATTGGAAGAGAAAGTGCCCCAAACTCTTTTCGAACCAAGGTATTTATGTGATTGAGGTTAATATGGTCACTAATTCTGCCTCTTGGGTATTAGATACCGGCTGTGGAGCTCACATTTGCAATGATTTGCAGGTGTTGAAAAGAAGCAGAAAACTGGGTAGCGGGGACATAATCCTGAAGCTTGGGAATCGCAAGGCCATCTCGGCAGAAGCAGTAGGATCCGCCACTCTAGTGATTAGTGATAGTATTAGCATAGATTTAGAGCAAGTTTATTTTGTACCTAGTATGATTAAAAACATCATTTTCATTCCATTGTTGGACAATAGTGGTTATGAGTTTAGAATCAATAAAAATTGCTTTTATTTGATGAGGTGTGGAATTGCTCATCTACTTGGTACATTGCATAACGGGCTCTATATCTTGCAACAAACGAATTTCGTTCTCAACACAAACGAAAATTAGATAATAACGGGAACGCACGTCTGTGGCACGCTAGGCTAGGTCACATATCCCAAGATAGGATGAAAAGGTTGGTAGACTCAAAGAACCTAGAGGTTGGGGACTTGAGTGATCTACCAACTTGTGAATCCTGTCTAAGAGGGAAAATGACCAAGAAGCCCTTTGCAGGACAAAGCAGGCTTGCCACAGGTCTGTTGAACTTGGTCCATACAAACGTATGTGGACCACTAAGGACGCAGGCCCGAGGTGGGTTTTCCTACTTCATAACCTTTACCGATGATCATTCACGGTATGGTTATGTTTACCTAATGAGGTACAAGTCTGAGGCTCTTGAGAGGTTTAAAGAATTCAGACTTGAAGTGGAGAACCAGACCAACTGCAAAATTAAAGTCCTACGGTCTGACCGAGGCGGTGAATACCTTAGTACGGGAGTTCCAAGATTATCTAAAAGAACATGGTATAATATCAGAATGGACACCTCCCGGAACACCACAGTTAAATGGTGTCTCTGAAAGGAGGAATCGAACCCTGTTGGACATGGTTCGGTCCATGATGAGTTTTACCAAATTGCCCTTATCCTTTGGGCTATGCACTAGAAACGGCAGCCAAATTGTTGAATTTGGCGCCTACCAGTGCATTGACCCAAACGCCATATGAGATATGGCACGGCAGGTCTGCATCCTACAACTACTTGAGAGTGTGGGTAGCCCCGCATACGTCAAGAGGTTAGTGGGAGATAAGCTAGAATCTAGATCTAGCTTATGCAGGTTCGTTGGATACCCTAAAGAAACTGCGGGTTATTACTTTTATGACCCCTTGGAACAAAAGGTATTTGTTTCAAGGAATGCAGTATTCTTGGAGCAAGGCTTCCCGGAGGATATCCAACCAGATGAGTTGATCCTTGAGGAATCAAGTGATGGAATCCAGCCATCAGAGGTAGCCGCGGAACCCTCACTCAGAGGATTCAGAATAGACAGCCGAAGGGCTGACCAACCTCGAGAAGTCCAACATGCTAGGCATGAAGGACAGCCTCAGGAACAGCCAGCCCCGGTTCCTGAACCGCCGGCTCCGATACAGTCAGCGCCCACAGTCACCACTAATGTTCCCGTTCTCCGTAGGTCCACTAGAGAGTCCAGACCGCCAATGAGATATGGCTTTCTAGGAGCGACCGATCTTTTGGATAACGATCCTAAGACATATGGAGAAGCGATGTCTGACATCGACTCCGGGAAATGGCTTGAGGCCATGAAAGCCGAAATGGACTCCATGAGCGAGAACCAAGTCTGAAGACTTGTAGATCCACCGAAAGATGTTAAGCCAGTGGGCTGTAAGTGGGTCTACAAGCGCAAACTTGGCATTGATGGAGAAGTCACAACCTTTAAGGCTAGGCTTGTAGCTAAGGGATACACTCAACGACCCGGGGTCGATTTTGAGGATACCTACTCGTCAGTAGCCATGGCTAAGTCCATTTGGATCCTGCTCCCCATAGCAGCATGGTATGACTATGAGATATGGCCGATGGATGTGAAAACGGCCTTCCTCAACGGTTTCGTTGAAGAAGAGATCTATATGGATCAGCCGGAGGGTTTCACGGTAACTGGAGAAGAACAGAAAGTCTGTCGTCTCCAGAAGTCCATCTATGGCCTCAAACAAGCATCCCGAAGTTGGAACATTCGATTTGATGAAGTAATACGGGGTTATGACTTCATCAAAAACGAATCCGATCCTTGTGTATACAAGAGGGTCAGTGGGAGCTCAATAGTGTTCCTAGTGCTTTATGTGGATGACATTCTACTCATTGGTAATGACGTTAGAATGTTAGGAAACACAAAAGCATGGTTGTCAACCCAGTTTTCCATGAAGGACTTGGGTGAAGTCTCCTACATCCTAGGCATCCAGATTGTCAGGGACAGATCTAAAAGGATGTTAGGACTCACCCAAAACTCGTATATGGAGAAAGTCCTAAAGAGATATCGAATGGACAACTCCAAACGAGGATTCCTTCCCATGAGGCATGGGATCAAGTTGTCCAAGAAACAGTCCCCACAGACTGATGAGGAACTTGAAAGGATGAAAGTCATCCCCTATGCTTCTGCCGTAGGTAGCATCCAATATGCGGTCCACTGCACTAGGCCTGACATTGTGTACGCTTTGAGCATAACAAGCAGATATCAGTCCTACGTAGGAGAGGCACATTGGAATGCTGTTAAGGGCATCCTTAAGTACCTAAGGAGGACTAAGGAAATGTTCCTAGTCTATGGCAATGGAGAACTAATTCTGGAAGGCTTTAGCGACGCTAGCTTCCAGTCTGATGACGATGATGCCAAGTCTCAATCGGGTAACGTATTCAAACTCAATGGAGGAGTAGTGGCTTGGAAAAGTTCCAAGCAAGCAACCACTGCTGACTCCACTACAGAGGCTGAATACATAGCAGCTTCAGAAGCTGCTAAGGAAGCGGTTTGGATGAGAAACTACATCCAAGAGTTCGGTGTGGTGCCTAGCATCGCCGAGCCTTTTGTCATCTTCTGTGATAACAACGGTGCAATAGCGCAAGCAAAGGAACTGAGATCTCATCACCGTTCCAAACACATTCTTAGACGCTACCATCTTCTTAGAGAAATGGTAGGAAGAGGTGACGTCCGGGTGGACCGAGTCAACTCAGCAGACAACACAGCGGATCCGCTGACAAAGCCTATGTCGCAGAGCGCTCATACGCAACATCTTGAGAAGATGGGGATTAGACATATGGGCGATTGGCTTTAAAGGTCAAGTGGGAGATTGTTAGAATAGGTGACCATGTAAGCCAATTTTGGCAGGAATATGTAACCTATGTCTAGACAATTTCAGGTGTTTGATAAAACATTTATGAATAAAGAAGTGAAAGTTCATATGGCAACACTTTGTTTACGTTCACTTATATCTGCTATTACATATCTGTTCACTACGCAAACAAAGCCCACGGACTGAGAATCGATTTCGGGGACTGGGACTACGCTTGGAGGTAGGTCCATGAAATTAGTCTTACCGAATCAGTCCGGAAATATTCAAGTCAAGGAATCTCGAAAATGGATACCAAGATTCCCCTTGAGACTTGCACTAAGCATCTGTTGTCGTATTTCATCGACGGGTGACGAAGGTCGTCTAAGCAGTGTTAGTGGGTCAGCATGGTAGGAAGCAGCTGACTGAGGTGACTCGCGGGAACCGTCTTACGGAGGACCTTGAGTATGGTCAGCAAGGTATGACGTGTATTCCCGGTTCCAACGGTACAGGTCAAGTCCTTTGACTTGAGAAACTGCTGAGTTTACCTGTACATCAGGTCTGTATCTTAGATATGGTGAGAGATTACCAAAATACTCTTGAGTAGTCATAAGCCATGTCTAGTGCAGCTCGGGTGTACAGAGTGACAGTAGTTTCCAAGAAAGGATCTGTCTCCTGTCAAAAGGCATTGACAGTTGAGTCTCATGAATGCTCTGTTTCTTGTCCCTAAAATCTGTGGCCACAGTAACTGAACAGAAGGGAAGGTTTCCCTTGCGGTGTTTAGTAAGGACAGACCGACACTTAGGTCCAAAACGGGTACCTGCATTTTCCGTGCCCTAGACTCTAAGTGATGAGACCGAAGGCAGAAGGACAAGTGTACTGTTAGAGCCTAAATGTTCATCCTCGATTATTTCACCTAGTCTCTAGTGCCATGGACCGTTGCTAGATGGCCACCCATGGTAACGGACAGATTCTAGGAATCTGACCAAGTCTAGCTGAAAGGTGAACCTAAAGAGTCACACACTATCCACACACACTTAGTATTTAATTTGGAATTAAATATTGGAGTAAAGGAATGATTAAATTGGATTTAATCGGGTCCTATATTTTCTTGGAGAAACTAATTCCTTCTATTTGATAAAGGGAATTAAATTAATAAATTAGATTTATTAAGGGAATTAATTTAATGGGCCTAGAATAAGTATTAATATTTATTTATTATATTTATTTGGCCTTTTGGAATATTCAATAGGATTTAAATATTCCATTAAATTAAATTAATGGTTGAGATTTAATGGGAGAGATCAAAGGCTAGGATTGAATTTGACAAGGTCAAATTCTACTTTGACTAGGACTTTGACTAGGTCAAAATCCTAGTCAAATTAAGCTTCTAAAGAGGTGGAGTTTAAAGAGGATTAAACTCTTCCTCTATATATACCCCTAGCCTTGCAACTTTTGAAGAATGATGAAATTCCAACACACACACAACACACACTCGTCTCTCTCCTTCTTACCTCTCGTCCACCCCCTCTCTCTCTACAAGAAATATATTTTCTTGTTCTTTTGTTCTTGGAACACTAGAACATTGATGAATCAATACCGTTAATTCATAACGTGTTGTTGATTCATCCACTCCAAAAATCATATTTGTTCGTTGCTAGCACGATGTGCAAGATACGTGGGTGGATTGTGTGTCACGATTTGGAGGGTCTCAAGAACGAGATCTTGGTGCAAAACGGGGAACAACGCGTGTAGTCGTTGAACATGAAAACGACAACGGGTAGGTCTCGTTTTAATTTTTCGTCTCTTTTTATTTTTCTCCCTATGGCCTCCATGACTATTGCATGTTCTTTATATCATGAGATACACCAAACACCCGGGAATCTCAAGGGTACACCCCTTGAGCGTGTTCTTTATTTATTAAAGCATACTTTAAATTTTCGTATTCTATTTTTATACCGCGCTTCCGCATTCGCGCAATTTTTCGGGACGATCCACATATTCTTTCACTCCAAATATCACATATCCTAGAAAAACTATCTAATTCACCCAAAATCGTACTTACTCAACTTTAAATATAACTCCTTCTCTTTTGAGATCTGCAACACTATTTTTGAATGTTTTTTCCTGCTCCTTACTACTCCTCAAATTTACTAAATCATCTATAAAAGCTATCAAATCGATCTTAGAAAATATTGCAGCTCTTTTCAACTGGCCTAGCAACTCACCAATTCTTCTTACTGGATATTCAGTTTTCATCGTCACCCAATTCAATTGCCTATAATTAAGTACACTATCGCATATTGTCATTCTTATTTTTCACAAACAACACTAGTACTTCGTACAGTAAAGTACTCCGTCTAATGAGTTCATCTCTAATATTTCTCCTATTTGTTTTTTAAAATCCTATAATTCTACTAAAGCTATTCTATATGGCGCAATCGAAATAGCTGATGTCCTAAGAATAGTCTCTATTTCATAATCTACTTCTCTATAAGGAGGTAAACCCAAGTAATTCCTCAGGAAATATCAGGGATTTCTTTAACTATTGGAACATCTAATACAACAAAACTAACTATCATAGTATCATGTATATTAGCTAGATATGCCTCACACCCTTCTTTAATTAAATTTAAGACTGTCACACATATATTAAATAGTTGGGTATAACTTTCTCTTCTTTGTTTAACATTCAACAATAGCGTGTTTAAGAGACAATTATTTCATTCACAAAATAACGTCAAAACTCTCTAGAGTTTATCATAAACTAATTTTCATGTAGTGTAACACCATCCACTACCACTAGACCAGATCTTACTACAGTATTAACTAGCATAATCCCACCAAGCAGGCACATATACAGATATATCAGACTTTACTGGTTCTATATCACCATGTACAAACTCTAATGACTCCTTCGGGTCAACAGTGTATTCACCGGGCATTCCAGTCTATATGAAATTAACATTTACTCTCAAGTTCATAATATATGTTTTAAGTATTCAATAATACTATTCATCACAAATTATCCCATAGAATCTAAAACCTGGCTCTGATACCACCCAATGTGACACCCTTTACGTAATAACATTCCATCTTATAAGAATTTCACATTTAACCCAATAGGATAAATCATATTTTACTCGATATATTATGTAGACATCACAGAATGACATACATCATCTAAATATTATAATCAATTCTCAACCTAGCTTTTATAAATATAAGGACAGGAAAAAAATGTGCAGTTTCTAGTTATTACAAAACTCAAAATACAAACCCACTGAAAGTCTAATATATATGAAATTATGTAGCTAGGACTCCCAACTCTAGCTATCATTTTTTACCCACCTAATAAGACTGACATCATGGCTTATAATCCAATTTGGCTAGGCACTGCTTATTTGCTGAAAAATATGTGGCAAGGACTGAGCTACCAACTCAATAAGTATACTAATTAGTATTTATATATATATATACACACACACACACGCACATACACAGCAAGACAAATCTCATTCAATAATACCAACCAATGGATACTTGTCATGCAATCAAAAATAAATTCAAAAGGTACACGTACCAACAATCATAAATCAATCTACAACAAAATACCCGATATTATCGTTTATTTTCTTAGAGACCTGCTTACCTAAACTGGAGTGCATCACTCAATGGTCTTTGCCGGTTATCACCACCTCAATCATAATATCTCTTTCTTTTCCTTTTTCCTCAATGTCATACAACAGACAACTCGTATGATACCGTATCATCAATGATACTGCACAACACACAGCTCCTATGACATCCCATCATCAATCATATCACACAACACACAACTCATATGATATGTCACATCGTTTCTTTTGATAAATGATAGCACACAACTCATCATTAATCATATCATCATAAGCGATTGCAGTATGCCTCCTAGTTAGGTAAGCCATCTCTTTTTGACTGAATGTAACATCATCACATTGATAATTTTGTCATGTAACTCCACTCATCAAACAAATAGAAGTGTCTCACCATCATTCTCAGCAACTCTATCATTTAGCTCCAATCAATCATAACATAAAAAGTATATCAAAACCATTCACCATACTTATTTCACCCATAATAGTAGGAGAAACACATAAGATTTCATAAGATAACAGTGTACTAAGATAAGCACCCAACAATCATCTTAATTACATTTACTACCCCGTACACATGGGGTAGTGGCAAAATAAGAATCGTATATAAAGGGGTGGCAATTTATACCCCGAAATTAAAATTTTTTAAGCAATTACAGGACTCCGGCCACCGGATTTTAAAAGTGGCCAGATTTTGCTTACATGGACATTTTTAGGGCTTTTTAAATTGGGCGAATTGTTAACTGGGCATAGTTGAAAAAAACCCACGCCACATAAGCGCTGAATGAAAATTACATTTACTGCCCCGCATATAAGGGGTAGTGGCAAAATAAGGACCGTATATAAAGGGGTGGCAATTTATACCCTAGAATTAAATTTTTTTGAACAATTACAGGAACAGTAAATGTGTAATTAAATTTATACCCAAGTTTGAATTATGTGTAAATGTGTATGTGTATGTAGTGTTTAGTCAACTCACAATCTTCTAAAATTGTGGTTGAATCATTATTCCACCCACACCCTGTATAGAATCTATTATCCAGTCTTTTAAGTGCTTCTCAGTACATCAATGGCCCTTCAATGTACAATTAACTATAGATGGCCAATAGCGGTGCACCTCAGAGAGTAAATATCAGGGCCCTACTCCTATGGTTGAAACTCAGTACAGTTTTTCATCCAATATTACCACACAAGAATCAGTCCCAGAACTATTTCCAATTATCATGCAAGGGGGAAAGAAATATATCACATTGTTAAATCTTCATAACTTGGGAACAAAAAAGGCTACAGGAAGAAACAAGACAATCAAGAAACAGAGTTTAATATTCGTTGTTAACTTTTTTGTACTAGTAAACATATTTCCTTTTCTTGTGGGAAGCTCCATATACTGTAAATTAACTTTTTGTACGTTTAAATGTTGGGAAGCTTATCAATAGTTTATTGTTTCTTGGCATCAGTATGTTGTATACAACTTTCAACCTATTTTAGGTGATAATATTCATTGATATAATCTACCCACTTTAATGTTCTTATATACTGGTCTTTTATTCAATCGGTTTTGCATTTTTTTGTTCTTTCAATCTTCAATAATTTGGCTTTTGTTGTAGCGTAGAATGAGGGTTGGGGGAATGTGGGGTGCAGGTAGTTGGTTAATAAAGAGTGTATTCCCCCCCCCCCCCCCTTTTTTGCCTAGTCAGCGCTTATGTGGTGTGGGTTTTTTTCAGCTATACCCTGCAATAATTCCCCAATTTGAAAAGCCCTAAAAATGTCCGAGTCAGCAAAATCTGGCCACATTTTAAATTTTATAGCCGAATTCCTGTAATTGCTTAAAAAATATTTAATTTTAGGGTATAAATTGCCAGCCCTTTATATACGGGGCAGTAAATGCAATTCCCAGTCGGCGCTTATGCGGCATGGGTTTTTTCAGCTATTTCCAGTCAGCAATTCCCTCAATTTAAAACACCCTAAAACTGTCCATGCCAGCAAAATCTAACCAGTTCTTAAAGTTCGGTAGTGGGAGTCCTGTAATTGCCTCTAAAAATTTAATTCCAAGGCATAAACCGCCACCCCTTTACATACTGCACTTATTTGCCACTACCCCATATAAACGGAATAGTAAATGCAATTAGGCCCCCAGCAATCACTCATCAAGTTTACAAATAATATACATACCCATATGTACATATATATATACATATATATAAATCCAACTAGCCATACTTACCTCAATCTCAAAAGATTACGTTAATAGGACCTGCTCAACTCTCTATTGTACCTTCGCATCCTATAATAGGTTATAATATGCATAATCAATATATCGAAAATATTGTAAATTCAAAATAAAATATTAAATAATATTAGTATATTTTTATTTAATATTTCCTTTATCACTACAAAAAAAAATGCGGGAATTGCAACGGATCTAGTAACGGTTTTTTTTTTTTCGTTTGGAACGGTAAAGAGATCACTAGATGATTTTAGACCTCGAGTAGGAACGGTTATGGAACGGTCAGCAATTCCATTGAAACTAGAGGCGTTCCTAATATTTAGGAACGTTTCGCCTTGACCGTTCCTATATTGGAACTATTTTTGGTGTACAATGTAGAAATTGTTCCTAATTACCTTTGTGTGTATGAATATATAATTTTCGTATTTGGAACACCTTGTTAATATTTGGAACGGTCACATGTAACGTAAATCACGTAAATTGGAACGGGCGTTGGAACACGGATTGTAGCGGACCGAATATAATTGAGATACATTTCTGCACTCATTTTGGAATACAAATTGGAACGGTGCACTATAAGTTTGGAGATAGATTTTGTAATGGTCGTTGGAACACACGTAGACCAGCGTTGCTAAGGAACGTAAGAACAGATTTGTAATCTTTATTTGGAATACGTGTTTGGACCGGTTTTAAGTATTCGATTTAGAACGCTAAATATACCACGAAATCATTGAATTTGGACTAATTTTAGGAACGGTCTGCCCCTAATTTGGAATTCTTTTTTATACGGTTTTAGGAACAGCGGTCCCCTAATTTGGAATTCTTTTTATACGGTTTTAGGAACGGTGGGCTCATTAAATCGGTAACAAGTTGGAACGGTTACGTTGATTTTTATGAGCTCCATGACCGCCTAAAGGACCGTTGCTAAATAAATGAATCATTAAATTCTTTTTATATAATAATAATAAATATTATTAAAATATATATTAAATTATTAATAATATTTTTGAATTTGGTTACATAATTATTATTTAAATACCAAAAAAATGCTTAATTTGGAATTACAAAATATATTAAATAAAAATATTATCCAATTTAATTTACAAAAAATCATTAAAAATATCCTAAATCTACACCCCACCCCCTCATCCTGGTCCATATTTGTCATCGTTTGGAGGGGGGGTTCTGTCGGAGGCCGTGACAGGCCGGCAGCGGAGTTGTTTGGTCTGCAGGGTCTTCATCATACCCATCATATCGACCATCATCTCCTCCAGCCGGACCATGCGATCCTCCAAGTTCGACGCTGGCGGTGGCGGTGGCGGTGGTGATGGCGAGATAAAGGTCTGGCTAAGGCCGTGGGCCTCAGAACAAAGACCGAATACCCGGCCCTTGTTCTTGCCCCGACTGTAGCCAGCCACAACTCTTGCTCGGTCTGCGCCACCGAGCCCTCCGATTCAGCTGGACGATCCCATGGATCGGCCATGGCCTGTGACTGGTGATCCTCCAGCAACTTCTGGAACGTCTCCTGCAAAAATAGTAAATTATTATTATTATTATTATTATTATTATTATTATTATTATTATTATTATTATTATTATTATTATTATTATTATTATTATTATTATTATTATTATTATTATTATTATTATTATTATTTCCAACAATTAAAAGAAAATAAATTTAAAAATGTAATTCAAAGTTTACTGCCACCTCCGCTGCGGGCCGCTCCAGTCGTCGCCAGCCTTCTTCTTGTAGCATCTGGAGAATAACTCCATCTGCTTGACTGGCTGACCGAGCTGCATCTCCTATAAAAAAAAAACACATTTATTACAATTTTAATTTAATAATGATGAATACTTTTCAAAACAAAATTCTTACCATCTTCCTCTTGTGGATCCCGACGGAGGCAGAACCCCCGCGGTACACAATAGAGGATGCGGCCAGGTAAGCGGACCGGTTGGCCTTATTCTTGGCGCACTCGTCCTTGAACTCCTTGTTGTCCCAATACAGCAAGAGCTACCGCCAGACTTCGTTCGCCAGTCAGAGAGGCTCCACCAGAGACTGTCTGGCGAGGACGAACTTCTTGCGGAAGAACTTTCCCGCAAACATATGGAAGATCTTGAACATGGACTCGTCATCGCAGTTCCACCAGTATGTGATCTATAAAAAAAATTGTTAAAATATTTAATATAAAAACTTAATTGATACCGTTAAACTGAATTAAAGAATGTTACCTTCAGGCTCTCGAACCAGAAATGTTGGTGCTCTGGCGGCACTTGGCACAAACAGCCCCAACGGTGGGGATAGTGTCCTCGCACCACCGCGTACATGTGCTCGTGTATCTTCTGCTCAGCCCTGAAATTATATAATAATTAGGGTGACATAAAAATAATAATTTAAATTGCAGAAATATTTAAAAATATATATATACCTGGCGTCGGCGAGGGTGATATACTGGCGCACGGATGGTGGGGGGAGTGGTGGTGGTGGTGCAGCCCATGGACGGGCCGGATCTACCATTAGTGCGAGAGTAGATGGTCCGACAGCCTCCTCCGACTGGTGCAGGAGTAGACGGATCGGGTTGTTGATCGGGCCGTGGTGCTGCAGGTGCCTACTCTGCCGGTGGTGGGGGAGGGGTCGGAAAACTGCTTCCCCACCCTGGGAAGCAACACCCACCGGTAGCGTGGCCACTCAGCCACGAACGCGGCCACGACCATGGCCGTGACCCCGTCCACCTCCTCGAGATGGGAAATCCTGACCAGACATGATCTACATGTTTTTTTAAAACATATTAGTGGTATGAATTTTTAGAAAAATATAAGTATCAATTTATTTTTAATAATCCTACTTTTCAAATTTTTCAAAATAAAAATGTAAAGTAAGACCCAAAATTCTATACTAAGTCCCCAAATTAATCTAAAAAATTTGTACTAAATCTCAAAATTTTATGAAATTTTTCCTACAATATCGACTAAATCCCAAAATTCTTTCTTAAAATGTATACTAAATTTTACGTATATTTCCTAAAATATATTCGAAATTCAAAAATTTTACCCTAAAATTGCACTAAATCCTTCTATTTTCCTGTATACTTATACTAAATCCCAAAATTCATCGAAAACAGATTATTTATATTATTATAATTAGCACCAATATTTTCCTATATCCTTACAAAATATTATATGTAATTACACATGAATTCCAAAAAAATTACAGAAAATTCAAAATGTACAGGATTTTATTTTACAGAAAATTTGTAAAAATAAATAAAAATTGATGAAATTTTTTTAAAAATTATAGAATTTTCAGTTTTATTTTCAGAAAAATAATAGAATTTTCAGGTTTTTATTTTTTCAGAAAAAATACAGGAAATTAAAGAATATTTTCAAAAAATAAATAAATATGACTGAAATTTTTTTAAAATTATACAATTTTCAATTTTTTTTCAGAAAAATAACAGAAATTTCAGGTTTTCTTTTTTCATAAATTTACAGAAAATTAAAGAAAATTACAGAAAATTTTCAAAAAATACATAAAAATGACAGAAAATTTTTAAAAATTACAGAATTTTCAGTTTTATTTTCAAAAACATAATAGAATTTTCAGGTTTTTATTTTTTCAAAAAATTATAGGAAATTACAGAAAATTTTCAAAAAAAAAAACATAAAAATGACAGAAAATTTTTAAACATTACAAAGTTTTACAGAAATCACACAAAATTATCCTATAATACAGAAATTACACAAAATTACCTATAATTATAGAAAATACATAAATTACATTACAATTTACATAAATTAAAAAAAATTAAACAATTTACATGAATTACACAATTACATAAATTATTGAAATTTACACATCAAATTACAAAAATTTACATAAACAATTAAACAATTTACATAAATACAAAGTCATCACATCAATTTACAGAAAATTCAACTACTTACATAAATTACAGAAAATGAAACAATTTACAGAAATTTACAAAACATAAATTTTCATAACAAAAAAATGTACATGCATTTTCAAAAATGCAAAACAGAAAAAAAAAAAAAAAAAAAAAAAAAAAAAAAAAGGGTTTTTTGGAAACCCTACTTGGTAGTGGTGCTGGCGGCGGGGGCTAAGGCGGGTACAGAGGCTGAGGCGGCGGCGACGGCGGATGGAGGCGGCAGACGGCGGATGGCGACGGGTGATGGAGGTGGCGGACGTCGACGGGTGATGGAGGTGGCGGATGGCGACGGT
Organism: Sesamum alatum; assembly: GCA_034509735.1. Classification (NCBI taxonomy): domain Eukaryota; kingdom Viridiplantae; phylum Streptophyta; class Magnoliopsida; order Lamiales; family Pedaliaceae; genus Sesamum; species Sesamum alatum. The sequence goes on along the minus strand of JACGWO010000007.1, from coordinate 11,959,130 downwards.
GGGATGGCGACGGGGGATGGAGGCGGCAGCGGATGGTGGTGGCTTGTATAGAGAGAGAGAGAGTGAGAGGGTTAGAGAGAGAGAGAGGGGGTTAGAGAGAAAGAGTGAAAGTAGACATAAGGAAAAATCTGTCGAGTGTTGTATTTATATAAGAAATTTGGAACGGTCGTGTTTTGGCGTAACCGTTCCTAAGCCCGGTCCTAATGAGAAACACGACATTGTTTTGTTATAAAAACGATGACGTTTATACGACAATTTACTGATAATATACTTCATAGGAACAGTCCTTTAATACTTAAATTGTTACTATAATCGTTCCTAAAATACAAAATGGTGTCGTCTGCAGACCTATAACTGTTGACCGTTCCTATATGCATTGCAAATTTTTTTTTGATCCTCTTAGATAATAAATATAAATTAAGCAAAATACGTTCTAGACACGTGTATGATCGAAGAAAGGTATACAATTGCTAATTTAAAAAATTTGAAAATATAAAGTAATTATATAAAAATTACCACACGTTCACAACGAGAAGTATATTTGTATAAGTAAGTTTGTTAGTGGTTCACATATTGAACTAGCCTCTTGTATTGTTGTACTGCATCATGAAATCAGACTGTCAGAATTACAATCAAACCGTTGGATTTGATTTAACACACACAAGAATACATTATATGCGGTTTAAAAAAAATTCAGTAAGAGGATATTGAGATATCGTTCCCAGTCAGTATTCATCATCAAAAAGAATCATTGCATCCTTCAATCCGGCCATCTGATTCAAAATTAGACGGGTAGATACGAAATCTTAGTCATAATCTTGTATGTGTTTAAAAATGGTGTCGATCAGGCTCACGAATGTTGAGATATCGTCAGAATTAGGTGAAATACACAATATAGTAACACAATTGGGAACGGTTGGAATTGCCTTAGCAACGGTTTAATATAGTGATAATATAGGAATGGTTACGGGTTCTATATAGGAACGGTTAACATCCACTTTTAGTTAGGAATGGTTGGATATAAAACGACCGCTCCAAAATTCGATTTTTCCACCAATTTTTCATTGGGCACCAAAATCAAAAATTGGGCCTTCATTTGGAACGGTCACTCAATTATTATGACCGTTCCTAATTCAAACTTGGAGCCTATTTTTCAGTGGGCGCCAAATTGAAAAATTGTACCTGTAGTAGGAACGATCGTTGGAATACATTGATCGTTCCTAATTGAAATTAACCTGAATTATTTTTAAGTAGGCGCCAAATTGAAAATTGTACCTGTAATAGGAAGGGTCGCTGGAAATGCTGGTCGTTCCTAATTCAAATTTTCCTGATTTTTTTTCATTTGGTGCCTACTTGAAAACAATTATACTTGTACTAGGAACGGTCGTGGTATATAATGACTGTTCCAATTTTTAAAATTTAATATATTTTATTAAAATATAAAAAAAACGTTTATATAAATACAATGCTTAAAATATTTAAAAATTACCTCTCAAATGGGTATATCCACCTGTATTGCACGGGCCCCCCAATACGCGTCTCATATGGAAGGTGAACAATTAGGTGCTCCATTGAGTCGAAAAAAGGAGGAAATATTTTTTCAAGATTGCACAGGATGACGGCTACACTGTCTTCCAATTCTTTTACCTCGTCCACATCCAGTATAGTTAAGCATAGGATCTGGAATAGAAGGCTCACTTCCGTCAAGGCCCCCCACACATGCTCTGGAAGCATTTCATGGAAGGGAACTGGAATCAACTTCTGCATGAATACATGACAATCATGGTTCTTCATGCCATGCATCCTTAACTCCTTCATGTCGACGCAGTGGGACAAGTTAGAGGCATACCCATCAGGGAACCTAAGACAACGAATCCACTCATATATCTTCTTCTTTTGATCCTTCGTCAGTGTATGTACCGGTTTGGGCATCATGTTCGGTCTCCTTTCGTCCACCTCAAGCTCCGGCCAATTACATATGATCTTGAGATCTTTCCGTTCTTTCAGATTGTCCTTCGTTTTCCCCTTGATATCCATCACAGTATTGAATATATTATCGAACACATTCTTCTCAATGTGCATGACATCAGATGCGCCCCCAGTATTCAAGCTCCCAAAAGATGCTTTTCTTCGTCCACCTATGGTCGACACCGTAGCCTTCCGGTTCACTTAACGGTTGTTCGACTGCAACACTAAACTCATTGACACGGGTTCGGATCTGTTCTCCAGTCAGCCTCGGACGTGCAACCTTTCTCTCCATTCAATTTTTAGTGAAGGCTTTCTTGTTCTTGCAATAAGGATGATCCGGTAGGAGGAACTGCCTGTGGCAGTCAAAATAGCATGCCTTCCGATCGTGCTGTAAATAGAATGCCCGTTTATGCTTCATACAAACTGGACACCCCATAACACCGGCGGTAGTCCATCCAGACGTCATCCCTTAAGCGGAAAGGTCGTTCACTGTCCACATCAATGCGGCCCGTATCATGAATGCCTGGTTTGTCGTAGTGATGTGCGTACTAACATCCACATGCCATAAATCCTGTAGCTCCTAGATCAACGGCTCTAGGTAGACATCGATAAGACGTTTGGGATTCGATGGGCCAGGGATCACCATCGTTAGGAATATATACTTACACTTCATGCACATTCCCGGTGGGAGATTGTATGGTGTAAGTATCACGGGTCAACATGAGTAAGTTTTACCATACTAGCCGTGCGGTGCAAACCCATCCGTGCACAACCCAAGTCTAACATTATGGGGCTCAACTACAAAATCAGGATACGTCCGGTCAAAATGCTTCCAAGCTTTTGCATCGGACGGATGACACATGGATCCTTCCTTCGTCTGATGGTTCGCATGCCAAGTCATATGCTCTGCAGTGGCCTCCGACGCATACAACCTCTGCAACCGAGGGGTAAGCGGTAGATACTTAAGAATGGCATACGGGGACTTCTTGCATTTAGGAATTTTGTCCCTGGTGGTCTTGTACCTAGCGTCTCCACAAAACTTGCAGTATTCCAAATCAATATCGTCCTTCCAGTACAACATGCAACCGTTTTTGCACGCATCAATCTTCTAAACTGGAAAACCCAATTCTCTTATCAATTCCTTCGTACTGTAATAATTGGTGGGGAAAGTGTGATCGCGGGGCATTATAGTATCAGCCCACTGGCACAAGCGATCATATGTATGCTCGGAAAAATCTTCTTCGGCCTTGATATTCACCAAAGAAGCAATTGACGCCAACTGAGAGGTAGTGCAACCGTTCCACAACGGTTGGTCCGCAACATGAACTACATCAAAAAAACAGTCTGACAAGCCAAATACATAATCATAAGGCCCTGAATTGTAATATGAACTAGGACCCACATCAGAAGGACAATACCGAGTACCATCATCAGTCGGTCCCTCCTGGTTATACGAAGACCAGAAAGATGGCCCGTCGGCATCGATACCATCCTCTACGCCCAAGGCATCTGAGCCGCATCACCCCAATGCAAAATACCCTCCTCTTAAACGGGTGGTGTTTGTTGTTGCTGCACAGGGGGCGTTGTCAATGCTTCAAAGTATTCCTGCACCCTCTCCTCACCATGCGAAGTCCAATTATAATACTCCGGCATAAACCCTTTCATACACAAGTCGAAATTTACCTCGTCCGGTGTTTTGAACCGTTCGTTTTTGCACTTTTGACAGGGACACCTAATCTTCTCCCCGTCCATATGTGCACGTTGAGACTGGGCCCATTGTAGAAATGTTGTAACTCTATCCTCAAACTCCGGCGTCACACCCAGCACGTCTCGATCAAACATCCACCTCCTCAACTGTCGTAACATGATTGGTCCTACGTACACAAGCAATTCACAACAGTAATTAAATGACCAGAACAAATTATATATATATATATATAATTAACCATTAAAGAATTTCAACTTCTTACATGAGCAAAACACCTTTCAAGATCAATGCAAATTTTTTGCGTAGATAGTTGATATTTTTTATTTTACGTAAAAAGAATCAAGAGAGGGAGTTAGAACAAATGAGTTAGAGAGTAATTATAAGAACAATTAAAATGAAGGGGGACATATATATAGAAAAATATTGGAACAGGCATTGGAATATTATTTGGAACACTAAACTAGCCGTTGAAATATAGCCGTTGCTCCATCATTAGGAACGGTCTCTGGCACGGACATAAGAACGGTAAAGTTAGAGTTGTAATATAGCCGTTTGTGCATATTTGGAACGATCGTCGGCACACATAATCATTTATGTAAATGGACCGTTCCTAATAGTAGCACATTTGTGAACGGTTTTTGGAACCACCCTTGATTTCCTAAATACCCACAATTTGGAACAGTCATTGCATTACATTGTTCACTCACGGCGTAAAGGGGTCTCATTTAGCACTACATGTTGAAACGGTCGTGCAAGCGTTCCAAATCGACCCGAGCTTTGGAACACGTCTAGGAGCGGTCCCTGTTCCTGGTCAAATAACCGTTCCAATTTCCACATATGTGTTCCAAATGGAATACCAAAATATATCCGGTCCCTTTTTGGAACGGTAATGGGTTTACATATTGGCACACATATGTTGGCACAAACATAGGAACGGTAAAGCCGTTCCTACATGTTCTGACTCTGATTAATACGAAAGTGACGTCAACAACGGGTTACCGTTCCACAACAATTCCAGTTACTGTTCCTATTTGGAGGAGGATTTGGAACGGTCATATTAAACCGTCCCAATGACCGTATTTTTTTGTAGGGTATACTGTTCCATTTCCTTATGAATAACTAGATATTCTAGACTTTCCAGGTATATATCTAAGTTATCAATTAATTGTAGGAATTTATTTTATCAAATCCTTCATATTTTTATAACGACCATTCTCGATAACATCCCTAAATAAATTACTACAAAAATCTCATATTCCTTTTTGATAGATATAATATTCCTTAAATATAAGTTTATAATATTTCTATTAATTTCCATCAATTCTTCATTGTCATAATAATTACTTAAACACCAGGACATATAATTAAGTCTTCATTTAAGAAACCCGATGAAATTAAGTAGATCAATTATAACAATGATTAAATCTAATAACTCAAGTAATTTAATTAACCAACTATAAAAATTTTAAAGCAAACGGTATATTTAATCAATCATTACTTTATAAGTAGTCAAACTCATAAAATTTCCAATTAACCATTAATTCGGATAGTATAAATTACATTTAACAAAAGCATTTACCAAATAATGCTAATATACAAATTAATTAAGAATTAAAACATTACTTGCTACCTGTTCTTATCAGCGAAAAAAGCCTCTGTTTTTATTTTAAGTGTTTGAGAAGAAAAAAAAACCTATGCTACTAAAGTGTGTATAAGGTGCACATGTGAGCAATTAAATTCACACGTGTGTATATATATTCATAAATGTTAATAACTAACACATCAATGTCCACTTACAAAGTGGTGAATTGTTGTTTGTCTTGGAAAGTTGGTGGAACACGTGCCACTGCTTCCTTCAACCTCATCCTTGTTTTCCATACTTTTTTTGTATTCTTTTAATAGTTTTGTTACAAATACAATTTAGTTCCCCAAATTTCCAAATTTATATAAATCACTCCTAAAACTTTATAAAATTCTAGTTTAGTCCTTTTAGGTTTTAATATATTTAAATTTAATTTTTATTTATTTATCAATAAATTAAATTTCTCTATTACTTACCAATTGATCATACAATTATGTATAAAAATTTATGGACGTTACAGCAGTAAATCCTGAGAAAGCAAGTGTAGTGCGACACCTCTAAGTGGGCATAGAGCGTAGGGAGAAAGGGTGGTCGAGAGAAGAGAGGATTTGCGAATCCGTCTGGACATGAGAGAGTTTCTTGGAACTCAAGGAATCACGGTCGATGACTTTAAGTGCAAAGTTAGCATGTTCATAGTTGCGGAGACGACAGCGGGATACACGATCAAGGTTTCCCGAGCGGAGGAGCTTAAGATGTCGGGCGTGGAGGGCGTGATCGATGGAGGTCAATGTGGTGGTGATGTTGTCATGGTGGACGTGGACGTGGACATGGATGGTGGGACTTGGGAACGGGATGGAGAGAGTGGCAGAGGCGGGACTCATTAAATAATTTTATAATTAAATAAAATAATTATCAATAATACAATAAAATAATATCATTTATAAGTATCTATAATTTTATGTATATTTTATAATTTATAAGTATTTATAAAATAATTATTTATAATTATCTACAACTTCATGTATTTATATTTTTTTGTTGTGTCGATAATATATTTAAGTTGATTTTTTTCTTTTTTTATTAAAGCTGATGTATTCAGTTATATATTTTTATTTTTATTTATAGTATATTTTAAAGTGTTTAAGATTATTTATTATATACATGTAGAGACGCTGTCATGTAACCTAGTATAAAATATAAATTTAAAGTTTGTTTTTACACAATTTAACTTTTTTTTTTATGCAAGTGCTTATGTAGAAGAGAAGATATAAAAAAATATCCACCTCAAGTGTCAAGTCATTCTTTAGTACCACATGGGAAGAAAAATCACCAAATTTTGCAGCATGTGCAATGCACATGCTGTTTTCCGGCCAAAAAAGCAAAATTCGGCCACCAGAGGACCTAATTGAAGCATTTTTGGAACATAACGTATAAAATTGATAAGTATGCTAGTTAGTATACTAAAATTGAAAAAGAGCCAAATTAATGAACTAATTTTTTTTCCTTATAACAATGCAACAATATCATCTACTTTAAATTCTTGCATTTATTAATTAAATTAAAAATATAGAAGATTATTAATAACCGAGAATTAGTTGACTAATTATTTTTATTTACATATGTATGCATATATATTATACAATAATAATTAAGAAATGTCGTAATTATTATTATGGTCTTGAATTTTAATAAAATGCCACATAGGCGCACACATGGTTTAAGTTTTCAGACACTTCAGCAATTAAATGCCACATCAACAATTTTCGTTCATTCACTGAAAAATTGGCTCCAAACCCTAAATCGGATGAAATTGACGCATTTTTGCAACATAGTATATAAAATTGAAAACTATCAAAGTTAGTGTACTAAAATTGAACAAGGACAAAATTAGTGGACTAAAAAATTTTTTTCCCTGAATATGATTGTTGTATCTTAGGATTCAACTAAATTTGATGCAAAACTTTGCTTGAGCTTTTTTGGCCAATTATTAGTCCTCTTATGTATATTTTTTGCTTTGTCAAAATTTTCTTTTCTTTTTATTTGTTCTAGATTATAATTATTGTTCGTGCAACTACTTTGTTTGAGCAGGAGATTTGCAGGTTTAAAATTGATGTATCGAAGTGTGAAAAATGCAATATGATATTTCAAGGATTCACATGTATTTCGGTGACTTTATTTCACTTGACAATACCTATGAGTGAAAACAAGTTACTCTATTTTGTTCCCTTAAAGCTACTACGTTTGAAAGTTTCTTAAGATATCTTTTTGTTGCACTGCTTTTGTAGGAAGCACATTGATATCTTACATTATACTTATGTATCAAATTATTATTTAAATTGATGGCTTTGCTATGTTGTTATTATGAGATCTCTTTATGTTAAGTTTACTTTCTTTATGTTTATTATGGTTGTATTATTGTATCTTCATATTTTTGAAAATAGGTTTATAAGCATTTTCAATAGAAAAGAAATCACTAAAAATTACTATTAGTAAGGAATTGAATTCTCATAATAACTTTTTGTGACAATTTTATTATAGTCAATAAATTTAAAAATATCATTCATTTCGAGTTTTAGTAAGGACAATATTTTCTCTAATAAGTATTTATAGCGAAATTACACTGCAGCTCATACTTTAGGTAACAAATTAATACATTTTCTTTATTTTATTTTTGCTTTTCATGATCTCATAGAAAAAAAAATTCTTGGTTTCTCTACTCATGTAAAGACAATGTGTACATGTAATCTAGGATTTGTTCTTTGCAACGTCCATAAATTCATGTCTTTAGTTAGACTAGTAATGAATACGAGCATTGCATGTGATTCATATTATTTTATTAAAATAATAGTGTAATTTTTAAATTTAATAATTAAATATAAAATATATTAATTCATTCATAATACCAATATATAAATGAATTATCAAATTTTTGATCAACTTGAAAAATTGTCCTAATATATAAAAAAAAGATACTAAATTTAAAGAGCAATATAACTTAAATATTTTGTATTCCAGTGATATTCATTAGTCTTTTTTCTTTTTCTTTTTTTTTATCTTGATCCTTGGTAATATCTTCTTCTTGATTCTCTTAATGGATTTTGTCATATACTTTCTTTTCAAATTGTTAAAAGTTTCTTCGTTATAGCTTGAATTTGAATCTCAAACTGTTATTATATTCTCTTCTTGCATGGTCCTCTTTTTTCTTCCGGTTTTCTTTTATAGAGACCTCCTAATTTTTGTTATCAATTTTGAATGTTGTATTGTCTTCCTGTCTAATAAGTTCTATTTTGGTCAATTATTATATATTGTTTTAATTCATGTCCCTTTTTTTTCTGATTTTATGGTAGATGTTGTTTCTTTTTAATGGCATCTGATATGACGTTCAATATGCTATTGGCCAATTATGTCTTGTTTTGTTGAGTGCAATGAGAAATCAGAACTCTGTAGAAGTTTGTAAGCTCAGTCTTTACAATTTGTAAAAAAAAAATTGGGAAAATTGCACTTTTGTTCACACAGGATATACCCTATTGCACTTTTGGTCCCATTGTTTACGGGCTCAACACTTTTGGCCCCACAGGAACCAAAAGTGTTGCACTTTTAGTCCCATCGTCGTTAATGCTGTTAACTTATGGATGGAAAACCACCTTTGAAAGTCAAAGGTGGTTTTCTATGATTTAAAACCACTAAAATTTATAAAGGTGGTATTTTTTCAAATTTTGACCCCAATTTGAAGATTCACACTATATAAAATGTATTTTAATAACTTAATTTAGCTAAAATTATGTAAATTTGATTCATTATAATCTTTAATTTTATAATGATATTATTATAAATGTTAAATTATGTGATTGCAAAATTAAAATAACTACAAAAAAATAAAATAAAAACATTGCAAACTTAAAAGCAAAAAATGAACTGATTGCATTGAACGGGAAAAGGACCAACTTAATTGTTTGCAATATACATATCGAGCCATTTTTCCCCTTGCCAACTATGTGCATATATGCAATTGCACTTCACATAAGATTGCCAAAGTTTGCAATTGCCAAAAAGTTACAAATTTGCCCAAAAAATTACATCCGAAAAACTTGATTACAGTTCAAGTGTTCGATTTCTTCTTCTTTGATGCATGTATTGCAGCCGAAAGGTTTGTAATGGTGACAAACCTTTTTTCTCCTTTTGTTAAAAAAGGCACTTGACTCTCACTCCCCGAAGCTTCATTGACGTTCAAACATTGTGAGAAAATGTGTCTATTTATAGGCTCCAAGATTACAACCAAAAGTCTCATCTTTGATGAGGGGAGATGAAACACAAAAGATTATAATTTATGATAGAATGTAAAAAGGTATGAGAAATGAAGATGAACATCCACAACTTTAAATTTCATAACACTCCCCCTTGGATGTCCATTAATCAAGAATATGCCTCGTTAAAACCTTACTAGGAAAAACCTCGAGGGACAAAAACCTAGTGAAGGGAAAAGAGTACATTATTTTTTAATACGTGATTATATACTGCCTCATTAAAAACCTTACCAGGAAAACCCAGTGAGAAAAACCATGGTCAAGGAAAAAGAGTGCAGCGCGTATTTACTCCCTCTCATTAAAATATCAATCGAGATCTTTGAGGCGACGAACACCAATATTATGGACTAGCTTCTGAAATGTTGCAGTAGGAAGTGCCTTGGTGAACAAATCTACTAGATTGTCACTTGAACGGACTTGTTGAACATCGATATCACCATTCTTCTAAAAATCATAAGCGAAGAAAATTTTGATGAAATACATACCACATTATCTGCATATAAGATCGTCGGGATAATCTTTCAAATGATAATCCACAAGTCCCTCGGATGTGTCGAATCATGGATCTCAACTAAATACATTCTTGAGCTGCGTCGTGTATTGATATAATTTCTGCATGATTCGATGAGGTGACTGTTAGTGTTTGTTTCATTGATCGCCATGAAATTGCTCTAAGATAGCGAAGTATATGCTTAATTCCATTAAAATGCCTTCGTGTGGGTGAAGAACTAAATCTTGCTAATAAATTAATAGCAATGTCATATCAATCTTGTATGGTTAGCAAGATACATTAGTGCTCCAATTGCACTAAGATATGGTACTTCAGGACCAAGTAGTTCTTCATCACCTTCTCGAGGTTTAAAAGATCCTTTTTCAACTTTGATGATCTTACACCAATGGGGTGCTCAATGGATGTGATTTGTCCATATAAAATCGCTTTAACACCTTAGCGATGTAAGCTTCTTGATGCACAAGGAGTCCATTCTGTAAATGTTCAACTTGCAATCCAAGACAATATTTTGTTCTTCCTAAATCTGTCATCTCAAACTCTTTCTTTAAGCAGTTTATAGCCTTGGAAGCTCTTCTGGAGTTCCAATAATGTTTAAGTCATCAACATAGACTTCAACTATAACAAATTCATTTCCAGATCTTCTCATGAAAATACATGGACAAATGTTATCATTTTTGGATTCTTCTTTCAACAAATGATCAGTGGGATGATTATACCACATTTGTCCATATTGCTTCAACCCATAAAGGGATTTATTTAATTTAATAGAATAATATTCTCGAGAACTTGAATTGTATGCTTTAGGCAAATGAAATCCTTCAGGGAGTTTCATATAGATATCATTATCAAGTGAGCCATATAGATAGGCTGTAACGACATCTAGTAGACGCAAATCAAGGTCTTCTTTTACTGCCAGACTAATTAAGTATCGAAAAATAGTTACATCCACCATAGGAGAGTAAGTCTCTCCATAGTCAATATTGGGTCTTTGCGAAAACCCTTGAGCAACAAGTCTTGCTTTGTGTCTGAAAACTTCACCTTGCTTATTTCATTTTCACACAAATACCCATTTGTATCCCACTGATTTTACATATTCAGGTGTACGGACTACAGGTCCAAAAGCCTTTCGTTGTGCAAGCAAGTTTAATTCAGCCTCAATTGCGTTTTTTTCATTTTTGGCCAATCATTTTCTTTGTCAGCATTTCTCAACAGGCTTTGGTTCATGATCCTCATTATCATTAATTATATTAAGCGCCACATTATATGCAAAATTATCATCGACGATGAGTTCATTTCGGTTCCAACATATTCCATTCAGGACATAATTTATAGAGATCTCTTCATTTTCATGAATTTCAGGTACCTAAGTTCTTCTGGAACTGACATATTAATTATGCCTAGAAACTCTTCGGGAGTTATATCCTCGATTTGGCCATCTTTATTCATAGCTCCTTTTCCTTTTCGAGGATTTTTATCTTTGGAACCAATAGGCCTACCTTGCTTCAGGCGTGTTGTAGGCTCAATTGCAACATTAATTTGTCCAACATGGACATCAAATTTTATCGGAGCATTAGCGGCTAGGACAAGAGATTTAGTTACTCATATTGGGTCAGTAAATGCATCTGGCAGTTGATTCGCTAGACTTTGCAAATGAATTGTCTTTTGAACTTCCAGTTCACTTTAATTAGTATGAGGATCAAGATGAAATAATGATAATTCATTTCAACTAATTTTCTTTTCCAGCTGCTTACTCTCTCCCCCTAACATTGGGAAAACTGATTCATCAAAATAACAATCGGCGAATCGAGCCGTAAATAAGTCTCTTGTTAATTATTCAAGATACTTTACTATGGAAGGAGACTCAAATTCAACATAAATTCCCAACCTCTGTTGAGGATCCATCTTAGTGCGTTGTGGTGGAGCAATTGGAACAAATACCACGCACCCAAAAACTATTAGATGCGAAGTATTAGGTTCCTGACCAAAAACCAATTGTTGGGGAGAGATTTTGTGATAACATGTTGGCCTTATGCGAATTAGTGTTGCTGCATGCAAAATAGCATATCCCCAACAAGAAATGAGGAGTTTTGATCTCATAAGCAATGGTCTTGCAATTAATTGCAGACGTTTAATGAATGATTCTGCAAGACCATTCGATGTATCAAGATGTGCTACAGGATGTTCAACATCAATTCCAATAGACAGATAATAGCCATTGAAAGTCTGAGAAGTGAATTTTCCAGCATTATCAAGGCGTATTTCTTAATTGGATAATCAAGAAAAGTGCTCTTAATCTGATTAATTGAGCAAGCAATCTCGCAAACTCCAGGTTACGAAATGATAACAAAGACATATGTGACCATCTAGTGATGCATCAAAAATTATGAAATATCAAAATGATCCACATGGCTGGTGGATTAGTCCACAAATATCGCCTTGTATACATTCCAGAAATGTGAGAGATTCATTCTCTATTTTTGCTGGTGATGGTCGAATAATTAACTTTTCTTGAGAACAAGCAGCATATGAGAAATTACTGGATTGAAATATCTGCTGGCTCTTCAATTATTTTTTCGCATCATAAGTGATCCAAGATGGCGCAACCGGCCATGCCAAACAACAAACTTATTATAATTCGTAAACTTCTGGTTTATGATAGCATGAGTTTCAATTGTACTAATATATGTATAGTACAGACCAGAAGAAAATACTGGTAATTTTTTAATATGCATTTTTCCCCCGAGATCACACTTGTGATATAGAGATACTCAATATCTCTTGGTTTGTTGTCTCAATATGATATCCATTTCGGCGGATAGTCTTAAAGCTTAGAAGGTTTCTTTGAGACTTGGTGAAATAAAGTGCATCATCAATATAAAATTGTGTTCCACCATATAACAATATATTAGCTCTTCCGGAGCCCTCAATTAACTTTGCACTACCAGATATAGTACTAACATTGGCTTCTTGTATTACTAAATAAGAAAAGTACTTAGCTTTAAATATTGTGCGCATTGTAGCACAATCAGCAAGATACATATTTTAATCATTAATGTTAGTGCTAACCAACTAGATACTCATTCTTGATTAAAACATGACAAAATATCAAACCCGCATTAGAATATGCTATTAACGAGAAGCAATGATATAAATAAGTTCTTCATTATCGTCGGAAACATGGAAGATACAAAAATCATAATACTAAACAAGAAATAAGAAATATATTACTGAACACTTCCATCACCAATCAAGTGATCGATTTTTCCTTTATCGTTTCTCCCAAATTATTATTCGCCAAATGCAGTTCGGCGTAAAGGACCCATGATAGATAGTTTATTCCAAAAACGTCAAGAGCATTGAAATTCAATTTTATGAGATTGACCATATTACAACAAGTTAATATGCACTTCTGGCATAACATTCACCATATACACATTAGTGGAATCAAATGTATAATACATAGATATAACTAAAAGTGACATAAAAATTACTAACAATTAGAATCAAATAAGTTGTCATGTAATTGATTTGGACTATCTATGCCATGCATACATGGTATTGAATATATTAAACATTAATACTATAATATTACAATAACAATTAAATGGGATTCATGACAAATTTATTTTTGTCGACCATTATATTTTATTTTATATAATAATGCTAACAAAATATTTTAAATAATGTATATAGGCATATGGAGGATATATATCTATGTTGGTGAAGTAAATAAATAAAAAAATGACCCCAAGTTAACCAAAAAGAATGGAATCACAATATATGTATATACCATGATACCGAAGAATCGAATACCCTTAAATAAATAAATGAGGAAGCTTCGGGCTTCTTAAATCAAGTCATTATCTCAAATCACTTCAGGTGAAAAATCAATAGTTATATTTTAATCATCGCTTCAGGGATGATCACGCAAATAATTGGCATTGAATATTTCACCTGCTGCTGGAGGTAATTTACTCATTACTTGCTTTGGGAAGCAATGAGACTTTATAATACACATCCATATCAGGGAATGAAATTAAGAATTATATGTCTACTTCTGGAGGCAATGTCGATTATGATAAATCCATTATTTTATACGTCCACTTCAGGGGACAATTAAGTGTATAGAATATGATTATTCATATCTCATTATTGAATATACAAGGATAATATCATGTACAAGGTTTAAGGGTCTTCGGTAAAAACTTACAAGCAATTATGGAATGACATAAGATCTTCAGATATAATGTATAAGTCCCAGAACCTCAAAACGAATACGATTAGTAAACATACGAGCTTAAATATACAACCATAAGCTTCTCTCAAAATCACCAATACACAAAGGATATAAACATTAGATTCACTGGATAGCATACTAGTAAGTATTTTATAGATACGTTACTTAAGAGATATTACCTTGGAAAATTAAAACTTACTACAATGATCTCCTTGATGATTAGAGGGAGCTAGTCTTGAAAATATAAAGCTCTCGTGCTGATAACGTGTTATAAAACTAATATAAAAGTGCAACAATATGAGAATTGGAATAGAGAGGAAAGAAGTGAGTATTTTTATAAATCTTTTTTCTTATCACTATACAAATAAAATGGCCTATTTATAGGCTCCAAGATTACAACCAAGAGTCTCATCTTTGATGAGGGCAGATGAAACACAAAAGATTACAATTTATAATAGAATGTAAAAAGTATGAGAAATGAAGATGAACATCCACAACTTTAAATTTCATAACAAACTTGTCTTTTTCCTTTTGTAGTTTAATATTCTTTTAAGTAATCAACTGTTTGTCTTAATTAATTTTTTCATCTATACCAAGTAATATACTATTGAAAGGAAAATTGTATGTTAATTTATCATATTTAATTAAAATAAACATACAGTAAGTAAATATTTTTCTTATACATAATGAGAATTAAAAAAATAAAAGTTTCTTGAA
The DNA here is from genome assembly GCA_034509735.1 of Sesamum alatum. Classification (NCBI taxonomy): domain Eukaryota; kingdom Viridiplantae; phylum Streptophyta; class Magnoliopsida; order Lamiales; family Pedaliaceae; genus Sesamum; species Sesamum alatum. The sequence continues at coordinate 11,944,103 of JACGWO010000007.1, read as the reverse complement.
TTATGCAAAATATACCAAGCCACAGTTTACGTGTACTTATCATGAAAATATTCTAAGTTCAATTAAGGAATTATAACATGCATTTATCGTAATTCATATACTTTAATTTACTAAATAAAACTACTTTTGTTATCAAAATCTATTTGTTAAATTCAATGTGTCCTTTTGCATAGGCTTTAGCTTAATATTAAGTAATTATTTTATTTTTAAAAAAATTAATTTATATGACTCTCAAAAGGTATTAGATAAATTTATGTTGACTTACGTAAATGTTGCAAAGTAAAACAAAATAAAGAAGATTGATAAGTGCAATTGATCAATTGTAGTTCAATTTATTTTTAATAGGTACCAAATTGATCGTTCTTATATATTAATAACTTGTTAAATGAACTAATTAATAGTTATTTTTATGATACCTATTACAATATTTTTAGTAACTATCTTAATAAAATATCCTTCACACCTTTGGTAATAGTATAGATAATGTTTATCTGTACGTAGTTGCATGCCCATTGTTTCTTCTTGTTCTTCTCTTTTTTTTTTTTCGGAAATAGGTATATGTGGTGATGGTTTAGATGTAGCTAATACAAATTTCGATATTTTTACAAGGAACAATTTCTATCGTACATTGTTGAAAAGATTAAATCACATGCTGACAGTTTGTTCCTATTATATAATAACAAATCATATAACAAACATTAGTTGCATCTCTTTTACTTTATCGGGGAAGTGATTTGATTTATTTTTATTTATCTTTTGACCACTTTTACTTTTAAAATATGATAAATTACAATCACCTCCCTAGGGTTTGACATAATTACAAATACATTCTCATTATTTGAAAATTTATAAATACCTCCTGACTTTATCGTTCATCTAACAACGAGCTTATTTTGTTAGCCTCCGTTAAGTTTTCATTTGATTTTTGTGGTGAACTACTCCAAATGCCCTTTGGAATATAAACTATAATTTTATATATTTTTTTAGAATTTCTAAAATATTTTTATGGACTAATATTCTCTATGGAGTATTTATTCTACCCATCCCACCTTTAGATTTTTTTTATATTTTTTTGAAAATTTTTCTTAAAATAATAAAAAATTTGGCATGAATATTGTTGTACTTTTTACATAACCGTCTAGAGGCTACATAATTATTTTCATATGAGAGGAGCAATGAATTTTAGCAAAAGAAGCATTTGCCGCCTGTATGTGGAACTGGCAAGAAAAGAATTTGTAATAAAATATGATCCTATTATCAAGAAATATTTTGTTTGGCCCGGGGTTTGACTCATCAAAATCAAAGGGCAGAGCTCCTGCAATGTTTTAATTTCTAGGATTAAAACTCGAATTAAATATAATTTTTGTACGGTATATTTTATATTTTAGTATTGAATCCTTTATTTTTTTAGGGCAGTAAATAGGTAGGGTCTGTAATGTTTTAATTTTTCGCAATTTTAGTCATTCAGTTGCTGGAGTTTGCAAATACTATCGGATTTTTTTTTTTATTTTGGGCTTTTGTTCCCATTGATCAATTCAATGGATCAAAATCGCGAAAAATTATAAGTTACATTACCTATTTTCTACACTAGAAAGATAAAGGACCTAAAACACCAAAATATAAAAGATATAGGATAAAAAATTGGTGTCATGTTGCCAGTAATTTGACCAATGGGAACAAAACCCCCAAATTAAAAAAAAAAAAAAATCCCAGTAACATTTGCAAACTCTAGTGATTGAAGGACCTAAATCGCGAAAAATTAAAAAGTTACTGGACCTATTTGCTAACCTAAAAAGATAAATGACTAAAATATCAAAATGCAAAAGATACAGGACAAAAAATGAATTTAAGCCTTAAAACTCCAAAGCTATATACATCTGATTTCATGGAGAATTCACCGTCATTCACGTACTCAGGTGCCATATATCGGGTTAAATTCATTTTGACCCCTGTGATATGGGAAAATATCAAAAATCCCCCTATGAAAATTCAAATATAAAAAATCACCGTATATTGTCAACAAATGCTCACACTGCCCCTGATCAACTTGGAAGTATCTTTTTAGAGACAATGACTAAAATACCCCTCATATATACCTATAATTACCTATAATATACTTATTATTATATTTATATTTAGAATAATTACTAAAAAAAATAATTAACACCCCCCACCGCCCCACCCCCACGACTGCCTCCCCCCTTCCCCCATCCCCCCTGCCGCACCCAGCAAAGGGGGGCGGCGACGCCGACGCCCCGTTGCCCTTGAGGCGACAGCGACCTCAGCCTCCGCCTCTGGGCGATGCCGGCGAAGGAGGTCTGGGCGATGGTCAACGCCGTCGTCCAGGGTGACGCACCCTCTTCTGCAGTGGCTTTTTTAATTAATTTATTTATGTAATTTGAATTAAATTATATTTAAAATATTAATATAATTATACATATTTACATATATAATAATATTATATAATTATTTTTATATATTATTTTAAGATTTATTAATATTATATATATTATATTGTGTTACTATAATATATATAATATTTTTATTTATGAAATAATATTTTATTATAAATAAATATTTATTTATTATTTTAAGATTTATTAAATTATATATATTATATATTTATATCTATTATATATATTAAATTGGTCATGCAACAGAAGAGAGAAGGGCAAAAATGTGAAGAAAAGTCACTTTTCAGACCACCAGCTACCGTCAGAGTGCGTGTGAGACCAATCCTCCCTTCATGGTGTTTTTTGAATTTTATTTCATATCAAAGAAGGTGCAATTGATACTTTAGTTTTCATAAGGGATTAAACATTTCCAATATCACAGGGGATCCTTGTATTTTTTCCCGCCATATATCCACTGCAACAATGTAAGTAACAATGGTTAGCTTGTGGCCCCAAAATTATGTAACCATTCGTTCAGCTTTCCTAGTTTAATTAAAGACAGAGAAACAAATACTTACCGGGTACCCGCAATCCTTTCGGTAGTTTTGATGTGTCTCCTCCTGACCAAATAGTCTTCCTCAGGCAGATGGAAGCACAAGCAATAAGCATGAGACACAATGCCGCGATTGGAACAACAATGAAGATAATCTTTCGAATTTTATTACCATCCTTTCTTCCTGCAAAATGGCCTACAATCACACAAGCGTAGATATGCAAACTCAAAATTTTCAGTGGTTGTTAACATTATCAGCCTTTAATTATAAGTCATACCCTTATATTTAGGTTACTTATAAGCCATAGCCAATTTAAAAAGCGCTAGATTTGTTCAAATCATCAAATTCCGATCACTTTTTACAATTATTTCATTGTGGTTTCAAAATATTACAAACATCATTGAAACTGTGTAAAATATTTAAATATCCAAACAATTACAACAGCAAGGAGTACCGACTTCTCGTTAAGCTGTTCTCCTTGCTCTGTCAATTTTTCTTATTATTATTATTATTATTAGTTTTTTTTTTTTTTTTTTTTTTGCAGAGTTTCTATTTGCCCAAGCAATTTTGCCTAAAAAGTTATATCTTTTCGAACGATAAATTTTGATCATCTTTTTGTTTTGGGAATATTTAAATTATTTACCCATAAAATTGTTGTTGTTTGCCTGATTCACACTGAAAATTAATTAATTTAGGTAAACATAAAAAATTATATTAGTTACTATAGCTTCCAGTTGTTGAAGTGATATAATTTAATTTCATCTTAAATGAAAAGAGTAGCCAAAAGTATGATAATTACTTGGCATAGAAGTTGGTGGTGGTGCCACTAATCCGAGCTCCGTTTTCACTGAAAGTCAATCGTTTGTCGCGTATATAATATTACTCGGGAAAGTTGATACAAGATCATTATTATTCTGGAATCCATATTTATGGGCTCATCAGAATAATGAACCATATTCATACCATAAAACTGCCTGCTTTTGATTGGGGCAAAAGTTGATAATTCCAGAGCGTAAACTTTGTCGGGCTCTTGCCCTGCAGATGTGTGATAAAATCCGGTATAATTTTTGTTTGCGGTCAAGGAGGAGAGGGCAATCCTATAAGTGCTCATTGTGTAATTTCTGGTATTGGTGCACTGAAATAGGTCTTGTGTTTGGGCTACATTAAGGACTAAAAGGTTCAAAAACACAAATAGCATCAATGAAAGTTTCATCTATGCTAACAGGACCTGAAAGAAGCTGTTGGGGGAGAAGAAGAACAAGCGAATGGAGGAGAAGAGGCTAAGCACGAGGGGAGCTTTTTGGGCAGAAGAATGTCTGTTGGGCTACGTCGGTGTTTGCAAAAAAGTGACTCTTAGCTTATGGTTAAATTTAAGCTGCAAATGACTGTTTGGAATTTTTGGTTCAGCTTCTCAAATGCTGAAATTTAGCATTTTTCTAGCAAAAGCTCCAAGCACCAAACAGGTGCTTCTTCTGGCTTCTATATTTTTACAATAATACCTACCACCACCACATCACTCTCTCTCTCTCTATCTCTACTATTATATAACAGAAACACACTTTTCACTCATAAATAGAAATACCGTCGCACTATTTTTTTATAATATCAAAAATAATCCTCAACTGATATAATAACTACTTTATTCAACTTTTCAAATTTTATAAATTGATAAATTAATTTTTTCTTTCGTTCCTTCCTTTAATTTTTTTAATGTGATATGTTAGTTTATGTATTTTACTCTTATTTATAATATATTTTAAAGCGTAAAAAACTATTTATAATATGCACGCAGGAACGGTGTGCTACGACGGCTAGTATGTATATATATACTAGTCGTTGTTGCATGCTGTTTCTGCATGCATATAATAAATAATTTTTTGTCCTTTAAAATATATTAAAAATAAGAGTAAAAAAATATATACTAACACATCACATAAAAAAAAAGAAGGAAAGAAAGAAAAAATTAATTTATCAATTAATATAAAATTTGAAAAATTGAATAAAGTAGTTATTTCATCAGTTGAGGATTATTTTTGACATTACAAAAAAACGGTGTTGCGGTATCATTAATCGCTATTTGTGAATAAAAAAGAGGTTTCATTTATATAATAGGATATATATATATATATATACATATTTGAATCTGAGTGTTTGATGTTGGAGCCGTGTGCATTGCTGTACTTTTGCTGCTAGTTATATCGGCCATCGCGTTGATAGGGACCTCTCATCTGTTGGTCTGTGGTCGTAGATATTCTTCAGTTGGTGAACTATTTTTCTTCACGTCAATTTGCTTGTGTCAAGTGTAATCTCAAGTCTGTGGCTCATTGTTTGGCCAAAAAATATAAGCCATCGCTTTATTATTAAAAAAAAAAAAAAAGAAAAGAAATGGTAAAGTGGAAAAGGAAAAAGAAATAAGAAAAAATAGTACAAATTTATTAAGGGACAAAACGGTAAATATCAACATAAGTGTTTAAAATTGTAGTTTATTTTTCAAAGGCTCCAATTTTAATATCTTTCACTTTTCGCCTTTGTATTCAAACACCCTTGACTTTGACTACTATTTAATTTACAACTTTCTTGCCGAGGAAGTTAGCTTAGTTGGTGAGGCTGAGGCCCTTTAATCCTAGAGGTCATAGATTTGAACCTCTGCGTGTGTTGGTGTTATTTCTACTGTATAATAGGTATGAGTTGCTGCTGTAATAGTTAGGTGTCAGTTTATGTGATATTATTGATTTAATTGTTTGTAATTGTCTCTGTTAGATATTGATAGCCGATAGGACTTAATGTAGTCACTTTACTTGCGATTAATAAAATTGATCGCTTCCAATTCAAAAATTTACAACTTTCTCTTGAACTTATTTTTACAGCAGAAGTAGAAACTATTGCAAACATCCTCTACATTGTATAAAAAAATTTGTTGGGGGAACTATAGGGGAAAAATGTTTTTTAGTCCCGTTAAATAAGGTCAGACTCGTTTTTGGTACCATTATTTATTCAACCGTAGGTTTTGGTCCCATTAAATCCAAATTCAGCCTTATTGCTCTGCACATGACTTATTGGGACCAAATAAGCCTGAATTTGGATTTATCTGGTCCCAATAATTCTAGAATTTCTAACGGATATAAACGGAGTCAATAAATCATGTGCTCTGCAGATGACTTGTTGGGACCAAATAAGTTTGAATTTGAATTTAACGGGACCAAAACATATACTTTGATAAATAATAGTACCAAAAACGAGTTTGACCTTGTTTAACGGGACAAAAAATTTTTTGCCCCAACTATAGGGTCAGTTGTCATTATTCAAAGAATGTGTGGTGCGCTACATTATTTAAAGTTTATAATTTTTCCACTGCTTATATCAAACTTAGATAACCCTCATTAATTTTGTCAAAAGTAACGACACAACCGACTTTTTAAAGTTAGTAATTTTTTCATTGCTTCATCAAAATTCAGATAATCTTCATTAACTGTGTAAAAGACAGTAATTAATTGTTGGTGGTTGTGAATCAAGTGCATATGGACATAATTTCGGAATATAAAAAAAATAAAAAAAGTGTATATGGACATAATATAATAAAATGAAAAAAAAAAAAAAAGAAATTGAACTTGAGTCGTTACCCAAGGTACCGATTTGGGGCCAATTAAGAAAAACAAAGCATTTATTGTTAACTTGTAATCGTGGCACGACATTCCTGTGTGCATATAATAAATAATTTTTTACGTTTTAAAATATATTATAAATAATAATAAAATATATAATTTAATACATCACATTAAAAAAAAAAAACTAATTTATCAATTAATATAAATTTTGGAAAGTTAAATAAACTAGTTATCATATCAGTTGAGGGTTACTTTTGACACTACAAAAAAGTGGTGCGTTGGTGTCACTAACCGCAATTTGTGAGTGGAGGAGTTTTTTTTATATAACTAGCCGTCGTGGCACGGCCTCCCTGCGCGCATATAAAATAATATTGCACGCTTTAAAATTACTATAAATAAGAAAATATACATATTAATCAACACATTTCATTTAAAAAACAAAAGAAAGAAAGAAAGAAAAAAATGAAATGAAAACTAACTTAGGGCATTATCGGCATAATAAAAAAATCGGTGTTGCGCTGTAAGTAACCGTCATTTATTAGTAAAAATAGGGTTTGTTTTATATAATAGTATAGATAGTATAGATGTATAATTTAGCCTTCCCTATTTAATTTTTAATTTTGCAGTTTTTATTTTTAGCATTTATTAGTTTATAATTTATAATTTTTATTTTTTTTGATAAAATTGATGGTTAATTTTAAGTAGTTTAAATTTTTAGATGTTTTTATAAATGATGAAAAATAAATTATAACAATTTTATATTATTGTGATAACTTGTATTCATTTTGTAAATTGTCGAATTTATTTTTATGTTTCCTTTGATAATATTTTGTTGGAATTATTGTTGTCAATTGAATAAAGTTTACTTTGAATTTTTTTAAACTTTGACTTCATCAATTAATACATAATGATTATTAACATGCTACATACACATTTACATTTATATGGTATAATTCGGGTCAATCATTTCTTTTCATTTTGGTCGAACCAGTAACCCAATAATTTATCCTATTTAATCCTTCGTCTAAAAATATTTTATAAAGCTCGAATTTACTCCGTTCAAGTTTTAAAATCTTCAAGCTTCAATTTATAATTTATAATTAAATTCATATTTTTAAAATAATTATCAATTAATCCCCCAATTAAGTATGAAAATTTATGAATGTCACACAAACTCTACTTCTTTGGCACCTATATAAAGGGGTCGTTGAAACTAGCTCACTCAAGACACATAAATACATAATTTGACCTTTGATTCGGGATTACAGGCAGGAGCCCCCGAATTAACGTTATAGAAAGTCAAGTTCGAATCCGATTGAGATCTACGTGGAGATTTTACCTTCAAATTGCAAAATATCAAATTTTCAATTTTAAAGAGAAGAATCAGAGAATTAGACAGGGATTGCACCCACTTTAATTTTATCTATCAAATATATACTTTTATTTTGTAATAATTTTTTAGTATTTTGATTTTCAAACACAATAGAATTTGTGCTAACTGTTCACGAATACATTGTTGAAGATTTTCATATTTTTTTCAGAATGAGGGCAATTAATAAACATTTTTTCAGAATGGGGACCATTAATTATTTGTTTATAGAGAATTTTAGGCTTGCAAGAAAACCCCTTTTTCCTCTTTGAGTGGGAGGACAGAAATCACCATTTCCATCCATATCATTAAGAGTCCGTGACAATAATTATAATGTTTCGGATTAATGAGGAAATCGTGCGTGGACCACCGAGTGTCAGAAAATAATTTAATGAGATAATTACTCCACTCTTCCTTGAAGTTTAATTTAATTATATATATATATATATCATGTAGTTTAAAAAATTATATTAAATATTCATAACATTTATTTTCGTCTAATAAATAGATCCTCCCATTAATCAAAATTTATTGATATTGACAAAAAAAAAATAAATAAATATTTATATTTATTCCTGATTTACTTATTATTAACTTGTTTATTGCAAGTTAAACGAATCTTGGTATAGTAAAACTACCATTATAAGGTGTCCATAACATAAACTATTTTCTGACGTAAATATATACACAAATTAAAGATCAGAATATCTAAAAAAGTGATGCCAGCTGCTCGTAATACTAATTAAGATGCACTAAAAAAATGACTTTTCACGGGATAAATGCGATTTTAGTTCCTAAACTTAGCCACTTAAGTGGTTTTGGTTCTCAAACATTTTTAGATTTCAATATTAGTCCTCGAACTATTATATTTTTTTGGCGTTTTTGGTCCTTCCGTTAATTTTACCGTTAAAGTTAACGGGAAATTGATTGTAGTATAAAAATTGTCATTTTACTCCGATTTTATGCTATTTTACAATTTTTAGTTCAATACACTTATTTTTTCCATTTTTTTTTCAAACTTCAAGAGAGAAAAAAATAAAAAAAAAGTTCAATTTAAGCAACAAATTTGCTATATAATCTTAACAAATATTATCAATAACCTATTTTGTGAATAATGCAAGGATGTTTATCATTAACATGACATAACATCCTTGCATATAAACCACAATGTTTTTGAGATTGTGGAACGTTATGTTAAATTATTGTTTTGATGTTTAATTAATGTAAGGATGTTTATTTTTCACATTCATGTTGTTTTTTGCGTTGCACTTGTTTTAGGTATTGCATTATATACAAAATAGGTTATTGATAATATTTTGTTAAGATTATATAGCAAATTTGTTGCTTAAATTCAATTTTTCAGATTTTTCTCTCTTGAACTTTGAAGGAAAATGGAAAAAATAAGTGTATTAGACTAAAAAATTAAAATATAGCACAAAATGGGAGTATAATGACAAATTTTTACACTAAAATCAAATTTTTCGTTAACTTTAACGGTAAAGTTAATGGAAGTACTAAAGACACCAAAAATATAATAATTTGAGAGGACTAAAATATCAACTTAAAAATGTTTGAGAACCAACTCTGCTCACTTATCCCGACTTTTCACTATGACTAATTATCATGATTAAAAATAAAAAAACATATTTGATGCTAATTAAAAGGATAAGGATCCAGTAATCATAAATTAATTTCCTTTTGGACCCTACATTTAAGTACTAATTGAATAGATTTCTTGACTCGTGGATTCCTATCCTTTATTTATGGAAAAAGCAAAAAGTAACACGGCAAAATTTAATAGATTTCATTATCTATCTCTTGACGTAATTAACTAAAAATTGTCAATTTCTTAATGGCCTGATTACTAAGGAAGGAGCTCCAGAATTCCATAGAACACCTGAAAATCCAATATATATATATATATGATCGATCAATTGGAAAGATAGAAACTTTTGAAAATATAGATTCATTTGAGTGCTCAAGCATAGTTTAAATGATGAAATTCATCACTCATAATTACAAGGTTATCGAATTTATTTTACTAAAATGTAAAATTATATTTATTCTTATAATAATTATTCATTTTTTAAATAATAATTGCTGGTTAATTCAAAATTTATATGTTCGTGACCTTTTTCTTAGTTACTATTTTCTCACAACATATTCATTCTCATTTTTATACCACTTGTCATTATCTTCACCTTCTTATAAACTTTTCACATTATTGTTCACTAATTCATATTTATGTAGTGATTGCTCTCTACACCTACATGAAGGAGCACCATTCTTCTTGTTGACACCAAAAAAGATATTTTCCAAAAATCACATATGTCCTACAAGAGAGTTATATTATTAGAAGGCATATATATTCTTTTTGGTGAAGTTTTGAACTCTACAACTTGCATATCTACAGTGTGTTAGATTCATATAGCGTAGGGTTGCAATTAAATTAGGTCATCAACAAGTCACACACAATTTTCCAACGAAAATGGTTGAAAAAGGACCAAAAGTGCCAATATTTTAAAGTTATGGGACTAAATTACAAAAATCAATTCGTACAATATCAAAAATACCACATCCACGATATATAGGACTAAAATTCAGTTTTCCTATATGTATGTTGTATGCACGTACGTGTCATACGGAAAAAATACTATTTTAGTCCATTATCTTAGAGTCCGTGGCATTTCTGGTCTAGGCACATTTCAAAATAACAATTTAGTACAGTAATTTTTTAAATGTGGCAATTTTACCCCAAATAGAGGCGCCCGATATGTCTTCAGGGGTGTTAACTTGTTTATACGCAAAATCAGTTATAGTTATTGAGACCCAAATCACAAATATAACTCTTTTCAATTGAATTCTTTACAAATATATAAATTATTATATCATTTCAAGATATTCTAATATGAAAATATTAAGTCGACCTATTTAACGTAAATCAAATTTCAAATTTCAAAATTTTAAAATTCAATTATATTTTATCATTTCACTCAAATATTATTGCTTATCAACATATTGAAAAATACACATAGTATAATTAATATATTTATATAACAAATCATGCAATTACTTATCGATTAAAAAAATTGTACATTGTTAAAGAATTACACGATAAATAATATTAAGACGTCTTAAGTTTTTTAAATTTGTTCACTATGATTTAAATAAATCGATAATAATTCAATTGAATTAGAAAAGAAAATAAAAGCCTTTTTCTAGGGTCGAAATTGGAGATAAAGACCCATGTGTATTAATCAATAGAAACCCAACCTTTGGCCCAAATCCAATAATATGCATTGGGCCTGAGCCTTTTCACATTACAAAAAGTAAGATTTTTCGCTATAATTATTTGTTATAGTCAAAAGAAAAAAATTATAATGAATACAAATTAACCATAATTTTAGTATGATTATTAATCATTGTTTCTGCAAGCGTAGGCTAAACATTAGTCATTGGTACATATTGACTAACCGTAGCAAAAGTTTAATTTTTACATTGATTTTGTTTAACCGTAGTTAATAGTATTGATTTACCAAATTTTTAACCCATGATGATTTATAGTGTAGTGAAAAGTTAATTTTTTTTGTACTGTCATTTCTCGATGGGCATAAATAAGGCTTTGCCCTACCCATTGACAGGCCTAATTGTTGATTTGTTCGTTTCTTCTAGACCAGATGCTCAAGGGGTTCATGGGAAATTCATAGGCCCCTTATTCATTATTATCTTAAATCAGGGCCTCATGCCATGTCATTACCTATATTATTATAAAAGAAAATCTTTTGTCGTAATAATTTTTACATACCCGAATTTACCCTTTTAATTTATTTCTTCCCTTCAATTTTGTTTGGTTAGATTAGTAATTTCAATATTTTTTAATAATATCATAATTATATTTTTTTTTCCTCTTAACTGCCCACTATTTCACGTTTCTCTCCCATCTTACTCTTCCACGTTTATTACAATTTACAATTACAACTTATTCTTTTTTTCACAATTTTTTTTTCATTATTTGATACGATTGTTTTTTATATGCTTACAGAAACAACGTGTAACGACAATAAGTCGAAACCAAAAAGACATTAAATTCTAAACATTGTTAAAATCTCATTTGAATTGTGGAATGTAATTTTCAGCTTTTTTCAGAACCCAACCCATCAACACCATCATCTCTTTCTTTTCTTTTTTCATTTAACATGTTTTATGAGGAAAAAGATGAATTTGTGACATCAATAGCATCCAGCCAAACACTTATCTCCACATGAAGTGCTCCCATGGTCCCATTTTCTTAAGCCACTCGCCAAGCACTACTTCAACAAATGCCTGCAAACCATCTCAATTGTCTTACATCCTACTCCTACCTATTATTTTCCACTATTTATTCTTTTTCATCTTTAATCATTTTCTTAACTTTAATTTGTAGATTTTTTTTAAAGTGAAAACAAAGGACTATTACTACTTGTAATAAAGCGGTTACTATCATTTTCGTTGAATATTAATCTAATAAAGACAACTACAACAATCATATACTTATCAACAATATCAGATATATTAAATTTAAAGGGTAAACATCACTTTTGATCCCTCAAGTATGCCATTTATCCACTTTTGGTCCCTCGTGTTTCCTCATCATCAGATTTAGTCCCTCAAGTTTAAAGATTTCATCAATTTTTGTCCTTCCGTTAAATATTTCGTTAAAACTAACAGATTTCTTTTTAAACAAAATGCAAATGGACTGAAACAGGATCGAAGTTTTAACGAATTTTCTAAAAAAAATGCAAATGGGCTGGAGTGGAATCAAACCCACTTCTTGGATATAACAAAGTCCTTTTTTTTATTATTATTTTACTAAATGAAATAGTCTTAACCAATATAGTGAAATAAGAAAATCTTATAAAACATCTCAAAACCATGTGGAATAATCTTAAAATCAAATACACCAAACTCCTATATAATTGATAACAAAAAGTTAAAATATGACCCATCAAAATAACACAAACACCAAACAATGTCATAAAAGTCATAAAGATACATAAAGAAAGACATAAAATTCATAAAACCCCATCGTCGCTCGTCACACTGCTGGATTGGGTCGTCGCACACTATTGCGCCTCTGCTAGGGTTAGGGTGAAAAAAAGTTCGATTGTTGTGGCAAATTTGGGGTCGGTATATACTACTTGAGAGAAATTTTGTGCATTAAGTAATATTTCAGTGACTAAATTACTTGAGAAATAGGCTTGGTTGAGTGGTAATAGTATTATTTTGTTATATTTAAAACGCAAGTTCGATCCCATTTCAACCTATTTTGGATTTTTTTTTTAAAAAAAAAATCCATTAGTTTAACGGAATATATAACGGAAGGGCAAAAAATGATGAAATCTTTAAACTTGAGGGACCAAATCTGACAAGGAGGAAACATAAGGGAGCAAAAGCGAATAAGTGGCATACTTAAGGGACCAAAAGTGATGTTTACCCCCACATCTAAATAATACAAATCTTAAAATTATAGTTGTATTTAAAAGTACACCCCGTATTCACAAATAAAATTGTCAAATAGGCCCTCTGAGATAACTTATATTGACGCCCTTTAAAGGCGTATCAATAATTTTGGCAAATAAGAGGTTTTGTGTAATTAAATTTTAGTTTTGGGGTGTTGATGTTATTATTACTTTTTTTTTTTTTTTTTATGTATTCAATAAATTTCCAGAAACATACCCTTCATTTTGGATGTTCTACTCGAGATGGGTATGCTTGAAACTTGCTTGTCTGGTTTTTATTTGAGTACAACCATTCAAATTTGAGTTAAGTCAAATCTAAGTTAGTTCTGATCAATTATGAGTTAGGCATGGCTAGTTAAATTTAGTGGTCCTTAAATCAAAATAGGCTCTGGTCATTTAATAAGTCATTGTAGTTCTGAAAAAAATATATATATATATATATATATATATATTATACTTATATAGCTATCGTGGCACGTCGTCTCTACATCCCTATAAAATAATATTACACGCTTTAAAGTTATTTTATATAAGAATATATATATATATATATATATATAAATCAACACATTACATTTTCAAAAAAAAGAAAAGAAAAAAAAACTAACTTAAGGGTATTATTGGCATAACAAAAAAGTGGTATTGCGGTGTCATAAATCACTATTTCTGAGTGAGAAATCCTCTTTTCTTTTTTACTAGTCGGCGTGGCACGCTGTCCCTGCGTGCATATAATAAATACTATTTCATGTTTTAAATTATATTTTAACACACTTAAAAAAAAGAAAGAGAGAAAGAAATAAAGAAAGAAAAAAAATAACTAACTTAGGGGTATTATTGGCATAAGAAAAAATTGGTGTCGCGGTGTAAGTGACCGCCTTTTATAAGTGAAAACGGTGTTTTCTTTATATATTAGTATAGATATTAGAATAGATTAGTATAGATGATAAGTTGGGTAAATAGTATAGTTGGTCGCTTAAGTTGGCATTCAAAATTACATTAGTCCCTTAAGGTCATTTTTTTGATTTTGCATCCTTAAATTTTAGTTTTTATCTCAATTCGATCCTTCTAATAATTTTTCGACAAAGATGTGGTTAGATTTTGACTTTGTAGAGGATAAATAGTCAATGTAAGTTACTTTTTCTCACTTTGTAAACTTATCAAATTAATTATTTTTTAGGCGAAACAAGTATTTTTTATATTTTTATATGTTGAATATGATATAATTATATAATATTAAATTTTCATACTAGATATGTCTCACAAATAGTATCTTTGTTTTTTCATTTTCCGGACTTACCAAAAAACCAAAAGTTATGACTAAAATTTGTGAGACATATCTAGTATGAAAATTTAATAGAAAAAAAAAATCTAAGTCGGTAATCATTAGTCTTAGGAATTAAAGATAAGTGTAAAAATGTTTAACGTTAACAATGTTTATTTAATGTTATTGGATTTTCGTATAAAAAGTTTGTGGAATGTACTTTTTAAGTAGATTATTTGGCAAATTTCATATATATAAAATTAATTTTAATTAAGTGGCTTTTTTAGAACATTTTCTAAAATTTGATGCACGGAAATATAAGTTATTTATCTAGTGTTAATTATAACATCTATAACCACGTGATTTTATATTAGTAATTTCGTTGTTCTCTCCTCCTTGAGAGTCTGCGTTCTCTCCACCTTAAGAGTTTCCCTATGTTTTCAACCTCTTCTCTCCTCGTCTGGTCGCGACGGTTTCTTTACCGGCGGCACCACCCGTCAGTCTTTTGGGCCTCCCCCTGCACGGTCTAGGGCACTACTAGCGTTGAACGTAGCGGATGGCGGCTGTCAGACTCTGGTTTTTGTCATCGCGCTGGGTTGCGGTTTCCTCCGGGGGGCCTCTGATTACCCCTCGTTGGTGGTCTAATTGCCTTTCCGTGCGCGGCCCTACTCCTCATCAAGCCGTGCGCCACGAACCCCGCGGGGCTTACTTCTCTGTGTTTTGTTTGCTGTCTATGCCGCTTCTTCTTTCTTTGCCGTTTGCAACCGCTCCCTTCTAAACTGATTCTGTTTTTTCTGGTTTGGCTTTAGTGTTTTTCTGCAGGTGTGTTTGGGCGTGCGGCGTCTTTGCTGTTGCCCCAGCGTGAGGGCGGCTGGGCCGGTGGTTGCGTTGTGGCCGAGGCTGGAGGGGCGCGAAGTGGCTCGGGGGCAGTGGTCATCGATTGAGGGTCAGACATGGAGGAGGCTATCGCTCGATTGAGGGGTCGCCTGCGTCTGATTGATGAGGAGGAACAACGATTGGTATTGCCAGGGGGGTTATGGCATGCGGATTCGGACACTCACAGGCTGTGTTTGGTTGGTCGATTGCTCTCCTCCTGGGTTCCATGCGGATTCGGACACTCACATGCACGTCTGTACAGGGCATGATCAACCCGGTGAAAGGTATGGAGTTACGGCATATTGGGGGTGGGCGCTTCCTTCTCCGATTCAATCACATCATTGACTGAAACCGAGCGCTTGAAGGATGCCCATGGAGCTTTGAGAAGAATATCGTTATCCTGAGTGGTATCCGAGAGAATGAGAACCCCCTGCGAGTGGATCTTGATTGGTGTGACTTCCACGTACATGTTCACGAGCTACCGCTGAGTATGATGAACTTGGGGGTCACAACACCGATTGCGGATAGAATTGGCCAGTTTCGAGAGTTGGACATGGATGACACTGGTTGTGCTTGGGGGGGCGACTCTCCGCTTGCGAGTGACCATCAATGTTACCCGGCCTCTCCCGCGCGCCATCCCGATGTGTTCTGCCCTAGGGGATGAGCTTCTGGTGCACCTCACTTACGAACGTCTGCCAAATTTCTGCTACCTCTGTGGAAAGCTTGGACATATTGCCAAGTATTGTGACCTGCAGTTTGAGGACGGTTTTGTTGATCCGGATCAGCAGTCACCATATGGGTTGTGGTTGCGAGCACCGCTTCCGGCTAGGGGACAAGGGGTATCTCAACACAGGGAATCCACGGGGGCGTCCAGATCGATATCTGCATCCGGCTCGGGATCTTAGAGGGGGCAACTGTTTTCGGTGTATTCTCCGAGCTAGGGCCAGGGGCCTCGGCGGACCAAGGGGTCGGGCGGTCGGCGCATCGTGCAGGGGACCTTCCTACTTCAGCCGCGAGTTTCAGTCCGGGGAGGCTCTTCTGACAGGCTCATCTAGAGGTATCTGAGGGCTTCGTGCAGCGCACGAGGGTGGATAGTGGCTCGGGTTCGGATAACTCCTTGATGGCGCCGGCGAGGATGGGCCCTAGGGACCCAATGAAACCAATTGAGGTGTATAGGCATGTGGTTGTGGGTGATCAGGGCATTGAAGACTCGACGAAGTGTGTCCCGTCGACCTTTACCGGATAATAGACCCGTGGGGATCTCGCCAACACAGGGTAATGACAAGGGCGACATGGAGGATGGATTGGTTACAGTACCAATTAGTTTCACAGCTCAAGGAGCACCAGGACGGCGGGGGACAGGCAGACGTGGTAGGCCGCATAGATCTAGCTGGGCAGCTTCGAGGAAACGCCCGAGGGGATGCTCAGTGTTGGGTCCGGAAGGGGAAGTGCCGAGAAGTGGGAAGTGTTGCTTGCTGTTAGTGGATGAGGAGTCAGATATTCTATTGACGGAGGTTGCCGTGCAGCCATGAAAATCTTAGCATGGAACTGTCAAGGGTTGGGGTCCCCTTGAATAGCTCACAAGCTCTGGGAGCTAATCCGACAACATAACCCAGCTCACAAGCTCCGGGAGCTAATCCGACAACATAACCCCGACTTAGTTTTTATCTCCGAGACCAAGTCCTCACCCAGGAGATATGATTAGCTAAAACAACAGCTTAATTTCTATGGTGTAGGTATGGCGGCCCGGGGCCGTAGCGGGGGTCTGGTTTTATTTTGGCGGAAGGATATTGAAGTTTGGGTTCAATCATATTCGTTCCACCACATTGACGCTACAGTTCGGGAAAAGGGGGACACTAAGGGATGGAGGTTCACCGGCTTCTATGGGCACCGGGATGTTAGTCGCCGGCGGGAGACTTGGGACCTTCTCCGCCAGCTCCGATGACAGTCGGTCCGGCTATGGGTATGTTTGGGGGACTTTAATGAGATCTTGAGTATTTCTGAGAAAGAGAGGCGTGTCCGGCACGCCCAGTGGCAGATGGAAGCCTTCCAGCAGTGCCTCGAGGATTGTGACTTGCAGGACTTGGGGTTCACGGGAGTACCATTTACTTGGTGTAACCATCGGGAGGCTCCAGCGAAAGTTCAGGCCAGACTTGACCGAGTTTGCAGCGACTCTGGCTGGTCCGCGCGCTTTCTGGCAGCGCGAGTTTCCCACATCCCAGTAGCTTGCTCGGACCATGCGGTACTCATGCTTAACTTATCCGGGGTCTTCGACGAGCCTCTCCGACCGTTAAAGCATCGTTTCCGTTTTGAGGCAGCTTAGGCCAGGGCAGCAGACTGTGAGTATATCATTGGGGCTGGATGGCAAAAGAATGCGGGCACCACAACTGCCGAAGGGTTGCGGTTTAAGCTCACCCAGTGTGCTACTGCCCTCAGCTCTTGGGATCAATCGTTGTTTGGGAATGTACGTCACCGGGTTAAGGAATTGGGGGATGAGATCAGCAGGCTGCGGCGGGGCACTTTGACCGCCGAAGTTAAGGCCCGGATTGAGGGCCTCCGTACGGAACTTAAGGAATCGTTGGCGCGGGAAGAGATCCTTTGGAAACAACGGGGGAAGGCCTTATGGTTGAAAGAGGGGGACAGGAATACTGCTTTCTTCCACAGCCAAGCCACTGAGCGCCGGCGCCGCAAGATGATTAAGCTTCTCCGGGACGACCAAGGGCGCAGTTATGCTAAGAAAACAGAAATTCAGGATGTTATCGTGGCCCATTTTTCTAGTGTCTTCCGCTCCACTGCCCCGGACCCTCATGCGATCGACGACTGCCTCGCCTGCTTGCAACCCAAGGTCTCGGACGCGGCGGGCCTGGAGCTCAGCCGCCCCTTCACAGTGGATGAGGTTAAGACGGCGCTCTCCCACATGCACCTGTTGAAATCCCCGAGGCCGGACGATATGTCTCCTATCTTCTTTCAAAATTATTGGCATATTGTAGGCCCTACTACTACTGCTTGTGTGCTTGATTTCCTTAACGGGGGCTCTCTTGACCCCGCTCTGAATACTACCCATATCGTTCTTATTCCCAAAGTTGCTAACCCGGAAACTGTGTCCGCCTTCCGCCCACTAACCTCTGTAATGTCACATACGAAATTGCCTCCAAAATCCTTGCCAACCGAATGAAGCCCCTCCTTGAATCCATTATCTCGCCTCACCAATCGACATTCATCCCCGACTGGCTCATCACCGACAATGTGCTCGTCGCCCATGAACTGAACCACTTCCTAGCACACAAATACCAGGGCCTGACCGGCTACGCGTCCCTCAAGCTCGACATTAGTAAAGCCTATGACCGGGTAGAGTGGATCTTCCTTGAATGAGTGCTCCTTAGACTAGGTTTTCCCCATAGCTTCGTATCACTTATTATGCAATGTGTGTCAACTGTTTCTTATTCTTTCTTGCTTAATGGTGATTGCTTTGGCTGATCCCGGAAAGGGGTCTCCGTCTAGGGGATCCCCTCTCCCCCTATCTGTTCATTTGTTGTGAAGAAGTCTTCAGTTTTCTGATTCAGGCGGAGAAGCGTCGGGGACTGCTTGAAGGGGTCCGGGCAAGCCACCGTGGACCGCGTCTCACACACCTCCTCTTTGCCGATGATACCCTCTTGTTTTGTCAGGCCACACGGGAGGCCATGCTCTGTGTCCACTATGTGTTGCGCACTTTCGAGTCCGTTTTGGGGCTTGCTATCAACCTTGATAAATCAGCTGTGGTTTTCAGCAGGAACACGCCTCCCCCCCCCCCCCTTCTGCGCTTCGTGCCGAGCTAGCCAGCCTTCTGGGGGTCCCGGTGGTTGACAAGCATGACAAATACCTTGGTCTAGCAGTGGTGGGGAAGTCCAAGAGGGCGATTTTCGAGGGCCTGAAAGACCGTATTTTGGGGGCTTTCAACAATTGGGCGGCTAAACGACTCTCGCAAGCCGGATGGGTTGTGATGATCAATGCAGTTATCCAGACTATCCCCACGTACGCATGAGTTGTTTCCAACAGCTGGATTCCCTCCTCCAGGAGATCGAGAGCATGACGGAGGCATTCTTCTGGAACTAAGATCGGGACCGCAAGATTAATTGGAGGGCCTGGCACGAGGTGTGCCGCAGTAAGAACGAGGGTGGCTTGGGGACCCGCAAGCTTAAGGAATTCAACGAAGCCCTCCTATGTAAATAGACTTGGCGTCTCCTCACCCGGACTAATACCCTTTTGCACCGAGTGTTGCAGCCCAAGTACTTCTCGGAGTCCTCGATTCTCGACCTTTCTGGAGTGCGAGGCAGCCCGTCTTTCACATGGCGTTCGCTTAGTTGTGCTCGCCCCCATCTCTGCGCGGGTGCCCGGTGCCTTATCGGCGACGGATGGACGACCCGTGTTTTCCTAGACCCTTGGATCCCCCGACCGACAAGTTTCCGCCCAATCTTCTCAACGCGCACACTGATGGCCACCTCTCAAGTTGTGGACCTGATCGCTGGGCCGGGGCTGTGGAACGCTGACAGAATACGGGGATGAATTCGACCCTACCGACGCTGAGTGGATCCTGGTTACACGACTATGGGATGGGGCGGCAGATACATGGGGTTGGCACTTCGACCTGCACTTTTGCTTCTCGGTCAAGAGTGCTTATCGCCTTGCGTCGCACCTGAGCTGCCGGGCAGGGTCAAGTGTCAAATCCGAGTTGTAGGGCTGGGGTTTCCTTTGGCACGCCAAGGTGTTTCCCAAGGTCTCACTTTTTGCCTGGCGATGCTGTCATGATGCCTTGTCGACCCAGGCAAATTTACGAAAGCGTGGCGTGGCGGTGGATGGAACCTGTGTTTGGTGTGGCGGGGTTGAGGACGACGTTTTGCATATCCTGGTGGCCTGCCCTTTCGCACGTCTAACCTGGGCCCTGTCTCAGCTACCTGGGGCTGCGGTATTTGGCCTGTCGATAGGTGCTGAAGCATGGATGCGCCGGGCACATTGCGAGCTGGACCGCGACGCATTTGTGCGCTTTGTCACCGTTTGCTGGGCGCTGTGGACTCACCGGAACCGCTGTATTTACGAAAGAGGCGTTGGGGATGCGCCGGAGCTGCTTGTCATGGTCCAACGAACCATTCCTAACACCTAGAGACACTTTACAACTTTTTCATTTTTTTTCATTTTTTCGTTTTGGCTTGTGCTTTCTTTTATCTTTTTCACGTATGTGCTTTCTTCCTTGTACATATGTGACGTTTTTGCCTATTAATATTAGTACCCCTATGATCGTTTCCTAAATATATATATATATATATATATTTGTAATTTAGACAAAATTAATCATTATTTTTGTTAGTCTGCATTTTTTGTAGTATTTTCTACATGAAGAGTATTTGTTGACCTGTCTACATATTTGTTACATTTTATATGAAGAATCTCCGTATGTGACTTATAAAAAATACTAGAAAATAAAATTTTACAATATTACAAACTTAAGGACTGGAGATATTTATATCATATTCAATATATAAAATATAAAAAGTACTTTTCCCCCTAAAAAGGACTAATTCGATAATTTTACAAATTTAAAGAACTAAATTGAGAAAAATAAATTTAAATTGAGCATTTTATCTTCTAAAAAATCAAAATCCCATTATATTTTCACCTAAAATCATTTAATATTTTACAAAAACTTATTAGCATAGGTAGTTAAATTTGCATTTAAAATCACTCTAATCCTAATTCAGAAATACTTCTCGATCATGATCAATATTTTCATAAAAGGGATCTGGTATAGTTAATCCTAATAATAGTAGGCATACTAGTCAGTGATAAATTCAACAGTTGCAAATATATATATATATATATATATATATATATATATACTAGTCGGTCATCGCATGTGGTTCCCGTTAATATATAAAAAAGAATTATAGTGTGAAATGAAGAGAACAAAGAAATTTGTGAAAAAAATAATCGTGATGTGAGGAAATGAGGAAAAAAATGTAGAGTGAGGTGAGAAAAACGTGGTGTAGTGGATCGAGAGAAAAAAAAAATAATTATAAAATTATTAAAAAAAGATTGAAACTACTATTTTGACCAATTTTCTTTTTAAGAAAATAATTGAATTAAAGGGTAAATTTGGGTATTCAAAAATTGGTACGACAAAAACTTTTATTTTATAATAGTTTAGATATATATATATATATATATACACATATAAGTCGAAATAAATTTATGTAGGTTGACTTGCGCCAAATTAAATAGTGACAAATATGTAGTGACGACTTAATGACAAAATTTGTTATCACTATAAATGTGCCACTAATTATCTATAATTATAATTGAATTGATGTATACTTTTTGGGATTAATAATTATATTATAACAATATCAAAATTGTTGTTGTAAGTGTAGTAAAAGAGCTTTCCTCTATACACTTCAAAGTGCATTGATAGGTTATTTTTCTTGTAGTGTCACTTAATATATATAATTTCAATAATAATTTGAGTTAATTACATTTAGATTCTCTCTTAAATGAAAAGTTATACTTTTTTCAAAAAAAAACTTTGGAAATTAGATTTATTTTGAGAAATCTCCATTTACTATTATACCTATTCGTTAATGTTAAGATGAAAAATGCTGACAACGACAAAAAATTACATCAACTTCTAATTCTACGCTGCATTTAGCGTTTCATATAAATTATTCACCATATGATTAGTTTTTTCATTCATCAATGATGCATGGACACGAATATGGCAATACAGACATGACCTGACACGACACGACACAGAACATCTCATAAAATTAGGACATGACACGGCACCGACACGACTATATATGATATACTTTTTTATTATATATATATTCTCAATTTCTCATAAAAATAAAATATCCAATATGAAAAATATCAAGATAAAACATAAAATAATCATGTCTTACATATAAATTCTTAACCAAAACATAGTTTAAAAAATATGCATAATCAGTTTATTTAAAAAGAATTTAAAGAAAAATTTCTAATGATCCAAATTAGTTAAATCATCATAACCATCTCTCGAAATATTTGTAATTTCGTCCCAAAATTTTTAGTCTGAGAGAAGTGAATTGATTTTTTTTTTCTTTTTTATTCAGCCCAAAATTCCTTGTTTTAAAGATAGCGTAAAACTTTTTAAAATTATAAAAAAAAATTCTAAATATGTCCAAACGCCAACAGACGTGTCTGACACTATGTTCTTCTTTTCTTTTTTATTTCATATTTTCGGGCACACAAATGCCGCGTCTAACACGTGTCTGAACCGTGTCCGTATCCAATACTATACCGAGTCATTTTTTTGGAGTGTCCATGTGTTATAGTAAACCGCTATTCAATGAAAATTATTTGAGAACAATACAATTACACCCTTATGACTTTATGTATATATATATATATAGATATATTATGTACTCCCTTCCAAATATAAAAATATTACTAGGATATTTTTATCGATAAATTACATGGAGTGTAGAATGAGGGGTAAAATTGAAAGTTTATGTAATTTTTTTTTGATATCAGCATTTTCAATCCAAACCCTAACGGAAAGGGTACAGTTGTAAATCCAGAACTTTTGGTGGAGATGCAAGTATAATTTTGTAAGTTTTATTTGGTTAACGTATAATTTTACATTTTCAAAAGAAGTCTAAACATAATTAACTCTAATAATTTTAAATTATTATTTAATATTTTATCCCTAATATTAAATGTTATTACACTAATGTCAAGAAAATAAATTTATGTAGAAAAATTAAATTTGTATCAAATCATAAATAATGATTAATGCTTCAGCGTCTCAACCACTTGAGTTTTAAAACCCAATCCGCAATCCTGGACAAGATTGATGATTATGTAATCAATCAGTATCATAATGCTTTATCTGGACTCTGCTACAATTCTTGCTTTAATTCTTAATAAACTAACATGATTTAACTCATCAGAAATTTTGTAAGAAAAAAACTTAGCCGCAAACACATCATCTCACATGATGGACAACTTTTGTCCACAATTTTATCTTACGTCTGCACTCACCTATTCATCATACCTAACCGTCCTACCTGTAATAATACAGCTGCGTCATTAAACATATACTTGTTTAACTCATTTTTAAATGACAGTAGTACACTTGACCTAATTAATTATTTTATAATTGTGATATTGCAAAGATCATGATTAGTTAAATCAGGTTTTGAGGGTGGGATTTTATAGGGTGGGTGAGTTAGGTAGGATATATATCATGCCAAATTTTGGGGTGTTGGTTTTACTTGATGTAACTGTACATGTGTGCATAAATATTTTTCTTTTTTTGTTTTTGTTTTTTCTAAAATGTGTTCTCGGTGCACCTCGCTCTTTCCAGATACCTGCTCACAACTTGGGGGCGTCATAGACCTATAAGCATATTAGGAAAAATATTTACTGTTGTTTACATTTCAATTGCCACTAAAAGCGTAGTAGATGACTATTATTAATCATGGTTAATAAAATGGTTTAATTGCATATAATATCCCTGTGTTTTAAAAACTCAACTGAAATCCCCTTAAAAATAGGCTAAGAACTCCCCTCTATTTTATTAAATATAGCTCAATTGTCCATTTCCGTTAAATTGACTTAACGGCGTTAACTTTTTTTCATATGATCATTATGCCATTTTTATTATATATTATTTCTTATTTTAATGACCGTTGGATCTTCTTTCATTATATAAAAAACGTCAGATCTAATCAATTAATTTCTACCGTTAAATTTTTAAAAAAAGTGAAAGGCTCGATTCAACAATTTATATTATATATAAATAATTAAAAATTATAAACAATAAATTATTATTTTATATATAAAAATTTCATACAATAAATCATAAACAAAAAACCCTACTCCCACCCCCTGTTACCCCCACCCCCACCACCTACCCCTCTCCCACCCCCCATCGCCTACCCCTTCCCCAGCTCCCGCCCCCACAATCCCTTGCAGATAGGGGAATGCAACACCGCCCCAGCATATGGGGGTGACGGTGTCGCTGTCGCCCACATCATATCCTGGCGACATCGACGTTGATCAAACAAAAGAAAGAGGGCTACGAACCACATCAGATCTGGGCGACGTCTTCGCCACACCGTCACCCTTCTATGTGGGGGCGGCGACCGTCGCCCCTCTGTGTAGCCGCCGCCCTCATTTTTTTTTAATTTTTTTTAATTAATTTAATTATATTTATTAGTATATATTTTAGTTAATTAAGAGTAATATTAGATAATTATAATACTTATTAGATATTTAATTAATCATTTTGTCTACCATATATGGGATATAATCAAATATTTAAATTAAAAAATAATTAAAAATAATTTATAAATTATTATAATTGCTTAACATTTATATTCATGAAGATATCTAAATTTGAAAAATAAATTTTTGTGTATTAATCTTTGTAATGTAATTTTTTTAATTTCTTTTGGTATTTTGATATTAATATAAATATATTTAAGAACAAATATATTTATATTTTTAGAAGATATGAGAATGCCAAAAAAAATCTTTAAAAAGCGAATTTGAATCATTGTAATTTTAGATACAATATAGGCTATTTTAGCCAATTATGTATAGAAAAAAGGTCAAAACTCGCAAAAAATCAAACCCAACCGCACTTTCGGCATGTGCATCCCACCTTTCGTTAATTTCTAATGGAAGTGGGATTTTGTACTGAATTTATTAAAACACATGAGGGTGTTTTGCCTATTTTCAAAAAACAGGGGGTTTTTAGCTATTTCGTGAACATATAGGAGGGTAAATTGAAGTTTAGCCTAATGAAATCGATACAAAAGCTTCCCTTCTTCAACATGGCAAAAGTATTCGCCATGGTTCTTAGCCATTGCAAAAGCATTCGGTATGACATTTAGTCATGGTAAATATATAGGTCAACCTCGCAAAAACCACGGCTATCAATAAACATTGTGTGACCGTTGTCAATAACTATTTATTATGATTATTAGTTTTTAATCATGGCAATTAACCATGGTTAAATACTATATTTCTTCTAATGTGAGGACCTAACACAAATGATCTAAACACGACCAGAATTATCTATTTCTATTAGGGCAAAATACAATTTACCCCCTGTGATATAAAAAATAAGTAAAAAAAACTCTAAGGGGAAAAAAATAGCAAATTATCCTCTGTGATCTAGAAAATGAAACAAAGTACCCCCTGTGATCTAGAAAATAAAACATATTATCCCCTGTGATCTAAAAAATGAAACGAATTATGCCCTTGTATTCTCCATTAATAGGGGGATAATTTGCTAATATATTTTCACAAGGAGTTTTTGCTTATCTTTCATATCACAGAAAGTAAATTGCATTTAAGCCATTTTCATTATAAAAGTATGAATGTGATAAAAAGTTTCTTCAATTAGTTGATTTGCCAAAAATATCTTTACATTTATGTTACTTCTTGTGGCTATTATTATTATTATTATTATTATTATTATTATTATTGTTATTGTTATTATTATTATTTATTAACTTAATTTTGATTATATCTTGAGTCAATAAATATATTAATAAACTACGAACGTTGAATATTTATATTCAAACCTTTAATTTTAAAAACAGTACCCGACACTCATGTTTCCCTCAGTTAGAAGCAGAACATGTGCTTCCCCTAGAACTCAGCTTTACATGTATCGAAGTTTCGAACTTCTCTTTTGTTACTTGTGGATATATGTAGATGAGGGTGGGGTAGGGCTTGTTTGCAGAAGATATTTGAAAAAGTATTTGAGTGAGATGAGAACGTTGAATTGGCTTTGTGGTGGGAAAAGTCTATTGTCATGCTCTTGGACTTTTTAGCCAACTATCGTGAGGCCTTGTTCTTGCCTTTTTATTATTTTTTTGTGTTTTTGTGCTAGTTTTAATACTAGTTTGTTAATTATGAGAATTTGGAAAGATAAAGAATAAGTATTGAAAACTTGAATTAAACTCGTATTGCAACTTTTCACAAAAAGAGCTCCTGAGGTGGTTGGTTACAAATGAACTCCAAGTTCATCAAGATTTATCAGATCCAACAGTTGAGATTTATCATTTAGATTTTTCTACACTATTTGTAGAATAGCCGCGTGTTGCGCGTGAGACGTAATTTTTTAATTTTTTAATATTGATTTTGTTTCTTTGTCCTTAGATAATGTGTGAACATAATAGATAGATATACGTTTGTTTTAAATTAAATATTTATCTATGATGATAAGTAGATTTGAACAAAGAAAATGAACGAATAAGTAAAGATTTTAATGAGAAAATTTAGATTGAAAATATTGATACTGAAAGTTGTTTATTGTGTTACATATTTTTCTATCTAGGTTTTTGTTTTCTTTAGCATTTCTCGGAAATTTTTTTTTTAATTTTGAAGTCAATATTTTATCATATGGAAAATTTAACACAAAAATTCAAGTTTAAGTACTCTCTTCATTCTCATTTTACAAAAGTAAGGGGATGTTTCGCGAGTAGTAGATTTGATTAAAAATAATATTATTTTATCAATATTTTTCAAAAATTAAAAATACTATTATTTTAGTTTTCTCAAAATGATATTGATTTTATCCATTTAATGGTACAATAAAAACAAATATCGCTCATCTCCAATTAAATAGGTTGATTCCATAACTCAATGTGTATTCCATAAGTAATAGAAAAAAGTAAAAAGTATAAAATAATGCAGTAAATATGTTTGATGCGAACAAAAAATGTGACAATCCAATTAGGGCGAAAAAGTAGTGAAATAAATGCGAGAAGATAAAAACATGTAAATGAGTAAAAAGAAGAGTTATATTCCTGGTTTTGTGTGTACAAAAAAGAGGTTGATATTAAAAAAATGTGTAAGTACAAAAGTACAATATTTTTTTTAACTAGAGAGCATGAAAAGTGAAAGTGGTCGAATGTAGATACAAGGTGGAAGTTCTGGGAGTCTAGGAGATTGTCAATAATCCGAGCAGACTTTTTGGCTAAGGATTTGAAAAAAAATCCCCATCTTGCAAACCTTACGTAAAAGTACAGGTTAATACATCAGAGTTAGTAAAAGGGACCTCTAGGGCAACTAAGTTAAAATGTTGGAGATACACCTTCAACAATTCCCCTTCTTTTTGTTGTATAGAAAAAAGGCTTATGGTTGTCTTTTGGCATCGTTACAACTTCCAATTGATGCAGAAAGAGAGAGTGGAATTCTCAGAATGATCAGATTGATCCCGTGAGCAATTGATTGAACCACACTGGGTTGACCGTGTGAAGGTGGTTAGGAAGACACAACACCTGACCCTAACGGTATAATGGTGGAGAAGGGCAACATTCTCAAAGCAAGGCAGGTGCTCCTTAGGATACGTGGTGCCATCGTTCTATGGCAGATTGGGCTACTTCAACTTGAGGGAGAGCGCATCTGCTAGGAGTTCTTCGCTGAAGGGGGTGCCCTCTTGCTCCATTAGGGGGACCCCTAAGACATGTCTCTGCATGTTAAGGATTTCCCGCTCAAACTTATCAATATGCGCTCTCCAGTGGTTGGGGGCACCTTTCTGTGGGGAAGGGGGGGTGCTTCAGTCTTCTCCCAAAAGGGACGTACTGCCGCAAGGTTCTCTACATATTCAAAGTTGGGTTAGGGGACATTAACATTAAGTAACGGTGGGCCCGCTGAAAGTGGTCCATGAATGGAGGTAGTAATCATCCGTTGGAGGTCCTCCAACAAGAGGGGGACCATCCTCCCGGATGAGGTATATGAGGAGTTAGTTCTGGTGTTGGTAGCTTCCATTGTTCTCACATCCTAGCTCTGTGTTCTCACAAATGGGGCCAATAATGTGAGCGAAAAAGGTGGTGCTCGCTCCAATTAGGGTGAAAAGTAGTGAAATAAATTCTAGAAGATAAAAGTGTGTAAATGAGTGAAAGAAGAGCGTTATTCCTCATTTTGTGTATACAAAAAAGAGGTTGATATATATAAGAAAAAGATGTAAATATGAAAGTACAATGTTTCTTTTAACTAGAGAGCATGAAAAGTTAAAGTGGTAGTATGTAGATACAAGGTGGAAGTTTTGGGGGGTCTAAACTTGTCTTATTCCATTAGGGGAGGTCACTATTTGTAGGCAACGTCTAGTTAGTTGGAGAATATCATGAATTTGGTGGAGCATGACCTCAAAGTTGCTAAATAATGTTGAATCCCACTCAGATTTGGTAGAGAGTCACCAGCGGTTGGAGGATCCCCCCAAATTCAAGAGAGGTGGTTGAGGAGGTGGTTTAGGAGACTTTACGTGTTCCCGAGAGGGCGACTGGTGAGGCTCTCTTGGATCTGGGCCTCATTAGATTTGCGTCGGTGGGTTCCTTTTGACCAATTTATATTTTTAGGGCATCCTAACGGTCTCCCTGGGGACACAAATTTGTCCCTTGTGGGGCTCACTTTGAGGCTTGAATTCCTTTGAATTCGTGCAATTTCTTTCTTTTTTTTGGGTCGTTTGGACCTCTTTAGGTCAGACCATTTTTATGTACATCAATGTTGATGGAAAATGATTTTGGGAAAATGCGAACTTGCTAAATTATGCATAAAAAATCAAAATCATTTTATAGAACTGTCATATTTTAAAAATATGCTCTATGTTCCTTAAGTTTCTCTCTTCCGTTTTTTGTGAAAACTAAAATTTTCTATAGAAGATATTATAAAGCACCGAATAAGTATGCTAAAATAATTTCTAAATACACTTAATTGGTCATTTAACACTCCAAGAAATTTGGATCGAAAAAAGAATAAATCATAAGCAAAAAATTAATTAAACCGGTAAATTTAATTTTACTTGCACTAAGAAAATAAAAAAAAACATAATAAATTGTACAATTTAATGGAGGAATAAACAATTGTTCTATGATTCTCAATGCTTTTATTATTTTGATAATTCTTCTAAAATTCCTAGTTACAAACTTATTTATGTTATATATATTTTTTAAAACAAAAATAATTAAGAAAGAACGAAAATACTAAAAAATTCAAACTCTTTAAAATGATATATACTTTTATGCAGTATTTCAAAATATTTGAATATGCAATTTGGCAAAATGTGCATTTATATATCCTCTTAAAAGTTTTATTAGGGTGTGATGTACGTAAGTTAATATTGTGTAATTTATGTTCCAGAGAAAGAATTGTTTTGATGATCAAATTCAATTCAAATAAGGTTTGCATGAGCAATGGATTATTAGATTCAAGTTAAAATTATATATATATATATATATATATATATTTCTAATATTTTAAATAAAATTTTATTAAAAGAACTATATTTTTCTATGTATTTGGATATGCGAAAGATATGGTGGACACTGTAATATCAATTTTATAACTTAACTTTAAAATAACTTAAAGTTAGATTAATTAATTTGATTAGATTGCATAATTCTTATGTTGGTTTGGGATAGAGAAATGGAGAAACTTCTTTTATGCACCATATTGTTTAATAATACTATCTTTTCGATGTAAACTACGGCAAATATCAATGTAAGTTTCCAAAAGAAAGCGAGTTTAATCAAATATAAGATGCACACAAATTTTGATAATGAAGAATTGAACTCATAACCTAATCATCATAAATAATTAATTTTATATCGAGCTAATTGAAAATAAATGTCAATCTCCCTCTCTCACACTACGAACATTGTTTGATATTTTTAAGTCTTAAACTTTTGGAAGTGATAGGGTATTTAAAATCGCTTTTTTGTTTTTTAGAAAAAAAACCAAGACAGATGTACATATATTAACAACTTCACCAATGATTTGTTGGAGTCTACGTAAGTATAGAAGTTAATATTAAAAAGCAATTACACAAAGCACTCAATAAATCATGAATTTAAAAATGTTAAAAAACATATAGAATATTTTATATAAATATGGAAGATTATGGATGTAAGGTTTTACACAAATATAAAAATTGAGATAAGTTTTAAAAAACTTCTATATATAAGTCTAAACCCTTTTATAATATTTAAAAAATATTTTTAAAAGAGTTTTTGAAAGATTTTCTCGATAGAACATTAAGATTGATCCTTACCGTCCACTTGAGGAAACCAAAGATAGTTCATTTTTAATAAACAAGTTTCTGTATTTTCATTTTGTATTTTTGCATACTCCCCTTCTACTCCCTATTCCTCAAGTTCTTGGTTTTGTTATTTATCAATTTTCTCCTACTTTCTTTTGTCTTTGTTTTGTATTTTTCTATACTTTCATTCTACTCCCCTTCCCTCAGGTTTTGATTTTATTATTTCTCGATTTGTATCTAAGAATGGCTTCCTCTGATGAACCAACGCACTTCATGGGAGATATTCATGTGCTCTCCAGCAATGATCCCTCCGAGGTGACCTTACAAGGGGCGGGCCTTGGCTCATCCTTAGTCTGTGGGCCCCAGCGTGGAGCCTTCGAAAGACAATGCCACAACGTCGTCTGACTATTGAACCCTCAGAGGGAGAGGTAGGAGACCCCGAGGAGAGGGAGGGGGAAGCCTCCTTGAGAGAGGAAGATAAGAAGAGGGATCTGGACAAGGGTCGAAAGAGGTGGATGAGGAACCTCCTTTGGTGGGAGGAGATGGGGTGAGAGCCACAAGCCCCATCCTTTTGGACATGATACCTTCTACCTTCCGCGAGGGGGATGCTCGTCAACTAAAGGAGGACTATGGGATCCCCAACTAGTTCACTATACTCCTCCTCCACCCAGATAGCAAACCCAAAAACTCCCTGCCCAACTGACTGTGCTTTTTAACTGCCCAGATATTATAGGGCCTTCCTTTTCCTATTTTCGTCTTTTATAGTGACGTGGCCCATACATTAGGGGTTTCTTCAAACCAGCTTGCTCCCAAATCATTTTGCCTTATGGCCGACTTTGTTATACTGCTAGGTTATCACGAAGTCGTGACTACGGGTGGAAAATTATATTCTTGCTTTCATTTTAAAAGGTCTGAACCCAGTATCTTTCACTTTTCTCTTCGTCACGGAGTCCGCTTTTTTCCCACTCCTAATGCTCTAAAATTTTGGAAAGGGAGCTATTTCTTCGTGCTTCCTCCAGTTCGGTGGGATTTCGCCCATGATTGGTTATTCCCGCTCCCAATGCTCGAGGAGATGGCGAGCTATCTCTAGGCTCCTCCCGGTCCCTCCTCTCTAACAAAAGAGGCCTGGAAGCAGATAGAGGACCGCATTTCTTTATTGTTTGCGAAGTTAGCCCGATCGAAGTAGGCCAAGATGGAGGCTATGGGTAGGTACCAGCAACTGGAGAAAGAGGTCAAGAGTTTAAACTGAGATGGGTAGGCTACTGGACTTCTGGCAGAGCTAGAAGGAGGCCATCCGTAAGGCGACCTAGAATGCTCGTTGGGATTCCCTGATTCTGATGAGGGCAAGGACTACTTGGAGTCCTCCTGAAAGAGTTTTCTAGTTGTCTATCGACAGTCCCTAGACTTCCAAAAGGATGTCGGCTAGCATTGCGAGGCCATAACTATATGCACGGCTTCCCTGCTTGCTAAAGGCAATTCATTGTCAGGGGTATCCCTCAGCCATAGTGAAGGCTTCTTTCTTGAACCCAAATGTGGGCCAGGAGGACGCTTTGGATCCCTTTGAGGTAACCCCCAGTAGAGTTAACAGTATGCCTACCCTACTTCTCCAGAGGGTTTCCGACCCATCCACATGAAACATCCACACTTCTTTGTTGGAAGCGGGAGTCATCATTTTTGATACAAAATGTCGTACTCACTCAACTCAATTGTCCACTTAATCAGCCTCCTAGAGGTAGCAGGCTTCCCGAGAGTCTGTTTTAGCGAATGATTTGTCCGTACTCCCAAATGGTAAGAGAGAAAGTAGGGCCTAAGCCTTCGAGCATTGATAACTAGAGCGGAAGCTATCTTCTCAATAGTCGTATACCATCCCTCCACTCCATTCAATACTTTTCTAACATAATAAATGGGCATTTGATGCCCCTCCTCCTCCCGTAGGTGGACATACTTACCGCCTAAAGGGTGGTGGATATGTATAAGTAGAGAGTGTCCTCAGGGGATAGCTTGACTAGTAGGGGAGCCCTGCCACATACTTTTTGAGAGCTTTGAATTAGCTCTGGAGTTCTGGTCCCCACTCAAAGTTCTTAGCCTTCCTCAAAACTTTGAAGAAAGGCAAGCTCTTCTCTGTGGACTTGGAAATAAACCGGCTAAGAGTTGTTATTCTCCCAATGAGGAGTTGTACCTTGTTGACATTAGAGGAAGTCTTCATGTCCAATATCACCTTGATTTTGAGGAGGTTCGCCTTAATACCCCTTTTTGTTACCATGAATCCTAAGAACCATTTGCCTTTTACACCAAAATCATATTTAGCCGGAATAAGCTTTAGCTTGTACCTTCTTAAGGCCCCAAATATCTCTTCAAAGTCCACCACATGATCACTTGATTTTGGTTTTTACCAGTATATCGTCTACATATACCTCCATGTTCCTTCCCAATTCGGGTCAAAAGATTTTATCTACCAAATGTTGGTAGGTTGCCCTGGCATTCTTGAACTCAAAGGGCATGACAATGTTGCAAAAAGTTCCTACCGAGGTGATGAAGTTGACTCGCTTTTGATCCTCAGGGATCAACATTATCTGGCGATACCCCTGCGACACATCCATCATGTCAATTAGTTCACACCCGGAGGTGGAATCCACCAACTAATCAATCCATGGGAGTGGTAAAAGTCCTTGGTGCAAACCTTATTGAGGTCTCAGAAGTCTATGGACATATGCCACTTGTCCCCAGACTTAGGAACTAAATACCACATTCGAGAGCCATTCGGGTAATTGAATTTCTTTAATGTGGACGACTGCTAATAACTTATCCACTTCCCTTTGTATGATTTTATCCTTTTCTAGGCCAAAATGCCTTTTATTTTCCTTTATAGGCTTCATGGAGGGTTCCATGTTGGGGTGGTGCATGATAACTCTTAGGTCGACGCCTTCTAAATATTAGGGCGTCCATGAAAATATGTCAATGTTACGCTGGAGATATTGGACCATTTCCTCTTTGATCTTTCCATCCAACTAAGAGCCGACCTGGGTGCTTTTATCCAGTTTCCCGAGAATTAACTCATTTTTTACCAATTCTTCTACAGGGTGAACTTTTTGGGGGCTTTATCCTCAAGGGGTGATCCTTCCTCGATTATGGGATCCTTCCCTTTACGTTTGTGAGACTCTTCCCGGGGGAGCTCCTCAGCACTTTGTTTTTCTTTCTTTGTTGACATCCTCTACATAACATTTCCAAGCCTACAACTAATCCCTTTTTACTTTCCCTATTCCTCCCCGTACAGAGAATTTGATCTTCATATGAAACGTAAATACCACCTCTTGGAAGGACTTGAGTGTGGTTTTCCTAGTATCACTTTGTAGGCGGAGGGAAACCTACTACCAAGAACTTCGTCATATACGTCCTCCTCCAAGCCTCCACCTCCCGTGAGAATGATAAGGCCACCATTCCATGAGGGAGAACCATCTCTTCTATGAACACATACAAAGAGGTGCCAATGGCCTCTAGAGGAGTATCTCTTAACTGCATATAGTGATAAGGCCACCATTCCATGAGGGAGAACCATCTCCTCTATGAACACATACAAGGAGGTGCCAATAGCCTCTAGAGGAGTATCTCTTAACTGCATATGTCCCCCCAAAGAGATGTCAGTCGAGCTCCCTGAATCAATGAATATTCGGCTGAATCCGTAGTTTACTAGTGTGGTTGTAATAACCAGAGTGACATTATGGGGCGATGCCAGCCCAGGTCTTTCTATAGGCCCGGATTGAATGATGGGGGTATCATCTATTGCTTCCATTTCCAAGAGTTCTACGTAGATATCTCTCTCCAAGTCTCTTATTTGGGCTTTCCAGGCCCTGAGAGAGTCTTCCCCCCAAGGGACCTTCCGCAATCATACTAATGACCCCTTTCCGCGGGGTGTTGGCTTCTATGATAGGAGGCTACAAAAGTCCAACGTTAGCATTTTTGCCAGAGATTCGAAGAAATCTTCATCCAACAATCCCTGGGATAAGGTGCCAGCCCGTACCTCCTGAGTTGCCGAGGGGACCTCCAAGACTGCAACATCCAATACTCCTTCAAGGACTTTGATCCCTTTTGCTTGACCGTGAAGAGGATCAGGGTTGTCTTGTAGTTCCACTTACTGCTAGCAAAAGCAAAGAGAATAGAACTCCTGAAAGGTTCTAATTGAGCCAGTTGGTAGTTGATTGAGCCACTATTGTGTTGCTCAAGCAAACGTGGTGACAAGTACCCAACATTTGACCCTATCTTGATATAGGTGAAGGAGGGTCGCATTCTCGAACCGAGATAGGTGCTCTGGGGGTCCGTAGTCCCATCATACTCTGCAATGGTTGGGGTTCAGCAATAAGGAGAGAGCTTGTCCGCCATGACCTTTTCACTGAAAGGGATACCTCCATGTTCCTCCCGCAGAACTCCTAAGACTCGATGTTGCACGTCCTGTAGCTCTTTCTAAGGTGTTCCAAGTGGGTTATCCATTAGTTTGGGACCTTCTCCTATAGTTGAGGGGATAGCCTCTGCTCCCTAAGCGGGGGCTTGGTAAAAAGTTAGCCAAGGCTTCTTCTACGATGGGTGGGGGGAGGCTCTCAACCAATGGGGCCATTAGGGGCACCTAGTGTACGACAGCCATTTGTCCGCGCTCCACTACTACAATCATTTGCCGCATCATCTCCAATAGCCCCAAGGATAGCCTCCTAAATGAAGTGTCCGAGGAAGTGCTGTTGCGAGAAGGATCCACAGGTTTTGTAGGATCAGCCGGAGCATCCTGCTCCACGGCCACTAAGGGCCAAATTGTGTTTTCCACAGACTACCCCACTTGATGCGGATTAAGTTTGTTTTATGGTAGGGTGATTGTCCTTCTCCTGAGCTATCCAATGAGAGCTTAGCCACATGCAAAGAATCTAAAACGTCCATGTGGTCCACGCAAGCAACCCTCTTGGGCCTTCGCAAGCTTTCGTGGCCCTCTTCGGGCTCCTTTGCTTAACAGACCCCTATGGGGGTTTTAGGGGTTGAGACCCTTTTCTCCTTGGGCCATGTGTGAATCCTCCTTAGGCTTCTTCGAGATGAGCTCCTGCTTGGGACGTTCATAATTTTGGGG
Organism: Sesamum alatum; assembly: GCA_034509735.1. Lineage (NCBI taxonomy): Eukaryota > Viridiplantae > Streptophyta > Magnoliopsida > Lamiales > Pedaliaceae > Sesamum > Sesamum alatum. Next base: position 11,908,376 of record JACGWO010000007.1, on the reverse strand, counting down.
CATCAATATCAATTATTAATATCCCCATATTTCTTTTATATATCTTCTTAAGCATTTTTTATTTATCTCTTTTTCATTTTATTATATTGTGACAGTTTATTTGTATTTTAGTTCTTTTGATATGTCTATATATGTATTTATCATTCAATTCAGGTAGGATTAGTGATGGAGAAAATTAGAAGTTTTAATATCTAGAAAAGTAAATATACCATGTTTAAATTAATACATTAACCAATTTTTAAATTTTAAAAATCATAATATTATAATTATCCATTCAATTTGAAAGATTCGATACAAGCCTGGTGCGTGAAATGAGCTACAGGGCGATAAATAAAAGCATTAAATAAGATCATATCCCATGTCAATCGGGCTATTCATACACTTGCACACTAATGAGTTGATCCAAGTCAAAGGGCAATACCTCTTTGAGAGTAGTGGGGTGTCCTAATTTCTAAGCTCTCCTCCAACAATGGTTTCTTTCTTTGTCCACATGAGCAAAATAATGCTCTTTCTAGCAATTCCACACAAAACACAAGTTTGTGTCTCTTTGAGCATGAGACTAGAACAACACTTCTATGAAGTAGAAAGTGTTCTAGATTTTTTAGGAAACCTTGAATCAATTTCATGCTTTTAAGAAAAGATGGAAAAAATAAAATCTTTGAGAAAGAAGATAGATACAAAAGAGATGAGAAGGCAAAATATATATCTACACCAAGGCTCCAACACACTCTATATATAGAGTGAGTGGCTTGCTTCAAGTTAATGATAGGTGAGCTTCGACTCATGAGGATGTAAACCCATAATCAATGGCCTTTAATGCATGGTAGGTCTTGTGGTCCCTTAAGGCTTGACCAAATTTGAATTAAACACACTTTGATTTGGATTATTAATCAATTGATTCAATTAATTAATTTCAAGTTCACATCGAATCTTTATTTAATTTGTGGATCTAAGATTAATAAATTAATTAATTAACATTTTGGGTTTTCTATCACATATAACCTCAATTCAATAATCCAATTATTCAAATGATAAATTTAAGCTCCTTTGAACTAATCCTCTCTCTTTTTTGGAATTAATTCTATAATTACATTTTCAATATAATTAGTGTTTTGTGTGTGACCCTTGTAGGTCCAACTTCAACTAGACTTGGGTTTGTAACTTATACACAATTTAATTCGACAACTGACTTGCCCTAGATTAACTAAGTCATATTCAATTAATCACTCTTCATTAACTCATAAATCCAAAGATTAGCCATTACCATGGTTGGTTTTCTTGAAATGATAATTGCTCCATGGCACTAGAAAATAGGTGAAATTAATGTGAACCTTCAACCACACATACTATACAGATACGATTTTTGATCAAGCCATCTCCCGAACAAAATCTAGGGGACAGAATTTCAAATCGGTTCCTATACTTGACTTCGATAAATATGTATCAACTCTTGACTGTGTTTTTCATTAATCAAAATAAGAAACTACTTTTCTATTTGATCAGCAGTCGTGGTCGCAGGCTTCTAGAGATTAACACAGTCTCGAGGACATAGGAGATCTTCATCATATCATGATGGACAATGGATTCCTTCTTGGAATGCACCAACATCCATGTATGTTGTGACTGCACTGCTGAAAGGCTTTTGACAACCATGCAATATGGCAGTTACATCAGCCAGGACCAAGATACAACCCCCTCATACAAACGGCTACTGTGGCTCCTCAGGTTGGAGGACTACCTTTCGTACTACCACAACTAAGGAATTCTAGTCATACTGATCATGCCACACGAGCTTCCATATAACAACTCCTAAGAGTCAATTTGGTGAACTTGACAACCCATTTGTCAAGCACCCAGAAAAATGCATAGACGTCACACGTCTGTCATCGATGAAACGCGACAGTCATCACATGAATGTGTCACTTAGTGCAAGTTTCTACAGAACTACTCAATACCCGTTCGTAGGGTGCTCGACTTGAAATGTTTTAAAACCAACCCTTGGAAGTTGGTTTCATAGTCTCCATCAAATGCGCGGCCTAACTCATTAGTTTAGTTTGTCTGTGTGCTTTGTTCATGAAACGTAGTAATAATATATAATACAACACGACCAAGAAGAACAAAAAAATAAAAATATATTCAATATTTAATATTTCGTCGAATAAGATCATTAACAGTAGATTATAAAACAACCGACTAATTGGCATTCTATTCACCTACACTAACACAAGTATCATTGATTATATTTACAATATTGGTATTGGATTTACTTACATTATGATTTTCTTTAGAAAAGTGAGAATAGAGGTCTCTCGCATGAGAGCCTTTAGTCTCCTCCCTGAGAGCTTTTTGTCTCCCTTCCGTGTGAGTCTTGGCCCGTTGCGATGTTCAAAACACATTTCACTCTGGCAGGCACTTTACTCTGTTCGAGGATTCACCATCTCTCATTGCTCCATTGTTCTTTTCTTTGCTCTATCACACCCTCTTCCCGAACCTTATACTTTTGTTTGTCTTTCTAGCATATTTTTTAAGTAGATTCACTCTGCCGGGGATGTGAACGCCATGGTGATCTTATCATCCTTTCCGCTGTCTGTAGGACCCATAATCATTGCATTTGAGGTGGATAGAGAGGAGGAATTAACTAGGCTAAATAGATCATTACACTTGACCGAAGATGAAGCTGATGGTGCAGAATTTCCATCCGATGTTTGGTCCGAAAATATTGAAGACGAGGGCTACTATCTAGTTGGTCATTTGTTATCTACAAAGCCAACCCATTTTGAATTCCTTAAGGAGATGCTCTGGACTATTATGAATCTGATCAAGGGGATGGATTTTCGAGCGATCGAAGATGGCATATACTTATTCAGGTTCAATCACATTATTGATAATGCACTTTGGATAGTTGCTCATGGAACTTTGAAAGTGTAACGCAACGTGGATTGTCCTGGTAGAGGACGCGTGCGAAAGCGTGATGTATTAAAACATAAACGTAAAATAAACATGCACAAAACAACGAAATTAAAGAACCGATCAAGGGGTATTCCCTTGATTCTCACGGGTGTTCGGTGTATCTCATGAATAAAAGAACGTAAGCATGCTCGATTTCATGGAGGCCATAGGGTTGGAACGAAAACACTATAAATGATATTTACCTGTTGTAGACTTCTTCGTTCGGCTACACGCATTGTTCCACATTTTGCCACTGAGATCCCAACATAGGAATCCTCTAAATCGTCGATGCAATTCACCGGATCATGGTTCCCTCGTGCTAGCAAGAGATTAAACGCTATTAGTTAACGTGATTAATGGTTCAAGCGTTCCCTTTTATCAAAGACAAGAGAATATGAGAGCTCTTTGAAAGTGGCGGGAGAGAGATAGAGAGAGGGGCGGCCGGTGGTGTGTGTGTGTGAGAGAGATGAGAGAGTTGTAGAGATTAGTGTGCGTGTGTACTTGAGTATTTATTAGGAAGTGTTTTTCCTAATCCTACTCAAACTCTTCCAAAGAGGCACACTATACACAACTAGGACTTTGACCTGGTAAAATCCTAGTCAACCTAAGGTTTGATTAAGTCAAACTTAATCCTAGCCCTTCATCTCATCTAGCCCCAAGATTCGATCTCGTCCATCCATCCTTTGATGGGCTTTATGGAATGTACTTTCAAATCCTATTTAAATAGTCCAACAATTCCATAATGAGCTTGTCGTAAATATCAAATAAATACTTAAGCCCAAATTTAATATTTTCATCTTCATTCTTCTTAACGACGGAATAGCCCTTCTCTTAATTCATAAATCTAATTCATGAATCAAGGCTAATTAATTCAATTAATATTTAAAGGCTTGACACTCAAAAACAGAACCAATTTAATCTAATTAAATTGTTCGATCTCCCGGAATTAATTCCTCCGTATTCGGTGAATTATATGACTCTTTAGGTTCACCTTCAGCTAGACTTGGGCGAATATCTAATCATCACATGATAGGAATTCATCCGTTACCATGGGTGGCCGTCTAGCAACGGTTCATGGCACTAGAGACTAGGTGAAATCATGGCGTGAACGTTTAGGTCCCAAATGCATATGAGCATTATCCTTCCATCCACTATCTCACAGCTATTAGTCTAGGGTATTGATCTTCGACGTTGGTACCCATCCTTGACTTAAGCCTACACTCGTTCACCCACTGAAAAATCACTCGGATCTTATCCTACTATTCAATCATTGTGGCCACAGATTTTATAGGGAACGAGTCTCAACGTAGAAGTGAGACACTATTGTCAACCGTTTGATAGGAGACAGATTCCATCTTAGGACCTCCTGTCCACACTACACATCTTGACTGCATTATATAGTGCTTATAGCAACCTAGTCTCTCAACTTGATAGCCTCTTGCCAAACCTAAGATACAGACATGGTGTGCATGTGCCTACAGTAGTCCCTAAGCTCGGAACCAGGAATACAAGTCATACCAACCACCCTACTCAAGGTTTTTCATATGACGATTCCCGCAAGTCACCTCAGTTAGCCGGCACCGAGCTGGCTAACCCGCTAATATTGCTTGGACGATCCTCGTCACTTGTCAATGAAACGCGACTGCAATCATTTAGTGCAAGTCTCAAATGGACCCTCGATACCCAATTTCGAGGCACTTAATTTCAGACCGATCCATAGAAGCTGATTTCATGACTGCAAATCTATGTGCAGTCCAGCTTCCTAGATTAACATTTTCAGTCTGTGGGCTTTGGTTGTGCATTGAACATTTATATGTATTCAATAGTAAGTGAACACAATCAAAGTACAAATGTCGTAAGTGAACATCACTTTTATTCAGAATGAATTATTTACACCACGAATGTTATAAATAGGTTACATAAGCCTAACTAGATTGGTTTCATGGTCACCTATTCTAACAATCCCCCACTTGATCTAAAGCCAATCACCCATATGCCTCAACCCCATCTTCTCAAGATGCTGCGTATGAGCAATCTATGACATGGGCTTTGTAAATGATCTATTGTATTATCTGCTGAGCTGACTCGGTCCATCCAAACGTCACCTCTTTCTACCATTTCCCTTAATAGGTGGTAGCGTCTTAGTATGTGCTTGGATCGATGATGAGATCTCGGTTCCTTTGCTTGCGATATAGCCCCGTTGTTATCACAGAAGATAACTATTGGCTCGGCAATGCTAGGCACCACACCCAAATCTTGGATGTAGTTTCTCATCCAAACCGCTTCGCTGGCAGCTTCTGAAGCTGCTATGTATTTAGCCTCAGTGGTGGAATCGGCTGTGGTATCTTGCTTGGAATGTTTCAAAGCTACCACCCCACCATTAAATCTGAATACATAGCCCGATTGAGACTTGGCATCATCATCGTCTGGCTGAAAGTTGGCGTCTCTAAAACCTTCCAGTATCAAATCTCTACCACAATAGACCAAGAATATATCCTTAGTCCTTCTTAGGTACTAAAGGATACTCTTGACTACATTCCAATGTGGCTCGCCTGCACAGGACTGATATCTGTTGGTTACACTTAAAGTGTAAGCGACATTAGGCCTAGTGCAGTTGACGACATACTCAATGCTACCTACGACGGAAGCACAGGGGATGGCCTTCATCCTCTCAAGCTCCCCATCATTCTTGGAAAACTGCTTCTTGGATAACTTGATCCCATGTCTCATGGGAAGAAAACCTCGTTTGGAGTTATCCATCTTGAATCTTTTCAGGATTTTCTAAACATACGAGTTTTGGGTCATGCCTAACATTCTTTTAGATCTGCCCCTGACTAACTGAATGCTTAGAATGTAGGAGGTTTCACCCAAATCCTTCATGGAGAATTGAGTAGACAACCATGCTTTTGTGTCACCTAACATTCTGACGTCATTATGAATGAGCAGAATGTCGTCTATATAAAGTACTTGGAACAATACTAAGCTCCCACTAATCTTCTTGTATACACAAGGGTAACATTCATTCTTGATGAAATCGTATCCCTATATAACTTCATCAAAACGAATGTTCCAATTATGGGATGCTTGCTTGAGGCCATAGATCGACTTGTGGAGACGGCAGACTTTCTGCCTTCTCCAACAACAGTGAATCCCTCTGGCTGATCTATATAGATCTCTTCCTCAACGAAACAGTTAAGGCACACCGTTTTCACATCCATTGTCATATTTCATAGTCATACCATGTAGTTATGGCAAGCATAATCCGAATGGACTTAGCCATGGCTACTGGCGAGTAGGTATCCTCAAAGTCGACCCTGGGTCGTTGAGTGTACCCTTTCACCACTAGCCTAGTTTTTAAGGTAGTTACTTCTCCATCAATGCCAAGTTTACGCTTATAGACCCATTTACACGCGATAGGTTTGATACCTTTGGGACGGTCCACAAACGTCCATACTTGGTTCGTGCTCATGGAGTCCATTTCGGCTTTCATAGCCTCAAGCCACTTCACTGAGTCGATGTCAGTCATCGCGTCACTGTATATCTTAGGATCATTATCCAATTGACAGGCCATGCCTAAGAATCCATACCTTTTGGGAGGACGTGACACTCTTGCTGACCTACGTAGGGCTGGAACATCAGTGGGAACGACGGTTCTGGTACCTTGGTTGTCCGGAGGTTGTTTGACATGCTGAGCCTGAAGAGGTTGTCCAACATGTTGAGCTTTGCGAAGCTGCCAAATCCATCGGGTACTTAACCTAAAACCTCTTAACGTAGCATCTATAGCTCCTGGCACTGATGACTGATGTGTCTCGCTTGATTCCTCAAGGAGCAGTTCATCAAGTTGGAAATCCGTTGGAAAACTTTTTTCCAAGAACACTGCATTCATCGAAACAAATACCTTTTGTTCTGAGGGGTCATAAAAGTAATAACCTGTAGTTTCCTTTGGATAGCCAACAAACCTGCACAAGTTGGATCTCAATTCTAGCTTGTCTCCTACTAACCGCTTGACGTATGCAGGGCTACCCAACACTCTCAAGTATTTGTAGGACGCAGACTTGTCGTGTCATATCTCATATGGGGTCTGGGTCAGAACACGAGATGGCGCTATGTTTACAAACTTGGTCGTTGTTTCAAGGGCGTAACCCCAGAAAGACAAGGGCAGTTCGGTAAAACTCATCATGGATCGGACCATGTCTAACAAGGTCGATTCCTCCTTTTAGAGACTCCATTCAACTGAGGTGTCATGGGAGGTGTCCATTTAGAGACTATACCATTTTCTTTTAAATAATTGAGAAATTTGCCACTCAAGTACTCGCCACCTCGGTCTGACCGTAGGACTTTAATTTTGCAGCCAGTTTGATTCTCAACGTCAAGTCTAAAGTCTTTAAACCTCACAAAAGCTTCAGACTTGTACCTCATTAGGTAAACATAACCATACTGTGAGTGATCATCGGTGAAGGTTATGAAGTAAGGAAGCCACCTCTAGTTTGAGTACTTAGTGGTCCACACACGTCCGTATGGACTAAGTCCAACAGGCCGGCGACAAGCGTGCTTTGTCAACAAAGGGCCTCTTGGTCATTTTCCTTTCACGCAGGATTCACAGGTTGATAGATTGCTCAAGTCGCCCACCTATAGGTTCTTTGAGTCTACCAATCTTTTGATCCTGTCTTGAGAGATGTGACTCAGCCTTGCATGCCACAACTTTGCGTTCTCATGATTATCTAATTTACATTTGTGTTGAGCAGTCATGATTAAATTAGACTTTTGGAAAATGTAAAGACCATTGTTAAGTGTGCCTAGCAGATGAGTAAATCTATCTTTCATCAAATAAAAGCAATTTTTATTGATCAAAAATTCAAAACCACTATTGTCTAACAATGGAATGGAAATGATATTTTTGATCATGCTAGGTACATAATAACAATCCTTTAATTCTATCCTAAGATGATCACTAACTACTAAGCTAACGATTCCTATAGCTTTAGCAGCAACGGCCTTGCCATCGCCAAGCTTTAGGACTATCTCACTTTTACTTAGTTTTCTGCTTCTTTTCAACACATGCAAGTTATTGCAAATGTGAGCTCCCCAACCAGTATCTAATACCTAAGAAGTAGAGTTGGTGAATATATTAACCTCAACCGCAAACATACCTTGCTCAGAGAGGAATTTGGGGCAACCCCTCTTCCAATGCCCTTTCTCACGACAATGTACGCATATGTTATTTGCCCTTCATTGTTGCTTCGAACCAACCTTCCTCTTTCCTTTGCCTTTCCCTACTTTGGCAATAGGAACGCTCGTAGCGTTTGCAGTGGCTGTGACGGCCTTTGCTGTCCCCTTCTTCCTTTTCCAGTGTCTGGCACCCTTGCCTTTCGCTTTAAAAGTCGAAGCCTCTCAAATCAATACTGATGGCGTAGACTTTTTGGTTGTTGCCTTGTATTGGACCAACATACTTATCAACTCATGTATGCCCTTCTCAAGTGCATTCATGTTGTAGTTAATAATAAATTGGTCAAAGGAGGGGGGAGTGACTGAAGGATCACATCAATGTACGTCTCAACATCGAGCTCTGCCTTGAGGTCTTCGAGCTTTTCCACTAAGGTAAGCATCCTGACCCCATGTTCATGTACAGATGATCCTTCGGTCATCTTTGTTCCAAAGAATGCCATTGTAGTGACATACCTAGTATGTCGGTCCGGGACTACATAACAATCTTTCAAATGGGCCATTATGGAAGGAACATCGTCTAGCCTCTCATACTGTTTCTGCATCTCATTAGTCATAGATGTAAGTATGATGCTATGGACTTTCGGGCTATCCTGATGCCAAAGTTCGAACGTCTCACTTTTTTCTGGCATGGATTCTTTCGGCAAAGTCCGAGGAAATGGCTTGTCCATGACATAGCCTTGGTTATCATAATCGAGGACTATCCTCAGATTGCGCAACCAGTCGTTATAGTTTGTTCCATTGAATTCGTTTGCCTCAAGTATGCAAGATAATAGATTCTTAGACATGTTTTAAATCTACATTTAAAAATAAAAGCAAGCAATCATCAGAATAAAGTTGTACTAAATAACAAATTAAATACTTGGACTTTAATCATTTAATGCTCCCACTATTTATACGAAAACTCGCCACTCTCAAATGTTGTTTTCGGGAAACCTTTTCCTAGTGGGCTTGGGATCCACAAACAAAATTCTCCATACCCCGCTTTTACAATTCGCATGGAAAATAGCCTTGTGGGAGATATTCCATATCATTCTCATCCAATGAGATTCCCAAGATGTTTTGCCTCACCCTTTTACGTGATCTCGAGGACTCCAAGCGAATCACATTATTCAGGTCTTAGACCCGACCCATCAACCGAATCATAGCACTCACTGCTACTCCCACAACTCATAAGACGGGAAACAGGAATGTATTCACTTCGTTCACAATAAATGTGAAGCTTATTTTCAGGACAAAAGACGTGTCGCGACTCGTGAGACCACGCAATTGACTGAAACTAGCTTCCTCACTTTTGTCATGGATGGAAGGCTTGGACTAACAACTTAGGTTCTAGTCCATTTATTACGGGTCTAATATTTTAGCTTGGTCCAACCAAGTGAGAGATTTAATAGATCGAGACCTCATCATTACACACAACATATATATATATGGTTCGCATGCTTCAAACATGATAAATAAATCAGTCATCCATCATACATTCTGCATGCAAAATAAAAGCCTAGCACGCCCCTATTGGATGATCACAAGCCCGAGTCCTATGCAACCCATTGAGCCCACAGTAGACCTATGGTCAATCTACGGTTGGTCCTACACTATTATATTTTAATGTAGAAACCCATCAACACACTGATGGCCTTGCCTCTACATCCATCGGGCCTCCAAGGCTTCGGATCTCCTTGGACTCTTCCTTTTAGGCCTCCTCAGGATTCTTCCTTCTGAGCCTTCCTTCATCTTCTTTCTTTACAAGAATTAAAAGAAAATAACCCCACTTCTACCTACTCCCATTAAAATTGAAAAAACCCCGACGAGCACCCGGGGGAGTACATAAGGAGGGATAAAGAAAGCCTTATTATTCCAAGGTAACCAGAAAGAGAATGGAATAATAAAACGAGGCACACAGGCCCAATAGAAAATAAACCACACATTCGGTCTAAGGGTTTTGTGATCATCCATTCGTCAATCTCATCAACGCAAATAGCAATGTCACAAATCCAAGTAAACATGCCATTCAAATAATTACATGATAACCAATATAATACATAGCGAAAATAAACGCAAAATTTCTACACAAGAATTCGACCATCGGTGCAACCATTGTAATATTTCTTGTTAGGAAATCCTTTCCTCATTATTAAGACAATATTAAATTTTTAGGTGGTTCCAAACAAAACCTAAAATAAAATATTTTAAAATAATGTTCTTTAGAAAATATGCAGAAAATAAATCAAAAAAGAAAAAATTAACAATTTCAGAAAAATAACACAGAAACGAAAAACAGTGACGGCTACCGCCACTCCGCGCACTTGGCCGGGCAGGCAGCTACTTGCCTGCGCCTGCTGTGCCCATGTCCCAGCCTAGCTGGCAGGTCGTCGGGCGGCGGGCAGAGGCCCTCATGCGTGCGGCGCGCGCATAGGTGGCCCAACCCATCTCCTGCGCGCGCTGGGCGAGCTGGCCGAGTGCTCGCGCGCAAGATTCCTTTGCATGCACGCGTGCCTGGACGCCACCCTATGCGCGAGGCCTAACTAGCCGGGCCTGTCCTCCGCGCGCGCTGCGCCCGCTACCCGGGCGTCCGTGCGCAGGCACCTTTGCCTGTGCGCTCGGTCGATAGGCCATGCATCTTCCGATCGCGCGTGCTAGGCGCGCTAGCCGGGCGACGCGTAGGCTCCCCTGCCTGCGCCGCGCCTGGCCGTGCGTATGGTTGGCCGTCTGTTGCCGCCGTCTATATTTTCCATTTTTCTCGTTATTTTCCACATATTTTCCAAGAAACCAAGAATATAATCCAAGAGCGATATGAATTCCATGATCAATATTTCTAGTGCAAAATTAACGTGATAAACCATAATGTACGACATGCTTTAATATGAAAATAAAGCTCACGTTATTCATGCATATACACGTATAGCATATTAAACCCTAGGCCTATACACTAAACAGGGCTCTGGTACCACTTTAATGCAACGTGGATCGTCCCGGGAGAGGACACGTGCGGAAGCATGATGTATTAAAACATAAACATAAAGTAAACATGCATAAACCAACGAAATTAAAGAACCGATCAAGGAATGTTCTCTTGATTCTCCCTGGCGTTCGGTATATCTCATGAATAAAAGAAAATAAGCATGCTGTATTTCATGGAGGCCAAAGGGTTGGAATGAAAATGCTACAAAGGTTATTACCCGTTGTAGACTTTTTCATTCAGCTACACGCATTGTTCCACGTTTTTTCACCGAGATCCCAACGTAGGAATCCTCAAAATCGTCCACGTAATTCACCAGATCTTGATTCCCTTGTCCTAGCAAGAGATCAAGAGAAAAAGGAGAAACAATCGATCAAACGCTATTAGTTAACGTTATCGATTGTTCAAGGGTTCTCTTATATCAAAGACAAGAGAACATGAGAGCTCTTTGGAAGTGGTGAGAGAGAGATGGACGAGAGAGATAGAGAGAGGGGTAGTGAGTGGGTGTGTGTGAGAGAGAAAGATAAGAGAGTTGTAGAGATTAGTGTGTGTGTGTGTGTGTGTGTGTACTTGAGTATTTATAAGGAGGTGTTTTTCCTAATCCTACTTAAACTCTTCCAAAGAGGCACACTATACAAAACTAAAACTTTGACCTAGTCAAATCCTAGTCAACCTAGGGTTTGATTAAGTCAAACTTAATCCTAGCCCTTCATCTCATCTGGCCCCAAGATTCGATCTCGTCCGTCCATCCTTTGATGGGCTTTATGGAATGGACTTTCAAATTCTATTTAAATATCCAACAATCCCCTAATGGGCTTGTAGTAAATATCAAATAAACACTTAAGCCCAAATTTAATATTTCCATTTTCAGCATAATTCATTCAATTAATATTTAAAGGCTTGATACTCCAAAAGAGAATCAATATAATCTAATTAAATTGGTCGATCTCCCGAAATTAATTCCAAATTAATTTCTCCATTTCTAGTGAATTGTGTGTCTCTTTAGGTTCACCTTTAACTAAACTTGGGTGAATATCTAATCATCACATGATAGGTATTCGTTCGTCACCCTGGTTGGCCGTCTAGCAACGGTCCATGGCACTAGAGACTTGGTGAAATCATGGCGTGAACGTTTAGGTCCCGAATGCGTATGAGAATTGTCCTTCCATCTACTATCTCACAGCTATTAGTTTAGGGTATGGATCTTGGATGTCGGTACCAATCCTTGACTTAAGCCTATGTTAGAATAGGTGATCATGAAGCTAATTCTGTTAGGCTTATGTAACCTATTTCTGACAATTTGTGTTTAAATAAAGTTTATGAATAAAAGTGATATTCATATTGTTAGAATAGGTGACCAGAAAGTCAATTAGATTGGCTGTTCTGGGAACTATTCGTTGATCTTTATCAAAGTAATATTATACTGATGGATAAAGTAAGTATTCATCACTGGAAAAATGTGTTTGTTGTGCTTACTACTTACATTGAATGTCGTTTCAATGACACAAAAAATGCCACAGACTGATTGGTTAAACCCATTGAGTTGAGCTGCGCATAGGTTGGCGGCTATGAAACCAACTCCTTGAAGGTCAGTCTGAAACGTTCCAAGTTGAGGACCTCGAGACTGGGCCCCGAGTGCCCTATAAATACTTGCACTAAGTATTGCATTCACTGGGTGAGTGCCGAGTTTCATCGGTGCCAGACGTAGGTCGTCTATGCAATTTTAGTGGGTTAGTTGGCAAGGTAGTCGACTGACTGAACTGACTCGCGGGAATCGTCATATGGAAGCCTTGGAGGCTTGGTCTGTATGACTGGAATTCTCGGTTCTGATAGTACGGGATTAATCCTCGGACTTGAGGAATCATGGCAGTCGCATGCATATGAAGGTTGTATCTTGGATCTGGCGAGAAATGACCGTGTCTTTGATATGGTCATTATAAGCCTTGTCTAGTGCAGTCGGAGTATGTAGTGAGGACGGTGGATTCCAAGATAGAATCTGTTCCCTATCAGTATTTGATAGCTATGTCTCCTATGCGGTTTGAGATGGTTTCGACTCATTAAGTCTACGGCCGTAGCGATTGATCGAGTAGGGAATGGTTCTCTAGGTCACTCAATAGAGTAAACGCGTCTCGCGTTTGTAGCATAGTTGCCTAGTCCAGGATGGGAACCGACACCCAATTCCATGCCCTAGACCAAGGCCGGGAGATGGTCGACGGAAGGACTGTACCTGTATGGAATTCGGAGCCTAAATGTTCACGCCAACATTCACCTAGTCTCTAGTGCCATGGATCGTTGCTAGACGGCCACCCATGGTAACGGGCATTTCTGACTAATGGTTAATCAGAAATAATTAATTAAATTGGATTTAATTAATCAATTTTATTGGACACAAGCTCAAGTCTAGCTGAGGGTGAACCTAAAGAGTCACACACAAATCACTATGGAAGTAGTGGAATTAATTTGGAATTAAATCTGGAAGAAGTGAATTAATTTCATTGGATTAAATTAATTCAATGAGAATATAAATGATTAGATCATTTATTGGGAAAATCCATTGGATGGATGGCCCAATAATTAATTAATTGGATTAATTAATTTTGGGCTTAATACCTTTAAATTAATTAGATTAATTTATTGGGTTTCGTTTAATTAATTGATTGGATCAATTAATTAGTGTTTGAGCTTATGTTTATTTAATTAGATTAGATAAACTTTTCGATTTCAATAAGGTTTAAAATTAACTGGATTAATTTGAAACCCTTCGATCACTTGATTTAATTGGATTAAATCAAGACCGGTCAAAACCGGTCCATGACTTGAAATCAAAGCTCAAAGGTTCGATGCAAGTTTAAGAGGAGTTGAAAGTCCTCCATGTAAGCAATGATGTGGCTCCATGTAAGCAATGATGTGGCTTGCCATGATGGCTAGGTGGTCCACATATTGTGCTAACATGGTTGGAGGTTGAGCACAAGTTGTGCATTAGTGTGTAGGTAGTTTTGGAAACTACCTACAACTACACAACACATATATACACTTTTCAATTCCCTAACTTGAACTCCCTAGCACACAAGCCACGAAAGTTTCCTGCATTTTTCTCCATTATTGAGTTCTCTTTGAATTGGATTCAAGATGAGAACATGAGAAATACGTATACACTAATCAATAGTGTAATACGTATTCGTTTCTTCCTTGATCTAGCTTCTACCTAGCAGTAGATCTAGATTTACTTTCCTAGTGTGCTGTGGATCATCTTTAGAGGGGTTCTAACTTGAATTCTAAGGTGAACAGAAAAGGAACGAAAAGAGAATCCAAGCTTGTTGCCGTTGTACATGTGAAACGAAAAAGGTATATTTCTATTTTAATCATTGCACTTTTTTGTTTCCTCCTCTAGCCACATGTTCAAGTATTTTTTTTTCTGTATGTTATGATGCTTTTGAATACACCGAACGCCGGGGAATTCAAAGGGAACACCCATTTAAAATCGTTTTAAATTTATTTTATTTTACGCTTCCACCGCGTTCTCGGGCCGTACTGATTCTTTCACATATTTGGCATTAATTCTTTTTTTGTGTTCACTTACTGCTCTACATTACAAATTGTTCAATGTACAAACAAAACCCACAGATCGAAAGGTTAATCCAAGAAACTGGACTACGCATAGAATGGCATGTCATGAAATCAGTTTCTGTGGATCGGTCTGACCTGCTCCATGTCGAAGGACCTCGAGATAGGATATCGAGAGCCCGTTTGAGACATACATTAAGTGATTGCAGTCGCGTTTTCATCGATAAGTGACGAAGGTCGTCCATGCAATGATAATGGGTTAGCCAGCTTGGTGTCGGCTGATTGAGGTGACTCGTGGGAACCGTCATATGGAAACCTTGAGTGGGTTGGCCGGTATGACTCGAATTTCCGATTTTGACAATATGGGTTTGGTCCTCGGACTTGAGGGACTATTGTGGTCACATACACGTCGTGCCTGTATCTTAGATTTGGCAAGAGGCTACCAAGTTGAGAGACAGAATTGTCATAAGCACTATTTAGTGCAGTCAAGGTGTGTAGTGTGAACAATAGGTCTTAATATAGAATTTGTCTCTACTCAAAAGGATTGACAGTGATGTCTCACTTACACTCAGAGACTCGTCCTCCAGTAAATCTGTGGCCACAGTAACTGAAAAGTGGGATGCGATTCCTGTGACGTCTGGTATGGATGAGCCAAAACTTTAGTCAAGAATGGGTACTGACACTTATTGTCCACACCCCAGATTATAGCTGTAAGATGGAAGACGGAAGGACCAACATCTAAAGAGCCTAAATATTCACGCCATAATATTCACCTAGTCTCTAGTGCCACGGACCGTTGGTAGACGGCCACCCATGGTAATGGACGAATTCCCATCATAGGATGATTGGAAATTCGGCCAAGTTTAATTGAGGGTGAACCTAAAGAGTCACACACAAATCCACCGGTAGCGGAGGAATTAATTTTGAATTAATTCCGGGAGATAGAACAATTTAATTAGATAAATTGGTTCATTTTTCTTGGATTGTTAATTCTTTAATTAGATTAAATAGAATTAACTAATAAATTGGATTTATTAAATTGAGAAAATAGGCTCAAAATAATTATTTAATTATTTAAATCCTTAGGGATTATTTTAAATTAGATTTAGAATATTCTATGAAATCCATCTAAGAGATGGACGGACGAGATCAAATGGAGAGATCAATGACCAAGATTAAGTTTGACATAGTCTTTAACCTAAGTTGACTAGGATTTGACTAGGTCAAAGTCCTAGTCAACCTATGCTTCTCTATGAGAGTTTGAAGAGGACTAAGAGAACTCCCTTACTATAAATTCTCATAGAAACACACACCACTACGTGATGATCTCTAGCGCGCACACACACACATACTCGGCCACTCTCTTCTCTCTCGTCCACCTCTCCTCTCTACTCTCTAAGAATTGTTCTTGTTCCTTGTCTTTGATACAAGAGAACTATAGGTAAATCCATCACGTTAATTCATAACGCTAGGCGATTTATCCTCCTATATATATTCCTCTTGATTTCTTGCTAGCACGGGGGATCAAGATCCGGTGGATTGGGTGGACAATTTAGAGGGTTCTTAATTTGGAATCTTGGTGGCAAAACATGAAACAACACACGTAGTGGTACGAAGAAAAGGGCAACGGGTAGGTTTCACGTTTCCCTTTTCTTGCAAACCCTATGGCCACCATGATTTTAGCATGTTTATTTTGATCATGAGATACACCAAACGCCCGGGAGGTTCAAGGGAACACCCCTTGAATGTGTACTTTTATTTCTATTTATAGCATGTTTTATTTTCATGTTTTAATTTATCGCGCTTCTGCATTCGCGCTCCCTCCTGGGACGATCCACGCTTGCTTTCAGCCTACACTCGTGCACCCACTAAAACGTCACTGAGTTCTTATCCCACTGTTCAGTTACTGTGGCCACAAATTTTATAGGCAACGAGTCTTAGAGTATAAGTGAGACACTACTGTCAACCGTTTGACAGGAGACGAGTTCTATCTTGGGACCTACTGTCCACACTAAACATCTTGACTGCATTAGATAGGGCTTATAGCAACGTAGTCTCTCGACTTGGCAGCCTCTTGACAAACCTAAGATACAGACATGGTGTGCATGTGACTACAGTAGTCCTTCAAGTCCGAGGACCAATCTCGTACTATCGGAACTGAGAATGCAAGTCATATCGACCAACCTGCTCAAGGTTTTCCATATGACGATTCCTGCTAGTCAACTCAGTCAGCCGGCACCGAGCTGGCTAACCCACTAATATAGCATGAGCGATCCTCGTCATTTGCCGATGAAACGTGATTGCAATCATTTAGTACAAGTCTCAAATGGACCCTCGATACCCAATTTCGAGGTCCTTTGACTTGGAGTATTTGAGACCTATCCACAAGAGTTAATTTCATGACTATCAACCTATGTGCAGTCCAGCTTCCTGGATTAACATTTCGGGTCTGGGGGCTTTTGGTTGTGCATTAAACAGCTATAGGTATTGAACAGTAAGTGAACACAATCAAAGTACAAATGTTGTAACTGAACATCATTTTTATTCAGAATAAAATTCTTTACACCACGAATGTCAGAAATAGGTTACATAAGCCTAACTAGATTGGCTTCATGGTCACCTATTCTAACAAAACGAACATACTAATCCTGAACGAGATCAGCGAAGAATGAACATCCGATGGGGGTTGACTTAAAATGGTGTGGTTTCTATGTCCATATGCACAAACCTCCCATCCAAAAAATAACGAGAGAGATTGCAGAGTATATAGGAAACGAAACGGATCAGTTTATGGACATGGAACATATGGACAATCACCAATACTAGAGCTCTACGTTTAGGATTCGGGTTAAGATCAATGCGAACAAACTTCTTCTTTGTTTTATGAAGCTGAAGTCCATGGATGGAGAAACACTCACGGCTGCCTTCACGTACGGGAGACTACCCAACTTCTATTACATTTGCGGTACGTTAGGTAATCTTGCTAAATTCTGTGTTAAAACTACGAGCCGAACTTCATCGACCTCGGAAATAATACCCCCTATGGTCTTTGGTTGAGGGCGCCACTAGTCTTCAGAATTACAGCTAGGAACCAACCTCATCACTCCAGTTTCTCATACTCCAGAAAGAAAGTTGAGCCTACTTAGGGGAAGAGCAGGTTTTCAGCTAGAATTCAACCATCTCAGTGGGGGAAAATTACATTATTGTTCCTTTGTGCAAAAAATATAAGAAACCTCTCCCTGTTTATTATTGTCCAAAAAAAAATTCAAAAAAATTTAAAAAAATAATTCAGTTTGCATAAGGGCATTTTAGTCAGTTCACCCATAAAAATGGATGGAAATGGATTATTGGTAGATTGTTACAAACCTCAGAGGGATATTTGTAATTTTTGAAAAAATGAGGAGGTATCCATAACTATGTCAAACATCAAGGGAGGTTGTCGTAATTCACCCAAAAAAGAAAGTCAACCTCCCACCAACCCTTTTTCCCTTGGTAAGTCTCCTAATTTTCCTTGCCATCACCCCATCAATCCCTCGAATTTCCATATTGCCTACTAAACCCACTAGAAACGCCAGCATAAGCCCATTAACTCTGCCACATCAGAATCCTACTTCAATTAATCTATCTACCATCACTATTCCTATACGTGATCCCATGCAAAAACTCGCGTACTCCATGAAGTCTATCATACCATGCCCCACTCCCCCAAATAAATCCCCATGAAAGCCATGCAAGCTCGATGCCACCTACATCAAACGAAATCCATATACACTCTGAACCCTTGCCAATGATCCATGAATTTACTAATATCCACCACCCTCCTTCACATAACCTTGATCATAATTCCCCCTCCATACAGGATATGCACCGCCACTCTATCCCGCTCTAATTCGCTCTTTCTCCTAACCCTACTACTTCGACAAAAAGCCATGTCTGAAATATACTAGGAAAACCCCAGCCACCACCCAACCCTTGCCTCGCAAATGGAAAACCAATGAACTCGAAACCCAAAACCTTAACTCCACTATGGAGACAACTTATTGATAAGCCAGGTTCAACGGTGAAGGTTGACTCACAACCCCACCGATCATTATGAAAACCATAAGTTGGAACTTCCTGGCTTGGAGGGGTCGCGGACAGTTCAAAATCTCGGCGATATCATTGTCCAAGACCGGCCCTCGCTGATATTTCTTATGGAAACAAAAAGTACAAAAAAGAAAATAAATGGTCTGTCACAGAAGTTTGATATGAAAACATGTGTAGATCGTCTTGGGAGAGAGCACGAATGCGGAAGCGCGGTAAAATTAAAACATGAAGAATCAAACATGCTTAAACGAAAAGTAAATACACGTTCAAGGGGTGTTCCTTTGAATCTCTCGGGTGTTTGGTGTATCTAATGATCAAAGTAAAATATGCAAGATCATGGTGGCCATAGGGTTGTAACAAAAGGGAGCTTGAAACCTACCCGTGGTCGTTTTCTTCAGACTGCTACGTGCGTTGTTCCACGTTTTGCCACGAAGATTTCAAAATAGGAACCCTCTAAATTGTCCACCCAATCCACTAGATCTTGATCCCCCGTGCTAGCAAGAAATCAAGAGGAATTTATATAGGAGGACAAATCGACCTAGCGTTATTAATTAACATGATCGATTTGCTTATAACTCTCTTGTATCAAAACAAGGAACTAGAAATAATTCTTGGAAGGGAGAGGGGAAGGGGCGGTCGAGAGAGAGGGAGAGAGATGGCCGAGTGGGGTGAGTGTGTGTGTATGTGTGTGTGTGCTAGAGTTTCAACACCTTGAGGTGCGTGTTTCTATGAGTATTTATAGAAGAGAACTTCTCCTAGTCCTCTTCAAACTCTCATAAAGAACCCTAGGTTGACTAGGATTATGACCTAGTCAAATCCTAGTCAACTTAGGAAAAGACCAAGTCAAACTTGATCTTGGCCATTGATCTCTCCATTCAATCTCGTCCGTCCATCTCTTAGATGGAATATTTTAAATCTAATTCAAAATAATCCCTAAGGTTTTAAATAATTAAATAATTATTTTAAGGCTATCTCCTCAAATTATTAAATCTAATTTATTAGTTAATTCTATTTTATTCAATTAAATAATTAACAATCCAAGAAAAGTGAACCAATTTAATCTAATTAAATTGTTCTACCTCTCGGAATTAATTCCAAATTAATTCCTCCGCTACCAATGGATTGTGTGTGACTCTTTATGTTCCCCCTCCGCTAGACTTGATCGAATTTCCAGTCATCCTATATTGAAAAATCGTCCATCACCATGGGTGGCGGTCTAGCAACGATCTATGACACTAGAGACTAGGTGAATATTTATGGCGTGAACATTTAGGCTCTTTAGTACGTTTTTCCTTTTGTCTCCCATCTCACGACTATAGTCTAGGGTATGGACAATTGGTGTCAAACCCATTCTCGACTACAACCTTGGCTCGTCCATACCAAACGTCACAGGGATCTTATCCCACTGTTCAATTACTGTGGCCATAGATTTACTGGAGGATGAGTTTCAGAGTGTAAGTGAGACATTGTTGTCAATCCCATTGACAGGAGACGAATCTATATTAGGACCTACTGTTCACACTACACACCTTGACTGCACTAGGTAGGGCTTATGACAACCCAGTCTCTTGGCTTGGTAGCCTCTTGCAAAATCTAAGATACAACCACGGTGTGCATGTGACCACAATAGTCCCTCAAGTCCGAGGACCAAAACTCATACTATCGGAACCGGGAATTCGAGTCATACCGACCAACACACTTAACGTTTCTCATATGACGATTTCCACAAGTCACCTGAGTCAGCCAGCACCAAGCTGGCTAACCCACTAACATTTCATGGACGACTTTCGTCACTTGTCGATGAAACGCGAATATAATCGCTTAGTGCAAGTCGCAAATGGACTCTCGATACCCTATCTCGAGGTCCTTCGGCTTGGAGTATATCAGACCGATCCACAGAAATTGAGTTCATGACCTGCCATCCTATGCGCAGTCCAGTTTCTTGGATTATGATTTCAATTTGTGGGTTTTGTTTGTGCATTGAACAGTTTGTAATATAAGGCAGTTAAGTGAACACAAACAAAGAAAAACGCCAAATATGAATATCACTTTTATTCATGAACTTTATTTAAACACTAAATTGTCAGAAATAGGTTACATAAGCCTAACAGGATTGGCTTCACGATCACCTATCTAACATGATATGCATGGTTTCAGCTAAAGTCGCTCTAGAGGTCTTTGCTTTCATGTGGGTGAAAAACTTAGAGGTTACACTTCAATCCTTTTTCTGCTCACCTTATCGATGTTAATGTAGAATCGGTTAGAAAAGGCCCTTTGTGGAGATTCACTGGTTTTTATGGCAAGCCTGAAGCTAGCAACCATGCAGAGTCGTGGAAACTGCTCAAAATGTTAGGTATCCAGTCATCTAGAGATTGGGTGTGCATGGGCGATTTTAACAAAGTACTCCACCAACATGAAAAATAGGAGGTAACCAGAGGCAGTGGAGACTTATTAGCGACATTCAAAAAGCTTTCAGTGATGTTTCTTTATGTGATACCGGATTTCGAGGAGAGAAGTTCACATGGAACAACCGGAGAGAAAACCCGCATACATTACTTGCTCGTTCGGATAGGGTGTGCATCTCCTCATGTTGGCATCTCATGTTCCCTAATGCGTCCATTCTCCACCTCCCCGCCCTTGGCTCAGACCATCCACTGCTACATCTTAACAATAGCCCGGATCCAAGGAACGGCAACTCGCATAGTATACAAAAAGTATGGCGCTTTGAGGCCATATGGGTCTAAGTTGAAGACTGCGAACATGTTGTCTCAAAAGTGTGGTCACGGCATAGGGGAGGTGATTCTTTATCAGTGCTTGGTAACCTGGAATCTTGCCGCCTTGAGTTCAAGAGCTGAAGCAAGAAGACATTTTGTAACATTAGGAAGAAGATTAACAAACTGCAGAAAAAATCTTGGCACTTCAAAAGCAACCGACCACCTTGGAGTCGAATGCGGAGATCATAGAGTGTAAGTCGGAGATTGAAAGATGTTCGGCTTAAGAAGAAATCGTGTTGAAACAAAGATGGAAAGCTGAGTGGCTTAAGGGGAAGATCAAAATACCAGATTCTTCCAAAATAAGATGACACAAAGATTCAAGAGGAATGAAATCCAGAAGTTGAGAAATGCACAGGGGCAGTGGTGTTACGAGAAAGACGAGAGCCATGGTATCATCTCATAATACTTTAATGATTTGTTTAGCTCAGTTCACCCGCCCCCTTCTGTATTGATGATGTCATGACTTTAGTGGAACCATAGCTATCGGAGGCGATTAATGCTTCACTATGTGCACTGTTGACGGCAGCCGAGGTTATGAAATCTATTTCACAAATGTTTCCCTACAAATCCCCTGGTATGGCCCCCATTTTTTCCACAAATTTGGTATATTATAGGTAATGACATTACTTTTATTGTGCTTAATATCCTAGACAATCTTTCGCTTGATGCATCATCAAATTTCACACATTTAGTGCTAATCCCTAAATGTGATGAGCCAAAAACGATTAGTCACTCTAGGACGATAAGCCTATGTACTGTCATTTATAAGGTTGCATCCAAACCTATTACTAATCTTTTGAAGCGATTCATGAACTATATCATCTCTAACTCTCAATCTGCTTTTATCCTGGGTCGTCTCATCTGGGATAATATTCTTGTAGCCTGTGAGATTAACCTTTTCTTGAAATCTAAAACAAGGGGGCAACAAGAGATTTGCAGCGATTAAGCTCGCTATGAGCAAATTGTCCGACTGGGTGGAATGGCCATTTATCAAACGCATGCTTCTTTGGTTAGGTTTTCATTCTCGTATCATTCATCTTATTATGCTTCTACTGTCTTCTGTGTCCTTTTCTTTTATTTTGAGTGGAGAACAGTTTGGTAGGTTGTCACCGCAAAGGGGTCTCCATCAAATCCCACCCCCCCTCCCTTTTTTGTTTTTCTATTTTGTTTTGAAGCTCATAATAGTCTATTTAGGGAGTCTGAATATCTCAACTTTATTTCTAGGGTCGTCGTATAGCTAGGTCTGCTCCTTGTATTCCCCACTTATTATTTGCTGATGACACATTGATTTTCTGTGAGGCTACCGACAAATCAACTTTAATAAATCCAGCATGGTCATCAATAACAATGCCGATCATGAAGAGGAGGACCACCTTGCTTCTTTCTTGAGAGTTAGGGTTGTGGACAAACATGACATATACCTTGGTTTCCCGGTCGTGGAAGAAAAGTCCAAAAGTACGATGTTCGTTGGTATCCGGGATAGAGTGTGGGACCAAATTCAAGGATGGAACTCAAAGTTCTTGTCCCAGACGGGTAAGGAAATACTTATTAAAGCAGTTCTTCAGTCCATCCCCTCATATTCTATGTCTTGCTTCAAATTGTCAATTTCATTTGTTCGCCAGATTGCTAATTTTTGGTGACAGAATAAAGGGTCTAGCTGAGTCCATTAATTAACATGGAAAAAATATGTCGAAGGAAGAATGAAGCTGGTTTAGGCTTTTGGAAACTCGAGTTGTTTAATGATGCCTTAATCGCAAAATAGGCTTAGAGGATTATCCAAAACCCCTCATCGCTAGTAAGCCCTATTTTCAAAGCCAAATACTTCTCCAATTTAGATATCTTTAGTGAGTTCTCGGTTCCTAACCTTCCCTCACTTGGCAGAAATTCTTATGTGTACGACAACCAATTATGGTAGGCTCTAGATGACGAGTGGGAAATGGAGAAAAAATCCGTGCATGCAAAGACCATTGGCTACCAAGAGAATTGCATTTTCAGCCCCTTAGGCGAGATATTGAAAGCTATGAGTATTTAATAGTGAGGGAGCTTATTGTTTCAGGTGCTAATTGCTGGAATTTTGATCTAATACCTGTTCTTGCCCTTCGATGTCGAAAACATACTGTCTATCCCACTTAGAAGTAGCCTTAATGCTGACAGATTAATCTAGTACCTAGACAATCAAGGGAATTTTTGGTAAAAAGGGCTTATCAACTCGTTCTTACTCTTGTGGATAACAGTGCAACCTCTATTTCAGGTGCTTCACCTTCTATCCACGGCCCAGTCACTGTATGGCAGTTTATTTGGAGGCTTCACGTTCCTAACAAATTTAGGGTTTTTTCTTGGAAGGTATGCCATAACATTCTCCTGACCCTATCCAATGTTGAGAGGAAAATGATTAGTGTGGATAGCCTATGCCTGGTGTGTAAGGCATCCAAAGAAGACGCCATGCACTTGCTACTCGAGTGTTCCTTCTCTCGGCAAGTTTGGGCCCTTGCTCTTCTTCCCTTTTCTATCATCTCTGTCTAGATAAGCGATAAGCAGGGTTAGTTTAGACATGTTTGTCATTTTCTAGAGTTCAAGGATGCTAACTACTTCCTTGTTCTCTATTGGGCCCTTTGGAACAACCGTAACACTTTCCTTATAGAAGGAAAACACACTTTAGCAAGTGATCTTGTCAACTCAGCTGTCCTAAAGCTCCATGAATTTGTCGAGTGTTCTCACTGTCTTGATCCTACTCATTCGACGCCAAGCCCTTCGCCTACATGGATTCCTCCCAACCCCAGGATCACAAAGCTTAACTTTGATGGTGCGGTCTTCCAAAGCCAATCTGCAAAGGGAGCTAGTGTGATTGCTCGTAATAAAGCTGGAGAACTCGTCGTTTCCCTCATTTCAGTGTTCCTGCATTGGCTGAAGCATACAGCTTTGGAGGCGCTTAAACTTGCTACTGAAGGGAGATGGAAGCACATAGTGCTGAAAGGTGATTGTCGAGATGTTATTCGGAGATCCAGTCTCCAATAGATGATAGTTCAACCTTTGGTCCTATCCTTTGTGACGCTAGAAGAATCATCAAAGGTTTTGCCACTTGTGTAACAACATTTGCCCCCAGATCAGCAAACTGGCATGCACATACACTTGTTAGGAATGCTCTTACCGATATGGATCGGGTCTGCTCCTCCATCCTTTCTGTACTAGGCCTAACGTGGCTCTCCTATCAAAAAGAGATGAGAGAGAGAGAGAGAGAGAGAGAGAGAGAGAAAGAAGTGAGAATCATATTGACATAAATTAATTTTACATTGTCTACTGCATATAACTTAACCCATAAAAACTATTACATTATACCATGTAAAATTAATGCAAAAACAAAAGAATCAAAACATGGTCAACCAAAACTATTGAAGTGAGATAAAGTATAAAGAAATACATGCAAAACAACATCATATTAAACAATGGAGCATTTTAAATGAAGTACTTTTTCTCCTTTTTATTTTCTTATTTAACTGATTTTCCTTCCTTTTGCATGGCTCATTTCCCTCCATCTGTTCCTTTATTTTCCTTATGCATAGCTTCTTTTCATAATTTCTCTCGTTGTAGATCTGTCTTTGTAGTGCACGACCGGCCAACGATACTTCTCGGACTCTCATATGCTTAACTTAATCCTCCCGGTGACTCCAATACCTCTCTTTTTCTCTTTTGGTTAGTGTTAATCGCCCCCTCGGTGTCTCCTATCCCAATTTTCCTTCCCTTTGTTGTGGTTTTTATACATGTTTGCCTTTAGCATCTTGAAATCTAGTTGAATTCCCTTTGGATGGAGTGCTGTCCTTCATCTAATTCATTGACCTATGGCTGGTGACCTGGGAGAAATGAGGGAGGCGTTGAATCTGTCCAAAGAAGAGCAACACAGTATGTCAATTCCTTGGGGTTTATGTCACAGTGAAGTGGTTCCTTAGGTTTTTTTCGTTGTTGGTTGATTACTTGGTCGCTGCTCTTTCAATTTTGAAGCTTTAAAGAACACTCTGAAAAATGTCTTCAATACGACCAAAGGACTTGACATTCGATTTATTGACAATGGTTGTATATTGTTTAACTTTGAGCATGTTCTGGATTGTAAGTGAATGATCGATGATGGACCATGGGCTTTTGATAAGAACCTCATCATTCTTCAAATAGTGGAATCCAACGATAACCCCTCTCGTGTAGACTTGGATTGAGTGGATTTTATGGTTCATGTGCATGATTTGCCTCTAAGGAGCATGACAAAGGAAATGGCCAAGTTCATCGGAAATTTTAGAGAAGTGGATTTTGATACTGGTAGACAGCTTTGGGACTCCTTGCTTTGGATTCGTTGGTTTGGACATTAATAAACCACTGCGTCGAGTCTTAAAACTTCGGATGGCAATGGGAACGGAATCACTCATATCCTTTACCTATGAACGTTTATCGAATTTCTTCTATTAGTGTTGACGCCTGGGACACATTATCAAGTTTTGAGAGTGTCAATTGGATACTGGATTTGATGAAAAAATGGAAACCCTCCCCTTTGGCCCTGTTAGAATAGGTGACCATGTAGCCAATCTTGGTAGGTGAATTGTAATCTATATCTGAACAATTTCGAGGTTTTAATAAATCATTAATGAATAAGAAGTGAAATTCATTTGGCTTTCACTTTGTTTGCGTTCACTTTATCTGCTTTATATATCTGTTCACTACGCAAACAAAGCCCACGGACTGAAAACACATTTCGGGGACTGGGACTACGCTTGGAGGTAGGTCCATAAAATCAGTTCCGCTGAATCAGTCCGGAAATCTCCAAGTCAAGGAATCTCCAAAGTGGGTACCGAGATTCCCCTTGAGACTTGCACTAAGCATCTGCTGTCGTATTTCATCGACGGGTGACGAAGGTCATCTAAGCAGTGTTAGTGGGTTGGCCTGCTAGGGAGCAGCTGACTGAGGTGACTCGCGGGAACCATCTTACGGAGGACCTTGAGTAGGGTCGGTTAGGTATGACGTGTGTTCCCAGTTCCAACAGTACAGGTCAAGTCCTTTGACTTGAGGAACTGCTGAGTTCACCTGTATATCAGGGTTGTATCTTAGATATGGTGAGAGATTTCCAAGAAGTACTTGAGTAGTCATAAGCCATATCTAGTGCAGCTCCGGTGTACAGAGTGATAGTAGTTTCCAAGAAAGGATCTGTCTCCTGTCAAAAGGTGTTAACAGTTGAGTCTCATAAATGCTCTGTGTCTTGTCCCTAAATTCGGTGGCCACAGTAACTGAACAGAAGGGAAGATTTCCCTTGCGGCGTTTAGTAAAGGACAGACCGACATTTAGGTCCAAAATGGGTACCTGCATTTTTCGTGCCCTAAACCCTAAGTGGTGAGACCGTAGACGGAAGGATAGATGTACTGTAGAGCCTAAATGTTCATCCATATATTCATCTAGTCTCTAGTGCCATGGACCGTTGCTAGATGGCCACCCATGGTAACGGGTGGATTCTAGGAATCCAACCAAGTCTAGCTGAAGGTGAACCTAAAGAGTCACACACAATCCCCACACATTAAAGTATTTAATTTGGAATTAAATATTTGGAGAAGTGGAGCGATTAAATTGGATTTAATCGGGTTCTTATTTTTTTGGGAAGAATTAATTCCTTTTATTAGATAAAAGGGATTTATCTAATAAATTAGATTTATTAGAAAATTAATTTAATGGGCTTGGAATAAATATTTATATTTAATATATTTATTTATTGACCTTGGAATATTTAAATAGGATTTTAATATTCTATTAAATTAAATTAATGGTTGAGATTAAAAGGAGAGATGGATGGCTAGGATTTGTTTGACCAAATCAAAGAGCTACTTTGACTAGGTCAAAATCCTAGTCAAATTAGTCTTTCAAAGAGTTGGAGTTTGAAGAGGAATGGATTCCTCCTCTATATATATTCCTAGCCCTTCACTTGTGGAGAGATGATGAATCTTGAAACACACACACACACACACAAACTCACGTGTGCTCTCTCCTCTCTCTCGTCCGCCTCTCTCTTCTCTCTCCAAGAAAATTATTTCTTGTTCTTTTGTTTTCAACAATTGAACAAAGGAGGATTGATCTCGTTAAACTAATAATGTTTGATCGATCCGTCCTCTCCTAAAATACTTGTTCGTTCGCTAGCACGAAGTTCAAGATACGTGGGCAGATTGCGTGTCACGAATTAGAGGGTCTCCCATCGAGATCTTGGAGCAAATCGGGGAACAACGCGAGTACCAGTTAGAAGGGAAAAACGACGAATCGGTAGGTTTCCATTTACGTTTTTCGTCTTCTCTATTTTACAATCCTATGGCCTCCATGATTCTTATGCATGTTTGTAATTCATGAGATACACCGAACAATCGAGAATTTCAAGGGCATACCCCTTGAACGAGTTTATTTTTAGTATTTGTTATGCATGTTTAAATTTTGTAATTTAAATTATACCGCCCTTCCGCATTCGCGCTATTGCCGGGACGATCCACACGCCTACCCAAGGCTTTCAGGCCCATGGCTCCGTGCATCACCACCTTCGATCCTGCAATCTAGAGGTAACTCCACCACACTTGCCCGACCAACTTTCATTCTTTACAGCCAGACTAATCCACCCCCTCCTAGCACAAATCGGCGGCGGGCCGACATATTCAACTACTCTTTAAATCTTTCGTCCCCCTCTCACACTTCTAGCCGTATGTCCCCCTTACCACTAAACCACGCAATCATCCGCAGCTCTATCCCCAGCACCACCATCATCCCATTCCTGTCTCCACATAAACATAGCACATCCTCTACATCCATCTCAACCTACTCTACTATAGCCACAACTACCTCATCACATACACCTCTCACAAATATTGCATCCTCTTCACTTGTAGAAAACCCTCAACTAAATATCCCC
Organism: Sesamum alatum; assembly: GCA_034509735.1. Taxonomy (NCBI): domain Eukaryota; kingdom Viridiplantae; phylum Streptophyta; class Magnoliopsida; order Lamiales; family Pedaliaceae; genus Sesamum; species Sesamum alatum. The sequence goes on along the minus strand of JACGWO010000007.1, from coordinate 11,879,905 downwards.
AGCAACCTCGCAGACGTGCCCCTTACCTTCTCAGCTAGCCCCCATTCCACCACATCACAGTCCTAATCATCCTCTACACATTCCACCAAAGGTCGCAAGAAATCAGCACCCTAGAAAATAATCTCCATTCCCCACAAATGAAAATTGATCGATGAGACATTGGATGCTTCTGAATCCCCTTAGAAAGTTACCAAACAAGTAGACGAGGATAATATGGATCAATTAGGATCACCTTTGGCTTTGGCGGAGACGCAGCGCAGCCCCCCAGCTTATTATGAGTCTCCTAGCATGGAACTGTCAGGGATTGGGGGGGCTGGAAAGTTAAGAGCCTCGAATCCCTTAGTCAGGATCACAGACCCTCGTTAGTCTTGCTTGCGAAAACCAAAAGTTCTAGTGCTCGTATTGAACATCTTCGACACCGTTTAAAAATGCATAGCTTTGGAGTAGATTGTAGAGGATGCAATGGAGGTCTTGTGGTTTTTTGGGATAGATTAGTCTCATGTGTACTTCGTAGTTATTCACAACGACACATTGATGTTAGGTTGGGACGATACTTCGTCGTGGCATTTTTTCAACTTATATGGGGACCCGGACACCTCTAGACATAAGGATTCATGGAGATTATTGGCTCAGTTAGCAGCACAGTCCCCCGAGCTTGGCTTGTCGCTGGCGACTTTAATGAACTACTTGAACAATCAAAGAAACTGGGCGGACTTCTTCGTCCGACTTGGCAAATTAGAGATTTTGGGCAAGCTCTTGTGACAGCGAACCTTTTAGATTTGGGATTTTCTGCTGATCCATTTACATGGTGCAATAGGAATGAAGCACCGAACACTATTTATTAAAGACTCGATCGGGCATGTGGCAATAGTAATTGGCAACTCCAATATCCGCATACACAGGTGACACACCTCCAGTCCATCTACTCCGACCACTCGCCCATTCTCTGTGAATTATCTCCATCTTCGGCCATTCTATTTTGAGGTAGCTTGGTGTAGCACAACTGATTGTGAAACCATCATCCAGGAATCATGGGATCTCTTCAGATGAGCCTCGGCACAGGAACATCTTCAGCGAAATTTCGAATCTTGTCAAACTCAGTTACCGTCCAGAAAGAAAATGGGGTCTAGACCTCTTTAGAAAGAAATTGTTGAGGTCACCAACTTAGGAAGCAGACCATTACTGCCGACAGTAGACGCAAGGAGGAAGGATTACGAAAAGAGCTTGAACATCTACTGCAATCAAAGGAGACATTATGTAAACAAAGGGGGAAATCACATTAGCTGAAAGAGGGTGACCAGAACACAAATTTCTTTCATTCCCAATGCCATCGGACTTTTCGATTAAAAAACTCAACGAGAGTGTGGATTGAGGAACGAGCAGAAATTGACCAACATATTTCGGGGTATTTTAGTTGGATCTTTAGCATCGGTGAGCCATCGGTCAATGACTTGGAATGCGGGGTTGCAGCACTCTCATCCAAAGTGTATTCAGACATGAATTTTGAGCTGCTAAAGCCGTATACTGCTAATGAAATCACCACAGCCATCTCACATATGGCCCCCCTTAAATCACCCGGCCCTGACGGTATTCCCCCAATCTTCTTTCATAAATATTCGCATATTGTTAAGCATGATGTTTTTAGTTGCGTTCTTAGTATTCTGAATGATCGTATTTTAGAACCTTCGTTGAATTTTGCCCACATTGTTCTTATTCCAAAATGCAAAAATCCGAAACTGATAACCCACTTTCGCCCTATTAGCCTTTGTAACGTAGTTATGAGACTAGCTACTAAGTGCATTGCTGATAGGCTGAAACCCTTGCTTCATAAAATTATTGCCCCTGCGAATCTGCATTTATTCCTGGTCGCTTAATTACTGATAATGTTTTTATTGTGTTTGAGATTAACCACTTTCTTAAGAACATAAACTGGGGTAAAAAGGGTCACATGGCGCTTAAATTGGATATAAGTGAGGCGTATGACAAGGTCGAGTGGAGTTTCCTCCGACAGGTACATTCTAAACTAGGCTTTCATGATCACTTCATTCAGCTCATCATGCTTTGTGTTTCCTCTGTTTCGTACTCTATTATGTTGAGCGGCAAGCAATTTGGTCATATTACTCCGGAGAGGGGAGGGGACTCAGGCAGAGAGATTCACTTTCCCCTACCTCTTCCTATTATGCGCAGAAGCTCTAAGCTCCTTGATCACTAGAGCCGAGTCCGGTGGCCAATTATAGGGTATTCATACCTGTCGAGGTGCCCATAGCATCTCCCACTTGTTGTTCGCTGACAATACACTTATCTGCTCTGAAGCTACTCTTGAGGCCATGCATTGCTCTAAACTCTATTATACAGGTCTATGGCAAAGCTTCTGGCCAAGAGATAAACTTCCAAAAATCAGTGGTAGTATTCAGTGTGAAATCAAAAGGTTCATTGTGAGGCAGTATGGGTGTCATTTCTGCCATAGGCGATGCATTACTCGACTCTTCGAGTTGCACCTCTTTGTTTTGAGTATCCAAAGGAAAACCTTTTCCAAGAATACTGCATTTCTAGAAACAAACATGTTTTGTTCCGAGGGATCATAGAAGTAGTATCCTACAGTTTCTTTCGGATATCCAACAAATCTACATAAGATGGATCTCATATCCAACTTATCCCCCACTAGTGTTTTGACATATGCGGGACACCTCCATATTCTCAAATACTTATAAGAGGGTAGTTTGCCATGTCATATTTCATATGGTGTTTTGGGTACAACCTTAGATGGCACCATATTTAATAACTTGGCCGTCGTTTCTAACGCATAGCCCAAAAAAAAAGAGGTAATGTAGTAGAACTCATCATGGAACAAACCATGTCCAACAAAGTTTGGTTCCTCCTTTCAACCACTCCATTAAGTTGTGGCGTTGTAGGAGGAGTCCACTGAGAGAGAATCTCATTCTCTTTTAAGTAATTCAAGAATTCACCACTTAAGTATTCACCACCACGATCAGATTGAATGGTCTTAACTTTTCGTTCAGTTTGATTTTCTACTTCAAGTTTGAATCCTTTGAACATTTCAAGTGCTTCAAACTTGTACTTCATTAAGTACACATAACCGAACCGTGAGTGATCATCGGTAAAGGTTATGAAGTAAGAAAATCCTCCTCTAGCTCGAATACTTAAAGGTCTACAAACATCTGTGTGGATTAAATCCAACAGTGCAGCTGCACGGTTACTTTGTCCAATAAATGGTGTTTTGGTCATTTTTCCCTTGAGACAAGATTCACAAGTTGAAAGAGCATCTAAGTTCTCTATTTCTAGATTCTTAGAGTCAATCAACCTCTTCATCCTATTCTTGGAAATGTGACCTAATCTAGCGTGCCATGTTTGTGCATTTTCTTGATCATTCAATTTTCGTTTATGTTGAACGTTCATAATCATATTATGTTGTTGGATAGTATATAAACCATTTATTAAAGTGCCAAGTAAAACAGAAGAACCATTCCTCATTAAGTAGAAACATTGTTTTGATATACAGAATTCATACCACTCTTCCTCAAGAGTAGGTATAGATACAATGTTTCTTATCATACTTGGTACATAATAACAATTTCCAACAGCTTCAGCAACAACTTGCTTGCCGTCTCCAAGCCTGAGGATCACATCCCCTTCACCCAACTTTGTGTTTCTTCTCATTACCTGCAAATCATTGTAAATATGATCTCCACAATCGGTATCTAATACCCAAGAAGCATTATTAGCAACCATGTTAATTTCAACAGCGAAAATACCTTGGACCGTTGCAAGAAACTTCTTGCAATTCCTCTTCCAATGGCCTTTTTCGTGGCAGTGATGACACTCATCATTTGCTGGATTGGCCTTGATTATCTTTTTCCCTTTGCCCTTCCCCCGGCCGTCCTTATTGCTTTTCTTCCTTCCCTTTCCATTTCTTGACCCTTTTGGTCATGGAGGAAGATGTGGATGGGGTTGGTAGCATTACTGATGCAGGCTTCTTTATAGTAACCTCGTATTGCATAAGCATATTGATCAATTCAGGAACAGTCTTCTTAAGACCGTTCATATTGTAATTAACAACAAATTGATCAAAAGACGGCGGTAATGACTGTAAGATCACATCTATGTAGGATTCATTATTCATGCCTGCGTTCAAAGATTCTAACATCTCAATGAGAGAAAGCATCTTGATGCTGTGGTCATGAACAGACGACCCCTCAGTCATCTTTGCCCAATAGAACTCCTTTGATGTTGCATATCTTATATGCCGATCTTGTATCGCAAACAACTCTTGTAAGCGTACAAAGATCTCAAATGCATGCTTAAGGTGTTCATGTTGCTTTTGCAGTTCATTGCTCATAGATGCCAGCATAAGGCAACGGGCCTGAAGGTCATCATCGATCCAACGTTGGAACGTCACACGTTCTTCATCAGTTGAATCCTCGGGAAGCTCAGTCGGAGGACGAGATTCCAACACATAAGAGCATTTTTCGGAATCCAAAACAATTTTGAGATTCCTAAGCCAGTCAACATAGTTGGTTCCAATAAGTTTGTTCGTCTCAAGTATGTTAGCAAGTGGACTTTTAGACATTTTCAATCTACAAGAAAGAAAAGAAGAAACAATGGAGATTTTAGCATTCTTTCAAACAATGTTAATTAAATTTACAATATGGTCTTTAATCATAAATTGCTCCCACTATTTCTTCAAAATTCCATAAATCCCCATATAGATTTTTGGGAAATATTTTTCCTAGTGGGCTTGAGGTCCATAGAATGGATTTCATACCCCGCTGTTACGATTCACATGAAAAACAATTCTATGGGAGGTGACTTTCACCATTCTCATCTTATGAGATCCCCAAGGTGTTTTACCTCATTTTCCACATAATCCGAAGGACACTAAGTTAATTATGTTACTCCATGTAAGCCCAACCCATCGACCAAAAGACCCCCCACTATCACCCTCCACAGCTCGTGAGACAGAGTGATAGTAGGTAATCTACTTTTTTGAAAGCAGGTAATCTACTTGTTCATGGTGATAGTACAGCTTTTCACTAATTCCAAATCATTCCACGACTCGTGAGACAATGAATTGAAAGGTGATAGCATCTCATACTTTGTCACTATGGATGGAAGGTCTGGATTATCAAATCCAATTTGATTTTATCCATCACGGGCTTAATATTTTAACTTGGACACTCCAAGTGAGGGTTTAAACCATTTGTTTATGCAAGACCTCATCACAATATTTTATTCTTGTTTGCATGTTTATCATATACAAGAAATAAAACTTAACATTCCCTTGTTGGATGATCATGAGCCCGTAGTCATCCCATATATTTATTACATAAAGATATCACATAACATATATGCAAATAATATCATGTATATATATTAGTATCCAATAAAATAAAAGAATTTAATTCCTTATGTTAAATCACATGATGTTTTCCACGGAATGAAATTGAATTTAATTCATGGGCACTTGATTCATAGTGTCAAATTAACTAGGACTTTCCAAGAAATTGTCCTAATCATATTAGGAGAATATGTTGAATTTTCCTAATGAAATTGAAAGTGAAAATCCAGTTTCTTTCTCAATTTATATCCATATATTAATTAGAAAAATAATATATATATATATATATATTTATTATTATCCTCAAATAAAAACAGAGTTGAGAATATACAAAAATCGCTATTAAATGGCCATGTAGGCGGAAGAATCCAACCATGTAGGCGGAAGGTGAAACACAATACAATCAAATTTCAACAATTGAAATATGCCCAAGAATTAAAGTCAACACATCAAAAGATTAACACATAAAATTAAATCGTTAAGCAATTTAATCCGATTAAATCACATTAAACCAAAATAAATTCAATTGACTTACATGACCGGGCTCTGATACCACTGTTAGCTTCGTATAAGCCCCGAGACGTTAAACGCAGTGGAAATTAAGATTTTAATTACAAAATAATATTATAATTAGCGATCAAATCGCCCGTCTCGTTGCTATTACGATGTGGATCTTATGCATAAAAGGATGTCAATTGAATGGTTAAGAGAAACTAACCTTTCTTGCTCTCCGGTTGATGTTGGTTACTTGAACTTTCTCACGAACAACCTTACCTTAAAATTGGTGGAACGTCAAAACGGAAGCGCCTTTAATTGTTGTTCACGGTTGGAACACAAGTGTCTTCCCTCTAAAATTAGTCCACACCACCTATGATGGAATCACCTTCAAACCTATGCTAGTAGGTATTGGAGGATTATGGTAGATCAACTATTGATCTATGGAGAAATCAAGGAATTCTTCTCTTTTTGGAGATAAGAAATGAACATAAGACCAATGCTAAAGTGAAAGCTAGACTTTCTAGCTTAGAAGGAGAGAAAGTCTAAGAACTAGAGAGCAAAAGGAAAGCAAGAGTTTTTGTATCTTTGTATGTAGAAAATGGTATATTAATCTTTTGCTTTGTACCCCTTTTTATAGGCATTCCTTTGGTCTAGTTACAATGAATGTAGACAAAGCCTTTTGTCTTGCTCTTAGATAACACTTGTCTTCTTCATGAACAAGTTCTAGCATGACTCATCTTTTCTCGTTTTACACTTGTCTTCTTTATAGACAAGCTTTAGCATGACTCATATTTTCTTTTTCATCTAAAGATGGAAACAAGTTATATCTATATTCAATGAATCTTGTCTTATGGGCTTGTGGGCTTGGGCTAAGGTTTTGGGATCTATCTTAATTCTCAATTGGACTAAGTCCATTTTAATTAATTTCCCAACTAATTATTTAGCCCATGATATTTAATTATTTAATTAAATATAAGCCCAAATCAATTAATCTAATTAATTGATTTTCAAGCTCAAATAGATTAATCTTATGTAATCTATCACAAGTCTTACTTAATCAAATTAATGCTTGTGAATTTAGACTCCAAATTAAATAATCATATTATTTAAAATTCCCATGAAATGATTTCATAAATCATTTCAATCAATTAATTTAACTCCTTAAATTAATTGATTTATTCTCCATAATTAATTCTATAAATTAATTCCAATAATTCCATCATGGATTTGTGTGTGACCCTTTAGGTTCACTACTCAGCTAGACTTGGGCTTGTATCATATATACAATTTAATTACCAACTTACTTGCATTAGATTAATTGGATCCTATCATAATTAAACACCATCAATTAACTCCTTAATTGGAGGGTACCTGTCACCATGGGTGGCCATCTAGCAATGGTCCATGGCACTAGAGAATAGGTGAATTATTGTGTGAACCTGTGAGCTACGCGTACCATGCAGATACGGTCCCTCAGTTACTAACCTCCCGATCAAAGTTTAGGGCATGGAATTAGTTACCGGTTCCCATTATCTACCTTGATGTCTATGTATCAAATCTTCAAGTTATGCTTCCAATTGATCAATATAGGAAAAATCCTTTCTCCTATTTGATCAACAGCCATGGCCATGGGCTTCGAGGAACACATAATGTAGAGAACGTAGGAGGTTCGCCATCATCTCATGATAAGTAGCAGATCATATCTTGGAACTCACCAACCTCCATGCATGCTTCAACTATGTCTGAAACATGACCGTATAGTGTCCAGGATGAAACTTGAGACCACCTTGGACATGATCAAGTCATAGCTGTCCTATGCACAAGGTTACTGTGGAACCTCAAGTCTAAGGACTAGTTAGTGCACTATCGTAGCCTAGGAGTTCTAGTCATACCAATCATGCCATAGAGGGCTTCCATATGACAACTCATGCGAGTCAATTCAGTGAACTTGATAACTCTTTATCAAGCACCTACTAAAGTGCGCAGACGTCATACGTCTCTGTCTATGAAACTCGACATTCATCATATGAACGCATCACTTAGTGCAAGTCTTTAAGGAATGGTCGATGCCTGTCTCGACCAATTCATCGACTTGGAATATTTTAGATCAAACCATAGAGGTTGATTTCATGGTCGCCATCATATGCGCGAGCCAACCCCGTAGCATAATTGATCTAAGGGCTTCAACCAAATGCTCATATAAATATAATATTAAAAGCATATGATGAAGATGGCCAAAGAACATTTCTTAAATTAACATATTATTGAAAAAGATCGTATAGAATAGTTTACAAAGAGCCAATAAATTGGCTTGACGGTCACCTATTCTAACAAGCACTACTCTCGAGTCGTTGCCTCCACCTACCACGGTTAGTCATTTATTCGACCCTTCTACTCATGATTGGACTATCCCTCTCGTCGAATCATTATTTGATCAAAAGGATTGCACCACAATTCTCTCTATTCCACTTGGCCAAGCTTAGATGCTAGATGAAATTGTGTGACACTATTCAAAGTCGGGTTATTTTTCTGTATGCTTCTACATCAACGGGTCAGTCACAATTTATGGATGGAAGGGTACTTGAAATGCAAAGGTCTCGAATAAAATCAGGTTTTTTGCTTGGCGCCTTTGCATGGCCTCACCTCATCTTAGCTCAATTTTACACATTGCATTCTTAGTATTGATATTTGTTGCCCTCTATCCCATGAACCGCAGGAAACTAATCGACATACTTTCCTAGCATGCCCTTTCAGTAGGATGGTTTCGTGTCTCTCGAATCTACGCTAGACAATCATCGATTCATGGAACGTGAATGCTCGAGATTGGATCTTTAACGCATGCCAGAAATTTGATCGCAAGGAATTCAACCTCTTCGTTGTCCTCTGCTGGTCAATATGGTGGTGCAAAAATAAAAAATGGGCAGACAATGAAGCTTTCTCCCTGGCTCTAACGATTTCCTTTGCTCGAAATTACCTTTACTCTTACCTTGTTGTTTTCAATCCACAACCTGGCTTTCTGCAGAACCCAACAACAGATTGTTGGAGAAAGCCCGCACTTGGTGTTATCAAGCTCAACTCTAATGTGGCTCTCTTCCACGAACAGGGCGATGTTGGAATTGGTGTAGTTGCTCGTTACTCAAATGACGATTGTCTTTCTTAGATTTCCATTCGTGAACACCGCCCTCTATCTCCCGAAGCAGCAGAAGCATGGGTAGCTAGGATTGCAATCAATTTGGCAACACAATTTGGATGGAATGACATTATCATTGAGGACGATTGCACTTCCCTGCACAACCAGTTGCAACAACCTGTTCGTTTATCTCCAAACATTGGACCTATTGTCCATGATATTTTACAGCTTTCTTCTAGTTGCTAATCTTGTTCTTTCTCTTTAGTTCGCACCTGTCATGCTAGTGGCAGGGAGGAGGGAATGTTAATACTTCCCTCTCATTATTGTAACCTTTTGTTGGCCGATTTGCCTACTTAATTCAATCTTTGATTTCCCCCCCCCCCCCCCCCCCCCCCCCCCCCCCCCCAAAAAAAATGAAGCATGCAATACTGAGGAAATTATTATTGTTTTAAAGCACTTTACGTGTTGAGAAAAAGTTATTCACATTATCATTGAGTAAACGTGCAAAATAAACAAAATAACTACTGCTAGTTTACCACAATCCAAAGCACTCAAAGTATATTTTTGCAAGGGTAAACATCATTTTTGGTCCCTCAAGTATGCCACTTATCCACTTTTAATCTCTCATGTTTTCTTCTCATCAGATTTAGCCCCTCAAGTTTAAAAATTTCATCAACTTGGGCCCTTCTTTTAGTTTTTCCATTAAAATTAACCGAGTTCTATATATATAAAAAAAAAAAATGCATTTGCGCTGAATGGGATTCGAACTCGGGCCTTAAAAATAACAAAACAATGGATTAACCACCAAACCAAGCCTATTTCTTAGTTTTTAGTCACCCCGATTCTCAAGTAGCATGAATTAGCCTCAAATCTATCACAACAATCGAATTTCAGCAATATTTCACGGTACTTTTCACCAAATTCTAAAAAAATTCAACAATAATTTTGCAAAATTCTCAGCAAATTTTCAATAATTTCACAGTAATTCTCAACAATTTCAGCAAAAAACTGTCATTCTGACCAACAATAATTCTCAACAACTATTAGAAATTTCAACAAAAACGTACCGTAATTTGGGGTTTGAGGATGTGGATTTGTTTTCCTCACCATGGTTCTCCTCTTTGTCGTTGTTGCTGTAATACAATGCTACTTAAGCGAAATGTTGATATTTAAACTTTGGGTGGCTAGAAACCAAGAAATAGACTTGGTTTTTGTTGGTTTGGTCATTAGTTTGTTATTCTTAAGACTTGAGTTTAACTCTTGTTCAGCACATTTGCATTTTTATTTTTATTTTTTTAAAGAAATTCGATAGTTTTAACGAAAAAAACTAATGGAGGGACCAAAACTGATTAAAATTATAAAATTTGAGGGACTAAATTTGATGAAGAGGAAACATGAGGGATCAGAAGTGAATAAGTGGCATACTTGACTGACCAAAAATAATTTTTACCCTTTTTGCAAGTTAATTTGAATGGATTAAGCTAGTTAATAGTTCAAATAGAAAAGAATAATTAGATAAGCATAACAAGATTCATTATAATTAACAAAAATGCCAGTTACCCAAAAAAAAAATTTCTTTTTCAGTTCTTTTACCTTTAGTTACTAAATTATAATCTTTTAAGTATAATTAAATAAATATAAGGAAATATTTTCTAAACATCATCTAAACAATTACTCGAGAATAATTGGCCATCGATTCATTTACGGGCATGTGTTAAGATAAATAAAATCGTTCCAAGAGTTGTACTTTAATTATACTTTATTTCTAATGCATATTTAAAACCTAATTTTGTGAATATGCGTTGGAGTTCGAATTCATAAGTACTAGACACTATGGCACGCAGTACCTCCGCGCATATCTTTTAATAATATTTTTATTTTATTAAAGCTCATAATTTGTTCTTATAAATTTTAACATCTTATTGTCTTACAATCTCACGTATAAAAACTGTCTGATAATTTTTTTTTAATGCATTAATTATCAATAAATATTTTACTCAAATTAAATTAAAAATTAAAAAGTTTCTCAATATCTGTTATTTCTATTTCATTCAACAATAAGCTTAAACAAAATGAGAGTAAATTTTATTTTTTGAGTATATTAATTGCATGGAATTAATTTTTTTAAAAAAACTTGATTGAGTAGTTAATTCAATATAAGTAGGGAAGTTGAAGGGTATTTTTGATATTATAATAATTTGGTGTAGTGGTATCAAAACTACCATTTTGAGTTTATAAACCCTCTTCCCTTTATAATAGTATAGATTTAGGATATTAATTGCTCAATTACTCAATTTATTCAAATTGTTCAATTGTTCAATTTAATTAAAAAAATTCATATGTTAATTGACATTAATTACTAAATTATAAATTTCAAATCAGAAATTATTTCATACCAATTATTTAAATTTTTTAAAATATTTTCTTTTAATTTTTAAATGAATATTTTACCCTTAGTTCAGAATTTCAAAATTTCCATCTTTTCTTTCTATTTTTGTATACTAGTCGACATAGTACGTCGTCCCTGATATATATTATAAATAATATTTCACGTTTTTAAATATATTGTAAATAAAAAAATATATTAATCAACACATCACATTTAAAAAAAAAAGAGAAGTAAAGAAAAGATTCCAAATTATCACGATATTATTGGCATGACAAAAAGTTAATGCTGTCGTCCAAGTAACTGCTCTTTATGAGAAAAAATAAAATTCTTTATATATAAATATACATATATTATATATGTATATATATACACACAAGTACACATACCGGTACCACAAACACATACATAACAACACACACGCACACACCCGTACACACAACGCGTACACACACACACACCCCACCACCACCACACGCAGCAACACATGAGGTGGGGGCCTGGTCGGCGGGGAGTGGGGGAGAGAAGGCTGTGGAAGAATAAATTTATTAATTTATTTAATTATAAAATAAATCATTATTTAAGTCTTGATTTTAATATAGTTTAAACTTCAATTTATTTTATGAAAAATTAGAAGAACATAAAATATAAAACTTTATTAAATAGTAGGTTATAAATTTTTGTTTTATAAAAATTACAAGATAATAAGATACAAAAAGGTTGGTTAAATGTTTTAAATCTTTCATTAGTATCTAATTTCTTCTTAACATAAAAAAAATAAATTTGAAAACTTTTAAAGATTCAAAACTACAATTTCAAGAACTTAAATAAAAAAGGGTATAATAAATACAATTTTGATTTTAAAAAACAAAAGATTCTTTTAATGTTAAAAATTTAAAATAATTGGCATGAGATAACTTTTGGATTGAAATTTATGATTTAGTAATCAATCTCATTTATTATATGATTTTTCTTAAAAAACTGATTAAATAATGTGGGCTAGCAATTACTTTATATTATAAGTTTAAATATATACCAAAATATTAATAACACAATATATTAAAAAGTTAAGATATTACTTCTATTAGATGAATAAATAAAAGAAAATACATTTAATATGAAGCCTTTTGGGAGGAAAATATTTAAAAATAAATTAATTTAATATGTATTCTTTTATGTCTATTTTAAATATGAATTATATATTACTTGAATTAATCATTATGATATCATATTAATATTTTAAATAACGACCCTTTAATTATGTATTATATATAAATCATAATAGGGGTAAAATACATTTATTTTTTCGTTAAGGCATAAAAACATTTGTCCAATTAGATTAACAGTAGAAGGGGTTTTTTGATACTACATCCGTAGTGCAATAGGACAAAATAAATTTATCTCTTAAAAAAAAGTCATAAGGTTAGAATATGGAAAAAAAAAATACTAAATAAGTTCAAATATTGAGTAATCTATCTATTTTCTTATAAAATTCTTATAACGTTATATCTAATTATATAAATATCCTTTATTCTTTGTGAAATTATAAGTATACCCCTGATTGGATGTTAGTATAGTATACGTTACCGAATTTTTGTGTAAACTTTTACTACTAAATAGAAAATGTATCAGTAATTATTACAAGAAGGATCTACTTGTATTTTTCAGAAAGTAGTAAGTGTTTGTGTAATTCGATCTGATATCAAGGATAATCAATGCAATTTATCCTTATAAAAATAGGGTCTAATGCAATTTATCCCCTTGTAATGTTGTAAATGAGCAAATTACCCACTATGAAAAAAAGAATCACAATTTACCTTCATGACTTCTTTAAAATAGAGCAATTTACCTACCTACCTAAAGGGGTAAATTATTTCATTCTAAAATACACAGAAAGATATTTCACTATTTTTGTTTTCATAAGGGTCTTTTAGTCATATCCCATATCACAGGGGGATTATTTATATTTTTTTTTAAACAAAAAATGAAGACAATTTGGTGTAATTTTCCCTAAATTCAAAGGACCAAAACTATATATATCGGGGTTTAATACAATTTATCTTTATGTAATATTGTTAATGAGTAAATTATCCTCCTATAAAGAAAAATAGCAATTTATCTTCTTGTATTGTTTAAAATGGAACAATTTATCTCTCTAGATACAGAGATAAATTGCGCCATTTTAAAAAATACGGAGAGATAAAATAAAAAATACAGGAGAGTAAATTGTTGTTATTTTTTATAGAATAATAATTTATTTATTTATAATATCACAGGAGAATTATTTTTTATATATATCCAATGCGTGTGAAAAGTTGCTCTAAATTCAAAGGTGATTAGGATAATTCAACCGACTTCAAACACAAATACATTAATTATATGAGGAAAACACGAATACAATAATCCCGATTATTTCCCCACTGTCAACGTATCTTTCATACAACTAGAACAACATGTAATCGTGATTACTACTCATATATATATACAACTGCAATCATGCAACAAGCAGACAAATCTTGCATGGGGGGCTTCTAATCTAGTGGACTCATATAATTAATATTCAAGGAATATAAAATCATTTCTTCTTACTGTTGATGCCAATGGCTGATTTGGTTACAAACTCAGTCAGATTTTAGTATTTTGGAAGATCTCTGGGCGTTGACAATGACATGCTAATATTTTAGTCCCCTTTTCTTTTTCTTGGTTGGTGTTCTCTTGCGTTTTCAATCATATCATGCTTTTTGATTTTCAGGATGACAATGACTATATATGTTAGGACCATCAAGAATTTTTGTGTGCAAGTTGAGGAAGTGGATGTCTGCAAGCTTGACCATTACTTTTCTATTCTTCTTTTTTGCTGTTTTCTCATCTGTCCTTTCTTGTTTGGTCGAAAGCACGAATCTTCCTTGTATTTGGCATCAAAATGAAGAAAAGGCCTAAAAAAATGTACAACCTGTACTGGGTTGGCCTCAAACGATTTTTGTGAGCTCCATATATAGTTGGCAAGCGACAGTAGTTTGTTTAGCATTTGTGAGATTTGATTCTTGAGCTTGGAGTTTCTGATCCTGGGAGTTATGAAAGCGAGAAGAGGGAAGCGTTCTGAGGTAAGAGTTCATGTCTGGTAGGAACGCGTGTTAGGTGTTTGTGGAATTGCTTGAGCTAATGAAGTTGAATGGTGTGTTGTTCTCAGGCGTTTTGGCCTTCCATTGTGATGAAGAAATGGCTCAATATCAAGCCCAAGGTTTATGATTTTAGTGAAGATGAAGTTGACACTGAGAGCGAGGATGATGGTATGGATTCCGTTAATTGTGGATGCCCTTTTGGGCGCTGGGATGTTTATTGATTGATCACGTATTTATTTTCGTTTCTTGCTTTGTTAATATCACTGCTTCTTTTCTGTTAGTTTGTTCGCTTAAAGATGAACGTATACATGATGATCATGTCGACGCGACAGGGGCTTTTCAGTCCGTATGCTCGAGTAAAACTGCAGGTAGTGAGTATATTAAATTCTGTTTTAGTGATTCCATCATGTGAAGTAAATAACCAGCTTGTTCGATTTCGGTTTTTCTGAAAATTGAGCATCCACTGGGTTAAGTAAGCTAGTGCAGCTAACGTCATAATTTTAGTCTGAGGTAACATCTGAGATTTTCTGGAACAATTGCTGTGAAAGATGCTGAACTTCAGAGAACTTAGAGATGTGCAATCTTTAAGATCAATGTGTGGTAGACTAGATTCTTGACTATATATAAACCTATTGAAAATTTGCATTTCTTTTCTACGTTAAATCACGAATTAGCTGAAATGATTATTTTGTTTCAAATGTTTCCTGATGGACTTGATCACATATTGAGGCATATTTTGCTTTTGTTGTTTAGCCTTTAAAATTTGTTGAGTGTGAATTCTTATGAAAAAGAATTATTTCTGGCTTATATTGATGCTTGCAAATCTAATAATCCAGGGAAACCTTTGAAAGACTATTCGGTGAGACACAGGAGAGGAAAATCAGAAACTTTGCGACTCCAGTACATAAATACAAAAGATGTGAGGTTTGGCTCAGTAAGAAGTCATAAATTTTTATTATCTTTATTTTGTGGTGATTAACTTTTCCATCTACAGCTGGGCTATTGTCGATTCAATTTTATTGGCTTACTTTTCTACAAGTAAAAATGGTTCATCTTTTGCAGAGTAACAATAGGCACATGGAATGTTGCTGCAAGACTTCCAAATGATGATCTTGAGATCGAGGATTGGCTCTGTATGCAAGAGCCCGCAGATATGTACATACTTGGGTAGGCATATGATCAAACTTGTGAACTCTTTGGATGACTGACATCTATTTAATAGTCATTTGAAAACTGATTTAAGTTCGTATATCAGTTTTTTAAACTGGATTATGTTTGGGAAAGGAAACTGAAATAAGGAGGAAAATAGTATTTACAAGAAATACTAAAATCATTTATTCTTCTCTTGTCAAGAATTGAGAAGGCACCAACTGAATTAATTAGTTATTTAAATATTTGGCAGATAATGTTCAAATTTAATTTTCAAATTATCTTCTAATTCTTCCTAGATTTATTATTTCTGTAGAAAATAATCATAAGAACAACTGTGCCATCTCTGCTCGGGTGCTCTTCCTTTCAAGACCCCCGGCATAGATTCAACTGTAAAATCCTGCATCTTGAAAAGACTCCTCTGAATCACATCTTGTTATTCGATATGTCTTTTTACTATGAGATCACTTTTCACCCTTAACTGCTTTTACTCTGTGGCCTGACAAGAATACTTAGGAATTCAGATATTCTCTTGATGCATATCTAGATTTAATAAAGACTGTGATCTCTTCATTTGAAGTTGCAGTGTGATGTGGTATAAGTTTATTTTTTGATTCAACATCTGAAATTGGGCTTTAACTTCACTTCCCAACTTCCAAAGTTTTCTTCTTTAGGGTATAGGAGAAGAATTCTAATCTTCATCTTTTTACAATCAAACCTGAATTGCTAGCTGCAATTATATTCTTTGTTATTAATTTTTGTTTTAGAATACAAATTTATTTTGGATAATCCCTAATTCTCATGTTATGCAGTTTCCAAGAGGTGGTTCCTTTGAATGCTGGGAATGTACTTGGGGCAGAAAATAGAAGACCAATTCCCAAATGGGAAACGATCATCCGCAAGACCTTGAATAAGTCACTGGAACCTGATACTAAACATAAGAGCTACAGTGCACCTCCCTCTCCAGTTTTTAGGACTTCCTCTGCTTCTGATATATTGGCTGATGCAACTGATAATCCTGTACTAGATATATTTGGAGATGATTCCATAGGCACCATCGTTGGCGGTGATCCTGAGATAACGAGCATGCGGAAGAACATCCGGCTGAAGAAAATATATAACATTGATTGGGACAACAGATTGGATTGGCCTGAACAATCATTAGATGCCACATCCCAACCTCTATCTTCTAGATCCACGTTACGAAGAGTACTAAGCAGTTCTGCAAGAATTGGTTCTACCTGGATGAGCAACGGTCTCACCTCCACCCCTCAAAATATTCCCCTGAGTGGTTCTGGCTTAAAACGAATGCACCGTAGCTCTGGAAACTTGGGATTGATCCATATGGATCAGGAAGATGATCTTGAAATTCTAGATTCTATCTCTGATGAATTGGATGAGAGCTCTGAAGAGGAAGAAGACTCTTTTGTGGAAATGACAGAGGTCAGGCGTGAAAATGCTCTTTCAAGTGAAGCAGTGAAGTCACATCCAACTTATGTACGGATTGTAAGTAAGCAGATGGTTGGAATATATGTATCCGTGTGGGTGCGCCGAAGGTTAAGGCGACACATAAACAACTTGAAAGTATCACCCGTTGGAGTTGGGCTTATGGGCTACATGGGCAATAAGGTAGTCTTTCCTTCTTTCTTTTCCTCCTACCTCTCTTTTGTGGTTTTCGGCTCAGTTGAAGCAGCATTCATGTATATCTGTGCGACTCCAAGTTTGTCATTTAACCCCAGTAATCCAAAACCTTAGTCTGTGTCTCTAAACAACTAAATGCAGGTTTTAAACCTCCCAAATTTGACCTTTACATACATAACTTATCGGCCCTAAATTATGTGTTACTACAATTTATACCTTAGATCAAGATTTTAGTTATTTTGTAATTCTGATCCATAGACAATTTTCTTATGACTTCTATACAGGGATCTGTTTCTGTTAGTATGTCTCTTTTCCAAAGTCGTCTCTGCTTTGTTTGTTCTCATTTAACCTCTGGTGAAAAATATGGGGCTGAGCAAAAGCGAAACTCTGATGTTCATGAGATTATAAGGCGCACTCATTTCTCATCTGTCTTTGACATTGATCAGCCACAGACAATTCCATCGCATGAGTAAGTGTACAATCTTGTTGAGGATTCTCCTCTACATGTTTGTCTGCTGAGTACTCACAGTTAATCCTGTTATCTAGACCTACGGATTGCTTGTGTATCCATATTTGTATTTTCTAGATGAAGTATAACACTCTTAGTTTGACAAATCATCTTTTGTGTGAGAACTGGTCTACTCCATTGATTTCAATCTTGGTTGATGGTGTAGAATATTTGACGAACCAACCACAAGCACTACTTTCAGATCTTCTGGCTTTAATCTCAGGACATAAATTGGCATTCTTTCTCTCAGTAGTAATGAATCGAAGAGATTTAATACTGTTTCACTGAGCTATGAAGCATGTGGTTACCTCAGCTTTCAGTTTTTGTAATTGGAATATCAACTCCATTGCATTATTTTAAGCACTAAGTCCAATAAAGAGGCCTTTGTGAGTTTGTAAGAACAAGTCTAAGGAGCGCCGTGTTGTCACACTAGATTGGAAGTATTAGGTAGCGTATTAGGTTAGGAAATAGAGACAGGCTTTAAGTAGTCATCAGCATGACCTTCATCAAGTCGACTAGCATATAAAAGTTATCTTTATGGTCCATTTCCCAATATGGCATGCGAGGATGCATATTCTTTGTTCAGAAATATTTGTTGTTCACCTAGTTTTGTCAGCTGTTAGGCAGGAATGCTACAACTATATCCACTTCTCTGTCCATCTTATCCAGGAAGGAAAATGGAGATGAAAGAATTTTGATAATTCGGGCCTCTAGAATAGGTGTTGAAGATGCAAGCTTATCTATATCCTCTGATTTGCTAGTTTATTCATGACAGTTAAACCACTGAAGGCTTATCGCATTTGGCCTAAATTCTTTAGAAATTTGGTGATTGACTGTTAAGTATACCCGAAATCCTTGGGCATTGAAGCTGTTTGTTTACAATCACCTGAAAAATTGAACTTTTCTAACAAAATTGCTCTTTCCTTGTAATATAATGTGTTCTTGAACTTATGTTACAGTGATTAATGAGCCAATGTCTCTGTGAACAGTCAGATATTCTGGTTTGGAGATTTGAATTATCGCATCAATATGTTGGACTCAGAAGTAAGGAAGCTTGTTGACAAGAAGCAGTGGGCTGAGCTTCTCAACCATGATCAGGTATAATACATAAATGTAATCATGTTGTACATCATTATGCCTGAGTTGGTTTTACATTGCTTGAGCCACTATTGTGGTTGATATTTTAAAGTGCATAAATTGTTATGTTAAATCATAAACTATTACATTTTTGTTGCTGATGATGTCGACTAGAATCTCATTACACCTGCCCCACAGACCGACAGCATTTTTACTAAGTGCTTCTTTTGCTTTGATATCCATATTGTAAAGTGATAGAAAATTACATAATATGAGGGAACTCATTGCAGTTAAGCAAAGAACTTCGGAACGGGCATGTGTTTGATGGATGGAAAGAAGGGATCATAAACTTTGCACCTACATACAAGTATGAGATTAACTCTGACAGATATGTTGGTGAAAACCCAAAAGAAGGAGAGAAGAGGAGATCTCCAGCATGGTAAGTGATGTTTTCATGAATTGAATCGTTTCATAATTTTCAATTTGACGACACTATCTGCTGCTCTCAACTACAAATCTAGAATATGACCTAAACGATGAACTCTTCTCTTTGGATCAGTTATGAAATGATAATAACGAGAGATCTAATAATATATGAATCTGTACGCAAATATTTCTTCAACATTGTTTGTCCTTTCGACTAATAGTGGTTAGTAATGCACCAATATTGTCATCCTGGCTCTCTTGGTCCGCATGACCATTGGTTGAGTGCATATTACGATACAAATTGACTGTAAGCAGATTGTAACGTACTCTCATCTGCATCATAATTTGTGGGAGAATACAGTTATCTTTTGTACTACATAAATACGAAGAGGGGTTAACAAGAACCTGCATGTTCCACAGGTGCGACCGGATACTTTGGTTTGGAAAAGGCATTAAGCAACTTTTCTATAAGCGAGCAGAGATAAAGCTATCGGATCATCGACCTGTCAGTTCAATGTTCAACGTTGAAGTCGAAATCTTTAATCAACGCAAGCTCCAGAAAGCACTTAATTTCTCCAGTGCGGTCGTACATCCTGAGGTTTTTCTTGATCAAGTTGACGACTACCAACTTTAGCATGTAGATAGCTACAAATCCTAATAACAGGTGGGTGATAACATATGCCATCTTCATTTTCTCCAGATGGAAAATTTTGTGCATGTCCTTTTTGTTTTGTTTTTCATCAAGATGTAGAGGTTTGCTTTCATTTGAAACTCAATTAGTTGTGTTCATGATGTATAAAGACATAACATTAGGGTTGCTGCTACATTCTTATTTGATTTCTTGGATTACAGTTATAGACTTCTGGTTTGTGCACTGTGAAGTCCTGATATATTTGATGTTCGGTTATCAGGGATAAGTGTAATCTATAATGTACGGACACTCTAAAAAATCATTCGGTGCCGTGTCGGAAATGTATTGCACACGAACACAACTCAGTCATGTATCGGACACGGTATCCGCGTGCCCGAAAATATAAAATAAAAAGGAAATAAAGAGCATGATATCTGACACTGTAATCTATGTAGTCTACCTGGGTGCCTTCAGCTAGACAAGGGGTGGGCTGCTGTTTAAACACTAGTAACGGTTGGTGCACACTCAGTGCATTTGTGCGTATACAACATAATTATGATGATAAAAAAATTAAATATATATATATATATGATTGGAGAAATTGATAATGCAAAATTAATTTTTAAATACAATATAAGTTGAAACTATTTATAATTGATGATACATAGACAAGAAACAAAATCAGGGTAAATCATAATAATACTATTGGGGTTAGAGTTAATTATACAAATTGGTAAAATTTATTTTAGTCTTTGACATTTAATTAGTTCTTATTTTTTCAAATCACTTCAAATTAGTGCCCCAGTGAATAATTTTTCATATTACCCTTCTTATACCTTTTCTATTTTGCAAAAATAATAAATAAAAAAATTACTCCTTCATTTTTCATTTTCAATTGAGATTGGGTCCTTGCACATGAATTTAGAAAAATATAATCGTTTTGATTGGAGGGATTTATCTATGGCTAATTATTTAGATAATAATTTGATCAATAAAATATAAAGATAATTGTGAATGTAATGATCGTCTTGAGCTTTTCAAATAAAAGAACACTTGAATAATAAGTTGGAGAAAATAAATTTAAATAAGAAATATAGCAAAATAAATAGAAGAAAAATCTTCTAAAAATAGAATATAAATAAGAAAATAATACGTCAGTTAAAATACTGAAAAATGAAGTATATAACGCTTACAGTAGAGTGTCTACTCGAGTTAGATAGCACATAGGTTTTACTTTAAAACATAATTGTATAGACAACCCACTCGACTGACAACACAAATTTTTTTTATTGTAAGTAATATTAGAGCTTTTAAATTTTTTGTTTGATAAAATTATCTTCACTCTTATTTATATATAATAAAACAGAATCATCCAGTGCCTAGGATGCAGGAGATGACTGCTCTTTGTCTCGGTCCTATACTTGCTGATATCAAGGCCTTTGGCCTTCGTTTTGATTTCTTTTCTTATGCTTTTATTGGCAGAGAGGGAAACTTTCCTGTCCATCTGCTAGCTAGAATGGCTGATGATTTTTGAATAATAAAAAAAAAAGACTGGCTGATGATTTTTCTGTGTCATCAACAATGTTACCCGATTCTGTCAGGGCGGCTGTGCTAGCTGATTTCCCTGCGAATTGATTTATCATAGTTGATCTCCATTTCGAAAAAATAAAATAAAACAGAATTATTGAAACTATCTACTTAAGTGTCACATTTATGCAAATGTAGATCATCAATGAGCTCTATTCTGTCAAATAAAATTTAACAATTTTTTAAATTTAAAAAGAAACAAAAAATATTTTTATCCAAAAGTATCTAATAAATACTATATGTTTATATAATTTTTTGAGTAAAATGTAGACACCCCCCAATGTATGGGTCATTTGTACTTTGCCTCTCAAATTTTTTTTTTTACATTTCCCCACCTAACCTTTTGATTTTATTGCACTTTGCATTTTTCGGGAATAATATTGGAATATTCTGTCCACGTATGTTTATGCGCCTGAGGGCGATTTTAGGTGAGGTAATGTAAGGTTATATGCAAGCACTCCCTCCCAACGTATGAAGTCGTTTGCACTTTGCCCCCCAACCTTCTAAATAAAATTAAAATTAATTAAAAATATGAAAAAAAATTTTAAAAATTTAATATCTGATCTACAGATAAACAACTTCACATTACATGCCAAACTCAAACCAGAAAGCAAATAATATGCGACATCATGTGTGTAGTATCTAAATAAAAGAACTTTAACCTTCAATTCACAAACAACAAACTCCAACATAGCCACAAAATCAGCAAAATATAAGAAAGACATGGGGGGAAAAATAGATGATAAAACAACAAAAACTCACTGACCCATATGAAGAAATTGAACTCCAACAATTCAGACGAAAAAATCACGAAACAATGTAGCTTCACAATAGTACCAAATACACTCCTCTGTATAAAAAGAGGAAAAATCAAACCCAAAAAGGAAAAAAAAAATTGTGTATTTCTTTCGGTGCCACCATCAGTGCAAATGTGTGTATTTCTGTCGGCGCTAACATTACATTTTGTCTTGTAATGTAAAATTGTTTATCTGTAGATGAGGCATTGAATTTTCTGAAACTTTTCCTCATTTTTCTGAAATTTTCCTCAAATTTTCCCTTTATTTTAATATATTTTAATTTTTTATAAAAAGAAAGGTTTGGGGGGGGGGGGGGGCAAAGTGCAACTGACCCCATACGTTAGGGGGGTATTTGTATCATTCTCAGGCGCGTGAACACAAGCAAATAGAATATTTCGTTATTATTCCCGAAAAAGTGCAAAGTGCAACAAAATCAAAAGATTGAGTGGGGAAGTGTAAAAAAAAAAAAGGTTGGGGGGCAGAGTGCAAATGACCCCATACGTTGGGGGGGGAGGGGGAGGGGTGTCTGCATTTTACTCTATTTTTTTGAAGTAAATAAAAACATGTCTATCCAATATATATGTACTAGCATGAACCCGTGCTATGTACGGAAACTTATAAACTCTATATTTGTAGAAATTTTGAGTTATATAAAGTTGTGTCATATTTTAATGATTGTTTTACTATACGCAGTAGTTGTAGTACAAACTCAATATTGAATTCGTCACTAAATTTATAAATTGAATATTTTGAAAATAATCAGAGTATTATCATATTTTTAGATTTTAAGGAAATTGTATAAGTTTCAAATACAATATATATTTTCATATTCAATAATATAGTTTTAGTAAAATAAAATATTAATATTTAAATACATTATATAAAAGATATATGCTATCATATATATTCTATGATATAATTAACAAATTTCTACCAAAATAATACATTAAGAAATACTGAGTTTTTTTCAAGTAAATATGTTTAGATAATAAAGCATATAGGAAATGAAACGGCAAAACTAATGGCAAAAAATAAAAGTAACATGAAAGTGAAAACTTCTAAGCACAAAACAATGAAATGAGAATGAATAAATAAATTCTCCCTTGTCAAAAATAAAGCTAGAGTTATCCAAATAAAAACTATCTCCTGATGAAATCAAATTCAAGTTGAAGAGAAAAATTAATAAAAATATATAAAGCATAATTAAGAGAATTTTAAAATTATGAATTAATATAATTCAATGAAAATATAAATGTCTATATGTATATGTAGATATATGTAGTTTATGATAAGAAAATAAGAGATACATTAGAATGGAAAATTAATAGGAGTCATAAACATTGTTGAATACTAAAATGGGCGAAAAAAATTGGTGGACAAAATATCACAAAAGTTCTTAGTCTATATATATATCATTCAATAAGAATTTTAAATAAATAAACATGAAATTTAATAAACAAAATATTGCTGATAATTTAACAAACTGAAGAACTTTAGTACAAATAAAAACATACAAACTAATTTAAACGAAAAATTCAAGTCCAAATTCCACACCGGAAACGAAGGCAACAAATGCAAGATTTCAATTGATTTTTCTAATTGTAATTGCCAAAAAAAGTAGATGTTTATGAATCATTATTAGATAAATTTATATATTCAATAGTGATTAAGTAGAGAAACCATGGCTATTTAATTAAAATAATACGAATGAATTAATGTAGCTAAAGGTAAATATTTAAATAAAAAATCATTAATCGATGAAACAACAAACGCAATTAATGGAATATGAAGGCTAAAAGATAATTGGAAAATAAAATTAA
Source organism: Sesamum alatum (assembly GCA_034509735.1). Classification (NCBI taxonomy): domain Eukaryota; kingdom Viridiplantae; phylum Streptophyta; class Magnoliopsida; order Lamiales; family Pedaliaceae; genus Sesamum; species Sesamum alatum. Next base: position 11,855,777 of record JACGWO010000007.1, on the reverse strand, counting down.
AAAAAGTTCAAGTAAATACTTCAGAATTAGTAATAACAAATACAAAAATTATAAAATCATAAAACTTTTAAGAAGTAAAGCAGAACACTTTACGGTAGATTCGCAAAATAAAACATCAAAATAAGATTAACCAAAACACATAGGAAAATTCATAAGAAACTTGAAATTGGGCAGCAAAAAGGAAAAAGATAGAAAAACTATTTTGTAATGCACCAGGCAAAGAAGCCAGCACTACTATATAATTAAGTTCGTTTTTACATTAATGAAAAATATACTATCTACGAAATATATGTAAAAGACAAAAGAAAAGACAAAAAAAGATAATAATTATGAAGAAGAACTAAAAAAATTGAAATAACTCAGTAAAGAAATATTTGAAAATTATAATTGTAATTTTTAAAATAATTGATTTGAACTAAACACAAAAAATTATAGTGTATGTACATTGAGAAACCTTGTAACTTTCTAAAAACAATTATAAGCAAAAATTAAAATTAAAAAATTCACATATTTATCAAGTATGAACATCCTTTTCATTGTAATGCATGCAAACCTATGAAACTCACGGTATATTTTATGTTATTTTGATAGATCAACATAAATAAAATTATTCACTAAATAAAAAATAATATCCATATTGGCGAATATGTCAAAATGTCTTTTATAACATAGTATAATTGGATTTTTGTAGTAGGAGGAATCGAATTAAGAACGTTTAGAAGATAGTCTATCAATTTTTAAATAGGTAAAACTCATTTTGATACCCTAATTATGTTATTAATATCATTTTGGTACTTAAATAATTATAAAATTTTTATTGGTACTAAGTTTTACCATTAATATCCTTTGATACCCGCTTGTGATCATTTACTTTTTCTATCATTCCTTTTATGAAATTGCCATTTTGCTCTTAGATATTAAAAAATAATAATTATAGAAAATAAAACCTTGCATAAATTTCTATCAATATATTTTGTCTTTATTTAAATCATTTTACTCTCATTTTCATATTTGATTATCAACATTATTATATTTTATTTTGACATCTTTTACTATCTTCATGCCCAAATATTTACCAAAAAAAACTCATTATTAAATAAATTATATTAATAGTCAAGTCTATCAAGAAATATATTTAATGTAGAGATTTGTTCTTATATAATAAAGAATAGGACTTACATATTTGTTTTTCATCAAAGATATTATTGCATTTAGTCGAGATAGTAAAGTTTGATTGCAAAAACTTAAATTTAAATTCAAATGTTTAAATTTTATATTACAAATTTTCGAAAATTACAATGCATATTGAATTTTGTGATTTTGCAATGCATTTTGTAGGTTACTTGTAATATAATTAATTACAAAGTAATGGATTGTCTTATAAATATTAATAGATAAAGTGAGTAGAAAATAACAAAATAAATATAATAAAGATATAGGAATTAAATATTTGTTCTTAGTCAAAATACTTTTGCATTTAATCGAGATATTAAATTTTGATTGAAAACCTAAATTTATATTCAAAAGTTTATATATTATATTACAAATTTTCAAAAATTAAAATGCAGATTGAATTTTTATGAGGTATGCATTTTGTATTTTACTTGTAATATAATTAATTATTTAGTAATGGGTTATCTTATATATAAATAGTAATAGATAAAGTGATTAGAAAAAATAAATTAATAAAATATTATAATCAAGCATAATACTACAATGTCAAAAAAATAAAATTAAATCGTTCAAAAGACAAAATATATTGATTGAAAATCATTTAAAATTTTCTTTAGTATATATTTTATTTATTTATTTATTTTATTATCTTTTTTATGTAATGGCCATTTTCTCTTAGATCATAACTCAGGGAACAAAAATAATTTTACCCATTTAAAAAAATTAATATAGTGATGGTCTTTAAGTTTTTAATCCTAAGTGACAATGGAGATTAAAATAAAATCCGATAAAAAAAAACTGAGAAATAACAAAAAAAAATCAATTTGAATGAAGTTGAAAAACTTACTTTATCAGTGCTAGTAAAAATAAAAAAAAATGTCTAAAAAATATGATAATGGTAGATTTCAATTTAAAAATAACAATTTTAGCTAATTAAATTAAAAATTTACTGCATATAGTAGGAGATTTATATAAGTTTGGTGCATGAATGAAAAGTATATGATTAAAATAAAAAATAAATAATTTTTGATAAGATACATAATTTTTTTGGATGGATATTTAATTTTAATTTTGAATTTTTTTAAAATATATATGGATTGGATGAGTATCCTAATTGTGAAGGTGGAATCTAATATAGATAAACACTAATCTTGAATATATGATTTTTTTTTTTACATAAGTACAAATTTAAAATAGATGAGATCTTATAACCAATGAGATTTTTTCTTGATAATTAAAAAGTTCAAAATTCTAAGAATTGAGAATTGCGTCAAAATTAACTTTATTGAGGTCAACTATCGTTTTGCTATATATATATATATAGATTTATCTCATAGATAACATTCACTTTTATCCACAAAATAATTCTATTTTTTAAAAATAATTAAATAGAACTATAAAATTTTTTCTTTTAAATAAAAAAAGTAAATAATTAATAAATTAAAAATTAAATTAATTAATAATTATAAAAGTACAAAAGTATATTGAATACAAAAATAAATTTAAATGACTTTACTGGTTATTTACCTAAAAAAGAGTGAATCTTTTGGATAAACAAATGATGATACACTTATCTAAATTTTAATATAAGATAAATGATAATTTTTTAAGCGACAAATAACTAAGTAAATAAAAATTACAAACAATTCAAACTTTAAAATAAAACAAGTAGTTGATAAATAATTCAAAATTTAGAAATAAGATAATTAGTGAATATTAAAAATATACGAGTATTATTTAATATTAAAATAAGTTTTAGATTGTATCCCTCTCTATTTTATCTTTTGGATAAAGTCAAATAATGGGACATTTATCAACAAATAAAATAAAATAGTTTTCTACATGAATAAATAAAATTCAAAGAGACACTGGACAATTGTGGTTTATAAAAATTAATAAAATAAAAAAATTATAAATAAAGTAAATTTTTATATGTAAAAAAATAAAATTTAATATGATGATAATAAAAAATAAAAACATAGAAAGATATAAAATTAAGTTTGAATTTTCGATTGTATCCCTAACCAATTTATTTGAACAAATATGTAAATCTTTTGGCTAAAATCAAATAATCTAACATTTATCTAATTTAAATAAAAATAAAATATATCTTCTTACAAGGTAAAATAAAATTCGAAGAGACACAAGAATGTTTTAAAAAAGTTAATAAAATTGAAAAATAAAAATAAATTTAATTTTATAATGTAACGATGACTAACTGATAGAAAAGTTAAAAATTAATATAATAATAATAAAAAACAACAAAAAAATGGTAATAATATTGTCATACAATTTCGATAATGCGAGTCCCTCTCATTTGTCCTATTATTTCTTTTTAATGAAGGGTTTTTCAATAATAGATGGTTGAAATATTTGTACGTCTACATTTATTAAGGTCAGAGATAAAATATAATTAATTTACTAAAATTTTGAATACATGCAAATTGATCATCATTGAAATTTAAATAATGAACTTGATTTTATCCAAATGACGGATCGATATAGATTAATCAAAATTTTAAATAAGAATCTTAAACTTATCCAAATGATGGATCATTTATATTAATCGATTATGAAATCGAGATATGTTCAAAATAAGAATGAAGGTGTAACAGTTGGTAAATGTACACAAAATTAAGTATAATATATCTAACTTTCATTTAAATATCATGTATCCATTTAAAGCATTTGCAGTCAACTTCAATTTGATAGTTTTTGAACAATTTGAGTTCAATTTTTTTTTTTATTTATTCCATATATTAGTCAAATTTAACTAATTTAATTTTTGTCAATATTTTTTATTTTCTAAATTATCAAGTTAAGTTTTAATTAATTTGATTAATATGAAAAACCTCTAACAAATGGTCAAATTTCAATACTCAACACAAATAAAATATGTGATGAAATGATTATATACTATTTAATTTTTTTTAGATATTAAGTAAATTTAGCAATTGATTTACTAAAAGTTTACTAATTCAACATTTTTAAATTAATGAATGAATCAATATTTTGGAACATTAGACTATATATACCCATGAGTATTTTAGGGTATTAGACATTATCCATATCCACTCATTTAATTTCATGGGTCTAGGGTAGGGTAGGTTCTTCTTCCCATTGTAGGGCCTGGGTATGGGTCTTAAAGTTATTTTTTGGGTACCCTACCCATTGATAAGTCTAGTTGGTGTCATGTACCTCATAAAGTATTTATATAAAAATGAGGGGTGTATTTATAAGTATAATTACAATATCAAAGATGGAAATATAATTTTATAAAGGTCAAAATATTTGTAATTACACCTAAAGTCAGGGACGTCCTTACTATTTACTCACAAAACAGAGATGATTTTATAAAATTATAAGCTTGAAGAATCCTATACAATAGGGTGTCTGCAAATGTGGATTTTAATAGGAATTAGGAACAAAATTTCTATTTTAAATCTTCTAACTTTTATATTAGGGTTAATTATACTTAGACCTCCTCCGAAAATGCATAATTACACTTTCCCCAAAAAAATTTGAAATTACACTTACATCCTTTCCAAAAATTCTCGGTTTACACCTGACCTCCATTCATTAAAGTATGGACGAAAAATGTTCACGTTAACAAAAATAATTATATAAATTTTTAATTTTACTTTTTATTTAATATTTTCGTGTAATAATTTTGTACTTATAAGAAAAAAATGTATTAGTTTTGGCATCACTCCATATATATACATTTCATTTATCATCTTATAAGTACAAAAATGTACATGAGAATGTTAAATGATAGGAAAAATTGAAAACTTATGTAATTATGTTTGTTGACGAGAACATTTTCCATTCAAACTCTAATGGATGGGCTCAGGTGTAAACAAAGAATTTTCGAAAGGGGTGTAAGTATAATTTCAAAATATTTTTAGGAAAAAGTATAATTACGCATTTTTAAAGGGGTCTAAGTGTAACTAACCCTTTATATTATTTTTCAGAGAAAAAGTGTCTTCTTGTGCTACAAATTCGGTAGAAGTGATGATGTTGAACTTTCCGTCGCACCAATAAGAGGAAGGAAAAAATCCTCACACGTCCATTGTTGTGCACAGCACAAACATCATCCACACCCCTTGAAAATATCATTTATGAGATTCAATGTGCAATCCTCCAGCTAGTTTCTGCTTTGTCCCGTGCGATGATTATAAGTGGCACGCTCTAATCCATCTGCACAATTAATTTTAATTTTAAACATTAATTGTTATTCTTAAAAATATATATTAATTCAATAAATAAGAAACAAAAAAATAAAAGAAAAATTATGAGAAATTATTGAAAAATAATGAGAGAAGAAAAAGAGATATGAAAGTTGGGAAGAGAGAGAAATAAAAATTAACTACATCACAAGAAAATTGAAGAGACCAAAAAGGGTATTCTTTATATTATACAAAAGTATATATTCACACAAATTTCGTATCTATAAAAAATGATTATAAGACAAGAAAAATATGGACCAAAATATGATCTATAAATTTGAATAATAGTAGTTTACAATATTTGAATTTAAATGACCCCTTGATTATTCTCTACGGATATGGATTCAAGAGCTTGGAGCTTGTTCTTGAATCGAATGTGCAATCTCCCTCTGATTTATAGAAGGCGATCGCGTGCTATCTTGAAATATCGTACCAAGGTCTTGTGGTTATAGAGCTTCGTTGTTTGCAGAAAGCTTTTGGACTTGCTCTTGCTGGATTTTTGCTATGTGTTGTGTGTATGTATGTTTGTCTTTATGTGAGTTGGGTTTTAGCAGCTTGGGCTCACCTCCATTAGCCTCTATTACTGTGGGCTTTGACATGGACTAGTCTTTTGACGGACTGCATTTTGAACATGTATCTGGCCCGATTTAGCGAACCCAATATAAATTTAATTTATTTTGGATTGACCTATAAAAATACGGGCAAAATATTTTTTTGGTCCCGTTAAACAGGGCCAGACTCGTTTTTGGTACCATTATTTATCCAAGTATAGGTTTTGGTCCCATTAAACCCAAATTCAGGCTTATTTGGTCCCAATAAGTCATGTGCAGAGCATGACAAATGACTTACTGGGACCAAATAAGCCTGAATTTGGGTTTAATGGGTCCAAAACCTACACTTGGATAAATAATGATACCAAAAACGACTCTGACCCTATTTAACGGGACTAAAAAAATATTTTGCCCATAAAAATACATAAGACTCAAATTTAATATGGGCTTATGAATTTGATTTCTTTTATACGATAAGTCCAAATTTATTATGGACTATAATTTTGGAACACAATTATTAGTCAACTTATTTGGGCTTTAATTGATAATTTATTCTACAATATTTCAACGTCAACAGATGCCGTTACTTCAAGGCTCGACGAAGAACATACCAATTATTGTCGAAGGCGTGACTTGAAGTCTTGAACTTTCTCATTTTTTTTTATTCTTGCAAATAGGCCACCAAAGCCCAATTTAGCCAATTCATAGACACGATCGAGCTCTTCCACAATGCAAATGCACCAACAAAATCGAGTCCCATTTTTTCTTTTTCTTTGCAAAGTGGGCTACACTGAAAAAATGCCTTCCTTGCAGTTACAAAATGCAAACTGTAAGCCCAAGTTTCCATGCCTTACCATGCATCCGCACTAATAAAATCATGAACTCATGTCACTTTTCTTCGCACACTAACAGTAGGCGATTTTTCTTTTTGAAAAATAAAGATGAAAGCTTCAACATCGCACACTTATGAAAATTAATAATTGCATTTTCGTTTTTACATTCCTCCTTCTTTTTTAAGATTTGAGAAGTATGGAAATTTGGCAACATCTTTCACGAAGAAAAACTATAAAAGGATGATTCTGGCTTTTAATTTTCATGAAACGAACGAACTTAGATGAATTTTCAAAAATTCCTTCATCTTCCTTGACGTAATCCCTTGGCATTTGTATTTTTTTTTTTTGTCTTGAATCGATAAGTAAGCAACTCCAATTTCTCGCATGTGTTTCATGAATATTCTGCCCGCCACGTGTTTGTGAAACTATACATGAGAGTGGTCCTTCAATCTTTTGCGCACGCCACATGGTTTTATTTTACACACGCACATGAACACGTACACATGCTCTTGGATTCTGATTTCTTTGTGTTCCTTCTCTAATTTTTAGACATGGACTTCGAAGATCGTACCGAACCGTTCCCAAGCATCATCATCCAAAGCAGCAATGACAGCTTAAGGTGAAAGGTACCACTTTATGCGTTCATGAGCCGACCAATGTCACCTCTCCCTCCAAGTCTCATTCTTTGTCCAAGTCCAAGAACGCTCATGAGTGGTCCGAAGAGGTGATGAGAGATACAATTGATCCTCGTTCCAATGTTTCTTCTCAAACCAAGCTGTTGCTGCTCAAGTCTTCCCTTTATGAAGTCAAGACCGATACCAAATTCATTCTTCCGAACCACCACCTGGCCACCAACGAGACTTCATGGAAGACTCCTCAATCCAAGTATGGCGAAGTATCCTTCTACCCCGGCAATTGGGAATGGGCTGAAGACGTGCTCAGCCACCACACGACCAGTCTTCATGCCACCAAGATTCATGCAGCCATGCACACGTCTCTTTTCACGTACGTCTGCAACAAGCATGTCCTTCAAGCCTTCCTTGAGTTATGGTGGCCTTCTACGAACACCTTGCACGCAACATTGGAGAGATATCTATTTTCTTGTGGGACATCTGTGGATTTTATGAGTTACCCCTGCGTGGAGAGTTTTATGACGAGGTCGTCCCTTCTTCCAAGGGATTGCTAGGCGATGAAGTGTTTAAGCCCTCCGTTCCATGAAGCTGTAAGTACTTACTTTTGGCATACCACCGTCTTTTCAAAGACTCGAATAGAGTACTTGTTTCCTATTGGGTTGGCTTTTGGTTCAAGGACCACTTCGCTATGCGGCACCTCCTCCACATTTCTCTCGGAAGAGAGTCAACGAGCCCAAGCTTTTTCGTAATCCCCGTGGTGACGTTGATGCTTCCAATCTACCTCGGATCAAGGACTATGACGAGCCTTTTACCGCACTGCAGATTTTCGAGGACATACGAGACGAGACCTATGTGGCAGCTTTTCTCTCATGTTGGCTATGTAGCTTTTTCCTTCCACACGACAAAGTTGGCAAGGTACGTGCTTTTGCTTTCAAGGTTGCAAGTAGAATGGCTCATGGTGAATGTTTCTCTGTGGCTATCCCCATCTTGGCAAGCATTTATCGAGGCCTTAGGGACATGTCTTCTTCCATGATTTTTTTTAGTCTTCTGCTGTCTTTCCCATTCAGTACGTGTACAGTTGGATTGGACGATATCTTCAGACTCATTATCCTCCCAAGCGTGAACCCATTGGAGCCCAAATGGTGAAGTACGCGGGGGAGAACATAGCTAGACACTTCAAACCTGCCGAGGCACGCGACTTATTTCATCATATCAACCTTTCGAGGCTCTGAAGGTTCACTTTCATCATCAAAACCCCACTTTGTTAGTAGATGATACGAGCCTATCTAGTACGTACAAGGACCTCTTCGTGGCATTGCGTTCAAGCTACTTGAAACTCCGAATTGGGGCGGACTCTGTTGTTGAAGCTTACGGTCCTCACCGTTTCAGTCGTAAATTTGGTTTCTGCCAAGACATTTTAGAGCGTTCGAAGAAGGAGATATTGACTTGCAACTTGAAGGAACTTGGACGACTTTGGCAATCTTGCACTTTATCAGGTGCATCGTCTAAACTTTTCGTTCCAGAAAATATTTCTTCATCTCCCTTAGTCACGAAGGAGTATATGGATTGGTGATCCAAGTGCATTACAACTCATCCTGAGAAGAATATGAAGGTCGTTCTTAAACTTAATCATCCCGCCAATTTGGAGAAGGAGCCCAAAGATAATCGAGCGCCACCACCGTCAATGAAAATGGGGCAAAGCCCGCTGTTGCTGCTCCCAAGAGGAGGCACAACGTACTTGTAGACATGCCTGTTAGTGCTTTGTCCGGCGAAAATGATGTGATTTCTGCATTATCGATCTTGAATGAGCAACTTAGCAATCCTCAACCACTTGAGAAGGTTTTTGACTTAAACACTATTAGTGTGGATACTTCATTTTTTGAGGGCGTTCCAAGTTCTTTCATGCCTTTAGGCGAGTTGGTGCTCTATGTAAATATATCACTACATCACTTTCACTATATTTTCTTTTATTTTTCTCTTCTTTTCTTAATCCTTATCTCTTATATTTTTCTTGTATCTTCTTTTAGTTTTTTGTTTCAGCTTGCCAATCTTGAAGAAGGGGCTCCCCCAACTCCCGAAGATAGCATAGGCTCGGTGAACAGGATTAGTGCATATGGAATTCATAGGTATAGGAAGAAGCCCCATCAAATAGAGATTTTTTCTTTCGACCATATTTCGATTATTAATATGATATAGAAGGACCGCTACTTTGGCTTGCCTGATGCGATCGTCACTTCACATGGTGAGTTGCAACCTATTTCAAGAAACGATCATCTCTCCGCTGGAGCTCCTAGAAAGCGTTCGAAGATCGTGCTACCGACCATTGTAGAGAAGTTTCCCCTCATGCAGGATGTCTTGAAGAAGACAAAGAAGACTTTTGAGGCTCCATTTTGGCCATCTTCTTCTACCGAAGCTCAAGATATGCCATTGATCCATCAAGACAGAAGCAAGTGATGGTCAAATTCAATTGGGAATGTATATGCCAAAAGATTGCGACGACTCCTCTGGAACGTCTTTCCGAGGTGAGACAAGTTGTCGATGTTTTGCTCAGGGAGATAGCTGTGTACATTAAGGACATATCCCCTTTAGAGAGTCACTTAAATCTTTTCTTTGACAGCGCTTCCAATTATGCGCAGACCAAGTTGGAAGCCACTAGAAAGATCACGCGCGAGGTCTACGAGGAGTCTCTTTCACTTGCCAAGGGTGATATTTTGGCCGCCGAAGCACGAGAGAAGGAACATACGAACGGGGTGAAGAGTCTTGAAGTCGAGATTCTCCAAGTTGTTAGCCAACAAGGCATATTGAAGAGGCAACTCGAGGAACTGAAGTATTGGAGAAGATGGAAGTACTTCTCGAAGAGTCAAGGAAAGACTTAACAAGCTTTAACTTACTTGCTTGAATCTTTGGAATTTGAGGTTCATCTTTATTTCTCGTCTTTTCATCCTTTTCACTGTAGATGAATATCCTTGATGCAATAAAAAAATATATATTTTTTTTACGCAATCTCTTTTTTATACCTCTTGAAGCATCCCCCCCCCCCCCTTTTTTTTCTCTTGTATTGTTTTTTGCCGAGAACGACTGCAATGTGCATTATACAATTAATTGAACTTCAAGACTTTAATTCAGAGGTAAAATTGGCTAATATAGACGTTGCTCTTTGAAAAAAAGATGGGACCTTTTTTTTTCTGCCAACAGGGAACACGACTATGTCAGGAAACACGGCTTGGGCGTGTTCCTCTTGATTTTTTCTGCTGGTGAGAATTCATTTTCGATACAGCCGTATTTTCAGACCCGCAGGGTGTGTTCTGCTTCCCCACAGAATACGACTGTGTATGGGAACAAGGCCAGGACTTACGGTTCTGTTTCGCCATTTTTTGGCCCACTTTTTTTTTATTTTTTTTTCTGAGAGATACGGGTTAATGTATACAACACGTCTAGGCGTGTTCTATACCTTTTGCTAGGTTAAAAATGCATCACTTAGCATGCACAACTTAACTTAATATGTGCGACACCTTGGAACACGGCCGTTGGGGTTGGACATATTGTTGCATTTAATATTTCGACCAAGTGTTTGTTAACCTCATCCGGACATAGTCATTTGGTGACCTTTTTCTCTTCCTTGATCCTTTCTTTTTCGTGGACGAGAGGATGTACCATTGATAACAACAAAGATTGTTTTTTTTTTGAAGATATGACTGAACTTGAGCGAATATACCCAAGCAGCTGCCTATGTACCCCACGAAGGGATGAAGTCAAAATGTAGTTCAAGTAAATTTGAATTTTTGTGTCTTTTTTTACAGGTACTCATGCAGGCCAGGAGTGATATACAATTTAGTCTCGTGCGTTAATGAGCGTGATCTTCATGGATAGTAACACTTCAAGAACTTACCGTTTTGGGACCAATCTGCAGGCCATTTTTCTTGACCAATTTGTAGGCACCATTCGTGTAGGCTTCTTTCACCACGTAGGGGCCATCCCATTTTGACAAGAACTTGTTTCCTATTCATTGTGTGAGGGTGATTGGTCGTCTTACTGCCAAAAACAAATCTCTGACTTTGATTCTGAAGTAGAGCTTTGGACCGGATTGATGTGCGCCACAAACTCCTGAGTGAGCTTCTATCATGGCCTCGATAGTCTCCTCATTGCTCAAGCAACACTGATAAGTACCTTCAAAAGATCGCCAACACAAGATGTCTTTGTGCAGGATGAAACGGGATGATCTTCATCGCAACTTTGTTTTGTGGCGAACATCGCCTGATAACTTACCATGTTTAAAATACTCTATCAAAGGCTTTTCTCCAATCTTTTCATCATTATTGGTAGCAGTCGTGATGGCGTAAGAGTCCTCGTTCTCGGATATAGCGAGTGAAGGAATTACCCATCGGTTGCACACGGGGACGTTGACCGTTTCACCTTCGGATAAGGCTAAGGTGGTCGCTAGGTTGGTTAGTGCATCTGCCATTCTGTTATCTTATCTTGGTATGTGATTCAGCACCACACTCTCGTCCTTTGAGTAGATGTGACGCCTGCTAGAAGAAAGGTACCAAGTTATCTTTCTTGACTTCATATACGTGGAGGAGTTGGTTAATGATTAACTTCGAGTCGCCATAGACCTCTATCTCCAGGATTCCATCTCCGAAGCCATCTAAGGGCCGATGATCAAGGCTTGATATTCGACAACACTTTTGGAGCATAGTTCACTCAAGATGATGGATTAGGTCAATACTTGCCTCTCTAATGAAACAAAGACGACACCTACCCCCGCTCTATTGGATCGTGTTGCCCCATCGAACAACATTGTCAATGCCGGGAGGATTTAGATAGAAAAGACATCTTCGTTAGGAAAGTTATCGGATATCTCCCATTCAGCAGACACTGTATGGTCGGCTAGGAAGTTGGCAAGAGCTTGTCCTTTAACGACTTTTTGGGGCACATATTCTATCTTATATTGATTGAACATGTTGGACCACTTTTTTAATCTCCTGGAGAGCACAAGCATTGACATCACGAACTAGACTGGATAAGTGTGAGAGATAAACCTTATGGAGTACGCCACGAAATAATGCCTCAACTTCTTGATGGCATAGAACAGTGCCAAGCAAATTTTCTCCATAGGTTAGTATTTCAATTTATTTTCCGTCAAGGTCCTACTCAAGTAGTATAGGGCTCTCTCTTTTTCATTTTCATTCTCTTGTACCATGAGTGCGCCCAAAAACCGTTCTTGCACTGCTATGTATAGTATGAGTGGCTCTGTAGCACTCTCTAACGGCACTACGACTATATCTTCCCTAAATATCACACTTAATGTAACCCCTGATTATATGTATAATTAGGCACGTAATTTAGTCCATGTTGAGTATATATACACATAGTCTCATCATCACAACAAGAATATTTAATATTTCATCCACAAGATCATATATACATATATCAAGTACGACAAAAATGGGACTATTATAATTAGTTCACATGCTATTCTCGCTTTTAATTCAAAATGAGACTTCTATTTCTATTTACAATGAGGAGAAAACTGCATACTGGTCCGACCTGACTGGAATGCAAAACGTGGACCTATCTGTCGTGAATAGGCACAGCAAAGTTTACACCTGAAAAATGTTAGCAGAGGGATGAGCCTGCAACTCAATAAGTAAACCGGCACCAACTATATACGCACCTCAAATGTAGTTTCAACAAGACAAAATAAGCTATGTATATAATATATAATCAACTTGATCAAGCACATTTCATTTCATTATTCCATGTAATCATCTCATGATTAGACAATCAATCAAACTCGCATTAATCTAGTTGGCTTGCCAGAAGGTGATATAGTGTTTTTCTGCACCAACTCAACCTCATTATTTATTATACACATATACATGAATCCCCTTGGCATGCCACACAGACTCATCAATCTCATTTCGCATCAAAGCTCTTTCATTTCGCATCATAGCTCTTTTCATTTCGCATCATAGCTCTTTCCACATCGCATCATAGCTCTTTTCATTTTATTTTGCCACGTGGGCTATTCAACAACATCAAGGGGTATTCAGATCATAATTACACTTAATTTTCATCACTCCCTCGATTCCACATATCACCGTTCTTGTAAGTCAACTAGCCACATAAAACCACATAGTCGCATTTTTCACGTACAAGCATATAACAGTGATATCAAACAACCAAATGGCATATCTCAATAGGTTTCCTCATTTCACTTTCACGACATAATCGTTCAAAATAATCATCAACTACTCGTACAATTCAAAATATATTAGTGCTAGCACGAATCATCGGCTCACATAAAAGTAATATCACTAAGAAGTGAAACATATATAGATAATACTAATTATTTACGTACACACTAATAGAAATAAAGAACATATATATAAGTAGCACTAATTATTTACTTACCTCGACTTACAACGATCTACTTGTACGTAGGGAGTTGCTCAATCATTCACCTTATCCCCCTTATCCTATAATAATGCATATAATCAACACACCAAAAGTATCGTAACTTCTAAATAAAATATTAAATTGTATTTATATATATATATATATTTCACCAATCTCTCAATATTTCATTAAACCCTTCATCCTATTATAATTACCATTCATAATAACAATTCTTGGATTATATTTATCTCAAAATATACTTATCTTTACTAAATATAATATTTTCAAATATATTCTATAATATTTCTCAAATAAAATTTTCAATCCGATTAAACTAAGCCAATCAATTGTAGAAATTATTAAATCTAGTAAATTAAGTAGTTTAAGCTATTAATTATAACACCCCTAATTTAATTGAGACATTTAACCAGGCACTAATTATAAATACTCAAATTCATAAAATTCTCCGGTTAAACACTAAATCGAGGAGTATAAATAACATTTAATAAATGCACTTATTAAATAATATAATTATATAAATTAAAACTAAGATGATTCTTACTACATTCATAAGCATAATGTTACTTTTAATCAAAGAATGGCGAATAGTTTCCAGAATAGCCAACCACATTGACTTTCTGGTCACTTATTCCAACATTTGCATCGACCATAAATTTAATGATAGGCAATGGAAAATCATCTTTTAGACACTCTTTTTTCAAGTCTTAGAAAGTCAACACAAATACAAATTTGGCCATTCTTTTTCTTGACAAGCACGATGCTAGAAATCCACGTCGGGTATTTAACTTCTCTAATGAGCCCAGTGTCGATAAGCTTGTTTACTTCTGTCTCAATGCGCGGGATGAGGTCCGAATGTAGAACCCTTTGTGACTGCTTTACAGGGCGCTCTATGTTTTATGCCAAGGTGGTGGATAAAGACTTTCGGGTCTACACCATCTCTTCGTATGTCCATGCGAAAATATCCCTATACTTGCTCAAGGTTTTAAAATATTGCTCTTCTTCCTCCGAGCTTAGGCGTGTACTGACAGATACTAGGCGTGGCTCCTTGGTTGTGCCAAAATTCAATTCCTTGAGCTCATCAACAGTTGCTTGTCCGTCATCTTCAAGCTTCGGGGGAGAATTTTGGATTTTGTCTTTGGAAGCGTCCGAGTTGGAACATTCATCAATGTTGACATTGTTGGAGCCGAAGATGACTTCTATCTCTTCTTCATTGAGAGCGTCAGTTGAATCGTGTGATCCCTTAGTGACATGTTGCTTTATTCTAATAGGTCCTCTTGAAGAGATGATTAGTAATGAAGTCTTACCTCCTTGGGATTGAGATAGATAAAGTGTTTCACCTACGTCACTCTCTTTTGGCTCTTTTGTCTCGTCAAGGCGATCTTTTTTTCTTAGAATATTGAGCATGTTCATCTCCGAGGCGGTCAAACACGGACCCTCGCTGGTGTAGTCTTGTGTTGCCGGATGAAGTTCTGCCTGCCTCGCCTAGTCGTTCAAAAACAGAAATGTGCGCATCATGAGTGCCTAGCCTATTGAATACTGAGATACGGTTGTTATTCAGTCGCTGACCTTCATTGATTTTATCGTTCGTGGAAATATATTGTGCAGTTACACGCCCATTTTTCTTTCTTGTATGGATCTTCATAGGCTTGTCTGGAGTGAAACCTAAGTCGGTACGGGTTGATCTACACGGTAGCCTTGCTTTCTTAATCTGCGTTGCGCCTTTGCCAATCTATGGATCTTTTTCTCCTGTCAACATAGGATTCAACTTGTTGAGTCTTGATGGCACCGAAAAATCATAGTCGGACTTCACCAAAAGGTGGTAGGCTTTCGGGCCAAATGCCTCATGCATGTCTTTGTGTTGGTCTTTTAAAATAGGAGAGTCGCTTGAAATTAGTGGATGTAGGCCAATAATCGGCATGACTAACTCATTCTTGATTTCTTGAAAGTCATTGGCCCTTGGATCTTTGAATTGTCTCCTTCCCTTGAAGAGCAGCGGAATCTAGTGCTTCGGTTGGTTTTGCTTTCCTTTTTCATTTGACTGAACCACATATCGAAACACCAGACGAGTACGGTGATTTCTTGAACTTGTGGATTTCACGGGTTAGGGTTCATCAGTGGTCGCCTTACTAACCTCTTCATTGTTTCTTTCAAAGGACATAGCCCCGGGGTGTATCTCTTCATGGAATGACCAATCGAAAATCTGGAAGGCAACACTTCTTGCATGGTGTCGGGATCAAGGTAGAGCTTTTCATCACAAAGTATGACTTTGCCTCGGTGAAAGGTTGCATGTCAGTGTCGACTCTCACTATTTTACCATTTTTGATGTATTTGAAACATAAGTGTAGCGTGGAGGGAACAAATCCATTTTCATTCAGCCATGGCCTTCCTAGCAATAGGTTGTAGGAGGTTCTTGCATCAATGATGTGGAAAAGAGTGCTCGCTTTTAATTCCCCTATGGTGAGGTCAAGCCGGGTCATGTCAATGGCTCGTTGAGTTCCTGGATTAAAGCATTAGATGGCCAGATGGCTACGGGAAAAGTCTTCTAGGGCTATGCCCAATTTCTTCATGGTGGATTTTGACATGATGTTGACAACACATCCACTGTCTATGAGTATGTGATTTATCCCTTGTTCTTGTATGAACCCCAACAAGAAGAGTGGTCGGTTGTGCGGCTTTAAACCAAGCAATAGATCCTCATCTGTGAAGGATATGATGGTGCAGCAAGAGACCAACGGTTGTCTTCCATCGTTGCGTAAAGGAGGACTCACAGTCATATCCTTTCGTTCAAAAACTGTTAGTGGGAAGAATTCTTCCAAAGTCACCGAAAGGCGTTGACGGGTCATCTTCTCTGACTTGTTTTTCGTTTGCGCCCGCCGCGGGCGTTTGTTCAAGCATGGATTCTTGGGAGCGAAGGGTGAAGCTTGTCGACATGCCGTCCTTGTTTTTGCCGACGCATCACGAGGGTCCATCCTTCATCATCGTCAATGGGTTCCTCTTTCTTCTCATTGATGGACGAAACTTCTACTTGTATCGGCTTGAGACTCCCGAACTGAAGAAAGTATGGCATTATTATAGTGGATTGCTTAGCTTCTGGCTTTTCCTTCAAGACTTACACACTATCCACCGGAGTGATGCTGGCAACATTTGCCCCCACTGTCTCTTCAACATCTAAGATTATCTTCCATTCTTTGGCTAGGGCCAAGACTTTCTCCTTGACCACGATACACTTCTCTATGGGATGACTAACCACTCGTCGATACTTGCAATACATGGGGTGGTTCACCCTCCCGGATTTGTCCTGATACTTTGACTCTGGCAACTCAATCTACTTTCTCTCTAAGAGTTCATTGAAAATATAAGGCACATCAAAGTCTGGGAACGGGTATTCGTTCTTTTGCAGCTCTTTCAACGTAGGTGACGTCTGTCATTCGTCATATGTTGGTCCTCCAGCTTCTCCAACTTTTTTTCATTGGAAGCGATTTTGATAGGAGGAATTTTGATGGCCATGGACTCCTTGACATTTGTTTTGGCGAATCTCTCGCTCCTTTCCGAATCTTATCTTTTCGTTGATTGTTGATCGTCGATCGGGAAGGCGGTTTTGTGCTTAGCGATACTCAACTCTATATCGTGGGCACGCATAGCCAATTTTTCAAAGTTCTTGGCTTGATCCCTTGGAGAATGTAGAGAAGCCCCCACTGCATACCTTGGATGCACATCTCTAGAGCCGACGCTTCTGAAAGTTTGTCCTTACAGTTCAGGCTTAAGGCACGCCAACGGTTAATGTAGTCGACAACTGGCTCATCCTTCCACTGTCTTGCATTAGTGAGTTCGATTATGCTCACCGTGTGTCGAGTGTTGTAAAAATGGTTGAGGAACTCTCTTTCCATCTCATCCAAACTATCAATTGACTCGGGCTCTAAGTTCACAATGAAAAGCATTGCCTTTGAGTGATTGGACAAATTGTTTCACCAAGAGGTCGCCATCGGTACCGACATTGTTGCACGTCTCGATGAAGTGGATGATATGCTATTTGGAGTTGCCTTTTCTGTCGAACTGCTGCAACTTCAACGGTTGGTAGACCATCGGCATCCTCAAGGCATCAACTCACTTGGTGTACGGCTTTGAGTAGGCGGGCGAGTGTTGTGTAGATCCCCCATATTGAGCTTTGATGGTGCTGGCGATCATCTCCTGCAGCTATTAGATGGACAACGCGGCAATGGAGGTCACAGAATGACTAGATTTCTAGACAGACTCTTGCCTTGGTGGTTCTTCCTTCATTTGCTTCTCTTTTTTGTCATGTTTTCAAGCGGACGAACGACTGTGGTTTTATTCCCGAATGTTTGTAGGCTTGAGTTTGTTCATCAATTGAGCAATTTGGAGATCTTTGTCTTCCACAATCTTTTGGAGGTCGGCTATGGCTTGGGCTGTCTGAGCAACTTGTTCCTACATCGTTGTGGCTTCAGTTATTATGGCAGGAAGATTGGGAAAATGAGTGGCTTCGAGTTGATCTCAGTAGGGCTTGCTGAGTTCGAACCGTCAGAAGGAGTGGTGTCCATGATCTTGCCCCCGATGGAGGATTGACTGGCAGTAGTGAAGTTGATGATGCTCTTATCATTCAAGGCGATTTGGTTCTTCTTTGGTGCCATTTAATTCTTAGAAGTGATGATTTGTCTTCTGACGTAGGATGAAGGGATGAGGGGTAGAGATTGTCCCACTGTGCGTGCTAGAAATTTGTTCACACAATTTTTGTGTCTGCAAAAAATGATTAGAAGACAAGCAAAATATGGACCAAAATAAGATCTATAAATTTGAATAATAATGGTTTACAATCTCTGAATTTAAAATGACCCCCTGAATCTTCTCTACAGATATGGATTCAAGGGCTTGGAGCTTGTTCTTGAATCGAATGTGCAATCTCCCTCTGATTTTTAGAAGGCGCTCACGTGCTACCTTGAAATATCGTATCAAGTCATTGTGGTTGTAGAGCTTCGTCGTTTGCAGAAAGCTTTTGGACTTACTCTTCCTGGATTTTTGCTAGGTATTGTGTGTATATATGTGTGTCTTTTTGTGAGGTTGAGGCCTTTATTTATAGGCGTAAGTTGGGCTTTAGCAGCTTGGGCTCATCTTTATTGGCCTTTATCACCGTGGGCTTTAACATGGACTAGTTTTCTGATGGACTGTATTTTGAACATGTATCTTGCTCGATTTAGCCAACTCAAAATAATAAATTTATATTTATTTTGGATTGACCCCTGAAAATACATAAGACCAAATTTAATATGGGCATATGGATTTGATTTCTTTGATACAATAAGCCCAAATTTATTATTGACTATCGTTTTGGAACCCAATTATTAGCCAATTTATTTGGGCTTTAATTGTTAATATATTCTAAAATATTTCGACGTCAACAATATAGATAAGGTGGTTATAAAGCTAACCGGCAATGGTGTGCCTTGCAGAAAATCTTGAACTGCCTCCATAACGTCACCCTTGATTATTGCCCAACATCTTTGATAGAATGCTGCATTAAAGCAATCTAGGCTTGCCGTGCTATCTGCGTCATGTCACAAACAACTCAAGCGACCTCCGCCTCAGTTACATCTACCAACAACGTCGCCCCTTGTTGTTCAGTTATCAACCAAGGTATGACCATCGATAGGGGGCCTGCATCGCGCCCCACGTCTGTGGTCAGCAAGTGTTTAAAGAACTCCACCCTCGAGTTCTTCAGCTGGGGGGTATCCACGAGTTGCAAACCATTCTCCATGATGGACACGATCGAGTTTTGCGCACGCTTCTTATGGACTAGTGAATGAAAGTAGCGTGTGTTCCTATCCCCCTCAAGCACCTACTTGCAAGCCGACTTTTGCCGCCAATAGTTTTCTTCTATCATCAAGGCCTATTGCAATTCAGCGCTACAATGATTCATCCCCGCGAGGTTTGCGTCAGTTGGTTGTGCCTCAAAGACACGCTCCGCTTGTTTAGCAGTGGCCTCCGCTTGTGCAAGGCATTCAAAGATATCCCTGAAAACCTCCTTATTCCACTATTTCAAACCTTGTTTGAGTCGTTTCAGTTTCTTGGCTAGCTTGCACATGCCAGTCCCCAGCGCCGGCGTGTCCGAAGTTTCCTTCATGATAACTAAGAAACCCGGGTGCCTTGACCACATATTCTGGAAGCAAAATGAGGAAGGGCCCAAGTTGGTTGTAGTCTTCACCTTGATCAAAAGAGGAAATGATCCGACGACGCTCGCCGCAAGTGGCGGACTGAGGTAGCGGTGAATGCGTCCACCTATTCGCTAGAGAAGAGCACCCTATCTAGCCTTTGCCATACCCGGTGATCCGTCCATGTATACTGGCTCCCTTCAAACCCCACGCCAATCAAGTCGCTATCAAATATCCCTTGATAAACTCCTCGATAGAGTGGTGAGAGGGGTAAACACCATTGGAATGCTCCGATACAGAGATCATGGAGTTAAAATTGCCGCCAATGAACCACAATGAGGTGTGGTCGCTCATCGACCGCATAAAATCCCAGATGCTGCCTCGAGCATGCTTATCACATTTTACATACACAAGGGTGCACAAAATTGGATCTTTTGCGATGGGGACCTGAAGGCGCAAGTGTAGGATCTGCTCGTAATCTCTCATAAACTCATAGTCCATGGAGTCCACCATTAAGCACCAAATACAATTATTACAGTTGCATACCATAGTACCGAAACCAAGCCGTCGATTATTGACGGGGCTCAATTATTCTCACTAGCATTAGCTTATCTCTCTTACAAAGTCGTGTAAAATCGTTTGTTTATTTTCTATACCATGTACGTTCCAAATGAGTGCATTTATTAGTGGGATTGAGATGATGTGGAGGTGGTTGTGCAGGACTACGAGTCATGATTCGATCTTGTTTACTAGCAAAACGCCCTCAGTTGATGTCTACCCTGTGCTTTAGCTTCAACAACACCGTCATCATCTGCCACAAGGTCGAGTGTGGCTTCTTGTTCTGGGAGGTTCTAGGATGATCCCTTATTTTCGCGTTCATCGTCCATGCAAGCATTGGGTACATGACTCTGAATCGACGTCATGGCACCTTCATGTTCAGGGGGCGGGCTCAAAGAGGCAGATCGTGTGTATGGGGTTTGTGTCTGCGAGGTCAGACTCCGCCGATTGTCCCTCATGAATAGGTTTCCCCTTGTTCTGCTGCCCGTGGACCGACTTGGCACCTAAACTCTCTACTATTTTCAGGCTCGACATGCTATCGGCCTGTTTGTTCCCTGTGTTCCCCCTTTCCTTGGTCCCTGACTGTGTAGTTGTAGTTGCCGCTTCAACCTCAATGGTAGCATTAAGCTCCAAGCTCGCCCCTGGTGTAGTAGAGGCGTGTTGTCTTCCCTGTGTAAGTCCGTGGTTTTGGCCTTGCGTTTATTAATCAGGTGATGTAAATTTGGGGCTTCGCTCTTAGGCTGTTGATCAGTCCCCTTTTCCTGACCCTATTTGCATTCTTCGACACCGTGACCTAAGTGGAGGCATTGGGAACAATATTTTGGGCATCTTTCATATGTCACGGGCTGAGCAAAGTAACGACCCTCCATGCCAATCGAAAGTGTCGCCGCCGTTGTTTCAGTTGGTCAACCTCCACACAAACCCTAGCTGCACTCGAACAAAGGCCATCTATCGTGGTTTCGTCCAACTTTAAAGGTGATCTGATCAAACTTGCAATGCCGAACCATGCCTTCTTGTCGAATAAGTGTATTGGGAGCTCTAGGAAGCATATCCACACCGGAGCGATAAATGATTCGATCATTGGGTTAAAATCACGCGACCACTTAAACATACGCATCGGGTACCCATCGATAAAGACAATTTGTTTCAACCTCAGGCGAGCGAGGTCCTCCTCATTATGTAACTTGATGATGACATGCTTGATATAAATCATCCCAATAGAGTACACCCCGTATAACCCTAGTTTCGAAAAATAAGCACGAATAGCTGCCATGCTAGGGTAGCCATGGGAGAATTTGCCGACGAGGGCAAACCACAAGTGAGCAGACAATTTTTCAGTTTCAACCATGGTGAAGTTGATTGCCCGACCACCTCGATAGATGCGCAGCTTGCCAAAATACTCCTCCGAGTTTGAGAAGATCTTCTTGGCGGCTTGAGGGGATAGAGGTTCCCCCGCCGCACGTAGGCCCTCCTTAGGGGCAGACAGGAACCTACGTCGGCGATTCAGTGGCTCCGGGAGGGTGGAGGTCGTTAGGGTTAGGGTTGGCGTTGAGAAGAGTTGCAGTTGTCATGGTCTCTCCAAAATCGTGATTAGTCATATATCCGAATCAATTTGAAAGCCACAACAGACATGAGAGTGTTTTTTTTTTTTTTTTTTGGCTTTTAATCCTCAAGTGAGGTTTCTTTTTCTTCTTCATAGCAAAAACTAGTTTCAACACCAACATAATATCATGGACTCTGTTGTCTATCCCAAATAATTTCTTAGGGGCCCAAGTTCAATTCCATGTTGTAAACAACTTACCATAAGTTTAGACCACATGTTTCATTTGAAACCTTTGTTTTGCCCCAGTTCATGCACTTGCATATGTTTGGTCCCTTAGCTTGCATAGGGACCTATTTTGAGTGAGATTGAATGTTTTGCTTAAAGCATGAGGAAGTTTTTGAGTGTCATCACCTGTCATCAACCCCCTATCCAAAACTCCTCTCGATCTTCGCATTATTTTTATTACTAAGACACTTAATTAGGGATTTGTGTATCTCATGTCGCTTTTTAATTTATTCGAGTATATATATATATATATATATATATACTCAACTAAATTCTTTTTTCATGCCTTGATGGATTGGAACATGATTTACTTCAAAGACAAGTCTTTCTTTCCGGTCAACAATACTTGGTCATCCATGAAGATGAAAATCAACCCATGGAGAAAGGGACAACTTTGACGACTCACATTCCTCTTATCGATCAATACGTGAGCTATACCAGAGATTGATGAATCCACTCCACACGGTGAATAGTCTCAAGAGGTTCCACTAAGCAAGACTTCCAAGTTGTGGTCTTTGCAAGCAACTCATTACCGTTGTTCCAACAACCAAGTCTTTTACCACATTAGGTCGCCACTTTGTTGAATGAAAAGCCAACAAGACACTATTCAACTTTTCAGCGAGTTCTGCTATATAAAAAGATTTTGGGAGTAGATCTGTGTGAGCACAAGTTAGTTGCAGCCCCAAGTATATGACATCGTGTATGCCTCATTATTTATTTATTGCCGCAATTCCGACATCATCAAGGCATTATGTGAAGCATGGTGCTCGTCAACTAATACTCTTATGACGTTCTTCAAATAGTTTTCTACCTCATTTTTGAATTTGCATACCCTTGTTGGACTTCCTATGAAAGGATTTCCTTTATGATGAAGTCGTCCCAAGTGCCAAGGAGCTTGACAGCACTGACAAGAGGAGACGAAGATTTGTGCCTCGGTCCTGTAAGTTCTTGCTCCATGCTTAGCATTTGCTTGAAGGGATTAGTAATGATGGTCAACCTTTTCAAATCCCTACCGACAAGTAGATCAAATTTTGGTTTAAAAGATCTACGAAGTACTGCGAGCCCCTCCACGTACAGAGAAAAAAGTTGTTAGTCCTAAGTCGACTCATAACCCTTCCAGAACCTTTGGCATAATGGCAAGTGGTCCAATGCAGATTAGGCGTTATTCTCGGAGCTTGGTGTTGAAGGAAGTTTAATGGAAGAAATATTCTTGGCGGCGTACTTGGCATATTGGCTTTACACCTTTACTCTTCCCATTCAAGATGTCGGTTCAATACGTTCAACTGTTTTCAAAGTGGCAAGTGTCATGGCAGCCGATCGAAGGGTTGGTCTTGTTTTTCTTGTCTTGGCTAGCATTTACAAAGGTTCGAACAGGATTTCTAACTCCCCAACGCCAACTCGCATGCTCCATTTCTGGTTCACTTTATTTATAGTTGGATATCCTATTATTTCAAGACTCACTACCAAATTTTGCAAGGTGTTAGTCGACCCAAAATGACACTTCTCGCAGACGAAGGAGGAGCAAAATACTATGATCCACAAGAGCCGAGAAAGTGACTTCACAGAGGTGTTATCTCATGGACTTGCAACATGATTGTGACGAACAATAACTTCTCATATAGATGGTGGGCATGCCAAAGAATCTGAAGAAACTTAATTCATGATCGTGCGTTTAAAATATCTACCTTTGTAGCATGGCGATCAGTTTACTGTCGAGTCCTATAGCCCCAATCGATTTAGTTGTCAATTTGGTTTCTTCCAATAAATGACGGGAATTCTTTCATGAGACATTTACAATGCCTCCTAGGAAGGTGGTTTCATTATTGGTGTTTATGCATCTTATCTAAGAAAGTTCTCCTATGAGGCGTACAAAAAGTGGTGGGCCGAAATTCATGGTGGCTACCTTGAAGAAAACGTGGCGAGGTTGCTTCCTTCAATCCCAAGTAAGATTTCTTGTGAAGATAAAGAATGTGGTGAAGGACTTGCCCAAGATCAACCTCGTGAGCATGTTATTTCTCTTCCTCCCAAACGTAATCCTCAAGTTATTGAACCCCGTATAGTGAGCAAGAAGAGAAGCGTTTCTCATCCCTTGGAGGTGATTGGAAGTAGCAACCTGGTCGTCATTGAAAGAGGCCGAACAGGGATGCCAACCATTCAAGACCAACAAATGTTGATGTGATGGTAACGTATCAAGTCATGCACCATCAATGTTGAATTTTGTCAAGCATGTTATTGTTTTTTCCTTAAGATCCTCTTTTGTTCCTAACTCAAGCTGATGCATTGTCATAGCTCAAAGATGAAGTCTTAGACATTGAAAATGATGAACTTCGCAGAACAGTTAAGGACCGACTTTGGGGTCTAAATTGTTGGCTACAACTCTTCCATTTGGAATGGGGCTTAAGAGGGAAAAAAAACTTTTTGTCATTCCAAAGTGTCGGTATTTGAAGGCGAGAGGTTCATTCTCAATCAATGAAAGGATTTCCTTCCAAAAGATGTGAAATGATCTTCTCATAAAGATATCAACACTCCAATTGACTTCACTTCGTCAATCAAATACGATATTTACTTCATTTTTTAATACATGAGGAGCTTTGAGAAGCTTGACATTTTAAAAGTGGAAGAATCGTTGGACGTGTTTTTTGCCAAGGTTGCTGCTTATGAAGAAACAAGATCATTGTCTTCTGAAAAATAGTCCAAAAGTCTTCTCAAGCTACAGTTAAAGGAAGCCAACAATGGTCAAGCTACAGAGAGTGAAGAGGCTTCTAAGATCTAATCCACTATATATAAGTTGGATTGTATTGAACAGGAGCTTGTGAATTTGAAGGAACAAAGAACGAACTTGTGTGTCACTCTGAAGGGACAAAAGCAACTTCTTCACATTGCACAAGTCGAAGTTCATGATATCGAGAAAGATATTGCAACGCTTGAGAATACCATCCCACTCAATGATGAAAAGGTTGAGAGTTTAGAGGCTTCAAAAACAAATCTGGAAGTCCTCAAGTTAGAGTTAAAGAACTTGAGTCCATTTGCTTGAGATTTGTTTAGAACCTTTTATTTTATCGTATTTGATTCTTTTTTTCTAAGTTATGAACCTCGATGTTTCTTTTGAGATTACGTAATAGAAGTTTTTCTTTTTATTTCCATCTTGCAATCATTGAGCATGCTTGAAAATTTTCCATTTCGACGACTTCATATGAGAAATAAAGTTCCTTTAAATGTTATGACTTAACTCAGAAATATCTAAGCTGCCTACGTATCTCATCAAGAGGATCAAATCATTATGTAGTTTAAGGGTACAAAATATTCATTTGGAGAATGGAGGACCGTTCACAGTTTAAACTCATACGGGCTAGGAGTTTCTTTATTCTCTTTTTTATTTTTCATTTATTTTTTCATTTTTTTGTTTTTTTAAGCGTAGTATCACTTCAAGAACTTAACATTTACCACGCCTATCTTCAAGCCATCTTCAACATCTTCTTCTTCAACATCATCATTTTCAATTAAAGTGATGTGGTAAGCTTGGTTAATATTTTCTTCAGCACCATTGCTAATATAATTAGATCATGCTACACTTTCCCTATCATCTTCATCACCATATTGAGCTTGCATGAAGATCGTGGTTTGTACTTTAACCTTTAAGACTCTTTCTCATGATATAGTGAAGGTCGTGTGATGTCTCATTCTAGAAGGAATCAAGCTTCTGAGCTTTCGTGTACATGAGGACTTGACATTATTCTTCGAATGTGCGGCCACCTTGAACATGCATTTCTTTTGATACAACACTCTTGTGCATGGACCAAGTCTATCGAAGACAAATCGATTGTTGATTTCTCCATGTATTATTCTTTTATGTAGGCCAAGTCTATTGAAGATAGATTCTCGTGGATTTCCTTCCTTCTTGCCATCATTCTTTGAAGAGAATTCTTCAGTAATATAATTGCTGTTGGCCCTCTTTATGGCGATGCGCATAAGGCTTAGGAGTGGTCAAAATGAGACCTACTCAGGAATCTTGAATTGTATGTCCCTTCTTTCACGCATTGAGTCCATGTACTTGTTTATCATTGGCTTTCGGGGGGAGTTTCCTTAAAGTAACCCTTCTTGTAAATTATATTTGCTTTCTCAAGAAGCCTATACACTTTGGGGTCGAAACCTTTTGTAGTTTTTAGCTCTAAAGTTCTCGTGCTCCATTTCAGGTCCTTGAGTTGGCCGCACGAACCCTTTGAGTGGTTAAGGCTTTCCTGAATCAAGATTTGCCAACAAAAGTACCAAATCTTTTAGTGAGTCAAATCCGACGAGGGGGGATTTTTCTTCTATACTGCTTTCGTTGCCGCCCACTAAAGAGGTCGCTTTGCTTTTACTTTCCTCAGCTTGATTGGTTTGTTGTTCGAAATTTCCAATGAATGAGTCTTGATTAGCTTTTGTACTCCTAAGATAGTATTTAGCATCGACGAAACGAGACTCAGCCTCAGTGAATAGTTTATCATCATCGAGCACTTTCTTCACAACACTATCTCGTGAATACTTGAAGCACTGGTGCCAAGTAGAAGGAATCAATCCATTCTCATGTAGCCAAAGTCGGTCGAGAAGCATGTTGTATGATGTCTTGGCATCTATGACATGGAACAATGCAGTTGATATTGTATCCTCCATCAACAAGTTTATTCTTATGATGCCGAGAGCCCTTTGCCCCCTTTGGTTGAGTTAGATCATCATATGACTATTTGTTAGTTCGTCCATGGGAACCCACAACTCCTTCATTATGTGTAATGGCAGAATATTGACTGCAGAACCTCCATCAATTAATACATGACTGGCCTTTTGCTCATATGCATAACAACTTACGAACAATGGCATGTTATACGACTTGGAGCCAAGTAGTAGATCTTCATCAGTAAAGGTCATTGTTGACATGCATTCATCCGCTGACAAACTATACATGACCCTTTGCCGTTAATATTTAGTGGCACGGGACCAATAGTGTCAAAATTTTATGATTTTGGAACTAAAAGTGTCGACCACGTAAAGTGGGGGACCAAAAGTGAAAAGGACCCTATCTAGTGGGACCAAAAGTGCAATTTTGCCTTTTTATTTTTAAGTATTTTATATATCTAATTATATTTTCAATATTATATATCAAGTTTATATTCAAAATTCACCATATGTTAGAATTAATAATCAATATCTCATATTTTAATTTTAAATAATAATAAAATATGATATTTTTATTTATATTATCTAATATTTATCTAAGAATAAGATTAATTGCCAATTTATAAAATTTTGATAATTTTTTTTGTAAATAATTATTTAGTATAATGCATATGATTTTTTGATTATTATATTTCAATGAATTTGTAATCTCTAGTACTTTTGCAAATTAACAACTTCTAACAATTAACTTATATATTTTATATTTATTTGTACCAAGAGTCATAGTATGTAATCTATTTTACTATTTATAACTTATGTTGAAATTTGACGATTCTCATGAATTAATCAATAATAACAAGAATGATGGTTGAAAAATTTTACTTATTTTCATTGTTATCTCATTATATAATTGTATATATATATATATGTACATAATGTGTATGAAGTACTCTTTGATTTCTTCATTTTATTTTGTATAATTGAAAATTATAAAAATTTCAACCGACATCACTATATTTTTAAAAATGTATGTTCATGACCATTCTCATTTTACTTTTAGAAAATAACTTGTATTTATTTATTTTATTGAAATTAATAGATTGTATAATTTAATAGAAAACTTTATCTAGACAAATATATTTTTATAATTTGATAAATATATAACTTGCATGTATTTAGACTATTTGATGTATATTTTTTATACTGTTACTAATTATGTTACTACTAAACCAATATTAGATATATAACAAAAATATTATCAAGTCATATTCAATAAGCAAGCTTGTTGAATTTAATTTTTTATTTATTCATATTTTGGACTTTTATATCTTGTTGAACCAATTACCGTTCAAGTCCTAAATTTTTAATTTGAATGCCAACAACACAACCTTATTGTAATATGATCAAATTTGTTCCAAAAAGAATACCAAAAAAAAATTGAGCTTGTGAACTTGTGAGCAAGCTCAAGCTCCAGCTGGAGCCTACTTTTTTAGGCTCGTCAAGCTCGAGCTGGAGCCAAAAAGTTTAGCCAAGCTTGGCTCGTTTGCACCCTTACTCGTATCTAACTTATTATATCAACAACTCTTTACATGCAATATATTGACCTTTTGATGGTTGTTATTTCATTTAAGTCACTTCGAAATTTCCTATCTTAAAGCTACGTAAAACAATATTTTTAATCTCGGACCGGACCGGCTGGTTCGACCGAGAACCGGACCTATGACCTGTCCGGGTATCAGTATAAAAACGGGGATGGTCAAACCCGGTATGAACCAGTCAAGCCTGGCCAGAACCGGCCAAACCCGGCAAAAATCGAAATCGGTCAAACCGATTTAGACATAAAAATAGAAGAAGAAGATGAAGAAGAAGAAGAAGAAAAGAAAGACTAAAAAGAAGAAAAGATGTTGGAGTTGAAGGGGTGGCGATTCTGACGGTGTTCATGGAGAGGCTAGAGGAGGTGGTCGTTCTGAAGAAAACGAAGAGGCTAAGTCAGATCTGGGACTCCGATGAAGAGTGGGATGGAAGGGTTGGGGGTTTGGGAGGTGGGGAGGGCACGATTTGTGCTAGTGCCATTGTTCTTTGACAAAGAGGGCACCGTTGTGAGGAAAGCCGTTGTTTCCATGGTTCAAAGTCGCGGTATCGGCGATAATATCGGTGGGTATTCTTTCACATCGGTCATGGCATATCGGGATATTATCGGGCGATACCAAGGAAATATGTTATATAATGCTTTAAAATTTTCAAAAAATTTAGTGAAATTATAAAAGCAATCAAGCACCACAAATTACTATGTAATATTACAAACCAAAATTTTATAATATCATACATAGGAAAAATTAATTACAGAAATGCTTGAAAAAGGCTGAGTGAAATCTCATGTCCAGTTTCAAAATAATCTTTTATTTTCAGATTTGACTAATAATCAAACACTCAGCAGCTCATATTCAAAATTAAGCCACAAAATAAAGAGAATATTTCAACTCATTCGAATCAATGTAATAATGCGAAGAAGAGAGGGCAGAGGAATAAAGTAACAAGAAACTCTTAATAGACTTGCGGATGTTCACATGATCCTCTTTCCAGCCATCCACAATTACTACGACATGAAACAATATTAAGAAATCATAACTTGTTGATCAGAGCCGTGACCAAATTAACATAACAAATGTGCAAGAAATAAAGGTTTCTTTCTTCAAAGAAAAAGAGAAATGGATGTGTTTACCTAATAGCTGGAAGCTCGCAAGAAGAAGCAATAGATGGAGATTAATGGAGCATGGAGGCTTGAACTCATTGTATCATTGATATCATCGGATATTATCGGCGATATCATCAGATACGATCGATATTATCATTGTATCGCCGATAATATCGGATGATATCGGATATTATCGGCGATACAAAGCTATCTCGGATAATATATGATATCGTCCGATTTTCTCGGATTGGCACTGGCCGATCCGGATACGTATCGGCCGATATCATCGGATATCCAGTGTTTTCAAACCCGGACCGGACCGGCCGGTTCGACCAGTCCGATCGAGAATCGGATCTAAGGTCGGTCCGAGTGTTAGTAAAAAATCCGGCGTGGTCAAACCCGGTATGAACCGGTCAAAATCGGAGAGAATCGGCCAAAATCATCAAAAATCGGCCATTTTTGAATGGTCAACTCGGTTAGAATTTTATAAGAAAAAAATGGAAAAAAGAAGAAGAAAAAGAAGAAGAAGAAGAAGGGAGATGAGGCTAAACAGAGGTGCTGGAAGAGCAGACCGCGGCGCTACTGGTTGCTGAATGGCAAGTTCTTCAGAGTTGCGGGCCTTGCCGCTGCTGGTTGCTGAAGCGGCGCAATGCGAGAAGTTATGAAGAAGAAAAGCTGAAAACTGGAAAGGTGTTTGGGGATGGGAAAGGAGGAAAAGTGGGGGAGAGTATTTGATATTTTGATAGTTTTAATATGATGACTAATGAGGCCCACTAGACTCATGGCCCACACTATAATCTCTTTAGTTTCAATTTTTATTATTCCTCAATTGTCAATTTTGTATTTTTTTTCAAATTTTAATAATAATTATTTATATTTTTAATATGTTTAACAAATTTGATGCTTAACTATTAACAGAGTTAAAACTTAATTTTTTTTATAAATTATCAAAGATAATTTATAACATTTTATATATTATTATAAATTATATTCATTCCTATAAATTGTATTAATATGTTATATGTATATATATAATACATGTATATTGTATAGTTCGGGTCAATCGATTTTTTTAATCCGATTCAATCGATCGAACTAATGACCCAGTGACTCAATAACTTATCCTATTTAACTACCGGTCCGATTTTCAAAACATTATGGATATTCATCGATACTTTGAATCATGGTTGTTGCCTCTTGAAGTTGAAGGAAGAATGGTGTTTACTGTTTATGGTTAGAGGGTGGGACCAGAGATGTGGTGGGGGAAAAGAGTCAGAGGTGTGGGGCGTTGTGTACTGTGTAAGGAGAATAATTGGTTCATTGTCCACTAGCCCAATACATTGTAATTGTAATTTTAATTTTTATTGATTTAAATTTTTTGAATTCTAACAGAGTTTAATGTTATTTTTTAATTTATTTATTTTATGAATTGTGGAAAATAAATTATAAATATATTATTATTATAAATTGTATTCATATTAAAAAAAATTATACAGTATTGAATTTAATTTTTTGTATTTTTTATTAAATTTTATTTAAAAAATTATTATTGTTGTTAATTGAATGGAATTTATTTTTTATTTTTTAAATTTTTTTATTTGAATACATTCTGTCTTTTAATTTCATCAATTAATATATAATGTATATGTTATATATATATATATAATAGGTGCTTAGTCAATCGATTTTTTAATCCGATCTGACCGGTTGAACCAGTGATCCAATGACCTAGTAAATTGAACGGTTCAATTCTCGGTCCGATTAGGAAAACATTGACGTAAAACATTTGTTACTTCTAGACTACGACAACAAACCTCTAGTAGGGAGAGCATAAAGCTCAACTCCTGAGACTAACTAAAATGGCTTCCTCGAGATAATATAATACGACAACCCCAAAGCTAATTAGCATTTTTCAAAGACTTTGAATTACCATTTGATGAGTTCAAGTGACTGACTTTCTTGAGGTATATAACACTATGCTTCGGAGCTAAAATATCTCTGATTTGAGATCTCCAATGAAGTTTCTCCAGAACAATCCAAGTGCTTCTTTTAGGTGAATAGATTAACACTCAGAAGCTAACTTGAGAATTCTTGAAAACTCCTCTAGGTAATGACATTGCGAAAACTATTAAGAGGGTGTTTGGCTAACCTTTTCAAAACATCTTATAAGCTCCTACATTTTATAAGATGTTTTAGAAGATTATAAAATGTTGGATCTTATTTCTAAAATGAGCTCCTAAAGTGTTTGGGTAAAATAATATGTTAAAGCTTATAAGATGTTTTCACATTTTATAAGATGTTAGGGTTTTTGGGATAATAAGGTTTTTTTATTAGAAAATGACCAAAAATGATATGATCTTATTAATTAGAATCAAATAAATTATTATTTTTGTTGACACATTTTGTTTTAAAATATTTTTAAATTGATTTCGTAAATAGTACACATTAGTTTAACTTCAAATATAAATTTATTAGATAATTTTTTTTATAAAAAAAATGGCGGATTATGACCTAAATTTTGAATAAAATAATATATATGTACATTCATGCTAGTCGAATATTAATATAGATATGCATATGTTTTCTCTCTTGACGCAATGACTATTTCTAATTGTATAACTTATAATATTTTGAATTTATATTTTTTCAGTAAATATAATATCATAGCAATCTTATTTTTTTTAGCTGTAATAATTTATTATTTAATAATAAAGTATTTTCTCTTTTTTAAATGTAAAAAAATTTAATAACAATAAAGAATTTTAAAATTCTAAAGAGAGAGTATTTATGTGTGTGTGGGTGTGGAGAGAGAAACATTGTGTGTGTGTGTGTGTCAATGTTTTAAAACCCGAACCGTTCATTGAACCGGAAAATCAAGTGGGTTACGGGTCACTGGTTCAACCGTTGGGTCAACATTGGTCGGACCAGTGACGTCATAAATACGTCATAAATAATTATTAATATTTTTAAAATAATATTAATATACTTAACAACCTATCTTTTTTCTAAATTTCACTCTTTTTATTTGACATTAATAGTTCAATATGATATATCATTATAATAAAATAATTTTGAAAACAAACTAATAAAGATCAAATACAAGAAACATTGTACAAAGAAAAATATTTCGATTCTTTTTAGTTAAATGAGCAAAAAAAACAAAACAAAAAAGGAACAAAAAATGAAGTAATGAACATTCTTTTATTTAACTAAAATCAATTAACAAATGTAAAAAATCTAAAATTTAAATTTAACAATTTCACACTTAACAGTTAACAAAAATAATCTAAGTTTAAGAGAAATAATATTTTCAAACTTAACAGAACTAATCTACGCTCAAACTTAAATATTTCCAACCCATCATTACTATCTAATCTACCCATCTTCTACAATCTACACTTCTTCAATCTACAATATACACTATTTGGGCATGTTTACTATGGAGTATTAACAAGGATATCCTTGTTAATCACCCATAGTAACATGTTTACTAGAATTTCGCCCAGCCCGCTACAATATGGGCTGGCTCGTTATAACACCACAAAAAGTGGTGATTAGAGTCTCAGCCAAAGTGACCAAGATTAGAAGCACCCTTTCCAGGACTATTTTTTGGTGTCTCTTTTGCCCTTACTTTGCCTTACCAATTGACACATTTGACCTTAAGTTTCATAAGAATTACCACCAACCTGTCAGGTGCACTTATTGCACCTGACACAACTTTTAACTACTTCACCAGCTCTTCTTCCTCATTCAACTCTACTTCACTGCTCCGAAAAGAGGTAAGTGAAGAATATCTCTTCTTCTCGACGAAAGATTTTTTTCAAATTGTTGAGCTGCCATTATAACTGATTAATTGAAGATTGTGCTATGCAGGAATTTGGGAATTATTCACGAACAAGTACCAATAGCCCCCAAATGCTTTGTAAAAATGACCCAAGAAAATATTAACAAAGGAAAATTAAAATTATTTTAGCAGCTACCATTAAAAAGGATGCGAAGCTGTAATATGGCCATTGATACCTGGAATGTACTGAAGAGTTATATTAGAGGAGGTGACCGAAGCTAGATGTTGATTTCGCTGGATTTGCTTCCAGAGGAGCGAATGCAAATCTTGAGTTTGAGAGAATGAAAGAGGGGAACAGTGGCTGGGGAAATGAGAAGAGCGACCTATGTGAGGTGAGTTGGGGTTTTATGATGTGATGTTTTGTCCTATTGCTGGATAAAATGGTAAATTGACATAATAATACATCTATTACTCCATAGAAGTAAACATGAGAATTACAGATCCAGGAGAATATCCACCACATTGTGCCAAAAAGTAAACACATTAATAAATTGTCATATAACCATTTGTCTCTAAAACAATCCTAAATTAATATTTGGCCATGTTATCCTATACCCCATAATAAACATGCCCTACAAGTATTGTCGGTGTTGTTGAATATTAAGAAATTGAAAATAGGGGAGAGAAATTAGGGATTTTATAATGCATTTATACAGAATATTGACCCGGCCGGTTCAATCAACCCAGCACCGGGTCAATGCAAAAAAAATAGGAGTTTTTCGCAAAGTAATGCATTTTGTTCACCGGTCGAACCACCGGGTCGAACGGTTTTCGCCAAAAAAAAAAAAAAGCAGTTTTTTGCCTTGTCCGGTTTTTAAGCTTTATACGGCCCCTTTTGTGGCCCGAGTGGCGGTTCGGGCTGTATATGATATTTATGGATTTTAACATAATCTTATAGAGTGTCAATGCAAATTATCCTATTTCATATGAACAATGGGTATAACGTGTAGCCACTAACTGACGCAATAAGCATAAATAATTACTTTAATAAAAAGATGGAATAATTATATTTACACCTCCTAACCTATGGTCTGTTTACATAAATCACTCATGTCTTTTGAATAATTATACATACACCCACTAAAATATCACTTACACAAACCATTCCTATATTTTTAGAAAATTACACTTACACCCCTCAAAAGTATCGACATTATTACACAAATTACCCTCATTTTTTGACTATCAATGATGATTTCTGTAATTAAGCAAAAAATAAGGGTGATTTGTATAAATAAACTATAGAACAGGGGTGTATATATGCTTATCCCAAAAAAGATTATAGATGTTGCATGTTGACAACTGCTAAGCCTGTTGACTTTTGAAAAATGAGTTTGGTGTTTTCAGGCTCAGTCGATGACACCCCTTCGGGTGCCCACCCAATTTCATGGGTGCTCGACATGTGGCAAGGTTTGCTTTTTTTTTTTTTTTCTTTAGTTTTATTGTTCAAGGTCTAATCCTAATGTTAAGAATTTAATTTTGGATTCTTAATAAAACTTTAATCCAAACCACTAATTTTAAAATGTGCAATTTAAATTTGTTTATGGATATATATATCTTATATTTATATCTTGCATCCATCATTTTTTAAAACAAAAATTGAGTTTTTTGGACTTGAAGTCTTTTTATTTTTCCTTTTATGTATTCCTTTTTTTCTTTTATCTTTCTAATAAAAAATTATATTAAAATATCCTCTAAGGAGTTTGTAATATATTATTGGAATTTCAGTGGAATTAGTATATAATATCAAGAGTTTTTAACATATTAACAAAATTAATTTCAATAAATACATACAAATATACATAAACTTCTAGTGTTCTTGTGAGAATGTATTGAAATTTAGCTACTAATATTTCAATGAATTTGTATATTAGTAATATATAAATCAAAATTCATATACAAAGAAAAAAAATGTTAGTGTGAATTGATATTACAATAAACAAAACAAAGGAATAGTTCATATTTTAAAATTATTATTAAATTGAATTGACAATATTTTATATTTTTATTTCATTAAAAAAATTATTTTGTCAAAACACGTCAATTAACACAACACTTTCCTTGATTTTTTTTTTCACAAATATTCTTGTGTAAGGTGGTGAAAATAAAAAAGCAAGATGAAAAAATGAAAGGTGAAAACTTAAAAGTAAAAATAAGTAAAAATAAAACTAACAAAGTAAGATGGGCCCCACCACCACATGTCATCTATTTGTGGAATTGGGTGGGCACCCGGTGGGGTGGCATCGACCAAGCCGTGTTTTCATTAGGAATGCCTTGTCTCCTCGACCAAAACCCCAGGTCGCGGCATATAGTTTCAATATTTAACTATAACAAAGGATAAAATAATTCAAAACAGAAAAATAAATAGGAAAAAAACAAGCAATCCCTGTGATATTGTAAATGTGCAAATTACCCCCTATGAAAAATAAAATAGTAATTTACCTCCCTGCATTTTTTGAAATAAATCAATTTACCTCTCCGTGTTTTTTAAAATAGAGCAATTTATCTCCCTAGACAAAGAGGTAAAATTGCTAAAATTGCTCCATTTTAAATAACAGGAAGTAAATTGCTATTTGTTTTTCATAGGGGGTAATTTCCTCATTTGCAATATCATAGGGAGGTAAATTGCATTAAGCCCAAAAATAAAGTCATCATCTTAGTTCATGACTAAGAAAATTTGCATGATTAAATTTACAAGATATTTTTGTAGAAATGAATCTAATTATTGCTTGATTATATAGCTAGTTTAATTATCATAGACAGACTGAAGATTGTTTGTGGTTGTGATTGGCACCACCGTACACCTAAGCATGATATTTCTAAATGATCACAAGGTCGCTACCTGCTCTAAGGATAAGGTATTAAATGACCTTTTTAGAGACAAAAGGATGATATTTGTCTGATTTAGTGTTTTTACATGCTTCTTGCACCTTTATCCGGCCTCTTGGTTTCGTACAATCACTTTAAACCGACTTTGCAAGCAAGGGATAAAAGAATTTAAGGTTAATTACACTTAGACCCCCTCTAAAAATGCATAATTACACTTTCCCCCAAAAAAGTTTTAAAATTACACTTACACCTCCTCTGAAAATTCTTTATTTACACCTGATCTCCATTCGTTAAAGTTTGGACGGAAAATGTTCATTTCAACAAAAATAATTACATAGATTTTTAATTTTACCTCTCATTTAACATTCTCGTGTAATAATTTTGTACTTATAAGGAAAAAATATAATAATATTGGTCTCGCTCCATATATATGCATTACACTTATCCTCGTATAAGTACAAAAATATACATGAGAATGTTAAATGATGGGAAAAATTGAAAATTTATGTAATTATTTTTGTTGACGTGAATATTTTTCTTCCAAACTCTAACGGATGGGGTCAGGTGTAAACAGAGAATTTTGGGAGAGGGTGTAAGTGTAATTTCAAAACTTATTTGGGGAAAAGTGTAATTATACATTTTCAGAGGGGGTGTAAGTATAATTTCAAAACTTTTTTGGGGAAAAGTGTAATTATAGATTTTTAGAGGGGGTGTAAGTATAATTAACCCAAGAATTTAATAACTAGCATTCTTATATTTCTTACTATTGTTTTTAATGCTCTTGTACTCTACCACCGGTCTCACTAAACCTTTGTTATATGTTTTGTGTTGTTTTCTCCACGTATAATTGTGTGACTTCTGTATCTTCTTGGTGAAGAATGAGCATGCCGCCTAGTAAGCATCAACCAATTGACAATTAAATTGCGTTTCTCTTATCAAATCGGTCAATAGTTTAAGTGAATGCCTTGTAATATATGTTAACTAGCGTGTGCCCCGTGCTATGCACGGGTTTAATTTTATTGTGGCTAAAATTATGTCCTACAAAAAAAATTATGTAAAAGTTAGATGAAACATAAATAATTGTTGGATGAAGAATCAATATCAATAAAATTATAAAAGTTTACAATTATCAAAATAAGAATGAAGAGGTATACATCCAATAAACTTAAATTTTAACTAATTATTAGTTTTATTGACTCTTCTGATATAATTGTTGGATGAAACATAAATAATTTTAATAAAAAAATATTTTTTATACTAATATCTATGTAACAAAATCGCATATCAATATTACATCATCTTATTATATAATATTACTATATAATATAATTTTCTATCATAAAACTAATAGTATGGTATCATTACTTCTATAGAATTGTTACCAAAAGGGAAAAGAAATATGTGAATATTACAGAACTTCAAGTAACTAATCAATACTGAAGAAATAATTAATACTAAGAAAATTATTAGTAGATATAAATATAATAAAATGAATAAAAAAATAGTTTTGGCAAAAAAATAAGATTATAAAGTATATGTTAAGTTTGCTTAAACGATATTATGTATTATCCTATTTTCATAACTTTGATGTCATGGAAGCCCACTAAATCATAAGAAAAATAACAATTGATCACAAATACAAAATTAATGTAATTCATCAAATCAATATCTGGAAGTCTGCTGACAATTTTACAAAGTTATTACTATAAAAAAGGAATCAAATATATATCTTACTTGTGCATGCAAGTAATTATTAAATTATTATGTAGAAATATATATATATATATATATATATCGATTATTTTATTTTGTTGAGACTTTTCAATATTAATTTTTGCTTTTTATGTTCGACTATTTAATATATTATTTGTATTTTTTTTTCTAATGTCAAAATTATATAGTAAAATCTCTATCGTTGTTTACTCTTTGCTACATTTGGTCCAAATCTCCATGCCCCTTATGCTATTGTTTCACCCATATACTAAAATATTAGCTCGTAATCTCAAACTCAAAGACTTATTTGAAACTTGTGAACGCATAAATAAAATAAATGGATTTGTTGTAAGTTGTTTGGAATAGCATGCTCGAAACTTAAGCCTGAAAAAGTAGAGAAAACATTAACCAACAAATAAAAATTGAAAAAGAAGTTAAATTCTTCAAGAAAACTAAAAATTAAATTAGAATTAAAAGTAGGCTATGACAAAATCTTGAACAGATTAAAAAAAGTCCCATTATATATAGTTAAATGAGATGAGAAAATGTGAACATCCTATAATTTCAAACTCAAAATAATTCTTTAAGTTTTGGAACGCATAAAATAAAAGTAAAAGAATTTGTCGTATGTTGATTGGAATAGCATACTCGAAACTTAAGTATGAAAAGTATAAAAAATATTAAACAACAAATAAAAATTCAAAATAAATTAAATTCATCAAAAAAACTAAAAAGTAAATTAGATTAGAAGTAGGATATGACAAAACGTTGAACAAATAAAAAAAAATCCCAATATATATACTTTAATGAGATGAGATGAGGTGGACATCAAATAATAACAAAATTATTAATTAATTGCATGGTATTAGGAAAATTTTTAGTCATTATTTATTAGTTACACAATGATGTCGCAATTTTAGCAAAAAGAATTATGAAAGAAAATTTGATAAGAATTTATGGAGAAATAATTGATTTAAAACATAAATTGTTTAATACATAGAAAGATTATTTTAGCATAATTAGAAATTATTTTTATAATTGAAGTCAATGATTCCAAAATTAATTATGCTATCCAATATGACATATACACAAATGGTTAAATGCATAGAAAGATTTATTTAGCACAATTGAATATCACATATACATGACTTTAAAAAAAACAAATTAAGATAATAAAAAATATTAAAATTCAAGCAAAATAAAAAATTTTATACCTGCTCGAGTACTCGTAATCTCTCCCTCTTTTTATAAATCTATAATTAAACATAAAAAAGTACATATAGATAAATTATAAAACAGAATAAGATAATAAAAAAAATTAAAACGCAAACAAAAGCAAAAATTTACGCGGGAAGCAAAATAATACGGGTTTAATCTACTTATTTTTTAAATCTATAATTAACACATAAAAAATTACATATACATGAATTACAATACAAAATAAGATAATAAAAAACTTAAAAATTAAACGAATACAAAAAATTCATACCTGCTTGAGTAATTCCTTTTTTTGTTTTTTGTGAAATTGAAGATCCTATTGACACAGAAAAATCACATATACATGACTTAAAAAAAAAACAAATTAAGATAATAAAAAATATTAAAATTCAAGCAAAATAAAATATTTCATACCTGCTCGAGTACTCATAATCTCTCTCTCTTTTTATAAATCTATAATTAAACATAAAAAAATTACATATAAATAAATTATAAAACAGAATAAGATAATAAAAAAATTAAAACGCAAACAAAAGCAAAAATCTTATACTTGCTTGATAAGTACGTGCAAAGAATGTAGAACGATTACATACTCTTCATGCATCCATATGTAATATTTTATGTGTATTTATTGTCTAAGAGTGAAAATTGCAAATGTAAATGACAAAACAAATTTCGGCTGATTGAGTGAAATATTGCAAATGTAAATGAAAAAATAAATTTCGGCTGATTTAAAGTAAAAGGGGTTGATTCATTGCAAAAGTGTATTTATTGTCTAATAGTGGAATGTTGCAAATTTAAATGGAAAAAAGAATTGCGGCTGATTTCAAGCAAATTTGTATAACAAATTTGTGGCTTGTTTGACTTTTCAATTTTAAAAAAAAAAAAAATTTTTGAGAAAGCAACAATATATATTATTTCTAAAAGGAAATCAATGTGGCCAATTAATTAAAATTATATAGTAAAATTGATTAGTTACTTGAAATTATTTAGCAAATTTATGGCGGATCAATTACATAAAATGGATTTACGGCTATTTCCATTTTTAATTTACGTATAATAAATTTATGGTTGATTTGACTTTCCAATTAATTAAAATTATATGATAAAAAAGATTAGTTATTAATTTTATTTGACTTTCTAATTAATTAAAATTATATGATAAAAAAGATTAGTTATTAATTTTCCATACTTAAAATTAGTTATAATAAAAAAATTAAAATTCTAGAAAATTAAGATTAGTTATATAATAGATTGCAATAAAAAACGGCTGATTCCATATTCATTTGACTTTCCAACTAATTAAATTATATGATAAAAAATATTAGTTATTAACTTTCCATACTTAAAATTAGTTATAATAAAAAAATCAAAATTCTAAAAAATTAAGATTAGTTACTTAAAACATTGCAATAGAAAACGGCTGATTCCATATTTATTTGACTTTTCAATTAATTAAATTATATGATAAAAAAGATTAGTTATTAACAATTAAGATTAGTTACTTAAAATATTGCAATAGAAAACGGCTGATTCCATACTTAAAATTAATTATAATAAAAAAATCAAAATTCTAATTACTAACTTTCCATACTTAAAATTAGATATAATAAAAAAAAATCAAAATTCTAGAAAATTAGGATTTGGTCAAAATTGAAGGAATTGGTCAAAATACTTCCTTCAAATATATATATTAATAGATTAGATCACGTTATATTATTTTCAATTTATCTTGGTGCTAATACATATTTTTGGGGTTTAATGTAATTTATCCCTTGTGATATTGTAAATGAACAAATTACTCTCCTATAAAAAAACTTAATAATTTATTTCCCGTATTCTTTAAAATGAAGCAATTTAACTCCCTAGGCAGGGAGGTAAATTGCTTCACTTTAAAAAATACAAGGGGGATAAATTGCTTCATTTTAAAAAATACGAAGAAATAAATTGCTAATTATTTTTTTTATAGGAGTATAATTTACTTATTTGCAATATTATAAGGGGATGCTTGCATTTTCTCCCCATTTTTTAGTGATACAATTGCAAAATCTTACTTATAATCACGATCATGACAAACGTAATTTAGTCGAAGTGGAACCAAATCAAAGCAAAAAGGAAATTTTGACTTGATTCCTGAGTATTCCCAGTGAATATTCAAGAATTGAGCAGTTGTTGATGGAGAAAAAATCTATCGGGTGACAACAAAGTCATTTTCACAAGAAAAGAATGCAAAAAAAAAAAAAAAAAAAAAAAAAAAAAAAACTAATATTTTAAGATCATCTAGATTGATCTTGATAAAGCATGTTGTTTACATATAACTAATTAATTGAGGGGTAAGAGGGAACTTTTCTTTTTTCTTTTTTCTTTTTGCTTTTTGGCAACGAAGAGAAGAATTTCTAGCTTGTCCGTAGCCAAACGTATAAAGTGTACTCGAATTGTTTACCCTCAGCTTTTTTCTTAGGTTGAATTACTGCTACTTCGCTCAATATTTGATATAATTATAAATATTTTTTTTATTTGTAAAATTATAAGTATCCCCCTAATTTTAACGTTCATCTAATAACGAGCTCATTCTGTACGTTTCCACTCAATATTTATAATAAACTGTCCAAAATACCCTTTTGAATTATAAATTGTAATTTTATATATTATTTTAAAAAAATTAAAATATTTTTTAAACTAATATTCTCTATGGATAACTTATTCTACCCATCCTCAAATTTTATTTTTATATTTTTTCAAATATTTCTTGCAAAAATAAAAAATTCAACATAATACTATTCACATCCCGCTTCGGGCATACATAATTATTTTTTTATTTCAAAAAATATTTATAATTTTTTAAATAATGAATGATCATTTATAATTATATCAAATTTTAATCAAAATAATTGTAAATTATCCTTTTTCTTATGAAATCTACAAAAAAGACTTTGACATGACGAATTATTGTCCTTCTAGAATAGCGTGTCCCTCAATTATTAAAAATGTTGTACTGTGTCAAATGAAGTCCTGTCCTTAAGTATTGAAGTGTGCTTAATTATTGCCATGTAAGTCATGAGGTGTCCTCGATTATTATCCTTTAAGGTCCTGTCTATTGTCCTTTTCAAAACCAATAAAATAAAGGAATAATTATATTTACACCCTGATCTATAATTTATTTACATAAATTATTCATGTCTTTTAATAATTATAAAAACCACTCTTAATAGTAAAAAAATTAAGAGTACTTTGTGTAATAGTCAATACTTTGAGGGATGTAAGTTTAATTTTATAAAAAATATAAGTGGTTTGTGTAAATACTTACATTTTAATAAATGTATGTGTAATTATTTAAAAAATAGAGGTGATTTGTATAAATATACCATATATTAGAGGGTGTAAATGTAATTATCCCTAAAATAAAATATCCCGAATAATTGTGTTGTGTATTACAAGGAATCCTATTTTTATTTTTATTTTTCGTTTGGTCTATGTGTACTTCCTATAAAAGGAAGGTTTGTGTCAAATGTTCGACACATACAAAATTAAAATATAATTATTTTAAGAGGCGATTCATATGCATATATGGTTTTGGATGAGAGTAGAATGAAATTAGAACGAGATAAAATTAAGAATGGATTTATTTTAGTATACTATTTTATTGTTTGGTATGGAAAAGAGAGTGAAAAGAGGAATCGAATAAAAAGAAAATTAAATAACTTATTTGTGTGTTTGTGAAGTTATACTCAAATTCTTTAAAGAAAAAGCAAAAAGAAAATCACATAAGTTTTTTTACATAAGAAATATTATTTTGAATATTACATTAACCATAAATTCATAATATATTTTTTGAATGTTTTCATACATTTAGATATCTATTAAATACTTATTATTTACAAACACACACATAATGGATGAATAGATCATTATTAATAAATAGTATATATATATATATGATGCCCCAAAATCTTTCATGGTCCAAAACTCAAATACATCCTCCACTAGCCCAGCTGGTTATCAATCGGCTGGCCCATTAGCTAGGAAGGTCAAGCCAACAGAGTTTACTTGTTTTAATGAGCTGGCAGGCCCAAGAAATAAGCTCATTGCAGCCGGACACGTCATCATA
This sequence comes from Sesamum alatum, assembly GCA_034509735.1. NCBI lineage: Eukaryota > Viridiplantae > Streptophyta > Magnoliopsida > Lamiales > Pedaliaceae > Sesamum > Sesamum alatum. Next base: position 11,812,335 of record JACGWO010000007.1, on the reverse strand, counting down.
CAGCTAAGCGGACACATTATATAGTTTTCCATCACATCAAGGCACGTCATATTGAAAGATCTCACTTAGATTATCACGAATTGGATTGCAATTGAGCTAATAAGCCACGACTAACAGCTTTCCGGAAATCTCGGCAAACCTGGCATGACTTGGTAAAACAGTCATATCTCTTTCAATGTTTATCCAATCACAAATGGTTTTTTTGTGGATGATAGCCAACTCAAAGGATTTCCAACCTTTACGGCACTCAACAACAAACTCCCGAATCTGGCTCTACAAATGGCTATAAATTGACTCATTGTGCAGTCGTCCAGGGTCATTCAATTCAACACTCTCTCTTTGGTAATTACACACTATTACACTCGTCTTTACTACTTGCCAGCTAGTTTAAGCTCAATTTACACGAATTATATAACTTACACGAGTTATTATCCATTATTCTTCACAAATCACCACTATTCTTATCGTATATTCAAATTTTCATTTCATTTGGAACTTTACTGAGTTAAGCATCGGAGTGTTAACCCCTCATTGTAGGTTAGTCCCCCCAAATCTTAGGATTCTTTTGAAAGTCCTTCGAAATTTTCAGTACCTTTGGACCTGGTATGCTTCATTAATGCCGTCTGTGGGAAATTCGACCATAAGACGTGAGAAATGGTCAATTCAGATAATGGAGGTGACGATAGATCTTTTGAGGGGAACACTTCCATACCTTCTGCAGCTGGATCCGCCATTCCATATCTAGATTAGGCTTTAGTTGTTTATAATGCCTCGGCTCCAGTTGGTGGTAGTCTGGCTCCAGCTGGTGGCGTACTCGCTCCAGCCCTCGACCCAACAGTTGGTCCCACTACTAGGAATCCGCTCTTCTATGAGCAGCTCCATTAGTTCATAGTGGAGACCATCCACTCGACCCTTCGCAGCTCCCAAGCTTGCAGAGCAGGATCCTCTTCTTATAAGAAACGAGGTTGAACACTCAAAAGTCAAGGCACTGATGAGCAGATCCCTGCAGGTCACCAGTCGGATAGGGTCCAACCTAATGATTTCGCTAGCAAGGAAGCGGCCACCTTTCGGCCACTTAAAATCTGGCACTCCTTGAGGAAAGAGATAGTGGAGCTCCACCAATAGGTAACAAGAGACGCTTTGCCAGCAGAGTGTTGCATTCCCTTCAGAAAGGACATCCTGACAGAAGAGCTCCCAGCTCATTTTCGACCACCTTAACACGTTCCTGCCTATGATGGCACCGACCGATCCAGTCGAGCATATTCATAGGTTTGAAAATGCAGCCTTGCTGCAAAGGTATACTTATGGTATTAAATATCGTGTATTTCTTACTACGCTTACAAATTCTGCCCAAAAATGGTTCAACCAGCCCCCAACTAGATCAGTGAGATATTTTGCAGAATTTAGCACCCTCTTCCTGGAAGAATCGGGTATGGTCAGGGAACGCAACGGAAGTGTAAAATATAAAAATTTAAAAATGGGTTCAAAAGGGTATTCCCTTTGAAGTTTCCCGGGTGATTTGTGTTTGTCAAGAGCATAATGATATAATATAAATATACTGGACATGTGGCTAAAGGATTAAAACAAAAGATACAAGTATTTAAACAAAAACATTACCTCTTTGTTTTTCTTACGTAGAACGGAAACAAGCGTTGCTCCCATTCGTTCCTATTTCTTTCGCTTTAGGATCCAAATTAGAACCCCGTCTAATTTGTCTACACCCCACTATGGAATAGAGTCTAACTCTATTGCTAGATAGAAGTTAAATGAAGGGAAGAAACAAAATCGTATTACACTATTGATTAGTGTATACGTATTTCTCTTGTTCTAAAACTTGAATCTAATTCAAGGAGAACTCAAAATATGGAGAAAAGATGAAGGAATTTTCGTGGCTTATGTGTTCTTAGAGGAGAGCAAGTGAAGTGAGAGAGCATTAGAGAATTATTGTGTGTTGTATTCTTTCATGTATTCACAATTCTAAAAACAAGTTTCCTCCAAGGTAACCTCTACAAACACATGCACATACTTCTCCCCATGAACCATCATGGCCTTCAAATGTGGAGGACTTGAAACTCCTTCTCAACTTGCTCCAACCTCTTGAGCTTGACTTCAAGCCCTGGTTCGATTTCGACCGGTTTTGATTTAATAAAATAAATCGAGACCAACCAAAATCCATAGGTTCCAAATTAATCCAATTAATTTTAAACCTTATTGAAATCCAAAATTTTATTTAATCTAATTAAATAAACATAAGCTCAAACACTAATAAATTGATCTAATCAATCAATTAAACTAAACTCAATAAATTAATCCAATTAATTTAAAAGTGCTAACCCCAAAATTAATAATCCAATTAATTAATTCTTCGGCCATCCATTTAATGGACTTTCCTAATAAATGATCCAAATATTTATATTCTCCTTGAATTAATTTAATCCAATTAAATTAACCTATTTCATCCAGAATTAATTCCAAATTAATTTCACTACTTCCATAGTGATTTGTGTGTGACTCTTTAGGTTCACCCTCATCTAGACTTAGGCTTGTGTCCAACACAATTAATTAATCAAATTCAATTTGATTAATTATTTCTGATTAACCATTAATCAGAAATGCCCGTCATCATGGGTGACCGTCTAGTAACGGTCCATGGCACTAGAGATTAGGTGAATATTGGTGTGAATATTTAGGCTCCCAAGTACCATACGGGTAGAGTCCTTCCATCATCCGTCTCCCTGTCTAAGTTTAGGGCATGGAATTGAGCGTCGGTTCCCATCCTGGACTAGACAACTATGCTCAACAACTCAAGATGCGTTTACTCTATTGATCAACCAAGGAAACCATTTCCTACTCGATCAATCGTTGTAGCCACAGAATTAAAGAGCTTAAACCATTTCAGAGCGCATAGGAGACTCAACTGTCACATACTGACAGCTGACGGATCCTATCTTGGAACCCATCATCCTCACTGCATACTCCGACTGCACCGGATAAGGCTTATAATGACGCATCCCAAATATGTTGTTATCCTCTAACGTAACTACTGGCCAAACCGTGCTAGGTACCACCCCTAACCATTGGATGTGGTTTTTCATCCAAACCACTTTCCAGAGCAACTTCGAAAGTTGCCATACATTCAACTTTCATGGTCTGTTGTGGTATCCCGCTTGAAACCTTTCCAAGCTACCACCTTACCATTAAGCCTGGATATACGTTCATACTGAGATTAGATATTATTCACATGATACTGGAAGCTAGTATCACTATAGCCTTCCAAAATCAACTCCCATTGAACGTGCATCAAGAACACTTCTTTCATCCTTATTCAGGTATTAAAGACTGTTCTCAACAGCTGTCTATTGCCTCCTCAGTACACACCCAATTTTCAATGTTATGTCCAAAGCATACACAACATCAGGTCTAATGCACCAAACATCGTAGCCATGCTGCCTACGACAAAGATGTAGGGGATGTCAAACATCTAAGCTTCCTCATCAGTCAACTGTGACTGAGTCTTGGACAACTTAACCCTACATATAGGAATCCAATTCCTTTCATGGAGAATTGCGTGAACCACACTCGTGTTTTAGTGTTCCCTAACATCTTAAATTCATTCCAAATGAATAAGACGTTACACATTTTAAACACTAGGAACACAACCAAACTCTCACTGACCCTCAAGCTCGTTATTGACCTAGTCATACTCCGTATGAGCTTGTCAAAACGAATATTCCAGTTACATGGAGTTTCAAACCTAGTTTGAATTCCATGTCAAATCACACGGCTCCAAATCATTGATTCGATCCAATGTCCAATATTACTTCTTCTTATGTCTTTTGCATTATAATTCAATTGACCGGACCGATCTAGAAACCTATACCTCTCAAGTATCTAAAATTGTTCTTGTCGTCCCCGGGAGGACTGGAATATAGTCAGTGGGCAAACTCGATTACAAATGATGTTTGCTATATTTTGCTGAGGTGTTGCTCTACTTGATTCCTCATGGAGCTATCCTCTGAAATTGAATTTCTATTAGGACAACCAGATACCTGTACAAACTTAGTTTGCCTCCCACTAGTCCCTTGAAGTATGCACGACCATCTCACATACTCAAGTAATTTGTAGGATACATGCTTGCCATGCCATATCCAATATGGCGTCTGGGCCACAATCTTTAGAATGTGCCATATTTTACAACTTGGCCACTATATTAAGAACACGCCCAGATAGGCCAAGGTAGTTCAGTGAAACACCAATCGAACCCTATCCAAAAAGGTTCAATTCTTCCCTTATTAGAGACTCCATTCAATTTTGTGGCGATCTAGGAAGAACTCCACTGAGTGAGAATTCTATTCTCATTTAGATACTTCAAGAACTCCCACTAAATACACATCACTTGATCCAATTGAAGATTTTAAGTTTGTAACCAGTTTCATTCTCCACTTCAGTCTAATTCGCCGAACCTTCTAAAGGTCCTTATACTTGTGAACCCTCTTCTGATTTTGTGTATTCATTAATCCAAAAATGTTTGACTGGATCCAGTCCAACATATAACTGGCAAGAAAGAGCTTCTTGGTCTTCATCCTACTCAGGAAGGACTTATAAGCTAGCAAGCTCAAATTGCCTATTTCTAGACTCCTTGAATCTACTAACCTCCTTATCCTAACTAGAGAAATGTGGCCTAGCTTTGCACGCAAAATCTATAAGTATTTTTTGATTATCCATTTATCATTTATCTTGAGCATTCATAATCTAGTTATGGGATAGTATTGAAACAATTATGCAAACAACCTAACAGACAAGAATAATCATTTTTTGTCAAATAAAAGAAACTTTAATGGATCAAAAACATGTAATCCTAATTGTCCAATAATAAAAAAAACTTAATTTGGTCATGTTGGGTTACATAATTGTGACCAATCAACTCTATGCTAACATGATCACTAATGGCTAAGTCCAACTAGTCCTATAGCTTTTGCAGCAATAACCATGCCATAGTCTAGCTTTAGAACCATCTCCGTCTAAGCCTTCTACCCCTTTCCATTACCTGCAAACCATTTAGATTGAACTCTTACAGCTGGTATCTAATACCCAAGAAGTAGAATAGTAATCATGTTAAAGCTCAAATCGAGTGTACCTTGATTGAAGAGGAGTTTCGGACACTTCCTCTTCCAATGCCCTTTTCCACGGCAATAGATGCAAACATCTTTTGCAATCTTTCATTGTCGAATCGTCTTCCTCTTTCCTCTGCCCATGCCCAGCTCGGCAACAGGAGTGCTCTGAGCACTTGCAACGGCTGATTTTGTCTTGCCCTTCTTCCTCCTCCACCATCCGGACCCTTTGCCTTTGCTTTTGAGGTTGAAGCCTCTCCCACCAATACCGACGGTGGAGACTTTTCAATCTTTGCCTCGTATTGAACCAACATGTTTATCAACTTATGAAGGTCTTTATTAAGCCAATTTATGTTATAGTTAATGATAAACGGATCAAAGGAGGGAGGAAAAGACTGAAGAATCACGTCAATGTATGTCTCTTTTTAAAGATGAACTCGGAGGTCTTTGAGCTTCTCCACAAGGGATAGCATCATCATTCCATGTTGTTGTATAGCCGACCTTTTTGTCTTCTTAGCTCCGAAAAATGGCTTCGTTGCAGCATATCTAATATGCCTGTCCGGTACCACATAAACGTCTTTCATGTGGAGCATTATCGAGTTGACATCATCCAGCCGATCATACTGTTTCTGGATCTCATTAGTCATAGATGCCAATATGATGCTGCGGACCTTGCGGTTGTCCTTCTGTTAGTCATTGAACGTCGAATGCTCTTCTGATGAGGACCCCTCCGGCAAGACCCGAGGAAGAGGCTTATCTAGAAGATAAGCATGGTCTTCAAAATCGAAGATAATCCTTAGATTTTGCAGCCAATAATTATAGTTTGTTCCATCAATTTTTTTATTCTCAAGAATTGCAGTGAGTGGATTCTTAGATAACTACATTCAAAATGAAAAGTAGAAATTTAGTAGATTATTATAATATTAAATTCAAGTTAAGACTTAGTCTTTAGTTATTAACCCCTCCCACTATTTTTTCAAAAAGCCCACCACTCTGAAGTGGGGTCTTCAGAAAATAATTTTCTAATGGGCTCGGAGTCCACAAACGCAATTCTTCATGCCCCGCTTTTACGATTCACACGGAAAAATAATTTGTGGGAGGTAACCTATACCATTCTCATCCAATGAGATCACCAAGATATTTTGCCTTGCCTCTTTACTAATCCAAAGGACTCCAAGGGAATCATGTTACTTAGTGTTAGGCCCAGCCCATCAACCAAATGAATATCTCAACTATCGCCGGCCACGAATCGTGAGACAGGGAAATAGGAGTATATTCCATTCATTCACAACAACAGCACAACTTTCTTCCATTCCAAACGTGCCACGACTCGTGATACCATGAATGGGTGAAAGTAGCTTCCTCACTAAATTGTTATGGATGGAAGGCTTGGAATAATCAAACCATTTGATTTAGTTCCAGTTTGGGCCTAATATTTACTTGGATCATCCAAGTGAGAAGTACAGCTTTTGTTGTGACCTAGACCCCATTATTTAAATATTTTGCATGTTCAAGTTTTAAATAGTCAATGTAAATAGATGCATAAAAAAAACACATCATACACCAAAGCATTAGAACATTAAACACATGCAAAACAAGCCTAGCACGCCCCTGTAGGATGATCATAAGCCCGTTCCTAAGTGATCTAATGAGCTCGTAGTGGATCTATGGTCAATCTAGGGTATAGCTTACACTATTACAACGATACATCCCATTATCATTCTAATGGGAACTTGTAAGTCCTTCTTTGTTCTTCTTAGGCCTTACGTTGTGGGCCCCGTCCAATGGAACTCTTTTGGGGCTTCATCTCCATGAAAGCTTACATTTATTTTTCAAAAGATAAATAAAACCTCGCATGCTCATCTACGCACATTACAACTTAAATGAAAACCCTGATCAGAAGTTGGGGGGAGTACATTTAAAGAGAGAAAGCAAGGTTTATTATTCCAAGGTTAAAAATGATAGAAAGAGTAAAATAAATGGTCACACGGGCCTCACCCAACAAGAAATTAAACCATACATAGGCTAAAAGAGCTTAGTGATCATCCTCAATGTTTATCCAATAAACAACAACAAATACATTTATATCAAATATAAACATGTCAAGCATATAAGTACATCCCATGCATTTATAAATAGATATCCAATATCTAAAATCATAAACATAATTAAAATGAAGGAAACACCATATTAACAATGTAATTGAAAAGATGGATACCAACTATACATCTAATGTACAAACCCTTTTTTTTTTTATGTTTGGACACAATTTCCAAAATATTCTAAGGCATAAATAATTTTAAAAAAATCTAATTTAACTAAAATTAAAATATGCCAAAATTAATACTTTCGTAAAAATAACAGAAATAGAACAATCCAATTTTTCCCAAAAAATTGTGCAAAGTGGCCCAGCCATTTTTGACCGGCAGACAGTCAGCCGCACGCACGCGCGCGCAGCCGTCGGCGCGCCCAGCGCGCAAAGCCTGCACACCTGCTGGCCAATGACGGGCCGGCAGAGCAGCATGCAGAAGGTTGTGCTATTTTTTTCATTTTTTTTTATTTAAAAGTTCTGCTACAAAATTGAACTAAACATGCATTTACAGAAAATCCAAATCTAAAAAATGCATGGATATCCATAATTTCAAAAGCAATATCAACACGTATTTTCACACATATAATCATGCTTTTAAACCATAAATCGTGCTTTTCAAAAGCAAATTAAACATGTTGTTCATGCTTAACACATAAATATATGTTTCTCCTATAGCCATAACACGAACCGAGCTCTTATACCACTGAAAAAATCGGGTATGGCTAGGGAATGCAACGGAAGTGTAAAATACAAAAAAATTGAAAGCTGGTTCAAAAGGGTGTTCCCTTTGAAGTTCTCGGGCGTTTGGTATTTGTCAATAGCATAATGACATAAAATAAACATGTTGTACATGTGTCTAGTGGATTAAAATAAAAGGTACAAGTATTTAAAGTGAAATATTACCTTTTCGTTTTTCTTACGTAGAACAGCGAAAAGTGTTGTTTCCTTTTCGTTCCTTTCCCGTTCACTTTAGGATCCAAAATAGAACCCCTCTAATTTGTCTACACACACTACGGAATAGAGCGAAACTCTATTGCTAGATATAAGTTAAACAAAGGGAAGAAACGAAACCGTATATGTATCTCTCTTGTTCTCTTGTTATTAGAGGAGAGCAAGTAAAGTGAGAGGGCATTAGAGAATTATTGTGTGTTGTATGTTTTTCATGTATTGACAATTCCAAAAAACAAGTTACCTCCAAGGTAACCACTACACACGCATGAACATACTTCTCTCCATGAACCATCATGGCCTTCATATGTGGAGGAGTTGAAACTCCTCCGCAACTTGCTCCAACCTATTGATCTTGATTTCAAGCCATGGTCCGATTTTGACCGGTTTTCATTTACTCAAATTAAATCAAGACCAACCAAGATCCATAGGTTCCAAATAATCCAATTAATTTTAAGCCTTATTGAAATTCAAAAATTTATTTAATCCAATTAAATAAATATAAGCTCAAACACTAATTAATTGATCCAATCAATCAACTAAAGCAAATCCAATAAATTAATCCAATTAATTTAAAGGTTCTAACCCCAAATTAAATAATCCAATTAATTAATTCTTGGGCCATCCATCCGATAAATTTTCCCAACAAATGATCCAATCATTTATATTCTCCTTGAATTAGTTTGATCCAATTAAATTAATTCGTTTCTTCCATAATTAATTTCAAATTAATTCTAGTACTTCCATTGTCATTTGTGTGTGACTCTTTAGGTTCATCCTTTCCTAGACTTGGCCTTGTGTTAAAAAAAATGATCATTAAAATTTAATTTAATTAAATATTTCTGATTAACCATTAATCAGAAATGCCCGTCACCATGGGTGACCGTCTAACAATGGTCCATGGCACTAGAAACTAGGTGAATATTGTCGTGAACATTTAGGCTCCATACAGGTAGAGCCCCTCAATCATTCATTTCACGGTCTAAGTTTACAGCATGGAATCAGACGTTCGTTCCCATCCTGGACTGGACAACTTTGCTCAACAACTCGAGATGCGTTTGCTCTATTGATCAACCCAGGAAACTATTCCCTACTCGACCAATCGCTGTGGCCACAGACTTAAATAGCTTAAACCATCTCAGAGAGCACAGAAGACTCGACTTTCATGTACTGACATGTGATGTATCCTATCTTGGCCCACCGTCCTCACTGCATACTCTGACTGCACTAGAGAAGGCTTATAATGAACACATCCCAGATACGAACATCTCTTCCTAGATCCATATATAGCCACCATATGCATGTGACTGGCATGGTTCCTCAAGTCCAAGGACTAATATCGTATTACTGGAGTCGAGAATACCAGTCATACCAACCAAGCCTCCAAGGCTTCTATATGACGATTTTCGCGAGTCAGTTCAGTCAACTCGACAACCCTGGCCGAACAAACCCACTAAAATTTTATAGACGTCAAACGTCCGTCACCGATGAAACACGGTACTTATCCAATGAATACAATACTTGGTGCAAGCCTCTACAGGACCCTCGATGCCCTGTCTCGAGGTCCTCGACTTGGAACATTTCAAACCAACCCTCAGAAGTTGGTTTCATAGCTGTCATCTGATGCGCAACCCAACTACATGGGTTATTCATTTGGTCTTTAGCATTTATCATGATGTTAAAATACCGTTTAATATAATCAGTGAGCGCAACAAACACATAGTGCCATAGATGAATACTTACTATATTCATCAAGTCAATATTATTTTAATAAAGATTGTAAATAGTACCTAACATCGCCAATCCAATTGGCTTTTGGTTACCTATCACACTTCTTGCACCAATTTGCTAGCAGTGGGAAGTACCAAAAGTCGGTCATTAGCCTTTTCGGGTCAAGCAGGAGGACAAGAAAACTCTAAGGGCATATGTCCATCGCTTCAACACAGTCGGCCTGGAAGTCCCAACAACTCACCAGGAAGTGTTGGCCAACAAGCTTACTCAAGCCCTGCGAGGAGGCCCGCACTTTGAATCTCTAGCCGAGAAACATATTGTTGATTTTCGGGAGGTATTAGCTCATTCCGGAAAGTATATTAACCTAGAGGATGCCTGGCTGTTGAAAATGAACAACCGCGACAAATGCAAGGAGAATGAAATACTCACTTCTTGCAAGAGCAGGGGAGAGCCAAGAGGGCGCTTCAACCCCCTCAAGCCAAAGAACGAGCACTACACCCCGCTCATCACCAGCTTGAATAGAATGCTTATGGCCATAGACCAACACCCTGCCCTACATTGAGGAAGGTTCTCAGCTACCTAAATCCAAATATTTTTGCAAGTACCATTGGGAGTGTGAGAATAATACCGAACGATGTCACCACCTGAAAAACTATGAGGACAAGGAAAAGAGACAGGAGCATAAAGAGGGACGCTCCTGCCACCGAGACTCCCGTAGGGACGAGGAGCAAGTAAATGACCCTCCCAATAGGGAAAGTAGGAAAGAGAAGCTCCCAGTTGAGGAGAAGAGCCCGAAAAACACCCCAGCTATAGGTGTAATCCACATGATAGTAGGAGGACCCACTGATGGGGACTCCAGACGAGCTAGACAGGCTCATGCTCACGCAGCTAGGACAATTATGTAGATTGACCACCAAGTGTTAGAGGGAGATCCTACGATCTATTTCGGACCCGCTGACACACAAGGAGTGCATTTACCTCATAATGATGAATTAGTTACTTCTGTTGGTTAGCTAACTATACTATTCAGCGCATTTTTATGGACTCTGGGAGTTCTGCAGATACTATTTTCTATGAAGCTTACAGACATATAGAGATGAATAGCTATAGTAGGAATAGTCCAATCTATGTAGTACCCCACTAGAGCTGGTGGACACATTATTATATAGCTTTCCCTGGGGAGGTGGTACATCCCCTAGGCCAGATCCGGCTCCCCTTGTCGCTGGGAGCTGAACCCAATAGAAAGACCAATATGGTTTGTTTCCTCATAGTGGACATGCCATCAACGTACAACGTCATCTTAAGGCGACCTGCTCTGAACACTTTTCAGGCAGTCGTCTCCACTTACCACATGAAGCTGAAGTTCCATGCTAAAGCAGGGGTAAGAGAAATGAGGGGTAACTAGTTCATAGCCCTAAAATGTTATGTAGAATGGATACAGGAGGCAACCGGAAGGACATGGAAGTAGATCCCCCTATCAGAGAGAAAGGAAAGAGACCAATCCAGTATGATGAGCAGGGAATTGAAGTTCCTGCTTGTGTACAGCCAGTTGAATAATTGTTAAGCATCCAACTGGTGCAAGGAGAGCCAAACAAGACTACCAGGATCAGCTTTCAGCTGAACCCTAAGTTAGTGGGACGACGAACTATTTTTTTGTAGTAGAACGTTGACATTTTTGCATGGTCAACTCGCGACCTAGTGGGCATCGAGCATGCATTACACAATCTGAATTTAGACCCAACCTTTCCTCTTGTGAAGCAGAAAAAGAGACACTTTGGTCTTGAGAAGGACAAGATCATCCAGAATGAGGTAATTCAATTTCCAGAATGGTTGTAAAACGTGGTACTTGTAACTAAGCAAGGTACCCAGTGGCGTATGTTTGTTGATTTTCGAGATGTTAATAAAGTATGCCTAAAAAATTTCTATCATTCCACCTCTGGTAATGAATTGCTAAGTCTAATGGATGCCTTATAAGGTTACCACCAAATTAGGCGTAACCCCGATGACCATAAGCGAGTTAGCTTTATCACGTCCAGGGGGACCTATTGTTGCATTGTTATGCCCTTTGGGCTGAAAAATGCAGGTGTTATCTACCAGCAGCTGGTGGACCACATGTTTCAAGAGCAGCTAGGATGTAACATGGAGGTGTACATTGACAACATGCTAGTTCAGAGCCAGCAGATGGACCAACGCATCTCGGACCTAGCTGAAACCTTCAGCATGCTCATGAAGTACCACATGAAACTGCACCCAGCTAAATATGCATTTGGAGTCTGCAGTGGCAGATTCCTTGGGTACATGGTCACATAAAAGGGCATCAAGGTCAATCTAGATAAAAATACGAGCTATCCAGCAGATGAAACCTCCTGTCAACCTCAACGAGGTCCAAAAACTAGTCGGACGCATAGTAGCCCTCAGCAGAAATATATCTTGCTTGGCAGAACGCAACTTACCATTCTTCAAAGCTATCAAAACGACCAAAAACTTTGCTTAGGATGAGACCTGCCAGCAGACTTTCTAGGACCTAAAGGCCTACATGGCCGAGCAACCCCTGCACACCGAACCATCAACTCATGAGTTGTTATATTTGTATCTAACTGTGGAACATCACGCAGTGAGCTCTGTGCTCATCAAGGAGGAAGATGGAAGACAAAAACCCATCTACTATGTAAGAAAGGTATTGCATGGGTAGAGCAACGATGCCCAAAGGTTAAAAAAACTAGCCTTTGCTCTAGTAGTAACAGCAAGAAAGCTACATCATTATTTCTTATCTCATTGCATCATTGTGCATACTAAAATTCCCTTGCGAGCAAACTTGAAAAAGCTGAAACTTCAGGTAGGATGATCAAATGGGTTGTCGAGTTCAGTGAATATAACATCTCTTACCAGCCCAGATCGGCTATTAAGGCCCAAGCACTAGTTGAATTCGTAACTGAGGCCGCACCTGCTGAGGAGGACGGAGGAGAATAGTCTTTTATGTTGATGGCTCCTCCACCTTATTGGCAGTGGAGTTGGGATTGTCCTCACCAGCCTGAAAGGACGAGCTAGAATATGCACTGAGATTTAACTTCAAGGCCTCCAATAATGAGGCTAAGTACGAAGCCCTTATAGTAAAAATGATAATGGCAATCGATGTGGGAGCAAGAAGCTTGACTGCCTACTCCACTCCTAGCTGGTGACCAACTAGGTAGGAGGTACATATGATGTCAAAGAGGACCGGATGAAGGAATACCTCCAAGAGATAAGCGAGCTCATGAGCAAATTGAAGAGCTTCCAACTCCATCAAATCCCTCTCACCAAGAACACAAAGGCAGGCTATCTGGTTAGAAACCCTTTATTTTCAACAAGAGACGGAAGAGGGAGGTGAGAAAATTACCTTAATACGGGGAAAGCCTGAATGATTCGGAAGAGGAAAATGCCTTTTATATTCGGCCAGCCGAATAGTCCCATCAGTTTAGGACTCAGACGACCAGCTGGCAGAAGTCCGGTACAAACGCAGTGCGTCAGTCGTTGAGTCAAACATGGACTCTTCATCTCCTTTATCCCATGTAATCATTGTTGATTATCCCTTTTGCAGACTAATTTCTGAATTTTCTTGATCCGTGCGAACAGGTTCCTTCAAATAGAAGGAATCACTAGTTAGAAATAAGCACACCGGAAGCAGGATCCGGTCAGCTGATAGACAAGCAGGAAATTTTTTCTTTCTTTGTTGCAGGACATTCCACCTATTCCATCAATCTAGATCTACCACCAACACTCGTGGAATGGGGGGTGGGGTGGGGGAGTGATGATGCCCCCAAAATCCTTCATGGTCCAAAGCCCAAAACATCCTCCATCAACCCAGTTGGTTATCACTCAACTGGCCCATTAGCTAGGAAGGTAAGACGCATAGAGTGTACATTCGGTTTCACGGAACTGGCTGGCCCAAGAAACGAGTCTATTCTAGCCTGACACGCCATCATACAGCTAGTGGACACGTCATATAGCTTGTCAACACATCAAGGCAAGTCATATTGAAAGATCTCACCTAGATTCTCACGGATTGAATGCAAATTGAGCTAATAATATGCCACGAGTAATATCTTTTTGAAAATCTCGGCAAACCTAGCATAACTTGTAAAACATTCATATCTCTTTCAATGTTTATCCAAATCACAAAAAGTTTTTTCTGGGTGATAGCCAACTCAAAGAGCTTTCCAATTGTATTGGGCACTCAGCAACAAACTCCAAAATTTGGATCTACAAACGTCTATAAATTAATCCATTGTGCAGTCTTTCGAGGTCAAGTTTTGGTAACATCAATTCAACACTCTCTCTTTTGCAAGTACACGCGATTACACTTGTTTTCACAACTTGCCAGCTAGTTTTAGCTCAATTTTACACGAATTATATCACCCACACGAGTTATCATCCATTATTCTTCACAAATCACCATTATTTTCATCGTATATTCAAATTTTCCTTTCATTTTGCACTTTACTGACTTAAGCATCGGCACGCTAATCCCTCCTTACGGGGTTAGTCCCCCCAAATTAAAGGATTCTCTTGTAGGTCCTTTAAAATTTGCAATGCCTTTGGGCCCAGATACATGTCAATATATATATATATACATTGATATATAATATTTTGTAGTAAATATTTGATCAAAAATACATATAAGTATGTAATGACTCCAAATTGTATTCAATAACATATTAAAAGTTTAACTTATCAATATCATATACTTATAAAACATATTTAAATAATTTATATTGATTCTCGTTATGTTTTTAATGTATTTTAAATGACATATAATTTTTATAACTACATATTTTGTAAATGTAAATTTTACCAAATATTATTTGAACAATATAAAAAAAAAGATAATTTATTGACGATCTGTTGGGAATACCTAAATTCATAGTTCAATTCCATGCATTTGGGAATGGATATATATTCCTAATCTTAGCTTATAAGAGTATTTGGACTATTAGTACAACTACAGGTTCCCGGGGCTAGAAGAAGTTGATAAAATCAGAGATAGCATTGCAATAGATTTAGAGTCATGGTTCAAAGTATTGGTTTATATCAGATGATATTGGTTGACACACGTTCGGATCGGCAAGAAAATAGGATGATACCAAATATTATCCGAAATTATTATATATTGATGATATTATTCGATATTATCATTGATATAATGATGTTATCACTCAAACCCGATATTATCACCGATAATATCGAACAATATCATTGATACAATTTCTCATATCTCATAAAAATGATACACAATTCGAGTAAATGAGCTTGAATTATCATATCAATAATCTTGCATAAATTATAAGCGATACCAATACTTTAAACCATGGTTAGAGTACAGAGTGAGAGATGGAAGACCACTCAGATTGTGGCTGGATCATCCTGTTGGGATCCGAACATAACCATCCTATAGGCCATCTTCTTACATGGCTACATACTGCACTCTGAGTGCAAGCAGTGATACAAGATGCACAGTAGAACTGGTCCGAAAACACGACAAAAAACAGCGTTAATAGCGACGATATATATTACTTGCAAAATAGTGAAATCCGTTGCTAATGTAGATTAGAAACAAATTCAGTAAGAATTTTACTTGCTAATTAGCTCGACACTGATTTTAGCATAAAACATACTCGTAGATAGTAAGCCATTTTCTTGCAATGCACCACAACTTTAGAATTCAGAAATCAATGCAAATTTAACTCAGAACCATGGAGGCAGATACAGATTAATGGAGAGGTTCTTCTGATGGAAGATTATTATTTCTTTCGCTCTGCAGCTGTTCACAGGTTGTGGCCTCCTTGTATCTAAAGTTCATCTAATAACCAGCTTATTCCGTTAGTTTTATTATATTTTCATCCATTTTTTCTTGATGAACTATCCAAAATACCCTTTTGGATTATGAAATATAATTTTACATATTTTTTAAATATTTTTACGGACTAATATGCCCTACAGACTATTTAGTTTATCTGCCCCCAATTTCTTTTACATGTTTTTCAAACATTTAAAAGACATAGCAAAGGTAAATAGTTGTTTTCACCTTATCGTTTAGGGTCTACATATTATTTTTTATTTGATAAAAGTATTTGTAATTTTCAAAACAATAAAAGTGTATTTATAATTATATCAAATTTAAAGAGATAGCTATAATTCACCCAAAAAAATCTTATTACCAGCATTGTGTTTGGTAAGCTTATAATTGTCATTGGTATCTCAGTAAGTTATTACGCCATTAGTATTTATGTAGAGAAATTCGCTTTTTTTGTCCCATATTTTATGACCTTTTTTAATTCAGTTCCAATTGTTACATTTTTCTCACATTCTGTACCATTTGTTTAGAATTTTTTCCAAATATAGTCTCAGAAGGCATTTTTCAGCAAATAGATAATGGAGAAAGCACGTGCTACACTCGTGGGTTGTTAGACGAAGAGAGCACGCCGCCACTCGACATTCTAAGAACACCCACACTTTGAGATCCACTTTCTCTTTTCTTCATATATTGCCGCCGTCTAAACGCCGTTCATCGCCACACCTACACCTTCAGAGTCCCCTCATCATTGTGAGCATTTCCATACCACCCAATCATATATCCGATCACATTTGGGTAATTTCGCTTTTCGAGAAAAATCTGCCCCATTATCTTCCTTTCCTCCATCGATTTCTCTCTCTTCACACATAGCCGTCGTCTGAACACCGTCCACTTCCGCACCTACACGTTCAGATTCCCCTCATCGTTTCGAGCATTTCCATACCAGCTAATCATATTTCCGATTGTGTTTAGGTGAAGGACAAGCGGGTCCGCCGGGAGCGTGAGTGGAATCGATATATTTGAAAAAAAAAAAAGTGCATATATAAAGCAATAAATGCATATCATCAAGATCCCAAGGGGTGTACCCTTGGGTGCTCAACCGGGCATTCGATGTAGAATATGATAATAAAATAATATATGTATCATATAAAGCATAGATAATTCATTAAAGAAACTACAAGAGCGTAAACTAAATATTACTTTTGTAGCTTTTTCCTTGCACGGCTACGAGCGTTGTTCCTCGGCCGAAAATGTTCACCAAGTTCAAACGTATGAACTCTCTAACGAAGTCCACACCACATTGGAGAGAGATCTCGTTTTTCTTGCTAGAGAAAAATGGATCTTAGAGGATAGGATCAAAGAAGAGACAATACTATTATGTTAGTGTTTCTTCTTGATCTTGCTTTGTTCTTCAAGATTATCCTAGATCAATGAATAACAAAGAAGATAGTAGTATAGAGAGAGGGGGCCGAAAACTAGGAGTAGTTTAGAGAGTGTGTGTTCTTCTTTTTCCTAGAAAAAGATGAATAATGATCCTCATGCTTTGATGATAGTATATACATATATGTATACTTAATTAATGCGATTATTGGAATATGTCTAGGTTCATCCAAGGATGTCTATATACATTCCAATCAATCCCTACTAATTCATTAATCAAACCTACCATCTCATAAGGTATGATTTAATCATACCAAATGAAAGAGGCTTGATTGGAATTGATTTGTCCCTTACCAAAAAGTGACTGTTAGAATAGGTGACCAGAAAGTCAATGGTATTGGCTGTTCTGAGAACCATTCGTCAATCTGTGAACAAGTAATATTATGTTAATGAATGTAGTAAGGATTCATAGGCATGAGTTTTTTGTACTTACTGCTTGTCACAACAAACGCCCACAGACTGAAATAACATTTTGGGAAATTGGAACTACGCTTGGAGGTAGGTTCATGAAATTAGTTTTGCTGAATCGGTCTGAAATACTCCAAGTCAAAGGAATCTCGAGACAGGGCATTGAGAATCCCCTTGAGACTTGCACTAAGCATCTGCTGTCGTGTTTCATCGACGGGTGATGAGGATCATCTAAGCAGTGTTAGTGGGTCGGCTTGCTGGGGAGCGGCCGACTGAGGTGACTCGCGGGAATCGTCATAATGGAAGCCACTCAGGCTTGATCGGTATGACTCATATTCCCGGTTCCGATAGTATGGGATTAGTCCTTGAACTTGAGGATCACGGCAGTCCCCTACATACTAAGGTTGTATCGTGGATCTGGTGAAATTTGACCGGTTATATTACATGGTCATCATAAGCCTCGTCCAGTGCAGTCGAAGTATGTAAGAACGGTGTATTCCAAAGATAGGATCTGTCCCCTGTCAAAGGATATGACAGCAAGATCTCCTATGCGCTCTGAGATGGTTTAGACTCACAGAGTCAATGGCCATAGCACTTGATGTAGTGGGAAAGGATTTCCTACGTCGAGTTAAACCTATCTCGAGCATTAAGCATAGATGCCTAGTCAAGGATGGGAACCGACGCCCAATTCCATGCCCTAGACTAAAGGCCGGGAGACAGGCGACAGTAGGACTGTACCCGTATGTATCGAGCGACGGTAGGACCGTATTTGCATGTAACTCGGAGCCTAAATATTCACACCACATATTCACTTAGTCTCTAGTGCCATGGACCGTTGCTAGATGGCCACCCATGGTAACGGACTACTTTGGTTATGGAATAACAAGAAGTAGGTCTAAGTCTAGCTGAAAGGTGAACCTAAAGAGTCATACCCGCTACACCAAATGAAAGAGAATTAATTTGGAATTAATTCCGGGAGAAGGTTTAATTTAATGGAATTAAATTACACTTCTTGGAGATTCAAGCCTCGATGGATTATTAGGAATAATTGGGCTTGAGTTCATAAATTAGATTTATGGATTTTATAAAGCATTGACTTTTCTTTTAATTAGATTAAAAGGGTGAATTAATTAATGGGCTTGGTATATTAAATAGGATTTAATATAAAATTCATGGGACTATTTAATTGGGAATTAAATGAAGTCCATTCCATTAATTAATTAATGGGCTTAGTATATTAAATAGGATTTAATATAAAATCCATGGGATTATTTAATTTAGAATTAAATAAAGCCCATTCCATAAAGCCCATCAAAATGGATGGACAAGATTTGATCAAGGGACTGATGAGATGAAGGGCCATGATTAAAATTTGACTTAATCAAAGCCTAGTTTGACTAGGATTTGACTAGGTGAAAATCCTAGTCAAAGTGTGTCTCTTTAGAAGAGTTTGAGAAGGAATAGGAAATTCCATTTTCTATAAATACTCAAACACACACACACACACCTACTAATCTCTACAACTCTCATCTCATAATTCTCTCAAGAATTTCGTCCACCCCGTCTTCTTCTCTCCAAGATTTCGACTTTGTTCTTCTTGATTTATTCAAGTTAGAACATAAGAGACGTCGATTGCGTTAATTGATAGCCTGTATCGATGTCTTTTCTCCCCAAATAATTTCTTGCTAGCACAAGGATTCTTTGCTTTTCGGTGTAGCGAGTGTCATGATTTAGAGGGTCTCTTCTTTGAGATCTTGGTGCAAAACGGGGAACAATGCATGTAGCCGAACGAAGATAAAACTAGAACCGGGTAGGTTCTTTAATTATGTTTTTCGGTTTCAATTCTATGGCCTCCATGTTGTGTTTTATTGAACATGAGATACACCGAACGCCCGGGAGAATCAAGGGCACACCCCTTGATCTGGTTATGTATGTGATGCATGATTTAAATTCCATTTAATTATGTTTTGCTATTTTATGATGCAATCTTTCACGCTTCCGCTATTCGCGTTCATCTCCTGGGACGATCCACATAACTTTTCAGTGGTATCAGAGCCCGGTTCAGTGTATAGGCCTAGAATTCTATGTGCTATGTGCGTTTAAGCATGATAAACGTGTTTTAATTTACGTTTATAGCATGTTTAACGTAGATCTTGATTGGAGTTTAATTTTGCATGGGATTTTAGATCTTGGCTTTCTTGAATGTGTTTCTACATGTTCTTAGGTTGAATTTATCTTGTGGTTCAGAAAAATAGCATGAAAAGTCGAACAGGAGTGAAAAACGGCGAACCGGCATCAGCAGCACGCTGGCAGCGCACACAGGGGCGCGGCCGGGCGCTCGTGCAGGCCCCTGTGCACGGCCGTCTGCGCTGGGCGCGCAGGCAGAGGCGCCTGCGCGCGCGCCTGGCCGGCCGGCTATGCCGTTTTTCGTTTCTCTCCCGTTTTTTGGCTCGTTTTTCAAAACTGTTTTTACTGAATTATTTTTATGATATTTTCTGCATTATTCTGAACCCGTTGACTTAGAATATTTATTTTTTGAGATTTGGAATTTCTTAAAATAAATGTTGCTTTGTTGATGAAGAACAGGTTTCCTAACAAGATTTAATTCTTGCAATTGTTGTACCAATGATCAAGATTTAAATGTAAAATTTGGCTATTATTTTTGCGTTGGGTTAATTACATTTAAACCCCCTCTGAAAATGCATAATTACACTTTCCCTCAAAGAAGTTTTGAAATTACATTTACACCCCCTCTAAAAATTCTTTGTTTACACATGACCTCCATTCGTTAAAATTTAGGCGGAAAATGTTCATTTCAACAAAAATAATTACATGAATTTTCAATCTTACCTCTCATTTAACATTCTCGTGCAATAATTTTGTACTTATGAGGAAAAAAATATAATAATATAGGCCTCACTCCATACATATACGTTACACGTATCCTCTTATAAGTACAAAAATATACATGAGAATGTTAAATGATGGGAAAAATTAAAAATTTGTGTAATTATTTTTGTTGACGTGAATATTTTTCGTCCAAACTCTAACGAATGGGGGTCAGGTGTAAACAGAGAATTTTCGAAGGGGGTGTAAGTGTAATTTCAAAACTTTTTTGGGGGAAAGTGTAATTATACATTCTCAGAGGGGGTGTAAATGTAATTAACCCTTTTTGCGTTTTATGATATTGGACATCATGATTATTTTATGGCTTGAGCTTGAGTAGATCTTGACATGTATTAATATTGCACAAATGTTGGATTTTGGGATTCTTGAATATATGGGCATATTCTTGAATTGTTGGTTTTTGTGTTTTAGAAATTTTATTGCAAGAAAACATTTAAACATGAAAAACGGTGGTGGTCGGCAGGGAGGCCGCACGGCAGATAGCAGGCGCGCGCCTGCGCGCACACGGGCGAGGTCCCGTGCGCGCGCAGGCACAAGTCCTGTGCAGGCTGCCCGCCTGGCCGGCGGTTGTGGACCGTTTTTTCGGTTTTTCGTTGTTTTCGTGCGTTTTCAGAAAATCTGATTTTTCTGTATAATTCTGGGAATTTTTCTGAATTAATTAACTTGGGGCATTTTAATTTTGGTTGAGATTTTTATATTTCATAGAATTAATATTGCCTTGTTAATTATGGAAAAGGATTTTCCAACAAAAATCGTTGTACATAGGTTGCACCATTATCCAATATTTGGTGTGAATATTTTTCATGTAATTTCTACATTTATTTTATGGTATGGGATATCATGGATATTTGAATAGCATGTTTTACGTGGAATATGTATTTGTACCATTTGTGTTAATTGGATTGATGAAGGATGATCACAAAGCCCCTAGACCGCATGTATGGTTTATTTATATTTATTTGTTGGGTTGTGGCCTGTGTGCCTCTTTATTTTCCTCTCTCTCTTCTAGTTGCCTTGGAATAATAAGGCTTGCTCTCTCCCTCCTAATGTACTCCCCCAAATGTTTAATTGGGGTTTCTTATTTTATGATGTAATGAGAGTAGAATTAGGGGTGAGGTTTTATTTTTGTAAATAAAAGCTGCAAGAGAAGACAAGCCCAAGGTGTTGGAGGCCCATGAGGTAGCCATCAGATGGCCAACGGAGGATCCATGGAGAAGAAGCCCGGTGTAGGCCCACGATGGAGAGCCCAAGAAGATAAAGAGGACTTACAAGACCCATTACATGTAATGGGTTATTAAACCTTGTAATAGCATAGGGCCTACCCTTAGATTGACCATAGATCCACTGCGGGCTCAGTGGGTCGCATAGGTATGGGCTTGTGATCATCCTACAGGGGCGTGCTTGGTTTTAGTTTGCATGCGATGCATTTTATATGCTTGTGATTATTCTATATGCTTTATGTATGGTTACATTCACGCTTAAAATATTTTTGCTATAACGCATGCAATGCACTTAATATGTGATGAGGTCTCGTTCTATCAAAACTCTCACTTGGTTGAACCAAGTTAAATATAGACCCTTAATAAATGGACTAGGACTTTGGGAGTCTGTCCAAGCCTTCCATCCATGGCAAAAGTGAGGAAGATCTTTTAGGTCAATAGCGTGGTCTCACGAGTCATGGCATGACTATCGTGCTTAAAAGAAGCTGCACTTTGTCATGAACGAAGAGTAGACTGTTGTTACCTGTCTCACGAGTCGTGGAGGTAGCAGTGGGTCTATGAATCGGTTGATGGGTCGGGTCTAACGCCCAAATAACGTGATTCGCTTGGAGTCCTTGGGATCACGTGAAAGGGTGACGCAATTATCTTGGGAATCTCGTGGAACGAGAATGATATGGAATACCTCCCACGGGTTCTTTTCGTATGCGAATCGTAAAAGCGAGGTATGGGGGAGATCGTTGTGGATCCCGAGCCCACTAGGAAAGAATTTCCCAAAAACAACATTTGAGAGTGCCGTATTTTCGTAGAAATAGTGGGAGAGGTTAAGGACTAAAGACCGAGACTTCATCAAAATATTACTTCATTCTGCTTATTATTTTCTGTTTATATATTTGTGAACGTCTAAGTATCCACCAACACATCACTAAGAGGCTTATTAAAAGGGAACGAATTACACGAATTGACTGCGAAATCTTAAGATGATCTTAGATTTCCAGAACCTTAACTCACATAACCAGATGAGGACGTTCCTCAACCCTTTCCGGAGGGGTCGAGAACTAAGGCAACGCTTGGCGTTCAAAAGTTGAAGGATGACCACCGGCAAGTAGGATAAAATGATGTTGGCTCAAACTATGCTTCGTTTGCATCATATGGTCCCGGACCAGCATGTGGGGTAAAATGCAACGAAGGCATTTTTGGAGCTAAGATGACGGAAGGGATGTCTGTACAAAGAACATGGAGTGATGAAGCAATCCTTAGTGGAGAAGCTCAAAAGACCTCCACGCCAGTCTTGAAATAGAGATGTACATTGACATGATCCTTCAGTCTCTTCCTCCCTCCTACGAACCATTAATTATCAACGTGAACGAGCTTAGAAAGGATCTTCATAGGTTGGTAATTATGTTGGTCTAGTACGAGGCAACGATTGCAAAATCTGCGCCGTCGATACTAGTAGAAGAGGCTTCAACCTCCATAGCGAAAGGCAAGGGTGCCAGACGCCAAAAGAGGAAGAAGGGTAAGGTGACATCAATTATTAAGCACTTCAAGTGTTGTTCCTTTACAACACAAGGTGGAGGTAAAGGAAAGAACAAAAGGTTCAAGCAGTCAAGTTCATAGATTTCTAAGAACGTAAGCATTCACTGTCGTAAAGAGGGCCATTGGAAAGGGGAGTATCCTCAACCTCTCTCCAATGTAGGTAAAATTTGATATTGAGTATTGACATGATCACGTTTTGGTATTTGATACCGTTCCTATCACTAATCTGGGGGTGGTTTGCAGAAAGTGAATAAGTACTTAAAAGCCAAGAACAGTTCTGGGATCCAACAATGGCAAGGTCCATTGCTGAAAAGAACTAGAGACTTGTTAGTCCCATAATCGTGATCATGTTAGGATAGTATAGAAATTACGTAATCTAGCATGATCAAAAGTATGTATCTTTGTTGGACAAAGTTTTTATTTCATACATATTTGATCAACAAAATTATTGAATATTGATTCATGTTTGCTAGTGTTTACACGTAAATTCCTAAAATACCATCCCATAAAAGGTTTATGGATACTCAAAATTCAAATTATCTAAATGGATTAATTAAGACTAACTTACAGATTTGGCATCTGCAACAACTAGGACGTTTCCTCTCATTAAAAGATAAGTAAATTGGAAATTTCGATGAATCTAGAAATAGATGATTCGAATCGACTAAATTTACAAGTCTTTTATAAAGAAGAAAGTCCCAAAGCTCTTTGTTGGACAAAGTAGGCTTGCTAAATAGTCTATTGGAAGGAAGTCAATAAGACAACTGTAGGTTACTAATACACAAGACCATAAGAGGGTTGAAAAGTCTAAAGGTCCCATAGGAAGTTTGGGAATTAGACTAAAGGAGGTGAACCATAAATGGTTGGAAAATTAAACCTATTTCGATAGGATCGAAAAGGCCGTGTATTTAGTGGGAGCTCTTGAGCATCCAAGTTGAGAATAGAATTCTCAATGAAACGTTTCCTATAAAGGCCAAGTATGACGGTCTCTGATAAAGGGAACGATCGAGCTTCGTTGAACGAAGATCGATCGAAGTTTCACCAAATTACCTTAGCCTGTGTAGACGTAGACTCAAAAATTGCCAACGTAAGGAATGTGACACTTTGCTAGGAGTCACGCACAAGGAGCCATAGTTTGGCAAGCCTGTGTCCCGACAAAGTCCTTGAGCATGTAGAAGGATCCTACATACATCAAGGGACTAGTGGGAGACAAATTAGACTCGGTGTCTGATTTGTACAAGTTTACGACAGAATAATACTAACGTTGCTTATAATCGTATTTCTTAAAATTGATCATATTCCAGTCCCCTTAAGAATAAGCCCGAATGTCGTAAGAGGTACGATTGATCGGGATATGTTCGGTCAAAATTGGATAGAAATCCAAATGACCTGCGGAACGTGATGTTGGACATCGTAGTAGGATTTATGGAGAGGAGCCATAGAATCCGCTAGGAAATTCAAACAGGTTTGAAACACCGCATAACTGGAATATTCATTTTGACGAGCTCATACGGAGCATGACTCGGTCTTAAACGACATAGGTGATCAGTGGGAGTAGAAATGGTGTTCCATGTGTTTAAGTGTGTAATGCCTTGATTCATGGATGAATTCAAGACAATAGGAATCACTAAAACACAAACCCTAACTCACGAAAATTCTCCATGACATTTTAGGGTTCCCACATACATATCATGAATTGAGCTTTTCCAAAGATTCAGTCAATGGTAGACTGATGAGAAAACTCAAATATGTAGAGGGACAAGTTGTTCGAGACTCAGTCTTTGTTAGACTGATGAGAACGCTTAGATACTATGAATAAAGCATCAAGTCATTCAAGACTTAGTCACGGTGGACTAATGAGAAGGCTTGGATGTTGAGTATCCCCTACGTCTTAACCCTAGGCAAACATACAATATGTTTACTCAGTGTATAGGAACCGATGTTGAGAGTGCTTCTTGCATGGCTCAACAGAGATCAGTAATGCACTGAGGGGTTGAAGATAGCAATCAAGAACGATCCTTAGTACTTGAATAAGGACTAAAGATGTGTTCATGATGCACCGTCTGTTGAGAGTTGCTTTGGAAGGTTAAAGCGATACTAGCTTCCAGAGAATAAGTGAAAACCACTTAGTCTCAAAGGTATGCACAGTCAGGCCCAATGACGAGTGCATCGGATAGTGGTCACTGATGAAGACCGCGTCCATAGGATGGACGTGGCGCCTAGCATGACCTAGCCATGTTCGCCTATATGGCAGGCAACTTGGCTATGGGAGTATTGGCACGAGATCTCATCACAAGATCCAAGAAAATATTCTTAGACAACTACCATCTCTAGGAGGCAATGGTGGATAGAGGTAACATGGTTAGACCGTATTGCTTCGCAAGGAAATATAAGTGGATTCACAATACCTTAGTCGATATCGTAGATCACTCATACTCAGAGGATTCTGAACAAAGGGGGTAATTGACTTAATGGTCAAGTGGGAGATTATTAGAATAGGTGACCAGAAAGTCAATGGTATTGGCTGTTCTGAGAACCATTCGTCAATCTGTGAACAAGTAATATTATGTTAATGAATGTAGTAAGGATTCATAGGCATGAGTTTGTTGTACTTACTTCTTATCACAACAAACGCCCACAGACTGAAATAATATTTTGGGAAATTGAAACTACGCTTGGAGGTAGGTTCATGAAATTAGTTTCACCGGATTGGTCTGAAATACTCCAAGTCAAAGCAATCTCGAGACAGGGCATCGAGAATCCCCTTGAGACTTGCACTAAGCATCTGCTGTCGTGTTTCATCGACAGGTGATGAGGATCGTCTAAGCAGTGTTAGTGGGTCGGCGTGCTGGGGAGCGGCCGACTGAGGTGACTCGCGGGAATCGTCATATGGAAACCACTCGGGCTTGGTCGGTATGACTCGTATTCCCAGTTCCGATAGTACGGGATTAGTTCTCGGACTTGAGGATCACGGCAGTCCCCTACATACTAAGGTTGTATCTTGGATCTGGTGAAATTTGACCAGTTATATTACATGGTCATCATAAGCCTCGTCCAGTGCAGTCGGAGTATGTAAGAACGGTGTATTCCAAAGATAGGATCTGTCCCCTGTCAAAGGATATGACAGCGAGATCTCCTATGCGCTCTGAGATGGTTTAGACTCACAAAGTCTATGGCCATAGCACTTGATGTAGTGGGAAAGGATTTCCTACATCGAGTTAAACCTATCTCGAGCATTAAGCATAGATGCCTAGTCAAGGATGGGAACCGACGCTCAATTCCATGCCCTAGACTAAAGGCCGGGAGACAGGCGACAGTAGGACCGTACCCGTACGTATCGAGCGACGGTAGGACCGTACCTGCATGTAACTCGGAGCCTAAATGTTCACACCACACATTCACCTAGTCTCTAGTGCCATGGACCGTTGCTAGATGGCCACCCATGGTAACGAACTACTTTGGTTATGGAATAACAAGAAGTAGGTCCAAGTCTAGCTGAAAGGTGAACCTAAAGAGTCGCACCCGCTACACCAAATGAAAGTGAATTAATTTGGAATTAATTCTGGGAGAAGGTTTAATTTAATGGAATTAAATTATACTTCTTGGAGATTCAAGCCTAGATGGATTATTTGGAATAATTGGGCTTGAGTTCATAAATTAGATTTATGGATTTTATAAAGCATGGGCTTCCCTTTTAATTAGATTAAAAGGGTGAATTAATTAATGGGCTTGGTATATCAAAAAGAATTTAATATAAAGTTCATGGGACTATTTAATTGGGAATTAAATGAAGTCCATTCCATTAATTAATTAATGGGCTTAGTATATTAAATAGGATTTAATATAAAGTCCATGGGATTATTTAATTTAGAATTAAATATAGCCCATTCCATAAAGCCCATCAAAATGGATGGACAAGATTTGATCAAGGGATTGATGAGATGAAGGGCCATGATTAATTTGACTTAATCAAAGCCTAGTTTGACTAAGATTTGACTAGGTCAAAATCCTAGTCAAAGTGTGTCTCTTTAGAAGAGTTTGAGAAGGAATAGAAAATTCCATCTTCTATAAATACTCAAAAACACACACACACACCTACTAATCTCTACAACTCTCATCTCATAATTCTCTCAAGAATTTCGTCCACCCCCTCTTCTTCTCTCCAAGATTTCGACTTTGTTCTTCTTGATTTATTCAAGTTAGAACATAACAGACGTCGATTGCATTAATTGATAGCGTGTATCGATGTCTCTTCTCCCCAAATAATTTCTTGCTAGCACAAGGATTCTTTGCTTTCCAGTGTAGCGAGTGTCATGATTTAGAGGGTCTCTTCTTTGAGATCTTGGTGCAAAATGGAAAACAATGCATGTAGCCGAACGAAGACAAAACTACAACCGGGTAGGTTCTTTAATAATGGTTTTCGGTTTCAATTCTATGGCCTCTATGTTGTGTTTTATTGAACATGAGATACACCAAATGCCCGAGAGAATCAAGGGCACACCCTTTGATCCGGTTATGTATGTGATGCATGATTTAAATTCCATTTAGTTATGTTTTGCAATTTTATTATGCAATCTTTCGCGCTTCCGCTATTCGCGTTCATCCCCGGGACGATCCACATAACGTTTCAGTGACAAGTCAACATTCATTAAGGCAATGCATGGCCGATTTTAGAGCTTCTAAAAGAAGCAATTTTCGGCCATGCTATCATGGGAAGAAGTCCAACTTCTTCTCATTCCGAAAGTAGAATTAACACATCTTTTGGGCCAAGATTTAATGGACCGAATTTTATTGTAATCCAATTACAACAAGCCCAAAATTAAATTATATTTAATTCATGGTCCACTTAAATAATTCCCATTAATCTTTTAATCCAATTAAACGATCTAGGTTTCAATTCTCTACTTAATCGATAAATCTCATTTACCGATCAAAATGACGGCCCGATACCATATCGGCCCCGTCCATCCAATGGACAATCTCTTAAGTAACCCAATTACTCATTATCCTCTGAAATTGACTCCAAGTCAATTCCTTCACCTCCTTGGTGATTTGTGTGTGACCCTTTAGGTTCACCATCAGCTAGACTTAGACCCGTGTCCAACAGGAGCCCCATTATCATGGGTGGCCGTCTAGCAACGGTCTATGGCACTAGAGACTAGGTGAATGTTGGCGTGAACATTTAGGCACCAATTTCGTACGGGTACGGTCCTTCCGTCTACCGTCTCCCAACCTTAGTCTAGGGCATGAAATTGGGTGTTGGCTCTCATCCCTGACTAGGCATCTATGCTTAATATTCAAGACTGCGCATGCCTCATTGGATCGATATAGGAAACCATTTCTTGGTCGATCAACCACTATGCCTACAGGTTTAAGCAACATGAATGTGTCGCCAAGTGCATAGGAGATACCTCTATCACATACTAACAAGGGACGGATCCTCGCTACATATTATGACTACACTGGACAAGGCTTATAATAACCATCTTACAGAATGATCACCTCTTGCTAGATCCAAGATACAACCATCGTATGCATATGACTGCCATAGTTCCTCAAGTCTGAAGACTACTCCCATACTATCGGAACCAGGAAAATCCAATCATACCGACCAAGCCTCCAAGGCTTCCATATGATAATCCCCCGCGAGTCAGTTCAGTCGGCTTGACCCCAGTCGACAAACCCACCAAGATCGTATAGGCGTCCCACGCCTGCCGCCGATGAAACTCGGCACTCATCCAATGAATACGACTTTTGGTGCAAGTCTTTATAGGACTCTCGATGCCCTGTCTCGAAGTCCTCGACTTGGAATGTTTCAAACCTAACCCTTTATCAGTTGGTTTCATAACCACCATCTAATGCGTCGCCCAACTGCATGAGTTGTTAATCGTGGTCTGTGGGCTTTCTTGTGATATATGTAAAACAACTTAACATACGGAAAATGAGCACAACAAAGATAACACCAATGGTAATGAACACTCATTTTATTTGTTACATAATGTTACATTACATCAAGTTGTCAAATAGGTTACAAAATTCCAAACCTATTGGCTTTCTGGTCACCTATTCTAACATTAGGTAATTTTTTTCCTACGAAACCGCCCATTGTCTTCCTTTCCTCCATCGTTTCCTCCACCAACCGACCAACCCATGATCGCGGAAAAAAATTCATAATTTACTCCAAACCCAATTAATTCAACACTTCACAAACTACAACTACTTATTTGTGTGTTAACTTTAGAAGTGGTTTATCTCTCGCATGAGTGGAGTGTTTCTTTTCTTTTGAGAGGTTCTTTTGTGAGGAGTGTTAGGGTGTGCTGCCTATGTGATTTGGCTTAGCTCTTCTTAGTATGGGTTCTGCTTGATTATGTAGTGCAGGCTCCGTCCGAACAGGTTGTGGTTACTCTGTTTTCATAGTAGTTTCAGTGTGGTGTTCTTTCATTTGCCTGTGTATTAGGGCGCTTTTGTGCCCATCTTAGTTTTTATTTTATTTCTCAATTGTTGTTTTCTAGTGGTTCTTTTCTGTTTCATTTTTCCTTGACTTTGGTTTGGTTTCTTTGTTGGTGCCTTGCCTCAAGTTTGCTTTGGGTGTAAGGAGTGGGCAGGCAAGGGTGGCTTCAATTGTGGAGTGGAGTGACTTGTTGTTGCTGGGTTGGTTAGCACCTCATTCTTGGCAAAGGCGATGAAAGTTGGGTATGGAGCGCTTAAGTTAGTCGTTAGTTTTGACGGAGGATGAGGAGGGTGGTCTGGTGTTGTCGAAGGAAGCATGGACTAGTAGTACTGCTGTTGAGGGTTTGTGTTGTGGATTATAATGAAATCTTGGGCCAACACGAAAAAAATAGGCGTGGAGTGTACTCGGTGGCAAATGGATTTATTTCATAAGGGTGTTAGATCACAATGATCTATGTGACTTGGGCTTCCAGGGTTTGAAGCTTACTTGGGTAACCGGCATCAAAGCCCGGACACGGTGTGGGCACGATTGGACAGAGCATGTGGTAAATCTAGTTGGTCTGCACAGTTCCCAAACACTTTTGTTACTCATTCAACAACATCGTATTCCGATCATACCTTGTTGACTATTCATTGGGGCCCATGAGGGGTAACCAGAGATGTAGGCAAAAGAGCCAGTTCTAATCAAAGAAATGTGGATGCAATCTGATAACTGCGGTAAGGTGGTAGAGAAAGCATGGAATGCACAGGTAGGAGATGATTCAGGAAATCGATTGTTAAAACTAGGGGTGTAGAGTGAGTTTGCTTCAATGGAATAGAGAGCATTTTCTTAAGTCAGTCCAGGATCTTAAATCGTTAGAGGAGCAATATGTGAAGTTGTAGGGTGGACCTATAGGTGGGGAAGAACACAAAGAGGTGGAGATAATAGGAAACATATGGAGGATTAGTCGGGAGATTTTGAAATGGCATAGGGTAGTAAAACTCACTGGTTGGTGGACCGGGATGGGAATACCATTTTTTCATGCCTATGCATCATCTCATCATTGCAAAATACTATTACACGGTTGAAGAATGAGGAGGCGATGTAGATAGAGAGGAAGATATACAGGAGGTCCTCCTTTGTTACTTTTGAAATATCTTTGCCTCCTCTCGACCATCGGATCCGATCACGAATAAGGTGCTATCAACTATTCGACCGGGAGTTACCCAGAAGATGAACCATCTCTTGATGAACCATTCATTTTTGTTAAGGTTAAGTGTGTTGTTTTTGGTATGTTCCCTCTCAAATCTCATAATCCTGATGGTATGCCCCTTTTTATTTTTCCAGAAATTTTTGCCTGTTGTTGGGCATTATATGACGCCTATTGTCCTTCGCATTCTAAATGAGTATGTTCGTTACACTCGTAACAGATACATGCATTGCACGTGATTCATATTATTTTATTAAAATAAAAGTATAATTTTTAATTTAATAATTAAATATAACATATATTAATTAATTCAGAATAAAAATAAATGAATTCTCAAAATGTTGGTCAACTTGAAAAATTATGGTAATATATAAGAAAATCTAAACAAATTAAAAATAATAAATTTAAAGAATAATATAACTTAAATATTTTTTAATCTAGTGATGTTGATTAGTCTTTCTCTTTTTTTATCTTGATCTCTGGTAACGTCTTCGTCTTGCGTCTATTAATGTATTTTGTGATGTGCTTTCTTTTCAAATTGTTAAGAGTTTCTTCGTAATTTCTCAAATTTTGAATGTCAAACTATTCATATGTTTTAAGGAAAGCAGATTAACCCGGGAACGCGGTGGAAGCGCGGTGAGAACAAAAGTGTGTGGAATTTAAATTGTGTTCAAGGGGTGTGCCCTTGAACGTTCCCGGGCTATCGGTGTATAAACCCGGAATTATATATATATATATATTATATACAAATAAAATAACACAAGCATTCATGGCTATGGAATAAAAGAAGGAGAAAACCGAGAGAAATATTTAAACAAGAAATACATTTTTGATTTCGTACTCTGATCGGCTACATGCGTTGATCTCCTCCCTAACATTCATCCACGTGACGGCTCAACGTAGAGACCCTCTAAATGTGTCCACGCTACACCAAAAAATGTGAGATTCGTCCTCGTGCTAGTAAGGAACGAATCAATGGAAGAGAAAATCGAAACCATATTATCAATTAGTGTGTTTTGATCTTCCTTTGTTCTTTACTTGGTTCTAAACCAAGAAGAATACTCGGTAGGAGAAGGGAGAAAATCGGCTAGGCATGTAGAGAGAGAGAGGCCAAAATTCCATGAGAGGATAGTAGAGCAAAAATCGTCCAATGTGTGTTGTGGTAAGAGATTTAATGATATTTGAAAAAGTGGAAGGAAAACCTAGTCTTCTGAAGCCATCAGCCAACCACATATTCCTCAATCCTTCCAAAAACTCCTCTAACTCCTACATACATTGTATATGGACAATCCTACATACATTGAATGTAGATGATCTTTAGCTTTTTCTCTACAAGGAATTCAACCTTTGACTTAGTAAAAGTCAAATGTGGGCTAGGCATGTGCATTCAGACCGAGCTCATTTGATTTATCCTATAAAGTAATTAGAGTCCAATTACTAAATCTATTGGATTTATCATTTAATCTAATTAAATTAAATATCCAGCATAAAAAGGACCAAGTGAATATTAAATCCAACTAAATATTCACAAGCCCAAATGCACTTAATTAATTATGAATCTAATCCACTTAATTAATTAATCACAAAATAATAATCAATACAATTAATTAATTAGCCCACACCTCTTTTAAATTCTTGCAATTAATATAAAGGACAAATCCATAATTCAATTAATTTAATTGACTAAATTTTGGGTCATCCTTCCAATGGATAATTCCGCATAAATAATTCAATTATTTATGCTCTCCAATAATTAATTTAATCCAATTAAACTAAGGAAATTAATTCCATCACTTTCCAGAGATTTGTGTGTGACTCTTTAGGTTCA
Source organism: Sesamum alatum (assembly GCA_034509735.1). Taxonomy (NCBI): domain Eukaryota; kingdom Viridiplantae; phylum Streptophyta; class Magnoliopsida; order Lamiales; family Pedaliaceae; genus Sesamum; species Sesamum alatum. The sequence continues at coordinate 11,779,647 of JACGWO010000007.1, read as the reverse complement.
CCCTCAGCTAGACTTGTGCTTGTGTGCAATACAATTATCTCCAATTAACCAATAACCGAAAATAGCCCGTTACCATGGGTGGTCGTCTAGCAATAGTCCATGTCACTAGAAACTAGGTGAATAATGGCGTGAACATCTAGGCTCCGGGTTCCATACGGGTAAGGTCCTACTCTCAATCGTCTCCTGGCCTTAGTCTAGGGTATGAAATTTGGCGTCCACTCCCATCCTTGACTAGACGACTGTGCATCATGCTCGCAATGCGTTTACTCTATTGATCGACGTAGGAAATCCTTTCCTACTCAATCAATTGCTATGGCCATAGACTTTCAGAGTCTAAATCATCTCAAAGCTCCTAGGATACATCAACGTCATATAATGACAGGGGACAGATCCTTTCTTGGAATCCACCGTTCTCGATAGATACTCCAACTGTACTAGACAAAGCTTATAACGACCATGTAAAAGACATAGTCACCTCTCAGCAGACCAAGATACAGTTTTCGTATACACACGACTACCATGATTACTCAAGTTTGAGGACTAATCCTGTACTATCGGAACCGAGAATTCTAATCATACCGACCAAGCCTTCAAGGCTTCCATATGACGATTCCCACGAGTTAGTTCAGTCAGTCGGCTACCTTGCCAACTAACCCACTAAAATTGTATAGACGACCTTCGTATGTCCCCATTGAAACTCGGCATTCACCTAGTGAATGCAATACTTAATGCAAGTCTCAATAGGAAACTCGATGTCTAGTCTCGAGGTCCTCGACTTGAAATATTTCAAACCAACTCTCAGAAGTTGGTTTCATAACCGTCATCCAATGCCCAACTCAACTACATAGTTTATCCAATTGGTTTGTGGGCATTTGTTATAACATTGAAACACCATCCAAAATTAGTATTAAGCAGAAAAAACACAAATGTCAGTTATGAATACTTACTCTATTCATTATAATAATATTGCATTAATTAAAATTGGTGAATGATTCCCAAAACCATCAATCCAATTGGCTTCTGGTCACCTATTCTAACAAGTTTTTCTTCTTGTACAATCCTCTTTTTTCTTCTTACTTTCTTTTGTAGAGGGCTCCTCATTTTTTCTTATCAAATGCATTTTTTGTATTGTCTTTCTACGTAATAAGTGTAATTTTCTTCCATCATTCTGTATGGTTTTGTTGATGTCTTTCTTTTTTTTTTTCCTGATTTTCTGGTAGGTGTTGTTTCGTTTTAATGATGTTTAGTATGTCATTGACCACTTCTGCCTTTTTTCTTGTGCAATGAGAAATTGAAACTCTGTAAAAATTTGTAAGCTTAGTCCATACCGTATGCAAAAAAGAATTCAAATAAATACTGTTGATGGTTAGTTGAAGCTTTTGAATGGTCTCAAATAACTAAATAGCGAAAGAATAGCCATCTAATAACAATAGCTTCGCAAAGAACATTGCTAACTTACATAATTCCATTTTATATGTGTATGCTAATACTTATATATATTACCTATAAATACTTTCAAAAAAATCTATTAAGTTCAAAATTACAACATTTAATTAGTTGATAGTCAATTTGATTTGGATTATTGATTTGAAAAGATTGTTCCACGTTTTCTTTTTTAAGTTATTCTATATCTATGAGATGCTATTGAATAGTAATTTAACATTTATTTCTAAAGGAAAGCGGATCAGTCAGGGAACCGGCCGGAGATAATAATGTGCACACCCTTGAAGGTTCCCGGGCTATCAGTATATAAACGTGTAATACAAATACGTATATAACAATTAAGTGTTCATGGCTATTGAATAAAAGAGGAAAAACAAGAACATAAATGTAAAATACCTTTCTCGATTTTCTACTCCTATTGGCTACATGCATTGATCTCCTCCGAACATTCATCCACGCGAGGCCTCAACGTAGAGACCCTCTAATGCAGTCCACACCACACTGGGAGAAATCTCAATTTTCTTGCTAGAGAAAAATGGATCTAGAGGATGAAATCGAAGAAAGGATTACAACTATCAAATTAGTGTTCTTATTGATCTTACTTTTGTTCTTGAATTAATCCTAAATCAATGAAGCAAAAAAGAGGATTTAAAGAGTAGAGAGAGGGGCCGAAAATGGCTTGAGACAGTGTGTAGAGAGTGTTCTTCTTTTTCCTAGAAAAAGATGAATAATAAAACCCTTGTCTTTGATGATAGTATATACACATATATATACTGTATTAATGTGATTATTGGAATGTGTCTAGGTTCATCAAAGGATGTCTAGATACATTTCAATCAATCTCCATTAATCATCAATCAAGTCTACCATTTCATAAGGTATAATTTAATCATACCAAATGAAAGAGGCTTGATTGGAATTGATTTGTCACTTTCCAAAAGAGACAAGTCAACTTGTCATCAAAGGCCTTCATGGCCGATTTTAGTGCTTCAAAAAGAAGTAATTTTTGGTCATCCCCTTTTAGAAGAAGTCCAACTTCTTCTAATTCCAAAAGTGGAATTAACACCTCTCTTGGGCCAAGATTTAATGGACCGGATTTTATTGTAATCCATTTACAATAAGCTCAAGAATTAAATCCTAATTTAATTCATGGTCCAATTAAATAATTTCCATTAATCTTTAAATCCAATTAAAAGATTCAAGCTTCGATTCTCTACTTAATCGATAAATCCCATTTATCGATAAAACAATGGCCCGATACAATATTGGCCCGTCCACCAATGGACAATCCCATAAGTATCCAATTACTTATCATCCTTTGAAATTGTCTCCAAGACAATTCCTTCACCTCCTCGGTGATTTGTGTGTGACCATTTAGGTTTACCCTCAGCTAGACTTGGGATCGTATCCAACAGGAGCCCGTCATCATGGGTGGTCATCTAGCACAGTCCATGACACTAAAGATTAGGTGAATGTTGGCGTGAACATTTAGGCGCCAATTCCATACGGGTATGGTCCTATTATCGACCGTCTCCCAGCCTTAGTCTAGGGTATAGAATTGGGCGTTGGTTCCCATCCTTGACTAGGCGTCTATGCTTAATACTTGAGATGCGTTTACTCTATCGATCGACGTAGTAAATCCTTTCCTACTCAATAAATTGCTCTGGCCATAGACTTTCAGACTCTAAACCAACTTAGAGCACATAGGAGGCATCACCGTCATATACTGACGGGGGACAAATCCTATCTTAAAATCCACGGTCCTCGCTATATACTCCAACTGCATCGGACAAGGCTTATAATGACCATCTTACAGAATGATCACCTCTCGCCAGATCCAAGATACAGTCTTCGTATGCACGTGACTGCCATGATTTCTCAAGTCCAAGGACTAATTCCGTACTACCGAAATCAGGAATTCCAGTCATACCGACCAAGCCTCCAAGGCTTCCATATGACGATTCCCGCGAGTTAGTTCAGTCAATCGACCACCTTGTCAACTAACCTACTAAAATTGCATAGACGACCTTCGTCTGTCATCGATAAAACTCGGCACTCACCCAATGAATGCAATACTTAGTGCAAGTCTCAATAGGACACCTGATGTCCAGTCTCGAGGTCCTCGACTTGGAACGTTTCAGACCAACCTTCAGAAGTTGGTTTCATAGCCACCAACTAATGCACAGCCTAACTACATGGGTTATCCAATTGGTCTGTGGGTATTTTTTGTGATGTTGAAATGTCGTTCAACGTTAGTAATAAGCACAAAAAACACAGTGCCAGTGATGAATTAAATTTCTCTATTCATCAGGATAATATTACTGTAATAAAGATTGACGAATAGTTTCCAAAACCGCCAATCAATTGGCTTTCTGGTCATATATTCTAACAATTTCTTCATACATGACTTTTTTTTATGTAAAAGAAAAAAAAAAGAACTTTTTGAAGTTTATGGTATTTTCTTCATTTATTTATAATTGCATAAGAATTCAAACTTGTATTTTTCCTATTGTAGTTTAATATACTTTTAAGTAATCAGTTGTCAACTGTTTTCTTAATTGATTTTTTCAACTATACCAAGTAATATATTATTGAAAGAAAATTCTAAGTCAATTTATCATATTTCGTTAAAATAAATATAGACTAAGTAAATATTATTTATAAATAATGAGAATTAAAAAGATAAAAGTTGCTTGAAATATGAAAAATATATCAAGTCATAGCTTATGTGTACTTATCATGAAATATTCTAATTCAATTAAGGAATTATACGATGTATTTATTGTAATTAATATACTTTAATTTACCAAATATATAGAACACTAATGTTGTTATCAAAATTTATTTTTGTGCAATTCAATGTGTCCTTTTATAGAGGCTTTAGCTTATTATTAAGTAATTATTGTTTTCTAAGAAAATTATTTTATATGCATGACTCTCAAAAGGCACTGGATAAATTTATGTTGACTTATGTAGATATTGCAAATAAAGCAAAATAAAGAAGAGTAAGAAGTATAATTGGCTAATTGTGATGCATTTAATTTTTAATAGGTACCAAATTGATCATTCTTATATATTAATAACTTATTGAATGACCTAATTAATAGTTATTTTTTATAATACCTTAGTAACTATATTAATAAAACTATAATAATGTAATACAAAAAATTAAATGACCTTTTGAAACATTCACACCTTTATAATAGTATGGATAATGTTTATCAATAGTTGCATGCCCGTTGTTTCTTCTTTTCTTTTCTTTTCTTTTTGCAGAAAACAGGTATATGTGCTAATGGTTTAGAAGTAGTTTTTACACATTTAGATATTTTTACAAGGAACAACGTCTATCGTATATTGTTGAAAATATCAAATCACATGCTGACATTTCGTTCCTATTATATCATAGACGAATGAAAAATCATATAACAAACAGTAATTACACCTCAAATATTCAAATTACCTTTTAGTCTATCTTACTGCAAAAAATGTTACTTTATAGGGGAAGTGATTTAATTGATTATCATTTATCTTTAAACATGTTTTACTTTTAAAATATTGCTTGACATGACAATTCATTTAATTGATTTTTTTTTTAACTTATTTTAACATGACAAGTAATCTTACTAATTCTCATATCTATGCTCGAAAGTTTCTCAATGCATTAAATTCTTTCGCTTTTCTTGAATTATTTTAGTCATTTCACGTTATATAATAAGTGTATCTTTTATCTTGTAAGTATAATATATATATATATATATATTATGGAAAATAATACTAAAAAAAACTAATATGAGTAAATAAGTATAATGTGAAAAATAATTAATAGGAATAAATATGAATAATGTAAAAAGTATTTAATAAGAATAACAAATGTAATGTGAAAGCAATTAATAAAAAATAATAAGTATATTATGTTATATTTTTATACTTAATAAAATAATATTATAGAATTAATTTAGTCAAGTCCAAAAAAGAAGTTTCTCAATGTATTAAAACCTTTCAATTTTCTTGAATTGTTTTAGTCATTTCGCGTTATATCATAAGGGTTTTTTTTTATCTTGTAAATATAATATATTATGAAAATAATATTAAAAAGAAACTAATATGAGTAAATAAGTATAATGTGAAAAATAATGAAGGAATAAGTATGGATAATGTGAAAAGTATTTAGTAAGAATAAACAATTGTAATGTGAAGCAATTAATAAAAAAAAATAAGTATATTATTTTACATTGTTATCCTTAGTGAAATAATATTACAGGGTTAATTTAGTCAAATTAAAAAATGAAAGAAACTTTCAAGCCCATTCATACTTTTATAAATACTAGTAAAAACCACGCGCGTTGCACGTAATGCTTATTACATGGATAAAATGATCATATTATTTAATAATTTAATTAGGCAAAAATATAAGGTATTTTATACATTCAAAAATATTAATTTTAAATTTAATAAGTATTTTATAAATGAAAAACCTATTCATTATTAAACTTAAATGAATTTTAAAACTTATTGTAAAGCTTTCTATTTAATGAAAATTCAAAAGCTAAATAGCAATAACTAAATAGGTTGTTATGTAAACACATGATTCCGTTCATTTGTTTGTTTGATTTTGTTGGCGGGAGAGATCTGCTTGCTTTTGGTTTCATGTATTTCTTGATTTTTTTGATAAAATTATTAATTATCTCCATATTGCTTCGCGTTTCATGCATTGACTTTATCAGTTTTACTTGGAAATCTTATCAGTTAGTTTGATGTTTTACTTTGTACTTCCTTCTCTAATTGGTAATGTATTCTTTAGTTGTATTCGTCACAATATTCAATTTTCTATTCATAATTCCATCTTTTTTCAGTAGCATGAATATGGTAGATGCTTATTGGCTCATGTCTCTAATATTTGGAGTTATGTTATAAACTAACAAATTAGTAATTTGAAAATCAAGATACAAAAAATGGCCAAGTTTATTAAATTAGAACTTTTTTATACTTAAAAGATAAGAAATTACATAACTATATATATAATTGCCATTAAAATGAATAAGAATAAATTTTTAACTTTTTGTTCTACTCGCTTTACTTCAATTTTGATTCAATCAAATTCATTTATATTGTAGGTTCTTTTACGATCAAACTAATTATTGTTTAAACTCGCGCAATCAATGAACAAGTAAAAGAATTGAAGCTAAATAAACTAAGACACAAATCAACTGAAAGTAAAAGGGAATTTAAGCAAAATTTTCAAAAAAATATCTATCTGCCACATGACCTCATTCTTCATTCCATCTTAAAACTTTAGATTATTTGTTTTAGGATCTTCACAAGTCACAACTTGATCACTGTCAATTATATTCTTTCTCTTTAGATAATCTAATATTTTTTCCCTATTCTCCATTTTCTTTGTGTTTTTTTTTTTTTTTTTTTTGAAATGTTTTCTGAACATGTCATGGATTGCGATCCGCAAGTTTAACTTGAACTTGGCTATTAAATTTTGATTCTTCTCAAGTTTGACTTCTTGACTGCATATCTCATTTTACATTGTTGGTTGTTTTAAAATAATTGAATGTTACCAAAAGGCGCTTATTTTACTACATAGAGATTTATATTTTTTGCAAGATTAAAATAAAAGTATTTTAAACTTATATAGAGAATATTTTTTTTGCATGGTTATATCGATAAGTCATAAATTGATCAATATAATAAATTTAATTTATTGAGTTTCTTCCGTAAACATTAATGAGAAGACAACTATCCCTTCAAATATATTAAAAGGTAAAAGTAAATTCGGATATAAGATTTAATTTTTAAGTAAAAGTTATACAAACAAATATTAAGTATGTCAATAAATACCAATTAATCTATCCTTACTTATAAATAATTATGTAATTAAAATAATAACCTTTGTTACCATTTTTCCTATATCAAAACAATCTAATATGAGAAATTAAATACAAACTTAATGAAATACAAGATGAACTTTTAATGTAGGAAGTTAACAATATATCAATTAAAATTTGGTGAAACTATGAGAAATATATGTAATATTGTTTAGATGATAATCAAACTGTTAAGAAGTACACATCTACTTGTTCCAAGAATAATGTCATATGTATACGTTACACTCCTTTACTTTTTTTTCAATATATTTTTACCTCTTTGAAAGACTTAGGCTAGAATAGTTATGTTCCATGGTGTCTTGTCTTTTCTATTCTTATACAATTTCTATATTGCATAAATAATATTTAAGTGTACATGAATTTAAATATTTAACTAATTAAACTTGATTATTAATGACATATTAAATTTATCTGATACTATAAAACAAATATAATAATATGTATCTTGAGAATAAAAGAATGTGCCTATATTATTTTTGCATAATTGTTTTTATTCCTATTGATGTTCAATATGTAGTATGTGTAATACATATATCTACTAAATCTATGTTTAAAATCTCATGGAGATGTATTTATGCATTCATTATTTTTACTATAATTTTAACCTCAGCTATTGATATTTTATCATGGGTACATTTACTTTTTCAACTCTAAAAAGTATCATTAAAATATCTCTTTGAAATTTATACAATATTCTTGTTGATTGTCAATTGACAAATGAAGAAGATATATGCTCACCAAAAAATTAAAATAATATAATTTCACGTTCTAATATTCTATAATTTATAAGGTGATTTTTTTAATACTTTTTTGACCTTATATCTAATTATTAATTAGCATTACTTAAAATAAAACAATGAAAAGAAATGCAAGAATCTAATAGAATCACTTCTCTCTCTCTTTTTTTCCTTTCTAATTTCACCCTAAATTCAAGGTTTCAAAATCAAATTGAGAAAAATCTTTTTTTATTCCAAAATTTTTTATTCCATTCTGATCCATTTATTTTTTAAATATTTTATGTAACTATAATTTTTTACTTTTTCAAGATATAATATCTATCATCACAAATTTTAGTTTATATTAGTATAATTATAATTATTCAATTAAATAAATATATCATGAATAACTAAATGGGTAATTGAGATCAAAGAGTATACCCATATAACGGTGAATTTACATAAAACGCCATGTACTTATATTATTGAATAAACTTTCACCGTATCTATGATCGAAAAAATCTTTAAGTCATAATAGGACCATTAAATTAATTAATTTTGTATAAAAAATTTCACTTGATAGCTTTTTTTTTTTTGTATTAAACTTATGCACCAAGGAATACTACAACAACCGATTGACTTAAGTGCCCTTTTTCGGTCCTCCAATTTCCTAGACCTAATTAATTGACCATCACTTCAAATTCATGTCTAGACTATTTTACCAAACAATTGAACTTTTTGTAGTGCACATACAACTTGACAAAAGCGTTGAAAATGAATAATCGATTTAAACCCAACAAACAGGAAATTTATCTCTAAATAACTTATACCCACAAAAATAGACACATTAAGTCTTGACTAACTTCTAGGTGCATACACAATCCTCTCCAACTCCTCAAATGACAAGAACACAAAATACCAATAAATTGCTTAAAACTCCAACAAATAGGACAAATTTTAGCTCAAAAATGTATTGCAGAAAAATAAAAACTATAAAAGCAATTACCTGGTAATGGGGTGTGCTCGTGGAGGGGAAGAAAAGACATGGTCCGAGATAAATCATCCCACGAATCTTCCCACTCAATTATGTCAACAACGCATCTCTGTACGTCTTTCTCCAGTTCCATTTAAACTGCTAATTTGCACAATTCGTTTCAAATTACACAAATTATTTTATTTTTTATTTTTTGTAGTACTTTTTCACTTTATTATTATGAGGTACTTCTTCACTCTATTAAATGAATTAAATCTAGACATAATTATGTAAATAATAATTAATGAGAATAAATCTTATAATGCAAAAAGTAATTAATATGAATTAAAAAGCATATATATAGTTTTACATAGTCACCCTTGTAAAAAATAATAAGATGAGGTTAATTTAGGTAAATAAAAAAAAAAAGAAAGAAACCTTTGGAGGTCACAATGTACTACGACTACTACATAGAATATAGGATAAATTACATCTACCTCCCTTGAAAATTTGGCATAATTACAAATACCCCTTCGTTGTTTGAAAAATTACAAATACCCCCCTGAGGTTTGTAATTTTTAACCAAAAACCTGAAATTAACTATTTTGTCCTTGAATTTTTTATTAAAATTATAGAAAAATCGGCCAATGCAAATTGCATTATTGCTCCTCTGTATAAAAAACTTAAGAAATCTTTCCCTGCACATTGTAGTCCAAAAAAATTTTAAGAATTAAATAAAAATAATTCAATGCATAAGGGCATTTTGGTCAGTTCACCCATAAAAATTGATGAAAATGGGTTATTTGTTAGACAGTCACAAATCTCAGGGGAGGGGTTTTGTAATTTTTCAAACAACGAGGGAGTATTTATAATTATACCAAATCTCAGGGGAGGTAGATGTAATTTACCCTAGAATATATGTGTTCTACAACATATATAATATATATTTATATATATATATATATGTGTGTAAACTAATGTATATACCTTCACTAAAAACAAAATTGTATGAATATGCATAAAACAGTGTATTTAAGAAAATCAGGTAGGAATTATTAAGTCTTATAAATGTAGTTCGATTTTTTATAAAAAAAAATATTGTAGTATGATTTACTTACATATCTTAATTATTATATAATCATATCTAAGTCTAATATTTTAGTGCAATGCATTTATTAATTTAGTATGAATAAAATTGAAATTTAAGAAAATTACAAAATTAATAAATATTATTTTTATAGTCAGAATAAAAAAAAAGTTCAAAAATAAACTCATATTGTGAAATATTACAAAAAAGTTATTGTTGAACCTAATTTTTCATAGAATAAAATATGCAAATTTTTTCATGGACTAATTTTGTTTCCAAAGTTGTCAACCACCTCCTTCATTACTATCTAGTAGCAAAAACAATTTCAATAAATCTAATTTTTCATAGAATACAACATGCCGATTTTTTAAATGAATCAATATTTTTCTTTTCAAAATTATCATTGACATCCTTCTCGATTACTTCTATTCAAAGATTTTATAACTTGTATCTTATGGTTTATTTGGATGATGGTAATTCATATTTATTTGGTATTACCGAAGAATTTAATGAAAATAAAGTATAAATGTATGAGGTAGAAATTTAAGAGTTAATGTTTTACATTAAGTGTAGTATTAATTAGTGGTTAATTATAGTAGGAGTTAATAAGTCTATCAATTTACATTTTTATCCTCATTAATAATAATATCTTGGGCATAATTTAGTCAAACCAAAAAAAAGAAACTTTTAGTTGGATTCATATTTTTATATAGATATAGATAGATATAAATAGATCTAGATATAGATGTAAATAGAGATAGATAAGTTTAGTATACTCATGTTGTCCTCATCCCAACTGTGACTCATCGAAAACAGTATCTCAACTCCGACCGATTAATTTGTGTAATGTCATTGTTAAGATTTCGTCTAAATGTGTGGCTAATCTTATCAAGTTTATGCTCGATTCTTTGTGTCTCAAACTCAATTTGTTTCATTTTGGGTCATCTGATAACTGATAATGTGTTGCTAGTGTTCGAATTAAATAAATGTTGGAAATATTATCTGTAAAGTTGTGTCGTGGAAAAAACCACTGGCCTGAAAGCGAAATTTTGGTACGATCGTGGTGCAATCGTAAAAACCATTCGCTCCCCAAGGTTAATACAACTACTCTCTAACATGTGTACTCATGGCTGAGAGTTGGAATAGCATACTAGAATTACACTCAAAATATAGAAAGAACAAAGAGGAGATGAGGGGAGAGTACTCGATTCTCAGGTGTCTCCAAAATGAAGAATGACAAGACTATTTATAGTGAAGAACACTTGGCTCTAGAATAGATTCTCAGCCAGATTTTCTCAACCAATTACACAATTTGGCTTAATCAAATCAAATAAAAATATAGGATAGAGTTTGGCTTGGTCAAAATTGGATTGGGCAATATCTTAATGGATAAGTTTAGTGAAAAGAGCTGGATTCTAGTAGTCATTCCCCACAATCCCCCAAGAATGACTAACTAGTAAGAAAATAATGTTTCTGAGTGAAGAAAGAAAAGCATTAATGTTGTTCGATTGAATTAATGCCTAGTGAGGTGAGGCAACAACTCAGCTAAAGAAAGTGAATAAATCTTGAACTTTTGGTAGCCTATGTTGAGACCCCCACAAAACATATTGTTTCCTTGATTTATGTTATTCCGTGATACGTACTATGAGTGTTGTTCGTGGCCATGCGCTAGAACCTTGAGTCTTGATGAGTGCTCTAGAAGGAATTCTTTTCTTTTCATGGTAGGCAGCGCACCTTCACACTCATCTAGATAGCTTAATCAAGTCTATATTACTACAGACCACTCAACATGTGAGCTATGAAGCTATCTTCCTAACCCATAATTCGTTAAGATCATCCATCAAGTCTTTGTTAGGACCACTCAATATATAGGGCTATGGATTCAAGCATTGAGAGTTTAGTGCTTTCAATATTCTCATATGGTTATTACCATATTCCATCAGTCCAGGGATTTGAGCCCTAATGCTATTGAGTTTCAAGAGCACTTTCAATGGACCATGTTTGATGTGAATATGTCTTCTTTTTTCATTATATCTATACTTCTTGGCGATCTCAATGATAGCTTGAGAATCACAATGCAAGTATAGATGACCTAATAGAACCACTTGATCCTGGCTTAGTTAACCACCCTCAATGAACAAGAACTACTCAAGCTATTCAAATTTTATGTGTGCGACGACACTCACCAAGACAAACTTAGTCAACTGGGGACAAAATTTAGGTAGAAAATGCTTTTCCAAATCAACCATGGACTATTAGACTAGACAATTACCAGCCCAAGTTATACCAGCTGATCTATACATGAACAAAGAGTTACACTAACAAAATTTTCAACCCCCCCTTTTTTTCCTCATCAGCGAGACAATTCCACCTAAAAGAACAAGAACGATAACACCCTACAAAAATTGCTAGATTAAACTAAAAATTAAGGACATCCCCCATAACACTATCAAATACCAAACTAGATACATCAATTGAACAACCACCAAGCAGGACAAGAATATTACAGAAGAAACCATGGGGGTTTATCATACTACTCCAAACTTCATACAACTTATTGCCTGCAAATTGAAGGGTGCAACAAAATATTACCAGCAAAGTTGCAACCAAAACAAAGATAATAAAACATTCTGCTCCACTCCCAATGTTGGCCTTCCACATATAATGAGATTTCTCTCCTTCTAATGCTTCCAATTAGACCCTTGACAACGCCAGCCACAAATCTGGAACACTTCCCCAAAGCTTGCTAGTGCTAAACCAAACCACATGTCTCTGAGGAAATCAGGAGCTTTGAAAACATATGGTCAGGAATTTATGATCAGATAAAGAAATGTCCAAGTGCCTTGCTATATCCGAACCCATCAAGCTCTACAAACAAAAGGTAACGCATCCCAAAACCAGTAAAGTTATGATGTACATGGTTAGAAAACCCAAATACCATGAACAAAGGCACAGGTAACCCCTTCCCAAATAGGTAGGGCAAGATGGGAAGAACTACTTCAGCAAAAGTCGAAACCAACCTACAAAGGATGCAAATTGTGCTCAGACTCCCAAGCTAACTCAAACCTTGAAATATTTAGCAATTAACGACTGTCTGCCCTTGAATTGATTTAAAAAAAAAAAAGAAGAAGAAGAACAAAGCGACTGTAGTTTACAGCAAAGACTACCAATTGCTAAAATACTATTCCACCTAAAATCACAGGTTAAATGCATTTTTAATCTTGTAATTTAGGTTATTTGGTGTTTTCGTCCTTTAACTTTATAGGTAGCATTTTGGTTCTGCAACTTTTTAATCTTCGCAATTTCAGTCGTTTTGTTATCCGGAGTGAACTCCGGCGAGAAAAAGGACCGAAATCACGAAAATTAAAAAGATACAGTACCAAAATGATACCCTAAAAAGTTAAAGGACAAAAATATTGATAGAAATGGGCCAATAAGAACAAAAGGCCCAATCTTAAAATGTCACGTGAGAGGCACATGCATTTTTCCAGTGATAATGGTGAACTCCGATGAAAAAAAGACTAAAATCACAAAAATTAAAAAGATGAAGGACCAAAATGCTACCCTAGAAAGTTAAAAGGTGAAAACACCAAATAGCATAAGTTACAGGATCAAAATTGCATTCAAGCCTAAAATCACCTGTTAAGAATGTAGAAATTACAAAAAGAAATTAACATCACAAAGAAGAATAGAACGGGACAGAAATTACAGAACAATAAAACAGATTTCCAAAGCACCACCGATGACTTTATACTCCAATGCTCTAGTTTCCTGCTATGTTCTGCAGACAATAGTAGTACTCATGACACTAAAACGTATCACTGATAGCACTGCAGAACCTAAGATGCATGACAAAAGGCAAGGAGATTAACGAAGAGGAAAACTTAGCATCAGGCAAACTCATATCTAGAGCTAATGGGGTTTCTTAAGAAGGGCCTATCCTAAAACAGAAACCACTACTTCGTCACCACCGCTTTGATTAACACATCCTGCAACTAATAAAATTGAGAAGAGAATAATGGGACAACTATTACAGAATAGAATTTCGCTTCAGATTGTTGGAAATATTATCTGTAAAGTTGTATCGTGGAAAAATCGCTGCCCTAAAAGCGAAATTTCGGTACGAACGTGGTGTAATCTTAAAAACCATTCACTCCCCAAGGTTAACACAACTACTCTCTAACACGTGCACTCGTGCAGAAAGTTAGAATAGCAGACTAGAATTACACTCAGAATATAGAAAGAAATAAAAGAGGATAGGAGAGTACTCGATTCTCAGGAAGAATGACAAACTAATGAAGAACACTTGGCTTTAGAAGAGATTCTCAGCCAGATTTTCTCAACCAATTATACAATATAGCTAAATAAAATCAAATACAAAAATAGGATAGAGTTTGGCTTGGTCAAAATTGGATAGGCAATATCTCAATGATAAGTTTAGTCAAAAGAGCTGGTATCTAGTAGTCATTCCCTACAATGACCATCTTAAAACTTCAACTTAGTCAAAAGGGGCATGTGTGGCATTAAAATTGGATATGAGTAAAGCTTATGATAGGGTGGAGTGGCCGTTTCTCAGGGGTGTCCTCCTTAGATTAGGTTTTCAACATAGATTTGTGAGTCTCATAATGTTGTTAGTAACCACTGTGTCATACTCTCTAACATTGAATAGTGAGCATTTTGGTTTTTTTTTTTTTTTTTTAACCGGAGAGAGGCAACCGACAAGGTGACCCCGTATCTCCCTATTTATTTATCTTTTGTGCAGAAACTTTTTTTGAGTTTGATTCACGTAGTTGGGGGAGGAGGGGTTTAATTGGGGTGGTCGTAGCTCCTCAAGCGTCGTCGGTGTCTCATATCCTATTTGCGGATGAAATATTGGTATTTTTTAGGCTACGAGAAGCAGTTGAGGAGGTTTGGAGAATTTTGGAGATGTATGCTTGGGCGTCGGGGCAGGAGATTAATCTTCAAAAGTCGAGTATGGTGGTGAGCGGGCGTGTGCGAGAAGGGTGGAAGAGGCATTTAGCTTCCCTTTTAGGAGTTCAATTGGTTTGTCGATAGTAGGGTGAGGGGGGGAGATCATGAGGGCATCATTTAAACATATTAAGGATCATGTGCGGGAGCGGATGAATGGTTGGAATGCGAAGCTTCTGTCTCAGGCGGGTAAATGGGTGTTGATTAAGTTCGTCTTACATTCGATATCTGCTTATGCAATGTCGTGTTTCCAACTTCTAAATCATCTATTGCGTGAGTTGGACTCACCTGTAGCGGACTTTTGGTGGCATAGTAGGAAAAAAAATGGGTCCATTGGGTTGCGTGGTATAAGTTATGTTGTTCCCCATCTAAAAGGGGGTTGGGGTTTCAGTGTTTATGGGACTATAATTTGGCTTTGTTGGCAAAACAGGGGTGGATGATACTAACTCGGTTGGATTCTCTTCTTAGTAGGGTGTTGAAGGCCAAATATTTTCAGCATTGTAGTTTTTGGGATGCGACATTGGGGTCTGGGCCGTATTGGACATGGCAAAACATCCTTGTCGCACCGAGATTGTTGGTGGAGGGTTGTTTATCAAGCGGAGGTGGGAGGGATGGGTGGCGCTGGAGGTTTCATAAAGTCGGGCAGTTTATAGTACGGAGTGCTTACGAAGAAGAAGTGTCTACGAGGGAGTGTGCGTTGGCTTCAAAGTCGAGTGCAGATCTGATTTTCAGAGGGTGGTGGCTCCTTGTCGTCAGTGTTGTGGCGATCTCAAGTGCCTCCAAGGGTTCGTGTTTTCATGTGGCAACTATGTATGGAGTCAGTTCCTACACTAGAGAATTTAGCTCGACGAAAGAAGGGGACTGATACCTGTTGTGCAGCATGCGGAGCTACGGTGGTTCTATTCGGTATGCTCTATTGGAGTGTCCCGTGGCGAGGCAGTTGTGGGTTTTGTCTCTTATACCATGGACTGATACATTTCAAACTGGCATAATGGCGTAGCTGAGTGGTTTTCCATGTTGTCCAGCCGGTTGATGAGGTTTCTTATGTTTGTGTTGTGTTTCAGGTAGGTTGGTTCTGGTCTGATTGTTTTGTGGCAAAATTGCAAAATTGGTCCTATAAATATAGAGGGTGGCAAAATTAGTCCCGTAAGTACAAGGCTGGCAATTTTAGTCCTCTAAGTATTAATTTTGTGGCAATTTTGGTCCTTCCGACCAAAATCAACTGGAAATTGAAAAATAAAATTGGGGCTTAGGGTTCTGGATGCCGACTCAGCGTGACTTAAACATGTGGCGTCCTACGTGGCTTAGGCATCCAAATAGGCGGGATATGAACTTCTCCTCCTCCTCCTCCTCTTCACATTGTTAAATTTTTTTTCTTTCTTTTCTACTGCAAATTTGTTGCTGGAGGTGAAGATAAAGGTAGGGGGTGAGATGAGTGGTTGAATGGCGTGGGAGCTACAAACATAGTGTCTATATATATATATATATATATATATATATAGCTAGGTAGATTCTTGTTGTTCTACTAAATATGGACACCTCTTCTTAGGTTGCAGCTGACCAGCTCCCCCTCATGCTCCGCCGATCTTAGCTTGATTCTTCTGCTATGGTAGTGTTGCCTGCTCAGGGCCTTGTTTCCAAAATCTTGGAAACCTTTACTCATTCTCTTTCCATACTTTCTGTCGCTGCTAGTGACTCCAACGAGGATTCTCAACTTCCACCCCTCAAATCCAAAGATTCTGGCGAGAGTTGCAAGACATCGCCACCCCCCAAATCTGTGTCAACACCGACGTGGGTCTTCATTTCCAGTGAGGAGGAGGAGGAGGAGAAATTTAACAAGAGGAGGAGGAGGAGGAGGAGGAGAGGGAATTGGGTCTTCATTTCCTATCTATTCGGACGCCACATGTATAAGTCACGCTAAGTTGGCAGCCAAAACCCTAAGCCCCAATTTCATTTTTCAATTTCTGTCTAATTTTAGTCAGAAGGACCAAAATTGCCACAAAATTAATACTTAAAGGACTAAAATTGCCAGTCCTGTACTGACGGGACTAATTTTACCACCACCCCATACTTACAAGATCAATTTTGCAATTTTGCCTTGTTTCGTATTGAGACTTTTTGTGTCTATTTTGGTCGAACACATGTTCTCTGTGGTTGGTTGGTTTATTAATATATTTTCATGGCTTATTATTCAAAAAAAAAGTGAATATAAAACCAAACAAGGCAACTTTTGACCTAATTTTTCCAATCTATACAAGATCTGATCTTTACATCGTGCAACTTGCACTGATAAATTGAAATTGACAATGTCTGGTCCTGGCCACTAATGATTATCGTAAATTATGAATTCCAGTAAAGTTTGTTATAATTATAAAAATTCATTCATTATTTGAAAAATTATTAATACATCTGATTTTAATAGTCGTCCAACAACTAGTCTAATCCGTTAGTCACCGTTAGACTTCCATATATTTTATAGTCAATTGATCAGAATACCCTTGTGATTTATAGATTAAAATTTTATCTATTTTTATAAAAAAAATTGAAATTTTATTATGGAGTGGACAACTTTTTACAAATTTCAAAATTTTCACCTCATTCGATTTTTTAATAATTTTTTTTATAAAAACAAATACAACAAAGATAAAATTAGCAATTTAATGTCTCCCCAGCCAAGAATTGCACAATTTCATCAAATTCACTCGAAACTGAATAAAACTGGTATTTTTAGTATGCAAAGTCTTTTAAGATGAGAAAACTAGCGTGTGACCGTGATACCCACATGTACTAAAAATATATATACGAAATTTATACATTATAATTAAAAAAATATTGAATAAGATCAATAGTATAAAATTATTTTTTTCTCTGAACTACAATACAATAATATTAATAAAATTTACAGAAGTTTACAATCATCAAAATAAAAATATCTATACGTCCAATAAAATTAAGATTAATTGTGAAGCCTTTTTGACTTTTTCTGATTGTTGATGTAATTATAAAGTATTTTTAATAAATAATTGTTCTATAAAATATGCATATCAATATTACATAATTTTATTATTTAATGTTACTTTACAGCCTAATTTTCAATCATAAAACAGTATGCTATCACAATTCTTGATTTACGAAGAAGATAGTTTGGCATGGTATGCATGAAAATATCTATATATTTTTTTCAAATTATATTTATGCATATCACAAATTGCACGTTAGTATATTATATTTGAAGGGATTCTTTGATACCAATCAATCAATTTTGACCAAATGTTAGATTTGCAAAGTTTTATTTTTTTAATTATAAAAAGTACTCTAAAGGATAGGTGAACATATCAATATTTCCTCAAAAAAAAAAAAAAAAAAAAAAAACATCAACAATACTGTCATAATTCTAATTTATTTGGCCTCTTTAAATTACACCCCTATTTATTGTTATGTTTTTGTGGGGGTGGAGAGCCATTTTTTTTCAAAATCACAAAAATGAACAAATAATGTAATTTAAAGAGACCAAATAAATTGAAATTATGACATTGTTGTTAATGTTTTTTATTATTGAGGAAACATTTCTATTAGTTACTTACCAATTAGATTATTTTTATAATTAGAAAAAATTAACATTCAATCAAAATTAGTCAATTGGAATCAAAAGATACTTCAAATATATGATATATAACAGATATTGCTTTGGACCATGTTTACATCCATATCGAGGCCAATCCATACGAATGATTTGTTCACTTGCCTGATGCCCAGCCCGAGATTTCCACCTAAGGCAAAGAGTACTGGGAAAATTATTTAAATAGTATAAAGAAAATACAAAAATAGCGTATTGAAAAAAAATTAATAAAGTAGGCAAACTGCATTTTAAAATAACAATTTTATAAAAATAAAAAAATTATGCTTGGGGAATCATACTGACATTGTGATTCCCCAAACACAATGATACAAGAAATGTAATGTCAGTACAATTCCTCATGCACAATTTCTTTTTTCCTTTTTTTTTTAAATTATAATTCTAAAATGCAATTTTGCCTATATTCTACACTTTTCCGATCACATTATGTTTATATAAAAAAATTACATTATTTAAATAACTTTACTCAAAAGTATTGTGGTTACTCAATTCGAAAAAAAAAAATGGACTATAATTCTACAAGTTATAATCCACTCAGACCCATGTGCAACGGACAATAAGTACCGTGTCTAATTGTGTACCTAAACCACACGCAATTGGGGCAAAACTAATTTATCCTTCCTTGCACACGAGCCTTAGACGGGGTATAATTAATTAAATAATATTTTTGAAAAAAATTACAAAAAAAAAAAGGTTGTTTCAAAACTTTTTAAAATTATAATGTGAAACTAGGATCAAATACCCTAGTTCTTCGACCCCAGCTTCCATCCACCTTTTTCCACCAAAACTGGAAAAAAAATTTGTCAACTCGAGAAAATTTTTTGCAAGAGGTGTTTCTCGTAAACACAATGTAAAAAAGTAAAAACGAGTGGGCATAAATACCAAAAGAAACCGATATCAAAAACACCAATTTATTTGAATTTGGGGCGTCTGATAAATTAGACGCATGCATGAAGCAGTTGTATGCATGCGTCTAAAATTGACGCTCCCATCGTGCAGAAACCGGGGTCAAATCCCGGTTTCTGCACCTTGCACGGAAAGACCCCGGCTTTAGTTCACATGCACAAAAATTGGGGTTTCTGTGCATTTAATTTTTTTATAAAAATTTTTGTGTTGGTACCTGGATCTTTGACCTGGATTTCACACTATAATTTTAAAAAAATTAAAACAACCCCCTTCTTAAAAAAAAAAAAAAAACGGATCACAACGTGATATCGCAGCTCACCACATTTTTATAAAATGTACCACAAATACAATACACTTAAAAAAATTTATTTTTATATAATAATTATATAATTAAACCATAATGGGGATCTAGGGTTTACACGAGCACCTTTTGAGAATTTCACCAACACCAACCACAATAAGATGTTTTGGTGGTTTAGCCCAATTTTTAGCGTACCATCAAAACACTTTATCTAAATATTTTGGGTGGTTTAGCCCAATTTTTACTCGATCTTTAATGGCCCAAAACAAAACAAAAAATATTGCATGTTACCCAATATGTAATTTCTTTTATATTTAAATTAAATTCAAACCCCAAAGCAATTCCAAGTCAAACAATAATGCAACTCCCAAAAAATTTTCGTGTTATTTAAAACACGAATTAAACAAGAATTCACGAAGCATGCAACCTTTGCTGCAGCCCACCAAGCGACGGGATTCCCGCTACACAACAATTGCATGCAGCAACACTATGTCGCATCGCTACATGAATTTAACCCACGATTTGAAAAAACATACAGAAAAAATATTGGAATCACACTCCTGAAGTGCAACTCCAAGTCTCACTCATGGAATGCGACTCCTAATATTATTAAAAGTTGAATTCCATGAGTTCGACTTGAAATTACATGTCATGCGTACAACTCCAACTTTAATTTAGAAAACATCACAAAATAAGTTCATTTTTTGAAAGAAAAAAAAACATGAATGAGAAAACATAAAAGAGTCCATAGCACGGCTAAAACTCAAGCATGTTTTTATATATTTTACTTTTTAATTATCCAAAGTCATTAAGCCCAATTAATGACTCCGAATCATTAACTATATAAATGATTTTGAGTCATTTGTCAAGTCATTAGAGTAATTTTTGTAAAAAAAATTGATGTAATAAACATCATAGACAGAATCCACAACTTCACTAAGTCAATACCATATACCATGTAAAAAGGGGCTTAATTATATAAATATTATATTAAAAATAAAATTTAAAAGTGTACTGCGATGCAGTGTACTTCATAAAAATATGGTGAGTTACAATCCCAAATTGCTACCTACCTTTTTTTTTAATTTTTAAAATAGTCTCAAACAAGGCTCGCAACCAGCCCAACTTGAATTTAACAAAAAAAGGGGTTGCGGGCAACGCTCATGACCAACAATCCAAACCTGAAGTAACGACTCACCACATCTTTATAAAATATACCACAAACAAGATACATTTATAAATTTTTATTTTTTATATAATACTTATACAATTAAGCCGTGAAAGGGGATCTAAGATTTACACACGCACTGTTCAAGGCAATTGCACGGCCAAAAGTTAGGGTAGTTTTTGTGGGCGGCCAAGATTCTGATGGACCATTTATTTTTATATTATAAAAAAATTAAATATACCACTGAACACAATACAAACTAATCACTAGCTGGGGAAAAGGGAGACATCACCCCAGCTTAACAACTCACATTTTTCCCTTTTAAAGAGAAAAAACTACATAAATTATAGCTGTGCATGATTTTTTTTTTAAAAAATATTAGCAGCAAGCCTTAGAATCATTAACTAAAGTCAGGGTCTGCAAGCCCAATTTCTGAACCTGTCTTAAAGCTGGGATCGTTAACCCCAGCTTTAATTATTGTACACAGAAATTTTAACATGCACCAAACTTGGAGTCTTTGACCCCCAAGTGCTGTGCGCATACTTTTTTTTTCAAAATTTAGTATTAAAACTGGGGTGCATAATCCCAATTCCACACTAAATATTTAAAAATCTACCACTCATACTTTTTGTTAATTTTTTTATATTATTTAATTAATTTTACCCCTTTTATTGTGATTAATAAAAATTATCAATCAAAATAAAACCATAATAAAAATGTAAAAAAATAAATAAATAAATAAAATTAATAGAATCATTAACTAAAAGACTGCAAGTAGTTAGCTCGGTTGACAACCCAAAGACGTGTTAGCAAGCTCACGACTGCTGTAAATATTCAAAATAATATTGCATAAATCGTTAACTTATTAATGGCATGCAATTTTTTTTTTGAAAAACAAAAAAACTCATTAGCTCAAGTTACGGCTCACTCTAATAATGCAAGACTAACCGAAAATGGAATAATCTTGCAAAAACGAAAAAAGATAGAAAATTGAGAAGGGCATCAGGTCTCCAAGGTGATTTTAGCATCAATGATGAGATTCAGACGCAAATTACCCATTTTCACAGTAGATTCATCCTCTGCCCCGAAAGCATTCGCAAAATACAAAATCAAAATCAAACACATGATAATTTGGATAAAATTGATACTACATAATTACAGAAATTTGAATAAATAATGCAGAAGCGATCAGAACCTGTCGGGATTCATGGTTAACATCACACTAAATCAGTGGATTGACAGACTTCATGAATTTTCATCGTCACCTCGCCAATACCATACAAAAGCTGGCATCAAGTAGATCCGAAATTAAACAAGAGAAAAATGACAACAAATTGAAAGAGAAGAAGAAAGAGCTCAGAACTTCTTAGAGGTTTGTGCCGTCACCGACGGCCAGCGCCTCCGGCACAGAGATATTCATCACCGCTGATTAAATTCAAATAAATTTAGAAAAAGTAAATAAGAGATAGTTATTTGAAGAGTAGATCTGGAAATTGAGCGCTGAAAGAAATAGGGATGACTGATGAGGAGAAGGAGGAGGAAAGGGAGATTTATAGAGCGTTGGACAGAAGAAACCCTAAATGTTGAAAGAGCGAAGCGGAGTGTTGGCGGCGCCTAAAAACCCTACACGTGACGGATACTATGGATTCTGAAGTGCCGTTTGGCAACACTTTACCTATATTGGGCTTTTGCAAAAAAACTAAATTAAGTATTTTTTATTGTAAATACATAAAATTATTATGTATGAATGACACTTCTTGGTATTTTATTATAGTGTTTATAATTTTTTGTATCTCGCATTATGTTTGTAATCATATATTTTTAATAAGATAGTTTGGAATAATAATTTTGGTGGTCTATAAATACCATTATATAATTTATTTGTAAATAAGCATTTTAGAGAATAAGAAAGGATTTTGGAGAGAATAATTATTCTTGTTTTTCTCATATATAATTAGGACGATAGGCCAATAAACTTAAAATTTTTCTAAGTATATAACACGTTATCAGCACGATGTTTTTCTCATATATAATTAGGACGATAGGCCAATAAACGTTACGCTCGATTAAGGGAAAATATCAAATTTCTATACGTATAATTCTTATTTCTTATTTGTTTACTTTTACACTATCATAGTTATTTTATTCTTGTATATTCAATAACAAGATATAAATAATCATATTCTATACACTTTATTGTCCATCAAGTGAATGTATATAAATAAGGAATTTATCATAATTGATACTGCCTCCAAAAGTAAGCATATTGTTTTCTATTTCATCCCTTAAAGTATATGTGTTTCTTGAAGTAGGTAATGAGTTAGATTACCTCTGGCAATAGGTGAAATATTTTATAACAATTATTTGCATTAGCATCCCCAAAACAATGATAAGAATATAACTATTGATTTTCTCATCACATGAAGTGATTTGAAATAATGGCTTGATTTAAGAAGCGTGAAGCTTCTTCATTATTTATTTAAAGTGTTCGTTTCGTTGATATCAGGATATATATGTATATATATATATATATTGTGATTCCATTTTTAACTAACTTGAGGTCAATTTTAATTAATTTACTTCACCAACATAATCATCCTTCATATGCCTATGTATATGACTTTAAATGCTTTGTTCGCATTAATATATGAAATAAAATTTACTTATTAACAAGACAAACCTGACACGATCCCATTTATATCTATCTGTAGCATCATAATATTTAAAGCAAACTTAAGTTTTAATATATTTAATACCATGTATGCATGTCATCAATATTCCAGTTTAATTACATGGTAACTTATTCGAACAATCTCCCACTTGACCATTAAGTCAATTACCCACTTTGTTCAAAATCCTCTGAGCATGATTAATCTACGATACCGACTAAGGTCTCGTGAGTCTGCTATATTTCCTTGCCGAAGCAATACGGTCTGACCGTGTTACCTCTATCCACCATCGCCTCCTAAAGATGGTGGTTGTTTAAGAATTTTTTGTGGATCTTGTGATAAGGTCTCATGCCAAAACTTTTTCCATAGCCTGGTTGTCCGCCATCTAGGCGAACATTGGCTTGGCCGTGTTAGGCACCACGTCTATCCTATGGGCGCGATTTTCATCCATAACCACTATCCAATGCAATCATCATTGAGCCTGATTATGCATACCTTTGAGACTAACCATTTTTCACTATGCTCTGGAAGCTAGTACCACTTTAGCCTTCCAAAACAACTCTCCACAGATGGTGCATCGAGAATACATCTTTAGTCCTTATTCAAGTATTAATGATTGTTCTTGATTGCTGTCTTTAACCCCTCAATGCATTACCGATTTCTGTTGAGTCATGCAAGAAGCACACTCAACATCGGATCTCATGCACCAAGTAAACATATCACATGTTTATCTAGGGTTAAGACGTAGGGGATACTCAACATCCAAGCCTTCTCATTAGTCTA
Organism: Sesamum alatum; assembly: GCA_034509735.1. Classification (NCBI taxonomy): domain Eukaryota; kingdom Viridiplantae; phylum Streptophyta; class Magnoliopsida; order Lamiales; family Pedaliaceae; genus Sesamum; species Sesamum alatum. The sequence continues at coordinate 11,755,102 of JACGWO010000007.1, read as the reverse complement.
CCGTGACTAAGTCTTGAATGACTTAATGCCTTATTCATGTATCTAAGCTTTCTCATCAGTCTAACTGTGACTGAGTATCGAATAACTTGTCTCTCTACATATTTGAGTTTTCTCATCAGTCTTATTATGACGGAGTCTTTGAAAAGCTCAATTCATGATACGTATGTGGGAAACCTAAAATGTCATGGAGAATTTTCGTGAGCTACGGTTGTGTTTTTACTGATTCATAACTTCTTGAATTCATCTATGATGAACATAATATTATACACTCAAACACTTGGAACACAATTTCTACTCCCACTGATTACCTACGTCATTTAAGACCGAGTCATACTCCATATGAGCTGGTCAAAATGATTATTCCAGTTATGCGGTGTTTCAAACCTTGTCTGAATTTCCTAGCGGATTCTACGGCTCCTCTCCATAAATCCGACTACGATGTCCAACATCACGTTTCCAAATTTGACCGAACTTATCCCGATCACTCGTACCTCTATGACATTCTGGTTCGTTCTTAAGGGGACTGGAATATGATCAATTTAAGTAAGAAATGCGATTATAAGCAACGTTTAGCATTACTCTGTCGTAAACCTGTACAAATCGGACATCGAGGCCAATTTTTCTCCCATTAGTCCCTTGTAGCATCCTCCTACATGCTCAAGGACTTTGTCGGGACATCGGCTTGCCAAACTATGGCACCTTGTGCGTGACTCCTAGCAAAGTGCCACGTTCCTTACGTTGGCAATTTTTGAGTCTACGTCTACACGGGCTAAGGTAATTTGGTGAAATTTCGATCGACCTCCGTCCAACGAGGCTCGATCATTTCCTTTATCAGAGACCGTCATACTTGGCCTTGACAGGAAGCGTTTCATTGAGAATTCCATTCACAACTGGATGCTCAAGAGCTCCCACTAAAAACATGGTCTTTTCGATCCTATCGAAATGGGTTTAATTTTGCGACCATTTATGGTTCTCCACCTCAAATCTAATTCCCAAACCTCCTATGGGACCTTTAGACTTCTGAACCCCCTTATGGTCATGTGTATTCAGTAACCTACAGTTGTCTTACTGGATTCCTTCCAATAACATATTTGGCGACAACTGCTGAAGTACTGGGATAGCTAGGACTTCAAGGAAATGTCGGCCAAGAATAAGGCCAATCGGGCAGCTAACCCCACTGCAGCAGCGACCGTTTACAGAGGTGGCTCTTCGTCCGTTGGCCACCACAAGAAGAAGATGGTAAGTATAAATTTTATTTCAAGTGATTTCATTATTTTAGATGTATTAATTAATTATTTAAATTTGTCTTTGACAGGAGGCACAACTCGGTCGCCCGATCAAGCAGATGGAGCTGTTCTCCAAGGTCTACAATAGAAAGGAGGACGGCCAATGGAGCGACTCGAGAGCGGTGCAGGTGGCAGTAAGTTTACTTTTAGTTTCCTATCCAATTTATATTCTAATTTTATTTTTTTCATCTAAATCCAGTGTTGCAATTGCAGGAGGCGTTCGAGAGGATGGTGGAGAACAAGCCGACCAACCACCAAATGATCAGCCAGATCCTCCACTCTCTTCTCAAAGCTCGATGGTCATGACCAAGAACCAGATGTGGATGGTGGTAGTAGGTGGCCAGAAGAGGGGTCGGGTATTCGGACTCGGCTCTAAGGCCCACCACGCGATCGTTGGACCCTCGCAGCCGAGCTCGTCATTTGCTCAACCGGCCCGGCCACCACAAAAGCAACGCCCGAACTATGATGATCAGCTTGCCAGGCTTGAGGAGATTGCCCAGCGTTTGGCGAACGAGAGGTCCCAACCTCCACCAGCGCCACCGTCCCAAGATCTAGTCGATCCCCCGCAGCACGACGATGAGGCAGAATGAGGAGCAAAATACGAGGGACGATCAGGCAGAAGACGGGGATCTAGATGAGGGTTGGGTTTTGTGCTTTTCATCTTTTTTGTTTCCAAAATATGTATTTATATTTTAAAAATAATTTTGTAAAGACAATTTTAATTTCGTTATTAATATTGTTATTTCTTCTTGCTACCGGATACATTTTTATATTCAACAAATTAAACAATAAATTATAAAAAATAATATATAAAATAAACAAAATTTAAATTAATATTTTATACCAAAAAAAAAAGGAACTTTTGTAACGGCCTTAGCAAGGGTTTGAGGAATACACCCATGCACAAACAACAACCGTTACAACGACCAATACAACATATACAAGCAAGACCGTTACAAAAACCGGATGTAAAGACATTACAAGAAATGACACCAGACTATATAAATCACCGTTGCAATGGGAGGTACAAGACCCGCTTTAAAAACTGTTGCAAATCATTAACAAACATGCGCAGAGAGTGTAGCAATAACCGTTACAATATTTGTTACATGCGCATTACAATAAGAATTACAAACACCGTTACGAATTACAAAGGAACCGCTACAAAAACAGATGAAAAAACCGTTCCAATAGTGATACACTACTATCACATTCTTTGTACCAAAAGCCATACCAATTTAGAAATTTATAATTCACGCGAGCCGTTCCAAACGGAGATACAAAATCATTCTGGTTTAGGTCAATGGGTGAAACGGTTTGGGGGACCGTTACAAAGACCGATTAAATTTGTAACAGCTTTGGTGTGAGCCATTACAATTATTTTGTAACTCATACTTTGTGCGCGAATTTGCGGCCGTTACAAAAATGACTACAAAATTTACGAGACCGGTCCAAAGTTAAATTTAGCCGTTCCAAAATCCGTTACAATTAATTAATTTTTTGTAGTGTAGATCTCGTTTATCATCGAGGCTAGTACGATACCAAGGACATGCCGGTGGTCGTCCTTCAACTTTTGAACGCCAAGCTTTCCTCAGTTGTCGACCCCTCCGGCAAGGGTTGAGGAAAGTCCTCATTTGGCATGTGAGTTAGGTTCTGAAAATCTAAGACCATCTTAAGATTTCACAGTTAATTCGTGTAGTTGGTTCCATTAACTAGCCTCTAGTAATGCATTTGGTGGATACTTAGACATTCACAATATATAAAGCAGAAAATAATAAGTGGAATGAAGTAATACTAAATTTAAGTTAATATATAATTCACAATATATCCACTGTTTCTACGAAAACCCATAACTCTCTAACGAGATTTCGGGAATTGGATTCCTAGTGGGATTGGGATCCACAAACGAAATTCTCCATACCCCGCTGTTACGATTCGCATGGAAAATAGCCTTGTGGGAGGTATTTCATACCATTCTCGTCCAACAAAATTCCTATGATACTTTGCTTCACCCTTTTACGTGATCCATAGGACTCCAAGTGAATCACATTATTCAGGCATTAGTCTGTACCCAATCAACTGAATCATAGCACTCACCACTACCCCCACCGACTCGTGAGATAGGCAATTGAATCGGATCACAATTAAGAACAAGTATCCTCTGCCACGGATAGATGATCTACTTGACCAACTGAAGGGTGCAACAGTGTTTTCTAAAATTGATTTGAGATCAAGTTATTGGCAACTGGGGATTGAAGAAGGATCTATTCCAAAGACAACTTTTCGAACTAGGTATGGTCATTATGAATTAGTTGTTATGCCATTTGGGTTAACAAATGCCCTGCCGCTTTTATGTCGTTGATGAACAAAACCTTACAGTCATTCCTTGATCAATTTGTGATTGTATTTATTGATGATATTATGATATACTCTAGTAGTGACGAGGAACATGAACAACATTTAAGGTCAGTTTTAAAAATCTTGAGAGAAAAGCAACTGTATACTAAATTTGGCAAATGTGAATTTTGGATGGAGGAGATTGTTTTCTTAGGGCATGTTGTTTCAAAGCAAGGGGTACAACCTGATCCGGAAAAAGTTAAGGCTATTTTAGAGTGGGAGCCACCTAAAAATGCATCGAAAGTTCGCAGTTTTCTGGGATTGGCTGGGCATTATAGAAGATTTGTAAAAGACTTCTCTGTGATTGCGAAACCCCAGACGAATTTATTAAAGAAGAATGCACCGTTCAACTGGAATAACATGTGTAATCAGAGTTTTGAAGAGTTAAAGAAAAGACTTACCTCAACACCTATTCTTGCATTGCCATTTGGGAATGGAGGATATGTACTATATACTGATGCTTCACAGCAAGGACTTGAATGTGTCTTGATGCAACATGGAAGGGTTGTAGCTTATGCTTTGAGGCAGTTGAGGCCGCATGAATTAAACTACCCAACCCATGATCTGGAATTAGTAGTTGTTGTGCATGCATTAAAAATGTTGAGGTATTATTTCTATGGAGAGACGTTTCAGATATTTAAAGATCATAAAAGTTTAAAATATATTCCAACGGAGAAAGAGTTGAATTTAAGGCAAAAAAGATGGATCGAGTTATTGAAAGACTACGATTGTACTATTGACCATCATCTTGGAAAGGCAAATGTAGTTGCAGATGCTTTAGGTAGAAAAACGGTAGACCAACTAGCAGGTATGATTTGCTATAATGTGGAGTATTTGGTTGCTCTCAGATAAATGAATGTGAGTTTTAGTGTTGGTGATGACATTTTATCTGCTACTCTGCAAGTGATGCCCTCCCATAGGGACAAAATTAAGAATGCACAGAATAGTGATCCGTACTTGCAGAAAATGAAAGCCAAGGTACAAGAAGGAAATAACGATCAATTTGTAATACAAGAAGATGGTATGTTATTAAATGGGAAACATATGTGTGTGCCGAATGTAGAGGAATTGAGAATGGAGATCATGCACGAGGCGCATTATGCACCGTATGTGATGCATCCTGGCAGTATCAAGATGTATCGAGACTTGAGACCCTACTATTGGTGGCCAACCATGAAGAAAGATGTTGCAGAGTTTGTGGCTAGATGTTTAACTTGTCAACAGGTTAAAGCAGAACATCAAGCACCAGCTTATAAGCTTCATCCTTTATCTATACCTGAATAGAAATGGGGAAAGATTACTATGAATTTTGTCATTGGGTTACCACGTACGTTCAGGAAACATGATGCTATTTGGGTGATCGTGGATATATTAACTAAATCTGCTCACTTTTTGCTAGTAAGCTAAAATGATTCTTTGGATAAGTTGGCTGAGTTGTATGTTTTGGAAATTGTGAGGTTACATGGACTTCCTACTTCTATAGTCTTCGACAGAGATCCTCGGTTTACTTCTTATTTTTGGGGAGGCTTGCAAAGGGCATTAGGTACAAACTTGCACTTTAGTACGGCGTTTCATCCTCAAACAGATGGACAATCAGAAAGGACCATTCAGACGTTAGAGGATATGATGAGAGCCTGCATAATTGAGTTCAGAGGAAACTGGGATGATCATTTACCACTGATGGAATTCGCATATAATAACAGTTTTTATTCTAGTATTGGTATGGCTCCGTATGAAGCTTTCTACGGAAGAAAATACCGAAGTCCAATTTGTTGGGACGTTGAGGAATTAAGACAACTTGAGGGGCCTGAATTACTCCAAGAAACAATGGATAAGGTACAAATAGTTAAAAAGTGTCTGAAGGCAGCACAAGATCGTCAGAAGAGCTATGCAGATAAACATCGCAGGGAGATGGATAATGAGGTGGGGGATAATGAGGTGGGAGAAAAAGTTTTTCTGAAAGTATCACCATGGAGGGGAATCTTAAGATTCGGTAAGGAAGAAAAGTTAAGTCCGAAATATATTGGGCCGTATGAAATTATCGAGCGAGTCGGATCACTAGCTTATCGATTAGCATTACCAGCAGAGTTATCTTAGATACATGATGTATTCCATGTGTTCATGTTACGTCGTCATCGATCTGATCCTAGTCACATCTTGCATGAACCGGAGATAGAAATATCAGAGGGATTAACGTACGTAGAAGAACCAATAGAAATTTTGGATCGAAGTATAAAGAAATTGAGGAATAAAGAAATACAAACGGTGAAGATAAAATGGAGTCATCACTCAACCAGAGAAGCCAATTGGGAAGTTGAGGAGAGTATGAGAGAGAAGTATCTGAAAGCTTGGCAAAGGCGTGTGGATCAGCCCGGGAGTAGCGCGAATGCAAAAGCGCGGTATATAATAAAATTTGCAAGAATTTAAACATGCCATGAACGAGATAAAATAAATACGTTCAAGGGGTGTTCCTTTGAATCTCCCGGGCATTCGGTGTATCTCATGAATAATAAAACATATAAAACTTTCATGGAGGCCATAGGGAAACCTACAGGTTGTCATTTTCGTCTTCAATCCGCTACTCGCATTGTTCCCCGTTTTGCTCCAAGATCTCGAATAGGAGACCCTCTAATTCGTACACGCAATCCGCCCACATATCTTGATTCTCGTGCTAGCAAAAGAACAAGTGTATGTTTATTTGGAGAGGACGGATTGATCGAACGTTATTGATTAACGAGACAAACCTTCCTTAGAGTTCAATTGTAAAACAAAAGAACATGGAAGAGTTTCTTGGAAAGAGAGGGAGAGAGTGCGGCCGAGAGAGAGAGAGGAGAGGCCGAGTGGTGTGTGTGTGTGTGTGCGCTCCAATTTTTCATCACCTCTTACAAAGTAAAGAGTTAGGAATATTTATAGAGGAGGAATCCTATTCGTCTTCTAATTCCAACTCTTTGGAAGATTCCACTTGGAATAGGATTTGACCCAGTGAAATCCTAGTCAACTTCTAGTTTCTTGGTCAAACCAATCCTAGCCATTGATCTCTCTCTTTAATCTCAACCATTGATTAATTTAATGGAATATTTAAATGTCATTTAAATAATCCAAAAAGGAAATAAATAAATATATCAAATATCAATATTTATTCCAAGCCTATTAAATCAATTTTTAATAAATCTAATTTATTAGATAAATTCCTTTCATCTAATAAAAGGAATTAATTTCTTCCCAAGAAAAGAAGGACCCGATTAAATCAAATTTAATCGTTCCACTTCTCTCCAAATATTTAATCCAAATTAAATACGTCATGTGTGCGGATTGTGTGTGACTCTTTAAGTTCACCTTTAGCTAGATTTGGTTGGATTCCCAAAATCCACCCGTTACCATGGGTGGCCGTCTAGCAACGGTTCATGGCACTAGAGACTAGGTGAATATGCGTGGGGATGAACATTTAGGCTCTACAGTACATCTATCCTTCCGTCTACGGTCTCACAACTTAGGGTCTAGGGCACGGATATGTAGGTACCCATTTTGGACCTAAGTGTCGGTCTGTCCTTTACCAAACGCCCGCAGGGAATCCTTCCCTTCTGTTCAGTTACTGTGGCCACAGATTTTAGGGTCAAGACACAGAGTATTGTGAGACTCTACTATCAACCTTCTTGACAGGAGACAGATCCTTTCTTGGAAACTACAGTCACGTTGTACACCGTGGCTGCACTAGATATGGCTTATGACTACTCAACTGCATTTTGGCAATCTCTTACCATGCCTAAGATACAGTCTCGATGTACAGGTAAACTCAGCAATTCCTCAAGTTAAAGGATTTGACTTGTACCGTTGGAATCGGGAACTCACGTCATACCTAGCCGACCCTACTCAAGGTCCTCCGTAAAACCGTTCCCGCGAGTCACCTCAGTCAGCTGCTCTCCAGCAGGCCGACCCACTGACATTGCTTAGACGACCCTCGTCACCCGTCGACGAAACACGATAGCAGGTGCTTAGTGCAAGTCTCAAGTGGAATCTCGGTACCTATTTTCGAGATTCCTTGACTTGGAGATTTTCAGACTGATTCGGCGGAACTGATTTCATGGACTTACCTCCAAGCGTAGTCCCAGTCCCCGAAATGTGATCTCAATCTGTGGGCTTTGTTTGTGTTGCGAATAGTTATAAACCAGTTAAAGTGAACACAAACAAAGTATGCGCCAAATGAATTTCACTTTCTTATTCATCAAGGTTTTATTAAAACTTCGAAATTGTTCGGAGATAGGTTAAAATTCGCCTAACAAGATTGGCTTCATGGTCACCTATTCTAACAATCTCCTACTTGACCTTTAAAGCCAATCACCCATATGCCTAATCCCCATCTTCCCAAGATGTTGCGTATGAGCGCTCTGCGACATAGGCTTGGTCAGCGGATCTGCTGTGTTGTCTGCTGAGTTGACTCGGTCCATCCGAACGTCATCTCTTTCTACCATTTCTCTTAGAAGGTGGTAGCATCTAAGAATGTGTTTGGATCGGTGATGAGATCCGGGTTCCTTTGCTTGCGCTATGGCTCCGTTGTTATCACAAAAGATGACTACGGGCTCCGCAATGCTAGGCACCACACCCAACTCTTGGATGTAGTTTCTCATCCAAATCGCTTCTTTGGCAGCTTCTGAAGCTGCTATGTATTCGGCCCTAGTGGTGGAATCAGTAGTGGTTGCCTGCTCGGAATTTTTCCATGCTACCATTGCTCCATTGAGCCTGAATACATAACCTGATTGAGACTTGGCATCATCGTCATCTACCTGAAAGCTAGCATCGCTAAAGCCTTCCAGGATCAATTCTCCATTGCCATAGACTAAGAACATTTCCTTATTCCTCCTTAGGTACTTAAGGATGCCCTTGACCGCATTCCAATGTGCCTCTCCTGCACAGGACTGATATCTGCTCATTACACTTAAGGCGTAAGCGTTGTCAGGTCTTGTGCAGTGGACCGCATATTGGATGCTTCCTACGGCAGAAGCATAGGGAACGATTTTCATCTTTTCAAGTTCCTCATCAGTTTGCGGAGACTGTTTCTTGGACAACTTGATCCCATGCCTAATGGGAAGGAATCCTCGTTTGGAGTTGTCCATCCGAAACCTTTTCAGGACTTTCTCCATATACGAGTTTTGGGTTAGTCCTAACATTCTTTTAGATCTGTCCCTGACAATCTGCATGCCAAGAATGTAGGAGGCTTCACCCAAATCCTTCATGAAAAACTGAGTTGATAACCATGCTTTTGTGTCACCCAACATTCTAACGTCATTTCCTATGAGCAGAATGTCATCCACATAAAGCACTAGGAACACTATAGAGCTCCTACTGACCTTCTTGTATACACAAGGGTTGGATTCATTTTTGATGAAATCATAACCCCGTATGACTTCGTCAAAGCGGATGTTCCAACTCTGGGATGCTTGTTTGAAGCCATAGATGGACTTTTGGAGACGACAGACTTTCTATTCTTCTCCGGTAACCGTGAAACCCTCCGGCTGATCCATGTAGATCTCTTCCTCAATGAAACCATTTAGGAAGGCCGTTTTCACGTCCATCTGCCATATCTCATAGTCATACCATGCTGCTATGGCAAGCAAGATCTGAATGGACTTAGCCATGGCTACTGGCGAGTAGGTGTCCTCAAAATCGACACAGGGTCGTTGAGTGTACCCTTTTGCTACTAGCCTAGCCTTGAAGGTTGTGACTTCTCCATCAATGCCAAGTTTGCGCTTATAGACCCATTTACAGCCAACTGGCTTAACCCCTTTGGGTGGGTCTACAAGTGTCCAGACTTGGTTCTCATTCATGGAGTCCATTTCGGTTTTCATGGCCTCAAGCCATCTCCCGGAGTCGATGTCAGACATCGCTTCCCCGTATGTCTTAGGATCCTTATCCAATAGACTGGTCATGTTTAGAAAGCCGTATCTCATGGGAGGTCGTGACTCTCTAGCTGACCTACGAAGAACGGGAACATTAGTGGTGACAGTGGGCGCTGACTGTATGGGAGCCGGCGGTTCAGGTACCGAGGCTGGCCTTCTGAGGTCGTCCTTCATGCCTAGCATGCTGAACTTCTCGAGGTCGGTCAGCCTTCTGGGTATCTATCCTGAATCCTCTAAGTAAGGAATCCGCGGCTTCTATTCATGACTGGTTTGCATCACTTGACTCCTCAAGGATCAGTTCATCAGGTTGGATATCCTCTGGAAAACCTTGTTCTAGGAACACTGCGTTCCTTGAAACAAATACCTTTTGTTCCAAGGGGTCATAGAAATAATAACCTGCAGTTTCTTTAGGGTATCCAACGAATCTACATAAACTAGACTTTGATTCTAGCTTGTCTCCCACTAGCTTCTTGACGTATGCAGGGCTACCCAACACTTTCAAGTAGTTTTAGGATTCAGGCTTGCCGTGCCATATCTCATATGGCGTTTGGGTCAATGCATTAGTAGGCGCCAAGTTCAACAATTTGGCTGCAGTCTCCAATGCGTAGCCCCAAAACGAGAAGGGCAATTTGGTAAAACTCATCATGGATTAGACCATGTCGAACAGGGCTTGATTCCTCCTTTCTGAGACCCCATTCAACTGTGGTGTCCCGGGAGGTGTCCATTCAGAGATTATACCGTTTTCTTTAAGATAATTAAGGAACTCAGTACTAAGGTACTCTCCGCCTTGGTCTGACCGCAGGACTTTAATTTTACAGCCGGTTTGGTTCTCAACTTCAAGTCTGAATTCTTTAAACCTCTTAAGAGCTTCAGACTTGTACCTCATTAGATATACATAACCATACCGTGAATGATCATCGGTGAAGGTTATGAAGTAGGAAACCCACCTCGGGCCTGCGTCCTTAGTGGTCCACATACGTCTATATGGACCAAGTCCAACAGACCTGTGGCAAGCCTGCTTTGTCCTACAAAGGACCTTTTGATCATTTTCCCTCTGAGATAGGATTCGCAAGTCAGTAGCTCACTCAAGTCCCCTACCTCTAGGTTCTTTGAGTCTACCAATTTTTTCATCCTATCTTAGAAAATGTGACCTAGCCTTGCGTGCCACAGTTGTACGTTTCCGTTATTATCTATTTTACATTTGTGTTGAGCATTTAGAACGAAGTTCATTTGTTATAAGATATAGAGACCGTTATTAAGCGTACCAAGCAGATGAGCAATACCACATCTCATCAAATAAAAGCAATTTTTATTGATCATAAACTCATATCCACTATTGTCTAACAACGGAATGGAAATGATGTTTCTAACCATGCTAAGTACATAATAAACTTGCTCTAATTCTATACTAATACGATCACTAACTACTAGAGTGGCGGATCCTACTGCTTTTGCCGAGATGGCCTTGCCATTCGCAAGCTTTAGAACCATGTCCCCGCTACTCAGTTTTCTGCTTCTTTTTAGCACCTGCAAATCATTGCAAATGTGAGCTCCACAGCCGGTATCTAATACCTAAGAGGCAGTGTTAGTAACCATATTAACCTCAATCACAAAGATACCTTGTTTGGAGAGGAGTTGGGGGCAATCCCTCTTCCAATGCCCTTTTTCACGGCAATTGATACATATGTCATATGCCTTCGACTGTTGCTTTAAGTCAACCTTCCCTTTTCCTTTGCCTTTTCCCACTTTGGCGATGGGAACACTCTTAGTGTTGGTAATTGCTTTGACGGCTTTTTCCTTTTCCTTCTTCCTTTTCCAACGTCCGGCACCCTTGCCTTTCGTTTTGGAAGTCGAAGCATCTCCAAACAATACCGACGGTGTAGAATTTTTGGTCGTTGCCTCGTATTGCACCAACATATTGATTAACTCATGAATACCCTTCTCAAGTGTGTTCATGTTGTAGTTAACAATGAATTGGTCCAAGGAGGGTGGGAGAGACTGAAGGATCACATCTATGTACGTCTCGTTATCGAGCCCTGCCTTGAGGTCCTCGAGCTTTTCCACCAAGGTAAGCATCTTGACCCCATGCTCTTGTACAGAGGACCCTTCGGTCATTTTAGTTCCAAAGAACGTCTTTGTCGTGACATACCTAATATGCCGGTTCAGGACTGCATAACAATCCTTCAGGCGAGCCATAATGGAAGGGACATCGTCTAGCCTTTCATACTGCTTCTGAATCTCATTCGTCATAGAGGCAAATATGACGCTACAGACTCTCTGGGTATCCTTATGCCAAGTCTCAAACGTCTCACGTTCTTCTGGCGTGGATCCTTCCGGCAAGGTCCTAGGGAATGGCTCGTCTATGACACACCCTTGGTTCTCGCAATCGAGGACTATCCTCAAATTGCGCAACCAGTCGTTGTAATTGGTTCCATTAAACTTGTTGGTCTCAACTATGATTGATAATGGGTTCTTAGACATTTTTAAATCTACATTTAAAGAACAGAACTACGATCAACAGAATTTTAAAAGACGGAAGTTTTAATAAATAATTAAACGCTTGGACTTTAGTCATTTAATGCTCCCACTATTTATACTAAAACACGATACTGTCAAACGTTGTTTTCGAGAAACACCCTTTCCTAGTGGGCTTGGGATCCACAGTGATTTTCCTCATACCCCGCTTTTACGATTCGCATGGGAAGAATCTTTTGGGAGGCATACCATACCATTCTCGTTCCATGAGATTCCCAAGATAATTGCCTCACCCTTTCACGTGATTCCGAGGACTCCAAGCGAATCACGTTAATTGGGTGTTAGACCCGACCCAATCGACCGATTCATAAACCCACTGCTACCTCCACGACTCGTGAGACAGGTAACAGCAGTCTACTCCTCGTCCATGACATAGTGCAGCTTCTTTTAAGCACGATAGTCGTGCCACGACTCGTGAGACCACGCTATCGACCTAAATCAGCTTCCTCAATATGCCATGGATTGGAAGGCATGGACGAACTCCTAGAGCCCATGTCCATTTATAAAGGGTCTAATATTTTGAACTTTGGTCCAACCAAGTGAGAGTTGTAAATGACCAAGATCCCATACACATATACATTCATCCATAATGCATAATTAAAATTTGCATCCCATAGCAATAATATGATAAATAAACCATTCATTCACCATAAAAGCCACATGCAAAATTAAAGCCTAGCACGCCCCTGTTGGATGATCACGAGCCCGAAGCCTATGCGACCCACTGAGCTCGCAGTGGATCTATGGTCAATCTAGGGTTGGTCCTACACTATTACATTTAATAGCAACCCGATCAACATGCTGATGGGCCTTGGTCTCTTAGGAAGACCCTTCCTCATTATTTGAAGGTGAGTAATACCCCGAGATTCCAAATCCAATACAACAACCTTCCAAATAATGTTCTTTAAGAAAACATGCAAAATTAAATAAAACTAATTTTTTAGAATTATCCAAAAAAATTAAATATCAAGAAAACGTAAATAATCAACCTGCCGCCACCACCGACGGCGTCCTGCCGGCGCACACAGGCTAGCAGGCCTGGCCTGGTGTCCGTGCGCGCGCAGGGCACACCAGGACTGGCGCGTGCGCGCAGGCCCCTGCCTACTTGCGCACGCGCCTGGTTGGCTGTGCTGCGCACGCTGGCGCGCGTTGGCGAGCTGCCGCGCGCACGCCATCCTGCTGCGCCGCCTGCGTGAGCATCCTGCGTGCAGGCCGCGCACGCGCACGCAGACTCCGTTGTAACCTATATCTGAACAATTTCGAGTTTTAATAAATCATTAATGAATAAGAAGTGAAATTCATTTGGCATTTACTTTGTTTGTGTTCACTTTATCTGCTTTATATATTTGTTCACTACCCAAACAAAGCCCACGGACTGAAAATATATTTTCGGGACTGGGACTACGCTTGGAGGTAGGTCCATGAAATCAGTTCAGCCAAATTAATCCGGAAATCTCCAAGTCAAGGAATCTCGAAAATGGGTACCGAGATTCCCCCTGAGACTTGCACTAAGCTTCTGCTGTCGTATTTCATCGATGGGTGACCAGGGTCGTCTAAGCAGTGTTAGTGGGTTAGCCTGCTAGGGAGCAGCTGACTGAGGTGACTCGCGGGAACCGTCTTAGGGAGGACCTTGAGTAGGGTCGGTTAGGTATGACGTGCGTTCCCGGTTCCAACGGTACAGGTCAAGTCCTTTGACTTGAGGAACTGCTAAATTTACCTGTACATCAGGGCTGTATCTTAGATATGGTGAGAGATTATCAAGTTGTGCTTGGGTAGTCATAAGCCATATCTAGTGCAGCTCTGGTGTACAGAGTGATAGTAGTTTTAAAGAAATGATCTGTCTCCTGTCAAGATGTTGACAGTTGTGTCTCACAAATGCTCTGTGTCTTGTCCCTAAAATCTGTGGCCACAGTAACTGAACAGAAGGGAAGGTTTCCCTTGCGGCGTTTAGTAAAGGATAGACCGACACTTAGGTCCAAAATGGGTACCTGCATTTTCCGTGCCCTAAACCCTAAGTGGTGAGACCGTAGATGGAAGGATAGCTGTACTGTAGAGCCTAAATGTTCATCCCTGTATATTCACCTAGTCTCTAGTGCCATGGACCGTTGCTAGATGGCCACCCATGGTAACGGGCGGATTCTAGAAATCCAACCAAGTCTAGCTGAAGGTGAACCTAAAAGTCACACACAATCCGCACACATTAAAGTATTTAATTTAGAATTAAATATTTGGAGAAATGGAATGATTAAATTGGATTTAATCGGGTCCTTTATTTTCTTGGAAGGAATTAATTGCTTTTATTAGATAAAAGGGATTTATCTAATAAATTAGATTTATTAAAAAGTTAATTTAATGGTTTAGAATAAATATTTATATTTAATATATTTATTTATTGCCCTTGGAATATCTAAATCCTATTTAAATATTCCATTAAATTAAAATGGATGGTTGAGATTAAATGGAGAGATGGATGGCTAGGATTTATTTGACTAGGTCAAAGAGCTACTTTGACTAGGACTTTGACTAGGTCAAAATCCTAGTCAAATTAGTCTTCCAAAGAGTTGGAGTTTGAAGAGGAAAGGATTCCTGCTCTATATATATTCCTAGCCCTTCACTTATGAAATATGATGATTCTTGACACACACACACACGCACACACACACACACACACACACACACTCACGTGTGCCCTCTCCCTCTCTCTCGTCCGCCTCTCTCATCTTTCTCTCCAAGAAATTGTTTCTTGTTCTTTTGTTCTTCAACAATTGAACATAGGAAGATTGATCTCATTAAATTAATAACGCGTGATCGATCCGTCCTCTCCAATAAAATATTTGTTCGTTCGCTAGCACGAAGTACAAGATACGTAGGCGGATTGCGTGTCACGAAAGAGGGTCTCCCATACGAGATACTGGAGCAAATCGGGGAACAACGCGAGTACCGGTTAGAAGAGGAAAACGACGAATCAATAGGTTTCCGGTTTATGTTTTCGTCTTCTTTATTTATGAATCCTATGGCCTCCATGATTGCTATGCATGTTCTTTTAATTCATGAGATACATCGAACACCCGGGAATTTCAAGGGCACACCCCTTGAACGTGTTTTATTTTAATATGTATTATGCATGTATAAATTTTTTGTAATTTAAATTATACCGCGCTTCCGCATTCGCGCTATTCCCGGGACGATCCACACGCCTACCATAGGCTTTCAGAAGTGCGGTATGATAAAATTTGCAAGAATTTAAACATACCATGAACGAGATAAAATAAATACATTCAAGGGGTATTCCCTTGAATCTCCCGGGCATTTGGTGTATCTCATAAATAATAAAACATACAAAACTTTCATGGAGGCCATAGGGTTTAAAGAAAAGGGGACGAAAAATCTAAACCGGAAACCTACCGGTTGTCGTTTTCGTCTTCAATCCGCTACTCGCGTTGTTCCCCATTTTGCTCCAAGATCTTGAATAGGAGACCCTCTAATTCGTACATGCAATCCGCCCACGTATCTTGATCCTCGTGCTAGTGAAAGAACAAGTGTATGTTTATTTGGAGAGGACGGATTGATCGAACGTTATTGATTAACGAGACCAACCCTCCTTAGAGTTCAATTGTAAAACAAAAGAACATGGAAGAGTTTCTTGGAAAGAGAGGGAGAGAGTGCGGCTGAGGGAGAGAGATGAGTGGCCGAGTGGTGTGTGTGCTCCAATTTTTCATCACCTTTTCCAAATTGAAGAGTTAGGAATATTTATAGAGGATGAATCCTATTCCTCTTCTAATTCCAACTTTTTGGAAGACTCCACTTGGAATAGGATTTGACCTAGTCAAATCCTAGTCAACTTCTAGTTTCTTGGTCAAACCAATCATAGCCATTGATCTCTCTCTTTAATCTCAACCATTGATTAATTTAATGGAATATTTAAATGTCATTTAAATAATCCAAAAAGGCAATAAATAAATATATCAAATATAAATATTTATTCCAAGCCTATTAAATCAATTTCTAATAAATCTAATTTATTAGATAAATTCCTTTCATCTAATAAAAGGAATTAATTTCTTCCCAAGAAAAGAAGGACCCGATTAAATCAAATTTAATCATTCCACTTCTCTCCAAATATTTAATTTCAAATTAAATACGTCATGTGTGCGGATTGTGTGTGACTATTTAGGTTCACCTTCAGCTAGACTTGGTTGGATTCCCAGAATCCGCCCGTTATCATGGGTGGCCGTCTAGCAACGGTCCATGGCACTAGAGACTAGGTGAATATGCATGGGGATAAACATTTAGGCTCTACAGTACATCTATCCTTCCGTCTACGGTCTCACCACTTAGGGTCTAGGGCACGGATATGTAGGTACCCATTTTGGACCTAAGTGTCGGTTTGTCCTTTACTAAACGCCACAGGGAATCCTTCCCTTCTGTTCAGTTACTGTGGCCACAGATTTTAGGGATAAGACACAGAGTATTGTGAGACTCTACTGTCAACCTTCTTGACAGGAGACAAATCCTTTTTTGGAAACTACTGTCACGTTGTACACCGTGGCTGCCCTAGATATGGCTTATGACTGCTTAACTGCATTTTGGCAATCTCTCACCATGCCTAAGATACAGTCTCGATGTACAGATAAACTCAGCAATTCCTCAAGTCAAAGGATATGATCTGTACTGTTGGAACCAGGAACTCAAGTCATACCTAGCTGACCCTACTCAAGGTCCTCTGTAAGACGATTCCCGCGAGTCACCTCAGTCAGCCGCTCCCCAGAAAGCCGAACCACTAACACTGCTTAGACGACCCTCGTCACCCGTCGATGAAACACGACAGCAGGTGTTTAGTGCAAGTCTCAAGTGGAATCTCGGTACCCATTTTCGAGATTCCTTGACTTTGAGATTTTCAGACTGATTCGACGGAACTGATTTCATGGACCTACCTCCAATCGTAGTCATAGTCCCCGAAATGTGATCTTAGTCTGTGGGCTTTGTTTGTGTAGCGAACAGTTGTAAAGCAGTTAAAGTGAACACAAACAAAGTATGCGCCAAATGAATTACACTTTCTTATTCATCAAGGTTTTATTAAAACTTCGAAATTTTTTGGACATAGGTTACAATTCGCCTAACAAGATTGGCTTCATGGTCACCTATTCTAACAGTATCCATATTTATTCCCTGAGCCGGTAAGTTAATTAAATTTCAGGGATGAAATTTTTATTAGGAGGGGAGAATTGTGACACCCACTAATTTTATACATAATTATGAGATTAATTGGTAATTATTTAAGAAATTTAGTTAATAAGTATATATATTATAGAATTGAGATCATATTAAGACCTGAATAGAGTGTGTTAGAGCTTTATATAATATTTGGAAGCAAATTATATTAATTAAGAAAATTAGAAAGGACGTCATCGGTATTTTGAAAAAGTTTATTAAAAATTAAAAAAAATAAAGAAAAAGGTGAGATAAAGATGGGTGTTGCCGCACCCATCCATTTAAATAAAAAAAAAAAAAACACACGCACACAAACTTTTCACAAAAACACACACAAAATCGATTTCGGCGAAAAATAGGTAAGTAATTATTTTATTTTAATTAGTTTTAATTTATATAATTATATTATTTAATAAGTGCATTTATTAAATGTTATTTATATCATTCGATTTAGTGTTTAAACCGAAAATTTTATGAATTTGAGTATTTATAAATTAGTGTTGGGTTAAATGTCTCAATTGAATTAGGGGTATTATAATTAGTGGCTTGAACTGCTTAACTTACTAGATTTAATCATTTTTATAATTGATTGGCTTAGTTAATCGGGTTGACAATTATATTTGAGAATATTATAGAATTATACTTGAAAATGTTATACTTACTAAAGATGAGTAGGTTTTGAGATAATTAAATCCAAAACTGTTATTAAGAATGATAGTTATAATAGGATGAGGGATTTAATGAAATATTGAGAGATTGGTGAAAAATATATATAAATACTATTTAATATTTATTTAGAAATTGACATTCTAGATATTAATTATACGCGTTATACCTTATGATAGGACACGGGGATAAAGTAGAGGATCGGACGACTTCATATCTGCTAACTAAATCTGTATAAGGTCGAGGTAAGTAAATAATTAGTACTCTCATATATGTGTTCTTTCTTTGTCATACTACCTTTATGTAAGTCTATGGTTCGTGCTAGAATTGATCTATTTTGAATTCTATGAGTTATTGGTCATTTGATTTGAACGATTAATGTTGTGAAAGTGAAATGATGAAACGTATTGAAATGTTCTATTTGTTGAATGATGTGTTGTCGGTACTTGCAAATGATAATGTGTTGGTATGGGCTATTACTTGACTAATTTGCTTACAAGAACGGTGATATGTGGAATCGACGGGGTGATGGAAACCGAATGTAATTATGATATGAATACCCCTAGATGTTGTTGAATAGCCTGTGGCAAAATGAAATAAAAAGAGATATGATGCGACATAAAAGAGCTATTCGGCGGTGTGAGAAGAGCTATGATGCGAAATGAAAATAGCTTTGATGTGAAATGAAAGAGCTATGATGCGATATGAAATTGATGAACCTGTGTGGCATGTCAAGGGGATTCATGTATATATGAATGAATAGTGAGGTTGAGTTAGTGGAGAAAACCACTATATCACCTTTGGTAAGACAACTAGGAAAAGACAAGTTTAGTTGATTGTCTTGTATGAGATGACTACGTGGAGAAATGAAATGAAATGTGCTTGATCAAGTTGATTATATTTTATATACGTTGCTTGTTTTTGTCTTGTTTATACAATTGAGATGCGTGTACAGTTGGTGTCGATTATTTACTTATTGAGTTGTAGGCTCATTCCTCTGCTAACATTTTTAAGGTATAGATTTTGTTGTGCCTACTTACGACAGCTAGGTGCACATTTTGCATTCCAGTCAGGTCAGGCCCGTATGCAGTTTTCTTCTCATCGCAAATAGAAATAGAAGTCTCATTTTGGATAAAAGCGAGAATAGCATGTGAACTAATTATAACAGTTTCATTTTTGACGTACTTGATATATAGATATATATATGATCTTGTGGATGAGATGATAGATATGCTTGTTGTGATGATGAGACTGTTAGAATAGGTGACCAGAAAGCCAATTGGGTTGGCGGTTTTGGGTACTATTTAGCAATCTTTATTAAAGTAATATTGATGTGATGAATATAGTAAATATTCATCTCTGGCACTATGTGTTTGTTGTTGCTTACTTATTACGTTAAACGACATCTTAACATCACAACAAATGCCCACAAACCAATTGGATAACTCATGTAGTTGGGTTGCGCAATGGATGATAGCTATGAAACCAACTTCTGAGGTTGGTCTGAAACGTTCGAAGTCGAGGACCTCGAGACAGGGCATCAAGGGTTCTATAAAGACTTGCATTAAGGATTGCATTTATTGGATGAGTGACGTATTTCATCGGCGACATACATTGGACGTGTATGCGGTATTAGTGGGTTAGTTGACAAGGGTGTTAGCTGACTGAACTGACTCGTGGGAATCGTCATATGGAAGCCTTGGAGGCTTGGTCGGTATGACTGGAATTTTCGGCTCTGATAGTACGAGATTAGTCTTGGACTTGAGGAATCATGGAAGTCATATGCATATGATGGTTGTATCTAGGGTCTGGCAAGAGATGTCCGTATCTGGGATACATTCATCATAAGCCTTATCCAGTGCAGTCGGAACATGTATTAAGGACGGTGGATTCCAAGATAGGATCCGTCACCTGTCAATATATGACAGTTGAGTCTCCTATGCGCTCTGAGACGGTTCCAGCTCTTTTAAGTCTGTGGCCACATTGACTGGTTGAGTAGGAAATGGATTCCTACGTCGAACAATAGAGCAAGCATGTCTCGAGTTATTGAGCATAGTTGTATAGTCCAGGATGGGAACCGACGCTCAATTCCATGCCCTAGACTTAGACCAGGAGACGGATGATGGTAGGACCATACTCGTATGGAACTCAGGAGCCTAAATGTTCACGCCAACATTCACCTAGGCTCTAGTGACATGGATCGTTGCTAGACGACCACCCATGGTGACGGGTGTTTTTCGGTTAATGGTTAATTGGAAAATAGTTAATTAAATTGAATTTAATTGATCAATTGTGTTGGACACAAGCCCAAGTCAAGCTGAGGGTGAACCTAAAGAGTCACACACAAATCACTATGGAATTGGTAGAATTAATTTGGAATTAATTCTAGAAGAAGCGAATTAATTTAATTGGATTAAATTAATTCAAGGAGAAAAATAAATGATTGGATCATTTATTGGGAAATCCATTTGATGGATGGTCCAAGAATTAATTAATTGGATTAGTTAATTTTTGGACTTAGAACCTTTAAATTAATTGGATTAATTTATCGGGTTTGGATTAATTAATTGATTGGATCAATTAATAAGAGTTCAGACTTATGTTTATTTAATTGGATTAAATAAACTTATGGGCTTCAATTGGATAGAGATTAATTAGATTAATTAATGCCCAATGGACTTATTAGATTAAATAAATGTCCAAGACTAGTAGTCCTAGTCCATGGAAAAATGCAATTTATAGCAAGTAAAGGATGGATTAAAATCCTCCACATGTGAGGCACATGTGACCAGCCTTTATGTGGTTTGGTGGGTATTTTATTTGCTATAACAGTGCATGGTTATGTAGATAATGGTGTGCGTATGTAGGTTGATTTGGAAGTTGACAAGAGAAGTTGAATTTTGAATTCAACAATTCTATATACACAAAAACCATTCACATAACTTGTATGACTAACCTTGCACGAATGTTTCCATAAAAAAGATCTCCAAAAAAAACTTTGAAAAAACTCTCCTTTTTTTGTTCATACCTTTTGGAAAAGTTTGAACTAAAAATATTCCGAAAGGCACTAAATAATAGTGTTGTTTTGGAAGTGTTTCTTCTTCACTTCTCTACTTCTATCTAGCAATAGATTAGAGAACTCTTCCATAGTGTGGTGTAGACAAATTAGAGGGATTCTAATTTGGATACTCAAGCGAATGGAAGGATAAACGGAAAGGGAACAACGCTAGAAACCGATTCTACGTGCAACGAACATAAGGTTGGTTTTCATTTAAGTTACATGTACCTTTTTGTTTACTTCCTTTAGCCACTTGTCCAGCATGTTCTCCTCTTTAATTTATGCTTTGACATACACCAAACACCCGGGAACTTCAAAGGGAACACCCCTTTGAACCCGTTTTAAATTGTGCTTTAAATTCATATTTTTACGCTTCCATTGCGTTCCCGGGCCGTACCCGATTCTTTCAGAGACTATGTGTATTTATACTCAGCAGGAACTGGATTATGTGCATAATTCTATATATATATATATATATAAACATAATTTGCATTAAGTGTGATATTTAGGGGAGGTATAGTCGTAGTGCCGTTAGAGGGTGCTACATAGAGTTTGGAAGAAAAATATTTACGTCAGCAAAAACTTCACATAATTTTCAATTTTGCCCCTCATTTAACATTCTTATGTATATTTTTGTACTTATAATGGAATAAACATAATGTATACATAGAGAGAGTGAGGTTAACATTATTATATTCCCCCCCCCCCCCCTTATAAGCACAAAATTCTTATATGGGGATGTAAAATAAAAAAAATTATGTATTTTTTTTTTTGATAGCGTCAGCATTTTTCTTCAAAATCCTAACGAAAGGGGATCAGGTGTAAATGGTGAATTTTCAGAAGGGATGTAAGTATAATTTTGAAACCTCTTGGGGGAAGAGTGTAATTTTTGCATTTTCAAATGGGGTTTAAGTGTAACTAACCTGTTATATTTTCATCGAAAAATGGTCACATGCAATGCACATGTGTAATTTTTCACTACAAAGTTTCAAATCTGGTGATTTTTTTTATAAATATACCATGTTCTTACAATAAAAAATGAAACTCAACATAAAACTTAACAAACTCATGAGTGACTTTTTAAAAATAAAGAAGATTCTTGCATATGTGCGCTGCATGTGGCCATTTTTGAATAAATTCCACCTTAAAATCATATGATGTGATAATATGAAACTTGTGTAGTTAGTATGACAAAATTGGAACCACAACAAAAATTAAATAACAAAGTACACAAACAACCATAATTCAGAAAACAAAATGTTTTTCACCCTATCAATAATCTATGGGAGTTGAGGATTTTCGATTTGTTTGGTAGGTTAAATAAGTAGGTACAAGCACTTTTAGAAAAGGTGTGATTGTCCAGGCCCAAACTTTTGAGTTTTCTTGATAAGTTTTTGGAATTGGTGTGGATATAAAATATTTGAAATGATATTTTGGTTTATAAAGCTTTGATGGTTTTTATATCCCAATTCTTTATTAAGACTGATTAAATACTTAATAAGAGATTATTAGGTTCTTATAGTATATAGTCTATGAGGTCACTAATTTTATAATTTTCTAGCCAATTATGATGCCGTAAAAGGATTTGAGCTTCGTTGCCAATATTTCATTTAATAGAAGCATGAATTAAGAACACCTGTCATATTTGGTTTGAAAAAAAATTACATAATATAATAAAGGGAAAAATACAATTTTGGTCCACTTTCTTAAGGGCGATTGCAATTTTAGTACAGGTCGATTCCAAATTAGCAATTTATGACGGTATTTCTGAAAAATTGGCAATTTTAGGACAATTTACCTTAATTTGGCCGGAAATCAGTACGTGATGGTCAAGTGACAAAAAAAAAAAATAAAATTGGGGATTTCTTACAAATCCGGCCAATTGGATTACGTGGCTTTTTTATTTTCCATCGTTGCTGGCGTGGCTTAGGTGACGTGTTTAAAATTCTACGTCACCTAGCCACATGGACAATTGTACCTATTAATAGATAGCAAAAGAGGCAAGACCACCTATTTTTCCCAAAATCAGTTGAAGAACCCTAGTTCTTCACCTACCTTGAAGATCGTCGATTTCACTACAATTTTTTGTAGAAAACCAAAAATGTCAACTGTAACTGATTAAGTCGATTGTTATTGTGGGAGAAGGGCCGTGATTCGGACCTCATGGACGGAGTTGAACCCAGGAAGGAGATTCAAATCTTGCAGGGAGTATAACGTAAGCTTCCATTTCCGTTTCTTTTTATTTCCTATTCTGGTTTAAGTTGGAAACCACATTCCTCACATGGATTCACTTTTGTGGCTGTAGAGTGGTGGTTGTAGATATTTTGAGTGGGAGGACCCTCCAATGTGTAGAAGGACTCGGGTGATTATTCTAGGTTTGATAAGAAGGAAGAATGCAATGGCGACAGAGATTAGGATGTTAAAGTGGCACAACCAAAAGATGATGAATTTTTTTTTTTTTATATATATAATATTGGTGTCTCTGTTATGCATTTGGGTAATCTGGAAAATGAGCTATGGAAAAGAATGCACATCCAGTTTGAGAAGTCAAATGCTTGGTGGAGCTGGAGAATAGGAGTTTTAATTACTGTGAAGTGTTTCTATATGAATGTAGTATACTAGTTTAGGTGGAGGTCATTAACTGGGTTTGAACATCTCTTTTGATTGTAATGAGTTTGGTATTTATTTGTATGTAATATTTTACCAGTTTGTTTAATGAGAAATTGACCCGTTTTAGCTGTATTTGTTGAGCATTATTTTGGAATCCACAATAGTGTGGCCCCTGTTTAATATATTCCTTACTAGAAACAAAAAACAAGTTGCCAACATGAAGACATAAAAAACCGAGCTAGATAAGTGACATAACATTGAAAACCTGCAATTTGTATTCAACAAAAGTATTGATTGTGGGTGACAGTTCACAAAAGTACCCAAAAGCAACATCCAGACAGTAAAGTGTTCTGCCTAGTATACAAAAAAACCAGCTAATTCCACAAAATATGCACTAAGTTCACACTTTAACTCCTTTCACTGCGATCTACATGTTCCTTCTATCTCCATCACTGTGACAACTTGGCCATGCTGAGAGGTTCACATATTTTTGCCCAGCTTGCTTAAAGATGTTTCTTGGAATTGGAATTGATGGTCTACTTGAGAAGCTTGGTATAAATGTAGTGTCAATCATTGGAGGAGGAGCTCGTATATTCAACCTTGGCTGCAGAGTAAATTGTGGCTGCAGTGATGTGATGTTGTTGGCCATCTGCAGCTGCTCATACATTGATGGACCTGGCTGAGAGGCTTAAGTGATTGCAGGACCAGGCTCTGTCAAAATTGTCTGTGTAGGTGCAGTACCCTAGCTGGCATCCTCTTGGACCAATAGTCGTGGATTCTGTGGAGGTAAGATGTCTGAATTAACACTTCCAATAGGCTCTGGAGTTGTCAAACTCTCATGTAATCCAAACAAAGTCAATTAATACAAAACAGGTTAGGTTTACAAACTTTTAAAACTAAACTTACCCTGATTGGATCCACATAAACAGTGTGCTTTCTTGGTTTTTGCTTATTTGTTTGTCCACCACTTTTACAACCCTTGTGAACATTATATAAATATTAAAATGCATCAGTACAATCAATATAAAGAAATTACAGATAATATGTACACAAGTTCATAAAATACCTGTTGAGAGAACACTTCAGCTGAAATGTTTTCCAATCCTGGTGCATCCATGTCTTTCCACAACGTACATCCCTTTACATTATGACCAGCTTCACCACATATTCTGCAATGGTGGGTCACATGTTGTCTCTTCAGCTTAATCTGCTTAGTGTTCTTCTTGCCCTTTCTTTTTTTGCCCTAGACAGGTAGTTCATCAAGTTCTCTCCTTCTTGCACCAGCAAGCCTTCCAGGCCCTCTCCCAAAATTTGGAGGTAATGGTGGGATGAAACAGTCTCACTACAGAGCATTTCATTGCAAGTTCATACACTTGCTTATATGTGTCCACAATGTAATATGGATGCACCAAATCTTCAGGCATCAGGTTTTGATGAAATATTGCACTACATGCATGCTTACATGGGATGCCTGAAAGCTGCCATATCCTACAAGTACAAGTTCTTCTATCCAAATCCACAGAAAGTTGACTACCATCATAACATGATATTTGATCATGCCTACCATTTGATTTAATAGGAATGCAATCACCTATTTTATCCATATTTTTCTGCACAATTTTTTTAATCTTTGGACACAGGTTAACTTTCCACTTTCTAGCCGCTTTGTCTCTATTTCTTGTAATCTCTTCGTGAGATATTCCCTCACCCATTCCAGTAGTGTAAGGATAGGCTTGTCCCTAGCATCCAAGATGTTTGAGTTGAAACTCTTACAACAATTATTTAGTAACATGTCACACTTTGGTTGTTCAGTGAAATGTGACTTGCTCCATTCCTGTGCAGGTTTATCTTGAAGCCAGTCAAATGCAGCCTCATCTAGTGATTTCATCTCCTCCATCCGAAGCTTGAATTCACCTACTGTGCTTGCCCTGGCTGCTTTCATAAGGCATTTTATATGCCAAACCCCTGAATCCTGTTGTCTTCATGTTGTTGTGGAGATGCCTAACACAGAATCTATGGGCAGAGTTGGGGTAAACTGACAGAAAAGCTTGAATGAGGCCCTTCTGCTTGTAGTTGGAGTAAACTGTCTTCATCCGAAGCTTGAATGAGGCCCTTCTGCTTGATAGAATAACTGACAAAATCTATGGGCCTGCAACCTCCTAAAAAACCACTTTTCATCGCATGAAAACAAATATAAAACTTTTCAAACCTATTTTCACCACTGTCATCATTTACTCCTAGAATGACTGTGCTACCAGGGTTTGTTCTTCTGAGTTCCTCAGCATAATCCCATAATTTGCTGAACTGATGCTCAAGACTGCCTTCAAGATTTTTCAAAGCAAGTCTTTTTGCTCTGTAAGCCTGGTCTCTTGAAACGTGGCATCTCAGCTCATTCATTATGTCTACCCTCCACTCTTTAACATTCCTTTTTGGATCAGTTTTAAAAGGTTGAAGAAACCTTTCTGTCAACCAGGCTGTCTTGACATTTCTTACCTTGAAGACTTGTGGGCATGAGTGTTCAGATTGGTATAAATTTATCTGAAATGTTTGCTCATTCTTTACCTTAGTGGCATGTATTTTCCATTCAAAACCTTCACCAATGCACACAATATACATTCTGAATGAGTCATTCTTTTTTAATTTTAGGCTTCTCTTATGTCTTATTCCATGTGATTGAACAACTTTTCTGAATTTTGCTTTTGAGCTGAATATCATTCCTAGTTCAAGTGAAAGATCATAAATATGTGCAGGGTTGAAGACAATATGCTCATTACCAGTATGCTCATCATCTGACACTCTATGTTCATCTATATCAGCATCACTGATCACTAAATCATCTGAATCAGAATCTGAAGATGTTTAAGAATCTAACCCATTCTCCTCATTTGTTTCATCCACATATTGTTTGTACAACTCATCATCATCTTCATTATTATCAGTGTTCATGTCATAATCATTCTCCATGAAGTCTTCATCAGATTCATCTTCATCAGTTTCACCTTCATCAACATTAGCATTCTCACCAACACCCAAATCACCTACCCTCAATGGTTCATCCACATTTTCACTGATATTTGTTTCTAAAAATTCAAAGTCTTCTGCAAAGTTTAGCTTTTTATTTGCCATGCCTTTACCCTTACCCTTACCCTTACCAGCATCCACAACAACCTCCTCAGGGTGGGGAGGATTATACTCAATGTATACACAAAATTCCCTATTACATATCTACTCTAATGCATTCTATAATATGTCATCATCACCTAGCAATAGCTTAAACCCATGATTTTTTTATAATGTAGTATCTTTTCCCCTCTCCAGTTATCCCACATTTTTCAGCTAAAAGGTCCAAGTAGCCATGCTCATGTGATTCACATTTACATAGCCAAATTCTTGCCATTTCCCACCAATTGATGCAGCAACAGGCAAATTTCTTAGCACACCACCATAGCAAACAGAAGCAGTAATGCTTGAAGTTTGGGGGTTTGAAATAACAAAGCAATACAAAGAAAAAAAGAGCAATAAGCAACAACAATGCATTGTACTTTACATTTTTTAATGGACCACCAACAATAACCAAGACAAATACACATGGGGGGACCAACAATGCATACGACAGAAAATGGAATCAACTTCATAATATTAAATGCCCACACCACATACACCCAACAACCCATAATAACACCTTCATTCTACCTAAAATCGAAAATAGAAAAAAAGAATAAACATTTCATGGATGCTTACGGTACGCTGGTGGGGGCATCTTCACATGCCTCTCTGCTCGTATCATAACCATTTTCGTGTTGAGGGTGTCTCCACTTCAAAATACTTCAAATCGTTCTTCAATCGCTCTCTACTCGCAAGCTAGGGTTTTTCTTCAGCGAGTTTGGGGGGGGGGGGGAAGTTTGGATTTTTTTTCTCTTGAAGTCTGTTACAGAGAATGAAGAAGAAGGCAGCACGTGAGTTATACGTGCTGCCAATTTCCCTCCAAAGTGCAATGTCCATGTGGCTGGGTGACGTGGAATTTTAAACACGTCACCCTTGCCACGCCATCATAGGTGGAAATGAATTGTGCCACGTAAGAAAAGTGGTCAGATAAAAGAGAAACCCCCAATTTTTAAGCGGCACCTGACCATCACGTGCTGATTTCCGGCCAAATTAGGGTAAATTGTCCTAAAATTGCCAATTTTTTCAGAAATACTGTCCTAAATTGCTAATTTAAAGTCGACCTGGACTAAAATTGTCAGCGCCCTTAAGAAAATAGACCAAAATTGCATTTTTCCCGATAATAAATTAGGTGCTCGTTTACTTTTTTGGATGGACGTAACTCAATCTTCCAAAAAAATAAGTTTAAATTCCTCGCGAGAGATGGTGTTGTCACAAGTCCAATATCGACCACACGACAATGAGAACTAACTCGCCCATCTACACCTTCACCTCTCATTTTAACTCCTCTCGTCTAGACTCATCACCCTGAATTGAGAAGACTTCCCATCCAAACTTTCCGAACCAAGGATTAAAATAGGCTAAACTTTAATTTACCCCATTGTGTTTTTCCAAAAAAGTAGAAAACTCCCATGTGTTTTCAAAATATGCAAAAAGCTTCCCGTGTTTTATCAAATTCAGCGTGAAAACCCTCTTCCATTAGAAATTAATGAAAGGTGTAGGAAATGCGCGAGTGATGTAGTTTGGGGAGTGTTTGGCGTCCTTGCACGATTTTTTGGGGCGTTTATGACTAAAATGCGCTTATTGTGGCTATATAATAGTCTTGGGCATAATTTTACTTGTTTTTAGCTTGTTTTGAGTGATTTTTTTTTCATTTTTATTTTTCTAAAAAAATTAAATACTTTTTTTAAATATATTTACTTAAAAATAAGAAGAAAGTATAAATTTTTTTAAAGTCTTATAAAGCCATCGCCCCTTTTTATGTGGGTTGGGAAGGGTAGAGGGGGATTGGGTTAATTTTTATTATTATTATTTGTAGTATTTATAATTTTTAATTATTCATATAATATATATTGAAAGTTGGTTAAATCTAGACCTTTAATTCTTTTATAAATCTATTGATTGAGATGAATTGATTAGATCTTGCAGCTCTTACACATATAAAAAATATCCAACAGTTATTATAATAAGAAATAGTATATAATAGATAAGGCTTAACCGTCATTTAAAAAAAAAAAAAAAAAAACTAAGTGAAACCCCCATGCACCTAACAGGCTAACACCCTTGCAATGTAGTAAATGCTTTCAGTGGTGTAGTCTCTTCTTACTCATGTATGCCTCACAACTCTGGGTATCTGCGTTTCTCAAAATTCAAACTCTCTGCGAAATTGTACTTTTAATTCCAACGATTAAAAAGCGTTGCACTTTTGGTCCCATAGACTAAAAAATTATAGCATTTGACACAAAAAAGGTACATTTTTTATTCTATGGGACCAAATGTGCCGCAATTTTTAACTCTATGGGACCAGAAATGCTACAACCGTTCATCCTATAAGACCAAATGTGCTAAATCCGTAAACTGTAAACCGAAAATGCAACACCTTCTACCATGTGGGACAAAAAGTGCAATTTTCCCAGAACTCCTTCTAAAATACTTGGTCTGCATCAAAGGCGATACCTAAGTTTTTCCTCGGAACTACATAACACCTCGAACGTAAGCTTACACACCACATCACATACAACATACGTTGGTCGCAACAATCATAAAAACTAGAACTTATTTGATATCATCATGCTGCATTCAATATCCCGAACACATGAATGATATTCCAGCAAAATCAACAGACAATCAATAGAATCTGAGTAAGCCTAGCTAAGCATTTGTTAGTCTCTAGCCTCTTCATCTACATAGTCACCAAACCTGAAAACATCTAACTAGGAAGGGACATCCCAACCACATAACGCAGCAGACAGCGGACTTCTTAAATAATCGGGAGTCAAGTCAGCCTCACTCTGAAGTGTTTGTGTGTGTGAAGGAAGTGTTGGAATGCTAAAGAACACTAAACAAGAAAGCTTCGATCAGCAAGTAACAACTATGCACGTTACTATTCGGCAAGAACCACTCCAAGAGAAAACAAAACTGATAAGGTGAGAATCAGCTCCAACCCTCTCCAAATATCCAGGTATTTCTTCCCCAATGGTGTTACCTATTCAACTGTGATAAACACAACACGGGGGCAATAGTCTTGTAAAAGAAAGTACTCAATTCTACATACTCCAATCCATGTACAATGATTACATTCCAAGCCATCACACATATCACCAAGTATGCTGTATGCCTGTTTAAAACTCGTGGCAGCAGAGATTTTCTTGTACAAGCAGAAAATGGGATGCATCAAAGCTAACACTGATGAGTAGCTATTGAAAATCCATGATGCATCAAGCATGTAATGACTTAGTATGAGAATATGGGTGCAAATATAACAAACAACAAAGGTCTATCTTCTATACACTTGCATACAAAGTACATACTCGAAGCTTACGGAGCAGCAGCAGCAGCCTTTATAGCTCTCTGCAACTCATTCTCAACATCAATGGCAAGACTACTGTTCTTCTTCTCTTCTTTTTCCCCATTAACATTGCCATTCTCTTGGCCTACTCCACCGTTTCGTTTATTTCTCCACTGCTCGAACCCACCCGAACTACTCTTAATAGAAGGCATAGGCATTGCCCGTTTCGCAACACCGTCCCTAAAATCTCCACCACCATTCCTGCCCAAATGCCCACCTCTCATTTCTTCCAACTCACACTTCATCTCCCTGTTAACTCTTGTTAAAACATCTAACTCCCTTTTCATCCAGAAACACATTCCCTTTAACATCTCTAGTTCCCCAGCTTTGGCATCACTCTTCTTCTTGCTCTCCTCATCATCCTTCAACACATCATCAACCCTCTGAATACCAATTTTGTTGATTCTTAAGACCGGCATTTGATCATCGGAAAATTTTGTGAACCACCTGAAATTCAACGCCACCTTCTTACCCACAAGCATCTCTGTCCTCGCCGCCAGTTGAATCCCCTTAAAGATGGGATCTTTATCATTTCTTTCAACTGAGAGATCCTTCACGCTTGCAGGGCTCTCCAGTGGCACAAACCCGAAGGAGTTGGAATCAGTCCCGGCAAGCCCATCTGTGCGTTCGCTGCTGCCATCGGATCCCGCGTGAGAAAAGGTGGATTTTCGGAGAGAGAAAGAGCCCAGTTGTGGTTTGAAGAAGAGAGAGAAAGTGGGGTTTGGGTGGTTAGGATTAGAAGGGTTGAAAGAGAAGTGAGCAGAGATGACGAGAGGGGAGTTCTTGGGAGAGCCAAACAGGCCAGTCCCTGATTTCAGAGTCAGACTAAGGGGTGGTGCGGCGGCGTCAGCGGCGGCGGTGGAGGAGGAGGCATAAGAGAGTTTGAGGGAGGGCCCAGAAGGCAAGTTGGTGGAGAGAGAGAGGGAGAGGTCCGATGGGTGGGTGGTGGTGGTGGAGAAGTGAGATAGGAATGGAAGGTTGAAGATTGTTATTGGTATTTTGGCACGGAGGAGGAGTGGCGGCGGCGGGTGGTGGTTCTGGTCGGGGCTTTTGTGGTGGTCTTGGAGTTTCACTGAAATCTTCATCCTCTTCTTCTACTGTTTAGCTTTTTGCTTTAGCCTTTCGCCATCTTGTTTTCCCCCTTTTTACTCCTCCAAAAGCTCCAAGAATTTATCAAAATTTTTATTTTTATTTATGAGGCTACAAAAATTTCGGGTAAAGAAGAAAAGAAAATGATGATATGATTTGTTTTTTCCTACTCATTTTCCTTCGGAATTTGGAACCTAAATCACATGTTGGAGAGACATACGGGTTTGAGATACGGTCAAACTACGGATTTGTCACATGGTTCATTTTCATTGAAAATGTGTGCTTTTTATTTTTGTACATGTTTTTATGTAAAAACCATAATATATTTGAATGAGCTAATCAGATTGTGTTTAGTGGTGTCAAACCAAATAATTTTATTTTGTGGTAGTGTCAAATTAAAGATTTTTTTAATTAAACTAGTAATTGTGGCATGCGATTCTCGTGCATATTTTTTGTTAGATACAATACGAGAATTTATCATATTTTTCAAAATATAAAATATTTTCAGTAAATTAATCATTCTTTATATTGTTCAAATTGATTAGAACATATAGGCACACATCAATAACAAATGGGAGACAAAACAATTTCTATGAAATAACCATTCACACAAAAGTCACACTTCTAGGAATGAAATATAAAATAGAATTGTTAAGATATTTTTTTTTTTTATTATAACAATAGAAAAATATTATAAATTTCATTGTTCAAAACTCAAAAATAACCAATACTTTGGGAAAGAAGCATATCACCGATGGAATTCTTTAAATAATATTGCTATAATGTTAGTTTGTTACTTAAATTTGTCTTCTCTACTGTTTGAGGACTTTTTTTTCTTACTCATTCTTTAAATTCTAACTCTTCACTTTCAACTTTAGTTTTCTAAAGAGAGTTTGCCACTTAAGAAAAAAAATTCTAAATTCCTCTTTTTTTTTTTTTTTTTTTTTTTTTTTTTAAGAAAGAGTAAATCACTTCCATCCCAAATCAAACTTAACCCAGAGAAATAATAGCCTAAAATACAAAAACAACCTCATCCCAACAATTCACACACACACTCCACCCACAAACCCAACCTAACTTGAAACGTAAAAAAGGGACATTGAGCGTCAACAAAGGATTGAAGAAAATAAATTAAAGACAAACAAAGATAACTTTCAGAGGAGTTTGAACCTTTTTCTCCATCAAAATTTTATTTTTGTTTCTCCACAACATCCATGCCAGCATCATTGCAAGCTAGAATTCTTCAACGCCCAATTCTTGTTTAAGATGTGTAGTCCAAGTCTCCATTGAATCTCCCCACTATGATACAACACGCCAAGGCAGATTTGAGAGCATCCACATTCGATAGGCAAAGTCACACTCCAACATGACATGTCAATCATCCTCCGCATCCGCGTGGCACAATGGGTGACCCCGACGAATGTCAATCCTCTACGATCTTAAATTCTGACAGGTGGAATAGCCTGGCTTCATAGTTGCCATAAGAAAACCACACCTTGTTCGGAACTTTTATTTTCCACACAAAGCTCCAAATTCTTTTTGAAGAATCAACAAAATTTCCAACTCCCACACCAATAAGTCTTTCCTCCACCTTTTTGCTACAGTTATAAGCATTTCAAATGAAGAACCGTCCAACTTTTGAAAAATGCCAAACAACATAATCATTTGGTCTAGAAGGGAAAATTTGGATAGCGGCGATATTCCTCACCCTCTAACCAACTAAAACAATCAATTTTTCACTCTAATAGTCAAATTGATCATAGCTTAGTTGAGCATCATAGTACGAAATCATAAATTGAACATATTCATTTTGAAACAAATAATAAGAAACCGCAGATTGGGGTGTTGGCTTCCATCAGGAGCCTTCACCCTACTTCTTGAGGAACTGGTCCCTCTTTTCTTACAACCATACACGCAAAATTTCAATCACTGCGAAAATTTACTTTTACATAGTATGAAAGCATAATTCTAACACGTTCATTTTTGCACCTTAAAGAAGATTAAGAAACATCATGAACAATAATTGCCGCAGAAATTAAAATTGAGAATTTCTCATGGTATATCCTTACATAAGGAATGAAAATTTAGCATTCAAGAAAATAGCCTCTCTTCAAAATCAGAATAGGCTCGAAAATTTCAAACTTAATAGCAAGATATATTACTACATTTGCTAGTAAAGAACATCTTCAACCACTTCTCCTTCCCTTCAATCTAATGTTCAAGAATGAAGCTTGCATCTCTAAAACTAAAAGTAATGAAACAGGAAGACTAAAGAAAGAAATTAATTGAAAAATATAAGGATTAAAACAATAAAGAAGTGGAGGACTGCTGTCAGTTGTGGATTTAGGTTCTTGGTTGTGCTGGTTAACTATTTCATGGCATTTTACAGGTAGAAAAGAATGCAAAGATAATGTGAAAAAGCATCTGGTGAAGTGAATAATTTTTGATGCCAACTAACTGTGTCATTAGAATATTTTTAATCTTTTAGTTACTTCAAATTGTGTGAATATGAGATAATTGAATAATGGCCATCTATACCTTACTATTAAGGTTAGAGCGCCAATTTGGTGTCTCCCAATTTTTGATCTACAATTTAATATTTAATTTATTGATTTGTTAATTAACTTTCCACTCTCTCCCATTATCTTTGGTAGTTATTTTTTATGTTATAACTTTCATCCATCTTTTTTTACTCTATAATATTATACTATTTTTAATTTATATATATATATATATTATAAAATAATAATTATTTTATTTTACATAATCTTGAAAAAATATGCACACACTATGTGTGTGCATAAAATTTCTAGTAAATAATTAAAAATCACTCGCCAAATGGTCCCTAAAGCCGAAATTTTTGACAAAAGCAATTCTACATGCATAAAGTATTAAAGTATCCTCTTTCACATTCCACTACACCTCACCTCATCTCAATGTTCCCTCTAAACTGAAGCACACGACACGTCCACATTAAATCTGATTTGAACCGCTCCCCACTCTTCACTTGATTAACTAATTGTACTAAGAAACAACACCATTTTCAAGCTGAGATCAACACATGGTCAAAAAATTTCAGACTCAAGAGCAAGATAGTATGATATTAAAGATAAAGGAAAGGAATTAAATTAGATAAATCAATTAGAATTAGAACAATAAAAGAAGTGAAGGCGTTGCTATTGGTCCCATTAGTTCCATATGGAATTAGAATCAAATACCAATATCTTACCTAAAATAGCAAAAGCTAGAGACGATACCTCTATAAGAGACACTATTGAGTTAGAGAAATGCTTCATATATAGCAAAGTGTGTTGCATTAAATCGAGCTTCTTCTCGATCAATTTCTTGTCAGGACAATACTAAAGAAATCAAATTATTCAAAAATGACAAAGACTAAATGCTAACGTGGACAATATATTAAAAATGACAACTTCTAAAGGTAAGTAAACTGCTGGAAAGTTTAACTAAAGAGAAAGACTTGAATTTTTCATGTTGGGCTGGTCGTCAATATAATTTATTTGTAGAATAGAATTCCAACATATTGATATCATAGTTGATGATCCATTAGACGATTGCTCAAACACGAAGTATACTAGCCAGTGATAGATGTTTATAACCTAGAATCTAGAAAGTCATGTGGAGCCGAGGGTCATACATTTGATATTCTTTCACTCTTCAACCATAATGTGAGGGCTTTTTTGGATATCTTCAGCACTCCTCTGACATGAAAGGAATAGAAAATCAAAGTTATTTATGAGATTTAACAATAAAAATTTAAAATATAATGACAAAGGTCCCTTTACCGTGTTAGCAGTCACTACATGTGTGAATATCCACTTTTTTGTCATTCTTTGCTGTAAAAGAGTTAAAAGAAAAAAAAAGGATAGATGTCGTGCTTCGACCCAAATAAACTCCAAATCAAAGATTACACAAATCTAAATAAAACCCATATGAATTGAATCATACATACAAAAAGTTAAACATAAAGCCAAAGAAAACCCATTTGAATTGAATCACACAAAAAACTACACTTCACAAAAACTCATTTAAATTGAAATACACTCACCGAACTTGAGGTGGACACCTAGAAGGGAGGAGGTACGACCGACGGTGGGTGTATGGTAGTTGAGAAGTAATTAAGATCGAAATCAATAATTTAAAAATGAAGAATGAAGGATTGAAGTTCTTGTTAGAATAGGTGACCGTCAAACCAATTGTTTGGCTCTTAGTAAACTATTCCAGACGATCTTTTCAATAAGATGTTGATTTAGAAATGTTCTTTGACCATCTTCATCCTATGCTTTGAACATTATGTTCATATGTGCATTTTGTTGAAGCCCTTAGATCAATTATGCTACGGGATTGGCTCGCGCATATGATGGCGACCATGAAACCAACCTTTATGGTTTGATCTAAAGTATTCCTAGTCGATGGATTGGTCGAGACAAAGCATCAACCATTCCTTAGAGACTTGCACTAAGTGATGCGTTCATATGATGAATGTCGAGTTTCATAGATAGAGACGTATGACGTCTCCACACTTTAGTGGGTGCTTGATAAGGAGTTATTAAGTTCACTGAATTGACTCGCAGGAGTTGTCATATGAAAGCCCTATATGGCACGATCGGTATGAGTAGAACTCCTAGGCTACGATAGTGAACTAACTAGTTCTTGGACTTGAGGTTCTACAATAACCTTGTGCATAGGACAACTATGACTTGATCATGTCCAACGTAGTCTCAGATTTCATCCTGGCTTACTATACACAGTTATGTTTCAAACATAGTTGAAACATGCATGGAGGTTGGTGAGTTTCAAGATAGCATCTACTACTTATCATTAGATGATAACGAACCTCCTATGTTATCTACATTATGCATTCCTTGAAGCCATGGTCATGGTTGTTGATCAAATAGGAGAAAGGGTTTTTCCTATATTGATATATTGGAAGCATAACTTGTGGAGTTGATACATAGATATCAAAGTCGATAATGGGAATCGGTAACTAATTCCATGCCCTAAACATTGATTGAGAGGTTAGTGGCAGAGGGACCGTATCTGCATGGCATGCGTAGCTCACAGGTTCATGCAATAATTCACCTATTCTTTAGTGTCACAGACCGTTGCTAGATAGCCACCATGGTGACGGGTACCCTCGAATTAAGGAGTTAATTTAGGGTGATTAATTATGATAAGATCTAATTAATCTAATGTAAATAAGTTGCTAATTAACTTGTATATGTGATACAAACTCAAGTCTAGCTGAGTAGTGAACCTAAAGGGTCACAAACAAATTAATGGTGGAATTATTCAAATTAATTTATAGAATTAATTATGGATAATAAATCAATTAACTTAAGGATTTAAATTAATTGATTGAAGGGCATATTCCATAAAACCCCCTGTGTTTTTACAAAAATGCACCAAATCCCCTATATTTTTTTTATCTGCAAAAAGCCCTCGTATTATATGAAATACTGTGCGAAAACCCCTGGCCGTTAATAATTAACAGTGCGAGCTTCCCACGCCCATGATATGCGAATGGGCCATATTTTTCACGTGTTACCCTAAATTTTGAGTGATAATTGTCTATTTTGTCCATGCCTTTAATATATAAAGCCTTCTTACATTTTTGCTTCCAACATTTTGCAATAAGGGGGGTTTTTCAGCAACAAGGTATTTTAAAACAGGTAACAAATTTGCAATTTTTTTAAATAATATTTATTAAACTATTTTATTTTTACATTATTATTAAATGGTTTTCCTTTTTTTTTTTTTTCCTTTTTGCTATTTGATTTAGAATGTCTACTTCGACATCAACATCAAAAAAGAGAAATGAGGTCCTTGATTTGAGATACAAGAACCCTAAAGGTTATTGCTAAATAATTGCGGCCATTCGGGTTGTTGGTTCAACAAAAGAGATTGAAGGCAAATTGTTCTGCAACTGTAGAACAAATCAGTGTTATTTTTTCTGTTTGTTGGAACCTGTTAGTGTCTCCGGCAAAGATTTTCATCCTATGTCTTTCGAAATGCCAGAAAGTGAAGAAGAAGTCGAATCGAACAAGGCAAAATTCGAAGAAATTTACACAAAGTTGATCTCTATTTGCCAAGATTTAACATGAAAAAAATGAAACACTTGGAGGCAAATCAAGGATTCATAAAAGGATTATTTGTAGCGGTGTTTCTTTAATTGATTGTTGTAGTATTAAAATAGTACTTTATAATTGTTATCTTTTGAAATTTAATCAAGATAATTTGTACAACAAAAAACTATTGTGTGCACAACACATCAAATTCTACAAAATCAAGTATTAGTGTGTGTACAAAAGGCTATCATTCAACCAAAAACAAGATGTGCACAACACACCAAATTCAACAAAACCAAGTATTATAGTGTATGTACAAAAAACCATCATTCAATAAACCCCAAGTATTATAGTAACTCTTTTTGTGAATGTGAGTGTGTGAATGTGCTTTCTTGCAACGAAGTTGTGCTTGAAGTTCCACTTGCTCTTGGCCTATATGAATCTGAAACTCCTTTGAGGACTGATGATATAGATTGCCTCGTTGATGGGCAACATTGTCTCTTGAAGGCATTTTGGGTGGCGTCATGCTTCCTATTTTGAAGCTTACTTGAGAGTGAGGTAGGAGCTTGTTGCTTCCTTATAGCTTTTGTATGGACCTGTGGTGGGATTGATTATTTTTAGTTGTTGCTTTATAATTAATTGACAAAAAATATAATGAAGAGTATTGTACAAGTACCTGTGGGGGCCTCATAATACTTGAAGCACTTATTTGGGGTGCAACTTGTTGAGGCACCTGTAAACAAACAACAAGAATTCATGTGCGTTATTCTATACAAAGAGTTAAAAATATGTTAGTAAGGTATTACATAACCCTCCAATGTTGTCTTATCCTGCCCCCTTTTTGGATTAACCCTCTATATTTTCTTCATTATCCTCAAGTGATCTTTAACATTATAAGTTGATGCAGCCTTCTAAAATAATTTTTTCAGTTCCTGCCCCTTGAATTTTGATTTGGAATTGTTATACATGTGTCTAAAGCAAAACCTATGTTCAGCATGTGGTGCGAACTGATTGATAGCCTCTATTAACCCCTTTTGCTTGTCAGAAATAAACACCCAGCCCCTTTCATCATGACTCCCCCCTGAATAGTCTATTTAGAAACCATTCCCAAGTATCATACTTTTCAACATCAACAAATGTCATTGCAATTGGGTAGATGTTATCATTATTATCCCTCCCTATGGCAGCTAACATTTGACCCTTGTATAAGCCTTTCAAGAAATACCCATCAAGTCCAGTAAATGGTCTACAACCATCTAAGAGGCTATCCCTCAAACCACTAAAGCATACATACATTCTCTAAAACACTAGGGGATTTAAATCTCTATCAACCTTCAGCATCAATGAGCTGGATGGGTTTAAACCTACAGACAGTGGCACAATATTCATACAACTTGTTATATTGTTGTTTTATATCCCCTTTCATTAGATCAAATGCATATCTTTTTGTCATGTATACTGATTGCAAAAATACGTATAGGTCACTAGCAAGTGCACTAGCTATCAAGTTGTATAAAAGATATCCAACCGACGAGGATTTAACGAACTAATTACCACAACTATAACTAAACCAAAATGTTTGTGATGATATACGGTAACTATGAGAAATCAATAAAAGCAACTACAACAAATTAACACGTTGATGAAAACGTAGATATAGAAAAGGTGCTACGGCTATAGGTCCACCTAATCGATACAATGAATGCAATATTAATGGATTAATCGAATAGATAGTATTTTCACATACTGAGGTTTTTTCTAATTTAATCCGATGTAATCTTTCGAGTTATACCAAAACTATTACTATCAAGGAATTAGTGAATCTCTCCTTTCTAAAACTCATGACAATGATGCATTAGGATCTGTGAAAAACCTATATAACCATATGGATCATCCTATGTATGTCTACATATCATTCAATTTACACCATGAATTATTCTATTCACTATGCTAAATTCCCTCTCGGTTCATTAACACAATTAATAAAATTTAATAGGTGATCAAGCTATCAAATAATAGCAACAAGCACAATAATTCATGGATGTGTGAAAATAACAAAACAGATTAATCCAAAAAATACTTAAAATATTGTATCAATTAGGCTTTCCATAAGCCCTAGCACAAAATAGATTAGTCCATCCTAACTAGAACTAAAGCTAAGGAGAAGGATTGAGAAAAGCTCATGTACTAGATGATCGGTCTGATGGTCGTCACTTCAACGCCGAATCCGCTTCTTCACGTGCTCCTCATCTTCTTCCTTTGCTCTCAAAACATAAATCTTTGCGTTCTTGCTGAGAATCGAATCCCCTTCATCTTTCCATCTTCTCCTCCTTTTATAATAAGTTCTAATTATGGTGGGAAAGAAAAATGATTCTACTTACCATAAAACTCTTTTTCTTTCCCTAATCCTTTCCTTACCAAACTTCTACAACTAATTACAAAGGGAATAAAATTCTTCTTATATTGCAGGAAATCAGAATTAAAGATCAGCACGTCTGCGATTTCCGCCCAGCGCATGTCTGATAACCCGTGGGTCATGGGCTAGGTTCTTCACGCTTCTGTCCAGTGGAGTTCTGATAGCTCGTGGGTCATGGGCTAACTTGTACACGTTTCTGCAGAATTCTTGGATTTTTCTCCACATTTAAGCCATTCATTTGCATTTATCTTTTATCCATGAAAGCTCCTAAAATGTCACAAATGCAACCAAGAACAAACATCATATCTAGAGAAATATGGATATAAACAACGAAATATGTCATATGATTTCTTCTATCAAATACCCCCACACTTAAGCCATGCTTGTCCTCAAGCATGTAGCAGTCTCATCAAAAAGCAAAAACCCTCTCCAATGCATTCCCCCCTATTTTGACTCATGCCAACACTTCAAAATGAACTCACCACCAAGGTGCAATTAACAATAGACTTCATAGTACAAATTTGCACAAGCCACACAATGTAACAACTATCTCAACAATCTATTTGGAATCAAAATGCAAAGCGAGTGAACACCCTTGCTCAAGATAAACTCAATACGTTCGTAGTGTTTAAGGGTGAACAACAACTCTCGCGTCATGCTCTAACAAGATTTTGCCATAGGCTTTCTCTTACATCACATCTCCACCGCTTGAAGTGAGAATTAAAGGGTCTTTTCTATATAGTAATGGGGCTTTAGGTGAAGGTAGGAAGCAAATAAGAACGAAAGAAGGGTTCTTTGGAGTTAAAGGAATTGGGTGACATTGCTCGAATATTTTTCCACACTACAAATTCTCCTAGTCCAAGTGTGTCTTTGATCTTTTTCCTCCGTTTTTCTTCTTCTTGCTTTTTTTTTCCCTTCAATTTTCATCATTGCATCTTTGTTGCACGACATCAATGATTTTCTTGATGCTTTTCTCTTCTCTTTTTTTTTTTTCAGGATTTTCTAATTTTTTCCTTTTTCTTTCTTTTTTTTCCTGTTTTTTTGTTTTCTTTCACTTTAACAATTCTGTTTCTTCAGACATATCTTCACGGAATAATTAAGACTTGAACTTGAACTATACACTAATGGGGGAAATCAAATTACGAGCAGTCATCCCAATCCTTCAACATTTGGGTCAAAGGTCTAGGACAAAGAAAAGGTTGTTCACAGCTTGTATTGTGGTCAATATGACAACGAAGTAAGGCTCGGGCTCGATTGGGCTACTACGAGTGGATATTTGTGCAAGCTTAACAACAGAAAATTTTGGTTTGATCTTAATGCCCTTATCACTTTCACCACACCCAACTCAACAATGCAGTATCGACATGTATAACCAAGCAAATTCTAGAAAACCAAGACAAAGATGACAATCACACGTCCAAACAAAACAATATAGCAATATGATATGTGCTCATAGGCTCAAAAGCTCACCAAAGAAAGGCTTATGCGTGTTACTCACAAGTATTTTTAAAAGGATCATCAGGACAATCATAACAAGTGTGGCAAGTTTGAAGTTTTTCCTATGCATGTCAATCATTCCATACACTCCCAACAGTGCATCCATTAATCATGTGGACATTAATCAAATGCAGATGTATGACATTTTGGACACAATCCAATAATCAAGCTAGACATATGGATCCGCACAAGATCAAAATAAAACGCTCATCAATTTAGCATGCATCAGCCCACAACATCCCCAAAATGGAAAAAAAACATTTCAGCAATATACACAAAATCAGAGGACCTCAACTCCCCCACACTTAAACGCGACATTGTCCTCAATGTCCAAGACCATAGGGAAAAGAATGAAAGGCAAGAGCTAGAGTACTTCCCTAAGTGTGTGGGTCGTCGAAATTCGAGGGAGGGGGAGAGAAGGGTGGTTGAGTAGAGAGTAATAGGGGAGGGCAGTTAGTGATGGGGCACGACGGCGAGCAGCAGAGCAACAGTGGTGTCGGTCTGAAGGCTGTGACGGGGTTGTTGCAATTGAGAGAGATAGAGCTTTAAAGTCCTTTGAAAGGTACAAGGAGCCTTAAGCCTAGCATTCAATTCGGGAATTTTGTGACTTTTTGGAATTTTTCCTTTTTTGTGTAATTAGGAAAAAATAAAATACAAAAAAAATCAAAAAAAGAAAAAAAGATAAAAACGTGAGCGAGAGAGGACTTGGCATTAGACAGAAACGCTATGCCCATCATGATTCAAAGTCGCGGTATCGGCGATAATATCGGCGGGTACTGTTCCACATCGATCGTGGCGTATCAGGATATTATCGGGCGATACCAAGCAAATATGTTGTACAATGCTTAAAAAATTCCAAAATTTCTAGTAAAATTGTAAAAATAATATAACACCACAAATTACTATATAATATTACAAATCAAAAGTTTTATAATATCAAGCATCGATAAATTACAAAAATGCTTAAGATATACGTGCATGATCGAAAGAAAGTGGATCGCTGGTGGGGCTCAAAATGATCGACATCATCATCATCATCAGTCCTCCTATAATAATCATGTGAACTAGGTAAGTAATTATGACCGTAAGGCCTGGTGTAAGAACCAACATTGATACATCTGCCGGGTGAGAAGGTATCCATATGGAAAGTACATCACTGGTTGAGTTGGTATTACATAAGGGCCTTGTGAGAAAACACCTTGATACGGTAGATTGTAAGGCACTTGAGGAAGTGGCTGTGGTGGCATTACATGCTCCATGTTCTAGTTATGATAGTCTGAACCTTGATAGTATATACTAGTACCACAACTATGAGAGATCTATAACTGAATGTCGATTATCTCATCGAGGCTATCTGTAGTGCTTCCACGATTTCTTCTTCTAGCTTGAGGTTTTCTACTATGTGTAGTTGTTGATGACCCCTGATGTCTTTGCAGTTGGTGTAGTCTGTAGTCATTGATTTCCAGATTTTGCATAGAGTACTGGAGGTCAGGCTGCCTTCCACCATGTCTTTGTAATTGAGAATCATCATATTGAATGGGGAAATCTGTCACATTGGATAGGAACCAACGTTGATTCTCAATTCCAGGGCGATACACTTGGTATATGTCTTGAGTTGCATAGTGATTTTCATCTCCTTCAGCCCATGTCATGCCATGACTTTGTTGGGTATCTTTGTACCCATTTCCATCTCCATCATTGTCATCGTCATCATCATCATCGTCATCGTCATCACTATCATCCTGATTGCTTGAGCTCGGTAAAACATGTTTATCCTTTCTTGAGGATGAAACTTGTTCACTTTTCTCCTTGAACATGACTTGTTTAGCCTTTTCCGGTGATGAAACATGTTTACCTTTCCCTTTTGATGACCTTTGAATAACCAACAAGACAAAGGAAGTGTGTCATCATCATCCTCATCGTTTGGTACATTGTCCCTAAGCCCTTCTTCATTGCGTTGTTGTCTTCATTTAACCACTCTAAATCATCTTCGGGTAGCAACGACTCTTCATTTTGCCGTGTCCACTCGTCCAAGATATCATTGTCATGAAAGATATGATTAAGATCAATTGGACTATAATAATCATCATATTCCCTTTGATACATCAAATTTCTGACTCTTAATCGCATATTATAATGGGCATACACCACCTTATGCAACTTTTGGGTTGCCAAACGGTTACGCAGTTTAGTATGAATGAATGACCAAGTACTCCAATTTCTTTAACACCCAGATGATGCACATGTTTGACCCACACCTTAACTGCTATCCTCCGAAGGTTGGGTGCTTCATTACCATAATTATACCACCATTGAGCTAAAATAAAATTTATATTTAGATGTCACGTTTATGTTATGCATTGTACTTATATAACTACTTAGAATCATTAATACCTTGAAGAGATGTAGATACTGCTTGTCTTGCCAGTGGAATTCCAAATTCTCCCAACTTATCAACAAATGCCCTTATCTACAATTATAAAAAATATGCATATTTGAGAAAAATTCATTTTCAAGGAAGTCGGAAATATATAAAACTTTATACCTCGTTCATTGCGTTAGCTTGAACAATTAAGTCCGGCTCCAGTCTTTTAATCACTTATTTGGCTTCTCGTCTAACCTCAGCCATGTCAAACACACAAGTATTTGAGTATTGTAGAACTAGGTTGAAGAAATAACCTAAAAAAAAAAAAAAATTAAAATAATATTTTACTTATATAAGGAAAAGAATAAATCATACTTAAAAAGTTACTTGCTACATGGAAATGCCTATGTAGTTGTCGATACCAACTGTCATCAATAATCTTCCAATATTTCTCCCATCTTCTAACACTTGCTTTAATCGCCATTTTTGCTCTATCCATTGCTTCATATATGATACACAAAGTGAGCTTTTATCCTAATCCACGACCTTCAACACTCTCACTAAAGGCTCCATGGTTTGACAACATTCTCTTGCTTTCTTCCAAAATATCTCTGTTAATATTATCTCAGACACCTGGGTGGCCTCATTTTTCCGTTTTGTGGTGTTGTTGAAAGTCCTCCACTCATCACATGTACACAATTGTCTTAATTCCATTTGATGACGAAGGAGACTCTCAAGTGCAATATATTCAATCGCAAATCTAGTGATTCCGAGTCTTAACAATTCTCTGTCCTTGGTATAAATATTCATTAGATTCACAATCTTATCACTATTATATATGA
Source organism: Sesamum alatum (assembly GCA_034509735.1). Classification (NCBI taxonomy): domain Eukaryota; kingdom Viridiplantae; phylum Streptophyta; class Magnoliopsida; order Lamiales; family Pedaliaceae; genus Sesamum; species Sesamum alatum. The sequence continues at coordinate 11,710,639 of JACGWO010000007.1, read as the reverse complement.
AGCTAGTAATTCTCTTAGCTTCATCTATGGTCGCTCTTATTGATTTCATCTTTCCAATGTCCTCCAACATCAAATCGATACAATGTGCGGCACATGCGGACCAAAATAGATGCTTTCTTTTCTGCATCAATATCTCTCCTGCAGCTCTAAAAGAGCTCTCATTATCTGTGACAACCTGAACAATATTTTATTTTCCAATCTTTTAAACTTGATCCATAAGACCAAAAATAAAATTTGCATTTTTCTCTTTATTAGTGCAATCCACAGATGAATGATAAATCATGTTTCGATTACAATAAATCATGAAATTGATGATTAGATGCCGTGTTCTACTACTCCAGCTATGGCACATAATTGTGCACCCAAAAAATCGGCCATTTAACTTTGAGAGTGCTTATGTATTTTTCGAGTTCTTCGATCTCCTCATTCAAATAAATATTGCCGATTTGATAACCAGATGGTCTTTAACACCAGATCCCACCTCAGTGATGATATCAATCATATATTGCATGTAAGGACCACTATCCGCCGCATTAAATGGTAAAACATTGAAAATAAAGAACTTTTACACAACTTTACCTACTTTCTTCATTCCTTCTTTGGATAGCATGCCTTTTACAATTTTCTTTCTTGAGGGAAATATGTTTGGGTCAAAGCCAGTGGGATGCATCTCAACACCTGATTTTACTCCAAAACTTTATGAAATTCCACGTTTTGATCCAGAAGTTGACCCTTTTGAAGATGAGCCATAGTATCCTGCTACATTAAAATAAATTTAAATTAATAGTGGGTCCTAAAATAAATATTAATTAATATTTTGTTAATACCTGCACCTCTGCCCTACACCTTCGGGTTTCATCTTCTACAAATCCCGTGTAGCGACTTTCAACCATAGCTTGCTTCAATATCTTTCGCTCCAATGCTGACATTCCATGCTCGTCTGTGTCGTCATCATCCTCATCACTACTAATTACAGGAATATTTGGCACATCATCGTACAAACTATCTTCTCTAACAATATTAATTATTGCTTCTTTTCTTCGAAGCAAGGCTACCCTTTCTTTTATCCCATCATCCAATAGCTTTCGTACCATCTTCCGAATCTCCGATGGAACTCTTGTACAGGCTTCTACATTTCCAGATACGTGTCCAATATGTTGTTTAAAGCGAGTAATCCCGCCATGTACAACTTTTTCACAGTAATTACACTTACATTTTTTTCTATCTCCTCCAACAGGAGTTGCATGCTCCCAACCATTATCCCATTTTGGAGCCATTAACTACATATAATAAAAGAAAAAAATAATACTTTGGTGTATATTCAAGAATAAAAGAGGATAATTTAATTTTAAAAAAAATAAAAAGATGCTTGAATTTATCTAAAAAGTAGTAAAAGAGATCCTAGAAATTATATGAAATGCATAATTATAATTTGAAAGCTATTTTATTATATATATTAAAATAAAATTTTCCTAACATTTTTAAAGCTTATGAACTAATCCAAAATCAATTAAAAAGATACTGATGATTTTAAAGTTGGTCTCAAATATTAATTGAAAATGAATTTTGAACAAAAGTATTTCTACTCCATTTACAATTTCCGCTATTTACAATAAGAATACTACATTTCGTGTTCAAATACATACATTGGGCATATAGATCTCAAATTCAACTATAGCTATAAATTCTACTATATTTGTTAAAATTAACAAAATACATTGATCATATAATATTTGAGAAGAAATATTTAATTAAAGAATAATGAAGAAGAGATGAGAAAAATCTTACTTGCACGTCAAAGTATTTCTACTCTTCAGCAAACTTTACTTTTCTTATACTTATCTACTCTTCAACAAACCTTCTACTTTCATATAATTTTGGTTGAGGGAGTTGATGCCTTGCACTCAATTTATAAACTTGAAAACTTTTCAATTATTGATACATTGTCGGGTAGCACAATATTTTCACAAGGTTGCTATAAAATGCAGCAGTCACATGGTTGCAAAGTTGCTGTAAAATGCAGAAAAACACTCAATTATTGGCTGAAAAATCGTCCTAAAGGATTCCTTCATTTGGACTTGTTCACTTTCAAGATTCTCATTCTGCAAAGGTGTTGCAAATTGTATAGACTATTGTCACAGTAGTCCTCAAACGTAGTAGCCCTCCTTCAGCTCTCCATATCCAGATTTCATCACCTTGGCCACCTTGTCACCTAGAAACAAAAATGAAATGTTGCAAATTGTACAGACTATAGTCAGTGAAGTCCCCAAACGTAGTAGCCCTCATTCAACTCCCCATATCCAGATTTCATCACCCTGGCCACCTTGTCCATAAGTGTTGTTAAGTTTTACAACGTTGTTAACAGGAGCATTACCATCTTTCCTATCATCTGTTATAAACAAATATTTCATTTACGTCATCATATCGCCGATATCATCCAATACTATCGGCGATATCATCGGATACGAGCAATATTATCATTGTATCGACGATAATATCGAATGACATCGAGTAATATCGATGATACGAATTCATGTCGGATAATATAGCGAATCGACAGATTTTTTCAGATTGACAAGGGCCGATTAGGTTATGTATCCACCGATATCATCGGATATCGGCCGATACTTTGAACCATGATGCCAGTAGCCCGTGGACCAGGGGTTATTAGAGATCTGCTTTTCTGCATTGAATGAAAAGAAATACAGAAAACAAAAGAAAAATGCATGGGTTGCCTCCCATGTAGCGCTCGTTTAACGTCACTAGCTTGACGTTAGGATACTTCTCACACCCCTACAAGTCAGAGAGGGGGCCCGGAATGAATCTTTTACGCCTATTCGACATAGCCTTTTAGCATTTGCCAATCTACTTAACACAGGCCTTGTCTTTGTGATGTCACTCATCACGCTCCTTGAATTTTTTTCTTCTTGCGTGAGATTCATGCCATGCCTTGGTGTGTTCCTTGTGCATTCGGGCATTCTCGTAGGCCTTCTTCATCTACTTCTTCTTATTTGGTTGAAGCCTATTGTTCTCGCTCGCATTTGTCTGATTGGCTAATGCTTCATATGGTGGTTTTGCTTTTTGATTGGAAGTAGCTCCATTTGAAAGCAATACCTTTTATAGTTTAGACTTCAATTCTTAACCGGTGTCAAAATTTTCAACATCCACATGCTCTTCTTTCATATCCTGCAAATTACTCCCATTAGAATTTTCAATGAAATTTTCTTTGGGATCCTTACATTTGACTGAATGTGCATTGTTAGTTCTAGGGATATTAATGCAATCAATGGAAAATATGTCATGCTCATTCTTGTGCAGATATTTCATAGGCTTAAACACATCAAAGACTATATGTTCATCATTAACTCTAAGGGTGAGTTGACCTTTTTGCACATCAATTAACGCTCTACTCATGGCAAGAAAAGGTCTACCTAGAACCAATCGCATATACTTATCCTCTTCCGTATCTAACACAATGAAATCAACAGGGATGATAAATTTGCCGACTTTGACTAACATATCTTCCACTATTTCCCTAGGATTAATGCTTCTATCTGCTAGTTGCAAAGTAATTATAGTGGGAGTAATCTCATGTATTCCAAGTTTTTCAAAAGTAGAATATGGCATCAAATTCAAACTAGTCCCTAGATCATATAAAGTTTTATCAAAATTGATATTCCCTATAGTGCAAGGGATAGAAAAACTTCCTGGATCATTCAACAACTTAACAATTTTAGACGGCAGAAAGTATTTAGCAAGGAATTTATGTGTCAACTCTGCCCAAGTCGTGATACTACCAGCAGGTAATGACTAAAGCCAATCTTTGGTCTTATCACATAACAAGGATGGAAAAAGCCTAAGTCTAACAACATCATCACTAACACCATTAAACTTAAAGGTATCACAAATCTCAAGAAATTTAGAGACGTGCTTATTAGGATTCTCATCAAGCAAACCAGAAAACTTCACTCATTTTTGGATCATCTGAATAATGGCTGGCTTGATCTCAAAATTGTTGGCTTGGACCGTGGGTTTGGTAATGCTTGATATATCACCCCATCAGCTGTTGGGAACGACTATTCGATCATCGGCCTCTCTACGACCCTCGTATTTTCCATGATCGGTTCTATGAAAGCTAGTTGGTCTTCCGTGTTGGAATTTCCACTGCTTCATCTCTATCGATGGTGTTCTTCTGTTGGTGGAAGGTTCTCTCAATTTTTGGATCGAATTATGCTAACTCCCCACCACTTGAAACCAAAGAAAGAGAACAAGTGAGGTAAAAATAAAAATATAAATAAAGCAAAGAAAATCCAAATCAATTAAGACTTGCGAGTTACGATATTATTTCAAATTAAATCCCTAGCAATGCCGCCATAAACTTGATTGCAAAAATACATACAGGTCACTAGCAAGTGCACTAGCTATCAAGTAGTATAAAAGATATCAAACCCACTAGGATTCAACAAACTAATTACCACAACTATAACTAACCTCTAATTATTTGGACGGCCGAAATGTTTGTGATGATTTACGGTAACTACGAGAAATCAATAAAAGCAACTACGACAAATTAACACGTTGATGAAAATGCAGATATAGAAATGGTGCTACGGCTATAGGTCCACCTAATCGATATAATGAATGCAGTATTAATGGATATCGAACAGACTTGTATTTTCACATACTGAGGTTTTTGCTAATTTAATCCGATATACCCTCTCGAGTTATACCAAACCTATTACTATTAAGGAGTTAGTGGATCTCTCCTTTTTAAAACTCATGACAATAATGCATTAGGATCTGTGAAAAATTTATGTAACCAGATGGATTATGCCTATGTATGTTTACATATCATTCAATCCACACCATGAATTATTCTATCCACTATGCTAAATTCCCTCTCGGTTCATTAACACAATTAATAAAATTTAAGAGATGATCAAGCTCTCAAATAATAGAAACAAGCACAATAATTCATGGATATGTGAAAATAACAAAATAGATTAATCCAAAAAATACTTAAAACATTGTATCAATTAGGCTTTCCATGAGCCCTAGCACAAAATAGATTAGTTCACCCTAACTAGAATTAAAGCTAAGGAGAAGGATTGAGAAAAACTCATGTAGTAGATAATCGGCTTGATGGTCGTCACTCCAACGCCAGATTCGCTTCTTCACGTGCTTCTCGTCTTCTTCCTTTGCTCTCAAAGAATAAATCAATGCGTTCTTGCTGAATATCGAATCCCCTTCATCTTTCCATCTTCTCCTCCTTTTACAAGCCCTAATTATGGTAGGAAAGGAAAATGATTGTACTTACCATAAAACTCTTTTTCCTTCCCTAATCATTTCCTTACCAAACTTTTAGGGCTAATTACGAAGGGAATAAAATTCTTTTCATATTGCAGAAAATCAGAATTAAAGATCAGCACATCTGTGATTTTAGCCCAGCGCATGTCTGATAACTCGTAGGTCACAGGCTAGATTCTTTGCGCTTCTGTCTAGTAGATTTCTAATAGCCTGTGGGTCATGGGCTAACTTGTACAGGTTTCTGCAGAATTCTTGGCCTTTTCTCCACATTTAAGCCATTCGTTTACATTTTGTCTTTTGTCCATGAAACTCCTAAAATTTCACTAATTCAACCAAGAACAAACATCATATCTAGAGAAAATATGGATATAAATAATGAAATATGTCATATGATTTCCTCTAATCATACACCTTATTCAGACTCACATCAACTTGAATTTCTCTTCCTATCTTCTTTTTTAAAGACCTAACCCCTCAGAAGGATTATCTCTTACAAATTGCTCCAGCCTCTTTCCAATGTATTTGTAATTTGCTTGTTTTTTTTAGTACTACGAGCAAATGTATGCCTTCCCTTAATTGATTTTACCTGAAATGTGGTGGTTTTCATAATTGGAGAAGTATGAACTCTCCATTCACACCCATTCTTGCACACAACAGTTATTTTATTCTTCTCATTTTTTATGTGTGTCAATCCCACCCTCTCCTCACAGCCCAATCCCTTAAGACCTCCATGTATTTTTCTCTGGTAGGAAATTGCATTCCAACACAGAGGTCATTGTTATCCAAATTAAAAGATTCAGTTCAAACAGGATGATCAACATTCTCATCATCAGAACCCTTCAAAGAATGTAGATCATCCTCACCCCCCACATCACTGAACCAACCCTCCTCATTTTCCCTTTCCCTATACCACTGTATTACCTTCATTTTCAGCTTTTTTTTTTTTCTCTCTTTTTTCCTTTAAAAGTTTTTTTTTTTATTATTTTTAACAATTACGTCGCATAATCAGATGGCCTATTGACAAAAACGTCATCATTCATTGTCCCCATCAAATCCTCCAGCATTCATGAAGGACACTCTGAGACATCACTATAGAAAAATCGGGTACGGCCCAGGAGCGCAATGGAAGCATAAAAACGTAAATTTAAGGCGTAATTATAATCGGATTCAAAGGGGTGTTCCCTTTGAAGTTCCCGGGCGTTCGGTGTATGTCAAAGAATAAATAAAAGAGGAGATGAATACTAGACATGTGGCTAAAGGAAGTAATAAAAAAGATACATATAATGTAAATGAAAATCAACCTTTTGTTTATTACGCGTAGAACCGGTACGTGCGTTGTTCCTCTTCACGTTTCTCCTTTGATTCACTTGAGGATCCAAATTAGAATCCCTCTAATTTGTCCATACCACACTATGGAACGTATATCCTCTAATCTATTGCTAGATAGAAGTAGAGAAAAGAAGAAAAGAACAACTACAAATGAACATTATTGATTAGTGCTTTTGGAATGTTTTTAGTTCAAACCTTTCCAAAAGGTATGAACACAAAAACGAGAGTTTTTTGAGAGATTTTTGAAGAGTTTTTACTGGAAAAATTCGTGCAAGACCATGTCATACAAGTTATGTGAATAGTTTTGTGTATGTAGAATTGTTGAATTCAAAATTCAACTTCTATTGTTAACTTCCAAAGCAACCTACATACATACACCACTATCTACATAACCATGCACCATTATAGAAAATAAACCACCCATAAAACCACATAATGGTTGGTCGCATGTGCCTCACATGTGGAGGATTTTAATTCCTCCCTCACTTGCTATAAATTGCAGTTTTCCATAGACTAAGACTACTAGCCTTGGACTTTTATTTAATCTAATTAAATTAAGTCCAAAAAAAGTCTATTGAGAATTAATGAATCAAATTAATCTCAATCCAATTGAAGCACACACGTTTATTTAACTCAATTAAATAAACATAAGTCCAAACTCTAATTAATTGATCCAATCAATTAATTAAGCCAAGCCCGATAAATTAATCCATTTAATTTCTAGGTTCTAAGTCCAAAAATTAACTTATCCAATTAATTAATTATGGGACCATCCATCAAATGGATTTTTCAATAAATGATCCAATCATTTATTTTTCTCCTTGAATTAATTTAATCCAATTAAATTAATTCGCTTCTTCTAGAATTAATTCCAAATTAATTCTACCAATTCCATAGTAATTTGTGTGTGACTCTTTAGGTTCACCCTTAGCTAGACTTGGGCTTGTGTCCAACATATTTGGTCAATTAAATCCAATTTAATTAACTATTTTCCAAATCATTAATCGAAAAACGCCCATCACCATGGGTGGCCATCTAGCAACAGTCTATGGCACTAGAGATTAGGTGAATGTTGGCGTGAACATTTAGGCTCTCGAGTACCATATGAGTACGGTCCTTCCATCATCCGTCTCCCGATCTAAGTCTACGGCATGGAATTGGGCGTTGGTTCCCATCCTGAACTAGACAACTATGCTTAATAAATTGGGACAGGTTTGCTCTATTGATCGACGTAGGAAACCATTCCCTACTTGACCAATCGCTGTGGCCACAGACTTAAAGAGCTTAAACTGTCTTAGAGCGCATAGGAGACTCGACTGTCATATACTGACAGGTGACGGATCCTATCCTGGAATCCACCATCCTCAATACATATTCCGACTGCACTAGATAAGGCTTATGATGAACGTATCCTAGATACAGACATCTTTTGCCAGATTCTAGATACAACCATCATATGCATCCGACTGCCATGATTCCTGAAGTCCAAGGACTAATCTCGTACTATCGGAGCCGGGAATTCCAGTCATACCGACCAAACCTCTAAGGCTTCCATATGACGATTCCCGCAAGTCAGTTCAGTCAGCTGACACCCTTGTCAACTAACCCACTAATATTGCATAGACGTCCAACATCTGTCACCGATGAAACACGACACTCATCCAATGAATGCAATCCTAAGTGCAAGTATCTATAGGACCCTCGATGCCCTGTCTCGAGGTCCTCAACTTGGAACATTTCAGACCAACCCTCAGAAGTTGGTTTCATGGCTGTCATCCAATGCGCAGCCCTACTACATGAGTTATCAAATTGATCTGTGGGCATTTATTGTGACGTTGAAATGCCAGGTAATGTAATCAGTAAGCATAACAAACACATAGTGCCACGGATGAATACTTACTATTTTCATCAAGTCAATATTACTTTAATAAAGATTGCTAAATAGTACCCAAAATCGTCAATCCAATTGGCTTCCTGGTTACCTATTCTAACAATCTCCCACTTGACCTAAAGTCAATCACCCATGTCACTCAAACTTATCTATGCATGAGTAATCTGCGATATCTGGCTTAGTCTCACAGGTCTACCTTAATTCCGCCAAGATGATGCGGTCCAACCGCACATCACCTCTTCATACCATTGCTCCAAGCAGATGGTATTGTCTAAGAATTTCCCTGGATCTGTGATGAGATCTTGGTCATTTAGCTTGCGCTACAGCCATGTTGTTATCCTCCAAGGTAACAACAGGCTTTGTCATGCTAGGCACCACACCCAACCATTGGATGTGGTTTTTCATCCAAACCACTCTCCAGAGCAACTTCTAAGTTGCCATACATTCAACTTTCATGGTCCGTCATGATATCCCGCTTGAAACCTTTCCAAGCCACCACCTTACCATTAGCCTGAATATATGTTCATATTGAGACTAGATATTATTCACATGTTCATACTTGATTCCTCAAGAAACAACAATTCACGGTAGTTATCCTTTGAAATTCAATTTCTGTTAGGAAAAACCATGTACCTGTACATGTTAGAATTGGTGACCGTCAAGCCAATTGTTGACTCGTTGTCTACCATTCTATACGATCTTTTTCAATAAAATGTTAGTATTAAGAATTGTTCTTTGTCCATCTTCATCTTATGCTTAATACAATATTTGTATGCATTTAGTTGAAGCCCTTAGATCATAGTGCTACGGGGTTGGGTCGCGCATATGATGGCGACCATGAAACCAACCTCTATGGTTGAACTTGGCTTCTTCAATGGAAGGTCTGACCTTTGGCATTCAAAAGAATGCTTGAGAATCCTTGGAAATTCTTTGCTCCCTTTGCTCCTTTGCTCCCTTTGCTGTTTTGCTCTCTTGCACTTGTTCAAGTCTCAACGAGAAACGAGTTTCTTGTCTTCTCCATTGATCAATCGTTGATCTACCGAAATCCTCTAATGCCTACTAGCATAGGGTTATTGGAGATTCCATCATAGGTGGTGTGGACTATCTTTAGTGAGAAGATATATGTGATCCTACCGTGAACAATGATCGGAACGATTTTACCGTACCGAAGGACTAGTAGCCGTCTTCTACCGATTTCTTAGATGGGGATCATTCTTGAGAACGTTTACGTCATCTACATCAACTGACGGACACCAAGGTTAGTATCCTAAACCATTCAATTGACTCCTTTATGCATGAGATCCGCATCGTAGTAGCAACGAGACGGGCGATTTGATCGCTAATTACAATATTGTATTGTAATTTAAACTCTAATTTCCGTTGCATTTAACGTCTCAAGGTGTATACGAAACTAACAATGGTATCAAAACCCGATCATGCAAGTTAATTAAATTTAGATGTAATCCGATTAAATTGCTTAAGTATTTAATTTTATGTGTTAATGTCTTGATGTGTTGAATTTAATTTTTGGGGCATATTTCAATTGTTGAAATTTGATTCTAAGGTATTTCGCCTTCCGCCTAAATGGTCGGATTTAATCTTCCGCCTACATGGTCGGTTTTACCTTCTACCTACATGGTCGGATTTAATCTTCCGCCTACATGGTCGGTTTTTGTTGGAATAGGTGACCAGAAAGCCAATAGGTTTGGCAATTTGTAACCTATTCGACAACTTGATGTAGATGTAATATTATTATGTGACGAATAAGATGAGTGTTCGTCACCAATGGTACCTTCTTTGTTGCGCTCTTCTTACATTTGTTAAAACGGTGTTTAACTTATATCGCAACAAAGCCCACAGACCATGGATAACAACTCATGCAGTTGGGCCACGCATTGGATGTGGTCATGAAACCAACTGATTAAGAGTTGGATCTGAAACGTTCCAAGTCGAGGACCTCAAGACAGGGCATCGAGAGTCCTATTGAGACTTGCGTCAAGAGTCGTGTTCATTGGATGAGTGCCGTGTTTCATCGGCGACAGGCGTGGGACGCCTACACGATCTTGATGGGTTGGTCGACTGGGGTCGAGCCGACTGGACTGACTCGCGGGGATCATCATATGGAAGCCTTGGAGGCTTGGTCGGTATGATTGGTTGTCCCCGGTTCCGATAGTACGGGAGTAATCCTCAGACTTGAGGAATCATGGCAGTCGCGTGCACAGGACGGCTGTATCTTGGATCTGGCGAGAGGTAATCATTCTGTAAGATGATTATCATAAGCCTTGTCCAGTGCAGTCGGAATGTGTAGCGAGGACGGTGTATTCCAAGAAGAGGATCCGTCCCCTGTCAGTATGTGACAGAGGTATCTCCTATGCACTCGGAGACACGTTCATGTTGTTTGAAGCTGTGGCCACAGTGGTTGGTCGAACAGGGAATGGTTTCCTGTGTCGACGCAATGAAGCATACATGGTCTCGAGTATTAAGCATAGATGCCTAGTCAAGGATGGGAACCGACGCCCAATTCCATACCCTAGACTAAGGCCGGGAGACGGTAGACGGAAGGATCGTACCCGTACGGAATCGGCGCCTAAATGTTCACGCCAATTCACCTAGTCTCTAGTGCCATGGACCGTTGCTAGACGGCCACCCATGGTAACGGGCCCTTGTGGGACACGGGCCCAAGTCTAGCTGAGGGTGAACCTAAAGGGTCACACACAAATCACCGAGGAGGTTGAGAGATCGACTTGGAGTCAATCTCGAAGGATAAATAAGTAATTGGATTACTTAAGGGAAAGTCCATTGGATGGACCGGCCGATATTGTATCGGGCTTCCGTTTAATCGGTAAATTGGATTTTCGATTAAATATGGAAAGTTGAGACGTTGAGACGTTGGATCTTTTAATTGGATTAAAAGATCAACAGGAATAATTTAAATGGACATTAAATTGGATTTAATGTTGGGTTTGTCGTAATTGGATTACGATAAAACCCGGTCCGTTAAATTATACCCGAGAGGAGAAATAATTCCTATTTTGGAGTAGGAAGAAGTTGGACTTCTTCCCTTAATTAAACATGGCCGACATGCTCCCTTGGAGGAAGCAAAATCAGCCATGTTTCATGCTAGGTGGTATGTTGACTTATCTCTTTTTGGAAAGGGACAAATCAACTCCAATCAAGCTCTTCCCTTTTGGTATGATTTGATCATACCATAAATTTTGGTAGGCTTGATTGAAGAATTAATGGTGATTGATTGGAATGAATCTAGACATCATTGGATGAACCTAGACACATTCCAATAATCACATTAATTATGTATATATATTAGAATATACAACACCAAGCATAAGTGATTCATTATTCATCTTTTTCTAGGAAAAAGAGAAGACAAAAATCCCTCTCCTCTCTCTCAAATTTCATGCTCTCTCCCTCTCCCACACTTGTGTTCTTCACTTGATTTTGAGTCAAGAAGAAGAACAAAGTAAGTTTAAGAGAACACTAATTCATAGTGTTCTTCTCTTAAACCGATTCCTTCTAAACCCGTTCTTTTCTAGCAAGAAGAACGTGTGTTTCTTCCGGTGTGGTGTGGATCACCTTTGGAGAATCCATACGTTTGGATTTCGTGAGCATTCCGGAGAAGGAACAACGCAAGTAGCCGGGAGCATACGCTAAACAATCAAAGGTAACGGTTTATTACGCTTTGATTGATTTCATTTATATATCTATGCCCTATGTGCTTAAATATATGTTTTAATATTTACACAGCCTACATCGAACGCCCGGTTGAGCACCCAAGGGTACACCCCTTGGGATTCGCGTATTTTGAATGTGATTTAAATTTATGCACAATTTCTCGCTTTCTCGCTTTCGCTCGCGCTCCCGGGCGGATCCGCTTGTCCTTCAAGTTTACCTTCCGCTTACATGGTCGGATTTAATCTTCTATCCACATGGTCGGATTTACGTTCCGCCTACATGGTCGGATTTATCTTCCACCTACATGGTCGAATTTTATGGTGATTATTGTATATTCTCCTATTTTTCTTATCATTCTAAATATTTTTAAATTGTTAAAAATATTAGTTTTCTAATTTATATTTGGATATAAAATTGAGAAAGAAAATTGGTTTTTCACTTTCAATTTGATTAGAAAAATTCAAAATTATTCCTAATATGATTAGGACTATTATTTGGAAAGTCCAAAATTTATTTTGAGGAGAATATCACTATCCTAATTGTATTTTGAATACACAAGTTGAAGGAAGAGACTTGTTTTTTTATCTTCAAAGGTTGAGGAAGAAAACTTTGTTTTCTCTTACAAAATTGGAAGAGGAAAACTTGGTTTTGTCTTTTCGAAAGTTGAGAAAGACAACTTTGTTTTTCTTATAAAGATTGAAGAAGAAAAGTCATATTTCTCTTGCAACTTGATTAAGAAAAACAAGATATTTTTCCTAATATGATTAGGATTATTACTTGGAGAGTCCAAGTTAATTTGAAATCTATGAATCAAGTGCCCATAAATTAAATTCAATTTCAGACCATGAAAAACATCATGTGGTTTAACATATGAGATTAAATTCTTTTGTTGTACTCGATACATATATATATATATATGATATATATCATTTTGCATGTATAATATCTGATGCATATATACGATGTATTTATATGATTAAATATATGGGAAGATCATGGAGCCTTTGACCATTGATTCACCACGGGCTCGGTAATTGGGCTCATGATCATCCAACAGGGACATGCTAGGCTCTGATCCCTTATATCCTTGTTTATGAGTCTTTAAATTCTGTATCTACACGATATATATATATATATATGTAAATATATATGATAAACAAGCGATGAAGAATAAACTGTTGTAATGAGGTCTTACCTAAACAAATTATTTAAACCCTCACTTGGAATGTCCAAGTTAAAATATTAAGCCCGTAATGGATAAAGTCAAATTGGATTTGATAATCCAAGCCTTCTATTCATGGTGACGATGTATGAGATGCTATCACCTTTGACTTCATTGTCCCACGAGTCATGAAATTATTTGAAAGTACTAAAATGATGTAGTGTCACTGTGATCATGTACATTACCTGCTATTTCCCTGTCTCACGAGTCATGGGGGGCGATAGTATGGGGGTCCTTTTGGTTGATGGGTTGGGCTTAACATGGAGTAGCATAATTCACTTGGAGTCCTTGGGATTATGTAAAAAATGAGGCAAAACATCTTGGGGATCTCATAAGGATGAGAGTCACCTCCCATAGAATTATTTCCATGCGAATCGTAACAGTGGGGTATGTAGATAGTTCTATGGACCTCAAGCCCACTAGGAAAAGGTTTCCCGAAAATTCATATGAGGGTTTATGGAATTTTGAAGAAATAGTGGGAGCAATTTATGATTAAAGACCATATCATAAATTGAAAAATTAACATTGATTAAAAGAATGCTTATATTTTTGTTAATGCATAAAATCACTCATAATCATTTTTATGTGACTTGTTCACTAATTGAGCATCACTACTTTGATTGGTTTGGGAATTTCAAAAATTATTTTTTGGGTTCCAAGAAACTTATATATTTTGGAAAGATTTTCTCTGAGTTGACCCATTGAGGAATCCACCAACAAGAAATGTGAGACATTCAATTGTTGGATAAAAAGATATCTTACAAACTAGATGTTGCGGTAACTTCACTAAGTACAGTGTTTACTACAATAATACAGACACCTCAATCAGAACATGTGTAATCTTCACCCACTCAGAAGGAATTATTCTGGGGTGGAAGATAAGCATATATGATATGACACGTGAGAGGAAGTTCTAATGCTCATGCAGAAAATGAACCAAAATGATCAAAGTGGTGATAAGTATTTCCACTGCAACGAAACTAGCCATTGAAAGAGGTATTGCAAGAAGCGTCTTGCTCCACCTTGGGTTGGGTATCCAAAAGAAACTGCAGGATAGTATTTTGTGATCTCTCGATAGAAAAGTATTTATTTCGAGAAATGCAGTGTTATTCAAAGAAGGATTTTTCTATCGATACTTAAATAGATAGGTTGCAGCTCGAAGAGCTGAGTGATGCACGACCTATGGCAATGGAAATGCTCATAGCATCCCATATTGACCTTATTGATATACTAGATTTGACTAGTAAATTGGATAATGATCCAAATGACCTTAAAAGAGATGATTCGGGAAAGTGGCTTGAGACCACAAAATCCAAGATGGACTCCATATACTCCACAAAGTATGGACTTTGTAAACCCACCTAAGCAAGTTAGGCCCATTGGATGTAAATAGGTCAACAAGCTTGAGCTTGGAGTTGATGGAGAGATAATGATCTTTATGGCCCTATTTATGGTGAAAGGTTACACTCAAAGAAACCATATGGACTTTGAGATAACATATTTCCCATCGATTATGGCCAAATCCATCCAACTTGTCATAGTCATGTACTATGACTACGCGATATGACAAGTAGATGTAAAGACCGCATTCCTTAGTGGAATTTTTGAGGAAGAGATCTACATGGATCAACCTCAAGGCTTTACATCTGGAAGAGGAGAAATAAAAGGTTTTTAAACTCCAACTGGCCTATTTATGGACTTAAATAGGCATCCCGAAGTTGAATAATTTTTCATAATCATAAAGTTGTATGATTGTGTCATTAATGAATATGATTCATTTGTGTATTAAGAGGTCAGTGGGAGCTCAATAGATATTATCAATGCTAAATCTAAATCTGGGTATGTATTTCGGCTAAATTGAGTAGCTGTCAATTACACGGTGATTCCACATCACAGGCCGAGTATATTGTAGCTTATGAAGCTGCAAAAGAGTTCGTTTGGATGTAAACTACATCCAAGAGTTGGATGTAGTACCTAGCATTGTTTAATTCATTGTTATACATTGTTATAACAAACGGGGCAATCATGCAGGCGTGAATGCCAAGACCTCATTACACATCCAAACACAAATGTGCTAATAATGGATCGCATTGCATTAATATTGAATATAGCAAACCCATTTCCAAAGCCTGATTCTAGATTGCACATACTCAGCATCTTGAGAAGAAGGGCATGAGCTTATGGGCAATTGGCTTTTAGGTCAAGTTGGAGATTGTTAGAATTGGTGACCGTCAAGCCAATTGTTGGCTCATTGTCTACCATTCTAAACGATCTTTTTCAATAAAATGTTAATATTAAGAATTGTTCTTTGGCCATCTTCATCTTATGCTTAATACAATATTTGTATGCATTTGGTTGAAGCCCTTAGATCATAGTGCTACGGGGTTGGGTCGCGCATATGATGGCGACCATGAAATCAACCTCTATGGTTTGATCTAAAATATTCCAAGTCGATGAATCGATTGAGACGGGGCATCGACCATGATTCCTTAGAAACTTCCACTAAGTGATGCATTCATATGATGATTGTTGCGTTTCATAGACAATGACGTATGGCGTCTACGCACTTTAGTGAGTGCTTGATAAAGAGTTATCAAGTTCACTTAACTGGCCCGTAGGAGATTTCATATGGAAGCCTTGTGGGGCATGATCGGTATGACTTGATTCTCCTTTGTTACTATAGTGCATTAAGTGGTCCTTTGACTTGAGGCTCCGCAGTAACCTTGTGCATAGGACGACTATGATTTGATCATGTCTGACACAGCTATGGTTTCTTCTATAGTTGTTAAAAAGCCATGTTTCAGACATAGTCAGAGCATGAATGGAGGTCGGTAAGTTCCAACATAGGATCCATCGCTCATCATGAGATGATGAAGAATCTCCTATGTTCTCTACATTGTGTTCTCCAAAATCCGTGGCCACGGTAGTTGATCAAATAGCAAAGGAGTTTCCTATGTTGATAAATGAGTAGCACAAAGTGTAGAGTTGATACATAGATATCAAAATCCAAGATGGGAACCAATTGCAATTCCACGCCCTAGACTTCGATCGGGAGATTAGCTTGATGGAAGGACTGTATTTGCATGGAACTCGTAACTTACAGGTTCATATAGATTCACCTATTCTCTAGTGTCATGGACTACTGTTAGGTGGCCACCCATGGTAACGGGTACCCTCCAACTAAGGAGTCAATTGAGGGTGATTAATTATGATATGATCAAATTATTCTAATGCAAATAACTTGCTAATTAAATTGCATATGTGATACAAGCCCAAGTCAAGCTGAGTAGTGAACATAAAGGGTCACACACAAATCCATGATGGAATTCTTGGAAATAATTAATTGGATTAATTATGGAGAAGATGAAGAAGCAAAGTTGAATTTGTCTTCTTATGAAGAAGCAAAGTTGAACTTGTCTTCTTGAAGAAGCAAAGTTCAATTTGTCTTCTTATGAATAAGCAAAGTTGGACTTGTCTTTTTGAAGAAGTAAAGTTCAATTTGTCTTCTTAAATACGAAGAAACAAAGTTGGATTTGTCTTCTTGAAAGACGAATAAGCAAAGTTGGATTTGTATTCTTAAAAACGAAGAAGCAAAGTTTGATTTGTCTTCTTGAAAAACGAAGAAGCAAAGTTGGATTTGTCTTTTTAAAAACGAAAAAGCAAAGTTGGATTTATCTTCTTAAAAGACGAAGAAGCAAAATTGGATTTGTCTTCTTGAAGACGAAGAAGCAAAGTCGAACTTGTCTTCATAAGATGAATAAGCAAAGTCGAACTTCTCTTCTTAATATGATAAAACAAGTTTGTCATTTTATAAGAAAGAAGAAGCAAAGTTGAACTTCTCTTCTTAATATGACAAAACAAGTTTGTCATATTGTAAGAAGAAGAATCAAACTTGTCTTCCGCTTTGCAAGATGAAGAAGCAAAGTTGAACTTCTCTTCTTAATATGACAAAACAAGTTTGTCATTTTGTAAGAAAAAGAATCAAACTTGTCTTCCTCTTTGCAAGAAGAAGAAGACAAGTTGAACTTGGCTTCTTCAATGGAAGGTCTACAAATAGAAGACCTTTGCCATTCAAAAGAATGCTTGAGAATCATTGGCAATTCTTTGCTACCTTTGATCCTTTGCTCTCTTTGCTCTTTTGCTCTCTTGCTCTCTTGCACTTGTTCAAGTCTCAACGAGAAACGAGTTTCTTGTCTTCTCCGTTGATCGATCGTTGATCTACCGAAATCCTTTAATGCCAACTAGCATAGGGTTATTGGAGATTCCATCATAGGTGGTGTGGACTATCTTTAGAGAGAAGACATATGTGTTCCTACCGTGAACAATGATCGGAACGATTTTACCGTACCGAAGGATTAGTAGCCGTTTTCTACCGATTGCTTAGATGGGGATCGTTCTTGAGAACGTTTACATCATCTACATCAACTAACGGACACGAAGGTTAGTTATCCTGAACCATTAAATTGACTCCTTTATGCATGAGATCTGCAATGTAGTAGCAACGAGACGGGCGATTTGATCGCTAATTACAATATTGTATTGTAATTTAAACTCTAATTTCTGCTGCATTTAACGTCTCGAGGTCTATACGAAACTAACAGTGGTATCAGAGCCCGGTCATGCAAATCAATGGAATTTATTTTGGTTTGATGAGATTTAATAGGATTAAATTGCTTAAGTATTTAATTTTATGTGTTAATCTCTTGATGTGTTGAATTTAATTTTTGGGGCATATTTCAATTGTTGATATTTGATTCTAAGGTATTTCGCCTTCCGCCTACATGGTCGGATTTAATCTTCCGCCTACATGGTCGGTTTTACCTTCCGCCTACATGGTCGGATTTAATCTTATGTCTATATGGTCGGATTTACATTCCGCCTACATGGTTGGATTTATCTTCCGCCTACATGGTCGGATTTTATGGTGATTATTGTATATTCTCCTATTTTTTTTATCATTCTAAATATTTTAAAATTGTTAAAAACATTAGTTTTTTAATTTATATTTGGATATAAAATTGAGAAAGAAAATTGATTTTTCACTTTCAGTTTGATTAGAAAAATTCAAAATTATTCCTAATATGATTAGGACTATTATTTGGAAAGTCCAAATATGTACTTTGAAGAGAATATCAATATCCTAATTGTATTTTGAATACACAAGTTGAAGGAAGAAGACTTGTTTTTTTATCTTCAAAGGTTGAGGAAGAATTGCCTCCCACTAGTCCCTTGACGTATGCAAGACCACCCACATACTCAAGTACTTTGTAGAATACATGCTTATCATGCCATATCCGATATGGCGTCTGGGCCATGATCTTTAGAAAGTTCCATGTTTTACAACTTGGCTACTGTCTTTTATGAACAAGTCCTGATGGGTCAAGGTAGTTCAGTGAAAGCACCGACCGAACCATATCCAACAAGGTTTGATCCATCCCTTATCAGAGATGTCGTTCAATTATGGCGCTTCAAGAAGAATTCCACTGAGTGAGAAATCCATTCTCATTTAGATACATCAAGAACTCCCACTAAATACAAACCACTCGATCCAATTGAAGGTTAATTTTGCAACCAGTTCGGTTCCCACTTCAAATCTAATTGCCTGAACCTTCCAAAGGTCCTAAGACTTGTGAACCCTCTTTCCGTCTTGTGTATTCAATGACTCACAGATATCTGACTGGATCCAATCCAACAGACCACTAACATGCATACTTTGTCCTACAAAGCGCTTCTTGGCCATCTTCTTGCTCAGGAAGGACTTGCAAGCTAGCAAGCTCAAATTGTCTATTTCTAGACTCCTTGAATCTACTAACCTCCTTATCCTATCTAGAGGAATGTGACCTAGCCTTGGATGCAAAATCTGTGAGTTTATCTTGATTATCCATTTTATCATTTGTTTTGAGCATTCATAATCTAATTATAGGATAGTATTTGAAACAATTATGCAAACAACCTAGCAGACAAGAATAACCATTCTTTGTAAAAATAAAAGAAACTTTCATCAATAAAAAACATGTAATACCAATTGTCCAACAATAGAAAAACATATCTTGATCATGCTAGGTTACATAATTGTGACCTATCAAACTCTATCCTAACATGATCACTGGCTAAGCCTAATTGGTCCTATAGCTTTTGCAACAACAACGTAGCCATTTCCTAGCTTTAGAACCATATCTCTCTTGGCCTTCTACTCCTTCCCATTTCCTGCACACCATTTGCAGATATGAGCTCTATAGTTGGTATCCAATACCCAAGAAGTAGAAGAGTAATCATATTAAAGCTCAAATCAAATGTACCTTGGTTGGAGAGGAGTTTAGGACACTCCCTCGTCCAATGGCCATTTTCACGGCAATATATGCAAACATCTTTCACAATCCTTGAATGTTGAACCGCCTACCTATTTCCTTTGCCTATGCCCAGCATGGGAATAGGAGCGCTCTGAGCGCTTGCAGCGGCTGATTCTGTCTTACCCTTTTTCCTCCTCCAGCATCCGGTCCCTTTGCCTTCGCTCTTAAGGTCGAAGCCTCTCCCACCAATACAGACGGCGCAGACTTTTCAATCGTTGCCTCGTACTGGGTCAACATGTTTATCAACTCATGAAAGTCTTTTTCAAGCTCATTCATGTTATAGTTAATGATAAACTAATCAAAAAAGGGAGGAAGAGACTGAAGGATCACGTCAATGTATGTCTCTTTTCCAAGATCAGCTCAGAGGTCTTTGAGCTCTCCACAAGGAATACCATCATCACTCCATATTGGTGTACAAGCGACCCTTCTATCATCTTAGCTCCGAAAAATGCCTTCATCGCAGCATATGTAATTTGTCGGTCTGGTATCGCATAAACGTCTTTCATGCGGAGCCTTATCAAGCTGACATTATCCAGCCGATCATACTGTTTCTGGATCTCATTATTCATGGATTGCCAGTTATGATGCTGCGGACCTTGCGGTTGTCCTCCTGCCATTCATTGAACGTCAAATGCTCTTCTGACGAAGACCCCACCGGCAAGACCCGAGGAAGAGGCTTATCCAGAGCGTAAGCCTGGGTTTCAAATTGAGGACAATCCTCAGATTTCGCAGCCAATCGTTATAGTTTGTTCAATCAAATTTGTTAGTCTCAAGAATTATAGCGAGTGGATTCTTAGACATCTACATTCAAAATGTAAAGCATAAATTTAGTAGATTATAATAATATTGAATTCAAGTTAAGACTTGGTCTTTAGTCATCAACCCCTCCCACTATTTCTTCAAAAATCCCACCACTCTCAAGTGTGGTTTTCGGAAAATCATTTTCTAGTGGGCTTGGAGTCCACAAACATAATTCTCCATGCCTCGCTTTTACGATTCACATGAAAAAGGTTTTGTGGGAGGTATCCAATACCATTCTCATCCAATGAGATCCCCAAGATATTTTTTCTCGCTTCTTCACATGATTCCGAGGACTCCAAGCGAATCATGTTACTCAGCGTTAGGCCCGACCCATCAACCAAATCATATCTCAACTGTCCCTCCCTCCCCCCCCCCCCCCAACGACTCATGAGACAGGAAAACAGGAGCATATTCCTTTGTTCATAACAATAGCACAACTTTCTTCCATTTCAAACGTGCCACGACTCGTGAGGCCACGAGTTGATGTAAGTAGCTTGCTTACTACATTGTTATGGATGGAAGGCTTGGAATAATCAAACCATTTGATTTAATTCCATTTTGGGCCTAATATATACTTGGACCATCCAAGTGAGAGTTTATTGTTTATTAAGACCTAGACCTCATCATTATTAATTACATGCTCAAGTTTCATACATTATATGTAATACGATGCATTCCAAACACACTATACATCAAAGCATAAAACATAAGCACATGCAAAATAAGCCTATCACACCCCTGTTAGGATGATCACAAGCCCATTCCTAAGTGATCCACTGAGCCCGTAGTGGATTTATGGTCAATCTAGGGTAGGCCTACACTATTACAACATTTACATCCCATTATCATTTTAATGGGGCCTTGTAAAATCCTTCTTTTTTCTTCTTGACCTTCCACCGTGGGCTCCATCCACCGGACCTTCATCTCCTTGGAAGCTTACATTTAGTAAAATAAAGCCTCACAACCTAATCTACTCTCATTACAACTTAAAAGAAACCTCAATTAGAAGTTGGGGGGAGTACATTAAAAAGAGGAAGAAAGCCTTATTATTACAAGGCTAAAAACGATAGAGAGAAGGAAAAAAACAAAGAGGCACGCGGGCCTCACCCAACAATAAATTAAACCAATACATAGGCTAAAATGGCATAGTGATCATCCTTATTGTTTATCATATAAACAACAACAAAAAACACATTATATCAATATAAACATGCTCACCAAATAAATACACCCCATGCATTTATTAATAGATATCCAATATCTAAAACCATAAACATAATAAAATTGCAGAAAATACCATATTAATAATCCAATTAAAAATATGGATATCAACTATACATTCAATGTACAAATCATTTTTATTTTTTTTGGAAATTATTTTCAAAATAATCTCAGGCATAAAATAATTTTAAAAAAATGAAATTTAACTAAAAATTAAATATGCCAAAATCAATAATTTCATAAAACTAGCAGAAATCAGGAAAATTCAATTTTCTGCAAAAACGGCACAAAACAGTGTTGCCAGCCGCCCGACCCAGAAGGCCGTGCACGCGCGCGCTTGCTGCCCCTGCCAGGTGGTCGACACCGTTTTTCACCAATTTTTTTTTAAATTTCTGCTATAAAAACTAAAACATAAACATGCATTTACAGATAATCGAATTCTCAAAAATGCATGGATATCCATAATTTTAAAAGAAAAATTAACACATATTTTCTAAGCAAATAATCATGCTTTAAAGCCATAAACATACTTTCCAAAAGAAAATTAAACACGTTCTACATGCTTCACACATAAGAACATGTAAATCCTTAAGCCACAACACCGAACCTGGCTCTGATACCACTGAAAAATTGGGTACGGCCCGAGAACGCAATGGAAGCGTAAAAACGTAAATTTAAGGTGTAATTTTAATCGGATTCAAAGGGGTGTTCCCTTTGAAGTTCTCGGGTGTTCGGTGTATGTTAAAGCATAAATAAAAGAGGAGATGAATGTTGGACATGTGGCAAAAGGAAGTAAACGAAAAGATACATATAATGTAAATGAAAACCAACCTTTTATTCGCTACACATAGAACCGGTACGTGCGTTGTTCCTCTTTACGTTTCTCCTTTCGTTCACTTGAGGATCCAAATTAGAATCCCTCTAGTTTGTCCACACCACACTATGGAATGTATATCCTCTAATCTATTGCTAGATAGAAGTAGAGAAAAGAAGAAAAAAACAACTCCAAATGAACACTATTGATTAGTACTTTTGGAATGTTTTTAGTTCAAACCTTTCCAAAAGGTATGAACACAAAAAGGAGAGTTTTTGAGAGATTTTTTGGAGAGTTTTTACTGGAAAAATTCGTGCAAGACCATGTCATACAAGTTATGTGAATAATTTTGTGTATGTAGAATTGTTGAATTCAAAATTGAACTTCTATTGTTAACTTCCGAAGCAACCTACATACACACACCACTATGTACATAACCATGCACCATTATAGCAAATAAAACACATAATGGCTGGTCACATGTGCCTCACATTTGGAGGATTTTAATTCCTCCTTCACTTGCTATAAATTGCATTTTTACATGGACTAGGACTACTAGTCTTGGACTTTTATTTAATCTAATTAAATTAAGTCCAAACAAAATCCATTGGGAATTAATTAATCTAATTAATCTTAATCCAATTGAAGCCCACAAGTTAATTTAATCCAATTAAATAAACATAAGCCCAAACTCTAATCAATTGATCCAATCAATTAGCCAAACCCAAAAAATTAATCCAATTAATTTATAAGTTCTAAGTCCAAAAATTAACTAATCCAATTAATTACTTCTTGGACCATCCATCAAATGGATTTCCCAATAAATGATCCGATCATTTATGTTCCCTCTTGAATTAATATATTCCAATTAAATTAATTCGCTTATTCTAGAATTAATTCCAACTTCCATAGTGATTTGTGTGTGACCTTAGGTTCACCCTCAGCTAGACTTGGGCTTGTGTCCAATACAATTGATCAATTAAATCCAATTTAATTAACTAGTTTCTAATTAACATTAATCGGAAAACGCCCATCACCATGGGTGGCTGTCTAGCAACAATCCATGGCACTAGAGACTAGGTGAATGTTGGCGTGAATATTTAGGCTCTCGAGTACCATACTAGTATGGTCCTTCCATCATCCTCTCCCGGTCTAAGTCTAGGGCATGGAATTAGACGTTGGTTCCCATCCTGGACTAGACGACTATGCTCAATAATTCAAGACACGTTTGCTCTATTGATCGACGTAGGAAACTATTCCCTACTCGACTAATCGATGTGGCCACAGACTTAAAGAGCTTAAATTATCTTAGAGGGCATAGGAGACTCGATTGTCATATACTGACAGGTGATGGATCCTACCTTGAAATCCACCGTCCTCAATACAGATTCCGACTGCACTGGATATGGCTTATGGTGAACGTATCCCAGATACGGACATTTTTTGCCAGATCCTAGATACAACCATCATATGCATGCGACTGCCATGATTCGTCAAGTCTGAGGACTAATCTCGTACTCGGAGCCGAAAATTTCAGTCATACCGATCAAGCCTCCAAGGCTTCCATATGACGATTCCTGTGAGTCAGTTCAGCCAGCTGACACCCTTGTCAACTAACCCACTAATATTACATAGACGTCCGACGTCTATCACCGATGAAACATTACACTTGTCCGATGAATGCAATCCTTAGTGCAAGTCTCTATAGGACCCTCGATGCCCTATCTCGAGGTCCTCAACTTAGAACATTTTAGACCAACCCTCAGAAGTTGGTTTCATAGTTGTCATCCAATGCACAGCCCAACTACATGGGTTATCAAATTTATCTATGGGCATTTATTGTGACGTTAAAATGCCGTTTAACGTTATCAGTAAGCACAACAAACACATAGTGTCACGGATGAATACTTACTATATTCATCAAGTCAATATTACTTTAATAAAAATTGTTAAATAGTACCTAAAACCGCCAATCTAATTGGCTTTCTAGTCATCTATTCTAACAACTATCACTTTGACTCTTATCCTCCTCACTGTCCCCAACACGCTCATCTCTGTTTTCATTCCCATCACTGTCTCCAACACCCTTATCCCTGTTTTCTTTTCCCTCCTGGTTTGCAGTCTCCTCTCTCTCCCCAACACCCTTATCGCTGTTTTCATTCATCTCTTCATTCCCCTCCCTGTTTATAGTCCCATCCTTGTCCCCAACACCCTCATCCCTATTTTCAGTCTCCTCACACTCCCCAATACCCTATTCATCAAAAGCAAATTCTAATTGAGGCAATTGTTCATTATCTCTTAGTATGTTACTTTGTTCATCCATAGCAAGAATATGACCGGATTTTTCTTCTATGTAAATTGAAATTACATTTAAACCCCTTAATCTCTTAACATGTCTCTCATACCTCCCATTCCCTTCCAATAATTTATACCACTGTCTAAAATATGTCCAGGTGGTGAGTAATATATAGCTATGTTACACCCCCTTCCCCCCTGCTTTTGTATACATTTTAACCAAGTCATTGTAAAATAATCTCTCCTTATCCATAGCAGGATTCCAGACTTTAATACCCTCAACATGCCTAATAACTGGGACCCATTCTACAGAATCCCCCAACCAAACATAAAAATCGGCATAATCCCCAACACCATATCTGCAAAAATTAAAGTAATCCCAATATTACTAAATACTATACTATTGAGTAACAACTATAAAAAAAAAAAAAAAAAAAAAGGAAAGGGGGATCTAGGACAATGAATTGATTAACAATTCATATACACAAATACCCAAACTTTACAGAGACACAGACACATACAAATAGATAAGGAAATAGGGTATCTGGGCCAATAAATGCATTAATAATTCACCAAAAAAATATAGCTTACAGTAAAGGAAATAAGGGATCTGGCACAGTAAAAGCATTAACAATTCACATGGAATATAGACAACGACAAAAAACCATAGAAACAGGGGTGGGGACCATGAATATAAAATAGAACAAGGGGGAAAAAGGGGGACAAGAGGACCTACCTGAAACTTCAAAAATGGGGTCCTCTGCTCGTGGTCCCTGCTCCGTTCAATTTCTCTTTGCAGTAAAACCCACCTTCGTCAATTTATCTTCGCAGTAAAACCCACTTTCTTTCAATTTCTCTTCGCAGTAAAACCCTAACTTGTATTTCTTCTCAGCCCCTCTCTCTCTCTCTCTCTCTCTCTCTCTCTCTCTCTCTCTCTCTCTCTCTCTCTCTCTCTCTCTCTCTCTCTCTCTACCTGAAGTTGAAGAGAAAGAAAACTGGAAGGGGGTTGGCTGAGTTAACCCGAAAAGGTAAAACGGGCAATTTTCCCGAATATTGACATTGTTAGCTTTGACTAACGGAAAGGGCATGTGAGTTTTATTTTTTATAACACAGGGGTTTTTTGCATATAAAAATAACACATGTTTTTTTTGGCACTTTTATAAAAACACGGGGGGATTTTTTGCAATTTATCCTTGATTGAATGGTTTATGAAATTGATTCATGGGAAATGAAATGATGTGATTATTTAATTTGGAGCCTAATTCACAAGCATTAAGTTGATTAAATAAGACTTGTGATTGATTAATTAAAATTAATCTATTTAGGCTTAAAAATCTAATTAGATTAATTGATTTGGGGTTATATTTAATTAAAGAACTAAATATTATGAGCTTAATAATTGGACTCAATTAATTAAAAATTAATTAAATTGGACTTAGTCCAATTAAGAGTTAACATACAGCCCAAACCCACATAACAAGTGAAGACAAGATTCATTGAACATAGACAAAGTTTGCCTCCATCTTTAGATGAACAAGAAAAGATAAGTCTTGATAAGGTTTGTCTATGTAGAGGGAACATCATGACAAGTGTTGTCTAGGTATGTCTATGAGCAAGATAAAAGGGTTTGTCTACATTCATTGTATTCAGCTAATGCTAGAGCAAAGAATTGCCTATAAAAGGGGTAGAAGGCAAGAGAAGGGAAAATATTTAAATATTATAAAAATTATCAAAATAGTACACTTTGAAATTTTTTGAAAAAATAGGTGAAATTGAGATTTGAAATCCCGATTTTTGACAATTCAAAGGGGAAAAGTAAAAAAACTGTTGAAAAGTCAATGGCTCTGAAAATGTTTCTGAGCCGCTGTAAAATTGGGATTTCAAATCCCGACATCTGACAATTATAAAAGAACAAGTAAAAAATCACCGAGAAGTCAATGGCTCTAAAAATGTTTCAGAGCCGCTGAAATCAGCAGTTTTACCTTTTGTATATGGCAGGTTTTCATTTTATTTTATTTTTTTCTGTTTTGTGTTTTATAATGAATAGGTTTTAGTTATTATTATTAAAAAGTAACTTTTTAATTCTTACTCAATAATATACTTAATGTTTTATTCATAGTATGTACAAAAGAATTGATAAAAATAATATTGAATGTGTTTATTAATGTTGTGTATAAAGAATTGACCACAATCATACTGTGTGACTTTTTTCAAAATAATGACACCATTCAAATTTTTAATAAATACTTAATAATAAAAAGTTGAGGTTGGGTGTATTTCTTCATATTTACTATATTTTATTTCAATTAAATAAAAAATATTACGTGACTTTACTAATCATTAATCATTATTTAATACTATTTAATTAATATTTAGTAATATAATAAAAAAATAAATAACTAAATATTATTTGATTTATAAAAAGCATGAAAAGTAGATAAAATTGACATGTATAATAGAAGGTAAAATTTATTAAAAAAATGTGAAAAATAGATAAAATTGACATGTATAATGAAAGGAAAAATTTATAAAAAAATGTGAAAAATAAATAAAAATGTGAAAATCACTCTTCCTCCTCCAGCAAGACCACATCTTGTGGTGAAAAAACTTGAGTGAAGCAAAAGATATTATACGGACAAAGCAAAATTTGGTTCATGTGATATTAGTGTATTATACGAACAGTCAAATCATCGATTTGTAGATTCATGTACAAATGGGCATAAAGTTAAAAAATAATTATTATTATTAGAATGTATTTTTATATAAAAACATAATTTTTTAAAAAAAAATTGGTTGGTGTTTGTTACTTCATGTAAAGTAACACAATATAATTGTTGTCATTTTTTTATTCACAATATTAATAAACACGCAATATTACTTTTGCCAATTCTTTATATACAATATTGGTACAATATTAAATTTATTATTGAATTAAAATTAATTTTTTATTAAAAATACATTCTAATAATAATTAATGTTTTAAAAAAAAGTTGGATAGTTTTATTATTTCAAGTAAAGTTACATAATATGATCGTTGTCAATTTTTTATACACAATATTAAATGAAATATTAATAATAAATTATTAAAACCAGTGTTTGTAACACCAATTTCTGACTAGTGGTGTTACAAACACCAGTTCTGGTCACATAAAGCTGCAACCGCAGGCGGTTGTAAGATGCTTTAATTTTTTTTATAGAGCAGTTATTTAAATAAGTGGTTTCGCCTAAATTCTCAAACCTTTTCAAACAACACCAATTACATAAGTTTCTTTTTGTTTTGCATTATTTAAATAATTTTGCCGACAAAAGATTTAGACACTAGTTCATATATATAAAGATACAAAAACTCTTGATCTTTTCTCTCTAAGCTCTAGACTCTCTCTTCTTAAAAGCTAGAAAATCTAGTTTTTACTTTAGCCTTGTTTTCATGTTCATTTCTCTCCGTAGATCAATAGTTAATCTACCTTAATCCTCCAATACCTACTAGCATAGGTTTGAGGGTAATTCCATCATAGGTGGTGTGGACTAACTTTATAGGGAAGATACTTGTGTTCCAACTGTGAACAATCAACAAAAATGATTCCGTTTTGACGTTCCACCGTTTGTGAGGTAAGAAGTCGTTCTTGAGAACGCTCAAGTCGTCAACATCAACCAGAGTGCTAGAAAGGTTGATTTTTCTTAACCATTCAATTGACATTCTTTTATGCATGAGATCCACATCGTGATGGCAACGAGATGGGCGAGTTGATCGTTGTTTATAATATTATTTTGTAATTAAAATATTAATTTTTGTTGCTTTTAACATCCCAGCACTTATACAAAGCTAATAGTTCTATCCATATTTATACGGTATTTGAACAATTTGCATATGTTGAGATAACTGCAAATTAGTTTGAGAAAACATTTGAACGTGAAGGAACGTGAATGATGGACGAAGAAGTTGTGTTGATGATGTAACCGTCAATATGCGAGTGAAAATCTGAGAAATAGGTAAAGGGTATTTTGGTAATTTAAAAAATTGGTCTCACGATGCCAGTATATGATATTTGTGAGTAAACCTGAGTTTCTTTTCTATATTAACTAGTTGTTGTGGCACGTCGTCCCTGTGTACATATAATAAATATTCTTTCACGCTTTAAAATATATTATTATAAATAAGAGCAAAATATAAATGAATACATCACATTAAAAAAAGAAAGAAAGAAAAGAAACTAATTTGTCAATTAATGTAAAATTTGAAAGTTAAATAAGTTAGTTATATTATCGGTTTAAGGGCATTTTTTACTTTATGAAATAATGGTGTAGCAGTGTCATTAACCACCGTTTGTGAGTATGGAGGGCCATTCTTTTTATATTAGTATAGATATTAATATAGATATATATTACAATCCTTATACAATAATTTGGGGGAGAAATAATTGAATAATGAAAACTATTTGGTACTATATCTGGAAGGGGGGGGGGGATAATTGATTAGTGAAACTCATTTAAATTAAAAAAAACAAAAGAAATAAACTCCAAAGAAAAACCCATATGAATTGATTCATACAAAAAATTAAACACAAAATCAAAGAAAACCCATTTGAATCGAATCACATAAAACACTAAACACAAAGCCAAAGAAAACCAAATTGAGATGAATATCACAAAACTAAACTTCACAAAATCCATTTGAATTGAAATACACTCACTGAACTTGAGGTGGACACCCGGAAGGGAGACGGTATGGCCAACGGCGGGTGTATGGTTGTTGAGAAGTTATTAAGATCGAAATCAATAATTTAAAAAGGAAGAATGAAAGAATGAAGTTCTATCCATGTTTATACGGTATTTCAACAATTTGAATATGTTGAGATAACTGCAAATTAGTTTGAGAAAACATCTGAACATGAGGGAACGTGAATGATGGACGAATAAGGATTGATGAGGAAACCTTGAGTATGTGAGTGAAAATCTGAAAAGAGATAAATAGTATTTTTGGTAATTTAGGAAATTGATGTCACGGTGTCTGTAACTGCTATTTGTGAATAAAAACTGGGTTTCTTTTTTATATTAGTATAGATGAAGTTGATGATAGTTAAAAAAATTAATTAATTTGGAATTGTTAGTAATGCCATGTATAAGTATTATAAAAAAAAATACCTTATTAGTTTACAAAATTAATGATTGAAAAAATTATTATATAATCTCTGTATATAATCAAGTAATGCATGTATAAGTATTATAAAAAAAAATACCTTATTAGTTTACAAAATTAATGATTGAAAAAATTATTATATAATCTCTGTATATAATCAAGTAATGACTGAGATAAGAATGATAAGAAAATATTTTCAATGAGAACACGTATACACAAACATGTTGGACAAATGGTTCTAACATGTTGTTTTGTAGTCAAAACGGATATGAGATAAGTCGTGGCAATGGCTTATCACATAAGCGCTTCTGTCTAGCGCATATATGCCACGGCTTATCACATATGCGCTTATGTCCCTCACTGCAGAACCGTGCATGCCTTAAGTCTTGCCCATGACTATCTCTGCATGGCGATTTTTCTGATGTGGTCTACTATCTAACTTAAGTAACTTCCAATAACCGTCAAATAAGAACACATGAGACATTTTTTATGGAGAAATGTATGAAAAACATTGATTTTTACTGGAGTTTTCTTTTGAAAACTTGATTTAAACGCTTGGGTCCCCTGAAATCATGTGATCATAAGTAAACACACAATCAGTTTGATTGCACCAGGTTTTCAGAAGAATCCAACATCAATTTTCCTGTAGTCTTCCGGGTTTCTTTATAGATTTGCATTTAAATCAATGGTTGGGGGTAAGTGACCTAATGTATTCGCTTTCGCACTCATCTAACATGTATATGATGTGATTAATATGGATATAAATTTGACAACAATTTTGTTGGATTATGTTAATGTTTAGATGGATTTATGTTTCGGCCATCTTGTTTCCTACAATCTATCACTGTGTTTGGGTCTGTTTTTGGGTTGTTTCTGAGACAGCCCAAAATAGACCCAATGTTTGGGTGCTTTTCTGAGAAATAATTTTGGGCCATTTTGGTTTTAAAACTCTATTTTGATCTCACTATTCACATTCTATTTTTGTGTGTGTTTCATTGTTTTACATTGTTTTGGCCCATTCCAGGCGGGCCCACCATGTTTTAAGTGCATGGCTGCAATATCTATGTGTAATATATCTCTTGGCCAAAAGCAATGACACACTATTTGCCTTTTTACTTTTATATACAAATATATTTATATTTAATTTTTTATATAAATATATATAGACAATTAATTTTGGCTATTTATCTTATCTTACCAACGGAATATTTTAAAGATACAAATTAAAAAATAAAAAAATTTTAAGAAAATGGCCTGTGTGTCACACTGCTCGCGTGAGGGGGTATTTTGCTTCTTTTATTATAACAGAAGGGGGTAAATTGCTAATTTTTATTTCACGTGGGGGTGTCTTGCCATTTTCTCCTAACACAGTAGGGTAAATTGCAATTTATATATAAAATTTATACGCTAAAAATTTATAAAATTATACGCTAAAAATTATAAAATTATACGATAAAATTTATATGATAAAAATTTATACAATTTATACGATAAGAATTTATACGATAAAACTTTATACAATTTATATATATAATTTATACGATAAAAATTAATACGCTAAAATTTATAAAATTATATATAAAATTTATACGCTAAAAATTATACATATAATTTATACGCTAGAATAAATTATATACAAGGATTTTTGCAATATAAAATTTATATGCTAAAAAGATAGATTATATATATAGAATGCACATATGATTATACAATTAAGCCTTATACAAAATATATGATAGAAATCCTATTTTGGTTTTACTATTCATGTGGTTTTTTTTTTTTCTTTTTGTGTATCATTGTTTTATCTTGTTTTGCAATTTCATGTCAGAATTTTCTGCTAATTTACGTGATGTACCATCCCACAATTCCAGCAAACATTGCTTGTATACTGCCAAGGCTGGTCAGCTATATTTCATTTACCTTTTGATCAAATGAAATCACACTCTATTTGCTTTTTGACTAAATGCACTGACACACCATTTATTTACACACTACATATTACCATACAATGCCACACACCATACAATGTCAGCTTTTTTTTACGGATAAAATTACCACATGACCAAAATATTATTTGCAGATTTTTCAAAGATATGGTTTCAGAATTAATCATTCACTATACTTGTTCAATTTAAAATATTTTCATAAGGATATTAGACTGAAAATAAATACGAAAAAAAAAAATCAGAACACATTTTTTACTAGTGTTGTATAAATAGCAGGTAGTTCCTCCCACATCATCTATTATCTGATGATGTGATTAATATGGATATAAATTTGCCAATAATTTTGTTGGATTATGTTAATGTTTAGATGGATTTATGTTTCGGCCATCTTGTTTCCTACAATCTATCACTGTGTTTGGGTCTGTTTTTGGGTTGTTTCTGAGACAGCCCAAAACAGACCCAATGTTTGGGTGCTTTTCTGAGAAATAGTTTTGGGCCATTTTGGTTTATTGTTTTATCTTGTTTTGCAATTTCATGTCAGAATTTTTTGCTAATTTACGTGATGTACCATCCCTCAATTCCAGCAAACATTGCTTGTGTACTGCCAAGGCTGGTCAGCTATATTTCATTTACTTTTTGACCAAATGAAATCACACTCTATTTGCTTTTTGACTAAATGTACTGACACACCATTTATTTACACACTACATATTACCATACAATGCCACACACCATACAATGTCAACTTTTTTTTACGGATAAAATTACCACATGACCAAAATATTGTTTGCAGATTTTTCAAAGATATGGTTTCAGAATTAATCATTCACTATACTGTTCAATTTAAAATATTTTCATAAGGATATTAGACTGAAAATAAATACGAAATAAAAAAAAAATTAGAACACATTTTTTACTAGTGTTGTATAAATAGCAGGTAGTTCCTCCCACATCATCTATTATCTGAGTTTTGCACTCAACTTGGTAGTCTCTCCATACATTTAACTTCTTACATATCTATGTTGTTTGTTTACAATGAGTGTCTTTGTTTTAGTTACTGATATAAAATTTTTGTATCTCCTTGTATAGCAATTTGTGGCTGTACTTGGAGCAATTGTTATACTGGGCACCTGCGTCTTCCTTCTTTCTACTCTTCACCATCTCCACTTGATTTTATCAAGGTACCTCACTTAACCCTTTCTTGGTTAAGACAGTTTGTTATAAATTTGAGTATATTATACTTTGGTTGATATTGTATGTTAATGAGCATTTCAATGTTGTCTAAAAGTCTGTTTTTAAACTTTGGTTGATATAATATAGTTTTGTATGTTAAAATATGGTTAGTGCTTTTTTATGTTGCGTGTTAAAATATTTTAGTGTTAAATTCAATATTCTTGCTCTTATTTGATATCCTTAAATGTATCTTACGAAATTATTTTATTGAAATTATACTACTATAATATTAAACTAAAAAATATGCAAGAATATTAAACTATAACAGTCTGTGCAATATTAAACTATGAAAATTATACTCCTATAATATTAAAAAATAGTAGTTGCAATATTAAACTATTGAAACTATTGAAATTA
The DNA here is from genome assembly GCA_034509735.1 of Sesamum alatum. Taxonomy (NCBI): domain Eukaryota; kingdom Viridiplantae; phylum Streptophyta; class Magnoliopsida; order Lamiales; family Pedaliaceae; genus Sesamum; species Sesamum alatum. The sequence continues at coordinate 11,677,046 of JACGWO010000007.1, read as the reverse complement.
TACTACTATAATATATGCAAGAATAGTCTGTGCAATATTAAACTATTGAAATTATACTACGATAATATCAAAAAATATATATATATATATATGCAAGAAATTATACTACTATAATATTAAACTAAAAAATATGCAACAATATTAAACTATTATATTATATTAAAACTATAATAGTCTGTTCCATATTAAACTATGGAAATTATACTCCACCAATATTAAAAAATATTAACGGACATATTAAACTATTGAAACTATTGAAAATATTAACGGACATATTAAATTATACTCCACCAATATTAAAAAACATTGCTTGTGTGCTTAGTTCATCCCACGTCGGATCAACTTTGTTCACATAAATTCTTATCCAGGGGCTTCTCTGATAGAGAATACCGACCGTATGTGAGTAATCGTTTAATTTCAAAATTAAATAATGAACAAGCAAAGATTAGCGTACTATTACCTCCATAGCTGTGTCCCAAACAAATTGATCAGCACTTAATTCCTTTGTAATGGGGTTGTAGAAAACACCCGGAAGACACAACACTTTAGAAAATCGAAGGAATCGTTCATACAATCGACGAACCTTACTTTCAAAGAAGTTGTAATAGTAAAAGGTGCCATAAGTCTGATTGACTTCTAACGTACCGACCCTTATTGCGTAACTGTTAGGATATCCGGGTTCAGCAACACCCATCGTAATTTCTTGCACAAGAACACCCAAAAACGTGGACTCCATTGCTACACTCCAATTTTCATTGTAAAACCTGTTTCGTTGCAATTCATCTGCACTTGGAGCCATATTGTCTATGTAAATCGCAAATAATATGGGTATACACTTAGATGTATAAATAGCTGATAGTATGCATATACGACAAGAAATGGAACATCCATTATTGAACATGGATAATTTCAACCAAAAAGGTACAGTGTATGCTTTAATAAGGGTGCAGACTAAAGTGTTCACAAGCAATGTATGGGCAATGTTTAAAAAGAAAAGCAATGACATATCTTGTCAAATAACACATCAATGCCAAGGAATATATCTCTCTACAATACATACAAATATGTACAACCGAAAAATATAAAGGTTAAGTGATAAAAGTTAAGTTGTAATATAATAAAAATAAAATTTGCAACATGATATGTACGCTAAGTTGTGTACTTCCGAAAAAATAAGATTTTGAGCATTATATTATTGCAAAATTTTGCAATGTGATATATTTTCCAACAATGTGTACTTCCTAAAAAAAATTTGCATTATAAAATTTATACGGTAAAAAGATAAATTATATATATAGAATGCACATATGATTATATAATTAAGCCGTATACAAAGTATATGGTAAAAAAATAGAAAAACTTTCATATATGGAAACTATACTATATATATTCGTGTAATATTATTATATAGTTATATAATAATATTACACAAACTGTATAATATTATACACAAATATTATACACAAACTGTATGTGTATAATATAACTATGTTATACAGTTTGTGTATAATGTGTATAACTATATTATACACAAACCGTATACAACTGTATAATATTATACACAAGTGTATACAAAAAACGTGGTACTATTAAGTAATATACGTTTTTTCTCTAATGGGCTTTTTTCTTCTTCAATGCATTGTGTGGGATCAATTTCTCTAAATATACATATATACACAAACCCAAAATATACACAAACCCAGAATAATAATATAACTATATAATATTATATAGAAAGTGAATGTAGAGTTGGATTTTATTAGATATTAATATGGTATAAAATAAAAAATCATTAAGTAAATTAAAATAAAATATACCTAACAACTTTTATATATATATGTATATATATGCATTATACATACACAACTATTCATGATTTGATATAAAATAGTATTTTATTCAACAACAAAATCCAAACATACAACAACATATCTCAATATATTCTACTTTATCTCCAAAAACAAATCCAAACATACTACGAACTCCCAAAACATACCCACTTATCTTCCAATTTCTCTCTCTACTTTTACAAAACAAGTCAAATCACAACAAAAATGGATCCAAACAAAGCCTATTTATCTCTACCTTGATTTGAGCATGAAATTGATTTCTTGGGAATTGAAAGTTATATGTATAAGTTCTGTGATTGAAGTTGTCATGCATTTATTGTACTTCATATTATGGGATTTATTGTACATGTAACTGTCTTGAATATCTGAATCAAATTTATTCATGTAGTTTAATGCCTTGTATCAGCATTTTTGTTAATTAAAGACTAGCCACAACATCTTTAATTTATATTTATGCTTTAAAGATTCAAGATCACGTATATAAAAGGCTAATTGTGATTGATTATATCTGGTGCAACGAGATCATCCCATAGGCATTCCGTTGCTCATGTATGATTAATCAGGATGAAACATTATGTTATATTTCTTGATTTACCTCGAGGGATTGAAAAACGGAATGTAATTTGATGATTTCATCGTATAGGTTTATGGATCATTGAGTTAGGAATTTAGCACACAGGCAATTCTTGTTGTTTGTTCATTTATCGCATGTTTCATATTGGTAAGGCATGATTAAGTTTGTTGTCTCTATTTTGTGACATAAACATGTACATTGTATTGCAGTCTTTCAATCTGAATTTCTCTATATGAATTGCGATATTCCCAAACTAAGAGGTGATATTTATAAAGTGTGGCAGGATAGAATTATTCTTCATTTGGGTTGGATGGATATTGATTATGCTATACGGAAAGATGAACTCCCATTATTGAAACTAGCCAGCTAGATGAGGGTGATCTTTATGAAAAGTGGGAACGATTTAATTGCCTTACTGTGATGTTCATAAAGACTAAAATCTCGGCTAGTATTGGGGGTCAGTTGATCAACATGATAATGTTCGTAAGTTGTTGAAGGTCATGGATGACTAGTTTGTGTCTTTAGATAAAGCATTTGCCAGCACCCTGATTATGAGATTTACTTATCAAAAACTCACCAGTTTAAATGGTGTACGTGAGCACATTATGCAAATGAGAGACATTGCGGCTTAATTAAAATCTCTTGAAGTTGATATGCCTGATCTTACCTTGTGCACTACATTTGAATACCTTGTCACCTCAATATGCTCCTTTAAAATCTCTTACAACACACATAAGGACAAATGGTCAATATATGAACTCATAACCATGTGTGCAAGAGGAAGGGAGATTATCTATGGATTTTGGAAAAGTGTGCATATGACTAAACAAGGAAAGAATAATGATCAAGTCAAAAGAAATGGGGAGATAAAGGTACCTTCCCATGTTGAAATTAAAAAAGGAGTCCAAGTGTTTTTTTTATAAAAAGAAGGGACACATAAAGAAGGACTGCCCTAAATTCAAGATTTTGCTTGAAAAGAAAGGTAATCAAGTGTCTTATGTTTGTTATGAATCCAATATGATTGATGTTTTTCATAAAACATAGTGGATTGATTCTGGTTTTACAATCCATGTCACAAACTCATTGTAGGATTTGAAAAATCTAAAGAAGCCAGTGGAAAATGAATGCTACATCTATTCTAGCAACAAGATGGGTTCATGTGTAAAGGCTCGTTGGAACATGTAGACTAGTTCTTATAGTGGCTTTGTATTAGTATTGGAAAAGACTTTTTATATTCCAAATTTCTCTAGAAATTTAATTTCACTTTCAAACTTGTAACTTATGGATATTCCTTTAACTTTGGAGATGATGTTATCTTGTTTTATAATACCCATCCTGTTGAAAATGGTACATTGTCTAATACTCTTTACTTTATTAATTTACAACGTGATGCACTTTACACATTGCATGTTAATGATAATGTTGGCATTAGAAGATGTGTTATGAATGAGGATTCTTCTATTTTTTTGCACTCGATTTGGCAAATTCCATCAATTATTTTCTGTTTAATGAGTAATTAAACACTCCTCTCTCATTCTACTGCAAGTCCCACCGATTATTTTGTGTATTTCGGTTGAAATCCCCAAATCTCCAAAGTTTAGAACCCTAAAAATTAAAGAAGCAATTGTTGGAAGAAGCAATTGTTGGAAGAAGCAATTTATGAAGGCGCATTTGAAGAGAATTTTGGAGGTGAGCCGTAGCAATGGCGAGGAGAAGCAAACATGCTCTCGATTTTATGCCGAATTACGGTTAGTAATTTTTAACTTTTTTTTATGAAATTACGAATATTGTGAATGAGATTATGAATTCTTTATGAAATTTGTGTATGAATTGTGGATATAAGTTTTGTTCTTTGTAAGAAATTTCTTGTGGGTGAAGTGGTTGATGAATAGTGAGTTATGTATTCTGTATTTTGAAATTTCTTGTGGGTGAAGTGGTTGATGAATAGTGAGTTATGTATTCTGTATTTTGAAATTTCTTGTGGGTGAAGTGAATATAATTTTTATTCTTTGTATTGTGTATTAACTGATGATTCTTGTGTGAATTATGTGTGGATATAATTTTATGGATTTCTTCAATTATAGTGAGGGCGGCTAATGGTTTTTTTGTTTTTTTTTTTTGTTTTTGGCCTTTTGTTATAATGTTAATTAAATAACTAATAAAAATTAATAATAACGATGAGTATGGGGGACCCTACATGCTTTAGTTTGAAAATATATTATGGAGGAGTTATGAAACATGTTCCGCATAGGGAGTATGGGGGGGGGGGGGGGGGAGTGTGGAGTTCTTTGATTTTTTGGATATAGATCATATAGGCATTATGGATCTATGGGGTTATGCTGTAGAGTTGGGCTTTAATGACAAGGGTAGCATTAGATTTTAGGTTAAGTATGGGAAGAGTTTTGACAGATATTGCAACTGCATAGAGAATGATGCACAAGTTTATAGTTTGAAAAAATACATACCTAGTAACTTTGAGGTTGAAATGTATCTGGAACATCTTGATATTGTGGGTAGTGTTTCTGATGTTGGGTTAGTGAATGAAGCTGAAATGACTGAGGCTGTGGATGAAATGGAGGGGATTGAGGGGACTGATGGGGCTAAAGGTTGTGAGGGAAATGAAGTGAGGGGGATGATGCATGTTATGAGAGTGATTGTAACATGTCAGATGATAATAGGATATTTGAAGAATATGTTGATCATGAGGCTGAAAAGAGTGTACAAGACAGTGAATGGGTTTATGAAGATTTGTTGAATAGGCTACAGGTTGAAAATGTAGAACCAGGGGCTGTGTTGAGAGTGGGGTTGAATTTGGTAGCAATTATGGGTCGGATGAGGAGGAAAAAATGAAATAGCATATGTTTAATCTTAGGGCTGAAATGAAAAACCTTGATCTTGCATTGAGTTTGATTTTCAGTTCTAGGAGGTGGCTAAATTTGCAATCCAAAGTCATAGCTTTAGAAGAGGCGTGATGGTAAAATTCCAAAAGAATGACAAAGTGCGATTGAGGGCTATTTGCAAGAAAGAGTTTGAGGGCTACATGCACATGGTTTGTGTATGTGTCAAAAATGCAAAAATGATAATGCGTGGCAAGTGAAGAGTTATAATCGTGAACATAACAAGTGGTCATGGAATTATAACATTTCAAGCCTCGGATCAGGTTGGATTGGAAAGACATTTGTGAAAAAATTCAAATATAATCCAAAGTTAGGAACAAGTGAATTCAGAAATGAATTGTGCACAATCTTAAAGGCTAATGTCTCCTAATCATAAGCTTATAGGGCAAAAATGAAGGCACTTACAACAAGGCAACATAGAAGAACAATTCAAAAAGATTAGGGATTGTTGTGAGGAATTGATGAGAAGTAATCCATGTTCAACAATCAGATTAAAGTAAAAAAATGAAGAAGGGGGGGGGGGGATTAAAAGATTTCAAAAATTTTACATATGTTTCAATGCATGTAAAATTAGATTAAAAAGTAGTTGCAGGCCTGTAGTGGGGGTTAATGGTTGTTTTCTGAAAGAGAGACATGGGGGTCAGTTACTGTCAGCAGTTGGTCTTGATGCAAATAATAACATCTATCCAATTGCATATGCAATTGTTGAAGCTGAAACAAATGATAGTTAGATGTAGTTTTTGCAACTGTTAGACAGTGATATAGAGTTTGAAAATCATCACAATTGGACCTTCATGTATAATAAACAAAAGGGTTTGATTCCAGCCTTTGAGAGTTTGTTCCCTAATGCTGAAAACAGATTATGTGTCAGGCATTTACATAGTATTATGAAAAGGGTTGGTTTCACTAGTTTGACTTTAAAACAGGCTTTACGAGCAGTAACTAGGGCAACTAGAATTGAGGAATTTTAGAGAAAAATTGATATCATTAAAGGAATTGATGAATCTACATTGCACTGGTTATCAAAAAAACCTCTAGAGAACTGGACAAAGGCTTATTTCAGCACCTATCCCAAGTGTGACATCCTTCTGAATAATATGTGTGAATGTTTTAACGCCTACATTCTTGATGCAAGAAAAACACCGATGGTTGTTTCAATGCATGTAAAATTAGATTAAAAAATGGTTGCAGGCCTGTAGTGGGGGTTGATGGTTGTTTTCTGAAAGGGAGACATGGGGGTCAGTTGTCAGCAGTTCGTCTTGATGCAAATAATAACATCTATCCAATTGCATATGCAATTGTTGAAGCTGAAACAAAGGATAGTTAGATGTAGTTTTTGCAACTGTTAGACAGTGATATAGGGTTTGAAAATGATCACAATTGGACCTTCATGTCTGATAAACAGAAGGGTTTGATTGCAGCCTTTGAGAGTTTGTTCCCTAATGCTTAAAACAGATTATGTGTCAGGTATTTACATAGTATTATGAAAAGGGCTGGTTTCACTAGTTTGATATTAAAACAGGCTTTACGAGCAGTAACTAGGGCAACTAGAATTGAAGAATTTTAGAGAAAAATTGATATCATTAAAGGAATTGATGAATCCACATTCCACTGGTTATCAAAAAAACCTCTATAGAACTGGACAAAGGCTTATTTCAGCACCTATCCCAAGTGTGACATCCTTCTGAATAATATGTGTGAATGTTTTAACTCCTACATTCTTGATGCAAGAAAAACACCGATGGCTGTTTCAATGCATGTAAAATTAGATTAAAAAATGGTTGCGGGCCTGTAGTGGGGGTTGATGGTTGTTTTCTGAAAGGGAGACATGGGGGTCAGTTGTCAACAGTTGGTCTTGCTGCAAATAATAACATCTATCCAATTGCATATGCAATTGTTGAAGCTGAAACAAAGGATAGTTAGATGTGGTTTTTGCAACTGTTAGACAGTGATATAGGGTTTGAAAATGATCATAATTGGACCTCCATGTCTGATAAACAGAAGGGTTTGATTGCAGCCTTTGAGAGTTTGTTCCCTAATGCTTAAAACAGATTATGTGTCAGGTATTTACATAGTATTATGAAAAGGGCTGGTTTCACTAGTTTGACATTAAAACAGACTTTACGAGCAGTAACTAGGGCAACTAGAATTGAGGAATTTTAGAGAAAAAATGATATCATTAAAGGAATTGATGAATCCGCATTTCACTGGTTATCAAAAAAACCTCTATAGAACTGGACAAAGGCTTATTTCAGCACCTATCTCAAGTGTGACATCCTTCTGAATAATATGTGTGAATGTTTTAACGCCTACATTCTTGATGCAAGAAAAAAACCAATGGTTGTTTCAATGCATGTAAAATTAGATTAAAAAATGGTTGCAGGCCTGTAGTGGGGGTTGATGGCTGTTTTCTGAAAGGGAGACATGGGGGTCAGTTGTCAGCAGTTGGTCTTGATGCAAATAATAACATCTATCCAATTGCATATGCAATTGTTGAAGCTGAAACAAAGGATAGTTAGATGTGGTTTTTGCAACTGTTAGACAGTGATATAGGGTTTGAAAATGATTACAATTGGACCTTCATGTCTGATAAACAGAAGGGTTTGATTCCAGCTTTTGAGAGTTTGTTCCCTAATGCTTAAAACAGATTATGTCAGGCATTTACATAGTATTATGAAAAGGGCTGGTTTCACTAGTTTGACATTAAAACAGACTTTACGAGCAGTAACTAGGGCAACTAGAATTGAGGAATTTTAGAGAAAAATTGATATCATTAAAGGAATTGATGAATCTACATTCCACTGGTTATCAAAAAAACCTCTATAGAACTGCACAAAGGCTTATTTCAGCACCTATCCCAAGTGTGACATCCTTCTGAACAATATGTGTGAATGTTTTAACGCCTACATTCTTGATGCAAGAAAAAAACCGATGGTTGTTTCAATGCATGTAAAATTAGATTAAAAAATGGTTGCAGGCCTGTAGTGGGGGTTGATGGTTGTTTTCTGAAAGGGAGACATGGGGGTCAGTTGTCAGCAGTTGGTCTTGATGCAAATAATAACATCTATCCAATTGCATATGCAATTGTTGAAGCTGAAACAAAGGATAGTTAGATGTGGTTTTTGCAACTGTTAGACAGTGATATAGGGTTTGAAAATGATCACAATTGGACCTTCATGTCTGATAAACAGAAGGGTTTGATTGCAGCCTTTGAGAGTTTGTTCCCTAATGCTTAAAACAGATTATGTCAGGCATTTACATAGTATTATGAAAAGGGCTGGTTTCACTAGTTTGACATTAAAACAGGCTTTACGAGCAGTAACTAGGGCAACTAGAATTGAGGAATTTTAGAGAAAAATGGATATCATTAAAGGAATTGATGAATCTGCATTCCACTGGTTATAAAAAAAACCTCTACAAAACTGGACAAAGGCTTATTTCAACACCTATCCCAAGTGTGACATCCTTCTGAATAATATGTGTGAATGTTTTAATGCCTACATTCTTGATGCAAGAAAAAAACTGATTATTTCATTGCTTGAATCAATTAGAAATCTGTTCATGGCTAGAATGAGAAGTAATAGGGGAAGACTGAGAAGTGGGATGGTCCTGTATGCCCAAATGTCATTTTTTTTTTTTTGGTGAAGATAATGAAAGAAGCTGGTGAGTGTATTTCAATGAGGAGTGATGATTAGAATTTTCAAATTGTTGAGCCTTTTGATCAACACAATGTGAACTTACTTTAGAGAACATGTCCTTGCAGGAAGTGGGATTTAAGTAGGATTCATTGTAGGAATGCAGTGCCCGCAATTTGGTGTAGGAATGTGGAGCCTGAGCATTATGTTCATAACTATTACACAGTTGATGCCTACAAAAAGGGTTATGAATTTCCAATTTATGGTTTGAATGGTTCTGAATTGTGACCACGTAGCAAGAATGATCCTCCTCTACCACCTGTCTACAAAGAAAAAGCTGGTAGACCTCAGAGATTAAGGATGAGAGAGCCTGATGAACCTCCTACTACAGGTTCTAATCCATTTAGATTGAGAGGTGTAAGAAGAACAAACAAATGCAAGACATGTGGGGAAGCCAACCATAATTCGCTTACATGTAAAAAGAGAAAGAGATCAAATTCTAATGCACGTACAGAATCTGTTGATGCTTCATCTTCTACACCTGTGGAGACACCAGCTAGTGGAGAGCCACAATTCAACAGCCAGCCTGATACACAAGCTTCTGCGTCAAATGCAGCAACCAAAGCCCCTAGACAGAAACTACCAGTAAGTAATTTTTTGTGTATATTTATATGTTTATCCAATTTACAAACTTGAATTTGTGTCTTTCAGGTGAAAAGAACTCAGAAAAGAGCCTGGGAATGACAAAAAGGACAACTAGGATTGCATCATTAAAGGTATTTTGTGTATTTGTGTATTTCATAGGATCTATCATATGAATTTGATATTGGTTTCGTTTGTGCTGATCAATCAGTCCACATTAACTATCAACACTCCATTGATTGTACGAGGAGGGATGAATTCAAACACTTTCGAACTTGAGATCTTGCATAACAAAAATAGCAGGAGGTAATTCATCAATCCTTGGTGGTCAAGGTGTGGCTGGATGTTCTAGCAGCAGCATGAATCCTCGACAAGAATGAGTGTTGGATGTAGTTTACTTTATGTGAGTCTGTTTGGATATTTGAACATGTAGTTTACTTTATGTGACTATGTTTGGATGTTTATGTATTGTTGGATGTTTATTGTTGGGTGTTTGTTGGTTTCAAAAATGGTTTATATTTTTAAGACAGAATCTGTTAGATGTTTGTGAGATCAATTGTGGTCAACTTTTGGTGAATGAAGATCAATTTGCAGATTTTGGTCAATTCATCTTTCTCAAATGGATGTAGTCAGATTATGTTTGCAGAATTCATTTTTCTCAAATTTGCATAAAAAACGAATAACAAGTTCCAAACATTAAAAGTACACAACCTTCATTCAAGCTACATGCATTCAAACATTAAAACATTAAAACTACACAAACTAAAATCTATCTTTCTCATAAACGCAAGACATGAAAATAGTGAAGATCGACAAGATCACAACCATAATTTTCAACTCGAGTTTGTAACTAGCAGTTAACTCCTCCAATTTCTCCATCCTTCTTCTCATGTAGTCTTTTTCTTGTGCCACTTTCTCTTCTTTTTCCTTGTACATTTTGACTTCGTCTTTCAATTTATTTATTCTTCTTAATAATCCAAGGATTATCGATTTTGAACGCTCACATATTTCATCATCTCACCATTTGAAGAATCCACAGTATCCCCTTTACTGAAATAAAAAAATAAAACAAACATCACAAAAAAAATCAAAATTAATTTTGACATAATAAGTTGAGCATTTTAAAAAACTTACACCATAATTTGGGCAAGCATCCAGATTACGAGGAGTCCATGATGTTAACAATGGAAGCTTAAATCCACAGTGGCAAAATAATGGAAGCTGATTTTGTGAGCAGTTTTGAGACTGAGAAGAAAAGTTGTTGTAGCTTGAAATCATTTTTTCCTTCAAATATCTCTCCCCTAAAGCTTCTACTTGAACAAAAATGGCGAAAAATGAATTATTGAAGGTATATCGATACTTTATATAAATGTGTGAATACTCAAGTTGTTCGTTCCCCATTGTGAAAAGATAAATATACCTCCATTTTCCTTTTATTAATTATTATATTATAGATTTTGGAATTTTTAATAATTTAGAATTCTATATACTCTATACCTCCTCCATATAAATTTAGGATAAAAAACCTAAATCGTGAATCATGAATGAATCCACTTACACAGAATTTTAATAACCTGCTTCTAATCGTGAATCATGAATGAGCCCAATTACACAAACCTGTCACGTATTAAATTTTAATAACATTCACAGAAAAATTATATTATAAAATTAGTTATTAAAAAAATAAAATTCTATAAGAAAAATGTTTAAGAGTCTTAATTGCTCTAAACTACAGAATGAATAACATATTTCAACTAAAAAAAAATTAATATGCCAAATAATATTTCAACACAATCAATTACTTTGCTAGAAGAAATCTTAATCATATTAAGAAAGTTTTAATTATAATGACATATTAAAATTTAAAATAAACTACACATGAATTTATAACATACTAATCTAAACTCAAAATATATATATATATATATATATTAACGAATAAATATCAAAATTGAATTACAAATTAAAATTGATACATGGAAATGATATTTTTTTTAATTGAAATTGCTTGTGACAATTCAACTATTGAGTGAATCTCTTAGTACTTAATTTTTTTAGCATTAGATAATCATGAATGCTTTACTTTTACATCTATTATTTTTTAATATTAATTATTAATTAATAGAATAAAAGTATTACAACAACAAAAGTGACATAAAAGATTAATTTGTAACATAATATATTATTGAATAAGAAATAGATTATACCAATCGGTGCATATGAAAATAAGATTAAGAAGTTAAACTAAAAACATATAGAATTAAAAATTACAATATAAAGGGAAAAATAAAATTTTATACAATAATATTTCAAAATTTAGAAGCTAATAAAGCATGTAAATATGCTTTGACAATATAAAAGAGTTGATACTGAAATATGATTAACATACATTATAGGATCTTACAATACAAGTATTGGTACTATGGTCCAATTTGATTATAGTTTTATAAAAATAGTCAATAAATAATTAATTTATAATAGTGTCAATAAATTAAAACTAAACCACATTCAAATATAGTAGTAAAAGAAAACATAAAACACACACATACAAAATGTAACAGAAAATAAAACAAAATTAAACAATACAAAAATAGACATAATAAAACCTACAAATAAAATTGGTCAATTTATTTTATTAAATTTTCAATTTTTTCTATCCAAGATAAGGAGCTTTCACTAATTATTTTTATTTTAATATTAATTTTTCGAATATCATTATTTTATATTTTCATATTAATTAGTTTGATACATAATAATGAAATAATCATTAGTGAATATACCAAATACAAAATTTTAATTTTGAAGAATGTCTTTTTATTCAATAGTACCAATTAAATTTAGTAAGTGAATGACAAATAATAGAATTGAATAGTTTCCTTATCAATTTAAATAATTATTATCAATTTATTTGAAAATATAATTGTATATTACTAATGTTTCAATGAAAAAATATAAATAATATCATGAACTTAACATAAGTGATATGTTTACTTCTAAAAATATATTTGTACACGTGAATCGCACATCATACTTTCTAGTAATGAAAAATGCAAGGAATTGGAGAGAAATGCCGATTTTTCCCTCCAATTCCAACTTCCGCAACTTTAACGTTCAAAGTAAGGATAAGGACTAAAATCGTTAAAAAATGACAAATTTGAGGACTAAAATTATCGAGGGCGACAATATAATGACCAAAATTGAATAAGTGGTTAAGTATGAGGACCAAAATTGTAATTCTCCGAGTCTTTTTGTTATGTTCTATCTTTTTTTCTTTTTTGTGTGTTTAGGGATTTCAATGTAATTTTTTCAAAATAAAATCTAAATTCAGGAATCTTTTCAAGAATAAACTTTCTCTTTTTTCTTATGAACAAATAAATATGTGAATATCATAAGATACATACATGTATATAGCTATATTTTTGTTAACAGAAACTGAAAATAGATGGTCTCAAACCCTGCCAAGTGTAAACCCTGCTACAGAGAATCTCCGACTTGCTAGCAGACTGAACAGTCAATTCTTCCTGATTGCCGCTGCGATTACAGTCTCTAGTTCTTTACTTTTGTTTCTTCCTTAACTCTCCCTCACACACTCCCCGCCCTTACTTGTATTCCTGTGATTTTCTGTACTTTCGTCAATCAGTGTTTTCCAATGGCGGCGACGATTAACCTGCCAAGTGGGATGCCTGCTTTCAATTCTCAAGCTGGTTGCCTGTCCTCTGCCAAAAAGATCACCGAGTTGTTCTTTCAGTGCAAACTGAGGAGGACCAGTCAAAGAGTTGACCTGTGTAGGTCCACCAAGATCAGCAATAGCAGCAGCTACGGAAACAGGGAATCTAATGCCATAGCTGCTGCGTTTTCGCCAAACGGCGTGGCAATCCCGGTAAGTTGTCTCGTTGTACGTGTTTTTGTGTATTTATTTGTGTCCGTAATGTACTGGTTTGCCAAAATGTGAAATGGGGGTTGAGTGGTGTTGTTTGTGTTTTGGAATTTGGACAAGTTGATTGTTTCGTCGGATTTGATGAAAATTCAACACTGGCTCTCATGTTTTTGTTTCTCGAGATTCATGTGTGGAATGAGAAAATTTGTTACTGATATACATCTCTGGTGTTGTCAATCTTCACGTCAAGGGGTAATCACCAGCGGATTCTTATGAATGGTTGAGTGAGATGGGGGTTCTCCCCTGCACTATGAACAACATAGATGGGGGAGCCGAGATGTTTCCTGTTGGACTCCCTCTAGCGATCAATCAAGTTATTAACAATCCATAGAAGTTTAACTTTGTTAAATAGCAAAAGACGGGAGAAAGCCAAAATGAGAGCAAATGAGGCATGCATTATGGTGGTCCTTCACTATCATGGATTATCTTTTGGGAGATAGTCAAAATGAGAGCGAATGTGGTACTTATAAGGACTGAATAGAATTGTAACCTTGTGATAGGATGCATACATTATGGTGGCCAGAGCGTTAGTTGGTTGCATCATATACCCTCCTGCTTCCAACTTTATTTCATCCAAGGAATTAATCTAGAAGTAGAAGGGGGACCTTTTCAAACTTGTTGTAGGTAGCCCTTGTGATGAAACGGTCAATTTGAGATGGTGCCATGACTGAATGTTATGTTGAGGAGTTAGAATTGATTGAGGCAATTTAATACTTGGCTTTAGGTTCTTCCTCTGTCAACCTCCTAATTTTTTTCTGCTTTGAGGGACCAAACTAGATAAATGGGTCAAATTGGGGGCAGAACTTGATGTCCAGATTGAGATAATTTTCAAATTAGAGCTAAGAAGTTTCCACTTTGTGTCCGGAGGGAATCAAATCTCCAACTCAGGGTAGTTGTTTGTTATGAAATTCAATTTTGGACTTAGGAATTCTATTTGTCTCTTTCTTGGGTGAGTTAATAATTACTTTTTCTGAAGGAGGTTGAGTTTGCTTTGACTAAGGGTCTCTCATTGGAGAAAGATTTATTGCCTGGGTGTCTTCTTTGGAAAGGTTATCTCCAACTTAGAGTTCTCACTCATTGGTGTTTGATGTTGTACAGATTGTTATTTTCTTCTGTGGGGAAGTACAATTTCCATATTGATCTTTTAAAAAATTCTTATTTCTTTGACTTCTTTTCTCTTGGGTGCTGTGCACGAACCAACTTGCTTGCTGTTATGGTGTTGACCCCAGGTTCGAGGCACACATCAGAGCCTCCTGCCTCGACCTGTCAAGGTGCTCTACTAGTCGAGCAGGCAACCGGTAGCCTAGACCCCATGCTTGGGAGCTTTGACCATGGGCTTGAGGCAGTTTGTGCCAACTTGGGGTTAAGGTTGCTTGGCTTGACTTGGCAGTTCAATGCTGTGTGCCTCAACCTCAAAGTCAAGGCGCACGTGTGCACTTGAGTCACGGGGAACTGAGGAAGGGGCATGAAGCGGCTGCACGCCTTGACCTCAAGGTCAAGGTGCAAACCTCTACCCGATCACACAGCTTGCCTCGACCTTAGAGTCAAGTCTGTTGCTTGGCAAGGTGGTTGCTTGTCTCAGATGATCGTGGCGGCTCTCTTGACCATGCCTTGGTTGAGGTTCTCATTCATGCACTATCGTGTATTCGGTCGCATCAGGTTCTCTGACGTTCTTTGAGAAGAAAGAAAAATCCTTTTTCTCAAGTGATGGTTGCTCTTTTGATATCTGTGAGGAGTTATTCATTTCCCCTCATTTTCTTAATGAATTCATTCGTTCTTTCAATTTCATTGGAGCGTATGACAGTAATCAGAGCTAAACTGTAATGTGTTCGCTTAAAAAAGCTTACCAATATTACTCTCGACTTCTCAAAACAAGTATTAGAAACTTGTTAAAAGTAGACAGAAGTTTCTTTTTTCTCTTCTTAGTATATCTAATCTAAGCAAATCATCTTGACTTCAGGTTACTTGGAGTAACTTACTCTAGATAGCTATTTATGTTTTTGGTTATAAGGGGGGCTCTATGTGACTTTTTGGGTTTAGCCTGTTCTGATAACCTTTAGGAAACTCATGCTATTTCCAGAGCCCATTATCACTTTCTTGAGTTCGAGAAAATCATCTTCAACTTTTAGGGTTTGGCTTTTGAAGAGAGGATCTAAAAGAAGTTTCTTATCTCAGTAGCTAACTATTACTTTTTCGACTTCCGGGGAGTCATCCCTCACTTTTGAGGCTATACTCCTATATGTCCAATTGTTGAACCTCAAATTCATGGTGTGGCCCTGGAGGGCTCTCATTGTCTTGGTTTTATTTTTTATTCCACGAGATCATAAAGCAATAAACTGGAGTATGTGATACAACTAGTGTTGTTCTCCTGATATGAATCATCACTAGAAAGAGACATAAGTACAGTTGTACCCATCATACGGGTGTTTGTGAAAACAATCTTAATACATACGCTAAAAGCTTGCCTCCTTGGTGTCATATTTGACACACACTTGGTTGTCCATTGGTTGTGACCCTTAGCTACCACCACTTTTAGGCCCCTATTATCAGACATATCATCCGTGCTTGCGGTGCTTTCCAAGGGTTCTCTAAAAGATGCTGGTCATAATCTTCACACTTAGGAGTTGCTACTTTCGAGGGTATGAATTGATACTTGGGTTCGTTTCCTCAAAGTGGATTGATACTTCGGCGAGGGGATTTAGTAGCTCCTCCTGAAGTCGATGCTCTTCTGCACATGAGGTAGATATCCTAATTGCTAATTTGGTGAAAATGTTCTGTGACATAATATCTATCTCATAAGGTGAAAGTTTCCCAGGATGCTGAATTGCCTTCCTCTGTCAATGTACCTCCTCATAGGAACTAACTCGTCTATGTCTTAGTCATGCTATTCTCTAGAGCATAAGGGTTATTTGTGGGCAGAGACCCTAGTTGAGATGCTCATGCTTCCCCATTGTCTGTAAGGTATATACTTAAAACTGCTTTGCCTTGACCTATGGAAAAATGATTGGATTTCGGAAGGAAAGTGCTAGGTCATGTAGGTTGACATTCACTTCCGCTGCCAACTTTGTTTATGTTATCATATCCATTTTGTATGCTTTCACGGTTATGCCATCTTGAGCTTTGTTCAACCAGGTGCTCTCTCTATTCAACTTCTGTACCATTTCCTTGGGTGGAGATGCCATTCTGTAATTGTCACTGCTTTCGCTTCATTAGTACTAGTACTTCGTGTGGGCACCATTCTCTGTCTGGGTCTGAGGGACGCTTAGCTTCTATTTTTTTCCAGCCGGAGACCTTAATCCTATGACGGAGGCCTTCCTATCTCTAATCGTTTCAGAGGCCATGAGAATGTATCAACTGTAACGGACCAGGCGGAGATGATGGTCTTCTTGTGCCACAGAGGCTCGAGTCGTCCTCTTTGAAGATTGCCTAGTTGCCTACTTGGAAGAGTATGATGCAACAGGAGGCGCCGGTGATCTAGTGTCCAGTGGTTGCACCTGTAAAGAGTTTCGCAATGTTCCATACAAGCTTCATTGCATTCTTAGGTGCACAACCTAATGCTTGGGTTCCATCAATGCATCCGGTACTATAGTCAGATCTTTTTTGTGGTAATTGAGAGATGGTGTAGTTGGAAGTTGTGATGCACTGTAGGATTACATAAGTCATCTTAATGTTTCCTTCTATTAATCATAGAAACTTACCGCCTTTTGTCTCAAATATCTGAAGTATACCAGAACTGGCATGTTATCCTTATCTCTGTAGTTTTATTTACAGTATGTTAAAAATGCACATCTTTTTTCTTGGTTCACTTCTGACTGAACCAGTTTTCTAGATTTCAAGAATGAAGCTAAAATTCAGATGTAGGTGCTTAATTTTCAGTCATTCAGATCTCATTTATCCTCATTTGCCTTTCATCTTTAAATCTCTGAGCACTATATGCATATATATGTGTATCCTAAAAAGGAACTTGAAACAATTTTGAGTTTCAGTCTACTGATGATGGTCCGCGGCCGACACGGATGAATGTAAATGCTCAAAGAAAAACAAAGATAGTCTGTACGATTGGTCCTTCCACCAGCTCGCGTGATATGATCTGGAAACTGGCCGAAGCTGGAATGAATGTGGCACGTTTAAATATGTCTCATGGTGATCATGCATCACACCAGAAAACCATAGATCTTGTCAAAGAATACAATGCGCAATTTCAGGAGAAGGTTGTTGCTGTGATGTTAGATACCAAGGTATTTTTCTTGATAGTTCAGCATGCTAAATTTGAATTCTATTGCAGCTTATACAACACATATATACAGACACATAACGGAATATTCCTTGCGAATTGTATTCTAAAATGTGAATTACATCCCTGGTATTCATTTGTGTTTTCACAATGAAAATTTACTATGACCTGGGTTTTCATTTCCACTGTGCATCATCCCAATACATATATAAATTACCTTCAACTCATACTTAATTTACAATGAGTCTTTTCCTCTTTTACTTTTTTCTCCCCACTTGGTGTACGTCCTTTTATATTTGCATTGACATTGAGCATGCTAATATAAGACCTCTCTCAATTTGATGCACTTTTAATCTTTAGATATTATTCTGAAACTAGTTATGGATTTAGTTATTGATCGATCTTGGCCGAAAGTGTTCCACTTTCATCATGTTCAATGACTGGTGACACTAGAAGGCACAAATTATGTTGACTTGGTGGCAATTTTAGTTACAGTAAAGTAATTCAAATCATTTTTGGTGTATTTACTAAGGCTTGAAGGTTATCTCTTCCTTATTTTTAGGTAAACATTGCTCTCTCTCTCTCTCTCTTCTGTTGCTTACTGCTTTGTGTGGGGTTGGGGTGTGGGTTCTGTTTCTATTTACTAATATGGAGTCTCAATGATCTTCAATCAGGGTCCTGAGGTTAGGAGTGGAGATGTGCCACAGCCGATCCTTCTCAAGGAGGGACAAGAGTTCAATTTCACCATTAAAAGAGGAGTTAGTACAGCTGATACTGTTAGTGTTAATTATGATGACTTCATAAATGATGTTGAGGTCCGGTGACATTCTACTGGTCGATGGTAAGCAAAATTCCCTATACAGTATAGCCGCTGGGGAAATTGTCAGTCATGTGCCTGACATTTTATTCTTTGCAAGCATGAGTTAGTGCATTTTCACGGCTTTGGATGTGTTATCTATGAACAGTAACTTGTAATAAATAATGTTGGGAATCTGATAAAAGTCTCCTTGTCCTGATATATGCTTGCAGGAAATGGAATGCATTAGATTAGATTGAGCAATTTAAATCTTCCTTCTTTCTTTCTTTTTTATTGGTCTTAGAGAGCATTCTGAAGGTGCTATTTAAAAGCATAAGGATTTCCATTTACGATTTTTTAATTTAATGTTTTTGTAAAATTGGAGGATACCTCCTTATTTAACCTCTGATGAAAGCTAAGTTTGGTCAAATGCCCATATAAATTGCATAAGTTGCACATCCAAGTAAATTCTTCAGTCAATGTAGCACGCTGTTTTAAGGTGAAATTCAGTGATTCACTTAAGCTGTCATGCAATTTCTTTTGAGATTGTTTCTGCTCTCTAACCAAAATGCTCAACTTAGGAGACTGGGTGTCCCTTTTTTGTAGGTGGAATGATGTCATTAGCTGTGAAATCAAACGCAAATGACGTCGTAAAATGCGAAGTAATTGATGGTGGAGAACTGAAATCAAGGCGACATTTAAATGTGCGGGGGAAAAGTGCGACGCTGCCTTCAATAACAGGTTGACTAGCTTCTTGATGCTCTGACATTTGGAATTTTTTTGCTTCTGGTTTCAACGATCAGAATGGTATAATTTTTCAGCTGTATTTGGGGTTCTGCAGACAAAGACTGGGAAGACATTAAATTTGGCGTGGATAACCAAGTTGATTACTATGCTGTTTCTTTTGTCAAGGATGCTAAAGTGGTTCATGAATTGAAAGATTATCTCAAGAGTAAACCCTATGATCATCTCATCCCTCATTGTAGTACAATCTTCTATGACTTTGTTTGATTTCTTAACCAGACCTTAAAAAATTCTTGTCTGCAGGGTGCAACGCAGATATTCATGTGATTGTAAAGATTGAAAGTGCTGATTCAATCCCAAATCTTCACTCTATCATCTCTGCATCTAATGGGGTTAGTGTAATCTATATGGCAGTTCCTCTATTAGTTCTTATGCTCAGATTACTGACTCTTTTTCAATTAACCCAAGAAATTATGGGCAAAAGTAGGAATGGGTAAATTTGTACAAATAGCAAGTATGTTTGCATATAGAAAGAGTTACTCCTAGCTGTCGCAATATGGATATCCTCAAGTGCCCGGTTAATTGCGATTATAGATGAGATGAAAGTTTTTTAGTTTAAACAATCTACAGTAGGCGAGTTCTTGTGCCTGTTTTTACACTAGGCGAGGAAATAATGCAGAAATCTTCTTTTAATCAACCTTCTTCCAAGTCTTTCCGAAGTTCATTTTATGGCTGTTCTTGTTTCATTTCCTTCATGTGGCTGTGGCCATACATGATATGTTTATTGACCTTGAATAAAGTAATACTAGTTCATATTCTATAATAATGTATTTAACTCTTGCAATCGTTCATGGTGATAGGCAATGGTCGCTCGTGGTGATCTTGGAGCTGAACTCCCAATTGAGGAAGTCCCTTTGTTACAGGTAGTTGATGCTGAAAAATCAGAAACATATAATTCATATATTTCTTGTTTTGATGAGTATGGTGATTGTGTCTTTAAAGAACTAACTCATAGGATATTGAGTTCAGCGAGATAAGAGGGAAAGCAAAACAGAACTGAACAAAATCAATATCTGTCATTTGTGTTTCCTAGCGGAGTAAATATAACTAGAAATCGGGATTCTAGTTGATAGTCATGAATATAATATCCTTAGCGTTTGTTTCAAAATAAAATATTAGTAGTTTTTAATTTATTAGCTTCGTTATTAGGCACATATCCCTTACATTTGTCTTTGGTATCGTCATGATAAACTATTGGGGTGGAATTGAGGTGTGTGGTGGGTTTGACTGGCTGCACAAGCTTTTATTTCCAAATACATGATCATAGACGTAAAACTAAACTTTGAGTATGGTTGCATTTCCAAAATAAACCTTAGAAGGCTGCTGCTACTTTAAAGCAAAGTGTTTGGTGGAATGACTTTTCACTAGCTTTCCATGAACAGACAAACTGGTGCATGTGAAGAAAAGAAGCTGGGAAGAGTTGGCTGAATAGTCATCCCAACAAATGTTTTGCTTATGGGATAGCTTTAAAGTCTCTATGTACTTTTGTGTATTCTTATGTCGATATAAAAATCAACCTCATTCAAATTCGTCTCATCTCCCTTGTGATATTTGGAAGAGTTTTCACAATGTCAAGCTTGGGTAACATTGGTTTTTGTGGAGTCCCTAACAGTCTTGCAATATTAAGCATTCTCTCATCACTCTCCTTATTTCTCTTCTGCTTCTGGTGTAGTGTTTTCTTCTCTCCTCTTTGTGAATTCAATTTCTTTTCTAATTGCTCAAGATCATTGTTTCCAACACTCATACATTTTTGCCCTTTGTTTTATCGCTAATCAATAGCCTTTATAATGCTGATTCAACCTAAGGAGATCTACCACCTGATAGACTAGAACAGCTCCATTTCATAAACATTGCTACAGGCAGATGGATTACTATTAACAGCCTTCTAACAGAATGCTGACAGATCTGAACTGTTTCCATGGTTGGCTGATTTTGATTGTAAATTGTGTAGCTTGTTTAATATGGCCAACCTATGATGTCGCAAAGAGTTGTTTGAGCATCCCGCATTCCCTCTCTAGCCAATACCAGTTGGTTTGGAGTTGGATCATAGCATCAGATGTGGGCTGGGAAGATATTAATAACTTGAGTCATTCTTTGATAAATGATCATTATAAGGCAGACTCGATGTGAATTGATCAATCCTTTTCTTTTTCATCGTTAATGTGGGAATGGACTAAGAATTTTCTTTCTTTACCATCAAGCCAAGCCCAATTCACGTTTTCTTCTTTTTCTTATCAATGGATAGGTTTCTTTACTTGTATGGCCTAGCTGTTTCGTACTTCTCAGAAAAGTGACTCGGTTAGTGGGGTTTGGTATGACATTGCAAATCTTGTGATTTCAAGTTAATTAATTCAATTTCAACATTATTGCTGCATCAGTGCACCATCGATGTTCCCTTTTTATTCTTTTCATGTTCTAGTGGAGGTTGAACATGGAGGGATTGTTAGAACTTGTTGAGGTATAGAGAAGTTAATTCCCCAGTTAAACTCTATCACAAATGTAACATTACTGAGGTATTTTGCCGTTATAGGTAGTTAATAGAGTTTTTAAAAGCAATATACTAGTTTAGAATGCAACTGTACTTAGTTTGCTGATCTAATGTTATTGTATTGCGTTTGCATGTTGAGAAGTCTGGTTCTTTTGTCAATTGTGTTCTACATGATCTAAATGCATATCCAACTAGGTATGGTTAACTTTGGCTGACATGCTAGATAAATATCTTAGTTTTCTGAATTTGTTGGACAAACAGAAGATGAATTCTTCCAAGAGTTACATTTTCTTTGAAGAAAAACATTATTTGTGTACATGAGAAATGAGATCATTTTGCAGTGTATGGGTCTACAGAGGCAGGCAATTCAAACATAAATGAGTTTATGTGATCTTGTGTCAACCATAAGAATTGCTTGGAGCCAAGGACCTCTTAGGTTCTGTTTTATTGCCAGGCAGTTGTTTAATAGTGCTATGAATTGATATGAGCCAACCAGCTTCACAGGTAAAAAGAATAACACTGCTTGGTGTTCATAATGTAAAAAGAAGATCTGAACCTTCTAATGTAAGAATCCTATCTAATATTCATCTACCTCTTTTTCTTGAGTGGTTCATGATGTAACTCCTTTTCGCATACGTGACAAACCGTACAAATTTCAAGTTGCAAATATAAGAAACAGGAAACATATATTTCCATTTCTAAGAATTGTATTATATAAACATGAGTTACAAGTTTGTACAGTTTAAGACTGATTCCAGTTTGTAAATGAGGTATCTACCTTCTTTCTCTGATATTTTATCTAATTTGTCGGAGAAACACTGTGTTGTGATTGAGTATATACTAGGCTGGTGAAAACAGCATGAGGGGTTCAAAGAAAGTTATCTAAATTTGTACAGGAAGACATCATAAGAAGGTGCAGAAGTATGCAAAAACCAGTTATTGTAGCTACAAACATGCTAGAGAGTATGATTAATCACCCAACTCCAACAAGGGCTGAAGTTTCTGACATTGCGATTGCAGTACGAGAAGGTGCTGATGCAATAATGCTTTCTGGAGAAACAGCCCATGGGAAGTGAGTTATCGTTGTCCTTGGATCACATCTATGGTGCATGTTTTTCCTATGATTGCTGTTTTTGTCTTAGTTTTTATTTTTAATAAACTAAATCACTGTTTACACTTCTTTCTCATAATCAGTTAGTCATTTGCCATTGCTAGTTTTGTCATACTCAGGATTCTGAACTACAGATGCAAACTTTGTCTGAGTCTTGGCCAGTGATTAGTTTTTGAGGAAATTGTTCTTGTCTAAGTATTTGTTCCACTAACTTATTTACATTATACAGGCAGACACAAAGTATAAATCAAACCCCTTTAAGTTGGGATAAGATGGTTCCCCTGTTGAAGAAAAGGAAAGTATATAATAGGATATAATGTATGTACATAAAGAATGATGAATGGCTGTAGTGATTTGATTGATTCTGGTTCCTAGTTTAGGCTTTTGTTGTATTGTACACACTGGATATAAAATACACACAAAGAATCTTTTTCTACACGGGAGTAACCTAGGAAGACAAACTTGACAGACTTGAGAATTATTTAGTAGTTTGAGGACTGACATCATGAATGAAACCAAGTACGACTAAATGGTTCAAGAGGAAATAGAGGTTTAGTGGGGAAGTGAATACCATGTGGAGTTTCACCCTGAAGAACAGAGAAAGGCATGCGGTTAATCAGAAAGCACGCGGTGGAAACATCTCCCAAGAAACATTTAGTTCATTCATTTGGAACAAGAGTGCACTAGCTGTCTCATGAAGGTGTCAATTTTTTCGTTCATCTGCACCATTCTGTAATGGGGTATCCACACGAGGTTCGGTGAAGTATTCTATGCTTGATCATGTAAGTTTGGGAAGTTTCTGATAGATACTCTTTAGCATTATCACTTTTTAATGTTTGAATAGAAGTATGAAACTGTGGTTGAACCTCAGTAACGAAGACAGTAAAATGATAAAACAATTCATTGCAACTTTTCATTAGATAAAAGTCAAGTGATTTGAGGAAAATTATTGACAAATGTAACAAAATGTCGAAATCCACTTTAGACAAAACGAGACACAGTCCCCAAACTAATTCAAAAGGAAAACTAACCCTTTCATTGATTCGACGAGTAGACGATATGCAGTGGTATTGTGCGAACTTATATGATTCACAATCTAAAGAGATGACATATGAAATTGAGCATACAATTTCTTCAATAAGGATAGAGAAAGGTGTTCTAATGGACAGTGGATGCTCAAAGGTTTTGAGACACTTGGCTAAGCATAGACTCTAGCCACCTGGTTTTGTTGCTCAAGGGAAGTTTGGAAAGTCTGCCATCTTCAGAAGTCCTTGTATGGACTAACAAAGTCCTTGGGCATGCTTTGGAAAATTGGCCTGGCCATAGAAATTTTGGTTTAAGCAAAAGCAAGTCTGATCAGTCTGTTGTCTATAGCATTCTGAATTTGGAATCATCCTTCTTGTTGTCCACGTACATGACACAGTTAGCACAGATAATGATTCCATGGAAATTTCATGCTGAAGACCTTCCTGCATAATCAGTTCCATACTAAAGATTTAGAAGTAGTAAAGTACTTATTAGGAGTTGAGGTGTCAAGGAGCAAGAAAGGCATTGTTCTATCTTAAAGAAAATATGTACTTGATCTGTTGGTTGAAACTGGACAACTAGGAGCTAAACCTCTTAGTGTTCCAGTGTCTCCTAGTCTACAGCTTACAAAAAGCAGAACTTTTTGAAGAACCAAAGAGGTATAGAAGGCTGGTTAGGAGAACGCATTATTTGATAGTATCTCGCCCTTACATTGCATATTCAGTTAGTGTCTGAGCTAATTATGTCCTCTTCAACAAATCATTATTGGACTGCACTAGAACAAATCTTCTGCTGTTTAAAAGGAGATCCTGGACTAGAGATACTCTACAAAGATCACAGACATACGAATACTGTGTGCTTCTCAGATGCAGATTCGACAGGTTCTAAGATTGATAGAAGGTCTACTACTGGTTATTATGTTTTTGTTGGAGGAAACTTGGTTTCATGGAAAGGTAAGAAGCAGAATGGTTTCACAATCTAGTTCACAAGTAAAGTATAGGGCCATGGCACAATCTGTATGCAAAGTAATGTGATATATCGGGTCTCAATTAAATTGGTGTTGAAATTTCTATGCCAGCAAAGCTGTGGTGTGATAATCAAGCTACACTTCACATTGCTTCTAATCTAGTGTTTCATGAGCGGACCATACATATCCAAATTGATTGTCATTTTGTTAGAGAAAAAGTTCAATGGAATATGGTCTCTACAGAATATGTGAAGACAAGAGATCAACTAGGAGATCTTTCTACAAAGGCTCTAAATGGGATTCAGGTTTATTATTTCTGTAACAAGTTGGCCCTAACTAATATCTATGTTCCAGCTAGAGGGGACTGTTAAATAAAAAAGGAAATAGAAAAAAAATCATCCAAATAATGCAAAAGTATTGACACAGACATATGAAGCTTTAAAAAATTCAAGTTGGGATTAAGAATTAGGAAACCACAAACTGAAACTTTGCAATCAACAAGTTGGCGACAGGTATAGGTCAGTCTTGTCAGGGTGATGCCGGAGGAGGTGGCCGCAAGTCAAGGTGACGTCACATGTCACCCACTGAGGCTTTCTTTACTAGAAACTGTCTGCACTCCTGGACAGAAACAAGAAGGGTTGCACACTTGGGCACCTAAGGATCGAATGTTCCAACTCACAGGTCATACGCAGATTTACCCTGATACCATGTAAGTTTCTCATATCTTGTATTCAATGCATACACCTATTTATACATACAAAGAGAGCATAAATTAGGAAATAGAATCAATCAAATCCTCACAATCACTCCTAAACTCATTCTCAATATACATACAGAATCTCCTAGAATGTACTTTCCTTTTCTTCAACACTCCCTAACAATATCATTGACACACATTGCTTTGATGCTAGGAAGCAATAAGTGCTTTCATGTCATCAAGAAGATGTGCATTTTGGACTTGAGCAACTCCAATCTTCCTCCCAATGACACCATGGAATAATGGGTGTTAAAGAAAGGAACAATGCAATTAAGGTGTTTGCTTAGTTGAGAAACAGGGATGAGGTTAGTACGAAGTTTCGGGAATGCAAGAAATGATTAAGTGGGGAAACCAGAATAGATCCATATGACCACTAGCAGGAATAGTAATATAAGAATCATCAGCAACAGTAATATTATGTTGTTAATAATCTTGTGATGGTCAGAACATTGATAGGTCAATGCGACCTGTTGCACTGTAGTCTGGAGGTTCCCAGTGCAATAAAAGAGGATGAAACAAGGCACTTACAGTTGCTAGCAAATGAAATTGGCACGTTTAGTCTCCTGTTTCATCTTCTCAAGATCTTGGATGGATTAATACATTAGTCCCAGACAGGTCTCGAGCGCCAATATAGGCTAAAAAGGAGAAACAAGTCTCTCTTTGCACTGAAGGTAACAGCGGCAATGAAGGCCAAACTATACAACAAAATAATAATGGAAAAGGCAGTGGAAAAATCTGAGTCCCAAAGACCTGGCTCTTATACCATATTAGATTTCAAGAATATAAAGCCACTCCTTAAAAAATAAAATCAAGAGATTCTGAGATCCTGATTGGTGCAAATGTTATAGTAAATCAAATAATTGACTCGATTCTCTATACTCCCTCATGAATTCAGCAGGGAAAACAATTTGAAGTGTTTGAAGAAACTTTGAAGCACTTGAGTCTTCAAGAAACTTTCTTTTGACTATTGTACTGTTCCATGTTGTAGTAGCATGTTAAATCATTGGTTCAAAGCCTTCACCTATAAAATCCACAATGTCCGATCTTCCTAGGGATTCATCACTAGCTAGGGCTTTCGAATCAAAGTATGGGCTTTGCTATTAAGGGGGAGTAGTATTCCATGTATTCCTCCAAAGAGTTGGTTTCCCATTATCCTAACCACAAATTCAAACCTCCAAATTGCATGAACTATTGACCTTGAACGAGGGCCATAGTGAGGTTTACTTAATTTCATGAACTGTTTGAATTATGCTTTTTTGGTTTGTGTTCATTATTTGGGTTCCAGTAATCTCCTATAGTACTTTTGTCTTGATGAGTTTTAAACTTATTTGACAAAATAGTTTACTTATGGAGGAGATATCCTTTTGCATTTCATAGTCCGTGTTTTCTTCTTCTGTGTTAGATTTCCATTGAAGGCTGTTAAAGTGATGCATGCTGTGGCACTGAGGACCGAGTCAAACCTACCAATCACCACAAGCATACCAGGTCAATTTGCGGCCTACAAGGTGCATATAGCTCTTACTACTAACAAACATGTCATATTAGTGTTGGAGATTGCACGTCATAGTTTCTTTTATCTACATCTTCATCCTTAATTTCTTTTATCTCTACCCCTTCCTCTCAAGATATATTATTGTTGAGAACATCGAAGATGGTTTTGGTTTAGTTCCCTTATTTGGGCTCCTAATTTTTGTCAACAATTAGGAGTTATTTTGAATGATGTAGGGAGTGTTTGCAAGTGCTTCCACATTTAGAGAAGTGCTAACTATAGACGAAGTTGAAAGTTGTAGTAGAATCAAAAGTTAGGAGTTTTTGTAAAAGCCAGTGAGAAATAAATAAGGCTTTGTTTGATTCAATAGAGGAAAATGGAGGTGAAAAAGGGAGAGGAGGTGAAAGAATAATACTTTTTCTTAAGGTTGTTTGGTATGATCCAAAGAAAAGTGACTATACAATACTTCTTGTTTGGTACAGAGGAAATAAACCAAAAATGAAAGACTAATTTTTTTAATCTTACTAATCAACCCTTTCTCTTCATTTGTACTAGAGAGTAAACAAGTTAATACTAAAATAATTTGAATTACTAAAAAGATTAAAAGTTAAACCTGAAAAATTATCAAAAACTCGTTAAATGCAACCAAGACTGAAATACTTTTTCTATTTCAATACCTCAAATCAAAAAGAGTCTTTTCTATTGATAAACTATATCTATAGGTAATTTAATAAATATGAACAAAAATCAGTGATTTTTTGTTTTTTCAGTCTTATACTTTCAAAATCAGTGATTTTTTGTCTTTTTAGTCTTATACTTTCACTTTTGCGCCCAATTTTGTAGGTAACCAAAATTGGACTTCGGAGGATTCATATACATTGAATTTACTTTCCTTTCACTATTTCTCTCTAACCAAATATGAAACTTTTTCTTATACATCTAGTTTTACTTATACTTCAATTTGTCGCCTGAACCAAACAATTCTAAAAATTAAACTGGGAGTGTTTGAAGAAAAGACACTTCTAAAAAAGTTATTTGATTAAAAGCTGTTTTGTCCTCATGTATTAAAAATGATGGTATTTTTGCTAGGGGTGATCAAAAAAATTTAGACCCACCCAAAACCGCCCGAACCAAACTGAATCGAACCGTTTTTTATGATTATCTTCCGAACCGCGATTCAAAATTTAGAGTAAAAGCACACCACACTATTGGCAAAATTGCAAACTTGGTCCCATAAGATGGAGTGACTTTAAAAATAGTCCCGCGCTTTATGAATTTTTAAAAACAGTCCCATGTTTGATTAAACTTTGCAAAATAAGGACTTTTAGTTGCACAATTAGTCCCGCTCATTACTTGCCGTTAAAACATAATGGAAGATGTGAATTAAGTCTCTGTTAACTGTTAATAGAAGGTGGAAAAAATAAGTTTGCAACTCACGTGCTTGTTTTTTGAAGGAAAATTGCTTTTCATTCCCTAAAATCCTCATTTCGTCCCCATTTCTTCTTCACATTCACTTTTTTAAAGTTAATAAATATGAAGAGAAATTATTAGTTTTTTAACATATTGAGTTTGAGATTAATACAATGATAAAATTCTATTGAGAAAAATTTAAATTGAATTACATCAAATATAATGATAACAATTATATAGATGTTCATCAACTGATTGGGAAAATCTTGTAGAGAACCTGATTGGGAAAATAGATGCTCATAACAATTAAATAGATGTTCATCTATTTAATTGTTATTATTATATCTTGTGTAATTTAAGTTTTCTCAGTATAATTTTTATCATTGTATTAATTTCAATCTCAATATATTAAAAAACTGACAATTTCTCTTAATATTTATTAACTTTGATAATATGAATTTGAAGAAGGAATGAGGCGAAATGAAGATTTTAGGAATGAAGAGCAATTTTCCTCCAAAAAATAAGAAAGTGAATTGCAAACTTAATTTTTTCACCTTCTATTAACAATTAACAGAGACTAATACATATGCCGTTAAGTTTTAACGGCAAGTAATGAGTGGGACTAATTGTGCAACTAAAAGTCCTCATTTTGCAAAATTTAATCAAACATGGGACTATTTTTAAAAATTCGTAAAGTGCTGCACTATTTTTAAAATCACCCTATCCTATGGGACCAAGTTTGCAATTTTGCCCCGCACTATTGGTCTGATTTTAATTTAGAACTTTCAAAAATCGCCAAAAACCAAACCAAATCGATAATTATATAATTTTTTTTTAAATTGTATATATAATAATTTGATAAAATAATTAATTGTTAGAATTTCATATTCATATTATATAAGCCCAAAAATTCATAGTAATTTGATAAAATATATGTTTAATTCTGTAAGCCCATTATGACTTTAAGCTTGTTAGATCCTTCTTTCACTTTCTGATTTTCTTGTTTCTCCCTCTTTTTTTTTTCTCGCTCCCCCTTTCCCTCCTTTCTCTTCTCTCTTTCGCCGCTTCTATTTTCTGTTCTCTCCCAGTCTCTTGGCTGCCCTTGCTTTTCTCTATTCTCTCTCAGTCTTCTCTTTTATCCCTTTTTTCCCTCTCCCTTTCTCCTCTTCGTCCGTCGCGTCTCTACCACTTTCACCAAGCATCGCCGCTAGCCCCGCCTGCTCCGCCGTAGAAATTTTGTGAAGTTTTTGAAAATATTTTATAATGTGATGTTAAAGTTCTCTGATTCATCTTATATCACTTCAAATGCATTTTTTCGTGAACTTGCAACTTTACATGTGAGTTTGTCTACTATGATGAATAAGGGAGACTAACACATGACATCAATGACTATTCGCATGAGTGACAAATTCAATAAGTATTAGGAGAATATTGATAATATGAATTGTACTGTCTAGAGTATTACGTGGTACGAATTATCAAATATTGATTAAGGATTAATTAAACTTGATATGCTTTCTTGAAAATCCATAACCGACCCTTGGCCTTTGTTGGATTAAGTGTTTCCTTGTTGCTTAATTTTCTAGATTGTCAATATTGATATCAAACTCATAGCTTTAGGAATATACTATATATGTTCTTATATTTTAATCTACTTAAAGTTGTTGCGAGTATAGGTGGTCTATGATGCAAAATGTTGGTCTTTTGTGTTTGCTTAATACAAACACTTGTTTTACTTCTTGATTTTTGTTAGTCTCAACATCATATTTTTGTTAAAGTATTAAAACCACCCGAAACCGCACCTTTGATTTGGTTTTAAACGTTACAATTTGAAAAATTATTTTATAAAACCGTCAATGACAATTCGATTCGAAAATAGCTTTAAAAAAACCAAAACCGTACCGTGAGCACCCCTAATTTTTGCTTAACATTTGTACTTGCCATTTGCCTATGTAATTATATCTATATCTATATTTATATTTATACTATATATAAAAGTGTGAATCTCTTATCGTTTGTTCCCCATTATGAAAAGACATTCATACCCTTACTTAAGTAATCTTTTTAATAGTAAATAAAGTTTAGTTATAAAAGAATAAAATTCTATCAAAAGAAAATTATTTTAAGAGTCCTAATAATACCTCTAAACTGCTTGGACAATAATAAATATACTCTACTAAAAAAATAGGCTAATAATATTTCTACTCGATTAATTCTTTAGGAGATATTTTTAAATACTTTGAAAATATTATTTTATTATGTATATCTATAGCTATATCTATTTCCATATCTATATCTATATCTATATCTGTACTATACATAAAAGTGTGAATCTCTCACGTGTTTGTTCCCCATTGTGAAAAGACATTTATACCTTTACTTAAGTTTATCTTTTTAATAATAAATAAAAATTAGTTATAAAAGAATAGAATTCTATCAAAAGAAGACTATTTAAGAGTACTAATACATGTAAACTACTTGGACAATGATAAATATATCCTACTAAAAAAATAGGCTAATAATATGTCTACACAATTAATTTGTTAGAAGATATTTTTTAATACTTTAAAAGTATTATTTATTAGGGAACAATATAATTTGAAATGAATAGCATCGGAATAATACATAAAATACTATTAAAAAACTATACATATATATATATATATATATGAAAAAATAAATATCATGAAATTTTGAATAGAAATTATCAACCTTATTAAATTAGAAATGCTTTCGAAAAATTTAACATGGGTGACTACTTACTAATTGATTTTATTTTAATATTAGAAGTAGAAAATTGTTTTGAGATTATAGTTTCATGTACTTTTGATTTTAACTTAACATACTGGAGATAAAACAATACTACCAAGTGCAACTTACGATTAAATATATAATAGTGAGAATTACTTGAGTGTTTATCCCTATTGTGAGAAGACATTTATATCCTTACTATTGTACACTTTTCAATAATAAATTAGAGGGATAATTACATTTGCAACCCCTAATTTATGGTCGATTTACACAAACCATCCCTAACAGCCGAAGAATAGGGTAGTTGTGTAATACAATTGACATTTTTGGGGGGTGTTTGTGTAATTTTTCAAAAAATAGGGGTGGTTTGTGTAAATAATTTTGATGTTTTAGGTGGTGTATGTGTAATTATCCAAAAGACAGGGGTGATATCTGTAAACAACATGTTAGGGAGTATAAATGTAATTATCCCTAAATAAGAATTAGTTATAAGAGCAAAATTCTATCAAAGCAGAAAAGTATTCGGTATTTCTAATTTGTCTGAATTACTTAGAGAATGAATAATATATTTTAAAATATAAATAGGCAAATAAATTTTACGTTCATTTGCTAGGACCGATTTTAAATGTTTTTCTTATAAAAATTGCCAATTTTATTATAGAAATCCATTGAAAAACTTAAAATGAGTTAATTCGGACTAATTGAATTTATTTAATATTAATATTAGATAATTTTCTTTAGATTGTACTTTTATACTTTTTTCCCCATAATATGATGGAGGTAAATAATACTAATAAGTGCAATTTAGTTTAAATTGCAATGTCAATATATTCTATTTAAAAGAAAAAAAGCAGTAACAATTTGATCAAAGTAAATAAAGTACAATGAGAACATACTAAAGAATATGAAATACAGATATGCAATTGTAACCACACACACCATGTAAACACCAACCCGAAATAAATAATATTGTATATAAGAATGAGGTTTAGATTTGTAAAAGGTAGTAAATACAATTAACATAATTATAGGCTCTCATGATTAACAAAAGTAAATTAAGTATTAAGAATAAAAAATACTGGCAAATAAAATGACTACTTTTCATATATTAAGTTGGCATTGCGTTTGAAAATTTAATATCCAACAATCTCTTATTATTTAATTTTTCAATATTAGATAATCTTGTTGCCATAAAAGTTTAAGTTTTTAAATGCAAATAATAACATGTTATGCAATAATGTTTCGAATTTAAAAGTTAATGAAGAATGTAAATAATATTTTGACAAACTTTAAAAATTGATAGTAAAATATAATTAGAATAATTAAAGGACATTTCAATACAAATTAATACTGATATTATGGATATGTGTAATTAGATTAAAATTTTACAAAAAGTAGTTAATAAATAATTAGCTTAAAATCATTACACATCAATAAATTTTTAAGAAAAAGAATTTAGGATATGGTAGTAAAATAAATAAATATTAACATTCACAAAAATAATATAACAAACAAAAAATAAAATTAAAAAAATAGCAAATAGACATTGAAAAAAAAAAACTACTATTAAAACATGATCGATGTTATTAAACTGGGATTTCTTATAAAAAATCTAAAAATAAGGGACTTCGTTAATTTTATTTTAATATTGGATCTTTTATATATTATATATTTTTGCATTAATTTATTCCAATACAAAAGTATTAAACATAATAATTATTAAATATGAAATGCAAACATTCAATTTTAAGGAATTAATCTTTTATT
Source organism: Sesamum alatum (assembly GCA_034509735.1). Taxonomy (NCBI): domain Eukaryota; kingdom Viridiplantae; phylum Streptophyta; class Magnoliopsida; order Lamiales; family Pedaliaceae; genus Sesamum; species Sesamum alatum. Next base: position 11,643,911 of record JACGWO010000007.1, on the reverse strand, counting down.
TAATATTATGAATTAATTTTAGAAGTGAGTTATAAATATCAAATTAAATTGTTTCCTCATCAATTAAAACAATTATTATCGATATTTTTGAAGATATAATTATATACTAATGATTCGATAATACAAAAATAAATAAAATTATGAGTTTAATATCTTTGGTAACTAATAAATTATATATTCACATCTAAAAATATGTTTCTTTTTATAAAACATAAACATTGTTTTAATTAGTATATTTCATATTTTTTTGTTTACAAATAATTGTCAGTTATTGTATTAGAATATTGAATACTAGTAGAAAAACTCAAATGTTTACTTAAATAATGCCCGACTAAGTAATATGATTGTTCATTGATGCATTATAAGTAAATTTGCATGATTGAAAAAAAATTCCCATTAATTAAACATCGCAACTTAGTTTATATTTTCCTATAGTATAACAATGAAATCAAATCACATAGCAAAATAAATATAAAACATGCTAAGATATTGCGAATTGTAAATTGTAAATTGTAGTAGTGTTACATCATTTAAAGTATTTGAGAAAACCAATATTATCCTTGTGCAAGTTTGAAGAATAAATTAAGAAGGGTAAGTTTAGATTATAGTTTGGAGTGAAGTTCAATTTATAAACAAGCCAAAGGTAGATGCACTCGAAAGTGCTCTTTTTGATGCGCATCCACAGGGGGGTAAAATAAAAATTGACCCTAATTTGATATAAATTAGTGGTGAGTATCTCCTTGTTAAATTTAGGTGCATCTTCACGAGCAAAGCTCTTGTAGCACTAATTCCAGGCATCTGACAGGTCTCTTGCATCAGTTATCTATAATCCTGACTGCACCTTCTAGCTGCCCTTCTCGCAATGGGGATGGGTTTGTGTCGTTCCAACCACTACCTGACCTAGAGAGCAGACGAGGTGATCTCTACTATCACTTATAGACTTCACAAAATTCAATGAAAAATAGTAGCTCAAATCAAGAATTTAGAGCCCAAAAGGAGACCAAAAGCTAAGATAAGGGAGGTAAGCATCTTTCTCACCATCATATTCTGACCAAAGGAAGGAATATGGTGAGGTGCTACCGTGCTACTGATGTGACTCCTTACTGTTGCTTTCCCATCACCTGTTTCGATAGGCGATAAAGAAATGGGTCCACGGATCCTACTTTGGAAACCCATTGTGGATCTCAATGTTCTCAATGATTTTTCAAGTATGTGTTGGAAGAAGAAACAAAAGGAGATCTATTATGAAAAAACAAGTATGGTTGTGAATTTTGCAAGTGCTACTCTTAGGCTCATCTTTTCATTAACTCTAAATGTCTATCATTGGGCCTTTTATTGGATAGAGGATTCTCATAATATTACCTTTTTAGTGAAAGTGTGTAAATAAAAACCTGATCCTCTGTTAACGTACAAATGTTTATAACTCGGTCTGTTCAATGACCATTTGGTATTTCCAAAAATCAGTAAAGTTACAATTAAGCTGCCATGTACTTGCACTTTATTTGATTTATAAATTTTTCAAGTGGAATTATGCTAAGTTGCAGACTATTACAAGCCAATATTTTCTAGAGTTACTATTACTGGTATTCCCTATGTTTTCTTTAGTTGAAGTTGAAACCATTTATAGCTTCTATTGGAGATTTATGAGTTCAGGAAAGGATTCTATTCAATTTTGTCTAAATTACTTTTATGTGTCAAGCTGTTCCACTTACTAAAGCTCATACTCTGTGGAAATTTGCAGAGCCATATGGGTGATATGTTTGCACTCCATGCCACCATAATGGCCAACACTCTGGCAATTCCCATTATAGTCTTCACAAGAACTGGTTCCATGGCCATAACTTTGAGTCATTACCGGCCATCCTCGACAATATTTGCTTTCACAAATGTGTAAGTATTTATGCTATCAGCCTTTCAGTTGTGATATAATTAGCTCTATAATGTGTTGTTTACATTTGTGCTGGTGTATGCATATATTTGTATTTTGATATTTAAACCGGCTTTTGCTCACAGAGAAAGGGTGAAGCAGCGTCTGATCCTTTACCATGGAGTGATGCCTATTTATATGAAGTTTACAGATGACGTGGAGGAGACTTTTTCACAAGCTTTGAAGCTTTTATTGGTAAATGATTTCTGTGATTTTCCCAGGCTAGCTTGTTTTGCTTTTCTATGGTAAACATTAGAATTTTTTTATTCTTCAGTGTAAGGGTCTGGTGACAGAAGGGCAGTATGTCACTCTAGTCCAAAGTGGAGCGCAGCCCATTTGGCGTCGAGAATCGACTCACCATATTCAGGTTCGCAAAGTGCAGAGCTGATTGATGTAACTAGAAAAGCTTCTTGTGTATAGAAAAATAATTGAATAATTTTATGACTCGAACTCAAACTGAAACAAGTAAATAGAATTTACATTTTCTTTTAATCGAGGAATCCAATAAGTTCTGGATTAATGTTAGGTACAGTTGAGAGAGGGGACATAGAGACTTACAGATTAGAAGTTCAAGAGGGCTAAAAATCCACATTTAAACTTAGCATTATTCTGGTTGGTTGGTTTATTTTGAATAGGAAATGAAATCAAATGGAAAACCTTGTACATTTATATCTGTTGACATAGTCTATAACAATTGGTATTTTGCAAAGAATTTCTTTACATTGACTTAATTTCACAAACTTGCCGAGGATAAATGATAGATATAAAAAACTGATAAAGAGTGGTCTGTGCTTGTTATGTGTGGCTATTCTTCATATTTTATGTTTGTTAAGTACTTGAACTTGCTGTATGAAAGGTGAACTCGAACAATTTGGGAACTTTAACATGTAATTAAGTTACTGGAGCGAACTTCAAGAGAGTGATAAACTACCATGTTTCATGTTTAATCATAAGCAACTACATCTAGTTTTGGTGTTTACCTATGATATTTTTTTATTGCTTGCTTCCTCATCCCATATCGAATTTTCCACTTTGAATTTCTATATTGGAGTTCCCATTTACAATTTGCAGTATTGCAATTTTATCTTAAGAAGTACTCGAGTTTTAGGGCCATCTTGCTAATCTTATAGAAACCAAAGAATAAGATTTTTGTCTCCTCCTCAAATTTTGTAAGGTGTTTCATAGAAATTGTTGCTAGATGCTTGGTAGAAATTATAGGAGAAATGAAACTTAAAGAAACTAGATTCTATAACCTCGCAAAAATATTTCAAAACTTATTAGGAACTCAATTTCTTCTATCTTTTCTGTGCTCAAGAATAAATGTTGAGTTCACTCCCACTTATAAGGTAATAAACAACTACGTTTACATAATATGAACTCTAGAATACTTTTTATGATAAATTTACTACATTGTTCATTTAAGATTTTTCGAACATGAAACACACTTTTGGCATTAGTTGTAAATTAGACTTAATTTATGTGATACTTATAATGAACCTAATTAATAAGTGTCAAAAAGGACATACTTGAACTTTTTTTTTATCTAATTTTAATAGTATAGGTCAAATGAAATCTATTTCATGTAAACCAGACTTCCAGAACTTCTAAGTCATGAGCATATATGGTGCTTTCATATAGGAATATTGTAATGGTTCACAGTGAGTATTTTGCATGACTGTGCATTTTATGATTCTCTTTTTTTGTTATATTCCTATTATAAATTTAGAGACAAAGAGAATAATGAATTCAAAACAGAAATGAAAAGGACTATAGGAGGTTCGGTACTGATAATCCCTTGCCCGAGTGGTGAGATTGAGGTCCCATAACTAAGAGGTCGTGGGTTCGAGTACTACGAATGTAGGGAGTTGTTTAGTTTATAGGATCATGTTTGTATTATTGCTTTGGTTGCTTTAGTGTTGGTACTGGTAAATCTAGAGATGCTGTATTTTCAAATTAATAGTTCATCGCTCATTATTCAAAAAACTATAGGAGGTTAGGTACTAGTGATAAGGTAATCAAAATAACATAATAACTATCATAAGTTAGAGGCAAAATCTTGTTGGTACTCGAGTTTCCCCACTACTCCAAATTTCACACATAAATCTTTGCAATGAAACCTTGAATTAATACTTATTGGATGCAATTTGTTCATTTCTTTCATAAAAAATAACTATGGATACATGTTCTTTTGAATTCTAATGATTGCAATTATCCAATTAAAATTTTCATGGGTAACATTCCTTTAATTAAACATGTCATATACTTTTTATAATATATACTTAAAATTAAAACAACCATAAGAGAAAGAATATAATATTTATAGTTAAATAGAAAAGTCATAACAAAATAAATGGCACCTCAAAAATTTAATTTTTAAATAATGAGATTAAGAAAAAGGCCATAAAGAATAAAAGCAATATTGCTCTATATTTATGTGTTTTCTTGCTGCATTTTGTTTTGAGAAGACCTAATCAACAAGACGAAAAAGTCCAAAACAATTAAACAAAAAGGAAAGACCAAGAATATTTTGTTGAAAATAGCATCATGTCTAGACTTTGAGCAAGGATTTGGTATAATTTAATAAAGCAATTCTTTAAATTGCACGGCAGAAGTTATAATTTCAAGATTATTGCTCGTCCTCAAAATATACTATAATTTCCATGTCTTGTTTCATTTTGTTCTTTTATTTCTTAGTTATAGCATATTATTAATCTTAAATATGTAACATTAATAGGTTGAATTTGATTAATCAAAAGAAAATAATATAACAAATTGAGAGGCAATTAAACTTGAGTAGAGTTTAAAAGTGTATGAATGTCGTCGTCAGAAATTTAAAAGGTATGAACTCAGGTTCACTAACAGATACAAAATTAGGTATCAATATGATATTCATAACAATCACATGCCCAAATAATTCTTATTCTTAGAATTTACAATGTTTATAATGCATTATAAGCTCAAGTATTAACATGCCGTTACTATATTTAACGATTTTAAACTAAATACTAATTATTTTAAAGTTATGACTAAAATTAATTCTATATAAGATGGTTTAGAAGTGGTAAGTCTATATGATCAAAAAATATATCAACAAACTTATTTAAGTTAAGACTGGATCTCTTTTATGAGGTTTTATTCTTCTTTTAGAGTTGGAAAAATTAATTAATGTTGGGCGTATAGATTGAAATTTGAAGTATTTGTTTCTTCTAGGTGTATATTCTTCCAAAATAATTAATAATTTAACAAAATATATTGGAGACAAATGTCTTCAGTTCATCAAACATCCTTTAAAATTTAAAGAGAAAAAATTGTATTACTATGTCAAATTTAGCAATATATACAAACTCATATTTAGTTATGAAATTAATTTAAACTACTATGATTTGTTTCTCGTGCCATACAATTATTTAAAATATCTAACAGTTTATGGAATTGGTTGAATAAGTGGCTTCTTTTGATATCTCAATATCATTTTGGTAATCTTTTATTGAAAAAGTTTTAATTAGTATTGATTTATATCAAATTTATAAAAGTGAAGAAGAAAGATGATACGACAATTAGACGAAATGGCACACTTTTTAAATATTTTCCGCAAATAAAGAAAAAAAATGCAAAGAATATCATGAAACTAAACAAAGTGCAGGTACAAGCCATAAAGGTCAGACAAAAATGAAAAACACTAATGCAAATAAGGAGTTTAATTATTATATTTTATACAGCAACAATTAATTTAGTAAAATTATTGCTTAAGCTTTAAATATTCAATAATTTTGTTTCTTTAAATACTTATACAATAATTTATATTTGATTTTTTATATTCATTGTGTTGAAATCAAATTTATGAATCATGCACAATTTTAGGTAATGTATCTTATTAGTTGTACTTTTCTTTAATTAAATCAACAACAGTAGAAGGACATTTATTGGAATGCGAAAGCTATATTAAGAAAACTACTTGAAATTATAAACCAAAGACAACTAACTAGCATCAAGTTTACTATTATTTTTATTTATTGCGAATTATATTCTTCCATATGTAACAAATGTATTTTTTACTATGTTTATTATACTTTTATTTATTGTAAATTGTATTCTTGTACATGTAACACATGTATTTTGTACTAGTCTATCAAAATCGTGCTAATAAATCCCAGAGCGCTTCTGTTATCGCAGCAAATTAACGACATAGTTGTAGTATGCACTTTTCTAGGCTCTGAAAAATTCATTAAGGCAAGGCAAGTATCCTCTTGGTGTGTAGGATGATTATCGCGTGCGTCCTTGTAAGTTGGCTGAGTCGAACCTTGGGGTAATGAATTGCTCGAGCGCCGAATAAGTTGTTCAGGCCAATGGATTTTGTATGGTAATCTATTGCTCAAAGCCTCAATAAGTTCATAAGCTGGTACAGTTGAGATGTATTTGAGATAGAACACTAAAACAGGCAATTTGTGCTCTTAAAGCATACATGAATTTGGAAGAAAGTATCAGTTTTTGTCATAGAAGATCTTTCTCACTAATACAGTAGAACCAACAAATCAGGGGAAAGATCGAAGAAAACCTTCCAGAGATAGCTGCCCCATCTCTAGGATGTTGCATGGACTAATTTCATTGAGACAGGCATTTCCGAACTGTAGAATCTAAGAAGTACTTTAGTATAGGACATTTCTCTGTCTTATACGATTACCTCTCTGAGAACAAACTCTGTATGACTTCTTTGAAGGGAGTTCTGATGCTCGTCTTCTTGATTTGATTGCTTCACGGTATAGCCGTTAGACTCCATAAACCTGGTCCTCTTTGTCTTCACTGCACTTCCCTCTGAGCTTCATGCTTTTATACCACATGGCACAGGCAATATAGAGAATCAAATCGATGGCTGTCAAGCCCGCTAAGAGGAAATAGAACCTGTCCAGATGACCCTTGTTAAGGTTTCTTGGGATCCATCCGGGCATGTTATCTATCGTAGATATTTTCATCACGATAGACACCAGCAAGCTACTAACGTAATTTCCTAAAGATATCGATGTCATACAAAGTGCACTTCCGAAGCTCTTGAGTCCATCAGGTGCTTGTGCATTGAAAAATTCTAGCTGACCTACATACATGAAGACTTCGGATGCACCGATGAGAGCATATTGTGGGACTTGCCAAAAGATGCTCAATGAGCTTGAGCCTTGGCAGTGCTTGCAATCTTTCTGAGCATATTTTAGCCTATAGCACTCCACAATTCCGGCTGAGATCATGGCCATAATTGCTATAACGAGACCGATTCCCATTCTCTGAAGCTCAGTAAGCCCTTTCTTTCGGATCCTATGCACAAGGGGGTCGAGTACTCTTCGGTATAGGAATATGACAATGGCTACACTTACAATGTCAAAGCTAGACATGCTTGCTGCAGGGACACGGAAGTTTGAAATCTTGGTATTCATTGCATCCCCTTGTTCTACGAAAAGTGAGGCCATCTGAGTGAAGACTACTGAATAGAGTATGGTGCAGAGCCAAATTGGCAGCAATCTTAGTATGCATTTGACCTCTTCAACTTGAGAGATTGGACAGAGTCGCCAGGGGTTGTGCTCATTCTGCTTCAGTTGGTCGAGTTCTCTTGAAGTGACGAATGCTGCTCTGTCCAAAAATCTGCAATGGGACCGTTTAGTCTTAATCAGTGAGCGGAACTTGACTGAAGTTGTTATGGTCTCACAAATAGATTTATGAACTTGATGATATTTGGTCAGGTTATTAAAGCCCAGAATCTGAAGGTATACTTACTTGAATCCGTGAGTATGGAGCATCTTCCTAGCAGGAACAGTTGATTTTTCAGTCCCTTCAGCTTCGTATAAAATCTCTTCACCTGGTGGAATCTTTAGCCCACACTTCTTTGATGCTGCAACTATTACTTGGCAAACCCGGGCAAGCGGATTGCCAGTGGGCTTAAAGTGCCTGTATCTTTTCGTACCTCCAAGAAAGAGGACAAGCGCTGCAAAAGCGGAGGCCGTGGATGCCCAGAATCCAAGAGCCCACATCCCTTCATCCTCAAAATACCCCAATATTGTATTGGAGAAGAGTGAACCAAGGTTCAATGCCAGATAGAAGTAGCTGAAGAAGGCAACTTTGGAATAGCCCTCTTTCGGATCTTCTTCATCGAACTGATCAGCCCCAAACGTAGCAATGTTAGGTTGGTAGCCCCCGTTTCCTAACGCAACCATGTATATGGAGATGTAGAAGAGACCTATCACCCAGCTTGAATGGGATCCACATGGGGTTGTTTCATCCCCACAACCTCTAGGTTTGAGCAAGAAAATCTGTGTTGTCAATGAAAGCAATACCAGACCCTGCAACAAATTATAAGAGAAGCAATTAGTCTGCAGCCGGAACAATATCCCATACCCGTCCCCTCACTTCATGTTCATATATACAAGAAGAACGAGCCACCCCGATACTTACAATGACAAAGATGGCCTGAAAGATTGCACAAGTTTTATATCTTCCCCAATAAGAGTCACTAAGGAAAGCACCAACAAGGGAGAATATGTAGACTGTTCCGGTCCATTTGCTAACGCTGTTGGCAGCATAGGCATTGTTTTGTTGCAGAACCCTGGTCAGAAACAGCACCAAGTTCACTCCAACACCAAAAAACGCTAGAGTCGCCAGACCTTGATTTACTGCATTATTGAATAAGCATACTCTTTTAGTACAGAGAGTTGGAGCCTTAAACTATTTAAACGCATGCGCTGTCTTACTAGTCAGTAGGTAAACAATGTTATTTCATTTTGATTATGATGAATTGTGTATTATACTCAGTAATAATCTGGAAGGTCAGATTGCTTCTAGACCTTGGTACCCTGTACACCTGAACAGGGATTCACTACACATGCTGAACGAGCATGCATCACCATCGAACCTTAAATAAACAAAAACGAAATGGGGTTTCCGTTCACCGTTTGGTATTCATGTGCAACGAACAGGGCAATCTCAGCAGAGGTACCTTTACGTTACATCCAGCTTAGATACCTAGAATATAAACCGTTGTTATGCTTTCTGCGTCTTCTATGAAAGGTCCATTCCTTTCCTTGTTTCGGAAATTACTTGTATAAACCATTTCTCAAGTCATAAACTAGCTAGTTACCGCGATATTGGGTACTGTCCTAACCTGATCTGATCACAAGTACTTTGCCTGCTGGGAATGAAGTTTAGGCATTGCTTTAAAGTTGTGTGATGTTGTGGGCAAATGGTTGTTATTGGTACTTTTGCCATTGCTAGAAATGGACATGTTAGGAAGAAAGAGTATGAATATGGAGAACCTAATGTGAAATGATTGGCTTATAGGTTGCCTAAATCACTATTCAGATGGATGATTTGCACTAAGGGAGGTATGGAATAACCAACTTGGATGAAATGGATTCAAATCCTACTCTTGTTTCCACAAAATTCAAGTACACGAACACATGATGCCTTTTGCAAAATTACATCTCTTTACAGGGTGTACTTGTAGTTGCAACTACAACCACAAAGGGGGTAATTATAATTTTGCAAAAAATAGAGGTACTTGTGTATTTAGACCTAATCTCAAGAAGTGCGGACGTAACTATCCTAAATTCAATGCGAAATGGAAACCAAAAAGAAAAACGAAAGGGTTGTACTTTTCAGAAATTTAGTCCATTAATTTACTTAAAATAGAATTTTCTTTTCAAGAAATATACTAATATCTGTCTCAATTTGTATTTATAATAGTAATAGTAGTATAGAAGTACTAAACTTTTTGAGATGATATAACAGGTAACTCAATAAATGGGGTTAAAGAACTCAACTAACATACAAAATCTTTTCAAGTATGAGTTTGTATTGAGAGTAGTAAGCAAATCATGTGATTCACAAATAATGCTGGATGTCCTCATCATTCCCCTTCATATACTAGTCTACTTCAAGAATAGATGGTATATATTGGATCTACTTGACAATCATTTTCCACCCTCCAATATACCCTTTTTTTTTTTCCAAAAAAAAAAAAAAAAAAAAATCGTTACTCGAAAAACAACTAAAAATATTCTGAATGTTTGCCAATGTCTTTAGAAAACACACGAAGTTCAATTTTATTTTTATTTGTCTTGAGCTAATACAAAAATATATTAAAAGTTTCGAAAAACACACGCCTATCTCTATCTTTCTCCCTGCGTCCCGTCGTTTACCACTTGTAGTGGTTATGAAAAAGAGCAAGAAAAAGATGAAAGAGTAGCACACCAAAGAAAGAGAGATGAGAAGGAAAGGGTAAGAATTAAAAGCCATGCATCTACAATGTGTATAAAACGCTGACTAGTGATAGTCAAAATCGTCCTATGCTTCTCTCCCTACGAAAGGAGGAAGACGACAATGATGACGACGTTTATGGCTGGTCTTACTCCTTCCGTCACGCACGCATCATAAAATTTCACTCCCACCACACGGCAACAGTGGTAACGTGAACGAAATGAATGCAACTTATTTTAAAATATAAATTCCAATGAAAAACATATCAATTTGCATGTCTTTTATCGTGTGTACACTTAGAAAAATTTCAGCCCAAAGTTTCGTTTCATTTAATACTCACGCCAAAAGGAAACCAGCTAAGAAAGCAACTCCCCTTGGTAGTGGAAACCAAAAGATGACCAACTTATTACTAATTATAAGTATTTAATGTTGTTTCAAGAATGCAACCCTTTTCAGACAACATCAGTTACATGTGTGTGTGAATTAGAGAAGGGAGTTACGTACGAAGTATGATGATTCCAGCAGTCCCTTTTCCTGTCTGGTCTCGGATGGCGGGGCGGCCATGAAAGTCGACAGTTCCATCACCGGTGTAGATATCGTCTTGATCTCCCTTACACTTATGAGCCTGAAGAGATAGAGTCGTGACAAGTACATAGATGTATTAGAATCATGTGGTGCAAAATCAACGTCGTGTATGTTAATTTTGCATGCCTCATTGTTTCCTTTGCATGAGACACAAAGAAAACAATAGAGCTCGCAGATTCATGCAAGCAAATCCAGAAACTATGACTATATATACATGCACGAACGTTGAGGACTACTGACCTCTTTCGACACTTCTAAGGATCCCATTTCGGAGACGTACGATAAAATTAAGAACTTCTCTTTGTTTAGTTCTTGGAGTAGTTGATGCCAATGGATGAGAGGGATATGGAACTTCACTTAGTTGTGTGTATTTATGTATGAAAGAAGCTGAGAAGAATGGGATGTAGTGAAGAAGGTATATATAGAGGTTGAGAGGGAGAAATGGAGGGCTGAGATTTGAGAATGAATTATGGGAATGAGATGATCCAGATGGGCAATAGTAAAATGCATGTAGTTGTCCTTATTGAGATGATGATGGTTAGTGGAGAAGTCCACAAGTCATACTCAGACTCAACCATGACCTAATTTCTTTGTATTTCTATCTATATATGCAGTATTTATGCCTCCAATTTGGGGTTCTGATTTTGAGGCACCACCCCATTACTCTTTCTTCCTTTTCTTTTCTTCTTCTTCTTTTCCTCTGTTTTCCACTAATGAAAATCGAGTTTTATCGGACCTAAACTAATTATATGATAGTGTAATATGTTTATCGTGTGATCGGTGTACAGTTCAGAAAAAGTGACCAATCACATAACAAGTATAATATACGTATTTTGTGATTGATTTGGTTCGACCAAACTTTATTTGGCTAAGAATTTTCCAACAGTGTGAGAAGTGAATGGATCATTGCAGATTGCCTTGTTCAAATTATATTCATCACTTTACACTTATATATATATATATAACTTACTGTATATATAAAAGTACAAGAGTTTCTATTCATAAGTTAATAATACATTGCACTTATATATATACCTATGAGAGTGCTTATGGACTATTATGAAATGAACATGTGTATTATTTTTAGAATATATTATGTGGACACTTTTTAAAATTAGGTCTAGTTACACGAATAATTTTCATCTTTTATAAAATCACAAGTATATCTTTTAAAATTGTAGTTGTTCCTTGAAGCAAATAATTAATTACATTAACACTCTTCAGGGGTGTACTTGTAAATTTGCAAAGAGCAAAAGTACTTGTGCAATTAATCCTAATATCAGGAGTGTCAGTGTAATTTATCTTACTTTTATTTAACATCATGTTGGGCTAATGAATTTGAAGGAGGAACTTCAAATCCCTAACAATTGCTTTTTAAAAAAAAAATTGTTTTGGATAATATTATATTGCAGACTGTTCCAAACCCGTAACTCTCATTTTGAACTGGTGGGATATTAATGGATTTTAATTCTTTTTAAATGGAGTGATTCCAAAGGAGTGTTTGCACAAATTTATGTTTTAGAGAAGTCCTTTTTGTAGAAAATATCAAAATCCGACAGTGTTTGTAAAAAATGTGAAAAGCAAATAAAAGCTAAATAGGATAGTGTTCGGAGAAAAATCACTTCTAAAACAAGTTTAATTGATTAAAGACTGTTTTGTCCTTGTGTATTAACAAGATACTATTTTGCTTAATATTTGCACTTGTCTTTTGTTAATAATAATTATTTTTACTTTAAAACAATAAATTTTATTTCAATAGATCTCATATTTAAATTTGTACAAATATTTGTTATTTGTATTAATAAAATATGGAATACTAATAGAAAAATTGAATGTTTTATTCAATAATACCCACACTAAGTAATATAATTGTCCATTCGTACACAATAAATAAACTTGCGTGATTATCAAAAGATATATTTTTATTATCATAGCAATTTAATTTATATTTTTGTAAGATACAACAATAATGTCGAATAATATAAAAAATAAAATTTAAAAATATAAAAATATTAAATATGTGAAATTATAAATTTTATTAGTGTTAAGTTATTCAAATTACGTGAAAACTCTAACATCAACTTTAGATGAGTAATTTTAAAATTAAATGAAAAAGGGTGAGCTTAAATTAAAATTATTATAATGAGGGTAAAGTAGTTCAAAAAAAAGTTGAGTTTACTTATAAAAAAACTAAAACAGCTAGAAGCACTCCATAGTTTCGGCTTAAAAATGCTTTGTGTAGCAGTTTCAGAAACAGAAGTTGGCATCCCAAACATCTGAAAAGTGATCTTTTGAACCCAAAAGCGGAAAAGTACTTTTACAAAACTCTCGCAAACACTTCCTAAATTATTTCCTTAAACCTTCCTTTCAAATTCAGATTCTTTCGTTCAAATGTAATCTTACGGGTGTATAGGATGCTATCCATACTTTCTTGTTTTCCTATGCTAATATAAAAATGAAAGTCACTTTCCACTCACAATTGTCGATTTGTGACGGCATGACAATAAAATATCAATTATACCCTTAAATATTTGTACTAGTACAATTACTTATGTATTTCAAATGATTCACGCTATCTTTTAACTGTCAATATACTATCATATCTACCATTTACTATTACTCATATTAATCACTTGATCTACTTTCAATTACATATTAATAAAAAACGTACAGATAGTGCGTGCCACGACATTTAATATTAAAAAAAAGGAGGAAAAATGTACATCTTCCAAGGTGCGTGCAGTACACACAGTTCACTCCTTGTTCTTGAATTTGAATACAAATGTCCTGTCCATATTAAACACATGGAATTTTCATCTGCCTCATATCCTAGATATATATAGCAAACACTATTTAACATTATGCTAATGAATAGTATTGTAACACAATAGTGGATAATATGCTTTAATTTTACACCACTGCTACATTTTCAACACTTATCAGTAAAGTATATGCTTGACATATAATTGCAAATAATTTCATTTCTATTGGAATAACTTTAAAACTCCTCTTTGAGAATGTTGGATTAGAGACCAAATAATGCTAGATTTTGTACAAGTTGTTACAATTTTTTGGGACATATTCCATTCTACTAAATCAATTTCTTTTACACAGGTGTCATATATATTGTCTTGATGTGAATTACTTGTTTAAAAATAGATTATATATATATATATATGATTCGGGTCGAAGGTTGAGAAGACCTCGAGGTAGTCCACTCAGAGATGCTTGGGACTTGAGAAAAATGACCAAATTGTTAGGCTTGTTGGGTAATTTCAAGTAAGTTGGATATGAGAGAAGAAAAGGCTACCAAATGGATTTCAAGTGCTTAAGGCTTATTTCAAGACTAAGGAAGTGTTTGCGAGGGCTTCTGCTTTTAAAGAAGTGATTTTCGTTGAAAGAGTTGAAAGTTTTAGCAGAATTAAAAGTGGGTAGTGTTTGTAAAAAATGTGAAAAGCAGATAAAAGTTAAATTGGGTAGTGTTTGTGGAAAAAACACTTCTAAAATAAGTTTAATTGATTAACAACAATTTTGTCCTCATGTGTTAAAAAAATGCTATTTTTATTTAATATTTGCACTTATCTCTTGATTACAATAATTATTTAATCTTAAAAAAATTATTTCAATTAGGATATCTCATATTTAATTTTTTACAAAATGATTATCGTTTATATTATTAAAACATTCAATACTTTTAGAAAAATTGGATGTTTAATTCAATAATTTTCCCATGATATAATATAATTGTTCATTCATGCACAATAAATAAACTTGTACTATTGACCAAAAAATTAAATTTTTAATTAATCATAGCAATTTAATTTATATTTTTCTATGATTTAGGAATAATCTCATATAATATAGAAAATAAAATATAAACTTTTTAAAATATTAAATATATAAAATTATAAATTTTGTTAGTAATAAATTATTCAAATTATTTGAAAATTCTAACTTCAACTTTAGATGAGCAATTTTAAAAATAAATTAAAAAGGGTAAAATTGAATTGAAATTATTATAATGAGGGTAAAATAGTCTAAAAGGGAGTTGAATTTATTTACAAAAAAGCCAAAGCAGCTAGAAGCACCCCCAATGTGCTTCTTGTTTTTGGCTTAAAAGTGTTTTTCGTAGCAGTTCCAAAAGCAAAAGTTGGCATCCCAAACACCTCAAAATAATTTCTTTTTTCAGCATCCACAAGCTGAAAAGCGCTTTTTCAAAGCTCGCAGAAACACACTCTAAAAGTGTAATCAGGAGAAGCAGTTGGATTGTTGGAGTTAATCCTCTACTTATGGTAACATGATTATTGTTTTTTGTCAAAAACATCTTAATGTAAGGATTAGATATATTTTGCACCCCTAAACTATGCATGATGTTGCATTTACTCTAAACTAAAATGTATCATGACCCAATTTTCTTATAATGAAAATGCCCTTATTATTTACACCCCAAAAAATATATATGTTTATTACAATCATTTCCAAAAAAATTAATTTGAATTATTATAAAAAATTTATTTAAATTAAATATTACTCAAAATCTATGATTTTTATAATTAGTATAGAATCTGTATAAACTCTATAACTTTACGATCCTTCTAATTTTTACATAAATTTTCAAAAATGTAAGTAACTTTTGCTTTGTGTTATATATATATTGAACTTTTAAAAAAAATAAATCAATACACATTTTAAAATATTATATCGAATATATATATGTAATGTAAAACTATGCAAATCTATACATATAATTAACTATCTATAATATTCTATAAGTTTTTGACAAATGATATGATATATTTTCGCGTAAATTACACAATTACACCCCTTGAGGTTAGACCAAATCACACAAACACCCCTTGTGATTTTCATAATTACAGTGGGTGTTAGTGTAATGTATTTCAGGAGGTATTTGTGTAAGTTTTGCCTTAAAATAGGGGGTGTAGTTGTAATTAAAACTCTAACCTCAGGGATTGTAGTTGTAATTTGCAATGGAGAGGAGGTGCTTGTGTATTTTGGCCTAGTCTCAAGGGTGTCAATGTAATTTACCCTATATTTTTAATTATGTGTAAATGTAATTGAATATATAATATATAAGTTATTTTTTTATAAAATTATATGCATTATGTATATAGTTACATCACAATTTACACATATTTACGTGTATTTTTGACATAGATAATTTACTTTGTATAACATATTTTCATGTATTGAGCTGGTAAATATTTTATGTATTATATGATTTATAAAAAGCTATAACTTTTAAACATATTTTAAAAATAAAATTTGAGTAGAATTTAAAATCAATAAAAGTAGTTTTGGGGGAGATTTTTTAATAAAAACATATTTTAGGGAGAAAAATAAAAAGTATAGGGGTAAGTGACAAGGGCAATTTTGTCTTGCCAATGCCAAATTATTTTGTTAGGGGGTTATTGTTACCTTTCATACTTTAGGAGAGTAAGTGCAATTACATGCATAGTTCATCAGTGCAAAATGTATTTAATCCTAAAATAAATTTCTTATTACTTTTGTAGCTTAAATCTTATTTTTTTTCATTAAAAGATATTTTTCTTATTGTTTGCTTTTTCCATGGTTTAAAATCAGAGAAAATTATTTTAGTTCACAGGCAATTCTGAAATTTTTATACTATCTTGTTATATGGATGAAAACATATAACTTTCTTTGAATGTTCTGCGCATTTAATTATGTATGGAAAATAGTTTTTCAATGTAAAATTAGTGCAATTGAGTGTATTTAATATGCCAGTAATTACTGTTAAAACAAATGTATATAGTGAAATATTAGGATTCACTACACTTACAATCTAATGATATTCCTATTTTGTTAGATATTTTGAAAATCAGACATACCTTTTGAGGGAGAGCTAGATATAGAAGGAGAAATTCGGTACCACCCATGTGAATTTGTACTCATATCAATTGTGAATAATTGGATATTAACACATAAAGATGATATCATGTATGATTTAACGACTGATAGTTTATATGAATACAAACTCACGTGGACAACATCACCAAGCCAAATAGAAGGTTTGGCGAAATTTGAGAGTGTGAAACATTACAAAATGGATTCACCACGCACTTTGCCATGAGATTCAAGATAGTGGAAAATGAATGTTTGGAAGTCATAAAGTAGAAATAAGAAACTAAAATTTTTCTAACTTTATGCAACTATAGATTAAGAAATTAGAAGACTCAACAAAAAACAAAATGCCACTTGAATGGTTGAGATTAAGAATAATTAACATATATGTGGGAGGCAATTATGAACTTGAAGATGAAGGCATCATTGTTTTTGGGAATAAACTTTGGTCCTCTTATATTGAAGTTCACTCGAAAAGATAGGCTTTTAATTGAAATGACTAATATGACATCTCGTCAGTATATTCCTTAATATAGGAGATAATTTTGTATTAGTGCTATGTAATATATATTTTAAAGTATGTATTTTGATTTTTTTTTAGTATTATTATGATATGACAATGTATATCCATCTCTTTATATAGCATGATTAATTGTGAATATTATGCAATTAAGTGGGAGTGTTTAGGTTGGAAGAATTTATGTTGCTCCCATCAAGAATTTACTAAATTTTGTATATTGAAATTAAATTTATGATGAACATAGCATTTGGATGATAGATTATGATTGGGAACTATGTGAACTTTCGAGTCTATGCCTTATCTTTGTTTATCATAGGTGTCAATTTTAGGTACAAACTTACATGTGTGTATTATTAAATGACCACTAACAAAAATAAGGATCTTTAGAAACATGGCGACCACGGCATCAACATCCATCATTGATGGCCTTAATAAAGTGATAAGTTGATGGCAAGAATTATAATACTTGACGTTATAAAAGATTTGATATGTGCTGGATGAATGCGATGTTTTGGAGGGCATCAACTAGACAAGCCAAACCTTGGTGTTGGCAACACTACAAAGTTGTGAAAGGATCGAAAATCCTACCAAGCATGGAAGAAAAAGGATTCCACTGCTCGTGCAATTCTAGTTAGCTCTGTGATTGATGACTTCATCACGAGTTTGGGCAACACTCGGCTACTCATGATATCTGTGTGTAGCTCATTCAAAAGTATGACAGTTCAATTGTAACCCGATCGAGGCAATTGATTACCACATTTTGATACCTACAAGAATGCAAGTGGATCACAACATCAGACAATATCTAAGGACTATGTCAAACATGATAAGAGAATTGAAGACAACTAGCCATGCTCTCTTTGATGAGTAGCAAGTTCAGACATGATATGATCCTTTTCTTACATGGCAGCATATGAAAGTCAATCTGACTCATAATGATAACATTTAAAACTTTCTCTAATGCTGCTCTCCGTGTTAAGCCTGAGGTTGAGCAGCTTGGTGCTGCAAAATTCTTAACTGCTGCTTTTGTGGCTGAGTCTAGTTTTCGAAAAGGCTTCAAGCTTTATGCATAAGAGGAATTGGAAGAAAAAAAAAACAAAGAAAGAAAGAAAGGCCAAGGACAAGGTGATTGGAGAAAAGGTTTGAGAAAAACAATCCCAACCCCAAACGAAAAAAAATCATAAGAATTCAGAAAGAAAATATAAAACATGATGAGGTCTATAAGCCAGCCTTTGGCTTCACTCGTGAGTACCCTGAACCGAAAACAGTATCTCTTGACAACACTTTTCTTTTTTTGTTCTTTTGGAGAAAATCATAATATTGCCTTGACAAAACTTTCTTGAGTACCGTGTATGTCCTAGTATTGCTTTATTAACTGATTTATATCCTATGTGGATTGTGGACCCAAGAGCAGCATAACCAGTGATCATGAAGAGTTTGTGGATCTTTATTGAGTTTTCTGTCGCACAAGGAAGATATATGTAAGCAATGTTGAAGGGATTAACACTTGCAACTAGAGTTGAGTGGTGGCAAAACTCATATAATTCATAATCCTCTATGCAAATAATAATGTCCTCGATGCACTAGAAATTGGAACAAATTTGAATTCTATTGTTCTTTTTTCTAGGACTAGGTTTTAGTGAATTTTAAGCATGATATACTTAATATCTATTATAATAGTATGTATTATAATTGTGGATGTCTTAAGAATGGTCTTATCATATTGGACTATGATAGATAAATGTCAAACTATTATGTCCATCATTGTGTTCCTCCTTCTTCTTCCTTTTTTTTTTTTTTTTTTTTAATTTTGATCATTCTAGTAGGTTAAATGTCTGGGCATCTAGTATTGTAAATGTTGATCTTGATACTTGTCATTCTAGATTATGTCATATTGGACAAGAGAGGATGAATCCATTAGGGAGAGTAGGATTATTGGGTTTACTTTAAAGTTGATTCACCTACTTTTAAACATTGTCTGGTTCGTAAATGACACAAAAATCATTTGAAAAAAAAATCATTAGGAAAAAATCTCTATTGCAGTTATCCACCTGACATTCGTGACCACCAAAGAAACGAGGGGAAAAAAAAGGCTACAAAGAATAACAAATGAGTTTCAAGTATTGAACAGCTTATTTCAAAAGTAAAAGTACGGTCGAAGTTAAGTAGGAGATCATTTTTTAAGCATTTGGGTTGTGGAAGTGAGCTATTCTCATTTGGTGGTGGATTTTGATCATTTGTAGTATAGAAACAAGAAGAAACAATCACTAACAATAAAAATTTTGTTTTTATTTCAAAGTTCATCTTATTAGGAAACGTCGCTTATTTAATTAGAGAATGGAATGCGTATATATAGGAATACATATGTTATCAAAATTTTACTAAATATACACTAAGACACATATACATCTATGTACATGTACATAAATACCTATGTACATACCCAATTTTTCAAAATAGGTGAATGTTTACTTAATCGTTAAGTGAAAAGTCATTTTTAAAAAGATCAACTTTATATATGGTTGTTTCTCATACCGCAACAAGCATTATATGCAGTAAAATTATATAACATTCGAATAATACTCTAACTCCAATAACAACATGCAACACAAACATATACAAAACTTTTATATTTTCGATAAAATTTTCATATATACCCATAAAAATTGGATACCTAAAAAATAAAACGAAAAGAATAAGAACTTACTTTTCTTTAAAACATAAATAAATAAATTAGACTATGGTTGATTTGTTTCTTCTATCACATTGTAATTTGACCTACCTTTAGCACTCCACACATACCAAACTAATAGCACTTTAATTTGTAGTCCAAAACACTTCACCTCTTCATTTGATGTATTGGGTGTTTGTTATCATCATCATCAAACAAATGCTTTCCCAAAAAAGGATCAAATACCAACAAAATGTCCCTATTTTATGCTAAAACATTGCCACTTGCCTTCACCTAATTAACATTTCTTTCTCTTTTGTTCTCATTTCATATCTTTTGGCCATAAAAAAGTAGCAAAGCCATCTTCTTGCTTGTTTCCATCACTTATTCAAAAACAACAAACTTGCTCACATCATTGGTGGGATCATTAACCCTTTTTCTTTTCCATCACATAAAATGAACTAATTAATAATATTACTTAATTAATAAACTTGTGCTTTATTTTTTATTCCTATATATACATACATTATATGATCATGTAATTACTTGTATGAATTAATTTTTACACACTCGATATATGATTAATTCTGCATTTTACCCTCCCGTGGAAGCACATGTATGCATAAAATTCTCCCTAAAGAAAACAACAATACGTCACTTGAACTTTTGAAAAAGAAGCTCTCTATCTCACACGTTAGGGAGTTGCAATTACCTTTTCCGTTTCTTTTAAGATAGTATCTGGATGGAAGAATTTGGATTTGATCAAATGATTTAAAGAAAGGACTTCAAATTATTTCGTACACGAAGAATTTCAATCCATCATTAGCCACAAAACATACTTCAAAATTTGAGTTGAATCTGAAATTGTTTAAATTTATAATTACCCAAACAAATTTAAATATTTGTTATTAGGGATTTTAGATATTCCAAATTTTAAAGAATTCGTAATTTTAAATCAATCAATATCTAAATGCAGTCTAAATGTAGGGGTAGCACAAATTGCCCTTTATTTTCTTCAAGGGGTTATTTTCGCTGAGTCGTCTGTTGCATTTAACCCATAGATAAACAGACACAAACACAATAAAATAAATCTTATCTTTAAACAGTGCACGCGATACATAAATTATCAAAATCACTACTATATACAATTTTTATCACATAATGAGAGTATTTGTACTAATCAACCATCTCATATAAAAGTTTAAATTATTAGAGAAGAGAATCATTTAATATAACACACTCACTCCCCTCACGTGCAAATCTTGCACGTAAAACATGTAAAACAATTCTTTTATAAATAAATAACAACAAGATTCAAACGCAAAAACTCTTATTCGAATCTATTCTAATACAATGTTAAACAACCAACTCATTGAAAAAAATTAAATTATTATAGGAAAGAATCATTTAATATAAGAATCTATTATACCATCCATATTTGAAAGAAAAGTTGGTTAATTTCTGCCATCCACATAAAAGTTTGATTTAGTTTGAAATAGAAATGATTGGTTTTTGGAGTGGGAAGTCAGATCCCACTAAAATTGAAGCAATGGGGTTTAGTTTTGTTCCATACAAGAAAGAAAATAAGGAGCAGTCACATAAGGAACTAACTTAAATACGTCATATAATAATAATAATAAATAATAAATAATAAATAAATAATGGGTGATTTGATGAGGCAGACAATGAATGACCTGTTCTTCTCCATCTCCATAGCCACACACCCAAACCCTTATTGGCTGCCCTCCTAACCTTCTTCGTCATTCAGTTAGGTCATTAATTTAATTCTAATCCTAATTGTATATGCTATATTATTAATTGCAAAATAATATATATATATATATATATATACTAGTGGTCGTTGCACACGGTTCCACGAGCATATAAAAAATAAATGTCATGTGAAATGAAGAGAGAAGAAATTTATGAAAAAAAAAAACAAACAATCGTAGCGTGAAGAAATAAGAAAGAAAGAAGTTGGGGAGAAAAAAAATGCAGAGTCGGTTGAGAAAAACGTGGATAGTGGATTAAAAGAAAATAAATAAATTATAATTGTGAAGTTATTAAATATAGTGAAATTACTATTATGGCCTTTTTTCTTAAAAAAAAATAAAATGAATCAAAGGGTAAATTGGGGCATTCAAAAATTAGTACGACCAAAGGGTTTTCTTTTATAGTCGACATTGCATGCAGTCCCCGTGAGCATATGAAAAATAAATATGATATGAAATGAAGAGAGAAAAAAAATATAAAAAAAAAATCAGTGTGAAGAAATAAGAAAAAAAGAAGTTGCGGAGAAAAATATTGTAGAGTCGGTTGAGAAAAATGTGGGTAGTAGGTTAAGAGAAAGATAAATAAATTGTAATTGTTGAGTTATTAAAAGATAGTAAAATTACTATTATGGCCTTTTTTCTTAAAAAATAATAAAATGAATCAAAGGGTAAATTGGGACATTCAAAAATTGGTACGATAAAAGGGTTTTCTTTTATAATAGTATAGATAATAGTATAGATATTCTGGGTAAAATTACATTTTTAGTCATGTAACTATAGGTCGTTAGCACTTTTGATTCTGCAACTTACTCCATTTACACATTTAGTCTTTTTTTTTTTGACGAATTTGGTCCTAAACATCTCACATTTGATCTTTTTTTGGCAAATTTATTCCTGTATTTATAATTTTAGTCCTACTCTCACTCGAGTAAATATCATTTTTGGTCCTATAATTATATGTCACTAGGATCAAATTTATCAACACGGGACTAAATTCGCCAAAAAAAAAGGACCAAATCTGATATGTGTTAACTAAATTTGTCAAAAAAAAAAAAAATGAACTAATTGTGTAAATAGAGTAAGTTACGGGATCAAAAGTGCTCACGACTTAAAGTCATAGGACTAAAAATGTAATTTGGCCTATATTCTATAATAATATAAAAAAGGTATTTTTTTTTACTCACAAACGATGATTTGTGACGCCACTGCAATTTTTTTTTACTAGGTCAATAATATCTTTAAATTGATTTTCTATTTTTTTTCCTTTCTTTTTTCTCTTTGTCTCGTTTTTTTTTTTTTTTTTGAAATGTGATGCATTTGTTGTTTTATATATATTATTCTTATTTATAATATATTTTAAAGAGTGAAAAGTTATTTATTATATGTGTGCATGGACGACATGTCAGAATGGTTAGTATATATATATATATACATATATTAATGGGGTAACAACATTTTACCTCCTATAAAATGATATAAGGACAAAAAATGTCTCAACAGAAGAAAAAGAAAGAGCACAACCCTTCTAAAAAAAAGAAAGAAAGAAAGAGAACAACCCCTTCCCTTAAGCTTTTAGATAAGAAGTTCACTGTCTCCCTATCATTTTTAATCTGATAATCTTTTGTTAGGATAGAATTTTCTGTTTTATATATATCTTAAAATTGATAATTGACCGTCATTGGCGGAAATAATTCAGCATATATGCGTTTGTATTAGTAAGTCGAGGCAAAATGGATATTTCGCAAGTTAAGAATCACTTGTCAATTGCATTCTTTGCAAATGAGGCGCGTAGAGAATAATTAAATTACCTCTTTTTTTAAAATCTGAGAACAGGGGTTCTTTTTTTATTTGTTCTTTTTTCCACACACTCAAAATTCAAACTCAAGACATTTAAAATAAATTTGAAGCCCAAACTATTGGACTGTCCCTGAAAACTCAGGAGGGATAAGTTTTCATTCCTCTTAGTATATTATGGGTTTTTTTTTTTTTCTTTTTTGCCTTTTCTAACTTTAACAGAGAATTCTTGAATTTGAATACTTTTGTCTACATACAAGATTTTGTAGTAAATTAATTTTTCATGTATATTAAAATTTCTAAGGTGAAGTAGAATTTTTAAAATGGTTATATTGTCCATATATTAGAAAAGCGTATTAACACAAGTGTAGTAGGTCTTTTTGCTATGCTTTTGTTAGGGCAAAATATCTTTTTGGTACCATTAAAAAGGATCATTATCGTTTTTGGTATTACAACTGTAGCAAGTATTATTTTTTGTGCCATTGAACACGAAAACACGTCTTTGTTGTCCCAAGTTAAAGGCAGAGGCCAGGTGTTATGCACATGCCCGTTAACACTGTTAACTTCTTTTGGCTCAGTGAAGCCCTATTTAATAAGACTAAAAAGATAAGGAAAAATACTTTTTTGATACCATTAAGAGGAAAAAAATAATATTTTAACTAACTTTGACGATAAACTATAAGATTTTTTTTTCTTTTTAAAAAAATGAAAAGAGAATTTTATTTTAATATATATAATAAAAATAACTTTAAAATTATAATTATTTGTATTTCAAATATGTTCTAGGATCTATTTTACTCTTTTTGAAAATTTTTAAGAACTTTGACCACAAAATGTAACAAAAAAGATTATTTTTCAAAATAAAAACATTAGATAAATTTTATTTTTATATAAATAATGAATTAATTTAAATTATATTTATTTATAATTGAGATAAAGTCTAGCATCTTTTTATTATTTTTTGAAATTAAATTATTATTTGATCTAAAAGTATTTTAATAAACTTTTAAGAAAATATATTAGAGAAATTTTATTTTAATATATGTCATAAAATAAATTTAAAATTACAATTATTTTATTTTAGATCAATTCTAGGATCTTTTTATTATTTTTGAAAATGAATTATTATTTGGTCTGAAAATATTTTAATATTTGGCAACAAACCATGATAAATAATTTATTTTAAAAATAAAAGTATTAGATAAATATATTTTATTAGAAATAATAATTAATTTAAATAATAATTATCTATTTTAAGATATATTCGAACATCTTTTTATCATTTTTTGAAATTGAATTATTGGTCTAAAATTATTTTAATACTTTTATTCCAAAACTAAATTTTATTTCTTATAATTTGTACTCAAATATTAAAATATTTTTAGACCAAATAATGATTAAATTTTTAAAAATAGTAAAAAAAGATCCTAAAAATTATCTAAAATACAAATAATTTTAATTTTAAAACTATTTTATTATATATATTAAAATAAAATTTTCCTCACATTTTCATTTTGTAAAAAGAAAAAAAAAATCTTATAATCTATGGTCAAAGTTGGTCAAAATATTTTTTTCCCTCTTAATGGTACCAAAAAAAATATTTTTCCCTATTTTTGAGTACCACTAAACATGGTGCCTCACGTAAACCAACAGAATTCCATAAAAATACAAGCACACATATTAGTACATATATGTCATCCAAAAAAACAATGATTATCCCTTATATTCAAATTAATGAATATGATTCAAAATCATAATGAATTAGTACTATCAACCATAATGCGAAAATTTTAGTCATAGTTAATCAATATTTGTCACGGCCTTAACTATAACCGAACACAATTTTAGTTATAACTAATGCTCTAAGCCCGTTTGCTAAAACAAAACAACCGTAGTCGCTGTAAATCGTGGTTTATTGCAACTCATCACGTTTTTTACTTTTTACTGTAATACTAATCATGGGTAAATTACAGCTATTTTTCCTGAGATTTGATATAATTACAAATACCCCCTCGTTATTTGAAAAATTATAAATACTCCCCTGAGGTTTATAACAATCTAACAAATAACTCATTTCCTTCCATTTTTATGAGCGAACTAACCAAAATGCCCTTATGCACTGATTTTTTTTATTTAATTCTTTAAAAAAATTTGAACTACAATGCGCTGGGAGAGGTTTCTTAAGTTCTTTACACAGAGGAGCAATAATGCAATCTATCTCGGTTGATTTTTCTACAATTTTAATAAAAAGTTCAAGGGCAAAATGGTCAATTTTAGCTCTTTGATTAAAAATTACAAATTTAAGGGAATTATTTGTAATTTTTTAAATAATGAAGGAGTATTTATAATTACACCAAATTTCAGGAAATGTGACTGTAATTTACCCTGCTAATCATAACAGAAGATCATACTTCCCGTCGTCCACGTATACATTCAGATCTGATATGATTTTAACATAATTATCAAAAAAAAAAAAAAAAAAAAAAAACGATTTGATAGTGAAGACAAGTATAGATGTTATAAGGCAAACATCAGGAAAAATGTGAGTATTGAATAATGAAACGCAGTTATCAAAAAACGAATGGTGATATGTTAAGGTGAGAAGATGGATATGATCATGTGTATGTTTGATGAGGAATGTGACGTGGATTAAATCTGTGGTGTCAACCACCAACAACACACACTCACCACTCATTGGTACTATTATTTTTTGGTAATTTACCACCACTAACTTTTTCTTTTTCTTTTTTTTCCTTTTTATAATTAAAAAAAACAAAGGCCATTGCATTTATCATCATTAATCTATACTAAAATAAAAAAATAAATAAATAATTTTACTCACATACGACAATTTGTGATACCACTACACCTATTTTTTAAGGGTAAATTACAGCTATCTCATCTGAGGTTTGGCATAATTACAAATACCCTCTCATTGTTTGAGGAATTATAAATACCCCCTGAGGTTTGTAACTGTCTAATAGATAACCCATTTCCATACATTTTTATGTGTAAACTGACCAAAATGCCCTTATGCACTGAATTATTTTTTATTTAATTCATAAAATTTTTTAGACTATAATGCGTTGTGAGATGTTTCTTAAGTTTTTTACATAGATGAGCAATAATACAATTTACCTCAGCTGATTTTTCTACAATTTTAATAAAAAAATAAAGGGCAATATGATCAATTTCAGACATTTGGTTAAAAATTACAAACCTCAGGGGGGTACTTGTAATTTTTCAAACAACGAGGGAGTATTTGTAATTACGTCAAACCTCAGGGGAGATAGATGTAGTTTACCCATTTTTTAATTATGTTTTAAATGTGACGAGTTGGTTTATATATTTTATGCTTATATATTATATAGAAGATTATTTACTATATGCACGCATAGCGTGACGTGCCACGATGGCTAGTATTAAAAAAATATCCTCATTTATAATTGGAGGTTTGTGACACCGCAACACCAAATTTGAACTACTAGTTATATCCTTGAATGTTTGTCAATATAATTATTTATTTATTTATATTAATATAAAAAAAAAAGTCACTCTCACTCACAATTGGTGATTTGTGACACTATAGCACCATATTTTAAACTACCAATTATATCATTAAATGTTTGTATCAATATAATTATTTATTTATTGGTCCATGTCATATTTTATCTACATTATTATAAAAAAGAAAGCCACTCCTCACTCACAATTGATTGTTTGTAACACCGCAGTATCAAATTTTAAACTCCCACTTACATTCTTAAATATTTGTATCAGTATAATTAATTATTTATTTCAAATGATCCATGTCATATTTTAACTGTCAATAATCTTAAACTTTCACCGATGTTCATTACTTGCTGAACTTTTAATTATATATTAATTTTTATTTTTAACATTTGTCTTGTTTCTATTAATAATGTGCCCAAGCATTGCGTCCTAGGGTGGCTAGTAGTATAATATCACTTGTCATTGAATGTTGTTCGGTTAATTTATTTGGTAATAATAATTAGGGTAAATTACATCAATACTTTTTGTCTTTTGCAAAATTATAAATACATCATCTAAATGGCGTTGATGTAATTTACTTTTGGAAATATGTTTATAAACTTTTTTTCCCTGAATAAGAGGTGTATTTGTAATTACAACTACATACAAACTTTTCTGAACATTAGCATGTGAAGATATATAAGGGTAGTTTGGTGAGAAAAAAGATTTGTTTTGACTTGCAATAAGTCAGTATTAAGTCAATGGGGGCTAAATATGTTTTTTCATTCAATGCTTTACTAATATCAACAAATTCAGTGAATTTTGACTAACAAATGATCTATTTGTTATACGAAAACAAACATCAGGGGTATTAAATAATTTTACCAAATTACAGGAGATTTACGTGTAATTACACCAACCTCTAGGAGTGGGTGGTGTGATTATCCATAAACGTTATTAGTTATCACCACGTTCAAGTTTACAATAAGCTATACCTAATTTATTGTGGATTAGTGCTCCAAAATTGCGCGTGCTTATATCTTTGATCAGCAATTCCATTTATGGATACTGCAGATTTTGAACTATAGAGGATACATTCCGTACCCTAATTAATTTTATTCATACTTTGATCGTAATCACAACTTAATTTTATTATCTTGTTGTGATGGATACACATTAATTATTTAATGTGCTGTCTCTTAGCACTCCTGAAGAGGGAGGAACACAGTCATAGGTTAAATTAAATGTTTTAAAACTGGTATCATTCATCGAATCGAAAAATTGATTGAGTCAAGGATCATTCGTTCAATCGTCCGGTGAATCGTAGTTGAATCAATGATGTTATAATAAAAATTAATACGTAAAAATATATTAAAAAAATACAAAATATAAATAAAAAAATTATGGTCAAGAATAAAATAGATAAATTGTGTGAATAACAAAAATAACGAACTATTTACCATTAGAATTAAGTTATAACTAAATTTTATTCCTAATAAATAGTTAGTATTCTACTAATTATGATTTAATTAGAAACTTAGGTAATCATAGGAGATCATAATTTAATTAGATTACGGGCTTACTGAGTTTGTTTATTTATTAATATATCATTCAAATAATTATTATAATGTAGGTGTTGGTTTGTTGGTATTTTTTTCGATTTTCATATATTGTATCAATTTTTGAAAATTTTAGTAAAGCTCATGAACTGGCCAATTCACTTAATTCGGGACCGGTTCAACTGGTTCACCGGTTCAACCGACGATTCAAACAATTTTAAAAAAGTAGAACAATTTTGAGGCTAGTTGGGTTTTATGGATTAGACCAGACCATTTATGAACCGGGTGACTATTCAACCAGTCCGACCGGCCAGTCTCATTTGGATTTTAAAAAATTGGTTACATCTGATCTTTTGTGTATTGGGTGTACGAATGATTGCTACATATCCTTTATTTTTTATAATATGGGGTATATGTCAATCATCTTACTATCGGATAGTGCTTTGTACATTGGATACGTGGATGATTGTTACATTTCTCTTATTTTTAAAAAGTGGGGGTACATGATAATCATCTAATTAGCAGGTGGTTTGTGCATTGGGTGTATGAATGCTTGCCACATACTCTTTGGGTTAATTGCAAGTTCTGTCTTGTATATATATATGGGTTTGACAATTTTGGTTCCGAGAAAAGTTTATTTGATAATTTAGCTCGCCAATTTATCAAATTTTATGGATTGAAGACTTTTTTTTGCCAAAATCTTAAAACTCGTCGAATTTTCCCACATGCACGTCACACGAGGGCATAAAAATAGGGTTTTTTAAGAATTTAATCAAAAAAAATCTTTAATCTAGAAAAATTGATAAATTGGTGGATTAAATTATCAAATCAACTTTTTATGGATCCAGAACTGCCACACCCATCTATATACAGGACGAAAATACAATTAAATCTATTTATTTTTAAAATTCAGATACTTGCAATTATGTAACTATTCAATATAGTTGATGTCACCAAAAAGTAAAATCGACTAAATTTATATTAAAAGGATGCGATACAACATGCTTGCGCTAGAGTTCGATACAAGTTATTCTCTTATCCCCTAATGAGAGAATGGGGAGGGTAATTTATACTAGTAGGAAATTATGGTATTTACAGTAGGTGAGAAATAAAGTAGTCATGACATGGTTGTGATCTGTTGACTAGGGTTATTTCAGTAATTTTGTTGCGCTATGTCGATTTAATAAGTTTGACCTTGAGATCTTTCTTTACGGGGATATTCGGCTTGCCTTATTTGATGTGATTTATTTCCGCCATCAGTAGCCCCGCAGTTCCTGAATTTCCTTTGGGATATTTAAGAATTATTTCGAACCTTTCTCTACAAGCTTGGCCTGTCATGGGGTGTTGCTAGGGTCGTGACTCTGTCCTATATTATTCTTAATGCAATAATTGTCTTGTTCAATTCTGCAAATTAATTTTCCCTTTAACTTCCTTTGCAAAAAAATCTTCATGTCTAAAAGAGATATCTTTTATTTATAAGTATCTTCCTCGCTTTTTTCTCTTATCACGTTGTTACCGTTTTCCTTATTTTTTATGGTGTTGTGCTTTATTGTCTCTATGAGTCAAGGTACTTGGGGATCGGTTAGGTACCCGTCTAGGTTAAGTCGCAATATGCCAAAAAAAATTCTTGAGGGTGATAGATTGGTGTCAAGGGGGTGACGTCGTCGTTGGCTGAGAGCGATGATGTCGTTGGTCAAGGTTTGCTTCGACCAACATCTGGCTGACGTTTGCCTCGGCCAGATTCTCCAGGCCAAATTGTGTTGCCTCATCTTAGGCCTAGTCGACGCTTTCCTCGTTCAGCCTTGCTTGGTCGGGGCGATCAGCCCCGATTGGCACCCGATCGAGTTAGTCCTCGATCGGGTCTCAATCACACATTCGGGTTTGCCTCTCAGTTGCTTTTGCCTTCTGTTCCAGGTATGGGAGAGTTGTGAATTTTCAAGGTGAGACTATTGAGGCCATCAGAAACTTGCTCGAGAGCCATTCCGATTCTCTCAAATTTTTTAGTAGGCTCAGGTCCCTCTCCAAAAAATATTTCTAACCCCGTTATGCTCAAAGTGATGAGTTGGAGTCATTTGTAGCCCCCCCAATCTAGGCTTCGTTGTCGCGTTATGGTTGTTGAAAATTGTGATAGTGTCTTGAGTTTCGAGGAGTTTAACCTTATAATAAATAAGATTGATCCATCTTCAAATCTAGAGTTCTCCCTTCCGGGCCCTTCTGGGAGCGGGGGAACGGATACGGGGCCATCTCGTGGCTCTTTACTACTTTCTCCGCATGTTTCTCCTCGAGGTTCTCTTTTCCTCCTCATCCTCTTTTGATAGATATCATCAAGTGTTCTGGTTTGTATGTTAGCTAGTTTACTCCAAACGCTTTTGTTTATTTCGAAGGATTTCTTTATCGTTTTATGGTTCTTGACTTCCCCATCTTCGACGAGTCCTTCTATACTCTTTTTTCAATTAGGAAAATAGCCGATGACTCTTTCTTCTTTATTATCCTCGAAATAGTTGCAAATTTTTGGAAGGGAGTGCTTCTTCCAAAGAGCCTTGGAAGGAGTGATTTTCCTATGCGACAAGCTTAGATTGGGGGTTGGCAACTGGTTGGTGTGAGACACCTTCTGTAATCTAGCCATGATCTTCGCATGTCCTTCGTAGGAGCAGGTTTATTCGACCAGATGCTTAATGTGAAAACTTTACTTCCATCTTGTATTTTTTATTTTGTTTGTTTGTTCCAAATCTTATTGCTATTGTTGTTGTATATTGTGACTCATCTTCTCCTCTTTTACTTTACTTTTTGTTTTAGGAAAAACAAAGTTTCGTTGCAAGGACATCCAATGCTTCAAAGCTGAACGTGAGCGTGAGCAGCGTAACTGTGATCGTGGGTTCGTCCTCCTCCTCTGTCAAGGAAGGAAAGTAAGAGGCATCACTCACAATGAAGCATCTTGGATCTCATCTTTGGAGATGTCTAAGTCAGAGTCTTCATAAACACTAACGTGGTTGCAGCTTCATCTTTTCTTTGTCCATGCTTTGTATCACTCAGACTAATCTCGATTTTCCAAAACACAACTCACCAGTTTACAACTTTGCCAGCCTTATGATTGGGACGAGTATCATTGTCCATCCGAGATAGCTTGTTGCTTGTAGGATGTTGCTTCTGGCAAGTTTGGTGAGCTTATTTAGAATTTAATCTTGATGTCTAATGCTTGATTCTTCCAAGGCACTTACGTAGTTGGAGCCTACAATAATTCCGACATCCTCTTCATTTGAAGTGTCTTTTGGATCATGAGGTTGTCCAGCGATATGATGTTTCACCTTGATTGTTTGTCTGAAAATAGGAGCAGGAGTGAGGTCTTGCTTCCTTGAGGTTAGGACAGATGAAGTGTCTAACTTTCGCTATTTTCTTTTGGCTTATTTGTCTCATCACGACCAGTTCTTTTCCTTAATTGTTGCGCATAACTGTCTCCCAGGCGATTGAACATGGATCTTTGTAGGTGGCGCCTTATGTTGCTAGATGAAGTCTCATTTGGCTTGCCCATTCATTCAAACACTGAAGTGGGAAAAATATGAGTCCTAAGTCAATTGAACACTGAAATGACTGAACAAACGTCTTTACCAAGATACCACCATTAGTGTCGGTGTTGTTGCATGTCTCAATGAAGTGGGTCATGTATTGTTTTGGGTTGCTCGTTCTATTGAATCATTGTAGTTTCGGCGATTGATATCCCATTAGCATCCTCAAAGCATCAATGGCCTTGGTATATGATTTTGAATACGTGGGAGAGCCGGTCCACCGTTTTGAGTTTTGATTGTGCTGGTGATCATCTATTGCAATTGTTGAACGGAAAAGGTAGCAATAGACGTTTCAAACTGCACAGACTTTACATGGTATGCATCTGTGGTGCTTTATCCACTTGCTTTTTATTTTTAATATGGTTTGAAAATGAGGTATGATTGTGGTTGTCATTGGGTTCTTCAACATTTGTATGCTTGCTCATCACTTGGGTGATATGGATGTTTTTATACCCGATGATCTTTTGGAAATTAGTTAAGGCTTGGGCCATTTGTGCTTGTTGTTCCTCCATTATAGTGCATTTGAGTTGATCTTGGTAGGGCTTGCTGAGTTTGGACCGTCTAAAAGGTGACCATGTAGCCAATCTTGGTAGGCGAATTGTAACCTATGTCTGAACAATTTCGAAGTTTTTTGATAAAACCTTGATGAATAAAGAAATTGAAATTCATTTCGCGCATACTTTGTTTGTGTTCACTTTATCTGCTTTATAAGTGTTTGCTACACAAACAAAGCCCACAGACTGAAATCACATCTCGTGGACTGGGACTACACTTGGAGGTAGGTCCA
Organism: Sesamum alatum; assembly: GCA_034509735.1. Classification (NCBI taxonomy): domain Eukaryota; kingdom Viridiplantae; phylum Streptophyta; class Magnoliopsida; order Lamiales; family Pedaliaceae; genus Sesamum; species Sesamum alatum. The sequence continues at coordinate 11,611,126 of JACGWO010000007.1, read as the reverse complement.
TGAAATCAGTTTTGTCGAATCAGTTTGAAAATCTCCAAGTCAAGGAATCTCGAAAATGGGTACCAAGATTCCCCTTGAGACTTGCACTAAGCATCTGTTGTCGTGTTTCATTGACGGGTGACGAGGGTCGTCTAAGTAGTGTTAGTGGGTCGGCCTGTTGGGGAGCAGCTGACTGAGGTGACTCGGGGGAATCGTCTTACGGAGGACCTTGAGTAGGGTCGGCTAGCTATGACGTGAGTTCCCGGTTCCAACGGTACAGGTCAAGTCCTTTGACTTGAGGAATTGCTGAGCTTACCTGCACATCGAGACTGTATCTTAGGTATGGTGAGAGATTGCCAAAATGCACTAGAGTAGTCATAAGCCATATCTAGTGCAACCACGGTGTACAACATGACAGTAGTTTCCAAGAAAGGATCTGTCTCCTGTCAAAAGGTGTTGACAGTTGTGTCTCACAATACTCTGTGTGTCTTGTCCCTAAAATCTATGGTCACAGTAACTGAACAGAAGGGAAGGTTTCTCTGCGGCATTTGGTAAAGGACAGACCGACACTTAGGTCCAAAATGGGTACCTACATAATCCGTGCCCTAGACACTAAGTGGTGAGACCGTAGACGGAAGGATAGATGTATTGTAGAGCCTAAATGTTCATCCCCACGCATATTCACCTAGTCTCTAGTGCCATGGACCGTTGCTAGACGACCACCCATGGTGACAGACGAATTCTAGGAATCCAACCAAGTCTAGCTGAAGGTGAACCTAAAGAGTTACACACAATCCACACACATGACGTATTTAATTTGGAATTAAATATTTGGAGAAATGGAATGATTAAATTGGATTTAATCGGGTCCTTCTTTTCTTGGGAAGAAATTAATTCCTTTTATTAGATGAAAGGAATTTATCTAATAAACTAGATTTATTGAAAATTAATTTAATGGGCTTGGAATAAATATTTATATTTGATATATTTATTTATTGCCTTTAGGATTATTTAAATGAGAATTAAATATTCCATTAAATTAATCAATGGTTGAGATTAAAGAGAGGAATCAATGGCTAGGATTGGTTTGACCAAGAAGCTAGACATTAACTAGGATTTGACCTAGTCAAATTCTATTCATAGGAGGAGTCTTCAAAGAGTAGGAATTAGAAGAGGAATAGGATTCCTCCTCTATAAATACTCTTATGTGTTCTCTTTAGAAGAGATGATGAAATTTCAAACACACACACACACACACACCACCGCCGACTCCCTCCCTCTCTCTCGGCCGAATCTCTGTCCCTCTCTTCCAAGAAACTCTTCCAAGTTCTTTTGTGTTTCACAATTGAACTTTAGGAGGGTTGATCTCTTTAATCAATAACGTTTGATCGATCCATCCTCTCCAAATATCATATACACCTGTTCTTTCGCTAGCACGAGGAGCAAGATATGTGGGCGGATTGAATGTACGAATTAGAGGGTCTCAAAGTCGAGATCTTGGAGCAAAACAGGGAACAACGCGAGTAGCGGCTTGAAGACGAAAACGACAATCAGTAGGTTTCCGATTTAATGTTTTCGTCCCTTTTTCTTTTAAACCCTATAGCCTCCATGAAACTTTTATACGCTTTTATTATTCATGAGATACACCAAACGCCCGGGAGATTCAAGGGAACACCCCTTGAATGTGTTTATTCTATATCGTTTATACATGTTTAAATTCTTGCAAACTTTAATTATACCGCGCTTTTGCATTCGCGCTATTCCCAGGCCAATCCACACGCCTCCCGTAGGCTTTCAGTGGTATCAGAGCCCGGTTCGGTGTATAAGCCTAGGATTTTATGTGCGTTTAAAGCATGAAAACGTGTATGGCATGATTTATTCAATTCTTGATGTTTTTTATTATCAAACATGTCGTTTTCTTGCTTTTAATTGTGTATGAATTTTGGTGTTGTCGGTTTCTTGTTTTCTTGGGAAACGGGGGCAAGAAAAAATAAAACAAAAGAAAACGGCATGCGGCCAGCCGACGGCTGACCGCGGACGCAGGCAGAAGAGCCTGCGCGCGCGGATCCGGCCAGCATGCGCGTAGCCGAACGCCAGGCGCGGACGCATGGCCGGGCGCGCGCGCGCGCCAGGCTAGTGCGTCGGGGCACCTGCGCTGCCAAGGAAGCCGCGCGCGCACGCGTGTATGGGGCGGCGCCACCAGGCGCGTACGCAGGCAAACAACGGTGTCTGCGCGCGCGCGCGCCCGGCAGGCGTGCCCGATACGCATGCGCGTGGCAGCCCGCCAGCGCGCGCCAACGTGCGCAGCACGACCGACTAGGCGCGCGAGCGAGCAGGCAGGGGGCCTGCGCGCGCGCCCGGTCAGTCGTGCCCTGCACGCTCAGGGACAGCAGGCCAGGCCTGCTGGCCTGTGTGCACCGGCAGAACGCCGCTGGTGGCGGCGGTTGGTTATTGTTTTACGTTTTCTTGCTATTTTATGTTTTGGATAAATTCTGAAAAATTAGTTTTATTTAATTTTGCATGTTTTTCTTAAAGAACATTATTTGGAAGGTTGTTGTATTGGATTTGGAATCCCGGGGATTACTCACCTTCAAATAATGAGGAAGGGTCTTCCTAAACGAGAATGGTTATTTCCAACGTGGTACCATATTTTTCATACATAACTCGTTTATTTATCATGAGATGATGTGATTGGATATCATGGATTATATGCATATGTTTATGTGATTGGAAATCATGTAATTATATGCATTTATTGAGAATGGATGATCACAAGCCGCAGATCGAATGTATGGTTTAATTTGTGTTGGGCCTGTGTGCCTCTTTTGCTTTCTCCTTCTCCTCTTCTAGTTGTCTTGGGATAATAAGGTATTCTATCTCCCTCCTGTTGTACTCCCCCGGGGTTTTCGTTGGGGTTTCTTTTTACATATGTAATGAGAGTAGTATAGGAGTGAGGATTTTTATTTTATGTATTTGGTGGAGATGAAAGATGGTCCACATGGAGAGCTCAGAATGGAGGATCCAAGGCGGTTCCATGGAGATTTGAAAGAGAAAAGAGACCAAGGCCCATCAGGATGTTGATCGGGTTGCTATTAAATGTAATAGTGTAGGACCAACCCTAGATTGACCATAGATCCACTGCGGGGCTCAATAGGTCGCATAGGATTCGGGCTCGTAATCATCCAACAGGGGCGTGCTAGGCTTTAATTTTACATGTGGCTTTTACGGTGAATGAATGGTTTATTTATCATATTACTGCTATGGGATGCAAACTTTAAATTACGCATTATGGATGAATGTGTATGTGTATGGGATCTCGGTCATTTACAACTCTCACTTGGTTGGACCAAAGTTCAAAATATTAGACCCTCGATAAATGGACATGGACTCTAGGAGTTCGTCTATGCCTTCCAATCCATGGCATAGTGAAGAAGCTGATTTAGGTCGATAGCGTGGTCTCACGAGTCGTGGCACGATTATCGTGCTTAAAAGAAGTTGCACTATGTCATGAACGAAAAGTAGACTACTGTTACCTGTCTCACGAGTCATGGAGGTAGCAGTAGGTCTATGATTCGGTCGATTGGGTCGGGTGTAACGCCCAAGTAACGTGATTCGCTTGGAGTCCTCGGGATCACGTGATTCGCTTGGAGTCCTCGGGATCACATGAAAGGGTGAGGCAATTACCTTGGGAATCTCGTGGAACGAGAATGGTATGGTATACCTCCCACAGGATTCTCCCCATGCGAATCGTAAAAGTGGGGTATGGGAAAAATCGTTGTGGATCCCAAGCCCACTAGGAAAGGGTATTTCCCGAAAACAACGTTTGAGAGTATTGTGTTTTCGTATAAATAGTGGGAGTATTAAATGACTAAAGTCCAAGCGTTTAATTATTTATCAAAACTTTCGTCTTTTAAAAGTCTGATGATCGTAGTTCTGTTCTTTTAAATGTAGATTTAAAAATGTCTAAGAACCCATTATCAACCATACTTGAGACCAACAAGTTTAATGGAACCAATTACAACACTGGTTGTGCAATCTGAGGATAGTTCTAGATTACGAGAACCAAGGCTACGTCATGGACGAGCCGTTCCCTAGGACCTTGCTGGAAGGATCCACGCCAAAAGAACGTGAGACGTTCGAGACTTGGCATAAGGATAACCGAAAAGTCCGTAGCATCATACTTGCCTCTAGGACAAATGAGATTCAGAAGCAGTATGAAAGGCTAGACGATGTCCCTTCCATTATGGCTCGCCTGAAGGATTGCTATGCAGTCCCGGACCGGCATACTAGGTATGTCGCGACGAAGGCGTTCTTTGGAATTAAAATGACCGAAGGATCTTCTGTACAAAAGCATGGGGTCAAGATGCTTACCTTGGTAGAAAAGCTCGAGGACCTCAAGGCAGGGCTCGATAACGAGACGTACATAGATGTGATCCTTTAGTCTCTCCCACCCTCTTTCGACCAATTCATTGTTAACTACAACATGAACACACTTGAGAAGGGTATTCATGAGTTAATCAATATGTTGGTGCAATACGAGGCAACGACCAAAAAGTCTACGCCGTCGGTATTGTTTGGAGATGCTTCAACTTCCAAGACGAAAGGCAAGGGTGTCGGACGTTGGAAAAGGAAGAAGGGAAAGGGAAAAACCGTCAAAACAGCTACCAACACTAAGAGTGTTCCCATTGCCAAAGTGGGGAAAGACAAAGGAAAGGGGAATGTTGACTCAAAGCAACAGTCAATGGCATATGACATATGTATCAATTGCCGTGAGAAAGGGCATTGAAAGAGGGATTGCCCCAAACTCCTCTCCAAACAAGGTATCTTTGTGATTGAGGTTAATATGGTTACAAACACTGCCTCTTGGGTATTAGATACCGGCTGTGGAGCTCACATTTGCAATGATTTGCAGGTGCTGAGAAGAAGCAGAAAACTGAGTTGCGGGGATATGATCCTAAAGCTTGGGAATGGCAAGGCCATCTAGGCAGAAGCAGTAGGATCCGCCACTCTAGTAGTTAGTGATCACGTTAGTATAGAATTAGAGCAAGTTTATTATGTACCTAGCATGATTAGAAACATCATTTCCAGTCCGTTGTTAGACAATAGTGGATATGAGTTTATGATCAATAAAAATTGCTTTTATTTGATGAGGTGTGGAATTGCTCATCTGCTTGGTACGCTTAATAACGGCCTCTATATCTTGCAACAAACGAACTTCGTTCTAAACGCTCAACACAAACGTAAAATAGATAATAACGGGAACGCACAACTGTGGCACGCTAGGCTAGGTCACATTTCCCAAGATAGGATGAAGAAATTGGTCGACTCAAAGAACCTAGAGGTAAGGGACTTGAGTGAACTACCAACTTGCGAATCCTATCTTAGAAGGAAAATGACCAAAAAGCCCTTTGTAAGACAAAGCAGGCTTGCCACAGGTCTGTTGGACTTGGTCCATACAGACGTATGTGGACCACTAAGGATGCAAGCCCGAGGTGGGTTCGCCTACTTCATAATCTTCACCGATGATCATTCACGGTATGGTTATGTATACTTGATGAGGTACAAGTCTGAAGATCTTGAGAGGTTTAAAAAATTTAGATTTGAAGTTGAGAACCAAACCGACTGCTAAATTAAAGTCATACGATCAGACCGAGGCGGAGAGTACCTTAGTACTGAGTTCCTTAATTATCTTAAAGAAAACGGTATAATCTCTGAATAGACACCTCCCGGGACACCACAATTAAATGGGGTCTTTGAAAGGAGGAATCGAACCCTGTTGGACATAGTTCGATCCATGATGAGTTTTACCAAATTGCCCTTGTCCTTTTGGGGCTACGCGATGTCTAACATCGACTCCAGGAGATGGCTTGAGGCCATGAAAACCGAAATGGACTTCATGAATGAGAACCAAGTTTGGACACTTGTAGACCCGCCCAAAGGGGTTAAGCCAGTAGGCTGCAAATGGGTCTATAAGCATAAACTTGGCATTGATGGAGAGGTCACAACCTACAAGGCTAGGCTAATAGCAAAAGGGTACACTCAACGACCCGGGGTCGATTTTGAGGACACGTACTCGCCAGTAGCCATGGCTAAGTCCATTCGGATCCTGCTTGCCATAGCAGCATGGTATGACTATGAGATATGGCAGATGGACGTGAAAACGGCCTTCCTCAATAGTTTCGTTGAGGAAGAGATCTATATGGATCAGCTTGATGGTTTCACGGTCACCGGAGAAGAACAGAAAGTCTGTCGTCTCCAAAAGTCCATCTATGGCCTCAAACAAGCATCCTGAAGTTGGAACATTCGCTTTAATGAAGTCATACGGGGTTATGATTTCATCAAAAATAAATCCGACCCTTGTGTATACAAGAAGCTCAGTGTGAGCTCTATAGTGTTCCTAGTGCTTTATGTGGATGACATTTTGCTCATAGGAAATGACGTGAGAATGTTGGGTGACACAAAAGCATGGTTATCAACTCAATTTTTCATGAAGGATTTGGGTGAAGCCTCCTACATTCTTGGCATCCAGATTGTCAGGGACAGATTTAAAAGAATGTTAGGACTAACCCAAAACTCGTATATGGAGAAAGTTCTGAAAAGGTTTCGAATGGACAACTCCAAACGAGGATTGCTTCCAATTAGGCATTGGATCAAATTGTCCAAGAAACAGTTCTGAAAAGGTTTCGAATGGACAACTCCAAACGAGAATTGATCCTGGAAGGCTTTAGCGAAGCTAACTTCCAGGTAGATGACGATGATGCCAAGTCTCAATCAGGTTATGTATTCAGGCTCAATGGAGGAGTGGTAGCATGGAAAAATTCCAAGCAAGCAACCACTGCCGATTCAACCACTGAGGCCGAATACATAGCAGCTTCAGAAGCTGCCAAAGAAGCGGTTTGGATGAGAAACTACATCCAAGAGTTGGGGTGTGGTGCCTAGCATCACCGAGCCCGTTGTCATCTTTTGTGATAACAACGGAGCTATAGCTTCAAGCAAAGGAACTGAGATCTCATCACCGATCCAAACACATTCTTAGACGCTACCACCTTCTAAGAGAAATGGTGGCAAGAGGTGACGTTCGGATAGACCAAGTCAACTCAGCAGACAACACAGCAGATCCGCTGACAAAGCCTATGTCGCAGAGCGATCATACGCAACATCTTGAGAAGATGGGGATTAGGCATATAGGCGATTGGCTTTAAAGGTCAAGTGGGAGATTGTTAGAATAGGTGACCATATAGCTAATCTTGGTAGGCGAATTGTAACCTATGTCTGAACAATTTCGAAGTTTTTTGATAAAACCTTGATGAATAAAGAAAGTGAAATTCATTTGGCGCATACTTTGTTTGTGTTCACTTTATGTGATTCATAACTGTTCGCTACACAAACAAAGCCCACAGACTGAAATCACATCTCGGGGACTGGGACAACACTTGGAGGTAGGTCCATGAAATCAGTTCTGCCAAATCAGTCTGAAAATCTCCAAGTCAAGGAATCTCGAAAATGGGTACCAAGATTCCCCTTGAGACTTGCACTAAGCATCTGCTGTCGTGTTTCATTGACGGGTGACGAGGGTCGTCTAAGCAGTGTTAGTGGTTCGGCCTGCTAGGGAGCAGCTGACTTAGGTGACTCGCGGGAACCGTCTTACGGAGGATCTTGAGTAGGGTCGGCTAGCTATGACGTGAGTTCCCGGTTCCAATGGTACAGGTCAAGTCCTTTAACTTGAGAAATTGTTGAGTTTACCTATACATCGAGACTGTATCTTAGGTATGGTGAGAGATTGTCAAAATGCACTTGAGTAGTCATAAGCCATATCTAGTGCAGCCATGGTGTACAACGTGACAGCAGTTTCCAAAAAAGGATCTGTCTCCTGTCAAAAGGTGTTGACAGTTGTGTCTCACAATACTCTGTGTGTCTTGTCCCTAAAATCTGTGGCCACAGTAACTGAACAGAAGGGAAGGTTTCTCTGCGGCGTTTGGTAAAGGACAAACCGACACTTAGGTCCAAAATGGGTACCTACATAATCCGTGCCCTAGACACTAAGTGGTGAGACCGTAGACGGAAGGATAGATGTACTATAGAGCCTAAATCTTCATCCCCACGCATATTCACCTAGTCTCTAGTGCCATGGTCCATTGCTAGACGGCCACCCATGGTGACGGGCGGATTCTAGGAATCCAACCAAGTCTAGCTGAAGGTGAACCTAAAGAGTCACACACAATCCGCACACATAACGTATTTAATTTGGAATTAAATATTTAGAGAAATGGAATGATTAATTGGATTTAATCGGGTCCTTCTTTTCTGGGGAAGAAATTAATTCCTTTTATTAGATGAAAGGAATTTATCTAATAAACTAGATTTATTGGAAATTAATTTAATGGGTTTGGAATAAATATTTATATTTGATATATTTATTTATTGCCTTTAGGATTATTTAAATGAGATTTAAATATTCCATTAAATTAATCGATGGTTGAGATTAAAGAGAGGAATCAATGGCTAGGATTGGTTTGACCAAGAAGCTAGACATTGACTAGGATTTGACCTAGTCAAATCCTATTCAAGGAGGAGTCTTCAAAGAGTAGGAATTAGAAGAGGAATAGGATTCCTCCTCTATAAATACTCTTAGGTGTTCTCTTTAGAAGAGATGATGAAATTTCAAACACACACACACACACACACCACCGCCGACTCCCTCTCTCTCTCTCGGCCGAATCTCTCTCCCTCTCTTCCAAGAAACTCTTCCAAGTTCATTTGTCTTTCACAATTGAACTTTAGGAGGGTTGATCTCGTTAATCAATAACGTTTGATAGATCCGTCCTCTCCAAATATCATATACACTTGTTCTTTCGCTAGCACGAGGAGCAAGATATGTGGGCAGATATCGTGTACAAATTAGAGGGTCTCAAAGTCGAGATCTTGGAGAAAAACAGGAAATAACGCGAGTAGCGGCTTGAAGACGAAAACGACAATCGGTAGGTTTCCGATTTAATGTTTTCGTCCCTTTTTCTTTTAAACCCTATGGCCTCCATGAAACTTTTATATGATTTTATTATTCATGAGATACACCAAACGCCCGGGAGATTCAAGGGAACACCCCTTGAACGTGTTTATTCTATATCGTTTATGCATGTTTAAATTCTTGCAAACTTTAATTATACCGCGCTTCCGCATTCGCGCTACTCCTGGGCCGATCCACATGCCTCCCGTAGGCTTTCACTTGGTAGGCCTCGCCGAGTTTGGACCGTCTAAAAGGACCGTGTCAATGATTTTTCCCCCAGTGGAGGATTAGTCGATAGCAGTGACGTCGTCACCGTCCTTTTCGTTCATGACAACTTGATCCTTTTTGGGTCTCATTGCGCGCTTGGGAGTGATAACTTGATCTTTGATGTAGGAAGAAGAGATGATGGGCAGAGATTGTCCCATGGGCATGTCAAAAATTTATTCACACAAAATTCGAGTCTGTTAAAATAAATTACAAGACAAGAATTATATGAACAAAATGAAATTTTATATAAATTTAAATAAAAAGGTGTTACAATCTCTGAAGTGGAGATTATCCCGTGATTTTTCCTTTTGAATTTCGATTTTGAAGCTTGTTCTTGGATGTGGATGTGTCATCTCATCTGGCTTTCTGGAGCAAACTACGCGTCACTTGAAATACAGTATCAAGACTTGAAGATTTGATACCAAGAAAGATGTGGAACCTTCTCAGTTACAGAGCTTCGTTGTGGCAGAGAGTTTTGGACTGGAGTCCTTTTGATTTGTTGTGACTTGTGTTGTGTGTATGTAATAACTATTGTATGGTGAAAACCCCTTTTTATAGACATGAGCAGGGCTTAGGTAACTTTGACTAACTTCTATTGGGCTTGAACACCATGAGATTTGACATGAATCAATCTCTTGACAGACTGTATTTGAACATATTTTTTGCTTCATTTAACAAATCCAAGATAAAAGAAAGAAATTTGTATTTATTTTGAATTGACCCATAAAAATATATAAAATTCAAATTTGGTATAGATTTATGAATTTATTGTCTTGAAAGTACGAAAATCTCAAATTTATTATGCCTTTTAATTTGGAACTCAATTGTTAACCAATTTATTTAGAGTTCTTATTGGTAATATTATTCATAAATTTTTATGGCAACATTAAGACTTAATTTTTGTCTTTTGTGTGCGGCTTAGAGAATTTTTCCATTTTTATTAGATGTACTAATTCAAGCACTCATGAAAGAAATTCGTAATAATGCTACATTTTTTGCAGAGAAGCTACTGAAAATAATAAATGCAATTTTGTAACCAAATAATAATATTCATATGATCGATGTAGCCTCGGGATAATTTAGAATGTTAATTGTTATTGTTCATGTTTATATTCACATACCCAGTCGAGCATGATTGAAAAATGGATCCAACGGCAATGTTAAATTTTCACTGCACCACATTTCCCTCCAATATTTTTTTTTTAAGTGAGAGCGATGAATATTATCAATTGAACTAAATCGATTACAATCCACTCTGACGATTATCAATCTCTAATAGAGACACTTACAACAATCATACATTGATCAACAATATCATATAAATTAAAATCTAAACAACCCCTTATTATTACAGTATACAAACAGTCCTACTATACAATAGACTATCATCCCACGCATTGATGAGTTCGAACCCATGATTTCTAAAATCATGGGACCTCAATTTTAACCACTAAGCCAAGAGATCATTGGTCACATTTTCCAAGACCTTACGAACCCAACATGAGTATCAAATTTGGGTCAAAGCCCTAACAATTAGTGAAATGAAAAATCCCTCCTCTCTAATATTTTCTACAATCGTGCAGAAGACATTTTAAACAAAAATTATTGTTATTTATTCTAATGACAATTACTTGAATTGATGATCGAAATTAATAAAATATTAGTGGATACTTTGAACTTGATTCATACTATGTTATTAAACTGACTACAAATATGCATCATGAATTTAAGAGAAACAAATGTCCAACATATCAAATACGTTTTTTTTCACGTCCCCATATTTTTCCATTTCCTGGCCATTTTGTCAGCCGAAATTGTGCACGTTCAGTGCACGTGAATTTCTTAAGGGTATTGTAGTCTTTTAAAAAATGGACCCTACAAATATTGAAAAAAAAAATCCCATCAAAAATTTTTAAAGGAAAAACATTTATCAAAAGCTTGTTTACGATTTCCTCAAAATCCCTTATGTTTTGCTCCTAAATCCCTGCGTAAACCCCAAAATCGAATTTTGCCGTAAAAATTCTCCAATGTCCTTACATGAAAAATCACATTCAATCTAAAATTTAACAAGTCATTTACAAATAATGAAGATTTATGCATTTAGGTTTCATAAAACATAAGCTAGACATTTACTCGGAATTTTGCACAAGCCGTGTACTTTCTTTTGGAATTTAAATCAGTCCATGATGTCTTTCGAATTAAATTTCTTTCACAATGACAGATATCATCCATGCCAATTTCTTCACTTGTTTGTCTCCATATTTTTGCAAAAAGAGGGTTACTTGTTTTCTTTTTTGTGTGTGTTTGAGAGAGAAAAGCACCATTGAGACGAGGGAGATTTTCTTTTAAAAAAATCCTGCCAAAAGAAAAAACTACAATGCCCTTAAGAAATTCACGTGCACTGCACGTGCACAATTCTTGGCAGGAAAAATGGTTAGCAAATGAAAAAATATGCCAAATTGGGGGAAAAAAAAAAAAAAAAAAAGCAAAGTTGCGAGAGTTAGCTAATACAAAAGTAGTTTAATGGGTAAAATATAAAAACATTTATAATTCGGAGGGCAAAATATAATTTACCCTATCAAATAGTAAAACAGAACATATAATAAATAAGTTTGGTAATAAATGCATACCATTAATTACAACCTAGAAAACTAAAAATTTTGTTTCTCAATCTTTTCATGGAAAAATCCAAATTAGGACGACATATCTCAATAATTGCATAAAAATAATTGACTTAATAATATGAAAACAAAAAAATTGAGAGGAAAATAAATGACTTTCGAATATAGTAGTAAAAGAAAACATACAACACACATATACAAAATGTAACAAAAATTAAAACAAAATTAAAACAATAGAAAATAGGCATAATAAAATCAATAAATAAAATTGATCAATTTATTTTATTAAATTAGAATTTCTTCTATCCAAGTTAAGGAGCTTTGACTAATTTTTTTATTGTAATATTAATTTTTCGAATATCACTATTTTATATTTTCATATTAATTGGTTTGATACAAGATAATGAAACAATCATTAGTGAATATAAGAAATATAAAATTTTAATTTTGGGGAATATTATTTTATTCAATAGTACCAATTAAATTTATAAAGTGAATTACAAATAATAGAATTGAATAGTTTCCTTATCAATTTAAATAATTAGTATCAATTTATTTGAAAATACAATTGTATAATACTAATGTTTCAAAATAAAAAAATGAATAATATTATAAACTTAACATAAATGATATATTTACTTCTAAAAATATATTTGTACACGTGCATCACACGTCATGTTTTCTAGTATAGTTAAAAGGGGCAAAATTGTTTTGTTTTCTGATATGAAAGAAGGTGCAGGTTATATGTTTCAATCTCTTTTCCTTCGAGAATTCATTAATATTGTGTTTGGATCAATATATTTAAATTTAAGGATTTTAAATTTATGTGTAGGCAAGCAAAATTTATTGTCAATTATTTATTGACATGTACTATATATTTTTCCATTAATTTTTTATTTTTATAAAATATGTATTTATTGATGGATAAAATAGAATATTATCATGTATGGAATTAAAGCATTTAAGGCAATTTAAATCTTGCATTGCCAACTAAGGAACCAAATACCAATGATTTGGTAATTCTAGATCACATCTTGTGATTAGGGAAACAAATGCCTAATAAATGATGAAGGACCAATCAAATCGCGCCACATCATCAAGTAAATAGGGCAAAGTCTTCTACCCTACAACTATAAATAGGGGTTTTTACACAATCGAAGACACAATTGAAGGCACAAGCAAGAGAGCATTCAAAGAAGTCTCAAATTCCTCTCAAGCACAAATTAAGGGAGATCCACGGTGTTCAAGGCTAAAATCAAGGTGTGTCTCGTGAAAATCATCCAAATCCAACGTTTGATTCGAGAACAAGTCAAAGGACTCACGGATCAACGTTATCAAAGTACAAATCCACCTTGGCGGAAGATCAAAACTTCAATTCCACCAAGAGACACAAAAAGTTCAAGTCTAGTCTTCTAAGTTTATAACGTTTAATTCGGGAATAAGTCAAAAGCCTCCCCCCCCCCCCCCCAATTAACGTTATTGAAGATCTAAGTCAACACCGAAGGAGATTAAAACGTCAAGTCCACCTCCAAAGTTGCAGAAATTGAAGATCGTATTCTTGAAATGAAGAATCAGAGGCTTCAACTAGAGATTTCGCACCAACAAGATATTTGATTAAATTCAAAATCATTTGTAATATTTTTCATGTTTCAATAAATTCAGAACACGAGATTTGCATTACAAATTTATGGTACGCCCAGTGGGACCATCTCTACCTCTCATCTCTTCGTCAAATTTTTGAAGTTTCGCAATGGCCACCAACAAGATTCCGACACTCAAAGTTGTTGCTTCAAGTTCAAATGACAGTATCGGAGTCATCACCAGAAGTATGTCGAAGACGTTACAAACATACCCTGAGATGACTTTCTATGAAGTTGAGAAAAACCTATTCCATCTCAACAAGACTAATGAAGATGACGGAGACTTAAAGCATGACTCCTCTTCATCTACTCCTCGCTCGACATCAAGCGTAGCTCCCCTCATGGTGACAATGACCACAACCTTGGAAGAGCAAATTGCCAGCTTGACGAGGGCCATAGAGGGTCTAGCAAAGCATGTTCAGCAACAAGACTCTCAAATCAGCAAATTAATGAACATGATTGATAATACTGACACCATTCATGTGGCCAGAAAATAAGTTGAGGGCCATGACGAAGCCGAAACATCTCTAAAGCAACAAACTAATGAAAGGGATAAGTTATCAATACAAGAGTTGCAAGTCTCCTCAGAAGGGTTGATTCCCGTTGACCAACTGAAAGAGTTCATCACGGGACTATCAAGGACAAACTCGATGGAGGCTCTACGTCCTCTATGACTTACACAAAGCCGTATACACAAAGAATTGATAATTTGAAGATGCCAATTGGCTACTAACCTCCCAAGTTTCAACAGTTTGATGGCAAGGGCAATCCAAAGCAACATGTGGTTCACTTCATTGAGACATGCAATAATGCGGGGACTTATGGAGATCACCTCGTGAAATAATTTGTCCGATCTTTGAAAGGAAATGCATTTGATTGGTACACTGACTTGGAAGCCAACTCAGTTGACAGTTGGGGGCAACTAGAACAAGAGTTTCTCAATCGCTTTTATAGTACCAGAAGGACAGTTAGCATGATCGAGCTCACAAACTCGCACCGATGGAAGGAAGAATCCGACATTCATTATATCAATCACTGGAGAAATTTGAACCTCAGTTGCAAAGATACTTTGTCTGAAACTTCTGCAATTGAGATATGCATCCAAGGAATGCATTGGGGACTTTGTTACATACTTTAAGGAATCAAACCAAAAACTTTTGGAGAATTAGCAACCCGTGCACATGCCATTGAGATAAGCATGAATATTGACGAACAAGAATACTTAAGTGTTGGCACTGATGAAGATGGACAAGAAAAAAAAGAAGAAGATGTCGCATCATATTGAAACCTTAATTACGCTCCTCGATAAGAGCTAAAACCGCAAATCACGCTCCTCGATAAGAGCCTAAATTGTCAATCACGCTCCCTGATAAGAGCCTAAACTGTCAATTACGCTCCTCGATAAGAACCTAAACTATCAATTACGCTCCCTGATAAGAGCCTAAACTGTCAATAATGCTCCTAGATGTGAGGTTAAACTATCAAAACTCCCAACTGAAATTCCTTCAAGAACTCCTTGATACGAGTATAAACTATCTACAAATTCAAATGAAGACTCATTGATACGCGTATAAACTATCTACAAATTCAAATGAAGACTCCTGATACGAGTATAAATTATCTACCATATTCAAATTCAAGTGAAGACTCCTTGATACGAGTATAAACTATCTACAAATTCAAATGAAGACTCCTTGACACGAGTATAAACTATCTATCATTTTCAAATTCAAATGAAGACTCCTTCATATGAGTATAAATTATCTACAAATTCAAAACTCCTTGATACGAGTATAAACTATCTCTCAAATTTAAATTCAAATGAAGACTCTTTGATACGAGTATAAACTATCTATCAAGTATAAAAAAGTCAAATGAAAAATCCTTGATAAGAGTATAAATTATCTATCAAATTCAAAAAAGTCAAATGAAGGCTCCTTAATATGAGTATAAACTATCTACAAATTCAAAATTAAAGGCTCCTTGATACGAGTCTAAACTATCTATATATTTTTATGATTGAACTACGTTATGACTTGATCCTCTCAACGGGGTACGTAGGTAGCTTGAAATTTATTTTTCAAGTTCAGTCGCATGATGAAAAAAAAAAAGAGAAGAAGAAGAAAGTGGAGGAAATAAAATCTCTGCAAAGAAACAATTTCGAGACATGTTCACTCTTTCGCTTTGTTGCAATTCGTGAACAAGTCTCGAGGGGGGTAGGCAAGCAAAATTTATTGTCAATTATTTATTGACATTTACTATATATTTTTCCATCAATTTTTTATTTTTATAAAATATATATTTATTGATGGATAAAATCGAACATTGCCATGTATGGAATTGAAGTATTTAAGGTAATTTAAATCTTGCATTGCCAACTAAGGAACCAAATACCAATGATTTGGTAATTATAGATCACATCTTGTGATTAGGGAAACAAATGCCTAATAAATCATGAAGGGCCAATCAAATCGCGTCACGTCATCAAGTAAATATGGCAAAGTCTTCTATCCTATAACTATAAATAGGGGTTCTCTACACAATCGAAGACACAATTCAAGGCACAAGCAAGAGAGCATTCAAAGAAGTCTCAAATTCCTCTTAAGCACAAATCAAGGGAGATTCACGGTGTTCAAGGCTAAAATCAAGGCGTTCCTCGTGAAAATTATCATCCAACGTTTGAATCGAGAACAAGTCAAAGAACTCACGGATCAACGTTATCAAAGCACAAATTCACTTTGACGGAAGATCAAAGTTTCAATTCCACCAAGAGACACAAAAAGTTCACAAGTCTAGTCTTCCAAATTTATAGCGTATAATCCAGAAATAAGTCAAAAAAACCCCCAATTAACGTTATTGAAGATCTAAGTCAACGCCGAAGGAGATTAAAACGTCAAGTTCAAAGTTGCAGATATTGAAGATCGTATTCTTGAAGCGAAGAATCAGAGGCTTCAACTAGAGATTTTGCACCCACAAGATATTTGATTAAATGCAAAATTATTTGTAATATTTTTTATGTTTCAATAAGTTCAGAAACACGAAATTTACGTTACACTATGCCACAAAAAAATTTAAATTTATAAAAGTTCAATTTTAAATTATATTTTTATCTCATTGTAATAGATTTCAAATCTACTTAATATGAAGTTATGTAAATTTCTTACTTCAAATCCTTCTGTACAAATGTATCCTAACATCATAAATAGACCATATGTATATATATTTAGGCAAAAATCATTAATATATAAAGAAATAGGGTATATTATAGTTACATTTCATAAGATTTGATATAAAGACAAATATTTGTTTGAAAAATTATAAATACTCTCAAATAAAAAAATAATATATATATATATATATATAACCCTTAGATGGTGAGGTAAAAATTATTACTTAAGCTTGCTTTTTTTTTTTTTTTAGGGTTATTACACTTATTAACTCTTAGATGTTGTTTTATTACTTTAGATGTAATTTTTTTGCTAGTATTTTTCGTTAAAATCCTAACAACATGAGGTCAAGTGTGAACGGTAAATTTTTATAAGGGGTGTAAATATAAGGGAAAATTGCAATTTTCGTCCACTATTTCAGGCTCGGTGGCAATTTAAACCAAGCATTTCTCAAAATAGCAAATAAGGACATTAATGTTTAAAAACTGGCAATTTCAGTCCAAATTGCCCTAATTTCGTCAGAATTAGTCATGTGATTTGCACGTGATGTATTAAAATTGGGGATTTTCTCCCCTATACAGCTATAAAATCGTAGGAGATTCTGGCCGGAGGGAGAAAATCCCCAATTTTAATACCTCACATGCAAATTGCATGACTAATTCCGGCAAAATTAGGGCAATTTGGACTGAAATTGCTATTTTTTAAATATTAATGTCCTTATTTGTTACTTTGAGAAATGTCTGGTTTAAATTACCACCGAACCTAAAATAGCGGACGAAAATTACAGTTTTCCCTAAATATAATTTTGAAACTTTTTTAGGAGAAAGCATAATTTCACATTTTCAAAGAATATTAATCCATAAAATATATTAGAAATTGCTAAAAAAAAAAAATAAATTTATAATTCATAATTCAAAAAAATATTTTGGACACAAAAATGGAATGAAACCTAACTGATGCTAACGGAACTGACTCGTTGTTAAAGAAGCGTTAAAATTAAGTGAATTATTTGTAATTGTTCAAATAAAGATGATGTATTTATAATTACGTCAAACTTTAAAGAATGTCGCTGTAATTTACCCCAAGAAAATACCAGAGCTGAGCAAGTCAACTAACATATAGTGGAATGTTTGACAAGCCAAGCACAAGGTGTCGCGCTAAAGAGCGCGCGATCATATTGCCAGATCTATGAACTAAAGAGAAAGCACATGAAAGGGGAGAGAATAGTCTGAATTTCAGACGAGTCTGGAGTGGTAGCCTTGAGTCTGTGGATGACCAAAACAAACGGAGTTCTATATAAACCATGAATGCCACATCTATTCAGTGACAAAATAGCCTGAAAGTTTAACTTAGTTTCAAAAAACTAAGTACTGGTGGGGTCTAATATTTTGTTATTAGCAAGTGATGTTTCGCACTTGCTTTTGGTGGAACTCCTATTACACTACTTTTAATAGCAACCATGTCTACATTTCAATGTGCACCTGTTTTAACCTTAGCCATTTTATCAAGCTCGTCAAGGGCAATCCAAAGTTTTGGATCTTCGTAATCTTTGATGAGAAAAGCAGGCTTCGCCTGCAGCAATAGTTCCGCTGGGTTTCTAGTCGTCAAGCCAACGGTAGGCATCCCAGCTGCAACCCCAGCTTTTATTCCTGAAACGGAATCCTGAAAAACCAACAGTTGCATATAATGTCTACAAGAAGAACCAATAAAGACGATTGGTTTGGGTGAATGAAGACTAACCTCAAATACACAGGTGTGCTCCTTCGACACCTTGAGTACTTCAAGTGCCTTTAAATAGGGATCTGGGTGTGGTTTTGCTCGTTCACAGTCGCTTCCAAGAATAAGAGCATGAAAGAAGTCTGATAGCCCAAGCAATGAGATCATCAACTCGGCATTTTCTTTAGGAGCATTAGTAACAGCAGCTCGCTTCAACCCACGATCTTCAATCCATTTTGTGAATTTATGTACGCCTTTTACAGGTTCGATTTTTTCCTTAACCATCCTGTATTTCCCATTCGAGATGGAAAGGCGGAGTAAGATTTAAAATCCTTGCATTCATATATTGCAGAAGTGGGAAGAAGGGGAAAAGGAAGGAACCTTCTAAACACGGCTTCCTTCTCATCTGTGAATTTAAGACCCCTCTCATGATCACTTGGGAAAAGGGCAGAAGCAATGTCTTCATTGTGTTTCCCAGCAATATTGGCAATGAAAAAATCCTCAGTAATTGGAATACCACCATTAAATCCAATCTGTTCAAAGGATCAGATCAGTTCAATTTAGAGCCAGATTGAAGATTGAGATAGAATGGTTCTGGACTAAATTTGTATAAAAACAAAAGATGTTTCCATGAGAGCACATCATCTTTGAACAAACAATTAAGGTCATGCATGAGGGAATCTTTGTTAGAAATAAAATAGCAAAGGCAAGGAATATATCCCACCTCTTCAAGCATCTCAATAAAAGCATAATAATCAAGGGAATATGAGGCATCTTATGAGACAGAGTAACTAAACAGAAGAATATATCCTACCTCCTGCAGCATGTCTCTGAAAGCATAATAATGAAGGGGGTCGGTATCACATAGCGTTCCATCGATGTCAAACAGAACCGCTTCAAGTGGAGCAATTTGCGATAGAGAACCACTGATAACAGATAATACAAGAGTAAGCAATTTGCTCATGTGACAAGAGCATGGAAGATTTGCGAGTTAAAGAAAAGCAATTAAGTCAAAGGTCAAACACCCAAAAAACAATTTCATGATCCTAAGATATGATAGACACTAGCCATGATGGTCTTTGATAACAATACTTCAAAAACTTGATCCATGAATCAAATCCACTTAAGATGATTCACGCTGTAAGCTGTGCACATATCTATCTCGATCTTAACCTACTTAGGCGTCTGGTGCCAACAGTGAACCCCAAAATTTGCTCCAAGAATTTTGTTTAGGAGATGAGTTACAAAACCAAGCTAAAAACTCTGACTATTGTGAATATCAAGCAGGTAAAGAAACTCTATTTTATGTTGGCTTTCAAATCACAAATTCAGTAAATCATATAGCAGGATAGCACATATAAGAATAAGGAAAACGGAGCTCAAGCATATTCCTGCAGTGCAGCATTTGTAATCAGAATATTTGCAATTTGCATTGGTTGTTTATCCTCCTAACATAAATATGTGGTGAAAAAAAATTTAAAGGAAATTGGTTCAATACATCACTATTTATCAAAAAAAGAAAGAATGTGTCTCTCATCATTAAGAAAATGAAACTGTAAGCAAAGTGTTTCGACCTTGAATTCTAGTACGCAAAAAGCAATTCTTTCTTTTTCTTTTTAACAGAGAGTATACTATATATATGTTTATATTCTTCATTTCAAAGGAAACAGAAAAACTAATTTAAACACATACATAATACACTAGACATTTGCTAATACATAAACACACACAATGCTTTTCAAATGGTTGCTTAGTCCTCAAAGCAGAATGTCATCGTGTTGGTTCCCGATGCTTTTGCTTTAAACCTGTATCTGCTAAAAGCTTAATCCAAACGGAGGATTACAATAACTGTACCACTGTCATTCCAAGAACGCATTATATCCAGGTTTGTGAAGTGATCATCCGAGTATCTACTTATGCCCTTCTCAGATTTCAAGGACTTCAGAAAAACATCAAATCAAGCCAAAATCAAGTAAAAGATCATTTCAGTAATCGAAAATACTCTCTCAAAACGGGACGTACACAGCCAGAATTCTCCGGGATCAGATAATAGAACTCTGGTTGTATAAGTGAGCACAACTTCAAATTTGAATCCCGTACAATTTACAAACAGAACTTGAAATTATAGACAATTTGACCGCGCGACAGCACCATCCATCACTTACGCCCCACATCCGACTCAAAAATCAAATCAAACCAAAGTTTACCGATCAGATGATAAAACACAACACAATCTACGCATACACACACCGCCATCCAAATACTCAACGATTCAGAGTCACAGAAAGGGGAAAACAAAATGACGAAATAGAGATCGAAAACTAAATTCAAGACAGAAAAACGGAAGAAGAGATGCATGGAACTTACCTGTCCAATGAGGCTGGGGAATTGTTAGCTGAAGAAATCGCCATCGCTTTAATGGTGCTCAATACTGCCTCCGATCCTGTGATTTTCTTCTATAATGACAAACTGTTTGAATCTCTGATGCAAATGCTTCTCCCAGGACAGTGGAGGCGAGCTGCCTATATATAGAACAACACCACTACTTGCACTGATTACACTTGCAAGAGCTTTTGACATGTTCTACGCGTATGCTTGCACTGCTAGTCAGATCGTTTGTGTATATAATAAATAATTTTTTATATTTTTAAATATATTATAAATAAAAATAAAATATATAAATTATCATGATATATTTAAAAAACTAATTTATTAATTAATATAAAAATTAAAATTTTGAATAAAATAATTATTATATTTTGATGATTATTTTTTATATTACAAAAAAATAGTGTGACGGTGTCATGAATTGACATTTGTGAGTAAAAATAATATTTCTTTTTATAATAGTACAGATAAAAGTTTAAAAATATATTAAATTATTTCTATAAGATTAAATTTTTTAAAAAAATTATAATGAGTAAATGATAAATACTTTAAAATAATATAATAAAGAAATAAAAATAAACATGAGAGAGAAAAAGACAAAGACTTCATAGCAGTAGAAAAATATGGCTTTCATAATGTTTAATTATTATGATTAAAAGTAAACAATATGACGAATGCTTATAAACTGTGGCTGAACAATTATTAGTCGTTATTTCTATAAGTGAGATCAAAATATTACCTACAAATAAAAATTATTGCAAATATTTTGGTTGTAGATAACCATGGCGAATGTTGATTAACGAGGGTGAAAATATAAAACTTTTTATCAATTTTGTTAGACAGTGGTAGATAGTATTTATTTATTTTTAAATTGCAGTGATTTAGAGTTTAAGAAATATTCAATTTTTTTAGAGTGGAATAATAAGAGGGGAGAAGAAAATCAGGATAAGGTAATAAGAGAGAAGAAAAAACTTGCTTGAAATTGTTATTTTGGGTTAATTTCACTTAAACCCCTGAAAATGTGAAATTATATTTTTTGTCAAAGAAGGTTTAAAATTACATTTACACTCTATTTCGAAATCACTTTTTACACCTAATCCCCTTCCGTCAGGATTTGGACGAAAAATGCTGATGTTAATAAGAAAATACATAAATTTTTAATTTTACACCTAATTCACGGTTCCATTGTAATACTTTCATACTTATAAGGGAGTAAATATAATATATATAAAGTTAAAAAGATTAAAATATAATAAAATATTGCTCCCAAATTATAGTCATTGGATAGAAATAATATAGCGGAATGTTAAATGAGGCGTAAAGTTGAAAATTTTATGTAATTTTTTTGCCTACGCCAGTATGTGTAAAAAGAGAATTTTCGGGGAGGGGTAACTGTAATTTTAGAACTTTTTTATGGAAAAATGTAATTTCACATTCTCAAAGGAGGTCCAACTGTAAGTTAATGGGTTATTTTCATTTTAGTCACTATATTTTTAATTGATTTTCAAAAGTATCCAAAAATTTTTTGTTAGTTGTCAATTTCGTACTTCCGGTGGAGTTCCGATCAATTTTCCCTCCAACCTCAAGTGTATTCTTGTACTCCCTCTAATTTATCAAAAAAGAGAAAAGAAAAAATTATGAGTTATAAATATTAAGGCATAGAATATATCATGACATTATCTTGGGCTGCTAGTAGGGTGTGCACTATTTGATTTACCGATCGAAAATGACAGAATAAAAAATTCAGTTATTATTGAATAGCGAACCAGAAATTTGGTTTAGTATTTGGTTATTTTTTTAAAAAAATGGTATAGGTTTGATTTCATTTTTTTCTGCCGAATAATTGAAAATAACCGAATATCAATTTTTTTAAAAATATATATTATATATATAATAAATTAAAATTATATGTAAACTTAGTTTTATTTATTTTTAATTTATTTAACTACTGAACTTAAACAAAATAAATTATCATTAATATTGAGTTGTTGAATTTGAATTGTATTCGTCATATTTTGTATTATTGACTGGTGAATTTTGGACTTTTATTTGGATTTGTATTTTGTTATACATTTTGTTTTATAATTTTTTATATTTAAACTATTTTGGAGTTTGTACAAGTAATTTTGGATAAAATCAATTATTAGAGATTTTTTTTTTTAAATTCAACTAGTTTGGTTCAAACCGAATCGAATCACAATTTTTTATTGAATTGAACCAATTATTTCGGATTCATAACGAATTCTCAATTCGATTCGATTCAGTTAACTGAACAAAACCCAAAGTTACGAGGCTGATTTGAATATACTGGCATAAGATATACTATGACATATCTTATATATTTTTTTGTCGTTGCTCCATTGATGTTGTATTGTTCGTTGAACTTGACGTAGGCATAATTGACGTATAAATATTCATTGGTTAGAAATCATACATGGTCGATGATCAATATCTTGCTTTTGTCAAATTTGGTTTATGCATTTCAACTCTAATTGCATCATTTATACTATTATATAAAAGAAACCACATTTTTTACTAATAAATGATTGTTAATGACATTGCCACACCGCTTTTTTATAATGCCAAAAATAACACTCAACTGATAAAATAACTACTTTATTCAACTTTTTAAATTTTATATTAATTGATAAATTAATTTTCTCTTTCTTTTTTTTTTTAATGTGATGTGTTAGTTTATATATTTTACTCTTATTTATAATATATTTTAAATTGTAAAAAATTATTTGTTATATGCACACAGAAAAATCGTACCACAACGGCTAGTATATCTATAAGGGAATATGTTTTGCAAAAGGTCAAATTCCAACTGTTAATAGTGGCCTTTAAACAATCAAATTTCAACGGTCATAAAGGACTAAATTAAAATTGATCTTGAAAATAAAGGGATGCTTTTACAATTTTGAATAATTTTTTACCAAAGAATTTAGTGGTTATTTTTTACAAAGACTATTTTTTGACTAAAAAATTGGCTGAATTTTCACTGGAATGATGAAATTGAAAAATAACAAAAATAAAATAAAAATTGGACAATTTTAATAATTAATGAAAAAAAATATGAATTAAAATGAAAATAACCCGTAAGTTAACCCTATTATGTTTTTTATTGGGTCAATTTAGTTATTATATTTAAAGCACGCCAAAAATAGCTCATACTTTATTATTTGTATTTAGTTGTATAAAAGAGAAAAAAAATAAAATAAATGAATTGATCGTAATTGATATATTCTTAAGTAATTTTTATTAATTTTAAATATGCTTGAGGATATTACAAGCAAGCCTTTTTTCAGTTTATTGAGTTCAGCCCATCTTAGTTGACTGAAGTATACCAAAACGAATGTTAGGTAGAATATCTCTTCTAAGAACAAAGGAGTCATTAGAATTCTGTTCCAATTCCAAATTTCCTTTGTTACAGTTCTAGTAGAAAAATATATATAAGGAAAAGAATTGCAAATTGAATTGTTTTGCTCTTACTAGAGAAGTACAAGTCAAAAAGAAGTTCACTAATGCAAAGTCCAGATTTCCTCTCCTATGAGAGCTTTTTCGGGTTTAATGGAATTTGCAAATGAGCAAATTACCCCCTATGAAAAGAAACTGGCGATTTACCTTTCTAAGTTTTTTAAATGAAATAATTTACCTCCCTGTCTAAGGAGGTAAATTGCTTCATTTTAGAAAATACAAGGAGGTAAATTGCTTTATTTTAAAAAAACACAAAGAGGTAAATTGCTATTTTATTTTTATAGGGGGTAAATTGCTCATTTACAATATCACAGGGGAGTAAATTGCAATTTTTCGGAGCTTTTTCTCTCCTATGAGAGACTTCTTTTCCCATGGTTGACTTTCCTCCCTTATGCATGCATATTTCCCTGCGTAAATAATTTCTTTCCTTACTTTGCTATTTTATTTTATTTTTTTGGCAAATGCGCTAATGTGTCGGGGGGTAAGCCGGACCCCAACCCATTTATTAAGAAATCAGCGCCTCAAGTACATAAATATATTGACAAAGAATAAAGAATGTCTGCCCTGTCGCCTATTCTACTTAAAGCGGAAGTTCGGTAGTAGCTCATCTAACTGTAGGAGGCGATCCAAGTACCCTTGTGCCGCAGTGAGGACGCCCTATGAGTGCAGGTGACATGCCTGATTAGCAAGATAGTCGGCCGGTTGATTGGCCTCTCTATAGATGTCCGTAAATCTGGTAGTCATTTGCCGACGCAACAACCGAAGGCGTGTAAGCAAATGCTGCAAGCGCCAGTCTCCTGTGTCCCGCTGAATAATGTGAAGAACGGCTAAAGCATCAATCTCTACCCAAACGTGCAAACAACCATGTTCCAAGGCAAGTTGGAGTCCACGAACGACGCCGAATAACTCAACGTTCCTTACTTACGCTATTTGTCACTACTTGTTCCTTTCATGTAGGTTTTCGTTGTTGTATCTCACCGGCCGGAGGACTCCATCAACATTATACGCCTGGTTTATTCCCCCGGTGCTCTAAGTTTTCTTGTGTTCTTATTTTTGGTTGTGATTTTTTCTTCTTACTTCACCTACCAAACTCTTTGTTTGTGTGCTCCTCGCAGGGTTTGGCTCTTCGCTTGTGGATCCATTTCTCGCTGATTTTTCTTGTCATAGCCCCACAACCTCAGTATCATTATCCGAATGGCCGAGGATTTGAATAACTTAGGCGAAGCTCTGTCTTTTACGGATGATGAGCAGAGTAACGCCGTTCTTCCTCTTGGATTATGGAACCGAGAGGCTAAACCACAGGCTTTAACCTTAAGGCATTCAAAACCACCATGTTCAACTCTTTTAATCCAGAGCGCGGGCTTAATTTTCGCCTTATTGAAGATGGCCGAATCTTATTTAAATTCAACCATATATTGGATTGGCGTCGGGTTTTAGACAGTGGACCATGGTCTTTCGAGAAAAACTTGCTTGTTCTCTGCCCGGTGGAAGATCATGAGAACCCCTCCTGCATTGATCTGAATTGGTCCGACTTCTATATCCACATTCACGACCTTCCATTGAATCGTCTTACCAATTTTTTTGAGAATCGGACCGGGAGTTAAACCGGTCAAGTTACTGGGTCGCTGGATCACTGGTCCGATCGATCAAACTGGATTAAAAAAAATCGGTTGATCGGGACCCTGTGATATATATTTATATATATTATAGCAACACATTATATATCAATTATTAAGTAAAAAGATGAGAAAAATGAAAAAAAAAACTTAAAATAAATATACATCCAATTCAACATAATAAGTGCATAAGCTTAACAAAAATCTAACTAAATAAACAAACAATTAAATAAAACTAGTCAAATGTACTAAAATTTTATAATATAAGCTATTGAATAAGAAAAATCGATCGACCCAAACAATAGTATATATTGTATACATTTAGCAATTAATATATTATATATTAATTAAGCTAAACGATAAAATGTATTCAAATAATACTTTTTTTAAAATTTTCAAAATAAATTAAATTTCAATTAACAACAATAATTTCTCAATAAAATTTAAAGAAACACACATAAATAAATCAATAATTTATAAACTAAAGAAAACTTAGTGTTTTTTGGAGGTATAAAAAAATAGTTAATTACTAAATCATTAACTAAGTTTGACCAGATGAATTGATTCTTCCAAAAGTATTTGTCTTTTCCCCTGTCTTCTTTCCCAATTTTTATACTACTGCTTTATTCCACCCGCTTCAGCAAGCCACCGCATAACACCTCTCCTTCACCCCACCACAATTTACAACTCTCCTCCCACCCCCCGCACGCCAACCTCTCCAACCCCATCTCCATCGGTGACAAGTTTCAGATCTGGCTCAGGCGTCCCTGCTCACTCAGATCACCGTCTCCCCCAACCCCTTCATGAACAACATTGAAACTGCCGTAGTGCCGCCCCTTCACTCGCCGTCCAGCGCCATATCCCACTCTTTGAACCTTCTATTGTGATTCTTGTGAACAGATCTGGCCTCTAAACTCCGTCTCTGTTCATCTTCGCTTCTCTCTCTCTCTCTCTCTCTCTCTCTCTCTCTCTCTCTCTCTCTCTCTCTTCTTTTCCATTTAAAGCCTGAAACGATTTGATCGATTTCGATTTGGCCGGTTTTTTCCGAGTTTTTCTTGGTTTTGACCGGTTCGTCTTGGGTTTGACCACTCCGGTTTGTACGTTCATATCCGGACCGGAAGCAGGTCCGATTCCCGGTTGGACCGGTCAACCGGCCAGTCCGATTCGAGTGTGAAAACATTGCGTCTGACAAAAGAAATCGCTGCCTTTACCAAAAACCAACTCGGAGTTTTCAGGGATGTTGATCTGGATCGAGGCGGACAAGGATGGGGTACGGCTTTACGTATCAGAGTTGGTCTGGATATTACTAAACCACTTAGGCGAATCATGAAGTTATGTACATCGCTAGGGGATGAATTAGTCATCTCGTTTACCTACGAGCGCTTACCGAATTTCTGTTATTGGTATAGGATACATTCTGAAATACTGCCACCACCAATACGATGAAGGACTCAATGAACACCAAGCCCAGCTCCCTTTCGGTCCTTGGCTCCGAGCCACAACACCCTCGATGCTCCATTTCCAAAACTCCCAACATTAAATCCCTCCTCCATCCTACTTACCACCAAAACATCTCCTGCTCCTACAACTTCTATTCGTGGCTGGGCCATATTAATTTCCCCACATCCAACTCTCTACTCTCCACCACACCACACACTGATACTCCTATATCTCCAACTCCATCAATCCTTGTACCTCCCTTAATCCTAAATATCACAAACAACTCCACTACTCACAAATTGTTGAATCTCACCACTATTGCCTCCATTTCTTACACCCCAACTTACTCCACCATTACTTCCACTGTCTCCACATCATCAATCCTCACTGGTCCATATCCCACTGACAGAGCAACTCTATCCCTCACACATATCTCTAGCTCAATTCCCTTACCCATCCACAACCTCACTGACATTCCTCTCCAATTCTCCGTTGACCCAACCACATCCTAATCTCCCTCATATTCCTCATATACCTCCCTGAAAGACAGACGTATGAAACCCTCCACCCGTAGGATTGTTATTGTTCCAAGAAAAAGAAAGATGATCGATGAAATACTTGAGGCATCTAAATCTCCTTCTAAATGTGTTAAGAATGATGTGACTGGCACTTTGGATCACTCTAACCCCTCTATGGATTTGGTAGAGGTTGTGGGACAGCCCTGCCGCTCATTATGAATCTCCTAGTATGGAACTGTCAAGGCTTAGGGTGACCCTCGACAGTCAAAGGATTGGAAGCACTCATCTGGCTTCACCACCCCTCGTTGGTTTTCCTCTCGAAAACCAAATATACTGGACTCAAAATTGATCGTCTTTGTTCTCGTTTTAATATGCACGGGCTGAATGTTGATTGTGAAGGTAAAAGTGGTGGTTTGGTTCTGTTCTGGAATAAGTCTATCTATGTTTCTTTAAGGAGCTTTTCTAATAACCACATTGATGTGTCTGTTACTACCAATGATGATTCTCCTACTTGGCATTTCACTGGATTTTATGGTGATCTGTATAGTTTGGAAATTTTCTTGGGATCTTTACACCATTTATAATGTTGCACGACCATGGATTATAATAGGAGATTTTAAAGAAATTCTTCGTCAATCCGAAAAGCTTGGAGGCCTCCTTCAACCGGCTTGGCAGATTCATCAATTCCAGTATGCTCTCGACACGGTTAGCCTGTCCGATTTAGGTTTTGTCGGCAACCTATTCACTTGGTACAATATGCATGTCGCCCCGAGTACAATATTCAAACGCATCGACCGTGCTTGTGGTAACCTCGTGTGGTCTTCCCTTTTCCCCTCCACCAAAATAACCCACATTAACTCCGTCCATTCTAACCATTCCCCTCTCCTCATCGAAACTCACTCTAAAACCCCCTCTTCTTAATCGGAAATGCAAGCTCTTTATATTCGAAGCCGCCTGGATTAAACACGGCGATTGTGAGTTTTGATTAAAGAAGCTTGGTCTCAAATTAATGGTATTTCAGCTCAACAGAACCTGGAAATTCATTTTGATAGTTGTCTGGCCAAATTTTAATCACTAAAGCGAGGAACTAACAAGTCGTTCATAAGGAGATTTGACGATTGGAGAAAGAGCTCTTCACTAATAGACAGCAACCGATTACCCCGGATTCTAAGATTCATGAGAACCGCATTCGCCGTGATTTGGAATCACTTCTTCAAACAGAGAAAATCTTTTGGAAGCAAAGGGGAAAGTCTCATTGGCTTAAGGAGGGGGAACTGAAAGACACACTTCTTTCACAATCGGGCGAGCCAAACTTTCAGGCATAATTTTATTTCTTGACTCAAGGATCTAAATGGTAATTGGATTGAGGAAGAGAAGGATATTGAGCACCATATTATTCAGCACTTCAACCAAGTCTTCAAGTCCAAAGACTCGTCGGTTTCTGATCTTGAACGTGGGCACGGAGGCTATGACAAGCAAAGTTGATGCATAAATGAATTCAGAATTGGTCAAGCCTAACTCGACAGAGGATATTATTGCTACCATCTCCCATATGGCGCCCCTTAAATCCCACGACCCGGATGGTATGCCTCCAATATTTTTCTATAAATTTTCGCATATTATCAAGTTTTAAATGATCAATTGTGTTCTTGCATTCTTAATGATCAAACACTTAAGCCTTCACTTAATCTTACGCATATTGTTCTTATACCTAAATGCAAAAAACCTGATCGTATTTCACAGTTCTGACCTATTAGCTTGTGCAACGTAGTGATGAAAATTGCCACAAAATGCATAGAAAATAGGCTTAAACCCTTTCTTGATCGTATTATTTCTCCCACTCAGTCTGCATTCATACCTGGTAGGCTCATTTCCAATAATATCCTTATTGCCTTCGAGATTAATCATTTTCGTAAGAATAAGACTAAAGGCAACTTAGGTCACATGGCTCTCAAATTGGACATAAGCAAGGCGTATGACAAAAGTCGACTGGAGCTTCTTACGGTAGGTACTCCTTAAACTAGGCTTTCATGTGCATTTCATTGAGCTTATTCTTCTTTGTGTGTCTTCAGTTACTTATTCGATTATTCTTAGTGGTAAACAATTTGGTCACATCACGCTTGAGCGAGGCCTTCGACAAGGCGACCCATTATCACCATATCTTTTCCTGTTCTGTACTGATGCTCTCACTTCTCTTATATCTAAGGCCGAAACTAGTGGTCCTTTGCAGGGTGTTCGAATTTGCAGGGGTGCTCCTAGTATTTCCCATATTTTATTCGCCGATGACACCCTTATTTGTTGTCAAGCTTTGATTGAGGCCATGCATTATATACAATCAATCTAACAAGTCTTCGGTAAAGCTGACCAAGAAGTTAAATTGAAGAAATCAATTTTGGTGTTCAGCTGTAATACTCTTTTACATATCCGCTCAGACATTGTGGCTGGTTTGGGTATCCGTTGTGCCAACAAACACGAAAAATATCTTGATCTTCCTTCCGTCATCGGACATTCAGAGAGAGAAGTTTCAAATTTATTAGAGAAAAGATTTGGGCATGCATCAGTCACTGGAATGAACGTTACCTTTCGCAAGCCAGCACGTAGGTCCTTATCAAAGCAGTTGTACAAGTCATCCTTACATATGTTATGGGGGTCTTCCGACTTCTGGAATGGTTGATTCGTGAGATTGAAGGGATGATTGCTAGTTTTTGGTGGGAACCTAAGGATAAGCATAAGATCCATTGGCTCTCGTGGAAAACATTGACTACTTCAAAAATGCAGGGAGGTCTTGGTCTTAGAGACATAAGAGCATTTAACACGGCGATGCTTGCTAAGCAATTTTGGCGCCTTCTCACCTATTCGGAGTCTTTTCTTGGCCAACTCCTACGTGTTCCAGACACGGCCGTGTCAGGGTTGGCCGCAGAAACACACGAGAACACGGCTTGACCGTGTTCACGCTGCACGGGCGTGTTCTACACTTGGAAACAGAATCGTTCGGATTTTTCTGCCTTTTGCTGCACTACGACTATAAAAGGGGGAAGGGACGTGAAAACGGGGGAGGAAAGCACAGATACAAGGCTTGTAGGAACACGAAGAAGTCGGGGAAGATTCAAGACGGCTAGGACGATTGGACTACAGTTCCGCTTATCTCCAACTCATGAACTTAGCCGATAGAAAGCTATATGATAGCACCCAATTTTTCCGATTCGGCGGTTCGATCTATGATTTATCATTCATGGACGTTGATAAGATCCATCTATTTAGTAACACCTTAGGATGGCATAGCCTTATAAGGGCGATTTCTTCCTAATCCTTTCTTCTTTTTAGCGCTTTGCTTGATGTATTCTCCAATATATTTATTTTTCTTCTTCGTTAACTTTATGGTTGAGTAGAATTCTTGTTCTAGGATCATGTTGAACCCTTTGATAGATTAATGAATTTATTATAGTTTTCTTCTCCTATCTCGTGTAAGTTGATCCGATTTAATTTCCGAGCACTTATTTGTCTTGTGAATATGTTGTCCACGTGATTTCATGTTTTAAACATCGGGTGAAGTACTGAAAGGTGAAATTCCATGTTAGAAAGTCGAAGATTAAACCTAGGAATTAACCGCGAAAGCATGCTTAATTTTTATGAGGATCTCATTAATTGTCATGATCTCAATGGGTTCGATTTAATTATATCTCCATGAAAATAGGTAGATTAATTAATCGAATACGCATTTCCACATACTTGAAAGAGGGTGGTAATGACATTAAGATGATTTTCTTCGGATTATCACGTTGAGTAGAAAAGAACTCTTGATAGGTTCGTTAATCGATCATTGCAGGGATACTTGATTCTAGACTATCACATCTTATTGTTTACCCTCTTGCTTCAATTCACCTGCTTTACTATTCCAATCAATTGCCTCACTCGTATAATTCGGTCTGACTAACCAAAATTGAGTAAATCTGGTAATCACAATAGTCCCTGTGGGATCGACATCCTGAGTACTACGCGATACACCGTGCACTTGCGGTTTTGGCTCATCAAGTTTTTGGCACCGTTGCTGGGGACTTATTGTGATATTAGAATTATACAATTTAATTAGATCCGACCATTATTCTATTTTGCTTCATTTTCTCCGTCTAGTCTAGCCTATTGATACCGTTCTCTACTCTCGCTTTTCAGGCTTATTGATGCGAAGAACTCGTAGCAGTGACAATTTGGTTGCGCTCCATCCCGAGATTGAACGAACCCTCCATCAAAGGAGATGCGAGCAACGACAACAGATCGTTTTCCATATGGCAAGCCAAGACAACGAGAAGGGTCTAGCAAAATTCGGGATACCTACTACCCAATGTCTATTCCCGAGTATTGCTCAACCCACTATAGAGGCTAACAATTTCGAACTCAAACCGGCTCTACTAAATATGGTACAATAGAATCAGTTTGGGGGTTTAGGCACGGAAGATCCTAACATGCACTTACCTATCTTTTTAGAGTATTGTGATACACTTAAGTTTAACGAGGTCACACCCGATGCAATTAGACTTAGGTTATTTCCATTCTCTTTACGTGATAGGGCCAGAGCATGGTTGCATTCCCTTCCCCTGAACTCCATCCGAACTTGGGATGAGATGTCTCAAGCCTTTTTGGCTAAATACTTTCCCCCGAGCAAAACTACCGAATTGCGCATGAAAATTCAATCTTTACACAAAAAGAAGGGGAATCTTATATTGAGGCATGGGAAAGATTTAAGGACTTGCTTAGGGCATGTCCTCATCATGGGTTAGAAAAATGGTTAATTGTGCATACTTTTTACAACGGTCTAACCTACAACACTAGATCCTCAGTTGATGCAGTTGCAGGAGAATTTCTGATGAACAAGAGTGTTCGGGAAGGATACAATCTACTGGAGGAGATAGCTCTACACCATCACCAATGGTCCAACGAGCGAGCAGTCCCAACAAAGACGGCAGGTAAGTATGAGGTAGACGCTTTCACAATGCTTAATGCTAGAATGGATGCTCTTGTTTCTAAATTTGACTCCATGAATGTGAATAATGTGCATGCCATGAATTCTCATACCAATGTTACCTGTGAAAATTGTGGGGTAATTGGACATGTGGCTAATGAGTGTAGACTTGGTAACTTTAGTCTTAGCCAAGAGGAGCAAGCCAATTTTGTGAACAACCAACACAAGGGAAACAATCCGTATTCTGAAACCTATAATCCCGGTTGGAACAACCATCCCAATTTTTCCTACAAAAACAACCAACCCCAGCAGAATGTTCGCCCCCCAGCGTCTGGTTTTCAAAGACCATTTGATCCAAACCCCCCTCCACCAAAGTCCAACTTAGAGGTTGTACTTGAAACCTTTATAGTTGCCCAAACTAAGACGAATGAGGAATTTATACAACAAGAGCAATCTATGGGTGAGGCTTTAAGACAACTAACGTCCAAGGTAAACTCTCTAGTCACCCACAATAAGATGTTAAAAAATCACATAGCCCAGCAAGCCAGCACCTTTATTAGACAACTCGGTATGTTACCAGGCCAACCCGAGACGAACCCGAGAGAATAGTGCAAGGTCATCACCCTAGGGAGTGGGAAAGTGTTAGGCAAAGAAAGTGAGGACCCACGCGTCGAGGTTACTAAAGAACAAAATTTGAGTGGGGAAACTGACGAAGTGAAGGATAAGGACAAGGAACCTAAGTATGAGCCGCCTAAGCCATACCAACCTCCCGTTCCATTTCCACAGCGGTTGGCTAAAGCCAAGTTAGACAAACAATTCGGTAGGTTCCTTGATGTGCTCAAAAAGCTTTATATCAATATTCCTTTCACAGAAGCTCTTTCACAAATGCCCTCGTATGCTAAATTCTTGAAAGACATACTGTCAAACAAATGAAAATTGGAAGACTATGAAACCGTGGCCTTAACTTAGAAAAGTAGTGCTTTATTGCAAAATAAGCTACCCCCTAAGCTGAAAGATCCCAGTGGTTTTTCTATTCCTTGTCTAATTGGCAGTATAAATTTTGATCGTGCATTGTGTGATTTGGGAGCTAGTGTCAGTTTGATGCCATTATCTATTTGTCAACGATTGGATTTGGGTGAGTTAAAACCCACCACTATATCTTTACAATTGGCTGATAGAACTGTGAAATATCCCATCGGTATTCATGAGGACGTACCAATTCGAGTGGATAAGTTTTTTATTCCTGCTGATTTTGTCGTTCTTGAGATGGAGAAAGATGCCCGAATCCCCATAATTCTCGGAAGACCTTTCCTAGCTACCGCTGGTGCTATCATCGACGTTAGGAATGAAAAACTCTCGTTGAATGTTGGGGATGAAATGGTTGAGTTTAACCTGTCAAATGCTACTAAATATCCTCCTTGTGGTGATTCGATGTACAGGATTGATGATGTAGACGTCGCAGTCAAGAAGGTATTTCTGAGTTTCAGACTAGATGACGACTTGCATCGTGTTTTGGTCCCAGATGAGCCATCCGAGCATGAAAATGATCGATTCATTGTGCTAAAAAGACTCTTGGACTCAACAGATGGAGCAGAGGACAACAGACAGACGAAGCGAAGAAACCGTGTGGAACACGTCCAAGCCGTGTTCAATAACACGACCCTGTTTTCGTCTTTCCCTGACGAAGAACGAACCGTGCTTCAGACCATGACCGTGTTGTCGAGAGCCTCTGACGAGGAACAAGCCGTGTTCTCCAACACGGCCGTGTACTCGAAAAATTCTGAGAAAGCTATTAGGTACCTCTTGAGCAAGAATGATGCAAAACCACGTTTGATCCGATGGATACTTGTACTCCAAGAGTTTGACCTAGGGATACGAGACAAGAAGGGGACGGAAAATGTCGTGGCAGACCACCTATCCCGTTTACGGTTTCTGAACCAAATGGGAAAATTGCGCTCGCGTTCGTCGGGACCCTTCCATATTCGTAAAATTTTTCCCTATGGAGCAGTCGAGGTTTGGAGCGAAGCAACGGGCCCATTTAAAGTCAATGGACAACGGTTGAAACACTACGTTATCAGGACTCCAATCGACAGGGGGGCAATTTGCAGCTCCACGACCCGTCAGCTTGAACGCCCGCAACACAGTCGAGCTAACGACTTAAAACAATGCGCTGTTCGGGAGGCAACCCGAATCCTCTCCTTCTCTACTTTTTTTCTTTTCTTTTTTTCACTTTTATCTTTCTCTTTGCTTTATTTTAATTTTTCTCCTTTATAAATCTGCTCACTCCATGCCGTTGCTCTATACTTCTGCAGCTTTGCCCGAACGACGTGCATCACGATAATAGGGCCAGGTTGTGCTGCAGAACACTACCGTGTCATTTCCTCATCAATTTTTACGTAAACACGCCCTTGCGGTGTGTCCGAACACGGCCGTGTTGAGCAGAAACGTCGAAGAGCAGAATGTCCCGATAAGAACACAGCCTGGCCGTGTTTCCTAACATGACCGTGTGGCGCAAGTTTCAGATTTAAAACCCCAAAAACGGTCGTGCTCCCCCTCCCATTCACAAAATTTTCGAAAATCCTCCCTTATTTTGCTCTCAAATCCATCAAGCCACCCCAAATTTTTGCAAGACCCCTCCGATTAAATGATTACCCATCACTTGGGCTCCCCAAAAACACCACTTTCGTCAATTTTCAACGGTTGTATCTTCTCCAATGGCACCAATGCATGCACGATTGGTTCGTGACTCAAGGCCACTTTCCCCCTCCGCAATGATTCAGTACGTCCTCTCCCCTACCTCTCTTTTTATGCATTGAGGACACTGCTATGTCTATGTTTGGCGAAATTGCTGAAATTTTGTGTTTTTTGTTTAATGCCATGCGTTATAGGTGTCTATTGCATTTTGTGTCTTGTTATGTGCTGCTTTTGTGCCAAATTCGTCGTGGAACGTATGACCCTTCGACGATGCATGTGTGCTTATTTGGACAAAGAAATGCTAAGTAGCAGGTCATAGGATCAAAGCATGCATAACTACATTATTATGTGATTGTTGCTTAGATTTGCCGAGAAGTAATTGGGTTCTAACACCACACACTTTAAATCGTTCTGAAAAGGGGATTGAGTTGTCTTGGCTTATGTTAACTCGTAGTGTCTTTTGTGAAAGTCATTTTGTTGTTTAAACCCCGCCTGGTCAAACTTTTCATACACCTGAAGTAGGACGTATGTTCTTTCCCATCCTAAAAAGAAAACGGGACATACGAAAGAAAGAAAGAATTTGCAGAAAAAGAAAAATAAATAAACAAGACAAAAAGAGGACATAAGGCACCTAGTCCGCTGGCTTCGGTTGCTCAGTAACCGGGTGACTTCATCACCAATGTTGTCATTCGCGTAAAACGGCGACTAGGGTCATGAGTATGCAAAGCACTTTAGGAAACGTAGTTGATTGAGTAACCGAATGCTTTCATCACAAGTGTTGTCATTCGCGTAAAAAGGCCAAAATACGCCCTAAAGAATGCGGTCTCTCAGTCTGGAAAAAAAATAGGGAATGAAGAGAGCATTATTGAAAATAGGGACGTCTATGCTTGGGTAGAAAAAGAAGTAAGAAAGGTATTTTTGAAACGGCGGAATGACTAAACTAGACGTCTATGCATCGTCGATTTTCAACAGTTGTATCTCCTCCAATGGCACCAACGCATGCATGATTGGTTCGTGACTCAAGGCCACTTCCCCCTTCGTAATGATTCGGTACGTCCTCTCCCCCACCTCTCTTTTTATGCAATGAGGACACTTATGTCTATGTTTGGGGGAATTGCTGAAATTTTGTGTTTTTGTTTAATGACATGCGTTATAGGTGTCTATTGCATTTTGTGTCTTTTTATGTGCTGCTTTTGTGCCAAATTCACGTCGTGGAGCGTATGACCCTTCAATGATGCATGTGCTTATTTGGACAAAGAAATGCTAAGTAAGAGGTCATAGGATCAAAGCATACATAACTACGTTATTATGTGATTGTTGCTTAGATTTGCCGAGAAGTAATTGGGTTCTAACGCCACACACGTTGAATCGTTCCGAAAAGGGGATTGAGTTGTCTTGGCTTATTTTAACTCGTAGTGTCTTCTGTGAAAGTCATTTCATTGTTTAAACCCCGCCTGGTCGAACTTTTCATACACCTGAAGTAGGACGTATGTTCTTTCCCATCCTAAAAAAAAAAGGACATACGAAAGAAAGAAAGAATTTGCAGAAAAAGAAAAACAAATAAACGAGACAAAAAGAGGACATAACGCACCGACTCCGCTGGCTTCGGTTGCTCAGTAACCGGGTGACTTCATTACCAATGTTGTCATTCGCGTAAAACGGCGACTAGGGTCATGAGTATGCAAAGCACTTTAGGAAACGTAGTTGATTGAGTAACCGAATGCCTTCATCACAAGTGTTGTCATTCGCGTCAAAAGGCCAAAATACGCCCTAAAGAATGCGGTCTCTCAGTCTGGAAAAAAAAATAGGGAATGAAGAGAGCATTATGGAAAATAGGGACGTCTATGCTTGGGTAGAAAAAGAAGTAAGAAAAGGTATTTTTGAAACGGCGGAATGACTAAACTAGGCACCTATAGGCTTAACGGAGACTCGGTCACTCGGTTCTCTATAGGCGAAATGAAGTGTTGTGGTGTGATCAACCCCTTACTTTCGTTAAATGAGTTAACTTTCACATAATATGTCGGTGAGCTTGTGTTTTGTGACTGTGTACTTCTAAGTTGTGTTTGTTATTACCAATCATTGCCACGATGTTGAGAAGGCAAGTTCTACACTCATTTGGGGTCATTGCCTATGGACTTTTGTTGCTTAGGGACAAGCAACTATTTAAGTTTGGGGCAGTTTGATAAGTAGGGATTTTACGTATTTGTTGAGGGGAAACACACGCATTTTTCTGCCCTTTTAAGCAGAATTTCATCTAATTTACTACTTTTCTATATTAAACTCTTTCTTGGATACTGCTTTTGGTTGTTTCTCTCTTTTCAGGCATAATTCAGGAGCAAAATGGACTAAAAAAGAATTCGTCCATGTTTGACAGAACACGGCCATGTTGTATCCTCTCACACGCCCGTGTTTCGCTAATTCAAATCACCAACCAAGACCACCCGAATAGAACACGGCCGTGTCGGGGTTGCCCGCAGAAACACACGAGAACATGGTCTGACCGTGTTCACGCTGCACGGGCGTGTTCTACACTTGGAAACAGAATCGTTCGAATTTTTCTGCCTTTTGCTCCACTACGACTATAAAAGTGGGAACTAGGGTCGTGAAAACGGGGGAGGAAAGCACAGATACAAGGCTTGAAGGAACACGAAGAAGTCGGGGAAGCTTCAAGACGGCTAGGACGATCGGACAACAGTTCTTCCTAATCCTTTCTTCTTTTTAGCGCTTTGCTTGATGTATTCTCCGATATATTTATTTTGCTTCTTCGTTAACTTTATGGCTGAGTAGAATTCTTGTTCTAGGATCATGTTGAACCCTTTGATAGATTAATGAATTTATTATAGTTTTCTTTTCCTATCTCGTGTGAGTTGATCCAATTTAATTTCCGAGCACTTATTTGTCTTGTGAATATGTTGGCCACGTGATTGCATGTTTTAAACATCGGTTCCCTGCATGTTCGTAGTGGGGGTTGATAGTGACATCCATGCTAGTTAGTGATATTGACACAGCTAGGGAAGTCGTTGCGGTCTGGCCACGAACGACTTCAACAATCATCCAATGCAACTAGTCCAGCGAGATCGAGAGCATCATCCCAAAAGAGGTGTTAGAACAAACACTGGTTCAAGTAGAAATTTGGGGAGCTACCTCCGACTTTCAACTTGAGGTAGGGGTGAACAAGAAGTCGCATCCATAGTGGGGACAACCTTAACAATTCAAGATTGTTAACGGCCTTCAGCATGCTGCTCGAATCCAGCATTCCTAGTATCCATAGTTCTGACGTCTTAGTTTTATGTTCTCACTGAAGGTGACAACTAATGCAAGCAAAACTTCTTGAGTCCAGTGGACTTTGTATGATCCTTTGGGCTTTTGGAAATTTCAATTAATGGAATCTGCAATAAAATAGGGTAGCACTCCAACGCCTAAGTTAGTAATGAATTAAAAGTGAAAAGAATAAAACAGAGCAGTACGCATAACATAGTGTAGTTTAAGTGTGAAATATGTGAATTGAAATTACAAATAAACGAGTTGGATTTGGTTAAAATAGATCCGCCCAAATTCAGGGGGGATCCCTGACTTTTTGGGCGGGTGATTTGGTTTCGACTGGAGGAGAATTCCTAGTTTTACTCTTATGCTGAGACGTGTCTTAAAATTTTTATAGATTGTGTCTATCCCTTTTCATCCTTTCTGGGTAAGTTGGTAGCAGCTTTTTAACCCACATGGCTTTTTGAGCCGCAACATGTGTCGTTATTCGTGCATGAGCACCAATTAGGTTGAGTCGCCTTGCTGGACTTTTCATGAGAAATTTGGGTTTAGGCCCTTTAAGACCACTCCATCCGGACCACTTGGGCCTATCCTAAGATTTGATAGATTTAGGAACATCAAGTTTATAAAATTAATAATTAAAAAAAAAAATTATGTATCTAACAAATGTACGAATTATCCCCATAAATTGATTGTTTGGATGAAATTGTCTCTCATGCCATTTATAGTTAAGTAGTTTTCAATATATTTTATTATTTTGTTGTACACTAAACCATCACAAAATTAATACTTTCTAACTAGGAAAAAAAAGGATTTTTAATCAAGATGTACAAAAGTATTTGATAACAGGAGAATTTAAATTAAAAGTAAAGCAAAAGTTAATATAACAAACCCTTAACATAAAATATTATCTTATTTATTTGAATTTAAAAAATCCATGTACTAAATTAATTGAGATACGGCTCTTTAGAATAAGCATAAAATACGTCCACCTTCCCTAAAGTTTGACATAATTATAAATATTTTATCATTATTTAGAAAATTACAAACACTCCTCTTACTTTAACGTTTGTCTAACAATGAAACCACTCTGTTAGGTTTGCATCCAATTTTTGTAGTGAATTGCCTAGAATGCCGTCTTGAATTATAAGTTATAATTATATACTTTTTAGAATATTTTTAAAAAAATTATGGACTGATATTCTCTATGGATTATTTATTTTACCCACTCTCAGATTTTTGTATATTTTTTCAAATGTCTTATTTTTAAAAAAAATAAAAAATTCATCAAGGGTAAAGTAATACTTTTCGTATTTCTGTCTAGGGACTACATAATTATTTTTCATTTGAGGGGTTCTTTGTAATTTTTTGAATAAAGAAATAGTATTTATACTTATTTCAAATCTCAGGGAATGTAGCTGTAATTTTAATATTAGAATAATTATAAGCCCAATGGTCATATATATTATTTAAAAGAAAAT
The DNA here is from genome assembly GCA_034509735.1 of Sesamum alatum. Lineage (NCBI taxonomy): Eukaryota > Viridiplantae > Streptophyta > Magnoliopsida > Lamiales > Pedaliaceae > Sesamum > Sesamum alatum. The sequence goes on along the minus strand of JACGWO010000007.1, from coordinate 11,570,900 downwards.
TGAAAAAATATGTTTAACCAAGTGAACCCATCACTCTGCTTTAGTATACCTGAACACTGTCTAGTAAAACAGCATGCAAAGAACAGGTGTATGCAGCAGCCAAGGCCTATCAATGGTACTCAATTTTCCTTGTATCGCCAACCATACCACAAATCTATGTCTTGGCACTTTGAAACATCCTGTCACCAGCCCACTCCACAGCACCTTCTAGCCACGGGATAGCGATGGAAACGGAGCACGGTGTGAGTTTACCAAAACCAGAGACCCGCCCCAAACCCAGTTAATATTTTTTAAATATTAAAAGATATATTTTTTAAAAAAATAATACTACCCTAACTTTATAAATATGAGACATAATATTATTAAAATGTTAATATTTTTTTATAAATTTATATATACACATGTTAGTCAATAAAATATTAAGAATTTTAGAATATGTTATACTTGTTTTGATAAATATTAAAACATTTATAAACTATTTATATCATTATTTTAATTGACATATTTTCACTCTGAAGAACTGAAAAACTGAAAATCAAATTAAAACGAAACAAGACATTAATTGTTTTATAGCAAACGAGTATCTGAAGGCTGATTCCCGACCCAGGATGAGTTGATATGGTTTTAATATCTTCATTTAGCAGATAGATGTACTTACACATGCTTTGGATTTAAATACTTTCTTTCTAAATGGCATTCAGAGTCCACTTTCAGAATTACAAATTTCACCTTCAAAGAAGGTAGATGTCAAAGCTGCTACTACACCCCCCCAATGAAGAACAAACGAATGAGAAGGCTCTCCACTCTGCAAAACTTAAAAAATAACAAAAGAAGAGATAGATGCTGTTTTTCCTGCCTAAAACAAGTTTACACCACCAACTACAAAAATTTCCTAATTCTGGAAATACTTTTCTTTACCATGGTTTGAGCCTTCAGACGTCTCGACACGAGTCTTGCCAATTGGTCATGTAGGTGTTTCCCTTTCACTTTCGCACATATGGATGGATTGAGATGAACAATGCTTCGGACCCAGAGGGTGGGTTGTCCTTCAACTTTTTCTAGGTGCTTTACAAACACATTCAGCTGATGATCAAAACCCTTGTTCCAGCTTTGTGCACGATGAATACAACAGGCCAAGCTGTATCGCTGCAAGCGCTCAAAGGTACTTCCCTGATGATTTCCAAATTCTTCCTTCAAGAGAGACCACCATAACAGTGACATCGTCATGGTACTTCCGACGGTCTCCTTGTGGAATGTCCAGAAGCTCATGAAAATCCATTCCTGCACACAGATGAACATAGTTCAGGATGGGAGGCTGCAAACATGACACAGTATGGAGAACTAAATGTGGAAGGAAAGACAATAAAAACAAGTAGATTTTTTTTCTTTTTGCATTAAAACTAGAGGTCAAGTACATTAAATCCCGTCTGAAAAGCTAACTTACCAACTCCACTCCTCCATCTCTCAGAATTAAGAAAACATCCACAAAGTCTGCTCCATTAAAAGGCCCAGAAGGAATTCACAAATTGACCATTTTGCCTTTGAATTAAGACAAAAATATTTCAAAGTCATAAATTATTAACTTATAAAAATCATTTTGTCTTTAAGTGCCCTGTATAATTTAATGTATTTGGAGAAAAACTGTAGTTGCAATGTTCATATAGTTTAAGGAATGAGCTCATAATCCAAATTAAACATCATTACCTTAAAAATCATAACATCTTCAATTCAAATGTCAGTTTTGCCCTTAATTTAATGCAAGTGTTTGGAACCGACCACTTATTTTTTAAGGCACCTGCCTTGTCCACATTTCAATCTTGCAACACTAAAAGAAATGAATACTTGAACTCATCATTATTTGTTCCTTGCATAACAATGCAAGAATGATCGTATATAAGCACAGTGGGTTCAGATGCAAAATAAGCAGCAGTTATTTCTCATTGATGACGTCAAATCTATTCAAAACCTTAATACCATAAGTTGATTAACATGGTAAACTTCAAGGCAAGGTTTCTGTAACTACAGAATGAGGGAAAGAGTTGGTATTTAGCTATAATTCATACAGATACAGCACAATATTCAATATACCTCTAACTGGGGAAGATCACTTAACCTGCATGTTCCTTAATAATCATGTTACAAGAAACAAGGACAAGCGGCTCTAAATCCCATGAGGCAATAGAATGATGAAACTTATACACATTTCCCCAGCCCTTCAATTTACCTTGTTTCTTCGAGCCCACCCCAAATGGAAAGGGAACCACTAGCAAGTCAATTCATGAGCCAATCGCAAAAGTAACCACTAGAGAATGCAGAATACATGAACAAAATTCCGTATTAGATTTTGTGGTTCAGAAAACGAGCAGGCAGCTGAGACTTCAGTGGCAACTTTTGAAAAAATAATGGATGCATTAACCGGCAAAGTACGATGCGGGGGAGAAAAAAGAAACAATTCATCAACACACACTCCATCCCTAAGTCCCATATAAATGAAATCACTATACAGTATAGAGAAACATCAAATTGATAACCAGAAAACCACTAATAAAATGCATACCATTATATATTCATGTTTGTAGGCTTGAATCTGTAATAAGATTGCAAGTGATAATTCATCATTGAGCTTTCTTTACCATGAAAATGAAGACTTCAATGAAGTTTCTTTGTTTTTTCTTCTGTCAAGATACGGGGAAGAGCACAAAGATGCTTTTGGTCTCTCAGTTATTGCAAGTTAACATATTTTGTACAGAAAAACAACCAAGCTGGCCCTGAGGCCCTGAAACTGGGAGTCATATGGAGACATTACTGAATATCAAGTAAATTTTGATTTTCTCAGAATTCGATCGTTCTCTGCTAATAACAGATTGTGAACTTCATAATTAGTTTGAACTAATGGGATTACCCTGGAAAACGAAATCTGATAAGTAAGCATCACATCTTTCCTTCTAACATCATTGCCAAGAGCATCAAGAAAAATGCTTGCACTAATAACTTTACAAATGAAAGTTGTGATAAGTGTCATATCCTAACCTGTCTTTCCAAGTTTCTATATGAGCACGCAAACACGGAAACCCCCAAATATATCTGTAGCTCCCATGATATCAGTGATTTAGAAACTTTACTAAGTTATATGGCTTTAACTTAGGTTACCAGAGAGCAAATCATAAACTCAATAAGACATGCCGACACACAAAGTAGATATTACTTGCACCACCCAGCATTATGTGACAGATTATTGATTCTAAAATCCAGTTCAAGGTGGTTATATTAATCATCTTTCATAGTTTCTAAGGAGAAATTTTTACCAGCTTTTCTGGCAGCACGGAATAGAAGCTCCTCTATCAGATGCTGAGCAGGGTCTCCATCTGGGAACCTCTCCATAAAATTCTGCACATGGGAAACCACCTCTTGATTGCTAAAATACTGATACAAGCCATCCGATGAAAGCACCAAAAATTGATCTCTGGGGCACAGTTTGTGGTGGCGAAGAGAAGGCGAACACGATATATAGGGTGCAGTACCAATATAATCATTCCGAAACATTTCTAACAAGACATCATTCCATTTATGCTGCATCAAATGCAATATAGACCATTAGAGAGGCTGGCCACATGCAAATCAAAGAAACAAGGAGTACATTGCAGATGTTAATAACACTATGAAGTCCATTTTAGAAGGCAAAGATGTTCATCTGGACCAAAGACAGGGTATATGATTAACAAGTCAACAGAAACTACCAACCAAGGGGTAGTAACCACAAGGAAGTAATGTAGTGGACAGACACCAAATATAGCACGGCAAGCAGTCTGCATGCATGTCTTTGGGTTATGTTTGCATAATGCTTTACTCCTGAAGTTTCAGTAAAATCAACATGTTCTTAATCCTTTAACTCATCACTAGCACAAAAAGGGAGAAAAGGGAAACAGTGATAATGATGACACAGAACTTGACTTGGGTTATATTAATGTATTTAAGTGGACTGGGAGGTGAACTGACATAGTGCCAAACTGTAGAAATTGTTTGACTAAAATTTAAGACGATGTGATTGAACATAATATAATGTAAAGTCGAATAAACCTCTTTGCAAGGACCAAGTTGGATTAAAAATCTACTTTAGTCAATAGAAATTCAAGAAAACACACAAAAAGAAGTAAAGATCCATGGCATTCACCAACATAAACGAGAGGCAAACATCAAGTAATGATTCAACAGACAAACCTTTTTGAGGAACCCAGCCCCAAATGCACGGGTAACTTTAAGACGACCTTTAACTCTATCATTTACTATACAATTGTTGTCATCTGGGTGCTCATTCTTGATGCGAATAACTTCCTGAAAATGATAAATATCAGAAAATGAATAAGGTAAAACCATGAATGCTGCAAAGACATCCAACAAGATGCCACATGGAGAAGGTTGTTGAAGCTAAAAACTCTAAAGCATAGTCATGATGATTTAATAGCCAGAAGTCATGTGTGGCATAAGGAGTTTTTGGCACTTATTTCAGCACCAGTATAACCCAAAGAGCAACATAATAAAAAGACAAGATTGCATTACAAGCTGATAGTCAGAATTCAGAATGCTGGGCAGCAAGAAAGATCAGCCAAGTTAGAATCTCATTGTCTACCTACACATTCCAAATGTCAGGCGCTCCCTACATGCGATCCCTCAGTACACTACTTTCTTTGGCTGTGGAATAATCTAACCTGGTGTCGTGTTTTAATTTAGCTTTGACTAATCATAATCTGATTAATTGTTTTGATATTCTTGTGTGCTTAAGAATTAATGCTATCTTAATACTAACTAATCAAGTTTAAACACTAACTAGACAATAACAGGAACTAGTTACAGTGGCCTACTAAAAAAGAGTAAGCTGTTAAGTCTACACCCAGCTGCACTATATTCCCCAAGTCTATGGCCAAATTGCAACTGATCAACACACTTTCTTAAGCCCCTTGCTCAACTTTTTAATTTAAGTACAAACTAGAAGAATTTAATCAACTATGCTTAGAAATGATCATCACATGAATTCTGTAATACGCACATCTAGCAACATGGAGATAATGCTGCCTAAACGGTAATTCCTCATTAAATGCCATAGACATATTCATCATCAAACAACCCTACAGCTTTACCATCCTTCATATATCAGCTTGATGCATAAACTGCTCAGTCAAATAACTTGCTTCCCAAGCTGTTTCAACTGCCAACATAAAGTTGTCCACTTGATAGTTGGTACACAGCATCAAATAAAGAAAATACATGGACCGCACTTTCCCCGTATATTTATAAAGACCTAACTGCTAGACTGCTATCACAATAAGGTGTGACATTAAGAATTCCTTTCTACAATTTTCCTTGCACCATAATTCTTAATTCTTCAACATTCTTAATACAGCAACACTGCAAGGTCTTAATTTTCGTTTATACCAAAGTCTTCAAAAGTTGGCCTATTAATTGATTAGAGAATTTTTATAATCATGAGTCATGAACCATTTCCACCTTATGACTAACCCCAGAAACAGATTCTCCATAACAGGTGAAATCCCAGCTAAGCAAAATAATCAAAGATTCTTTCTTAACTTCACCCCATGGTGATGATCTTTCTGAAATTTACTTTCGCCGTTGAGTGATCCATATCATATGCAAAGGCTAAATATCAACCACCTTCTTTGGGTCATCCTGCATACTTGTTCCTTTTATTACACCAAAATACTAAATGGGTTTAATGCAATTTACCCCCCTGTGATATTGCAAATGAGTAAATTACCCCTCTATGAAAAAAATAGTAATTTACCCCCCCCCCCTATGTTTTTAAAAATGAAGCAATTTACCCCCCGAGGCAGGGAGGTAAATTGCTTCATTTTGAAAAATACAGGAGGGTAAATTGCTTCATTTTGAAAAACACAGGGGGGTATATTGCTATTTATTTTTTCATAGGGGGGTAATATGCTCATTTGCAATATCACGGGGGGGTTTCTTGCGTTTTTCCCAATACTAAATGATTGTCATATGATTTTGGATTTTGCAAGTCAAGCAAGGAATAATATGTCTCATAAGAGTTCTATTTACTAACCTATGAGGATCACAGTATGTTATCTTATACCATTCAACAATGTAGCTTTCCAGCTCTTATCTCTTGTGCTCAATTAACACTACTAAGACTGTTCACCTGCACAACATCCACTTTCTAGTTTGCCCATTTCCAATTGGAAATGCATGGTTTACATGAACTCTGTTATTCTAAACTCTTAGTTCGCATACTTCTAACATCCTCAAAAAGGTATCTTGATTCGTGATTCTATCATACATCACGTTCTATGATTGTTATCAAACTTTGTTCAAAACACTCCTTGTCGATGTACTACTTCACTTATCAAGATTCTAAAATGTACCACTTAATTCATAGATCCTTCACTAGTGTTATAGAGAAAACAACCAGCAGCTGGTAAAAATTCAATCTTTCCCACTCCAATGACTGGTGCAAGTTTGATATGGGACCATTAAATAATCATTTGAGTGACCAACGGACATTCTTAGAATTAGAAAGTATATGGTATAATGCCGCCAAAATCTAAATGGAAACAACTCAAAACTTGGAGATTTAAACAAGCATCCAAGTTCACAATGTCACCCTATATGGAAAATCAATAACTATTCGACAATATTCATGCATTTAGGCAAATCATCTGCTCACAACAACAATAAAAGCTTCAAACTATGTAACAGTTCTAATCTTAGACATGTATAAGAAAAATCTAAGGTGAAATTCAAACTTTGACTGTAGACCATTTAGGTCCACGACACAAAGCACTTATGTAACTCCATTAGACCTTGAACAGCAATCCACAATAGAGTTTTGCTTGTCTCCTTCAAATTTACGCTGTAGAGGTAATAAAATATTCTAAAATACGCTTGACAATTATGCTTACAAAAGATCCAAAGTATTTCCATACAAGTTAAGGTAGTATAAACACACCCTATTATAGCCTTTTATATTTAGACCCATTTCTGCATCACGAATCATGATCATCAGCAAACTGATTGTCTCCAAATCCATTATACAAGATATTGTCCGTAACTAGAATAGGTCACCAAACAAGGCTGACTGCCATAAACTGAAAAGGTCAGCCTCTACTTGTGTGCATATAGCACATAATCTCCAACAAATCCAACACGGCAAATGTATAATGAGGTCTGGATACATCACAAGCATTAGATATGAGACAATATTATCAAGAATAGTCTGCCCAATCCACCACCACTGCTTCCATTTTCCCAAGCCATTTATGCCTCATATCTTACCTGATGTCATTTGACATCAAATTCTAAACGACACAGGAAATTCTATGAACCATTTTGCGAACAGAACTCTCGCTGTACGTATGAAATTGCAACTAAGATGCTAAGGGTATCAAGTATAACTAACAAAATCAATTGCTTCTCAAATAATAAAAAAAATCACTCTTCAACACCATTGTCGCAATTGCCAAGTTGAATTCTGACTTAATATGAAGTCTACCATACATTGATGACACAGAACTGTAGGTGCATCCCCACAATTCATTGATAGACTTCATTCAGTAAGTTCATCATCTTTAAATTTGCCCTGCAGATGACTAATTGGCATAGATCTCCAGTCTATTGCAACCTCAACCTCTCTCCATGAGTATTTCCCAGAACAATGACCCCTTAGCAAATATCAATTATTTCAAAAGCACATATAGACCTAAAAGCCTTCTCACACATGAAAAGGAATTAGGATTCTAATTCAAAAAATAATAAAACTCAAACAAAGCAGTAAAAACATACACTAACCCAGCAAATCTATATCCCTTCAAGAACCTTAAATAGAAAGCTACTGCAAACAGGGACATTTTCAAAGTACAGTTAATTTAAGAAAAACTAGGATTGGCAATAATTCTAAATAACTACGATAAATATCTTCAATTCACAAATCAAGTTAATTAACTATCGAAACTATTGTTGTATCAATCATCCAGTAACCATCTTATCTAGTCAAAGGATTGTTCTGATACTTGAAATCTTAAATTTACAACTCTTTTGTATTTGCGGTAGGTTATTCAAATCACAACCAGAAACATGGTCGTACTTTACAATGACGAATCTTGATGCCCAAGACAATTTCCAAGTCTTCTATAACTTAAAGTTTATGGCGGAAAATCCAACAAGTCAAAATAAACCTGGAAAGCCCCATGTACAAGAAAAATGGAGGTAAGTTTTAAAATGAGAAATATGGAGGGGTGAAGCCGAAATATTCTATGAAGAGTAACATAAATAATTCAGTAAACAAAAGTCAAGCCAGTGATAGCTCTAACTCTTAGTCTTAGACCACATTCAGTATTGACGGACATGTCATACAAGGATGTTAATTCTTGTCTTTATGACAGCTAATGGGGAAATGGATCGATTCTCAGGATTTACCAGTAAAGACAAGCTAAACTTGGCAGTATGTCAAATTGCTAAAGAAATATGGTGGGTCAATTCCAGCTACATGCCAATTTGAAATACATGGTCAATGAACAAATCAAATTTTCACTAAGAGAAAGAGAGAGGGAAGGTGGAATAGATACTTCTCATGTTAAAACTTCATCACTATTAACTTCATATCCCAATTTGGATATTATAGTGTGATTGAGAAAAAACTAACTCAAATCAATAAACACCCAAGAGCTTATATGTCAGAAAAGGAAAAGATATCAGAAGACTAGCCAAGAAAAGCATCTTTTTTGCATTCGGCAGATAGTTAAACAATTAGCTCAGAGATTAAAAGAAAGGATACTTTTCACCCATTAAAAGGCATCACAACACAAAAAAAATACTGCATCAGATTCATCATACAGAAACTCTCAACATTCGTCTCAGTTTGGTCCAGATATCATAGTCATGTTCAATCAAAGCAGCAGAGAAAAAAATTGACCCTACTCAGACTTGTTAGCAAGGCAAAGGTTAAATATTGTTTACCATGACCAAAACCTTTAAATCAGGAAAAGCTCCTCAATCATCTATATTATCTACATAGAAGAAGATAGAAGATAAAACTAGAGATGCTTACCTCTTCTATGCTTGTGCTATGGTCAGTCGATAATTGCAGTGCAGTCAAACTCATAGATTGGTGAGCCTGCGCTTCATTTACTGCTTTACTCTCCTTATTGCTGACATCAGTGGACTCTTCAATGATGCCTTCACCACTAAACCCATCATCCGCAGCACCTTGAGATTCCGTACCACAGCTGACCTCTTCAGGCTCATATTGTGCCACAATGGCTCGACTATCGCCAACATTCATCACATACACATCATCATCCCTCATCAATGCAACCAACAAGCAAGAACCCATCAATGCAAGTTCTGGATAACGATCAAGTACCCTGTCAGTCATATCCAAGTATGCTTGTTCTGTCACTTCAAGTGCTCTAGACATTGCACTTAAAACCGACTCATGATTAACTAACCCTACCTTCCGCTTCTTACCAATTCTGCTAATTCTCTCCCTCTCAGCCTCCCCATCATCTGCTACATTACTCTCCCTCATTTCCTCTGCAGCTTTCTGCTTTCCCTCCAACCAAAATCTCCACGGAAACAACCTGATACTCTCCTTCTCCTTATTCCTATTCAACAATCCATGCTTTAGTTTCGACAATAATAAAGACCTCCTACTCACTGCTGAACCTGCATCGTTCACGCTTAATGCATCATCAACCGAAAACGCAAATCTTTCAGAACCCGATAGATCAAGCCCCTCTTCTGGATCATCCTCCACTAAATATTCCCATAATCTTCGCCTCCTAACTTCTATTTGTTCCCCTCCAAACATCACTTTCTTAACTAATTGTGATTCAATTTCGCCTTCTTTCGCTTCACTAAACCCTTGGCGACCATCTGTATTAACATCTGATTGACAAGAATCCTCAACGACATCGGCATTTTGTGAGGTTTCAACTAAATCCTCTGTGTCCCAAAACAAACCCTCTAATTCATTGTACATGGCTTTGTATAAATGGCTCATTAGAAATTCCGGGGCATCGGGTCCATTAAATCCATCGTAAATTCCAACAAATAGCCAACCCAGCTCCTCTGATACAACCACATGCACCCGGTCCTCACCTGCCTTGCCCAACGCCCACTGCTCATTGCTCTCACAGCCCATCCCCACAGCCTCTCTGCAGCTATCAACTCCAGGCAAGGCATCCTTCCGTCCTCCTCCTCCACTAATGAAGTTCCTCACTGGAACCACTGAGAAGTTCCGGTACAATGCCTTGCGTATGCCTGAAATGCTCTTCTTCTTCCTCTTTTTAACGTAAACGCCACCAAGGGGCGCGGAAAATGGCACTCCCCCATTGTTGTCACCAGAGGCAGTGCCATCCAATGGTCCGGAAAGTGCCCCGCGCTCAATTGGACCAGACATGAAGAATGCCCTCTCTAGGGGGCCTGACGGAGGCTCACCACCGCGTGGCACCCGCTGAAGGGGCAAGGCACTAAACGACGATGTACTCTCAAACCCATCTAGCAGAACACTATTACCACCAACCCTGGATGGTCCACCTACAAAACCCTTGCTGCTGCTGCTATTAGTAGCATTGTTATGATAATGACTATTGGCGGCATCAGTGGCATCATCGCAAATATCATCAAGTTGGAGTACAGTTATGGGAGTCGAAGTGTTGGCACTAACGGAGGCTCCAGATATGGCTCGGAAACCGGTCTCAGGATATCCGGGCGGCCTGGAGGGCCTTGGATGGGCCGGATCGTCGAAGCGGAGGGACTGAGAGGGTGATACAAAGCGATCCGACTGAGTAGGGGAGATGAACCGAGCGGAGGATCGGACATAGCAGAAGGAGTGACCAAGGGTTTCGTCGAGCGGAGCATTCGCAGTGAAAATGACATCCGGGTCAGACCGGTTCGGACCGGCGGCCGGATTGAAACAGGGGAACACCTGCGAAAACCCCGCCCCCATCACATCCGACGATTCATCCCAACCCCAAACCCCAACCTCGAAAAAATTATTCCAAATAAAAGATCAAAAGCCTCCTACCAAAAAATTCCAGAAAAGAATTATTTAACTAAAAATGAAGGGCACCGTCAAGATTGTAACGGACAAAAAAACGCAAAAACCCACTCGCGCCCTCTCTCTTTCTCGCTCTCCGCAGCCGTTCTGTGTGTGCCTTGAGAGTGTTCGATGAAATGCAAGTGAAAATGGGGCAGCAGAGAGAGAAGGTAGTAGTGGTAGTAGCAGTAGTAGTAGTAGGTGTTTTCTTTCGTTTTTCGAGAGGGAGAGAGTCAGAGAGCTGAAGACTACAGATAGGAGAGAGAGTGTCGCTGGGTTTTAATCATCTGCTTTTGTTTGTACCATATTTTCTTAAGTAGCTTCCTATATTTTCATGATATACATACACTTCATCCTAGTATAAATGCAATTTACCCCATATGATATAATAATTATCTGTAAAAAAATAATTAATAAATTATCCTATATGATATTAAAATGAATCAAATTACCCCTATGTGTTTTCTCTTAATAGGGGGCAATTTACTTCATTTCTCAAAACACAGAGAGTTCATTTACTAATTATTTTTTCACGGGGGGATTTTTGTTCATTTCTTATATCACAGGGGAGTAAAAAATGCATTTATCCCCTTCATCATATATAGGCTGTCAAAGTGCATTCGATTTTTTGGATCAATAAACTCATATTACAATAATTTAATATTATAATATTATAAGAATAATTTTTATGTACATTACAATAAGAATAAACGAACATTTAAGTGAGAAAAATAACCACACGTCTTATGAAACTCGAATTTATTCATAGGATTTTAACCTTACCCACAAAACTAAGACATTATTGGTGTCAAAGTACATTCGATTATTGAGAGCATAATTCAAATTTTTATGATATTGATTATGAATGAATCAAAATTAATGAAATAATTTAATTTTAAGTGCATAAATAAAAATTTACAATAAAAGCCAATAAAGAATTAATCAAAATTAATGAAATATCATTTACGTAAACTGCACTACGCATACAATATTAGTACAAACGCATCCAAATATCCCATTATTATTACACATTAATCTCAATTATCTTTCTCAAACAATAAACCATACGCTTCTTGCAAGATTGATGTACGATGATGGACATATTACAATTTGCAAAAATGTAACCAACCTTATATAATATTACAAATAAGTAAATTATTTCTTTATAAAAATAAAAAAAATGATAATTTACTTCTTTAAATTTTTTAAAATAGAGCAATTTACCTTCCTACACAAGGTGATAAATTATTATTTTTTTCATAGTATTTCATTTGTAATAGCAATTTATCTCCATGTATTTTTTAAAATAAACCAATTTACTTTTCATTTTAAAAAATATAAGTAGATAAATTATTAATTTTTCATATTGGGATAAATTTTTCAATTATAATATCACAATGGGGTAAATTGTATAAAAACCGATCACACAGATGTAAAGGGTAGATTTGTCCACAAGGAAAGAGGGTGCAGGGTGGGGGAGAAGTAGGGGATCGGGGCAAGTGAAGAGAGAGAAAGAGAGGGAGAGGCATTTGAAAATATTTTCGATGTTTGGGGGGTGGTGCTGACCTAGCGACGCTTTCAGTGTTTGTTTTTCAAAAATTTGGAGGGATGGGGCCCACGTAAAGGGAAAAAAAGAGCCAGGTGGTGGATTTTCATTCATTTTTTTGCGTGGACGGTTTTGGACATGGGGATTTGGAGAAATGACGGATGAGGACCGCGAGCCTGTTGCTTTTTCCCTCTTGTGTTTGGACTTTAGGGCTTTTGGAGGAGGGGTAGGGTCAACGTGGAGGAGGCAGGAAGGAGTAAGACTACTTGTCTCTATTTATTTATTTTAATATTTGATAATAAATTTTTTATATTTAATTTTTTGACCTTTTTTTGGGGGTTTCTTTTGTCTTTTATTGGTGCGTGGTGTTCACTCTTTTGTCCAAACACACCCTTAAGGTCCAAGTCCAACTATGCTGCTGCTGCTCTGCCTTTTGGTCAGCTGTTCTTTTAGGGAGAGTATATGTATTTTATGATCCCCCTCTAATATGGCAATAAAGAATTAAAGGGGTGTTTGTCATAATTTTTTTATTATTATTATGTGGCAGAAAGAAATTATTAAAACAAATTGTAAATTTAGATATAATAAATGTCGGGAGTGCTTGAAAATGAAAAACGAAAAAAAGAAAAATTGGAGTTTGAGTGTCGAGGGGAAAGGTTTAGGGGGTGTTTGGTTTTCGCCCCAAATCCCTTTTCCAAATTTTCAATTATTTGGAATGTTGGAATCTTGTTTGTTTTTGTTATTTCTAGTGAAAATAGCAAACTCTATTACAAAATTCATTTCCAAACTTATTGAATTTTTTAATTTTCAATATAATCATTGCTCCGTTGTCTCCTACACGCCTACATCTGTAACGTTTATTTTCACATTGAATATTCATTTTCACTATGATCATTACTCTATTGTTCCTTGCATCACGTATCTTTGGAATATTTCCTTTCACATTATGTCTTGTCACAATCAATTCAGGGATGTACAACCTTAAAAAAAAAAGATTTATTTTAATATTTTAAAACTATAAAAGATATTATTACAAAATACAAATTCAAACACTTTTTTGTATCTCAAGCCTGTAAACCTATGGCTGGAAACTTAAATACAAACACGTTTAAAAAATTTGCATGAAAACCAATAAAGTATTTACATCCCTTTGAAAATGTTGGAAACTAGAAATAAGGCCTGAAAATAAAACCAAATGCAATATTCTATAAATAATGGTAATTGGGTCTGCAATAATAATTATTATAAAATTTAACTTATTTTTTTATTTCTTTCACTATCTTTTGGTAGTTATTTCATTTTTTTCATAATTTTATGCATGTTTTTCTCTCTAATATTATACAATTATTTTTTATCACTACTTTCTTATAAATCTAATATTAGTTTATTATTATGTATATACTTTATCAAATAAAAAATTATAAATATTTATTTTTAATACGATTAAAGAATTACTCAAACACGTAGAGTGTGCGACAAATTTTTAGTACTAATTAACTAAACTGACACTGGATCAAGTGAAAACAATGCAATGCAAGAATAGGAAACTCAAGAGCAATAACTCCAATTTAAATGAAGGTATCATCCAATTGTTATACTAATTTGATCACAGAGAATAAATTTACAAATTTTTTTAAGTCGATGAATTGTTATTATCTGAAACAAATCAAATACTAAACATAAAACTAAATACATGTGGTAGTTGCAATCATTCAATTTAGTTTTCTTGTTCTTACAAGTCAATTATGCAAGCACATAAATAACCTACTTGCTACCTGTACAAATCATTTTTGGGAATTACAAATTACTGAATTTATGGATAATAATAAATAAATAACACTAAATCAATTTGTCGGATTTGTCAACATCAATTGTCAATAAATACGAAATTCAAAAAACATGATATATATATATATATATTGAAAGGGAGATATCATATATGAAGGATGGTTACAACGGATCATGAACACCATCAAAATCAATCCATGCTCCTCTAGCAAGTCTATGAGCCGAAACATTGGCATCATGGGGCACAGAGCAGAATTTGCAAGATCGAAAGGATTTAGCAATCTCTCTAACATCCTGGACCAAATTACCCAACACCGAGGAATCATGTTTTGTGCTCTCCAACTTTGATATTACTAAGAGACAATCTCCTTCGACAATGTTCCCAGCCCTTTTCCTTGCCGAACTCGATAGCTGTGGCCGCTACAAGTAATTCAATATGCTCAGTAGAAGCTTTGAAGGCGACATGGCGCTTCCTCCAGCCAATGCATGAACTAGAAGAATCACAAGCTAAGACACCGACACCCGCCGAATTGATCTCCGCAAACGTAGCCCCATCGAAGTTTATTTTGATAAAACCGTATGGTGGGGGCTGCTATTCTCGTCTGAAAACACTCGTCACCGGACCTTTCAACGATGAGCTATATTCTTTATATTCGGACAAAATACGCCGTGCTCGAGAGACAATTTCTGGAGGAGAGAGGCCCGCATTTTCCCAAAGCTATCGATTCGAATTCAGCCAAAGCTGCCAACAGAGAGTGAGGGCACGATCCGCATCAGGTTCATCCAAGTTCTCCGAAACACCGCGGAACCACGTCTCTGTATCACACCCTCCCCTCATCTGAGATAACACTCCGTGGAAGGTCCGAGAGAGCCCAGACTTGCTGTGCAACTGGGCAAGAAATTCCATCCATCCCGTCCCTGTTGAACCGAAAAAGACGCCTGTGTCCTTTTAGAGATGGACAACGCAAGATGGTGTGCACTCCGGATAGAGAATTTTCCGTTTGTGTTGAAATGCCAAATGAGAGAGTCCTCGTGCACTATACGACCAAGGGGTATGGTCAGTATTGCCTCTGCATCTGAATGATGGAATAGACTCTGAACTGTAGACACTTTCCATCCTTCGTTATCGGGATCAATGAGTGAAGCCACCCGAGAGAACTTGTCGTAGCCAATTGGCCGGAATTTTGGGCGGAAATTAGTAGAGAAAGGAACCCACCTATCCACCCAAATTCGGATCTATCGAGAGCACGCTTCAAACTCCTCTAAGTGCTTTTGGTCGACTGATCTTAGGCCAAGCAACCCAGTGCACACGTTTATAGCCCTTTTGATGCCACCAAAAATCAGCCATCATACTGTCAAGTTGTTGGACTAGCACTTTTGGAAATTTGAAGCACAACATGGCGTAAGAAGGGATAGCTTGAAGTACCACTTTTACCAGAATCTCTTTGCTCTTGTGAAAGAAATTTGGTGTCCCATCCACTGATACGGTCCCAAAAACGCTCCAAGATACCCCTAAACATTTCTTGCTTCAACTGCCCACAAACCACCGGTAGCCCAAGGTATTTATCATGACGATCCAATCTCCGAATTCCTAATTTGTCCAAGTTAACTTTTTGTCCCGACGGCAATTCATATTTTTCCAAGACCCCCTTGATGGCTTGAACCACTTCGAGCTTTGCCTCATAGAAGATAAGAGTGTCGTCTGCAAAGAAAAGATGAGAAATTCAAGGGGCCTCGTTAGAGATGGCCACGCCATGAAGTTGTCCTTGTGTCTCCGCCTCTCTCAATAAACCACTCAAAGCTTCAGCACAAAAAAGAAAAAGATACGGTGATAAGGGGTCACCCTGGCGGAGGCCCCTTTGAGAACAAAGAAAATCAAAGCTCTCACAATTAAGCATGAAGGAGAAAGAGATAGAGGACACAAACAACATAATAAAAGATACAAAAGAAGAATGAAACCTAATCGAAGAAGAACACGCTCCAAAAACGCCCATTCCACCCGATCATATGCCTTGCTCATGTTGAGTTTAGAGCTGCGTAACCCTGTTTTCCTTTGGATTTGGTTTTCAAGAAATGGTTAAGCTCAAAAGCCACAAGAATGTTAGTCAGAAATCAGGTGGCTTGGAATAAAAGCAGATTGTGGATAAGAGATAATGGAGTTCATGAAGGGTTTACGCCGATTAGCAAGTGCTTTAGAAGCAATTTTATATGCTACATTACACAAGCTAATTGGTCTACTGAATCATGTTCCTAGGGCTGTCACATTGGCTGTCACATTTTAGGATAAGCACAATAATAGTATGATTCATTTTAGCGTCTAGACGATGATAAATAAGAACATCAAGAACAACATGCGTGACATCTTTATTGATAATATGCCATAATTTATGGAAAAAAAATTGGAGACATACCATCGGGCCCCGGGGATTTAAGGGGAGACATATGAAAGATAGCCCGCTCGACCTCTGGCGGGGTAAACGGGGGTGCAAAGAGAGTCATTTATCTCGGTCGTCACCTTCGGAGGTATTGTACCCGAGACTTCCTCAAGGATATTAGAGTTGGGCCTGTTCGACATGAAGAGTTCTGAAAAATACTCCGAGATGATCCCCTGGATATCCTTAGTCTCAACTTTCCATTGTTCTTCCTTGTTCCTCAGTTTACTAATGTGGTTCCATTTCTTTCACGTGGAAGCCCGCCGGTGGAAGAAATTGGTGTTTTTGTCCCCCTCTTTGATCCACTCCATTTTTCCCCTTTGCTTCCACATTACTTCCTCGGCATTGAGCAATTTTTCAGCCTCATCCTTACATTTACGGATTTCTGAAAGAACCTCACTCGACTGAAAACCTTTCTGTAGCTGAACCACTTGGTCTTCAAGCTCCTTATCCTTTTGTTGATGTTCCCAAAAGTGTTTTTTCCCCAAGTCATCAAGCTAATGCGACATGAATAAAATCTGTCCATCAAATTCTCGTTTCCACGTAGAAAACCCAAACCCCAAGCCCGTTTAACCATCTTTTCGCATTGATCCGACCTCAGCCACAAAGCCTCAAACCTGATTGGTTTATGTCGTTGTCGTTGTCTCGGGAGTTCTGCCTCAGTATCCAACAAGATAGGACAATGGTCGGAACCGATCATATCCAAGTGCTTAACCCGGGCCGACGGGAAAAGTTGACTCCAACCCTCAGACGTGCAACACCTGTCCAAATGAGCCCGTACTGTATTAGCGGACTCGCACTTGTTACTCCACGTGTAGCGATCGCCCACGAAGCCAAGGTCCTGTAAATTACAATCCTCCAACACACGTCTGAACTCCATCATTTGGTTTAAGGGTCTCGGATTGTTACTCTCAAACTATGAAGTCCCCAACACTTTATTAAAATCACCAAGACAGAGCCACCGTTTACGCGACTGACGATGTAACCATCTTAGGCAGTTCCAAGAATTCTTGCATTTCGAAAAGTGTCGGGATCCCCATAAAAGCCACTTAGATGCCAACAGTTAGCTTGTCTAGCAAATCCAACTTCCACATCAATAAAGTCTGAAGAAAAGCCCTTAACGAAAACCTCAATTAACCTATCCCACAGAAGTGCCAAACCCTCTGATTTACCTCTAGCATCCGAACAAATACCGAAAATGTCATACTGAGACTTACATCATTCGATTTTGGGACCTTCCAGTAAAAAAAAAAAACCCCAGATGATGTTGATGAATCATCTCGTCAAGTTTCAAACTGTCTAGCGACCACTCAACCCCTAGCAGTTCCAACTTAATATTTTCGTGGCGATCGGTGGGGCTGCGATGCAGCCTCCACCGTTGGGAGTTCTTCGTCAACGAGGTGATGCCATTTAAAGCAGGGTTGAGCATTAAAACCTTCCATCAATTCGTGTGGCTGCATGTTCTTACACTTATGTTGTCCCAGTGTGATAGAGCTAGGTGCCCGTCTAGTATATTTCCTCTTTGTTTTCGACACAATGCCCGAAGGGGAGAGATTTGCTGAGAAAGTAGTCAGGACTCCATGTAAGGTTGGGGCAGTGTGGTTCATGGCAGTTGTAGTGACAATGGGATAAGGTGTTGAGTGGTGTTTCAGGAACTTGAGATAAGCCTTGATCCATAGAGGTCACCTCATTGGTGGGTGTGGTTTGGTTGTGTAAGGCTGAAAGGTTGGGATTAGGTTGGGTAATGTAGTTGGGTGGACTAGGTTTGGTGGTGGGAATTTGGGTAAGTAGCAGATGTGGGTTTAGGGAAGTTGGTTGCATGGGGTGCATGGTATATTTGGAATTGACGTCAAAGTTGGGATTGGGTAGATGTGTGGTTGGGGGGTGGGGTCCAATTGCATGTTAGGAATGTTGGCATTAGGGTTTTGCTTGAAAAGGGAAGGTGTTGACTCCTTAGGGATAGTGGATTCCTCACACCTGGCATGGGAGGTATCATGGCCGAAATTTGCGACTCTAATTTCAGAAGAAGAATCGTCATCGCGTGATGGGGTGGGGCTAAAGATATTCATTCCTTTCTTAGCTGAGGTTACCTCTTTCTGACGCGGAAATCTTGCGGAGAAATAATCATTATCCATCCCCGTATTCCGCTTTATAGAATTAGCGCTACTCCCTGGAGTTACACATCTGTTCATCGAAGCCGCCCTCAACCAAGGTCTGTAGGGTGTCGCCTCTACAGGGTCCGAAAAATCTACTTATAACAAAGTACACAATCCTTGGAGAGATGACCCAACTTGCCGCAAAGATAGCAAAAATTTGGGAGCCTCTCGTACGTGAAAGTCACCGTCAGTTCCTCTCCCTCCGAAGATCGAATTTTCATGCATCTCATCAGTGGTTTGAACACGTTAATCTGAACTCGTATCCTAAGCGTTGGACTCCAATGTCGATGGTCCTCCATATGTTTCATGTCTATAAAATAGCCCATGCGATTCCCTATAGATTCCGCCACTTCTCTTGTCATCTTCCTGATCGGCAGGTTGTGAATATGAACAAAGAACGAGCACCGACTAAGATCGATGGACAACAGGTTGTCATCTTTGCCCACTTTGTTGAGGATCAAAATATTTTTCTCGAAATTCCATGGGCACCCCTCAAGTGCTCTATTCTTATCTAGTTCGTGGCGGAAGTTGAAGAGGAAGGTGTTGTCTGATATGCATTTGATATCCAAGGCGACAAGCAAGGGGACGCCCAACTAGATAAAAGCCTGTACCGCCCGAATTTCTGGACCAAGTATCATCCTCCAATACCACCCCACTTTCCTGCTCTTCTGTAAGGGTCAGATTTCTTTTGAATCGTTCATACACCTCCTCCATATCCAAAAGGATGACCAGAACGCTACCCCGCAGTTGGGACCAAGAGAACTACAATCAATGCACCCAGTTCGCGCCGTAGACAACGAGCACTATCCTGCAAATGTCAGAAACACAGGTGAGGAATGAAACAACAAAAGGAATAAAGGAAAAAGGAGAAGGAGGAAGAAACAGGGGTTATGCAACCCTTCGGCTAGACGTGGCCGGCCATGATCGACCGAAATAATCGTCGGAGCTCAAGGATACTATGTTGCTCTCAGTGAAGAGACAAAGGCCTCACATGCAAGACACAGGGCTCTCATAAGAAAGACTAACAACATGAAGTATTTAACGCAATTCAATTTACAAGAAAACTTCACAATATATAAAAAGGAATCTGCGTCTCCCTTGAACTAGAAAATAAATTGGGTAAAATGAAAAAAAAAATCCTGTATTTTCACGAAAAAGGCAAAAAAATCTCGTAATAAGGAAATAGTCTAGATACTCTTTTTTTATGTATATAATTCACCAAAACCTACCCTCACCCCCTTATTCCATCGGTTTTAACGGAGAGTGGAATACACACGCGCACCTGCGAGTGCTAAAGTTTTTTTTTTCATTTTCACCCACTTTTGGCATGTAAAAATGTCCAAATTAACCCTTATTTCTAATATAAATAACACAAAATCATTTAAACATCAACAATTGCAATTTGACTGTTAATAAATAACAATAAATTGTATTTAAACTTTTATTATAACTTCTTAAAAATAAATTAACTTTTAGTATTATGTATTTACAATTATTATATATTATTCATTAATATTATTTTTTAGTTTCAAAATATTTTAATACACTATTATTATTTAGTTGCAAAATATCAAAATATTTTAGTTGCATCTGGATGGCGAAGACGGCTCTTCGTCGCCCAGGAGAAGGGGGTGCACCTTTCTCCTTCTCTGGGCGACGACTGTCGCCACCGTCCAAATGCGACGATGGTGACCCCGTAGCATGTATTATATTTATGTATTATTATTATTATTTAATTCATATATAATTTATATATTATTTATTTTTACAAATTAATATAGTATAAAAATATAATTCAAAATATTAATGTGGACCTTTGATCTTAATGCGTTTATTGTTCAATGTTTTTTATTATTAATCATTTATTTATTCTATATTTTTTAAATTTAAAAAGCTTAAAATTTGGACCCTTGATTCTTAAAATTACTATTTTGACGAAACTCATTTTAAAGAAAAAGAATGAATTAAAAGGTATATTGTTTTCTATTTGTTTGGGTTTTCGTTTTCAATTTTTAGTTTTAAGTGAAAATATGTGTTTTCAATTCCCATAGATTTTTGTGTGCAATGAAAATATATTTGGATTAGTTAATGAGAGTGTTGTATATTGAACTGTGTTGTCAAATCAATAAATTTTCAATGAGAAGAGGTATAAACATATATGTTTTCACTTTAATTACTGTTTGAAAATTTGAAAACTGAACATAAAAACACAACCAAAAAGCCATGTATCTAAAAATTGGTACAACAAAAGATTTTCTTTTATAATAGTATAGATAAGACTAAAAGAAAGCCCAATCGTCCAAGATTAAGAAAACCAAACTCACTCCTTAGACAAAATTTCTACACGTGAGTTGTTGATTAGGCATGAGCTCATCTTACCAAAAATGCTTATATGTCTGGACTTCTCTTTCTCTTGCCAAATAATGCTCTAAGTAGGTCATTTAAGCCGAACTTTGATCCTACCCCTCATTAATAATTTCCTATGGTGCGAGTAAAACATGCTCGTCAAAAACAAGTCTAAATCAAGGTTTTCGTGCTTAATTCTTGCAAGCCTTAGGATGGGGCCTTGCAAAAACAAGTTAGCACTCTAATGCTCAAGTCAATAAAAGACTGTAATGAAATAATTACAAGAAATTGAGAGTATAAATGCGTAATAAAGCGAGAATAAGTATTATTGCTTGCTGAAGTTTTCTCGTGTTTTAGTGTCAAGGTGACGTTACCCCTTGTAGGGAGTATGAGGTGTATTTGTAATTACTTCCTCCAGCCGTTTGGAGGAGTCTGACTTCCATTGGACTCGGTGAGGTGGTTGTCCCCTTACACGGCCAAGTCCTCTTCTTCTTGTGGAGTTTGTTCCAGTTGGTATGGATGTCTTCCAAGAGGTTTCTCCTTGGGGGATCCTCCATTGGATAGAGCTTATCCCACCTTCTCCTCGGGTCGGTTGGACGGAAACCTCCAATAGGATGACCTAGATCTTGGGGAGTCTCTTTTGGAAACGAGTGGATCCTAGGTACGAGTTAGCATTACAGGGGTCCTATCCACATGTCAGTTGCGCCTCCTTGAAGGTGATTTGCCGCCACGTCAGCGGGTCGTAGAGGCTTATAAGCCTAGGTCTACCTCCTAATGGGCTTTTTGTCTAAGTTGGGCCCTTTCATTCGTCGCGAGCCAATAGTCCGATTCCCCATCTTGGCCAAGTAGGCTTGTTTTGAGCTCCTAGTGTGGTCCTTCTACGCTTGTGGGTTTATTGGACTTGAGGCGGCTCAAGCGCCTTGACCTGCTGAACTCCTCTTTACTTGGGAGCCTTCTTACCTCTTGGGCCGCATAGGCTTGTTGATTTTATGGGCATCATTCAGCCCCCCTACTTTAATAACTGGAGGGAATTGTTAGAGTAGGAGCCCTAACTGAGAATGAGCGCCTTCACATGAATGGACTCCCTCACCAGTACTGGGCACCTTAAGCGAGACGACGCCCTCAAACAAATTCCTTCGATCGTGGTGTTTAACCACCCCTTGCACGATATAACTTTTAAATGATCGATGGCTAACATAATGATGGTTTGTGGCGCGATGATGGCACATGGGATTGAGGTCCCAAGGCACGTCTGTAATGGTTATCCGTAACCGCACCCACTGGTATTTGCTAGGTGCATTTCCAGTTTCCAAGGGGACAAAAGGGGTCACTGCCCTTTTTTCACTCTTACACAATAGTTATTCTTTTCTCATTCTCCATGTTCCAAATACTTTTCTGGTGGCCTTTGGCCTTTTTCCTCTCCAGTTGTTCATTCTATATTTACTACTCCCCGTAAATGTCTTCTCAATATTGCTTTTTTCTCTGCCCCCTTTCATCTTCTTAGTCTTTCTTTAAAGCTTACATTTTTCTTCTAGGTTCGGGGTAATGGCCTCTTCTCATGAGTCAGTATGCCTTATGGGTGAAAATCCTGCAATTCCTAGTGATGATCCCACCGAGGTGACCTCGCGGGCACTGGGCCATGGTCCGTCGTCTGCACGGCTGCCTTAGCGGTGGGCCTTCACATTGAGGGGCTACACCGTCACTTGATGGATAAATCCTTTGTAGCAGAGGAGGATGAGGGAGATAGAGAGGCCTTCTCTAAGGAAAAAAAGGAAATAAGTGATCGGGGAACCAACCCTGAGGGCGAAATGGAGCTTCCCCTAGCTGAGGCTGAAGTTGCCGAGGGTGCTAACCCAGTTTACATAGAACCACAACCCTATACCCTTCGAAAGTCAAACGCCTCTTGAAAGAGGAGTTTGGTATACCACCTTCCTATTCTATTAATATTCCTGGCCCCTTTTACCGCCCAGACCGTCCTCCTCCTAATGGTATATGCTTTTACATGGCCCAACTATGCCGAGCAGGGGGTGCTTTGTTTTCCTGTGCCCGACTTTTACTTCGAGGTTGCTTGCACGGGGTACCTTTGAAACAACTCACCCCTAACTCAATCTAAACTGATAACTGGTTAACCCATCATTTTAAATTACTATGGAGTATAATAGAACCCTCTAGGATGAGGAACCAAGTCAAGAACACATGAGATCAAGATCGAAACACACTAATTGATAGTGTGATTTTGATCACCTTTTCTATAGTTTCTTCTCTAGCTAGCATAATGGAGATTCCCACTTTTTGGTGTGGTGTGGACAATTTTAGAGAGCTTCTATGTTGAAGTTTTGTTTGGACGAAAGCCGGAGAGGATATCTACGCGTATTGCCAATTGGAGGAGAAAAACGAGAGGTAACCCCATTTTACGTTTATGTTCTCGTTTTCCTTTTCATTCATATGCCCTGTTAGATCTGCATTCATACACCGAACGCCCGAGAAAAATCAACGGTATGCCCTGGATCTATTTATTTTGGTTTAATTTCTTAAACTTTCATTTTTTCCATGCTACTGCCTCGTTCTCGGCCTGATCCACTTTCTTTTAGTGGTACCAAAGCCCGATTTGGTGTATAGGGTATGAATATTACTTGTTTTACGTGTTGGATCCATATTTAACATGTTTTATCGGCTTTTATGGTATGCCATTTCACTTGTATGCCTGATTATGTGTTTTAAAGAGCATGTTTAATTTTCCTTTAATTATTGGATATTAGAAATTTTTAGAGGGTTGGTAATTTCTAAAAATTGTGATTTTTGTGTTAATTTTAGTTTTGTATGCATAAAATTAAGAAAAATTAGATTGTGTAGTAGCAGCTGGTATGGCTGCTGCCCTGTTGGTCGGCCATTGACTAGTAGGCACGGGGGCGTAAGGCTGCACAAAGCATGGCCAACACGCCTACTGGGGTGAGTGCTGGCAGTGGTGGCTGCCATGCAATCGCGCACGGGCGTTGCATACAGGCGTTCAGATAGTGTTGCTTGTGCGTGCGCTACCGGCCCAAACGGTTAGGCCGTTTCTTTTGTTTTTTTCCAAAAAAAATAATTTTTTCTATTTTTCTGCGTATTTTTGAAATGGTTAATGTTGGCTGAATTTGGTTTTGGTTGAGATTGGTCATTTCCTAAAATTAAATTGCTAAAATTAATTTGGAATAGGTTTCCAAACAAAAATCATCTTTTCATGGGTTGCACTAATATCCAATTTTTAATTACATTATTTTACATGTAATTTTAACACATGATTATGTTTTATATGGTATTGGTTATCATATATTTATAATACATGGTATGTATTATTTGGAACATGATATTTAGAATATATTTTTTATGCTAAATTTTTTAATTGGATTAACAAAGGGATGATCGCAAAGTCCATTGAGCTTGTCCATAGTTCAAATTCTGTTGGGTTGGGGCCTGTCTGCCCTTATTTTCTTATCTCTCTCATTTTTAGCCTTGTTAATTAAAAGGCTTGCTTTTCTCCCTATCTATGTACTCCCCCCAACTTTTGATTGGGGCTTCCTATTTTTAATTGTAATGAGATTATATAGGTGGAAAGATTTATTTTACTTTTGTAAATAAAATGTAAAGCGCAAGCCGAAGGCGATGGAGGCCCATGGACCTGGAGAGGATCTATGGAGAAGAGTCCCGATGGGCGGAGCCCACGATGGAGAGTCCATGAAGTAAGAGATGTTACAAGGCCTATTAGCATTAATGGGTAAAAAATCTTGTAACAGCGTAGGCCTACCATAGATTGACCATAAATCCACGTGGGCTTAGTGGTTCGCATAGGATTGGACTTGTGATCATCTAACAGGGGCGTGCTGGGCTTTATTTTTGCATGTTGTGTAGTTATTTTATGATGAATGCTTTATTAAATGCTTTAGTATTTAATCACATGCAAAAATACCTTGAGTGATGAGGACTCAGTCAAAAACCTAAAACAAACTCTCACTTGGTTCATCCAAGTTAATATTAGGCTTATAATGGATAAAAATCTAACGGTTAATCCAAGTCTTCTATCCATAGCAATGTACTGAGGAGGCTACACCCACCCAATCGTGGTCCCACGAGTCGTGGCACGTTTAGAATGCAAGAAAGCTGAACATTGCTGTGAACAAAGAAATATGGTCATGTTTGCTTGTCTCACGAGTCGTGGGGGAGACAGTTGAGGTATGATTTGGTTGATTGGTCGGGCCCAATTGCTAGTAGCATGATTCACTTGGAGTCCTCGGAATCATGTGAAGAGGCGAGGCGAAATAACTCAAGGATCTCATTGGATGAGAATGGTATAGGTTACCTCCTATAAAGGGGTTTTTGTTTTCAATGTGAATTGTAAAAGCGAGGCATGGAGAATTGAGTTTGTGGACCCTGAGCTCACTAGGAAATGGTTCCCCGAAACCCCATTTAAGAGTAATAGGACCAACTACAATGATTGGTTGCGAAATCTTAGTACAGTCATAGATTTCAAGAACCAGACCTACATTCTGGATAAGTCTCTTCCTCGGGCCTTGCCAGAGGGGTCGACGTCCGAGGAACGTTTGACGTTCAGGAAGAGGTATGATAACAATTGGAAGGTTCGCAATAGCGTACTGTCCTTGATGACTAACGAGATCTAGAAATAGTAAAAAAATGCATGATGATGTCAAGTCGATGATGCTCTGCATGAAAGACATTTATGTGGTTCCAGATTGACATATTAGATATGCTGTGACAAAAGCATTTTCGACGCTAAGATGACAGAAGGATCGTATGTACAAGGGCATGGAGTGATGATGCCATCGCCTGTGGAAAAGCTCAAAGACCTCCAAGTTGATCTTGAAAAAGAGACGTACATCGACGTGATTATTCATTCTATTCCTCCCTCATCCGACCCATTTATTGTCAACTATAACATGAATAGGCTAGAAAAGACCTTTATAAGTTGATAAATATGTTGGTCCAGTATAAGTCAAATTAAAAATCTGTGCTGGCGGTACTAGTAGGGGAAGCTTCGACCTCAAAAGCGTAAGACAAGGGTGTTGGACGCCAGAAGAAGAAGAAGGTTAAGACAACGTTAGTCGCTGCTAGCACTTTGAGTGCTCCTGTTGCACCGCAAGGCGGGGGTAAAGGAAAGAGGAAAAGGGTTCAACTATCCAAGTTTCTAAACGATGTGTGCATTAACTGCCTAAAAAAGGGACATTAGAAGAGGGAGTGCCCTAGCTCCTATCTATTGAGGGTATATTTGAATTGAGTATTAACATGATTATTATTTTACTCTTTGGTATTGGATACCAGCTATTCATAATCTGCGAATGGTTTGCAGGTGATGATAACTGATGAGAAGTCGAGATGGATGGTCCTAAAGCTTAGAGATGGTAGGGCTGTTGCTACAAAGGCTAGGGACTAGTTAAGCTTAGTATAGCAGTAATTTCGGACAGATTCTGATAGGAAATTATGTAACCTAGCATGATCAAAGTATGTTTTTCATTTATTGTTGGATAGTTTTGAATTACGTGCATTTGATTAATAAAGTTGTTTTATTTGACAAAGAATGGAGATTTTTATCTGCTAGGTGGGGTACATAATTGTCCTTAAACACTGTCCCATAATTAGATTATGAGTGCTCAAAATCAAATGATTAAGAATGGATAATCAAGATAAACTTACGGATTTGGTATCAATAAGCTAGGATAATTTTCTCTAGATAAGGATTAGGAAGTTGGTAGATTCAAAGAGATCTAGCAATAGATCAATTGAGTCGCCTAACTTACAAATCCCTTCTGAGAAGGAAAAGTTTATAAAGCTCTTTTAGGACAAAGTGGACTTGCCGGTAGTCTATTGGATTGGATCCAATAAGATATTTGTAGGTCACTGAATACATAGGACTAGTAGAGGGTTCACAAGTCTAAGGACCTTGGGTAAGTTTGGGGAATTAGACTTGGAGTGGTGAACCAAACTGGTTGCAAAATTAAACCTTTCGATTGAATTGAAAGGGCATTATTTAGTGGGCGTTATTGAATATCCGAATGAGAATAAAATTCTCAAACAGTGGAATTCTTCCTAAAAGGGCCATGGTTGAATGGTCTCTGATAAGGAGAAATCGAACCTTGTTTGACTTGGTTCCGTAGGGGTTTCATCGGATTACATTAACCCATTTAGACATGGACCTGAAAAGTTGTCGAGTGGAAAAACATGGAGGCCTTTTAAAACTCATGATCTAGTTACCAAATTAGATATGGTTTGGCAAGCCTGCATCCTGCGAAGTTCTTGAGTATGTGGGATGGTCCTACATATGCTAAGGGACAAGTAGGAGACAAACTAGACTCAATGTCTGGTTTGTGCAGGTTTAATGCAGGATAATGCAAACATCATTTGTAATCGGATTATTTCCACTGACTATATTCTAGTCCTCCGAGGGATGACTAGAAGACCTTAGATATATGAGAGAACAGGTTTCTGGGTCAGCCCAGTCAATTGGATTCTGATCCAAAAGACATAAGGAAACGATGTTTGACATCGGGTTCGGATCAATGGCTTGGATTTATGAGATCCGTCATGAAAAACTCAAACTAGGTTTGAGATTTCATGTAACTGGAATATTCGTTTTGAGGAGCTCATATGGAGTATGACTCAATGGTAACGAGCTTTAATGTCAGTAGGACTATGGTTGAGTTTTGAGTGTTTAATGTGTAATATCTTATTTCAAATAAATTTAAGATGTTAGGAAACACTAAAGCACGAGCGTTGTTCATTTAGTTCTCCATGAAAGAAATTGGATTCTATTCATAGTGTTAAGCTATCCAAGACTCAGTCTTGACATACTGATAAGGAAGCTTAGATGTTTGACATCCCCTACGTCTTTGCCGTAGGCAGCAATGGAGTGTTTTTTGGTGTATCAGACTTGATGTTGTGTATGACTTGGGTATAACATCGGTTATCTGGAGTGTACCGAGTAGGTAGTAGACAAATATTAAGAACAATCTTTAATACCCGACTCAGGATGAACGAAGTGTTCTTGATGATGTTCTATAGAGAGTTGATTCTGGAAGCGGTACTAGCTTCCAGATTCATGTGAAGTAGTCTCAATATGTATGTACTACTGGTGTGACTGGTGCCCTGAAGGTTTCAAGTAGGATACCATGATATTTCATCATGAAAATTGAATGTATGGTGGTTTTGGAAGTCATTTCTAGAAAGTGGTTTGGATAGAAAAACCGCATCTATTGGATGTGGTGGTGCCTAGCACGACCAGACCAGTAGTTTCCTTGGAGGTGGACTACTAGGCTATGGAAAACGCTTATGGGTTCGAGATCTCATCATTGATCCACGAAAAAACTCTTAGACAACCACCATTTGCAGGTGGCGATGGTAGGAAGAGGTGACACGCGGTTGGACAGAAATACTTTTGCCAAGAAAATATAGTAGACCCGCGAGACCGAGTCGATATTGTAGATTGCTCATGCGCAGAAGGTTCTGAGCAATAAAAGGCGCGGCGAGGCGGCGTAACGACGACGTTAGGCTAATGAAGACGTGAGGCTAGGCAGCGAGAGGCAAGGCGAGGCGATGATGCGAGGGGAGAATAAGTTGGGTGAGAAAAACACCGCAACGGAAGGAGACACGACGACCATGCGAGGAACATAACACGACGGTGATGCGAGGAAGAAAAAATGACGGTGATGCGAGGGAAAAGAAATCAAGTCTGTTGTTGCTTGTTATAGAGAGAAATTGAGAAGAGAGAAAGCTACGGTTTAGATAATAGTTGAAACTTCTAAATCTAAATTGATACATAAAAAATCAATGTATATATATATATATATTTATATACATATATTGGGGTGGGTCCATATGGACCTGAGACCCGCCCCGGACCCTGGTAGGCCTCAGTTTTCAAGACCCATAACTCGTCCATTTTTATTCTTTTGGAATTAGAAGAGGCGGGTCCAGGCGGGTCTTGGCAAGTTCAGGTGCAATTGCCATCCTTATCCAACAGATTTCGTGTTTGGGCTCAATTTAATTTGTTGGACAAATCAATCGAGCTTGGTCCAAATGCAAAAACTCTAGCCCATGTTGACCTTGTCTTTGTCAACTTACCTTATTTTTTATGGCTGATTATGGGGGCTGATTTTCGGATATATTAAGTGGTGGAGAGGGTTTGGGAAGTTGGTGGAGATATGGAAGTTACCTTGAAGACTAGGTCTGCCTTCCATCTCTTCTACCTTATTCCATCTCTCTCCCTCACACTTCTCAACCCTTTGGCTGATTTATCCTCTCCAAATCGAGGGAATTTCCAGCCATCATCTTCTAACCCTAGCCATATTACAACTCTTCTTTGTTGTGTTCTTGTTAGTTTAGAACCAAGTTATAAGAACAAAGGAGATCAAAACACACTAATTGATAGTATGATTTTGATCACCTTTTCTACAGTTTCTTCTCTAGTCAGCACAATAGAGATTTTCAGTTTTCAATATGGTGTGGACAATTTTAGAGAGCTTCTGCATTGAAGCTTTGCGAGGACAAATGTCTGAGAGCAGATATATGGTATAGCTGGTTGGAGGATAAAAATGAGAGGTAACCCCTTAAAAACGATAGATGATATTCTTCCAAAGGAACTTCATAACTTCTCCCTCACTGATGTGGGCGAGGGGCTTCACCTCCACCTATTTGATGAAGTGGTCTATGGCTACTAGGAGGAATTTTCTTTTGCTAGGGACCATAGGGAATCGTCCTACTGTGTCCATCCCCTATTGGGAGAAAGAACAAGGGTCATCAAAGTGGTTAAAGGCTTCGCTGGATGGGATCAGAGTTGAATGCTGTTGGCATTTGTCACAGCTGCCGACAATCTTCTGAGCATCGTGCTTCATAGTGGGCTAGGGTAGCTTGCTCGCGGAATCTTCCCAATTAAGGTACAACCCCCAAGTGGGCTTGCAACACCCATAATGGACTTCCTTGAGGACGTAGTGTTTTTTTTTTAGGGATAGGCACCTCAAAAGTGGGTTTGTGAAATACTTTTTACATAGGGTCCTTCCCACGAGGACGAATAGGCGGGCCTGGGCTTGATTTTGGTTGTTTCTCAACAATATGAGGGAAGGACCCTTTATCGGAGCTAATCCATTATGTCCCTCGCTAATCCCCTATAGTGGAGACAGTATTTAACTCTACGGGGGCCCTTGGGCTGGCGAGTTGTTGTATTGTTATTCGTCATCGTCAGCAGTCTTCGACTGAGCTAGTGAGTTTGGATAAGTAGCTTACCTTTTTGTTTTCTTCCTGAGGTATCTGTTGGAGTTGAAAACTTTAGAAGCCTGGCTTTAGCTCCTTGATCCTTTGAAGGTACTTCCATGCTAGCCTCATTGGCCTCATATATCTACATACTTAACTATTAATTATGAATTTGAATAGGATATGATGTGTCGGGCTTCCCAAGGTATCTTCATGCCCAGAACCAAGACTTTGTACACCGAATCATTGTTCGAATCTTTTGAACCTTACTGCGATTCTAGATCATCTACCATGGGGGAAGTCAAAACAATTCCCACCCACTCCCGTGGAGGGTAATTGAGCCATCCACATGCAACAACCACACCTTCTCACTAGGAGCATAGGCTGTCATTTCAGACACAAAGCCTGTAGGGGCTTGGGGCTTGATAGTCATTTGTGGTAGGTAGGAAATGTCATATTCAATTAGCTCAATGGCCCATTTGACCAACCTACCTGAGGTTTCTGGCTTTCCTAAGGTCTCCTTTAGGGGATGGTTCGTCTGTACTCCAATGGAGCGAGAGCAGAAATACGACCACAGTCTGCGGGCTGTGATGACCAAAGCAGAAGCTATCTTCCCAATGTTTGAGTAGCGGCCTTTAGTGCTATTGAGCACCTTACTTACATAACATATGGGAGTTTAGTTTCCCTCTTGGAAGAAGTACAAGTAGAGTTTATCCTATGGTAGCTGTTTCACCAGCAGGGGGAGCCCCGTGAAGTACTTCTTAAGCACCTCAAAGGAGTTCTGACACTTTTGATTCCATTTAAATTCCTTACCCTTTCTTAGTACCTTGAAGAAAGGATAACTTTTCTCTTCCGACTTGAAATGAACCGGCTGAGGGCGACTATTCTACCCATGAGAGGTTGTACCCTGTGCATACTAGAAGGGGCCTTCATGTCCAGAATAACCTTGATGAAGAGGGCCAAGTTTTTTATTACTAAAAAATATATTTATTTGACGAAGAATGGTTGTTCATTTATGTTTGTGAAATTACATAGGCCTATATGTTATTCCACACCATAATACGATTATGAATGTTCAACCTAAAAGAAAATTGGATAACTAAGTAAATGCATAGACTTGGCATGCTAGGCTAGGTCAGATATCCGAAGATAGGATTAAAAAATTGATATACATCTAAGAATCTGGAAATAGAGGATTTAGACTGCCTTCTGACTTGCGAATCCTGTCTAACAGGGAAAATGAGGGCGAAGCCGTTTGTTGGACAAAGTAGTTTTGCCAAGGTCTATTGGATTTGAGCCATACAGATGTCCGTGGACCATGTTTTACTCAGGAAAGAGGGGAAGTGCAACCACTTCATAACCTTTATCGACGGTAGGTCACGGTATGGTTATGTTT
Source organism: Sesamum alatum (assembly GCA_034509735.1). NCBI lineage: Eukaryota > Viridiplantae > Streptophyta > Magnoliopsida > Lamiales > Pedaliaceae > Sesamum > Sesamum alatum. Next base: position 11,538,934 of record JACGWO010000007.1, on the reverse strand, counting down.
ACTTAATGAACTACAACTCTGAAGCCCTCGAAAAGTTCAAGGAGTTCAGACTTGAAGTAGAAACCAAATTGGTCATAAAATGAAAGTCTTTCGATCTGATTGAGGGGGTGACTACTTAAGTGGCGATTTCTTGGGTTACAAAAAAGAGAATGATATTTTCTATTAATGGATTTCTCTTGGAATGCCGCAACTTAATGACCTTTCTGAAAGGAGGAACCGAATCCTATTAGATATGGTTCGATCCATGATGAGTTTTTTTTGTATTGCCTTTGTCCTTCTAGGGCTACGAACTTGAGGTGACTGCCAAGTTGTTGAACATAGCATCGTCTAAGATGGTTTACCGGACTCCATATGAGATATGGCATGGCCATCCTCCTTCCTATAAATACCTTGGGCTATGGGGAAGTCTCGCGTTTGTCAAGAGACTAGTGGGAGATAAGTTGGATCTTGGATCCAACTTATGTAGGTTTCTTGGGTATCTGAAGGAAACTACGGGATACTTCTTTTATCATCACTTGGAACAAAAGGTGTTTTGTTTCGAGATATGCAGTATTCATGGAAAAAGGCTTTCCATCGAATACTCAACAAGAAGAGTTGTTACTTGAATATTCAAGCGAAGCAACCCCTCAAGAAAAAGTGACTTCATCATTAATTCTTAAGGTTCATCCTAACGACACATAAACCATCCGAAGGTCATTTAGAGTATCTCTTATGCCTGAGAGCTATATGATAGGATTGACCAGTCGGTTGGATAATGATCCAAGGCCAAAGACATTTGGAGATGTAATGTCTCACATTGATTCAGAAAAATGGCTTGAGGCCATGAGATCTGGAATGGACTCCATTATTTCAACAAGGTATGGAACTTGGTAGATCCACCTAAGGGTGTTAGACCGTGGGGTGCAAATGGGTCTATGAAAGGAAACTTCGGGCAGATGGGAAAGTAATGACCTTCAAGCCACGACTAGTGGCAAAGAGTTAGACTCGATGATCCAAAATGGATTTCGAGGAACCTATTAGCCAGTAGGCATGGCCAAATCCACTAGGATCTTGCTTGCCATAACAACATATTATGACTACGAAATATGACAAATGGATGTGAAAATGATGTTCCTCAACGACTTTGTTGAAGAAGAGATTTATATGGATCAGGTGAATGGTTTCATATCAAAGGGGAGTGAGCAAAAGGTTTGCAAACTCCAGACATCTATGAACCCAAACAAGCATCCCAGAATTGGAACATTCAATTTTCATAAAGACCTATGATTTTATCAAGAACGAGTATGATCCATATGTGTATAAAAAAGTTAATGGGAGCATGGAGTGAAGCTATCCAAGAATCAGTCCCCTAATACTGATGAGGAGATCAAAAGAATATCTGACATTTCCTATGCCTCCGCTGTTGGCAGCATACAGTATGTTTTCCAATGCACAAGACCTGATATAGCGCATACTCTGAGTGTCACAAGCCGCTATCAGGCATGTACTGATGATCAACATTGTTCTTGGTGTACGATAGTTGTAAACTGATACTAGAAGGTTATAGTGATGCTATCTTACAGTCAAACGTAGATGATGCCAAATCTCAGTTTGGTTATGTATTTAAGTTTAATGGAAAATCTAACTCCACCACTAAGGCTGAATACATAGCAGCTTTGAAAGTTGCTAGAGAGCCCATAGTTGTGTATTGCGATAATATTGGGGCGATTATGCAAGCAAAAAAGCAAGATCTCATCACAAGGCCAAACGCATCTTCAGACGCAACCATCTGATCCAAGAGATGGTAGGAAGAGGCGACGTGCGGGTGGATCACGTTACATTAGCAGAAAACTCAGTAGACCCGGTGACCAAGCCTATATCACATATCACCATACTCAATATCTTGAGAAAATGGGTTGCAGGTACATAGGTGATTGGTTTTAAGGTCAAGTTGGAGATTATTAGTGTAGGTGAGTAGAAAACTAATTAGTCGGTTGTTTTATAATCTACTGTTAGTAATCTTATTCCATGCTATATTAAATATCATGAATATAGTTTACTCTTTGGCCATCTTTGTCGTGTTATATTATATGTTATTACTGCATTTCACGGATAAATTCCACATACCATTTAAACCAATAAAGTTGGTCGTGCATTTGACTGCGACTATGAAACCAACTTTCGAGGATTGTTTTGAAACATTCCAAGTCGAGAACCCTCCCGAATGGGTATTGAGGTGTTCTCTATAGAGTTGCACTAAGTGATGCATTCATGTGATGAGTGTCGCGTTTTATCGATGACAGATGTGTAAAGTTTATGCACTTTAGTGGTTGCTTGACAAGTGAGTTGTCAAGTTCATTGAATTGACTTAGAAGAGTTTTCCATGGAAGCCAATGTGGCATGATCGGTATGACTAGAACTCCTTAGTTGCGATGGTATGGAAACTAGTTCTCTGACCTGAGGAGCCATACTGGCCTTGTGTATGGGGCAACTGTATCTTGGTCCTAGTTGATGTGACTGCGGTATTGTGTGGTTGCCAAAATCCTTTCATCAGTGTAGTCAAAACATACGATGGAAGTTGGTGCGTTCCAAGAAGGAATCCATTGCCCATCATAGGATGATGGTGATCTCCAATGTCCTTTGGACTATGTTAATCTTTACAAGTCTATGACCACAACTGTTGATCAAATAGGAAAATAGTTTTTCATGTTGATTAATGAGAAACGCAATCAATAGTGAGTACATGGTTATTGAAGTCAAGTATGGGAACCGACTTAGAATTCTGTACCCTAGAATTTGATCTGGAGATAGCTTGATGAAAGGACTGTATCTGTAGAAATGCAGCTAAATCAAGTGTGATTAGGTAAATATGATTCAATTAATCTGGAACAAGTTATTTGTCGGGATAAATTATATATGTGATACGAGCCCAAGTCTAGTTGAAGGTGGACCTAGAAGGGTAACACATAAAACACTAATGATATTGTGGGAAATTAATTGGAGAATTAGTTTTTTTTATGGGAATTAATTGAGAGAGAGAGAGAGAGAGAGAGAGAGAGAGAGAGAGAGAGAGAGAGAGAGAGAGAGAGAGAGAACTAATTTAAAGGGGTTTGAATTGAATTAATAATTTGAATAATTGGATTATTCAATTAAGGCCCTATATTATAAGAAACTCAAAGTGTTAAGTAATTGTATTAATTAAATATTTGCATTTTGGGATTAATTAATCTTAGGTCCAAGAATTAAATAAAATTTTTTATGTGGACTTGAAATCAATTGAGTAGATCAATTAATTACTAATTCAAAATCAAAGTGTGTTTAATTCAAATTGTGGTCAAGCCTCAAAGGACCCTCAAGGGACCACAATGACCTACCATGCACTAAAGGCCCTTGATAAGGGTTTGCATATGAAACGTTATGTGCATCATCCCGGGAGATGAACGCGAATAGAGGAAGCACGAAATATTTCATAATAAAATTGCAAAGCATAATTAAATAGAATTTAAATCATGCATAACATACATAACCGGATCAAGGGGTGCGCCCTTGATTCTCCCGGGCGTTTGGTGTATCTCATGTTCAATAAAACACAACATGGAGGCCATAGAATTGAAATCGGAAAACGTAATTAAAGAACCTACCCGGTTGTAGTTTTGTCTTTGTTCGGCTACATGCATTATTCCCGTTTTGCACCAAGATCTCAAAGAAGAGACCCTCTAAATCATGACACTCGCTACACCGAAAAGCAAAGAATCCTTGTGCTAGCAAGAAATTATTTGGGGAGAAGAGACATCGATACACGCTATCAATTAACGCAATCGACGTCTCTTATGTTCTAATTTGAATCCATCAAGAAGAACAAAGTAGAGATCTTGGAGAGTATAAGAGGGGATGGACGAATTCTTGAGAGAATTTTGGGAGATGAGAGTTGTAGAGATTAGTAGGTGTGTGGTGTGTGTGTTTTGAGTATTTATAGAAGATGGAATTTCCTATTCCTTCTCAAACTCTTCTAAAGAGACACACTTTGACTAGGATTTGACCTAGTCAAATCCTAGTCAAACTAGGCTTTGATTAAGTCAAATTAATCATGGCCCTTCATCTCATCAATCCCTTGATCAAATCTTGTCCATCCATTTTGATGGGCTTTATGGAATGGGCTTTGTTTAATTCTAAATTAAATAATCCCATGGACTTTTATATTAAATCCTATTTAATATACTAAGCCCATTAATTAATTAATGGAATGGACTTCATTTAACCAATTAAATAGTCCCATGAACTTTATATTAAATCCTATTTAATATACCAAGTCCATTAATTAATTCACCCTTTTAATCTAATTAAAAGGGAAGCCCATGCTTTATAAAATCCATAAATCTAATTTATGAACTCAAGCCCAATTATTCCAAATAATCCATCGAGGCTTGAATCTCCAAAAAGTATAATTTAATTCCATTAAATTAAACCTTCTCCCGGAATTAATTCCAAATTAATTCCCTTTCATTTGGTATAGCGGGTGTGACTCTTTAGGTTCACCTTTCAGCTAGACTTAGACCTACTTCTTGTTATTCCATAACCAAAGTAGTCCGTTACCATGGGTGGCCATCTAGCAACAGTCCATGGCACTAAAGACTAGGTGAATATGTAGTGTGAACATTTAGGCTCCGAGTTACATGCAGGTACGGTCCTACCGTCGCTCGATACATACGGGTAGGTCCTACTATTGCCTATCTCCTGGCCTTTAGTCTAGGGCATGGAATTGGGCATCAGTTCCCATCCTTGACTAGGCAACTATGCATAATGCTCGAGATAGGTTTAACTCGACGTAGGAAATCCGTTCCCACTACATCAAGTGCTACGGCCATAGACTTTGTGAGTCTAAACCATCTCCGAGCGCATAGGAGATCTTGCTGTCATATCCTTTGACAGGGGACAGATCCTATCTTGGAATACACCGTTCTTACATACTCCAACTGCACTGGACGAGGCTTATGATGACCATGTAATATAACTGGTCAAATTTCACCATATCCAAGATACAGCCTTAGTATGTAGGGGACTGCCGTGATCCTCAAGTCCGAGGACTAATCCCGTACTATCGGAACCGAGAATACGAGTCATACCGACCAAGCCCGAGTGGCTTCCATATGACGATTCCCGCGAGTCACCTCAGTCGGCCACTCCCCAGCAGGCCGACCCACTAACACTGATTAGACGATCCCCGTCACCCATTGATGAAACACGACAGCAGATGCTTAGTGCAAGTCTTAAGGGGATTCTCGATGCCCTGTCTCGAGATTCCTTTGACTTGGAGTATTTCAGAGCGATTCGACGAAACTGATTTCATGAACCTACCTCTAAGCGTAGTTCCAATTTCCCAAAATGTTATTTCAGTCTGTGGGCGTTTGTTGTGACAAGCAGTAAGTACAAAAGATCATGCCTATGAATCCTTACTACATTCATTAACATAATATTACTTGTTCACAGATTGACGAATGGTTCTCAGAACAGCCAATACCATTGACTTTCTGGTCACCTATTCTAACAGCATCCTCATGAGTGGAGCTCACCTACTCTTGACTTGAAACAAGCCACTCCCTCTATATATAGAGGGAGTGGTTGGCCATTTGTAGGTGCTTACAAGGTGTGTATAACTATATTTCTCCCCCTCACTCTCTTGTATCTCTCTACTTCCAAAGAGTTGTATCTCTCTATATTAATTCAAGCTTCTTTATAAAGAAACTTAGAATACTTCTACTTCATAGAAAAGTTGTCCTAATTGCACTCTCCTGAGTTTCTAGCAAAGCTCAAAGAGATACAAGTTAGTGTTTTATGTGGGCTTGCTAGAGAGAGCATGGATTTGCTCTTTTGTGGACAAAACAAGAAACCATTATTGGAGGAGAGCTTTTGAAGGTAGGATACTCCATTACTCTCAAAGAGGTATTTACCCTTTGACTTTCATCAACTAGTTGGTGTGCAAGTGCACGAATAGCCTGGTTGACGTTGGATATGATCCCATTTAATATTTTATTTATCGCTTTCGTTGGTCATTTTACGTCTCAGGCTTGTACCAATTCCATCACATTTGCCTCCTTCGTGTAAAAAAGAGAAAGTGGTTCACCCTGAGTCAACTCATAACCCCCTTGGTGATGTCAAAACTCATGAAAAATGGTCGACTGCCGATGAGGCCTTATTTTCCAAGCTTGACATTAAAAGGAGATTCAAGGAAGACACTTACTTGGCGGCATATTTAGCTTGTTGGCTCTGTACATTTGTTATTCCTGGTAAAGATGCCAATTCCATACACCTGGGTACTTTGCTTCCTGTTTGAACAATCAATTTGAGTCATTTAGGAATTTTAAGGCTTATTTGAGATGAAACCCTAAATTTAGCACAAGCCAAACAAAAATGAGAAAAAATATATCTTTTTTCTGTTTTACACAAGTTAGACAAGGCCAAACCCATTTTTCACACGTGTGCTTCATGTGATTTTTTTAGCGCAAAAGAAGGCCTTGCCATGAATGATGTTTTTGTTAGAATAGGTGACCATCAAGCCAACTGATTGACTCTTTGTAAACTATTCTAGACGATCTTTTTCAATAGAATGTTAATTTAGAAATGTTCTTTGGCCATCTTCATCATATGCTTTAAACATTATATTCATATGTGCATTTGGTTGAAACCCTTAGATCAATTATTCTATTGGGTTGGCTCGTGCATATGATGGTGACCATAAAATCAACCTCGGTTTGATATAAAATATTCCAAGTCAATGAATCAGTCGAGATAGGGCATCGATCATTCCTCAAAGACTTGCACTAAGTGATACGTTCATATAATGAATGTCAAGTTTCATAGGCAGAGACCTCTGACGTATGCGCACTGTAGTGGGTGCTTGATAAGGAGTTATCAAGTTCACTGAATTGACTCGTAGGAGTTTTCATATGGAAGCCTTGTATAGCATGATCGGTATGACTAGAGCTCCTAGGTTCCGATAGTGCACTAACTAGTCCTTGGACTTGAGGTACCACAGTAACCTTGTGCATAGGATGGCTATGACTTGATCATGTCCAACATAGTCCCAGGCTTCATCCTGGATTACTATACAGTCATGTTTCAGGCATAGTTGAAGCGTGCATGAAGGTTGGTAGATAGGATCTGCTACTTATCATGAGATGATGACGAACTTCCTATCTACTCTATAGTATGTGTTCCTTGAAGCCCGTGACCATGGTTGTTGATCAAATAGGAGAAAAGGTTTTTTTTTTCTATATTGATGAATTGGAAGCATCACTTTTAGAGTTGATACATAGACATCAAGATAATGGGAACCGATAACTAATTCTATGCCCTAGACTTTGATCAGGAGGTTAATGGCGAAGAGACCGTATCTGCATGGTACGCGTAGCTCACAGGTTCACGCAATAATTCACCTATTATCTAGTGCCATGGACCATTGCTAGATGGCCACCCTAGTGATGGGTACCCTCCAATTAAGGAGTTAATTGAGGGTGATTAATTATGATAAGATCTACTTAATCCAATGCAAATAAGTTGCTATTAAACTGTATATGTGAAGCCCAAATCTAGTAGAGTGGTGAACCTAAAGGGTCACACACAAATCCATGATGGAATTATTGAATTAATTTATAGAATTAATTGTGGAGAAGAATCACTTAATTTAAGGAGTTAAATTAATTGATTGAATGATTTATGAAATCGATTCATGGAAAATTAAATGATGTGGTTATTTAATTTGAAGACTAATTCACAAGCATTAATTTGATTAATTAACACTTGTGATAGATTAATTTAGATTAATCTATTTGGGCTTGAAATCAATTAATAAGATTAATTAATTTTTAGGTTTATAATTAAATTAAAAAAATAATATTATGGGCTAAATAATTAGATTCAATTAATTGATAATTAATTGAAATTGAATTTAGTCCAATTGAGAATTAAGATAAAGCCCAAGCCTTAGGCCAAGCCCACATGACAAGTTAAGATAACGTTCACTGAAGAAAAAAAGATGAGTTATGTTAGGGCTTGTCTATGTAGAGGAAACATCAAGGCAAGTGTTGTCTAGGTTTGTCTATGAGCTAGACAAACGGGTGTGTCTATATTCATTGTATCTAGCTAATACTAGGGCAAGAGATTTATATACTAGTTCATATATATAAAAATTACAAAAACTCTTGCTCCCCTTTTTGCTCTCTTAGCTCTAGACTCTCTCTCCGTCAAAGCTAGAAAGTCTAGCTTTCACTTTAGCCTTGTTCTCATGTCCATTTCTCATCTCCAAAAGAGAAGAATTCCTTTCATTTCTCTATAGATCAATAGTTGATCTACCTTAATTCTCTAATACCTACTAGCATAAGACTGAGGGTGATCCATCATAGGTGGTGTGGGACTAACTTTTAGAGGGAAGACATTTGTGTTTCTACCGTGAACAATAAATGAAAACGATTCTGTTTTGACGTTCCATCGTTTATAAGGTAAGGAGCAGTTCTTGAGAACATTCAAGTCATCAACATCAACCGGAGTGCAAGAAAGGTTGATTTCTCTTAACCTTTCAATTGACATCCTTTTATGCATGAGATCAACATCGTAATAGCAATGAGACAGATGATTTGATCACTATTTATAATAAAGTTTTGTAATTAAAATTTTAAATTTTGTTGCGTTTAACGTATCGAGGCCTATACAATACTAACAATTTTGGCCTTAAATTTCCCATGTGCATGGCATGTAACCACTTTCCAATGGAATTTTTCACTGGAAAGTGGCCTGAGATGGTTATGTATAAAATTTGTGTACTTACATGATAAAGTATAGCATAAAAAGTTTCAGGGACAAAGTGCAAAAATTGCTATAGTTTGAATGGTAAAATGTAATTTACCTATTCATTTATCTTTTTTTTTTGTTATTAATTTCTAATGTACTTATAGTACTTAATAAACTAAATGATTATATCAATCAATTATCTAAACTAAAGCCTCTTTCAATTAAATAAACATATCATCTTTGAGGAGCAAAAATGAGTCTCTCTCGGTTTAGTTTCTCTTAAAATGATTGTAGGAGGAAAATGGCATTTCTTTTTTCTCACATAATTTAGGCTCCATATATTTTTTGTCATAACTACGTGATTCTTGAAAATAGGCCCATAACTTTAAGAAATTCTCACTTTTTGTTCTTCTACCAACCTTCATCATTGAATTGATGAAAAAAAATCATGTGCATGTCATGTGGTTGTTCTCCCTCCATTCTAACAAGATAACGACCACGTCACTTGCATGTGAATTTTTTTCATCAATTTCCTAATAGAAGATGGTAGGAGGACTAAAAATGAGACTTTTTTGCAAGTTAATATGGTACTATTTTGAGAATCCTGTAAGCAGTGAGACTAAAAATATATTGGGCCTAAATTATGGGATATAGAATGCAATTTCCCCCGATTGTATGAAACATCTCCACGACAATTGTAGATTGTGTATTTTGCAATATTTGTAAGAGACTTTTCTATAACTCAATATAGAATTCCTTTAGCAAATATATTTTTCAATTTTGAGAACCAATCTTAAATTTTCAAAATAATCTAGACGACATCATAGGCTAGTGAGTTAAGTTGGTGTTTAGAAATAAATTAAGTGAAATACACAAGCTAATAGTTTACAAAGAATGATGAAATATCAAAATGAAATGTTCAATCTATCAATGCCTAAACTATTAGCTTGTGTATTTCACTTAATTTATTTCTAAACAAAAATGAAATGTTCAATCTATCAATGCCTAAACTATGATCTATGTTTTATAATAGGTTCCCTAATACGTATTAAAATTTATATAATATATTGCGGAAATTCTTGGCAAAAAAATGGGGTTTTAAATGTTTTCACTCCAATAGAGTAAAAAATTATTACTTTGGTGGTGCTACTTTGTTTTCATATTTGGTGATTGTTTTATAAGAAACAAGCCATTTGGATGGAAAACAAAGAACAAGAGGAAACAATTGAAGATTGAAGATGCTCCAAAGAATAAAATGAGGCAAAATTAAAAAAGATAGAGCCTAATACGACTTGACTATGAAAAACAAACCACTCTTGTTTAAATGGGAAGAAACAGAGGATAAAGATATAAAAAATGAAAAAAAAAAAGCTAGAGTCATAGTCTAGCCATGTTGTTGAGGGTGCCCATGGGGGAGGTTGTTTAAATGGTCTTGTAAACTTGATCTGTTCAATTATAAATAGGCTTGTTATGGATGAAAACAACACATGTTATATTTTATTAGTTTCATAATTGTGGAATAAAAAATAATTATTTTCATGATTTGGATTTAGTTGCGGGGAGTGATGGATGAAGAGGTTGAAAAGTATAAAGGTGGAATTCTTTTAGTTTTTATTTTGTTTTTCTTTCTCTTTATATTTTGTATAAAACTCTAGTTTATTCTATTTATTTAATTTCATTTTATTATTATTGTTAGTAGCTCAAATATTCTTTTCTAGACTTAAGATGCAGTTTTTAGATTTTTTTTTTGAAAACCGCAGTTTTTAGATTTTACATAGTATTTTTTGTGAAATTATCATGAAGGCATGTTTCACTTGTTTATACTTTTTCTTAGCTTTCTTGTGAGTAAATTGGAAGTTATTTCACATGTTTAAGGTATCAAACAAAGCAACAAGAGTTGGAGTTTGATTTTAATTCATGGCAATATAAAGCAACAAAATCATTACTTAATAAGAACAAATTGTTGTTATTCTAATCATCCTTAAGATCTCAAGAAATTTACGTTAAAACATGTAATCACGAGAGTATATGAATACTAGTATAGATATGATTATTATATATCAAGAGAGAATAAAACATGCATAAGTAGATCGATTCTTGTGATAAGTTATGTCTAATTGATTGTTCTTTCATAGATTTGAAAAGTAAATCTATTGACGAAAGCTTGGGAAGAGAGAGTAGCCGAGCCTTATGAAACATGCTTGTGACCAAGTAGGGCATTAAGGTGACTGGACGTTAGGCTGAATAGGTTGTTGGATCCAAGTTGCTACTTGTTGGTATGCCCATTCCAAGCGGGGAGTTGGGTCTTCAGGTCCAAGCGAATGCTTTGGCCTCGTGGCGCTTAGAGTAGAGGGCACTTTGTCAAGCTGATACTATTTTTTTCTTAATCTATATTGATCTAAGTTAATCTTTTTTTTTTCCCTTTAATATCTAGATTCAGTTGTCTTCCTAAGCTATATTTCAAGTTTGGTACACTTGATTGTTAGCAACAAGGCCAAGTTTTTTTGTGTAGTTTCTAGAGAAGATAATTCAACATCAAACCAAATTCATTAGCGTTATTAGTTTAGATGCATTCTTAATTTCTCCTTTGCAGGAATTATTCATGTAAAAGAGAGTAAAAATGATGGAATTTCATCATGAAATTGAATAACTGCTCAAGCTCTAAAGTGAAAACAAAAATTGGAAGGCACCAAAGATAGCCAACAAAAAAACCAAAAAAAAAATAAAAATAATTCAAATAATTGAAACGGCTTACGAACAAAATCGACGAGTATTGTAGGATTACTCCGAGGAATGTGAATGGTGTTAGAATAGGTGACCATGTAGCCAATCTTGGTAGGCGAATTGTAACCTATGTCTGAACAATTTTGAGGTTTTTATAAATTATTAATGAATAAGAAGTGAAATTCATTTGGCATTTACTTTGTTTGTATTCACTTTATCTGCTTTATATATATCTGTTCACTACGCAAACAAAGCCCACGGATTGAAAACGCATTTCGGGAACTGGGACTAGCTTGGAGGTAGGTCCATGAAATCAGTTCCGCCGAATCAGTCCGGAAATCTCCAAGTCAAGGAATCTCGAAAGTGGGTACCGAGATTCCCCTTGAGACTTGCACTAAGCATCTGCTGTCGTATTTCATCGACGGGTGACGAGGGTCGTCTAAGTAGTGTTAGTGGGTTAGCCTGCTAGGGAGCAACTGACTGAGGTGACTCGCGGGAACCGTCTTACGGAGGACCTTGAGTAGGGTCGGTTAGGTATGACGTGTTTTCCCGGTTCCAACAGTACAAGTCAAGTCCTTTGACTTGAGGAACTACTGAGTTTACCTGTATATCAGGGCTGTATCTTAGATATGGTGAGAGATTTTCTAGAAGTACTTGAGTAGTCATAAGCCATATCTAGTGCAACTCCGGTGTACAGAGTGACAGTAGTTTCCAAGAAAGGATCTGTCTCCTGTCAAAAGGTATTGACAGTTGAGTCTCACAAATGCCCTGAGCCTGGTCCCTAAAATCTGTGACCACAGTAACTGAACAGAAGGGAAGGTTTCCCTTGCGGCGTTTAGTAAAGGACAGACCGACACTTAGGTCCAAAATGGGTACCTGCATTCTCCGTGCCCTAGACCCTAAGTGGTGAGACCGTAGACGGAAGGATAGATGTACTGTAGAGCCTAAATGTTCATCCCCGTATATTCACCTAGTCTCTAGTGCCATGGACCGTTGCTAGATAGCCACCCATGGTAACGGGCGGATTCTAGGAATCCGACCAAGTCTAGCTGAAGGAGAACCTAAAGAGTCACACACAATCCGCACACATAAAAGTATTTAATTTGGAATTAAATATTTGGAGAAGTGGAGCGATTAAATTGGATTTAATCGGGTCCTTATTTTTTTGGGAAGAATTAATTTCTTTTATTAGATAAAAAGGGATTTATCTAATAAATTAGATTTATTAGAAAATTAATTTAATGGGCTTAGAATAAATATTTATATTTAATATATTTATTTATTGCCCTTGGAATATTTAAATAGGATTTTAATTTCCATCAAATTAAATTAATGGTTGAGATTAAAAAGGAGAGATCAATGGCTATTATTGGTTTGACCAAAGAAGCTTGATTTTGACTAGGTCAAATCCTAATTGTAGAGGAGTCTTCAAAGTGTAGGAGATTGAAGAGGAAAAGGATTCCTCTTCTATAAATACTCCTTAGCACACACATTGAAGAGGATGATGATTCTTGAAAAAACACACACACACACACTCGTGCTCTCTCTCCTTCTCTCTCGTCCGCCTCTCTCTTCTCTCTCCAAGAAAATAGTTTCTTGTTCTTTTGTTCTTTAATAATTGAACAAAGGAGGATTGATCTCGTTAAATTAATAACGTTTGATCCATCCGTCCTCTCCTAAAATACTTGTTCGTTCGCTAGCACGAAGTTCAAGATACATGGGCGGATTGCGTGTCACGAATTAGAGGGTCTCCCATACAAGATCTTGGATCAAATGGGGGAACAACACGAGTACCGGTTAGAAGAGGAAAACGACGAATCGGTAGGTTTCCGTTTATGTTTTTTTTCGTCTTCTTTTATTTTAATCCTATGGCCTCCATGATTGCTATGTATGCTTTTATTGTTCATGAGATACACCGAACGCCCGGGAGTATCAAGGGTACACCCCTTGAACGAATTTATTTTAATATATATTATGCATGTTTAAATTTTTGTAATTTAAATTATACCGCGCTTCCGCATTCGCGCTACTCCCGGGACGATCCACACACCTACCCAAGGCTTTCAAATGGAGCATTATGAAGAACTAAACACCTAGCTATGTATGCAAACATTTATGAAACCAAATTTAGATTGATTCAAATAGTTTAGGAGGAGCAGTTCGGGGGCGAAATATATGAAGATATTAACACCCATTTTAGCATATTTTATGAAGACATGTGACATTGTAAAAATGAGTGGGGTTACTAATTATTACGTAAAGTTGAGACTCTTCCCATTCTCCCTCAAATACAAAGCAAATGGGTGGTTTGACTCTAAAGCACCTAATAAATACGCAACTTGGAATGCCCTATTCCAAACATTTCTAAGCAAGTACCTTCACCACAAAAAATAGCCAACTACCATAATGGCATGATCACCTTTATTCAACAAGATAGAGAATCATTGTATGAGGCATGGGAAAAGTTTAAAAAGTTTCAACAAATGTGCTATCACTGTGGCTTACTTGATTGGCTCCTAGTTCAATGTCCTAATTATGTTTGAATTCTCATAGATATTGTAGCTAAAGGAGCACTCATGGGTTATTCAACTGGGGATGCTTACCAACTTTTGGAGGAGATGGCATCAAACAACTATTTATTGTTCAAGGAAAGAGGTATACCAAGGGAAAACCTAGGTATGAGGTTGACACGATTATCACACTAAGTGCCAAGTTTAAATTTGGTGAATTATTTGACAATTTTTTTATTTTACACTACCATTGAGTAGAGGTTTGACCTTGCTCCAAACAATGAATGGTATGAAGAAGCACCTATGTCTTTTGACAATTTGCAAGTGTAGGCACAATTTGTGCTAAAATTCAATCAATAAATTCAAAATAATTTGTACTCTAAGCATATAGTCTTGGATGGATAATCATTCTAATTTTATGTGGTGTTAGCAAGATAACCAAGGTCCCCATTTACAATCTCTTGGGTTTCCGAGTAAGGCCATTTACCAGAAGTCTTCTATATGGAAATAAGTAAGGATAGGAGATGGCCATTGAGAAGTTGGTGATTATTTTTGTTGATCATCTTAGAGAATTGAAACATGAATAGATCAATTCACCAACTCAAATAAGAACTTAAACATTCAACATGGACCAATACTGAAGCCATAAATTCAAGGAAGCAAGGTGCATAGCCAAACAAGATGGAGATAAATGCAAGGAGCAATGTTCTTGGGCAAAGCCACCCCTAATTAAAGCAACAACAAAAAGGGGTCGAACTTATGACCTTATGTCCCACCACTCATGGCGAAATATTAGGATGCATCCATTCCATCGGCATCTCTATGCCTAGTGGTCACAACTTTTCATTACTTAGGACATCTTATAACTCATGCCAACAACTAATCCGTTGTAACACCTTCATGGCACTATGTATGGTGGAAAGTGTGGATAATTATGTACTCATCAACATGCCCATTTGTGTATGATATAATTAAAATTATTGTTTTATGTGACTTGAATTAGTTTCAAGTAAAGGTACCACATCTTGGTTATTGTTTCTTGCAAGGTCTCTTCACTTTTTGCTATATTTATTTAGGTTTCGTTTTGTTCAAATGAGAGGAAAGGAGAAGTGAAAAGGGGAGGGGGAGGGGAAGAAGGAAGGGGAGGGAAAGAATAATAGTTTTCTTTCAAGTTGTTTGGTATGATTGAAAGGGGGGTAAATCTCTAATATTTTCCCTTGTTTGGTACGAGAAATTAGATTGAGAAGAAAAGACTAACTTTTGTAATTTTACAGTTTAACCATTTCTCTTCATTTTGTATTAAAAAATAAACAAGTTAATATTATAATAATACCAAAGATCTAAAAATCTTAGTAATAAAAATATATATCAAACAAGAACAATAATATTTTTCATTAACAAAAATATTCATCAAAATGAATATTGTTCATTTATTCTAAACTATTCAGTTCAAATAAAATAAGTATTACTCGTGCCGACGGCGGGAAGATGGAACACGGTTAGGTGAAAGGATTATTCAATCAAGATTAATAGCAAATTAGCAATAAAAAATTCCAAAAATTGCAAATGCAAAGTATGTTTATCGGATTGTTGACTTCGATGTGGTAATTTCTCCAATGATTTGATTATCTTTTCTCTGGAAATTGTGTACGGTATTATCAGCAGGAAGGAGAAAAGAATTGGAGGGATATATATATATATATATATATATATATAAATGGGCAATAGACTAAATAAAAATAAAATATGTATTTTTTTTGTCTTTTTGGCCTTACACTTCGACTTTTTCACCCAATTTCGGACGGAAATGAAATTGGACTCCGAGGGATTTCATATACTCTAGTTTTACTTCCCCCTATCTCTTACTCCAAACCAAACACTAAAATTTTTCTTAGACATCCCATTTTACTTCCACTTCTCCTATACTTTCACTTTTCTCCCCAACCAAACATACTCTTAATATTACATATCCTAATCATTTGTTCAAGCATGCATCACAAGAAACATTAAGTCCAGACATCACAACATATGAAGTTCATGGGTTGTTGCCTCCTATGCATCTCATGCATCCATAGGCCTTCATGTCATGCCTTGATACATTTTTCCTCATTCTTCTTGTAATGTCTGTGAAAAACAAAAAGAAAATTCCACTATCTAATTTCTAATCTCATTACATCATAAAATTAAGAAAGTTTGAAATCAAATGCAAAAAGAATTACATTAGATGGAGGTAGCAATTACATTCAGGAACAAGTATTAGAGAAAGGAGAGACACGCATAAAATTTAATCAAAATGCAAAAAACACAATTACTTATAAAATAAAACATTCACTCAATCAAACTGGTACAAACTCAATGATTTCACATATATAACATCACAAGAAAACTTATATGAATTTTATCTTATAAGGTGCTATTTTTTATTATTATTATTTGGGATCAAATTTAAGCAAGAAAAATATATTTTCCTTAAATTATAAAATTGGTTGGTAACTTTGAACTTATTATCTTTGGAAAAAAAAATTCACTAATTACAATGAAACGACAGCCTATGAAGTTCAATGGGTTGTTGTCCAATGGGACGAGGTATGCACGAAGCTTGCTGGGAAGGAAACACGTGTTATAAACGAGCACTTAGCAGGAAAATGCCTAGTGATTGCTTGTAGCAGTTGCAAGACTAATCTGAAACTCTCATTCGCTAGTCATTTTAAAAAGTAAAATATAATTGCATTGAATAATCATATTAATTAGGCAAAAAGACCTTAAACGAAAACAAGTGATTTTCAAACAAATTAAAAATACAAAATTAACATATGAATCATCAACCATTTTATTGTTTTATATATGTAGGCAACCTTAACAACTTACCAAACAAGCTGATGTGGAAAATGGAATACTGACTTTGTGGATCTCTTGTATAGCTTGAATTACAGTCAGACCCCCCTTATGATATGCCTTGTACCACGACTAGACTTCCTTTTAAGTTAGCAAATGGGATCCTACATCCATCAAGAAACGACAACAAGTGTCTTTTTCAACATTCACAATTTGAAACTTTTGGAGCTTTTGGTATTTCTTCTCAAGACAGTCAATGTATTTGAGGTACAAGATCTTTTATGTTTTTTATCTAGTGAAAGAACGTATTATCTATATACAATATTGAATTACTGGGTTTCTTATTAATAGTGGAGTTACAAAACCTTGTTACCATTCAAACTCTCTTTTGACAATGTACATCATATCAACTAATGAACAAGATAGATTCAACCACATTCATATCTATGAATGTAGGTAAACAACCAACAATATATGCCAAGACTAGACTCTGATATCACTGTTGAGTTCATTTAGGCTTCACAGAGCAACACAAGACTAACACTTTTTGCCAAAGCTATATGCATAACAATGATACATTCAATCCATTCAAAGCACTAAAGATGATCATTGCATATGATAAAATATACAAGATGGGTAACTCAATTTTTTTATACATTCAAGTACCCCGATTGAATGTAGATGATGTGAAATATCTTAAGATATTATCTCCTCAATTATTTGGATTTCATATGGGATAAGGTAATGTAATGTAAATTTAAATTTTTTTTATGAAACAATAAACTATCCATAATGATTGTACAGAAAACATTTACAACAGTGGAACGGATCATTGTGAATTACACAATAAACATGCTAACAAGGACACAATTGTATCTAAAAGTATTCTGATTTAGTTAGCTCTTCTATAGCCAACGTGCATTGCGCTCTAAAGAAGGTCTACTTAGATTATACCTTGTTTGACTATATAGAGTCATTTCAGGTTGTATGGCTTTCATCTTCTTCCAAATTTGATATATCATACATTACTTCCTTATGTATCTTTGGATTCCTACCCAAAAGGGAAATTGTCCTCATCATTCTCTAACAAAAAATTCATTTCACCAATGGTCTTGAGATTTAATCTCATTTGAGGTTTGTGAACTATAAATTTGAGTCACCTTGGTCATTTTACACTATTAGTTGTTTGTGGAAGTATTCATCGTTATTGAATACATTCAAGTTTCATAACGCCTTACCTGTTTCTATCAAGTAGAAAAAGATCTTTCTATGACAATATGATATTTTCTTCAAATAAACTACTTTATTTGGAGGAAACGATGATTGGTATATATATTTTTTTAAGATGACAACTATTAGTATTGAACATGTTGAACACACCATAAATCTGCATCTCTTCCACTATTTTATCAAGAATTTCATCAGCCTCAAGATTGAAAATTGAGGAATTCAATTTCTTAGATGAATTCAACTCCAAATAAATTCACCACAGATCCTAAGAATACGAGCCCCTGAAATAAATTTAAAACGTAGGCAACAAGTGTCAATTCCATCACCATCAGATCCCCAAAATATGTTGCTTCACCTTTTCCATAAACCCCAAGAATATGATCCATTTATGATAACCAGTATCAAGAACCCACCAAATATCTGTGTAAATGGAGTATCAAATGTTCCACGACTTATAAGCAACATTAGGATGAGCCCATCCACACGCATCTGTATGAATAGTAGTAGTCTTTCCACTATATATCCGGCACATCCCATGATTTATGGCTAATATGCTAAGCAGGGTAATATCCTTATGTCTATTACGTATCATGAAAATCATTAATCATTGAGTCTAACTTAATTTGTCAAGCTTATTTTGATATTAGTTAGAACATGAGTTTTAGTTTCTACTTGAAAACATTTTTCAAGCGAGGATACCACACGTTTGGTTTTGTACATGCAATGTCCTATCACTTCTTATTGTGATTTGATATTTTTTATCCTATTAATTTTCACAAGTATATCTCACAAGAAATATCAAATAAAGCATCATAAAATAATTTGATTATCATGGCCTTTGCCTTTTCTTATGTGATACGTTTAGAGCCGTCATGGATCATATTGATCAATCCGGGACGAACAATTAAAATGATAATAGACCTATCTTTTGTATATATACATCTGAACATAAATGGGTCTACACTCCATGACTCTATCTCAATTTTTGGCCTTGTTTTTGGCCCATCTACGAGATGGATCGAAACAAGAGGTGCGTTTGGTTTAAGCCTAAAACACCTTGACTTGGTGTTTTAGACTGTCTCGGCCCATTTCCCTATGCATATCAAATTTGCAGCCTTGGCCCATCAGCCTCATTTTACCATCCCTCACATTTTCAATCACCAAACCCCAACCCTACCCCTAAGACAATCCAGTACCGTCGTCGATGGGATCAGAAGAACAATCGATGCACTCGAGGCGCATAGATCAGGTGTCGTAATCTCCTCGGAATCCACTGAGGGCTCATGGCCGCCACTGCCGTTTGCGAGGCGGTGATGTCCGTTCGCGACTCTGTCGTTCGGGAAACACCACTCCGGCGGTTGTTCGGTAGAGGCGCATCTTCAGAAATTTTCGTCGCCTAAACGTCGCCACCGCAGCGCCAACCACTCTGCCTATCCCGTAACCGTCTGGGCATGGTTCAACGGATGTGGGCTTTTGTCATCAGCGCACAGGGCCTTCAGACATGAATCTCCATCGGCGTCGATCTCGTGAGTTTGGGAGTAAATTCTGGTTCTATTTGTTAGATTTTGTATTTAGTCCCTTTTTTTACATATTTTAAATTAAGGATGATTTCAAATTATTATAGAGCATTGTGTTTCCATATGAAGGCATTTACTCTTATCATTGATGCTTTATGTATGAATAATCTGTTAAAATCTGTGAATATTTTGTTGTAAAATGTATAAAGTAGATTGCATAGAAGAGCTGCAATTATGTAAATATAGATGTTTCAATTATGGATGCTTTACAGTAGGCATGGTGAGGGGGAGTGTATCAAGTATATAAACAAGTGATTGCCTTACTAATCATTGTTTAGTATATTAAGTATTTGCTACAATTATTGTTTAGTATTTTACATACACATTTTAGTCTAATGTGTTGGTAGATTGTATTATGAATTTTTTATTTTTCTTGGTTTGACATAATCGTTTTTGTGTTTATTAATGAGTTTAGTAATGGGTTGCATAAAGATTTATTCAACTTATACAAATGTTAAATGGTTGGTCGTACAGTTTATTGGTTTGACATAATTGCATGTGTTTCTATTAATTTAGTTATTTAACAAATTATACAAAGATAACGGTTCATGTCCCAAGCTACTATGCATAATATTAGTTATTCAATATGTTATTATTATTCATGATAAAGTAAAAAAAATATTTTGTTTTTCTATACAAACATAGATACAATAATATATCAAATAATTCAATCAACCTACAAATATTATTAAAATATACATATCTACATTTATAAAAATAAATAAAAAAGACATGATTTGACAATGAATATTGTTTTTTATCTCCCAATATACAAAACAATACATACAATACTTTTTTTACACTATTTCAAACTATCTCCAAAAACAAACCCAAACATACACCTTATTTTTAACACACTTATTTATCTCTATTTTTCTCTCTCTATCTCTCCAAATCAAAACAAAACACCCTAAAAACAATACCAAACATAGTCATAGTCTTTCCCCCTTCTCTTGTAATGACTACAAAAAGAAGACCTATTCTCCTAAAATTCTACTCTCAGTACAACAAAAAGTAAGAAACCTAAACCTAATCCAAGGGAGGCACATAGGACAGAGGTATAATTTACATTTAGGCCTCGTTTGGTTTCGTGTGATAAAATTATGCATGATGGGATTAGGTGGAATAGAAAATAGAATGCTAATAAATCCCATCACCCATTATATAGTGCTTGGTTAGACGTATTATTTGTGTGATACCCGACGTGATAATATAATATAGTATTTGGTTGAAGGGATTACAAATATGATTAAACCACTCATATAAGAAAATGAATATGCATCCAATCACATCGATCTAGGCCCATGATCATCTTATACATTTGTTCACCATATGATAATAATGTGGGTTTTATTTTGTAATCGTGCCATATAATTTTAGGTTTAGGATCAATTTTCAAAATAAAAATAATTTTTCATTAATTTCAAAATTAACATTTATCATGAAATAAATTATTTATTTTTGAAAAGAATCAACTTTGTGTAGTAACTACACAAAATAGAGACAAAAACGAGGAGTTGTTTAAAATTGGGGCATGTGCACGTGGCATCTGTTGTTAGATTAATTTAGGGTTAATTACACTTAGACCCCTCTGAAAATGCATAATTACACTTTCCCCCAAAGAAGTTTGGAAATTACACTTACACCCCCTCCAAAAATTCTCTGTTTACACTTGACCCCCATTCGTTAAAGTTTGGACGAAAAATGTTCACGCCAACAAAAATAATTACAAAATTTTTTAATTTTTCCCATTATTTAACATTTTCATGTATATTTTTGTACTTATAAGAGGATAAGTGTAATATATACATATAGAGTGAGGCCAATATTATTATATTTTTTCCTTATAAGTACAAAATTATTATACAAGAATGTTAAGCGAAATGTAAAATTGAAAATTTATGTAATTATTTTTGTTAAAATGAACATTTTTCCTCAAAACTGTAACAAATGGAATTTAGGTGTAAACAGAGAATTTTCAAAGGGAGTGTAACTGTAATTTCAAAACTTCTTTGGGGGAAAGTGTAATTATGCATTTTCAGAGGGGGCCTAAGTGTAATTAACCCATTAATTTAATTAGAAAATAAACTTTTTTAATTTTGGAATGTTATATTTTCTTCCAAAATATCCAATACAATAATTATACCAAGAGGTCGTGAAACAACAACTTCAAAGAAAATGGCACTATTGCATCATTTTCGATTTTTTTGATAGTTTTATAAGAAACAAAAAAATTAAAAATAGAAATTAATCTATTGAATTTTCAATAACCAATCCCAAATAAATTATGTAACTTTAATAATTTAAAAATACATGAACACATTATTTGAGTAAAAACAACTTAATTAGATTTTTGTGCTTCAATGAACCGGGCTCTGATACCACTATCAGGTTCTTTTGGTGCTATGTAACGCATCAAAATTTAGAACTTTGAACAAATTATGCGTAACAAATGTACATAAAATCTAAACCTCAATGAAACAATATCATGAAGAAATTAAAATATGCAAAAGGATAGCATATATACCTTAATTGCATTCCTTTTGATGCAGTTAATAATGAAACACTTCAAAGAGTTATCCCACGAACAAACTCAATCGAATTGGTTCACAGAGCACCAAGTGTTGCTCCTCTAATAGTATCTACCCTTGTATGCCATGGACATTAATTCTCGTGCTAGCAAATATATTAATCCCAACTCTTTGGATTTGGATGAAAATAATTCCTGAATTAAGCAATACTAGAGTATACTCTTAAATGTAGTGCCATACACTAAGGATAATGCTTATATTAATTCATATGGATTATATGGTTATTAGGAAAAAATATATTTTGATCATAATTTTATGCAATCAGATGATTTGGATACTCTAATCACAATCATGTTGTGAACATTTGGTGTAGTTTAATCATTGAATCTATCAATTAGAATAAGAATTTAAATGACATAGATAGAGAGAATCAAATTACAAAACTAGAGAAGCACTTGTAATGGATGGAGCTCATGAGGATGTTGATTTTCAGACAGCTCCAAAAATCTCTTATGATGCTATTTATATGCCTAAATTTTTATGTATTAACATAAGTTCTAATCATATTAGGTTGGAAGACTCAAAACTCTGACACTTTAAACTCTCTACTTCCTACTTAGGATATTAATCCCAAGCCTAGTAACCTTCATACGAGCCCATTAGGTAATTTGCCCCAAGCTTATTGAATTAAATAAGCTCAGTTTATTAACCCTTTAATTAAAGTATTAATTTGTCCAATAAATTAATTAGGATGAATTCTAATTAATTGATCACATCAATTAATTATTCTTATTCTCTCTTTTGCATTTTGTTTAATCCAATTAGACATGTCTAATTTAATTCAATTTAATTCACCAAATTAATTCACCTCTTTCAACTAATCGAACCTCTGAAATAAATTAAATACTTTAATTAGTTAATTTAATTCGTACATCATATTTAAATTCAACCTTTAAATTCAATTCATCATTATATGAATTATTCTCGTTAATTCATTAATTAATCCAAGACTTCAGTTAATTAGGCATAAGGAGATGAACTTTTTCAAGTAAGTGTATGACCCCTTACATCCACCTTAGTGATAGTGATTGGCTACAATGTTTGAGACTTTATAAACACTTTTGTTTAATTAATTAATCATATTAATTAATCTTTAGAATTGACCCTTAATTTCAAGAATCCCTTAATCATAATTAGCATCTAGCAACACGCCATGTGTAACACCCCTTATAAAACTACGCTTTGATACCACTAATTATAATACATCCTCCATAATTAAACCCGTTTTACAAGAAATTTATATTAAAATCAATAAATCTCAAAATACAAAATTCAATCAAAAATCTAATATCCATGTAGTTATGTAGCTAGAGATCTCAACCCAAGATGTCACTGTTGACCCACCTAATAAGACGGGCAGCACAACCTACGATCAAATTCAGCTAGTCACTATGACTTATATCCTGAAAAATACGTGGTAATGAATGAGCTGCTTACTCAATAAGTATAGTTAATTAACTTATATATATATATATATATATACATATGCAACAAGACAAATCTCATGCAACGACATCAATCAATGGATACTAGCCATGCAATCACAATTAATTCAGGAAGTAACACATACCAACAATCATATCAATCCACAGCATAATACTTGACGTTATCATTTAACTTCTTAGGGCCCTGCTTACCCAAGCTGGAGTGCATCACTCAAAGCCGGCTATCACCATCTCAATCATAATATCTTTTGTTTTAATCGATCTCATACAACACACAACTTGTATGGTACCCCTCATCAATGATACCACATAGCACACAACTCGCATGATATCCCATCATCAATCATATCACACAACACACAACTCGTATGATATGTCACACCATCTCCGTTGATCAATGACAACACATAACTCGTCATTAATTATATCATTATAAGCCATTGCAGTATGCCCCTCAAGTTAGGTAAGTCATATGTTTATCTCAATTCACAATATTCCTATCAATAACTACATAATCCTGTTTCATTCGACAATCAGTATCCCAATAATAACTTTATCATATAATACCATTTAACAATTAAATACAGTATCTCACAATCATTCATCTGACTCATACACCATAGTTATATATAAGTACATAATAACAATTTCACATACCAAATAACGTAATCCAGAAAAATAAATAATCCAGAATTAGGTATAACAAACAATGAGTATATATATATATATATCTCCATATATACATATCAATATTTATATATAAACCCAATTAACTATACTCACCTCAATCGCAAAACAATGTTATTAGAAGTATCCGCTCAACACTTGACTTTATCCTCGTGCCCTTCTTTTGGTGTCCACTTTCGTATGTGTCTATGTTGTGCGTTTTCTTTTGTGTAAAAACAAGAAGAGACTCAGTGACATATATATATATATATATATATATATATATAAATAGTGGATGAGCAACCACTACTCACAAGACTCACTTGACACGTAGTTGCACCAACTTTAACCGACCCTTCTCTTCCCTTTTTTTTTTTTTTCTAAAAACAACTTTTGTATAAATTATAGGGTAAATTACATCAACCTTCCTTGAGGTTTGGCATAATTACAAACACCCTCTTATTGTTTGAAAAATTACAAATACCTCCTGAGGTTTGTAACCGTCTAACAAATAACCCATTTCCATCCATTTTTATGGGTGAACTGACCAAAATGCCCTTATGCATTTTATTTAATTTTTAAAATTATTTGAATATTTTTTACTACAATGCGCAGAGAGAGGTTCTTAAAGTTTTTTACACAGAGGAGTTAATAATGCAATTTGCCTCGGCTGATTTTCTGCAATTTAACTAAAAATGTCAAGGGAAAAATGGTCAATTTTAGGCCTTTGGTTGAAAATTACAAACCTCAGGGGGGTATTTGTAATTTTTCAAACAACGAGGGGCTATTTGTAATTATGCCAAACCTTAGGGGAGGTAGATGTAATTTACCCTAAATTATAAGTTAGTCCTTAATTTCTTAAATTACATAATGTAGCCCCAAATATTTTATAAAACTCTAATTTGTTCAATATATTCAAATTTTAGCCTATAATTTATTTGTGATTAAATTTAGATTTTCTTAATAATTATCAATTAGTCTCTCAATTATGTATGAAATCCTAGGGACGTCACAATTCTCCCCTCCTAATAAAACTTTCACCCTCGAAATTTGGTGACTTACCCGCTCCAGGAACATATATGGGTACTTCTCATTCAGAATATTCTCAACCTCTCGAATGAGTTGCTTTGGAGAGATTTTTACTCCACTTTACTTTCACCTCTAGTATATCTTTATTTCTCAATTTATTTACGTTATTGTCCAAGATCTCTATTGGATCCCCTACCTATGTTAATTCCTGTGCAATTTCTATCTCTGGTTCATGCCTAACATGGTTAGAATCTATATCTCTATCGTCATCACATAAAAATATGCAACACGTCATGTATCCCTGACAATTCTACTAGTAATGTTAATCGATATGCTAGTAGTTCAATTCTCCCTATAATTTCGTATGGACCAATATACCTCAGACTCAGCTTTTCTTTCTTCCCATTTTTTTTTACCAAATCTCGAGATTCCTTTTATGAAAATAATCCAAGAAAGATTTTTGCACATATTTCATATTTTATCTCTTTTTGGTGTTTATCGAAGTAACATTTCCATCGACCTTATGATGATTTCAAGCACTTCTTACTATTTGTATCTCGTTCATCGTTTCTCACATCAATTCAGTTTTTGTAATTCCTTAACATCCCACCATACTAGACATCGATATCTCATAAAAATGCTTCCTATATGACCATACTGATGCTAGAATGGAAAACTATCATTATGTAAATTCCATCAGTGGTAGGTAATCACCCTAATTTTTCCTTAAACTCCATTGTACAAGCTCTTATCATATCTTCCAGGGTTTGAATTGTCCTTTCTAATTGTCTACCTATTTGAGGATGAAATGCTATACTGAAATGTAATTCCGTACCTAATACTTTTTGTAAAATCCCAAAATATGAAGTAAATCGAGGATCTCTATCCGACACTGTAGAAAATAGGCACACCATGCAATCTTATGATGTATGAGAAATGCGACTAAACTAATATCTCCAAAGAATCACCTTGTCATATAGCGAAGAAATAATATGATTTGTCAGGCTATCCGCAATTTCATAAATAGCATCATATTTTCTAAATGTACGTGGCAACTCAATGACAAAATCCATAGTGATCGTTTCCTATTTCCATTCGGATATAGATTAAGGTTGAAACTTATCTACTAATGTTTGATGTCGTAGTTATAACCGTCAATACCCCATCTGACACATAAGTCCATTTTTCCACATATTAAACACATAATGTCTCCAAAGACTTCTTACCAAATTGACAACTGATATTCAATCCAATTTTTTTTACATTGTCACAACACCAAAGTGACATATATCAGCATAATGAGGAACATAATTTCTAGAGTCAGTACTTTAATTGTAGTAAATCGCATACTGGTCGGCCACCCCATCAGTAATCTATAACAATTTAGTACTAAGAAACCAAATGTCCCAACATAACTTAAGCTTTCAAACCACTCATCTAATCTGCTATGCCTCTACTTGATAACAAGTTAAGCCTTTAGTGACAAATTCTACCATATTTTTCCCCCCATCTGCCACTAGTAGTAAGATTTTAAATTCCAATATATTTTTAAAGTACTAGGATGCATTGAAGAAGGTGCATTATAGGCTTTCTGCATGATCTCCTCATGTAACTCCTCTACATCATATACACAAACGCACATCCTATTCCCTACCACTCCATCACTCCTTATTAAAAAAAAAAAAAAAGCTTCTTACACTAGTCTCTTTCCTCTAACACCCGAAATAACAAAGGATCCAACTGAACCATAATAATTCCATAACTAATTATTTTTACCAATCGTCAAGTTTCGAGATATTCTTCCTAACACATAAAAACAACATGTACAACACATTATCCGACTGTACTAATCTACTTCCAAATTTATGATAATAAAATTATATTGAACTAACACCACTTTATTATTTCCTTTCTTATACACTGAGATTTATCCATGATAAGAATTCTATTAGTTAGCTTTAAACTCAACACTTGTTTTCTTTATATCTCATCAATATAATTTCACCAAAATTGTCATCCAAATCCAAATATTTCTTGTATATATCGGCAATTACAAAATTTATTAAACACCAACAATGTCATCTATCTAATAAATTCTACAGAAATTCAAATAATCTATTAAGGTATTCTAATACTATTTACGTAAAATTTAGTTGGTAGTTGTTAATTCTAAGACATCCATTACAAATGATCATTTCTTTTCATGGTTACTAATATCTAAATTTTGTCAGAGAATCAATACCACACTTATTATATAAGTTCCTTTTCAAATATCAAATATAGTATGTCTCAAATGTTCCTTATCAAATTGAGAATCAATAGCGAATCAGACTTTTAATAGTGTCACAACCTAAAGAAAACTACCACAACAAGACCAGTGATAAATTCTCGGATTAGTACTCCAATTATAGTAAATCATGTATTGATCGATTACCCACAGTGGTTCATCACATTTCAGCATTGAACATATCCAAAAATCCCAAACTAACTGAAGTTTCTAAAACTCTACTCTGATTCCGTTGACAACTTACACCTTATAGATCCTATCCTAATACCATAAGATGGTAGTTGGCTAAAATTGCAATGTTGCTAATAAATTCGTTGTATGATCAACCTCTAACTTCATATTCATTGGTATTATTATCTAATAATAATATCACATTAAGACTTCCCAAATTAGCTAATAAGTGATTGAACGTTCCTACTCAAGACATCCGCTACTACATTCATCTTTTTAGGATGAAAATCAATTGTACAATCATAACCTTTTAACTATCCATCTCTTTTGTCTTAAATTCCTCCTTATGCGTCAAAACATATTTCAAACTCTTATAATCATTGAAAATAAAAAATCTTTTCCCAATTAAATAGTGTCTCTCAGTATTCAATGCATGTATAATTATTGTGAGCTCCAATCATACGTATGTATTTTTAACTAGTGGTTCCTTATTCACGAGATGCATATGAAATCACCTTCCTATTTTACATTATTACAGACCCTAAACCTCGTTTGAAAGCATTTGCATACCCCATGTATCCACCACTATAAGAGGATTGAACTAAAATCAGAGCAAACGTCAACCTCTTCGTTAATTCATCAAAATTTTGTTAATACTACTCAATCCAGCTAGAAGCTACCAATTTCCTTAATAACTTTTCCAGTAATCGAAATCATGGAGAACTCTTAACAAATATCCTATAATACCTTGCTAATCTTAAGAAACTTCGAACTTTAGTCACAATCTTAGGTATCCTTAATTCTGTAATAACTTTTACCCTTGCACGGTCAGACATAAGGCCATCTCCAGATATCACATATCGTAGAAAAGCTACCTAATTCACCCAAAACTCTCATTTACTTAACTCAACATACAACTATTTCTCACAAGATCTGAATCACTATTTTCAAATGTTGTTCATAATCTCTCATATTCATCGAATACACAAAGATGTCATCTATAATAACTATCACATATTAACCCAAGCTCTCTTGAAATTAATGTTTGATTCATCAATGTTGCGAATGTCATCAGTGCATTCGTTAATCTAAAAGGCAATACTAAAATCTCACAAATGACCCTGACGAGTGCGGAAAGTTATTTTAGGTATATCCTTATTTTCTATCCTCAATCGCCATAACTAGACCTCAAGTCAATCTTTTAAAATATTATAGCTCCCTTCAACTGGTCCAATAAACCATCAATTCTTGGAAATGGATATTCAGTTTTCATTGTCACCCAATTCAATTGCTTATAATCGGTATGCTATCTCATACTAGCATTCTTATCTTTCACAAACAACACTAGTACTCCCTACAGTAAAGTACTTCCTCTAATGAGTTTATCTCTAATATTTCTCCTATTTGTTTCTTAAACTCCTGTAGTTCTACGAGAGCTATTCTATATGGCGCAATCGAAATAGGTGATGTCCCAAAAATAGTCTCTATTTCAGAATCTAATTCTCGATAAGGAGGTAACCCCAGTAATTCCTCAGAAAATATCAGGGATTCTTTAACTATTGGAACACCTAATACAACAGAACTAACTATCGTAGTATCATGTAATCTAGCTAGATAAGCCTCACACCCTTCTTTAATTAAATTTAAGATAGTCACACATATATTAAACAGTTGGGTATAACTTTCTCTTCTCCACAATCACCGCACTTAGTTGCTTATTGACTTCAACGACCACTTTCTTTGTTTAACAATCAACAATAGCATGTCCACGGGATAATCATCCCATTCGCAAAATAACATCAAAACTATCTAAGGTTTATCATAACAAAATCCGCATGTAGTGTAACACATCCACTACCTAAACTAGATTTTACTACAATATTAACTAGCATAACCCCACCAAGCAGGCACATATTGATAGTTTCGTATAGGCATCGAGATGTTAAATGCAATGGAAATTAGAGTTTAAATTACAATACACAATATTGTAATTAGCGATCATATCGCCCGTCTCGTTGCTACTACGATGCGGATCTCATGCATGAAAGAGTCAATTGAATTATTTAGGATACCAACCTTGGTGTCCGTCGGTTGATGTAGATGATGTGAACATTCTCAAGAACGATCCCCATCTAAGCAATGGGTAGAAAATGGCTACTAGTCCTTCGGTACGGTGAAATTATTTCGGTCATTGTTCACGGTAGGAACACATATGTCTGCCCTCTAAAGATATTCCACACCACCTATGATGGAATCTCCAATAACCCTATGTTAGTAGGCTTTAGAGGATTTTGGTAGATCAATGATTGATCAACGGATAAGACAATAAACTCGTTTTTCGTCGAAAGTTGAACGAGAGCAAGAAAGCAAAAGGAGCAAAGGAGCAAAGAAATTGTGAAGGATTGTCAAGCATTCTCAAGCATTCTTGTGAATGGCAAAGGTCTCCTATTTATAGACCATCCATTGAAGAAGCCAAGTTCAACTTGTCTTCTTCTTCTTGCAAAGAGGAAGACAAGTTTGATTCTTCTTCTTACAAAAGAACAAACTTGTTTTGTCATATTAAGAAGAGAAGTTCAACTTTGCTTCTTCATCTTGCAAAGAAGAAGACAAGTTTGATTCTTCTTCTTACAAAATCATATTAAGAAGAGAAGTCCGACTTTGCTTCTTCATCTCATGAAGACAAGTTCGATTTTGCTTCTTCACCTTCAAGAAGATAAATTCAATTTTGCTTCTTCGTCTTCAAGAAGACAAATCCAACTTTGCTTCTTCGTTTCTCAAGAAGACAAATCCAACTTTGCTTCTTCGTCTTCAAGAAGACAAATAAAACTTTGTTTCTTCACAAGAAGACAAGTTGAACTTTTCTTATTCAAGAAGACAAATTCAACTTTGTTTCTTCATAAGAAGACAAATTCGACTTTGCTTCTTCATCTTCTCCATAATTAATCCAATTAATTATTTCCAAGAATTCCATCATGGATTTGTGTGTGACCCTTTAGGTTCACTACTCAGCTAGACTTGGGCTTGTGTCACATATACAATTTAATTAGCAAGTTATTTGCATTAGATTAATTAGATCATATCATTATGAATCACCCTCAGTTAACTCCATAATTGGAGGGTACCGTTACAATGAGTGGCCACCTAGCAGTAGTCCACGACACTAGAGAATAGGTGAATATACGTGAACCTGTAAGTTACGAGTTCCATGCAAATATTATCCTTCCATCAAGCTAATCTCCCGATCGAAGTCTAGGGCACGGAATTGCAATCGATTCCCATCTTGGGTTTCGATATCTATGTATCAACTCTACACTTTGTTCTACTTTTTTATAAACATTGGAAACTCCTTTCCTATTTGATCAACAACTGTGGCCATGGATTTTGGAGAACACAATGTAGAGAACATAGGAGATCCTTCATCATCTCATGATGAGCGATGGATCCTACCTTGGAACTCACCAACCTCTATGCATGCTCTGACTATGTTTGAAATATGGTGTTTTAACAAATATAGAAGAAACTATAGCTGCATCAGACATGATCAAGTCATAGTCGTCTGATGCACAAGGTTACTATGGAACCTCAAGTCGAAGGACCACTTTAATGCACTATCGTAACAAAGGAGAATCAAGTCATACCGATCATGCCCCACAAGGCTCCATATGACATCTCCTACGGGCCAGTTCAGTGAACTTGATAACTCCTTATCAAGCACCCACTAAAGTGCGTAGACGCCATATGTCATTGTCTATGAAACGTAACAATCATCACATGAATGCATCACTTAGTGCAAGTCTCTAAGGAATCAATGGTCGATGCCCCGTCTCGACCGATTCATCGACTTGGAACATTTTTAGATCAAACCATAGAGGTTGATTTCATGGTCGCCATCATATGCGTGACCCAACCCCGTAATAAGATGAATATGGCCAAAGAACAATTCTTAATATTAACATTTTATTGAAAAGGATCATTTAAAATGGTAGACAATGAGCTAACAATTGGATTGACGGTCACGAATTCTAGCAGTCTCCCACTTGACCTAAAAGCCAATTTCCCATAAGCTCATGCCCATCTTCTCAAGATGCTTAGTATGTGCAATCTAGAATCAGGCTTAGGTAGCGGTTCAACTATATATTAATGCAATGCGATCAAACTATTAGAACATTTGTGTTTGGATCTGTAATGAGGTCTTGGCGTTCACGCTTGCGTGATTGCCCCGTTTGTTATAACAAGGTATAACTACGGATTCAACAATGCTAGGTACTACACCTAACTCTTGGATGTAGTTTACATCCAAACTACCTCTTTTGCAGCTTCATAAGCTACAATATATTCGGCCTGTGACGTGGAATCACCGTCTAATTGGCAGCTCCTCGATTCAGCCAAAATAAATAACCAAATTAAGATTTAGCATTGATAACATCTATTGAGTTCTCACTAGCCTTCTAATACACTAATGAATCATATTCATTAATGACACGATCATACAACTTTATGACTATGAAAAATTATTCAACTTCGGGATGCCTATTTAAGTCCATAAATAGGCCCATTGGAGTTTACAAACTTTTTGTTTCCACTCTTCCAGATGTAACACCTTGAGGTTGATCCATGTAGATCTCTTCCTCAACAATTCCACTAAGGAATGTGTCTTTACATCTGCTTGTCATATCACGTAGTCATAGTACATGACTATGACAAGTCGGATGGATTTGGCCATAGTCGATGGGGAATATGTTAGCTCAAAGTCCACATGGTTTCTTTGAGAGTAACCTTTCACCATCAATAGGTCCATAAAGATCATTATCTCTCCATCAACTCCAAGCACAAGCTTGTAGACCCATTTACACCCAACGGGCCTAACTTGCTTAGGTGGGTCTACAAAGTCCATACTTTGTGGAGTATATGGAGTCCATCTTGGATTTTGTGGTCAAGCTACTTTCCCGAATCATCTTTTTACCAATGCCTCTTCAAAGGTCATTTGGATCATTATCCAATTGACTAGTCAAAGCTAGTTTATCAATAAGGTCAATATATGATGCTATGAGCATTTCCATTACCATAGGTTGTGCATCACTCGACTCTTTGAGCTGCAACCTATCTTTTTGAGTATTGATAGAAAAGCTTTCTTTGAAGAACACTCCATTTCTCAAAAGAAATACTTTCGTATCGAGAGATCACAAAATACTATCCTGTAGTTTCTTTTGGATACCTAACCCAAGGTGGATCTAGTATCCGGAACCCAAAACTCCCACTAGTCTCTCTACGTACATAGGACACCCACATATTGTAAGATATGTGTGGGAGGGTGACTTGTCATGCCATATCTTATATGACATTTTGGGTACGACTTTAGATGATGCCATGTTCAATAACTTGGCAACCAATTCTAACATATAGCCTCAAAACGAAAGAGGTAATGTAGCACAACTCATCATGGACCGAACCATGTTCAATAAGGTTTGATTCCTCCTTTCAGCCATGCCGTTAAGTTGTGGTGTTTGCAGGAGACGCCCTCTGAGAGAGAATCCCATTCTGTTTTAGGCAATCCAAGAATTCTGTATTTAAGTACTCAACACTTCGATAGGATCGAAGGTTCTTAATTTTGCACTCAATATGATTTTCTATTCCTAGTTTGAACTCTTTGAACTTTTCAAACATTTCGAACTTGTACTTCATGAAGTACACATAACCTAACCGTGAGTGATCAACGGTGAAGGTTATGAAGTAAGAAAATCATCCTTGGATTTTTGAGTACATCACAAACATATGTATGGATCAAATCCAAAAGATTCATGGCTTTTCGCTCTTTTGTCCGACAAATGGCTTAACAATCTCTTTTCCCTTCAGAAAAGATTCATAAGTGAAAGAGCATCCAAATAATCTATTTCTAGATTCTTGGAGTCAATCTATCTCTTCATTTATCCTTGGAAATGAGACATAGCCTAGCGTGCCATGTTGTGTATATTCTTGGTTCCTCCAACTTTCTTTTATGTTGAATATCCACAATCAAATTATGGTCATATCACAAACTAATTATGAATGTGGATAATACACAAACTATTTGTGTAAGCACCAAGTGAAACTTTAAAGAAAATATTTTAATAGTAAAATAACCTTCACTTGGCACAAAATACTATCCACTAACATCCTTGCTAACTACCAAGTAAATTGTTCCTATTGCTTCATCATCAAACTTATTTGCCACTTCATAAGCCTTAGGATCACCTTGTTTTTTTTTTTTTACTTAGTCATTCGCTTTCTTATTTGGTGTTGCAACTTTTGCAAACATAAGCTCTATATATCTTGCAATCATATTGCTAATATGAGCTTCAAGCTTGGTATCACATATCCAAGAAACAATGTTAGCAGCCATGTTCAATTTCAACATTAAAGATACTTTAGGTGTAGCAAGATGCTTCTTGCAATACCTCTTTCAATGGCTAGTTTTGTGGCAGTGGAAATACTTGTCACTATTTTGGTTCATTTTTTGTATGACCATTAGAACTTTCTCTCATGTGTCATATCATATATGCTTATCTTTCACCCTCGAATAATTCCTTGTGAGTGGGTGAAGATTACACGTGTTCTGATTGAGGTGTCCGGATTATTGTAGTAAACACTTTACTTAGTGATGTTAATGTTAGAATAGGTGACCATGTACCCAATCTTGGCAGGCAAAATGTAACTTATGTCTAGACAATTTCAGTGTTTTGATAAATTATTAATGAATAAAGAAGTGAAATTCATTTGGCATTACTTTGTTTGTGTTCGCTTTATCTGCATTACATGTCTGTTCACTACGCAAACAAAGCCCACGGACTGAAAACGTATTTCGGGGACTGGGACTACGCTTGGAGGTAGGTCCATGAAATCAGTCCCGTCGAATCAGTCCGGAAATCTCCAAGTCAAGGAATCTCGAAAGTGGGTACCGAGATTCCCCTTGAGACTTGCCCTAAGCATCTACTGTCGTATTTCATCGACGGGTGACAAAGGTTGTCTAAGCAGTGTTAGTGGGTTAGCCTGCTAGGAGCAGTTGACTGAGGTGACTCGCGGGAACCGTCTTACGGAGGACCTTGAGTAGGGTCGGCTAGGTACGACGTGTGTTCCTGGTTCCAACGGTACAGGTCAAGTCCTTTGACTTGAGGAACTGCTGAGTTTACCTGTACATCAGGTCTATATCTTAAATATGGTGAGAGATTGCCAAGAAGCACTTGAGTAGTCATAAGCCATGTCTAGTGCAGCTCTGGTATACAGAGTGACAGTAGTTTCCAAGAAAGGATCTGTCTCCTGTCAAAAGGCATTGACAGTTGAGTCTCACATATGCTCTGTGTCTTGTCCCTAAAATCTGTGGCCACAGTAACTGAACAAAAGGGAAGGTTTCCCTTGCGGCGTTTGGTAAGGACAGACCGACACTTAGGTCCAAAATGGGTACCTGCATTTTCCGTGCCCTAGACCCTAAGTGGTGAGACCGTAGACAGAAGGACGAGTGTACTGTTAGAGCCTAAATGTTCATCCCCAAATTTTCACCTAGTCTCTAGTGCCATGGACCGTTGCGAGATGGCCACCCATGGTAATGGGCGGATTCTAGGAATCCAACCAAGTCTAGTTGAAAGGTGAACCTAAAGAGTCACACACAATCCACACACATTAAGTATTTAATTTAGAATTAAATATTGGAGAAATGGAATGATTAAATTGGATTTAATAGGGTCCTTTATTTTCTTGGAGAGAATTAATTCCTTTTATTGGATAAAAGGGATTAATCTAATAAATTAGATTTATTAAAAAATTAATTTAATGGGCCTAGAATAAATATTTATATTTATTATATTTATTGCCCTTTGGAATATTTAAATAGGTTTTAAATATTCCATTAAATTAAATTAATGGTTGAGATTAAGAGGAGAGATGGATGGCTAGGATTAAATTTGACTAGGTCAAATACTACTTTGACTAGGACTTTGACTAGGTCAAAATCCTAGTCAAAATAGTCTTCTAGAGTTGGAGTTTGAAGAGGATTAAACTCCTCCTCTATAAATAGTCCTAGCCCTTCACCATTAGAGAAGTGATGAAACTCCAACACACACACACACACACAATTCGGCTCTCTCCCTCTCTCCCTCTCGTCCGCCCCTCTCTCTCTCTCAAGAACTTATTTCTTGTTCTTTTGTTCTTGGAACAATTGAACTTAGGAGAATTAATACCGTTAACCTAATAACGTGCGATTAATTCATCCTCTCCAAAATACTTGTTCGTTCGCTAGCACGACGTGCAAGATACGTGGGTGGATTGCGTGTCACAATTTGGAGAATCTCATATACGAGATTTGGAGCAAATCGGGGAACAACGCGAGTACCGGTTAGAAGACGAAAACGACAATCGGTAGGTTCCGGTTTAATTTTCGTTCCTCTCTTTATTTTTAATCCATATGGCCTCCATGATTCTTGTATGCTTTTAATTCATGAGATACACCGAACGCCCGGGAACTTCAAGGGTACACCCCTTGAACGTGTTCTTTTATTTACGTAAAAGCATGTTTTAATTTTTTGTTATTTAATTTTATACCGCGCTTCCGCATTCGCGCTATTTCCCGGGACGATCCACAATCTTTCAGTTACCATAACATCTAGTTTGTAAGATCTCTTTTTATCCAACAATTGAATGTTTCACATTTCTTGTTGGTGGATTCCTCAAATGGGCCAACTCAGAGAAAATCTTTCCAAAATATATAGGTTTCTTGGAACCCAAAATAATTTTAAAATTCCCAAACCAATCAAAGTAGTGATGCTCAATTAGTGAACAAGTCACATAAAAATGGTTATGAGTGGTTTTATGCATCAACAAAAATATAGCATTCTTTCAACCAATATTAATTTTCAATTTATGATATGGTCTTTAATCATAAATTGCTCCCACTATTTCTTCAAAATTCCATAAACCCTCATATGGATTTTCGGGAAACCTTTTCCTAGTGGGCTTGACGTCCATAGAACTATCTACATACCCCGTTGTTACGATTCGCATGGAAATAATTCTTTGGGAGGTGACTTTCACCATTCTCATCCCTATGAGATCCCTGAGATGTTTTGCCTCATTTTTCACATAATTCCAAGGACTCCAAATGAATTATGCTACTCCATGTTAAGGCCAACCCATCAACCAAAAGGACCCCCATTCTATCACCCCCATGACTAGTGAGATAGGAAAATAACAGGTAATCTACTTGTTCACAGTGATAGTACAACTTTTCAATACTTTCAAATCATTCCACGACTCGTGAGACAATGAAGTGAAAGGTGATAGCATCTCATACACCGTCACCATGGATGGAAGGCCTGGATTATCAAATCCAATTTGATTTTATCCATCACGGGCTTAATATTTTTAACTTGGACATTCCAAGTGAGGGTTCAAACAATTTGTTTAGGTAAGACCTCATTACAACATTTTATTCTTAGTCACTTGTTTATCATATATATTTACATATATATCGTGTACATACGGAAAGTAAAAACACATAAACAAGCATACAACGGATCAGAGCTTAGCATGTCCCTGTTGGATGGTCATGAGCCTAATCACCGAGCCCGTGGTGAATCAATGGTTAAAGGCCCCATGATCTTCCCATATATTTATCATATAAATACATCATATATATGCATCATATATTATACATGCAAAATAATATATATCGCATATATATGTGTATCCAGTACAACAAAAGAATTTAATCTCATATGTTAAATCACAGATATTTTTCATGGACTGAAATTGAACTTAATTTATGGGCACTTGATTCATAGATTTCAAATTAACTTGGACTTTTCAAGTAATAATCCTAATCATATTAGGAAAATATCTTGTTTTGCCTAATCAAGTTGCAAGAAAAATATTTTTTCTTCTTCAACCTTATAAGAAAAATAAAGTTGTCTTTCTCAACTTTTGAAAAGACAAAACCAAGTTTTCCTCTTCCAATTTTGCAAGAGAAAACAAAATTTTCTTCCGCAACCTTTGAAGAGAAAACCAAGTCTTCTTCCTTCAATTTGTGAATTCAAAATACAATTAGGAAATTAATATTCTTTTCACAATTAAATATTTGGACTTTCCAAATAATAGTTCTAATCATATTAGGAATAATTTTAAATTTTTCTAATCAAATTTAAAGTGATAATCCAATTTTCTTTCTCAATTTATCCAAATATAAACTCGAAAACTAATATTTTTAACAATTTAAAAATATATAGAATAATAAGAAAATTAGGAGAATATACAACAATCACCATAAAATCCGACCACATAGCCGGAAGATAAATCCGATCATGTAGGCGGAAGATTAAATCCGACCATGTAGGCGGAAGGTAAATCCGACCATGTAGGCAGAAGGCGAAATACCATATAATCAAATTTCAATAATTGAAATATGCCCCAAAAATTAAATTCAACACATAAAGAGATTAACACATAAAATTAAATACTTAAGCAATTTAATCCAATTAAATCACATCAAACCAAAATATTTAAGTTGACTTGCATGATCGGGCTTTGATACCACTGTTAGTTTTGTATAGGCATCGAGATGTTAAACGGAGCGGAAATTAGAGTTTAAATTACAATACAATATTGTAATTAGCGATCAAATCCCCCGCCTCGTTGCTACTACGACGCGGATTTCATGCATAAATGGGTCAATTGAATTGTTTAGGATACCAACCTTGGTGTCCGTCGGTTGATGTAGATGACGTGAACGTTCTCAAGAACGATCCCATCGAAGCAACGGGTAGAAAATGGCTAGTCCTTCTGTACGGTGAAATTGTTCCGGTCCTTGGTCACGGTAGGAACACATATGTCTTCCCTCTAAAGTTAGTCCACACCACCTATGATGGAATCTCCAATAACCCTATGCTAGTAGGCATTAGAGGATTTCGGTAGATCAACGATTGATCAACGGAGAAGAAAAGAAACTCGTTTCTCGTCGAAAGTTGAACGAGAGCAAGAAAGCAAAGGGAGCAAAGGAGCAAAGAAATTGCAAAGGATTGTCAAGCATTCTCAAACATTCTTGTGAATGGCAAAGGTCTGCTATTTATAGACCATCCATTGAAGAAGCCAAGTTCAACTTGTCTTCTTCTTCTTGCAAAGAGGAAGACAAGTTTGATTTTTCTTCTTACGAAAGGACAAACTTGTTTTGTCATATTAAGAAGAGAAGTTCAATTTTGCTTCTTCATCTTGCAAAGAAGAAGACAAGTTTGATTCTTCTTCTTACAAAATGACAAACTTGTTTTGTCATATTAAGAAGAGAAGTCCGACTTTGCTTTTTCATCTCATGAAGACAAGTTCAATTTTGCTTCTTCATCTTCAAGAAGACAAATTCAATTTTGCTTCTTCGTCTTCAAGAAGATAAATCCAACTTTAATTCTTCGCCTTTCAAGAAGACAAATCTAACTTTGCTTCTTCGTCTTTCAAGAAGACAAAACCAACTTTGTTTCTTCGTCTTTCAAGGAGACAAATCCAACTTTGCTTCTTCGTTTTTCAAGAAGACAAATACAACTTTGCTTTTTCGTTTTTAAGAAGACAAATCCAACTTTGCTTCTTCGTTTTTCAAGAAGATAAATCCAACTTTGCTTCTTCACAAGAATACAAGTTGAACTTTGCTTCTTCAAGACAAGTTCAACTTTGCTTCTTCATAAGAAGACAAATTTGACTTTGCTTCTTTATCTTCTCCATAATTAATCCAATTAATTATTTCCAAGAATTCCATCATGGATTTGTGTGGGACCGTTTAGGTTCACTACTCAGCTAGACTTAGGCTTGCATCACATATATGATTTAATTAGCAAGTTATTTGCATTAGATTAATTAGATCGTATCATAATTAATCACCCTCAATTAACTCATTAATTGGAGACTACCCGTTACCATGAGTGGCCACCTAGTAGTAGTCCATGGCACTAGAGAATAGGTGAATCTACGCAAACATGTAAGTTACGAGTTCCATGCAAATACAGTCCTTCCATCAAGCTAATCTCCCAATCGAAGTCTAGGGCATGGAATTGCAATCGGTTCCCATCTTGAATTTCGATATCTATGTATCAACTCTACACTTTGTTCTACTCATTTATCAACATAGGAAACTCATTTCCTATTTGATCAACTACCGTGACCACGGATTTTGGAGAACACAATGTAGAGAACATAGAAGATTCTTCATCATCTCATGATGAGCGATGGATCGTATCTTGGAACTCACCAACCTCCATGCATGCTCTGACTGTGTTTGAAACATGGCTTTTTAACAACTATAGAAGAAACTATAGTTGCGTCAGACATGATCAAGTCATAGTCGTCCTATGCACAAATTTACTGTGGAACCTCAAGTCGAAGGACCACTTAATGCACTATTGTAACAATGGAGAATCAAGTCATACCAATCATGCCCCACAAGGCTTCCATATGACATCTCCTACGGGCCAGTTCAGTGAACTTGATAACTCCTTATCAAGCCCCCACTAAAGTGCGTAGACGCCATACGTCATTGTCTATGAAACGCAACAATCATCACATGAACGCATCCCTTAGTGCAAGTCTCTAAGGAATCATGGTCGATGCCCCGTCTCGACCGATTCATCGACTTGGAACATTTTAGATCAAACCATAGAGGTTGGTTCCATGGTCGCCATCAT
This sequence comes from Sesamum alatum, assembly GCA_034509735.1. Lineage (NCBI taxonomy): Eukaryota > Viridiplantae > Streptophyta > Magnoliopsida > Lamiales > Pedaliaceae > Sesamum > Sesamum alatum. The sequence goes on along the minus strand of JACGWO010000007.1, from coordinate 11,498,423 downwards.
ATACGCGACCCAACCCCATAGCACTATGATCTAAGGGCTTCAACCAAATGATACAAATATTGTATTAAGCATACAATGCAGATAGCCAAAGAATAATTCTTAATATTAACATTTTATTGAAAAAGATCATTTAGAATTGCAGACAATGAGCCAACAATTGGCTTGACGGTCACCAATTCTAACACATATACACATATATCAGACTTTAGTGGTTCTATATCACCATATACAAACTCTAATGACTCCTTTAGGTCAGTATTGTGTTCACCGGACATTCCAATCTATCTGAAACTCACATTTACTCTTAGGTTCATTACATATGTTTTACGTATTCAATAATACTATTCTTCACAAATTATCCCAATAGAATCTAATCCCAGCTCTGATACCACCCAATGTAGCACCCCTTACAAAACTACGCTTTAATACCACTAATTATAATACATCCTCCACAATTAAACCCATTTTACAAGAAATTTATACTAAAATCAATAAATCTCATAATACAAAATTCAATCAAACATCTAATATCCATGTGGTTATGTAGCTATCTCAACCCAAGATGTCACGGCTAACCTACCTAATAAGACGGGCAACACGGATTATGTTCCAATTCAGCTAGTCACTTTGACTTACATCCTGAAAAATACGTGGCAAGGAATGAGCTACTTACTTAATAAGTATAGCTAATTAACTTATATATATATATATACACACACATATGCAACAAGACAAATCTCATGCAACGACATGAACAAACGGATACTAGCCATGCAATCACATTTAATTCTAGAAGTAACACATACCAACAATAGTATCAATCTACAGCATAATACTCGACGTTATCATTTAACTTCTTAGGGCCCTGCTTACCCAAGTTGGAGTGCATCACTCAATAGTCTTTGCCGGCTATCACCATCTCAATCATAATATCTTGTTTTTTTTATTGATATCACATAGCATACAACCGTATGATACCCCATCATCAATGATACCACACAACACACAACTCGTATGATATCCCATCATCAATCATATCACACAACACACAACACACAACTCGTATGATATGTCACATCATCTCCATTGATCAATGACAACACACAGTTCGTCATTAATCATATCATCATAAGCTATTGCAATATGCCCCCCAAGTTCGGTAATTCATATGTTTATCTCAATTCATAATATTCCTATCGATAACTCCATAATCCAGTTTCATTCGACAATCAGTATCCCAATAATAACTTTATAATTTAATACCATTTAACAATCAAATATAGTATCGCACAATCATTCATTTGACTTATACACCATAGTTATAGATAAGCACATAATAACAATTTCACATACTAAATAACGTAATCCAGAAAGATAACCAATAATCCACAATTAGGTAAAACAAACAATGAGTATATATATATACACATTAATATATATATATATAAACCCAATTAACTATACTCACCTCAATCTCAAAACAAGGTTATTAGAAGTATCTGCTCAACACTCGACTTTATTCTCGTGCCCTTATTTTGGTGTCCACTTTCGTATGTGTGTGTGCTGTGAGTTTTCTTTTGTGTAAAAACAAGAAGAGACTTAGTGATTTATATATATATATAAATAGTGGATGAGCAATCACTACTGACAAGGCTCGCTTGACACGTAATTGCACCAACTTTAACCGACCCTTCTCTTCTTTTTTTTTAATAACTTTTGTGTAAATTACAAGTTAGTTCTTAATTTCTTAAATTATATAATGTAGCCCCAAATATTTTATAAAGCTCTAATTGGTTCAATATATTCAAATTTTAGCCTATAATTTATTTGTAATTAAATTTAGATTTTCTTAGTAATTATCAATTAGTCTCTCAATTATGTATAAGATCCTAGAGACGTCACACCATGAATCCTATGTCTAGCTGAAGTGGTGAATTTTTAGATGATTAGCACCATGCAACTAATAAGGTCATTCCATTAATTATCTCTCGATTGAATGCAAGACATGGATGATAAGTCAAAACTTTGTTGACTTAATAACTATGCAGCCATTCCTTCATAGACGTCCACCGTGGTACTCATCTAATGAATGCAATCCTTAGTGCAAGTCTCTATAGGACCCTGATTTGGAGGTCATCGACTTGGAGTGTTTCAGACCTATCTACAGAAGTTGGTTCCATGATCGCCAACCTATGTGCAGTCCAACTTCTTAGATTCATATGCCCGATCTGTGGGCGTTTGTTGTGACAGTGAAACCATGCTCAATGCTAGCAGTCGCACAACAAACTCATCATTGCCAATGATGAATCCTTACCACATTCATCAATATAATATTACTTTCGTTCAATGAATGACGAATGGTTATCAGAACAACCAACCACATTAACTTTTTGGTCACGTATTTTAACACATTAGTGCAACCCCCTCGTGCCTTGGCATGCCTAGCCTATTTACTCCCTTCACAGCTCTTGCTTTGGCCAACTTCACTACTTCCTGCCATGCATTATCTAATCTCAACCACAACTAGGCCTCCCTTTTGGAAGAATTTTTCTTGTTAGGAGTGGTTTCGTGTATGTATATGGTCTACAGGTTAAATGCAATAGGCCCGTCTATGAAAGTAATAATAAGTAAAAAAAAATCACTAAAAAACGAAAAAGACAACACCACCCCTTAACTTTTAAAAAGAGGGCATGCGATCCATCAATACAGGAGGCACTCAGCTTCTTTTTTAACAGTTTAGAGAAATATTGCCTTTTTTTGGGTAAATTACATCTACCTCCCCTAAGGTTTGGCATAATTACAAATACCCCCTTGTTGTTTGAAAAATTACAAATACCCCCTGAGGTTTGTAATTTTCAACCAAAGACCTGAAATTAACCATTTTGCCCTTGATTTTTTTAATTAAATTGCAGAAAAATCAGTCGAGGCAAATTGCATTATTAACTCCTCGGTGTAAAAAACTTTACGAATCTCTCCCTGCGCATTGTAGTCCAAAAAAATTCAAAGAATTTTAAAAATTAAATAAAATGGATAAGGGCATTTTGGTCAGTTCAACCATAAAAATGAATGGAAATGGGTTATTTCTTAGACGGTTACAAACCTCAGGGGGGTATTTGTAATTTTCCAAACAACGAGGGGGTATTTGTAATTATGCCAAACCTCAGGGGAGATAGATATAATTTATCCTTTTTTTATTTAAGGAGATCTTTTGCATATTAATATTTTCACAAGAGGGTAAATTGCAGTTAACCCATTCATCTCCTCTCTCTCTCTCTCTCTCTATATATATATATATATATATATGGAAATGGCTAGCATCGTTTGACAAAAAAAAGAGGAAGGAAACAATTGACATTTTTTTACAATGAGATAATAGTGATATTGACACTCAAGATGCACAGTGGGTCAGGTTGGCCCAGGACCGGCACGAGATCGGTTCACTAATGTTCATAACCGGTCCTGGAGTGGTCATGGACCTTAAATGTGCCCCAAGTGGGTTCATTTTTAAACCCATGCCTAGCCTATGGAGTGACTCTATTGAGGCCCAGACCAGGCCCGGATGTGCCTATTTTATTTTTATTTTTATGAATTTGAGGTGTTATTTTGAACAAATAATTAAATTTATGGTTGTCTTATGAAATAAATAAATAAATAAATAAGTCACACAAAAATTTATGATTAGAAAAAAATAGTTAAGATTATATAATAAACTTAAATAATAATTTTACTAACAAGCTTACAATAATGTACTTAGATAATAAAAAATTCAAAAAGAACTTAAAATAAACTTTGAAAAAAAAAAAAAAAAGTATTAATGAATTACTGTACTAAAAATTTAAAAATAATAAAGATAAAAAAATTTAGAGTTCCGAAAGTAAAAAAAAAAACTACCAGAATAGTCAACTTGAAAGACTAAAATAAAAATTATATGTCATGTATTATTAAAAGAAAAAGTGACACAACAAGCTCGCCCCAAGCCCAGTACAGGGCCAGGTGGTCCTGAGCCATTAGGCTGAGCTGATCCTAGGTATCGATACTTAAGACCTGTCCAGTATTGGCCCGATTTCAAGTGGGCCTGGGCCGAACCAACCCCCTTTTATATGGTCAATCCGATCTTGAACTTGATTGACCCAACCCGACCTATCGCATATTTTGATTTGACACCAACAAAGTCATTTTTTAACCTAGGGATCATTTTATTTTTAGCTAATTTTTTAAGCTTATGGGACACTGTCTATTGACCATGTAATAATGGGACCAAATAGAAAATAACACAAAGTTATGGAACAGAGAGAGATAATATGCTAGAAAAGAAAGTGCCATCTGTCGAGGATGTGGACAGCACAAAAGCCATTTTGACCCTGTTGCTTTACATCGCTCATCCTTCATTACAATTCCTCTTTCTCTCTCTCTCGGTCTTTCCTGGGATTCTTTGATCTACAATTACGAGCTATTATTCTGTAAGCTTTCTCTTAATTCTTTATCTGCTCAAATACAATCTTGTATTTAAGTTTCCCCTTGATCTTTTTACATTCTGTTACTATTTGAAGAGTTTTATCTTTAATCTTTAAGGTTTATTGCCGCCTGATTTCACCTAGCTGATGCGGAATTCGCATCCATTGTCTCTTTATTTGTGGGTTATTGTGGTTCAGCATCTTTTTCTTTTCTGTAGTTATATTTATTGATCTACCATCTGTAATATTGTTATTAATTTCACTGGACAAATTATTGAAAGCAATATAGTATGAATAATTATGAGAACCTGTTGGAAACGGCGGTTTGTTCTTTCTTTCTCTTTATTTTTGTTTGGGTCAGTGATTCTTTTTGTATGCTTTAATTTATTTATGAAGAAATTAATTTTTGGGAGTTTCTTTGCAGGAAACAGAGGGTTTAAGTTGATTGAAGAGTGTGTATAAGGGAAATTTTTGTTGTATTTATTGTAGAAAATGGCGTGTAGGGGATTCTGGGAGTGCCTGTTGAAGCTTTTGAATTTCTTGCTAATTCTTGTGGGTTTGGCGATGATTGGGTATGGGGTATACCTCTTTGTGGGGTATAAGAATGCTGCTTCAACCGATGATGATGTCCCCATTTCCCCAACAAGTGAGGAGTTTGTACAGCTTGGTCGGCCTATGCTATTAGCAGTGTCTTTGGCTGATAACATTTTTGACAAACTGCCCAAGGCATGGTATGAAGAAAAATGCCTCAACTTTACTTATTTTCATGTTTTATGGGAAGGATAACTTAGTGTCTTCATCATTCGCTTCATAAGCATTGAGATGCATTTTAGAGTAGAGGTGCGAAAGTATGTTTTCTGCTATAGCATTCATTTTACTCTCTGAGAAAATATAGTTATTGTCTATAGTCGTGATAGAGCTTTCTCTCCATTGTTTTGAAACAAGGTATACAAGTTCTTTCTATTGGTTTATGTATATATGTGGATTTTACATTTTTTTTGGATTTCATTTGTAATGGTCTAGAATTGCTTAATGGTTTTTTTTTTGTTTTGATGTAACCAACTCACGTTTGCACCCAGGTTCGAACTCAACACCTAGAATTGCTTAATGGTTGTTAGCTGTTATTTTCATGCATTAGTATGCATCTCCATTCACAATATTTCATGTTATTTGTCCTTAATGTGTACTGCTCGACTTGTTACCATTCTTGTTAGATGAACTACCTTATGCTGATTGGTTTTGTGTATATTTTTCAATGATTTTCACGGGGATCTGATTGTTCCCCTTGCTCTGGGTGGGTACCGTTTGCCAGCATCATTGTAATTTTTTCTTCAATTTGTTGGTCTTTAGCATCGGTTTGGGTCTTGAATTTCAAATGAGGAAAGTGCATAAAAAATATTTTCAACTTTTCATTGTTAAAGGTAGAAAAATTTGAGGCATATTTATGCAAACACAACACCGATATTCTCGTTGGCCCAAATATTAACATTTTATATATTTCTAGATATTTATTTAATTATATTTAAACTTGCAATGAATTAATCTTATTCTGTTAGGAAGGAAAATTATCATTGATGATTTAGTTTGTTAGGCATTTGCTTTCCTTTCTCTTTCCACTCTTCTATCCAAATCCAAGGATGTGATTTGTTTTAATCCAAGTAATTATTAATTGTATTATCTTATCTAATGCAGATGACAAGCTGTGTTGGGTGTCTTTTGCAGTGTTTGCCATGCAAGTCATGATTTAGATAAAAACTACTTTTCCTTTTTCTACCTTTGGTGTCTGGCCTTCCCAGGGTTGGGGGGGGGGGGGGGGGGGGGGAGGGGGGAGGCTCTTGTTTATGGCTCTCCTGCTCCTTTCAATTGGCTGTGGTGGCATATTCATACTTTTGAACTGGCTCTGTCGGATAGTTACCATAGAGTGTGAATAAGCCATACCTTCCGTATCTTATCGTGATTTTAGTTGCAAACATGTCTGTTCTGTTTTACCCACTTGATATATTGACTGTTTTGAATTTTTGTTGGTGTGAGGAAATCCATTTGGTTAATTTGACCTCTGATGGATTTCTCGGCCAACAATGATTAAGTTGCATATCTCTTAGTTGATAGTATTTACCTTGGATTATTATGTTGATCTCACATGTGGTAATTGCAGGTTTATTTATCTTTTCACTGGACTTGGTGCTGTTATTCTCTTCATTGCTTGTTGTGGTTGCATTGGAACAGCTACACGGAACGGCTGCTGCCTCACTTGTGTGTCCTTTCCGTTAATCAGTTACTTCGATATATGCTACATTACAATTTTCCTTTTTATAGGCCTGAATTGGTATTTAAAAGTGCTGGTATAACAGGTTAACAGTGAAGTTGGTCTCATGTTGAAATATTAACTGCTATTAGCCTAAAGATTTTGCATTAGTTGGCAAATTGTTAAGGTTGTCAAGTTTTGGAATGCAACTATAACTTAATAACGACTTTGATCTGTCCCTGGCACCTTTATCATTGTTGAGAAAAATACTACTATGTGTTGTGAAAGAACTAGCACCTTGATCTGTCCCTAGCTTGAGTAGGTCAATATTAAGAGACTGCACCTTGATCATTGTTGAGAAAAATGCTACTATGTGTTGTGAAAGAACTAGCAATATATACTTAATATTATTGGTCTCTGTTGTACATTTGCATTAGAATTTAGATGTATAGATTTCTGTAAGACTGTGACATTGTGCATTATTTCTTCATCATGAGGATGGTTGGGTTCCTTAAGATACTAAAGTATTCAGTACTGGTGATCCTGTTGATATTGGTAGAGCTGGGATTGGCTGCTTTCATCTTCTTCGACAAAAGCTGGAAAGAGGTTAGTTGGAGTGTGATTGCTATCTTTTGTCCCAGAGCTATAATATGCTAATCTGATGGCAAAAATTCGAAAAACGAACAGGAAATTCCAACTGACAAAACTGGAAATTTTGATATGATGTATGAATTTCTGGAGGAACACTGGAAAATTATCAAATGGGTTGCTCTTGGAGCTGTCATACTAGAGGTAAGGCTACTGAGAATTTTTCTTAAAACCTATACATGTGCAGAATGCTCATATACATAGAAGGTCCGTGTGGCTAATTCTTTTTTGTTTTTTTCCCCTTTCCTTTTCTGTTAAAGATATCTATTTCAGTTATGGTCTATGGACAACAAAGGAGTGCTTGCCATATAAACCACAAGATAGCTATCTATACATATGCATTACTCATCTAAATTCCACCGTCGGTTTGAAGGGAAAAAGCCTTCTTAAGACCAGTTTCTGCCATTGAATGCAATTAGGCATCTGTCCCACTAGTTCAGGGTCATATCCAGATACTAGTCTAGTGACACCCATACATTGCTATTTTGTTGTCTTGTGCACCTCAGGCAATTTCTTTGCTTAATGCAGCCTCTACATATACTGAATGGTGGGTTTTCTGGTCCTGATGTCACGAAGGAGACTTTCACCTCAATTAGTCAACTTTTAGATCATTAAATTTCAGATGAAAATTATAATTTATGAGTTGCTTAATCCATTGGTTTGCTAGTTTTATTAACTTCCTATGAAATTGCAGGGCCTTATATTTTTGTTGGCACTTATCGTAAGGGCTGCAAATCGACCGGCAGACTATGATAGTGATGAAGAATATATAGGTGGTTCCAGGCAACAGATCCGGCAGCCTTTGATTAATAGACCACCAGTTCCAGCCACGGGTGTACCTGTTGCTGGCACCCTCGATCAGCGTCCAAGTAGGAATGATGCTTGGAGTACACGTATGAGGGAAAAGGTGAAAAATGTCTTCTTCATTGTTTTGCTCTTGTCTCATACATTTTTGTTTCCTTGAGAAATGCAATCACTTTTTATTTTTGTTTTCTTTAACTTCAAATTACACTTTACTTTATCTTTTTAGGTGTTGCATGATTTTTGCTTTAGCTAATACGTCATGCTAATCAATAATATAAGTAATAATGCTAAGAATTCAATATTTAGCTCCTTTGATGCAGGAGAAATCAAGAAGCCTTGTGTTTATTCCTATTGGTTGATAGGATTAACTACATATAGGCTTAAGTTTAATTAGCTAGTTTTGGTAATTATGCCTTGCTTTACATTGCCTTTGGCTCAGCTTATTTTGTTTTTTCTTGGGTAAGTGCTAAGCTTATTTTGTTCCAGAAAGTAGAAACACTTTATCAGATATTTAAGGGATTCTAACATATTGGAAGGTTCTTAGGAGGGGAAGAATCTGAAAATTTGATGTTTGTGACTTTATAATTTCTTAAAGGAAAAAAAAAAAGGAGATTTTAACTTCTCTATGAATATCTTTGAAGGTCCTTTATTCTGAACCAAGTTAACGACAATTCTATCCTCAATACTAAAAAGATTAAGTTTGTACTGATTCTGGGTATAATGTAGGATAATGAAACTGAGCAAAGTAATTCTTTTAGATACATGTTTGTAACTTGGTCTAAGAAAAAAAATAATACTACAGATTTTGGATTATATAGTGTCTTGAGTGCGGGTGATATTAGTAATGTCCAGTGAGGTGTTGGATTCACATTTATTTGTGATGTTATTCTCATGCAACTGCCACATACTAAAAGCTAATTGAAGAAAACACTCTGTAAATTGCCTTTTCATGAATTCCTTTTGACTTGAAAGAGAGTTTTATGCGGTGAGTTAAAGAAAAGCAAAAGACATTTTTGTGGCCTTCAAAAGTATTGGTTCAGAGTTGGTGGTCATATTATTACTTTAAATGAGAGGGTGTCTTCGAGGGTGAAGAACACTTCTAGGAAATCTATACGTATCTAGGAGTAGGAACAAATAATATTGACACAGAGAGTTTTATTTTCTCAAATGTATATGCAAGGTTAAGTTAAATATAGGATACCTTAAATCAATAAATACATCAATTATTTTATTCCGGAGTGCATTTCTTGTTGCAAACCTTAATGCTTATATACAAGAAAGTAGTGCTTCCTTTGTACCATCTCGACGGCTCCATTTTAACTCAGTGAGACGAGAATTGGAAAAGTGGAAATTTTGTGTGTGTGGTTGAGAGCTGCTTATGCGATAATATTACTTTAAGTGACAAGGTATTTCTAGAATGGAAGGTATTCCTGGTAGTTTTAGGAAATGGGGCCTTGTTTTGGGACAGGGAAAGGAAAATAGCAAAACAAATTGGGGATGGAGGGACTATTCATTTCCAGAATAAAGGGATGAATAAATCGGACAGTGTTCTATCTACTACAAGCCCAGTGATGTCATGGACCAGTTTAGTCTTCAAGTGAAAGACCACAGTTTGTCCCATCTTATGCCATCCTAAACCATCTTGTTTGTTTAAGTGTCTATGCCCTGCACATGGCAAGTTGCAAGCTTGGCACCTCTTTAAAGCCAAGGATTCAATCCACCCATTGCCATTGGATTGGAGATGGATAGAGGGTGAAAACCATCTGCCCCTATATGATTCTATAGCCATCAGATGTGGAATTTCCCAAGCCATGTCCATTTGATGTGCCTCGGGCTTTTTCTTAAGGCCCAAACTACATGCTCATTGAAACAAAATTTAATGTGTATTTGTTCTGTTAAATGAAAATGTGGCTAAGATCACCATGTTTCTCTAAAACAAAAATCATCAGTATACTAAAAATAAATATGCACTTATACAAAAGAAAACAGAGGGCTCTTCTACGTAAGCCTGCTTGCATCTTGCCGTATGTTCTTCCTTTCATAGCTTCGCCTTCAGCTCCTGCTCCACCAAGAGCTGTCAGCCTGGTTTTGATTCTCTTCCTCTTTTTAGCCTCCCTCTTCATTTCCTTTCTTATCTTTCTTCCTCTTCTCTGAAAATTCACCGAAATTACACTTACACCCCCTATAAATTTCACCGTTTACACCTGACCTTCTTTTGTTAGGGTTTGGACGAAAAATGCTAACGTTAGCAAAAAAAATTACATAAATTTCCAATTTTACTCTTCATTTAACATTCCATGTAATAATTTTGTACTTATAAGGGGAAAAATGTAATGATGTTAACCTCACCCCATATATATATATAGTACTTTATTCCCTTATAAGTACAAAAACATACATGGGAATGTTAAATGGGGGAAAAATTTGAAAATCTATGTAATTTTTTTTTTGTTGACGTCAGCATTTTCCGCCAATCCCTAACGGAAGGGGGCCAGGTGTAAACGGAGAATTTTTAGAAGGGTGTAAGTGTAATTTCGAAACTTCTTTGGGGGAAAGTGTAATTTCACATTTTCAGAGGGGTTCTAAGTGTAATTAACCCTTATTTTTTTATAATTAGTTTTGGAATGATGGAATTTTAAAGTTAACATAGTATTTTTCAATTTCTGAAATGTTCTTCAGATTTGCATTAATGCAATAATTCTTGTAATTAAGTGCTGAAAATATTAGAATTTGCTATAATTAAGTAAAACTTAGGTTTGGGAAATCAAGCATTTTTTGTCTCTTCCATAGGGACTGAACTTCACCTTATACCTTGCACCTCTCCTAAGAAACCTGGTGCTTTGATGCACCTTGGGCATTGAAGTATGTCTTAAGCCATTCAATCCCTTCTCGCCATTCAACTGAACTTCACTACCTTCTTTATAAAACAGCATAGTTGGATTTCTCTCATGGTATCACAACTACTCAATCCTCTTTCCTCTTGCATTGAATCACTTTTCATGTATGGTGGATAATCCCAAACTTAGAGGACAACAACCACATGCTGTAGGGATCATAGGAACTCATATGCAGGTTCTGGCAGTTGTAGCAAGCTGTTCAAGGTGTGCTTGCTTGTTTTGTTCTATGTTTTGGCTCTGAGATGCAGGCTAAAAATAGTTATGGCTATTTAAGTTTGACACTGAAACTTTTCATTTGAACTTTGATTTTCACAATAATGAAACACGAAAAACCTACTCAATTATGATCAACATCTTTATGGACTTCTCTGAGAGACTTTGTATCCCAACCAATGGCAGAGGCGTCAATTTAGGTGGAATAGGTTTAATGTCTAGGTGTAAATGGTGATAATTCAAGACCACTACGCATATTTACCCACTTACTAGATGGCTTTTTATGGGTTAGGCCCACCCAAATTTTGAGAGCTTGTAAATCCCTTTCTTTATGCTCTTTCCTTTCTTTGTCTTTTTTAATTCTGCAGGCATAAACACAACATTTCGATATAGTTCAATGTATATGGACTAACACCTTTGTATGTTTTCCCATTAAAACCACCTTAGCATTTTCCTCCTTATACATGTCCCGGGTCTATGTCCGCTTGGAAGATTTACTTTTGCTATTCGGCGAACCATACCCCTAGGAGATCCGGCTGCCTTAGGCTTCTACTGATCCATCCCCCATAAAATTTTACAGACCCCGTAGTGGTATCGCCCACATTTTATTTTACTACAACAAATGTTTATTACTATATAGCATGTATAAGTTTATATTTCGTTTAATTTGTGAATTTTCTGTTGCTCATTGTTTGTTATTCTTTCAGGCATTTTAGCTTTTAAGATTGTTAGAGATAATACTTAGGGATTCCTTAAAAGTCTGTATAGTTACATGAACACCCCATACAATTTGCAAAATTATATTAAGAATCTCTATGTTTACTGGCCAAAAGATGTCATTGAAACGAGTAAAATGTCATTTTCGCCCTATCGATAAACAACTCAAAGCTAAGGATACTTTTCATGGAGACTGGAGAGAAGAAATTTTATGTTTTTAATTTTTCATTGATTATATTTTTGAGTTAATGAGGTTATATAAATTAATCATAGTTAATTTATTTTGTTAGTTACTAGGTGTTTAGTATTTAATTAGTTAAGATTATGACTACTTTTTCAGCATACGTAAATAATTATTGAGAATGAAAGAAATGAAGAAGGAAGAAGAGAGAAATAGGAAACATAGTAAACACTTAAAGAAGTTTTATGTTTTCAATTTTTTGTTGATTATATTTGAACTTAAAATCATAGTTAAGTTATTTTGTTAGTAATTACTTATTTAGTATTTAATTAGTTAAGATTACTCCCTCCCTCTGAAAATAGTTTAATTCCAACCATTGACTAATTATGATTATTTTCCACAGCATATAATAAATAATTTACTTAATCTTTTAAATAAAACATTTGTAAAAGTATTAAATCTAATTAATATTAAATAACACCACAAGTATTAAAATTAAAAATTTAGTAACATCAAAATTATCAAAGAATCGATATTATAAGTTAATCAAGGATAGAAGCTCTTCACATTGTAGCCAAAGGTGCTATTATTTTGGATAAGAGAATATTTTAACTACATTACACTACGTAACTACTCATGTCATTAGTAGCTATAGTAAATTTATATTACAAAAGAAGGAAAAAAAAAAAAAAAAGAAAGATGTCAATAAATAAAAATGCAATATAACTGTTTGTTTGTGTTTTCATTTTCAGTTTTCAATGGAAAATGTGTTTTTTCAATTTTGTATAGATTTTAGTGTGCAATGAGAATTTATTTGGATTAGTTAATGAGAGTGTGGTTTATATTGAATTGTGTTGTTAAATCAATATATTTCCAATGAGAATACATGTAAACGAATATGTTTCCACTAAAGTCTGAAGACGGAAAGAAGAATTAGCTAAGATTAAATTATATTAATTGATGCCCCATAGCTGTACCATAACTACAGCCTGGTCAGTAGGCGCATGTAGCAAACGCACATAGGACAGAAGTACATTTATGTCTTCAAATGTGGTCAATACTGAAAACAGGATGTCGCAAGGGCAGTTTTGGAGAAGAAGTGCATTTTGTTGCTGGTGTTATCAAATTTTGGGACACAACCAGTGAGGGGTGAATATTAATAAAAATACCAAGGGATGTTCATGTAATTTGGCTAACAATACAAATTTCTTTGGTAATTTTGTAGAGCCTCATATGGGCTCTAATTATCCATAACTTTTGTTGTCTTTGGTGAATAATGATGGTGGCATGGGATAGTTTGAAGGGTGACGGTTGTAGCAGCTGGATGGTAGAGAAGGGTAATATGATGGTAGTGGGGCACTGTAAAGGTTTGCCTATGGCATGGAAGGTTTCTGGTTTTGTATGGCTTTATGCTTAAGGGTGGCTTGGTGTCAGCTTAGTGGAAACAAAGTAGTGGTTATGAGATTAACTCAGCGTAGACTCAACTAGGTCTAGCCTTTTAAACAGGTAGGGAAGGTTTGGAGTGTATGGCTCACTTGTGTAGTTGTGTTGATGGCCACTTCATGATGATTCAGTGACTATGAGGTTAACCTCTGTTTTGTCAGCTCATTTGGTTTTAGTCATGATTCAGTGACCATGAGGTTAACCTCTGTTTTGTCAGCTCAGTTGGTTTTAGTCTTGGATTTTTCTGAATAAATGTTACTTGGGTCTGATAGGGTGATTGGAATCAGGCAGTGGATTTTAGTTGGTTTTATTTGGAAACCCATCTATGCCCATCGAATTTTAGTTGGTTATATTTGGAAATCCATCTATGTCTAGCCTTTTAAACAGGTAGGGAAGGTTTGGAGTGTATGGCTCACTTGTGTAGTTGTGTTGATGGCCACTTCATGATGATTCAGTGACTATGAGGTTAACCTCTGTTTTGTCAGCTCATTTGGTTTTAGTCATGATTCAGTGACCATGAGGTTAACCTCTGTTTTGTCAGCTCAGTTGGTTTTAGTCTTGGATTTTTCTGAATAAATGTTACTTGGGTCTGATAGGGTGATTGGAATCAGGCAGTGGATTTTAGTTGGTTTTATTTGGAAACCCATCTATGCCCATCGAATTTTAGTTGGTTATATTTGGAAATCCATCTATGTCTAGCCTTTTAAACAGGTAGGGAAGGTTTGGAGTGTATGGCTCACTTGTGTAGTTGTGTTGATGGCCACTTCATGATGATTCAGTGACTATGAGGTTAACCTCTGTTTTGTCAGCTCATTTGGTTTTAGTCATGATTCAGTGACCATGAGGTTAACCTCTGTTTTGTCAGCTCAGTTGGTTTTAGTCTTGGATTTTTCTGAATAAATGTTACTTGGGTCTGATAGGGTGATTGGAATCAGGCAGTGGATTTTAGTTGGTTTTATTTGGAAACCCATCTATGCCCATCGAATTTTAGTTGGTTATATTTGGAAATCCATCTATGCCCATCGAATTTTAGTTGGTTATATTTGGGAATCCATCTATGCCCACTTATTATATTAGTTCGGTATACTCTATCCAGGACTCGACAGATTCCTGTAAAGCTAACTAATATTTCCCTGTCCCATGTTGACTAATACAACCAACTTTAACTGATGTAGTTGACAAGCATGTCAAGATGTGACTTTATGTTTGTTGTGATCGATAAATTTGGTTCCTTTATAATGGAATGCGGCAGGTACTGTCTTCTATGTCAACTAGAACGTTTCTGGTAACGGTTTAATTAACTCATTAATGTTAATTTTGTCTTTTCCCATATTTGGACAACATAGGTTTCTTGCTTCTATTACTCCTTTGGTCTTTTAGCCGCTAGATATTGGAAGTGTTAGGTTAATATGCCAGTTTGAGTTCCCTTTGACATCAAGAACCTAGAATTATGAGGCACTAGAAGATTTTCTTCTTCTATTTATGGATCTGATAAACAAAAACAGGCCAAGGAAAAAAAGTATGTTACTAGAATGGGCCTCAACAGTTAATACCTTTCACGTGTAGAACATAAAATGCTAGTGAGAGAAAGAAGAATTATTTACCATTTCTATTAACTTATTAAGTGATTTGTTTGAATTCTCATTAATTTAAAAGGTCAGTCAGTAAAATTCTTAATTTCCATGTTGTTGCCTGTACCCCTTCAACATAAGTGAGGGGTAAAGTTCAGATATAGTTTAGGAAAACAGAGTATCTCGAGTTTGTATGATTTGGTTGTGTTACTTTCCTCTTTTAGTCATTTAATTCCGTGAAGTAAAACATTGGTCGTCGTCTGGGTTCTAAGTAAAATGACTCGTGTACCAAAGTTATCGGCTCCTTGTTTGAGTACCAGATTGTGCATAACGTTTTGTGCTTTGATGTTCATAACTTGTAAATGTGTCTATAGCCCGTTTTTTGTGCTTGGAAAAGTTTTTAAGCCTAGTAATTTCATCTTTCTGTAATTACTCATGCTACTTTATATGGAGTGCTGTGATGATTACTCAATCATTTTATTTGTATTGAAAATTCGGATTCTGCTGATGACACTATTCGTAGAGAATCACTTCCACATGTGAAGTGACTGATTCAATGTTTGTCTAACAGTACGGGCTGGATACGTCGGAATTTACATACAACCCTAGCGAGTCAAACAGGTACCCGCAAGCTGCAACACAACCACAGGAGGAAAGAAGTCGCTGCACTATAATGTGATGGTCTCTTTGGTTTTGCACGAAACTGAAATTGTACTTCTGAATCTGCTTGTAATTGACTGGTCTGAGGTCTTTGTATCTTGAAAGAGTATTTAATTGTGTATTTTCTGGTCAAAATCCCCCGTCAGGACTGCCTCTTGATCTGTCGTATCTTAATGGATGTCGAGAGATTTTCTCCTTCTGTGATTGTTTCTTTTTGTGGTGTGTTGTTGCCAGTTATATTGTTGTTGGCAGATTTCTGTATGTTATGATCTTAGTCCGCGGCACAGTATTTATGCTGCACCAAGTGTTCATGCTGGCTTGTCAAGCTTTATCATCACTTTCATTGTACATCGACTTTGTCTAGTCGTGAATGTGCGAATGCTTGATATTTTTTGCCATTGTGAAGCATGGAGTGAGTTACTCTGGTGATAAAAGTTCCACAATTTGTTGTGAAGTCTTGATTGTTCAGTTTAGGTGAAATGTCTCTAATGGTTTCTGGGTCTGTATGAGAAGCCTTTAGGCAAATTGTAACCTCAAAATGTTTGAGGACAAAAACTGCATAAGTGACTTTGTTTGAGGCCCAGAATTGCAATTACACCTATAAGGAAAACTCGGTAATGCATTACAATATAGTAAATAGAATGTTTTTAGCTAGGCAATTAAATGCCATGCCATTTGGTTCATAGCTGTGGCTTATATGTATATATATTTGGGGATTCCATTCACCTCATCCCCCCCCCCCCCCCCCACACACACACACACACAAAAAAAAAAAAGAAAAAGAAAGAAAGAAAAAATAATTAATTGAATTAAGGTAAATTAATTATTAATATCATAAAATATTTTCAATTTAAAAGTGGATTAAATAGAGTAACTGTACTGAATTAATGAAGCATTGCCCTGTTCTTGTGTGCTTAAGTGTACTCAACCAAGGCTGTTTGAGAAGCATTTGCAACCAACAATAGTACATCCAAGAGGATGTCTTTCCACATTTGCCACCTCATAATTTTTTTCAATTTCAATTTTCTCAATTCTTTGCTCTCAAGGCATTCTTTTTTTTTTTTTTTTTTTTATTAGAAGCGATGAAATTTATAAATAAAACATCAGATGTCCAAACCATAAGCAACCAACCTAACAAAACCTACATCTACTCGGGAAACAAAACAAATAGAAAAAAACTTCTCTTGAAACAGATAAACAATATGAAAATAGAAAGAAATAACAAGCATCCCATAGGTCTTGTTACTTCCCTTTCATCACACATTTACACCACACCTTCCAGATTGTCCAGTTGCACTGGAAAAATCGAGACCTTTCTTCTTCCTCAACATATTAATCACCTAGGCCGCCCATCCTGTAGCATCATTCGACCATTGAGAAATGACACGCCAAGGTATTGATGAAAATGCCCAAAGCTATCTAGCCAACGGACATTCCAACATTCATGACGACATGATTCAGCTTCAATCCCCCACACCCGGCACCATGTTTCAATTCCCCTCTTCCTCCGAGCCAAATTCTCCATCGTCGGAATAACTTCTTTGCACAGTCGCCACATAAAAACAGCACCCTTGGTGGCACTTTCGTCTTTCATAAAACTGACCATAAAGAACCCCCCTCCCCCCCCCCCCCCCATTTTGTCCCAAACAGAACTCTTTACCCGAGGTTGAGGCCACTGCTCGATCACGCATCACCACAGCTCGCTCATAGGCACTTCTCACAGTAAAACTACTAGACTTGTGGAGCTTCTATTTCCATTGAACTCCACCATCAGCAAGCTGATTATTCACCATAACACATCCTTCTCTCAGCAAACTCCTCGCTTCAAGCAAGCTCCGCCAAGTCCACGAAGGTCTATGCCCGAACGAAGCCTCCCCAAAACTACAATGTTGAGAATATTTAGCCTTTAACACAACTAAGAAGGGAATTTGGCCCAGTTAATAGCCTCCATCCCTGCTTAGCCAATAAAGCAACATTAAACTCACGTAAACACTGGAATCCCAAGCCCCCCTTATCCAACGGACGACACAACTTGGTCCACGCCACTCAATGAACCCACCTCTCCTCTTTACAGTGCCACCAAAAGTTTGAAGCCGCCATTTCCAACTCATGCAATAAACTGTTAGGTAAATAAAAACAAGACATTGCATAAGTTGACAACGATTGCAACACTGATTTAATCAACTTCCTTGCCTGAGACAACACCTTCGTATTCCACCCTCCCGTACGACCCCACACCCTGTCCTTAAGGTATCTAAACAGGGTCCCTCTCGCTTTACCCCCAACCGCCGGCAAACCCAAATATTTGTCACGATGATCCACCAGCCGAACCCCTAGGATGGCCACTAATTTTCCGCTAATTTTTTCTCCGATCCTCCCTTGCCCCCTACTCACCACCATACTCAAATTTTGAAAATTAATAACCTGCCTCGACGCCCTCGCATACAACTACAGGATCCTACTAATCTCTCTCAACTCCCCCTCCTTCGCCCTGCAAAACACCAACGTATCATCTGCAAAAAGCATATGGGATACACCCGATGCCTGAGGAGCCATCGATACCCCCCACTCTCCCTACCTGCTCAACAGCCTGAACCAAACTAGACAAAGCCTCAGTATAGAAAATGAACAAATAAGATGACAGAGGATCACCCTGACGGGTAACCTCTCTGGTCGAAGGTAACCAAATTGATCCCCATTCAACGTAAGAAAATAAGAGATTGAAGTAACCAACAACATAATGAGATCAACAAATCTATGTTGAAACCCCACCCTAAGCAAGATACCCCTCAGAAATGACCACTCCACCCTATCATAGGCCTTACTCACGTCCAGTTTTAATGCAACACATGCTTCCTTACATCGGGATGTGATCTTAAGATGATGATTCAACTCATAAGCCAATAATACGTTATCGGTAAGTAGTCTACCTGGAATAAAGGCAGATTGAGTATGAGAGATAATATGATCAAGGAAGCCCCTAATATGATTAGCTACACACTTAGAAGCAATTTTCATGACAACATTACATAGACTAATCGGACGTAACTGAGAGACAAACTCAGGATATTCACATTTGGGAATAAGCACAATATTAGTGAAGTTAATTTATGTAATAAAACATGCTCATTTAGGATACGCAAGACAACACAACTCACATCATGCCTAACAAAAGGCTAGAATTTCTGAAAGAACAAAGAGGCATACCATCAGGACCAAGAGACTTGGTGGGTACATACCGAAAACAACACATTTAACCTCGTCACTAGTGAATGGGGTACGTTCAGAGCCTGATTCATCTCCGGGGTGACCTTTGGTTGTACAGAAGCTAACACCTCATTCAATGCTACATCCAACGGAGAGGATGATTGGAAGATATTTCAAAATTACCGTGAAAGAATCCCTTGAATCTCCACCCCCGCTCCCTCCACACCCCGTCCTCATCTTTTAGTCGAGAGATAGTATTTTGACGATGCCGAGTTGAAGTATATGCATGAAAAAACTTCGTATTACCATCTCCATCCCTCAACCAGTGGTATAGAAGACTACAAACTCTATACACAAGAGGAGTCCTCCCTAACCACAAATTTGGTAGACTTCAAAACTCTTCAAATATAGATGTATATCCAATACCCTACAAAAGGGTCTTCTTTCTCCCACTCCTCCTTCTCTATCTTTCTCAATTTCTTGAAATGGTGGGCCTTTAAACTGTAGTAAGTTTGGACTTGCATCTATTACAACAAGGGATGATTACATATATCCTCCTTTACTTATTGTTCTTTCACACAAATCATCCTTAATTTTTAAAACATTATAGAAACCATCCCTAGCAACCTTTAAAACCCAAAATGCACATGTTAACTTGATCAAATTTTAATATAATTTTTTAATGATAGAAATGCACTCAGGGGTGTTTCTGTAATTACCAAAAGGTAGAGAGGTGTCAAAGTAATATTGACGAGGATGAGTAATATGGCCCTATATTTTTTTATTTATTTTAATTTAAATTTCAATTATTTTATTAACTTTTTTTTAGTTGAATCTATGTGTAAAATGAAACTTTTTAATAATTAACATATTAAAGTATATAATTAATACCTTAATAAAATTAGTTGCTACATTATAAGTTTAAATTAAAAAAATCATCACAATAAATTATTTAAAATTATTAAAATTAAAAGATTTTTTATCTTCTATTTTTATTTATAATCAATTTTTTATTAAAGTAATAGATTATAATTCAAAAAAATTTATGTATTTTATATATATCATATTAAAATTACTAAAATAAATAATTAATTTATGAAAAAGATATTTTAAATTATTATATTATTTTTTTAAGAAACATATCCCCCCGCCCCCCCCAAAGAACTCTGTGCCCTTGCCCGCTTGCGCCCTTCGAATTGCCTCCTCGCCTACGCCCAACCCCTGTTTCGCCTTCGCTAGCGCTCGTCGTTGTCCTACATTCGTCCTCCTCCGTCTTCATATGTCATCTAAATATGTATGTATAAATATATAAATATATACATATAAATATGTATGTATAATATATTTATATGTTATATATACATATATGTATAATTTATTAATTTTGGTAAATTTAGTTATATATAAAATAGAGGATAAATAATCCTTTAATTTTAAGAAATGTAATATAATTTACACAAATGCGAGAATTTTATAATTTAAATTTATAACCTAGTAATGAATATTTATTAATATATTAATTGAATAAATTAATATTTTAATTATTAAAAAGTGAAATTTTATATAGAGATTCAATAAAAAAAAAGGTAAATAAATAATTTAAACTCAAATTAAAACTTTGTATGAATAATAAAAAGTATATGGGTCATGTTACTCATTCCCAAAAATATTACTGTGACACCCCCTCCATATTTTGGTAATTACAAAAGCACCCTGAAGGACAATTCTGTCCTTGAAAAAATATATTAAAATTTGACTGGGTCAACAGTGACATTTTTGGGTTTTAAAAGCTATCAAGGGTGGTTTCTGTAATTTTTCAAAAGACAAATTTGATTTGTGTAAAAGGGCAATAGGTGAAAGGGTGGAAATGTAATTATCGCTTACAACAAACACTAGAAGAAAATTATTATTGACTATGGACTAAAATCATGGTATAATTATTATTAGCTATTGTTAAACAAAAATCGTTGCAAAAACATAGATTATCCACCATGAAAACTATTTTGCCATGGCTACAAGTCATAGCAAATATTTTTGCTATGGCTTTTAGCCATTACAAATATTTTATCCACACTCGCATAAACCACGACCAATAACCATTGTGTGACCGTGGTGAATGACCATTTATATGTAACCATGGCTAATAATGTTTAAAAAAAATAATTCTAGTCATAGTTACTCTGACAATAAAATCTGACATTACCGACAAAAAAAATGAGTAATATCATTGTATTTATGATAATATCAAATAATATCGCTAATACCTAATAGTTTCAATAATATATAATATTTCTCGATTTTCTCATGTATTAGCTGATATCATCGAATATCGGCTGATACTTTTAACATGTCTATTAGGAGGAGAAGGGGGATTGCAGTTACCCTGGGTCTTGCAAGACAGTGAAAGCAGAGAGAAAATCTTAGAGAGAGATCTAATTAATTCACTGCACTCATCCGGGAGTTACAAATGAGTTGAGCTTTTCAAGCACTTTTACTTCTAACGAT
This sequence comes from Sesamum alatum, assembly GCA_034509735.1. NCBI lineage: Eukaryota > Viridiplantae > Streptophyta > Magnoliopsida > Lamiales > Pedaliaceae > Sesamum > Sesamum alatum. Next base: position 11,476,878 of record JACGWO010000007.1, on the reverse strand, counting down.
TCAATTAGTTTACCTGAGCTTATAGAAAGCTTCATTTTTCCTTTTCGGTTGCAAAACATCACTTTCATGCTGTCTTTTTTATTCGTTTAGTTTCTTAAGTGGCACAAAATAAATAAGGGTAAATTATAGTTACCTCTTGTAAAGTTTGGTATAATTACGAATACTCTCTCGTTATTTGAAATATTATAAATACTCCCTGATTTTAACGGTCGTCTTACAATTAGCCCAATCCATTAGTCTCCGTTAGGTTTCTATTTATTTTTTTCTGTAGTAAACTTACCAAAATGCCCTTGTGCACTATAAATTAAAAGATTATTTATTGTTAATTTTTCTAAATTTTTATACGGACTAAATAGATAAGTTTTTTATAATCTTTCAAAATTTTCTATCTACCACGTATGATTTTTTAAATATTTTTTCTTTTTTTTTCAAAAAAAAGAAAAAATTATAGTAAGGGCAAAATAGACAATTTTAGGCCTCCGTTCAAGGATTACATAATTTTCTCAAACATCAGCAGTATTCGTAATTTTTCAAACAATAAAAAGGTATTTGTAATTACATCAAATCTCATGGGAGTTCATTGTAATTTACCTCAAAGGGACCGTGAGACTATAGCTGGGATTTTACATGTGCGAACTGTTGCTAATCTGGAGAAGTACTTGGGTCTACCATCATTTGTGGGTCGAGCCAAGCGGGAGATCTTTCAAGGATGACGTGATAGAAAATGCCTTGTTGGATGGAAAGAAAAAAGACTATGTAGAGCAAGGAAGGAAGTTCTGATAAAACATAAGCGATGTCCTATTTCAAATTACCAACTACACTTCTTCGGGAAATGCAGTCATTGATTGTGGATTTCTGCTGGAGTTCGCCACGTGAAGGTAAGTTACATGGGATGAACTAGGGCGCTTGTGTTTGCGGAAAAAAACGGGTGGTCCGATTTTCGTGATTTGAAATGTTTTAATTCGGCTATGTTAGCCAAAACGGATTTTGACGGAACCTTCTAGTCTGCTTGCTCGTGGGTTTAAAGCCCGATATTTTCCTCTTACTGATTTTCTTCATGGTAAGTTGGGTACGCGCCCATCCATTACTTGGTGTGGGATTATCTCGATGCAATCTATTGTGCAAGCAGGCCGTAGGTGGTGAGTGGGAGATGGAAAAGACATCCATATTTGGCTTGACAGTTGGATGCCGCGGCCTTATTTATTTAAACCCATAAGTCGGGTAGAAGGTCTGTCAGCAGATGCTTGGGTGTGTGAGTTGATGTTGCCGGGGGTGGGGGGGTGGAGGGGGAACGGAATACTACGTTGATCCGACAATTGTTCTGTACTGAAGATATGGATGTGATTTGCTCTATTCCGGTGGCAAGATATATCTATAGTGACCGGCTGATTTGGCACTTTACTGAGGATGGTGAGTTCACAGTTAAAAGTGCATACTTTTTGGCGTGTCGCTGAACGGCGAGGGTAGTTCTAGCTCACAATCAGGGAGCAGCCGCAGTAGGCTGGGATGGGCGTTTCTTTTGTCGTCAAATGTTGGAAAAATAGTGTTGTGCCATGGGAAAAACCACTGCTTTGAAAGTGAATTTTCGGCACTACCGAGGTGCCAATAGAATAACCGGTCACTCCCCAAGATTCACACAGCTACACCCTCTAACATGTGCAGTAGTGGTAGAGAATGTGGAACAACTCACTCAGAATAACGTTAAGAAAATAAGAGAAGATGTAACTGAGAGAGAGGAGCAGCTCACAATAGAGAAAGAAGAGAGAGAACTCGATCTTTTCGTGTGTCAAATGATGAAGGAGCTGGAGCTATTTATAGGCGAGGAAGCCTTGGCTGTTGAGAAAAATCAGCAACATAAAACTCTATCCATGCAACCAATAATTCGAATGTTAGGGAGGATATTTATCAACTAAAAAGACTTGGTCATTTTGAATCATTCAAAGGGAGATTTTTGCGGAAATATAATAAAATATCTGCAAAAAGAATATGATCACGCGCGGCCCAGCCCGGACCGGGACAGGACGGGAGGGCGGGCCCGTGTGGCAATTCTTCCAAAATCCACCCACTCACAGTTCTTATCCAAAGTCTAGAGGGAAAATCAATATATGTAAAGGAAAGTGTGTTGTAAAAACCATGTGGGACAAAGGTTTAAAAGGAACTTCTAAGTTTGAGTCATTCCCAACGTTTCCCTACGAATGACTTAACTTAGGTCAAGAAAGGATTTTCTGAGTGAAGGAAGGAAATACTTAGGCATTAATATCTCTCGATTGAATTAATGCGTTAGTGAAGTGAGGCTACAACTTGGCTAAAGAAAGTGATGTAAATCTTGAACTTTCCATAACCTAAGTTGGGATCCCCAAAACACGTATTCCTTAGAGTTTGTTTTTCCGCAATATAAACTCCGAGCGCTTTTAATGGCCCTGCCATAATACCTTGAATTCTGACGAGTGCTTTAGAAAGAACTCTTTTCTTTCATAAAATCTGGTCCAAATAATTTTGAATAAACACAAGTATCAGATACATTGACATTATATCCATTTGTTATTAGGGTATGATCAAATTTCTCATACCATTGTTTGGGAGCCTGCTTAAGACCATAAAGTGACTTCCAACGTTTACATACTTTATTTTCTTTGACCAGGAACTACAAAACCTCCAAGTTGTTCCATATATATTTTTTCTTCTAAGTCACCGTTCAGAAAAACAGTTTTTACATCCATTTGATGAATTACTTGACCACATATAGCTCAAAAATGCAATTTAAGCTTCTAATGGTTGCAATTTTCGTCACCGGTGAATAAGTATCAAAATAGTCTATACCTTTCTTTTGAGTATATCCTACAACCTCTAATCTAGCTTTGAATTTTTCTATAGATCATCTGGCCTAGTTTTCCTTTTGAAGACCCATTTGCACCTAATAGGCTTACTCCCTTTAGGTAAATCAACTAAATCCCAAATGTGATTTGTCATAATAGAGTCTAGTTCACTCTTAAGAGCTTCTTTCCAAAAACTAGAATCTATAGAAGTTATAGCTTCTATGTAAGTTTTAAGGTCTTCATCAACTAGAAATGCTGAAACAAATGTTCATCTATTTTATCAAAATTTTCAGATAGAAATATTGTTAGAAAATCCGATCTAAAACTAGTTTCAGTTTTTTGTCTCTTACTCCTTCTAGATTCATTCACAATATGGGAGGTTTTCAAAGGCTCTAAGTAGTTTCTAGATGAAGCTACATCATTTTTAAGAGTCTCACTTAGAGGGAAAACAAGTTCAAAGAATTCAGCATCTGTAGATTCACTGATAGAGTTATTACTTAAACACATAAATCTATAAGCAACACTATTATGGGTGTACCCAATAGACACACAATCAAAAGTCTTAGGTCATATATTCGTTTTTCTAAATTCTGGATATGGTACTTTAGCGGAACACCCTCACACTTTGAGATAACCAAGGTTATGGGCAAAACCTTTCCACATTTAGTAAGGCGTTTTGTCTAACTTTTTATGTCGGTTTCTATTGAGGACATAGCATGTAGACAGAACTGTTTCCCCCACATATTATCCGGCATACCAAACATAGTAGCATAGCATTCATCATTTCTTTTAGGGTTCTATTTTTTCGTTCAACTATGCCATTTTGTTGAGGTGTAGAAGGAGCGCTCGTTTCATGGATTATTCCGTTTGTTTCACAAAATTCCTTCAAGAGATTTGTGTTGTATTCTCCACCTCTATTAGAACTAAGTCTTTTAATTTTCTTATCTAATTGATTCTCAACTTCAGCTTTGTATTTAAAAATATTTCAGTAGCTTCATCTTTTGTTTTTAATAAATAGATTTTGGTATATCTCGAAAAATCATCACCGAAAGACACATAATATTTTTTACCACCTTTGCTTAAAGTGTTTCTGAAATTTACTAGATCCGAATGAATCAGTTCAAGTAATCCAGTGCTTCTAGATGTTACAGGCTTAAAAGGTTTTTTACATATTTAGCTTCTATGCAGGCTGAACATTTAGAGCATCCATTGGAATCAGAAATATTTATAAGATTCATATTTTTCAACCTTTTAACATAAGCAAAATTTATATGTCCTAGACGACCATGCCATACATCAATAGACTCTAAATAAGCAGAACTAGAAGGAATTTTATTAAGTAAAGCGGGAATAGTGTTCATAACAAATAAACCATCTAATAAGTACCCTTTCCTACAAATTCACTATTTTTAATGATTGTGACTTTATCAGATTCTAACACAATTTTCAAACCAGCTTTGTTCAATAAACTACCGGAAATGAGATTTCAACACAAAGAAGGCACATATAATAAGTCATTTAAAGCTAAAGTTTTACCAGATGTAAGTTTTAGGAGAACCTTTCCTTTACCCAACACTCCGGCGATAGCAGAGTTCCCCCTGAAGACACACTCATCGTCCGTTGCATCAAGGAATTCGTGGAATAGTGCATTGTTGGAGCAGAAGTGTCTGGATACGACGGTGTCTAGTATCCAATCCTCTTTTTTCTCCACCAAGTTTGCCTCTACGACTACTGCAGCTATGATCTCATCCTTTTCGGCTAGGTTGGCTTGTGGAGTAGCATGATTGGTTGGTTTCTAGTTTTGCTTTTGTTGGTCCTTTCTTTGGTAGCATTGGTAAGCTTTATGTCCGGGTTTCTTGCAGCAATAGCATAATTGTTTGCCTTTCTGGATTTTACCATCAGTTCTTTTGGACACCTTGCGCTGATTGCCTTTTTGGAATTTTTTTCCTTTATTCTAATGGAACATGTCCTTAGAACCACTAGATTCAACCAGGTTAGATTTACCAGAAAGGGAAGAGTTAGAAATCTCCTTATCTTTTAAGTGGTTTGCTTCCTCTGTTCTCATATAACTTATCAACTCCTGGAGGGTTAATTCCTTCTTCTTGTGCTTCAGATGATTTCGGTATTCACTCCAAGTAGGTGGAAATTTTTCAATAAGTACATTGGCTTGTAGGATTTCACACATTTGCATCCCTTTGCTTAGTACGTCGGCCACCAAATTCTCATATTGATGGACTTGGTCTATTATCGACTTCTCATCCACCATTTGAAACTGAAGCCATTTTTCAACGACATATTTCTTTTTGCCAGCATCGTCGTCTCCATATCTTGTCTCCAAGGTGGCCCAATCTTTTTAGCACTTTTCTGGTTCACGAACTGATCAAACAATTAGTTACTCATATGATTAAGAAGATGACCTCTCACCGTTTTATTATCTCTATCATATTTCAGCTTGGCGTCATCTTCAGGTTTTTTGGCTTTCTCAGCCACGATAGGAATTTGGCGACAGTGGCGGTTTCTGCAGGTACAGGCGGGTTTGTGAACAGTACGTAGTCTACCTCCAACTGTTCGAAGAAAATGAGTAGCTTCTTAGACCAACGTCTGTAGTTAGTGTTGGCTTCGTATAAGCTCCAGGACGCTAAACGCAGCGAAAATTAAAATTTTAATTAGAAACAATATTATAATTAACTATCAAATTGCCCGTCTCATTGCTATTACGATGTGGATCTCATGCATAAAAGGATGTCAATTGAATGGTTAAGAAAAACCAACCTTTCTTGCTCTCCGGTTGATGTTGATTACTTGAACTTTCTCAAGATCGACCTTACCTAAAAATGGTGGAACGTCAAAATGGAACCGCCTTTGATTGTTGTTCAGGTAGGAACAAAAGTGTCTTCCCTATAAAGTTAGTCCACACCACCTATGATGGAATCACCCTCAAACTTATGCTAGTAGGTATTGGAGGATTAAGGTAGATCAACTATTGATCTATGGAGAAATCAAGGGAATTCTTGTCCATTGGAGATGAGAAATGAATATAAGATCAAGGCTAAAGTGAAAGCTAGACTTTCTAGCTTTGAAGGAGAAAATCTAAAAGCTAGAGAGCAAAAAGGAGAGCAAGAATTTTTGTATCTTTGTATGTAAAGTGGTGTTTAAATCTCTTGCCTTCTACCCCTTTTTATAGGTAATTCTTTGCACTAGATACAATGAATGTAAACAATCCCTTTTGTCTTGCTCTTAGATAACACCTATCTTCTTCATAGATAAGTTTTAGCATGACTTATCTTTTCTCCTTTTACACTTGTCTTCTTTATAAACAAACTTTAGCATGACTCATATTTTCTTCTTTATCTAAAGATGAAAACAGGTCATGTCTATGTTCAATGAATCTTGTCTTGGGGGCTTGTGGACTTGGGCTAAGGTCTTGGGATTTATCTTAATTCTCAATTGGACTAAGTCTAATTTTCGTTAATTACCAACTAATTGAGTTCAATTATTTAGCCCATGATATTTAATTCTTTAATTAAATATAAGCCCAAATCAATTAATCTAATTAATTGATTTTCAAGCCCAAATAGATTAATCTTAATTAATCTATCACAAGTCTTATTTAATCAAATTAATGCCTGTGAATTTAGACTCCAAATTAAATAATCATATTATTTAATATTCCCATGAATTGATTTCATAAATCATTTCAATCAATTAATTAGAATCCTTAAAGTAATTGATTTATTCTCCATAATTAGTTCTATATATTAATTCCAATAATTCCATCATTGATTTGTGTGTGACCCATTAGGTTCACTACTCAGTTAGACTTGGGCTTGTATCACATATACAATTTAATTAGCAACTTACTTGCATTAGATTAATTAGATCTTATCATAATTAATCACCTTCAATTAACTCCTTAATTGGAGGATACCCGTCACCATGAGCGGCCATCTAGCAATGGTCATGGATTGCGTGAACCTGTGAGCTACGCATACCATGCAGATACAGTCCCTTTGTCACAACCTCCCGATCAAAGTCTAGGGCATGGAATTAGTTATTGGTTCCCATTATCAACTTTGATATCTATGTATCAACCTTACAAGTTATGCTTCCAATTTATCAATATAGGAAAAACCCTTTCTCCTATTTGATCAACAGCCATGGTCATGGGCTTCAAGGAACGCATACTGTAGAGCACATAGGAGGTTCATTACCATCTCATGATAAGTAGCAGATCCTATATTGGAACTCACCAATCTTCATGCATGCTTCAACTATGTCTGAAACATGACCATATAGTAATCCAAGATGAAACCTGAGACCACGTGGACATGATCAAGTCATAGCTGTCCTATGCATAAGGTTACTGTGGAACCTCGAGCCCAAGGACAAATTAGTGCACTACCGTAGCCTAGGAGTTCTAGTCATACTGATCGTTCCATACAAGATTTCCATATGACAACTCCTGCGAGTTAATTCAGTGAACTTGATAACTCCTTATCAAACACCAAACTAAAGTGTGCAGACGTCATACATCTTTGTCTATGAAACTCAACATTCATCATATGAACGCATCACTTAGTGAAAGTCTTTAAGGAATGGTCGATGCCCTGTCTCGACCGATTCATCGACTCGTAATATTTTAGATCAATCCAAAGAGGTTGGTTTCATGATCGCCATCATATGCACGAGCCAACCCCGTAGCATAATTGATCTAAGGGCTTCAACCAAATGCACATATAAATATAATGTTTAAAGAATATGATGAAGATGGTCAAAGAACATTTCTTAAATTAAAATATTATTGAAAAAGATCGTCTAGAATAGTTTACAAAGAACCAATCAATTGGATTGACGGTCACCTATTCTAACAATCTCCCACTTGACCTAAAGCCAATTTTCCATGTTCTTTAATCCCATCTTCTCAAGATGTTGAGAATGAGCAATTTGTGATATCGGCTTTGTAAGCGTATCTGCTATGTTCTCCGTTGATGCAATGCGATCCACTCACACGTCTTCTCTTCCTACCATCTCTTTGATTAGATGATAGCGTCTAATTATGTGTTTGGCTTTGTGATGATGTCTTGGCTCCTTTGCTTGCGCAATAGGCCCTTTGTTATCACAAAGTATAACTACAGGTTTGGCAATGCTAGGCACCACACCCAACTCTTGGATGTAGTTTTTCATCCAAACAGCCTCCTTTGCAGCTTCAGAAGCTGCAATGTATTCGGCTTCCGTCATTGAATATGCTGTCGTATCTTGCTTAGAACTTTTCCAACTGACAGCTCCTCCATTCAGTCGAAATACATAACCAGTTGAGACTTAGCGTCATCCATATCCGATTGGAAGCTGACATCTGTATACCCTTCCAATATCAATTCTCCATCACCGTACCCCAAAAATAAATCCCTAGTTCTTCTCAAGTACTTAAGGATATTTTTTACAGCAGTCCAGTGATCGTGGCCTGTACATGCCTGATAACGACTCGTAACACTTAGAGCGTAAGCTATATCAGGCCTCGTACATTGAACAACATATTGCATGATGCCAACAGCAGAAGCATAGGGAATTTCTCACATTTTCTTAACTTCCTCATCAGTCTTGGGAGACTGAGTCTTGGAGAGTTTAATCCCATGCCTCATGGGAAGAAAACCCCTTTTTGATTCATCCATCTTGAACCTCTTCAGACTTTATCAATGTATGAGACTTGGGTCATTCCTAATATTGTTTTAGATCTATCTTTATAGATCTTTATCCCAAGAACATAGGAAGCTTCACCCAAGTCCTTCATGGAGAATTGAGTAGATAACCATGGTTTAATGTCACCTAACATTTTAACATCACTCCCGATGAGTAAAATGTCATCCACATAAAGCATAAGAAACACAATAGAGCTCCGACTAACCTTTTTATATACACATGATCATATTTGTTCTTGATGAAGTCATAACATTTTATAACCTCATCAAAACGAATGTTCCAACTTCGGAATGCCTGTTTGAACCCATAAATGGACCTCTGGAGTTTACAAACTTTTTGCTCTTCTCCTTTAGATGTAAAACCTTGTGGCTGATGAATCCATTAAGGAATGCAGTTTTCACATCCATTTGCCATATCTCATAGTCATAATACGCATCTATGGCAAGTAAGATCTTTATGGACTTGGCCATAGCGACGGGTGAATAGGTTTCCTCAAAGCCCACACCAGGTGTTTGAGTGTAGTCTTTCGCTACCCATCGAGCCTTAAAGGTTTATACATCTCCGTCAGCTCCAAGCTTTCGCTTGTAAATTCATTTGCACCCAATGGGCCATACTCCTTTAGGTGGGTCCACCAAGGTCCATACCTTGTTGGGGTTCATGGAGTCCATTTCGAATCTCATAGCCTCAAGCCATTTACCCGAATCGATGTCAGACATCGCCTCTTTGAACGTCTTTGGATCATTATCCAATTGACCAGTCAAGGCTAACATACCATATCTCTCAGGCTGTTTAGAGACTCTAGCCGACTTTCTCAGAGGATGTGTAAAATCAAAAGATTCATTGTGAGGCAGTATGGGTGTCATTTCTACCATAGGCGATGCATCACTCGATTCTCGAGTTGCACCTCTTTATTTTGAGTATTCGAAGGAAAATCCTTTTCCAAGAACACTGCATTTCTCGAAACAAACACGTTTTATTCCAAGGGATCATAGAAGTAGTATCCTAAAGTTTCTTTTGGATATCCAACAAATTTACATAAGATGGATCTCATATCCAACTTATCTCCCACTAGTCTTTCGACATATGCGGACACCCCCATATTCTCAAATACATATAAGAGGGTGGTTTGTCATACCATATTTCATATGGTGTTTTGGGTACAGCCTTAGATGACACTATGTTCAATAACTTGGCTAATGTTTCTAACGCATAGCCCCAAAAAGAAAGAGGTAATGCAGTAGAACTCATCATAGAACGAACCATGTCCAACAAAGTTTGGTTCCTCCTTTCAGCCACGTCATTAAGTTGTGGTGTTGCAGGAGGAGTCCATTGAGAGAGAATCTCATTCTCTTTTAAGTAATTCAAGAATTCACCACCACAATCAGATCGAATGGTATTAATTTTTCATCCAATTTGATTTTCTACTACAAGTTTGAACTCTTTGAACATTTCAAATGCTTCAGACTTGTACTTTATTAAGTACACATAACCGAACCGTGAGTGATCATCGGTAAAGGTTATGAAGTAAGAAAATCCTCCTCTAGCTGGAGTACTTCAAGTTCCACAAACATCTGTGTGGATTAATCCAACAGTGCAATGGCACGGTTACTTTGTCCAATAAATGGTGTTTTGGTCATTTTTCCCTTGAGACAAGATTCACAAGTTGAAAGAGCATCTAAATTCTCTATTTATAGATTCTTAGAGTCAATCAACCTCTTCATCCTATCCTTGAAAATGTGACCCAAGCTAGCGTGCCATGTTTGTGCATTTTCTTGATCATCCAATTTTCGTTTATGTTGAACGTTCATAATCATATTATGTTGTTGGATAATATATAAACCATTTATTAAAGTGCTAAGTAAAGTAGAAGAACCATTCCTCATTAAGTAAAAATATTGTTTTGATACACAAAATTCATACCCCTGTTCATCAAGAGTAGGTATAGATACAATATTTCTTATCATACTTGGCACATAAGAACAAATATTAAGTATCCTAACATCCTTGCTAATAGCTAAGCGAACAGTTCCAAAGGCTTCAGCAGCAACCTGTTTGCTATCTCCAAGCCTGAGGATCACATCCCTTTCACCTAACCTTTTGCTTCTTCTCATTACCTCAAAATTATTGCAAATATGAGCTCCAAAATCGGTATCTAATACCCAAGAAGCATTGTTAGCAACCATGTTGATTTCAACAACGAAAATACCTTGGACTGTTGCAAGAAACGTCTTGCAATTCCTCTTCCAATCGCCTTTTTCGTGGCAGTGATGACACTCATCATTTGCTGGATTGACCTAGATTATCTTCTTCCCTTTGCCCTTCTCTCAGCCGTCCTTATTGTTTTTCTTCCTCCCCTTTCCATCTCCTCCATCTCTTGACCCTTTTGGTCATGGAGGAAGATGTGGATGGGGTTGCTAGCATTACTGGTGCAAGCTTCTTTATAGTACACTCGTATGGCATAAGCATATTGATCAATTCAGGAACATTCTTTTCAAGACCGTTCATGTTGTAATTAACAACAAATTGATCAAAAGACGGCGGTAATGATTGTAAGATCACATCTATGTTGGAGTCATTTTTCATGTCTGCATTCAAAGATTCTAACTTCTCAATGAGAGAAAGCATCTTGACGCCGTAGTCATGAACAGACGACCGCTCAATCATCTTTGCCCGATAGAACTCCTTTGATGCTGCATATCTAATATGCCGATCTTCTACCGCAAACAACTCTTGTAAGCGTACAAAGATCTCAGATGCATGCTTAAGGTGTTCTTGTTGCTTTTTCAGTTCATTGCACATAGATGCCAACATAAGGGTGGGCCTGAAGGTCATATCGATCCATTGTTGGAACGTCACATGTTCTTCGCAGTCAAATCCTCGGGATGCTCAGTGGGAGGATGAAATTCCAACACATAAGAGCGTTTCTCAAAATCCAAAATAATTTTGAGATTTCTAAGCGAGACAGTATAGTTGGTTCCAATAAGTATGGTAGCAAGTGGACTTTTAGACATTTTCGATCTACAAGAAAGAAAAGAAGAAACAACAGAGATTTTAGTATTTCTTTCAATCAATGTTAATTAAATTTACGATATGGTCTTTAATCATAAATTGCTCCCACTATTTTTTCAAAATTTCATAAACCCCCAAATGGACTTTTGGAAATATTTTTCCTAGTGGGCTTGAGGTCCATAAAACGAATTTCATAACCGTTGTTACGGTTCGCATGAAAAAAATTCTATGGGAGTTGACTTTCACCATTCTCATCTTATGAGATCCCCAATGTGTTTTACCTCATTTTTCACATAATCCCAAGGACTCCAAATGAATTATGTTAATCCATGTTAAGCCCAACCCATCGATCAAAAGACCCCCCCCCCCTCCTACCCCCACTATCGCCCTCCACGACTCGTGAGATAGAGTGGTTGTAGGTAATCTACTTGTTTATAGTGATAGTACAACTTTTTCACTACTTTCAAATCATCCCACGACTCTTGAGACAATGAAGTGAAAGGTGATAACATCTCATATTTTGTCACTATGGATGGAAGGTCTGGATTATCAAATTTTCATCACAGGCTTAATATTTTAACTTGGACACTCCAAGTGAGGGTTCAAACCATTTGTTTACGCAAGACCTCATCACGATGTTTTATTCTTATGTGCTTGTTTATCATATAAAGTGTAAAGTGTAGGTATGAAAGTCAAGCAAAGCCATATAAACATATATACAAGAAATAAAACCTAGCATGTCGTTGTTGGATGATCATGAGATCATAGTCATCCCATACATTTATTACATAAAGATATCACATATCATATATGCAAATAATTTATATCATGTGTGTATATATATCTATATATATTTAGATCCACTAAAATAAAAGAATTTAATTTCTTATTTTAAATCACATGATTTCCATGGAATGAAATTGAATTTAATTCATGGGCACTTGATTCATAATGTCAAATTAACTTGGACTTTCCAGAAATTGTCCTAATCATATTAGGAGAATTTGTTGAATTTTCCTAATCAAATTAAAAAGTGAAATTCCAATTTTCTTTATCAATTTATAACCATATATAAATTAAGAAAATAATATATATATATATATATATTATGAATTATCATCAAATAAAAACAGAGTTGAGAATATAAGAAAACCGCCATCAAATCCGACCATGTAGGTGGAAGATAAGTCCGACCATATAGGCGGAAGATAAATCCGGCCATGTAGGCAGAAGGTAAATCCGACCATGTATGCAAAAGGCGAAAACAATAGAATCAAATTTCAATAATTGAAATATGCACAAAAATTAAATTCAACACATCAAGAGATTAACACATAAAATTAAATCGTTAAGCAATTTAATCCGATTAAATCACATCAACCCAAATAAATTCAATTGACTTGCATGACCGGGCTCTGATACCACTGTTAGCTTCGTATAAGCCCCGAGACGTTAAACGCAGCAGAAATTAAAATTTTAATTAGAAAATAATATTACAATTAGTGTTCAAATTGCCCGTCTCGTTACTATTACGATGTGGATCTCATGCATAAAAGGATGTCAATTGAGTGGTTAAGAGAAACCAACCTTTCTTGCTCTCTATTGATGTTTATTACTTGAACTTTCTCAGAACAATCTACCTTAAAAATGGTGGAACGTCAAAATGGAACCGCTTTGATTCTTGTTCACGGTAGGAACATAAGTGTATTTTTCTCTAAAGCTAGTCCACACCACCTATGATGGAATCACCCTCAAACTTATGCTAGTAGGTATTGGAGGATTATGGTAGATCAACTATTAATCTATGGAGAAATCAGAGGAATTCTTCTCCTTTGGATATGAGAAATGAACATAAGAACAAGGCTAAAGTGAAAGCTAGACTTTCTAACTTGGAAGGAGAGAAAGTCTAAAAGCTAGAGAGCAAAAAGGAAAGCAAGAGTTTTTGTATCTTTGTATGTAAAGTGGTGTTTAAATCTCTTGCCTTCTACCCCTTTTTATAGGCAATTCTTTGCACTAGATACAATGAATGTAGACAATCTCTTTTGTCTTGCTCTTAGATAATACTTGTCTTCTTCATAGACAAGTTCTAGCATGATTCATCTTTTCTCTTTTTACACTTGTCTTCTTTATAGACAAAATTTAGTATGACTCATATTTTCTTCTTTATCTAAAGATGAAAACAAGTCATGTCGATGTTCAATGAATCTTGTCTTGTGGGCTTGGGCGAGGGTCTTGGGATTTATCTTAATTCTCAATTGGACTAAGTCCAATTTTCATTCCCAACTAATTGAGTTCAATTATTTAGCCAATGATATTTAATTCTTCAATTAAATATAGGCTCAAATCAATTAATCTAATTAATTTATTTTCAAGCCCAAATAGGTTAATCTTAATTAATCTATCACAAGTCTTACTTAATCAAATTAATGCTTGTGAATTTAGACTCCAAATTAAATAATCATATTATTTAATATTCCCATAATTGATTTCATAAATCATTTCAATCAATTAATTTGACTCCTTAAATTAATTGATTTATTCTCCATAATTGATTCTATAAATTAATTCCAATAATTCCATCATGGAGTTGTGTGGGACCCTTTAGGTTCATTATTCAGCTAGACTTGGGTTTGTATCACATATACAATTTAATTAGCAACTTACTTTCATTAGATTAATTAGATCTTATCATAATTAATCACCCTGAATTAACTCCTTAATTGGAGGGTACCAGTCACCATGGGTGGCAATCTAGCAATGGTCCATGACACTAGAGAATAGGTGAATTATTGTGTGAACCTGTGAGCTACGCATACCATGTAGATACAGTCCCTTCGCCACTAACCTCCCGATCAAAGTCTAGGGCGTGGAATTAGTTATCGGCTCCCATTATCGACTTTGATGTCTATGGATCAACCCTACGAGTTATGCTTCCAATATATCAATATAGGAAAAACTCTCTCTCCTATTTGATCAACAACCATGGCCATGGGCTTCAAGGAACGCATACTGTAGAGCACATAGGAGATTCGTTATCATCTCATAATAAGAAGCAGATCCTATCTTGGAACTCACCAACCTTCGTGCATGCTTCAACTATGTCTAAAACATGACTGTATAGTAATCCAGGATGAAACCTGAGACCACGTTGGACATAATCAAGTCATAGCCGTCCTATGCACAAGGCTACTGTAGAACCTCAACTCCAAGGACTAGTTAGTGTACTATCCTAGCCTAGGAGTTCTAGTCATACCGATCATGCCATATAGGGCTTCCATATAACAACTTCTGCGAGTCAATTCAGTGAACTTGATAATTTCTTATCAAGCACCCACTAAAGTACGTAGACGCCATACGTCTCTATCTATGAAACTCTACATTCATCATATGAACGCATCACTTAGTGCAAGTCTTTAAGGAATGGTCGATGCCCTATCTCGACCAATTCATTGACTTGGAATATTTTAGATCAAACCATAGAGGTTGGTTTCATGGTCGCCATCATATACGCAAGCAACCCCGTAGCTTAATTGATCTAAGGGATTCAACCAAATGTACATATAAATATAATGTTTAAAGCATATAATGAAGATGACCAAAGAACATTCGTTAAATTAATATATTATTGAAAAAGATCGTCTAGAATAGTTTACAAAGAGCCAATCAATTGGCTTGACAGTCACCTATTCTAATAGTTAGTCCCATCGAGTGGCTCCAGTTTTGATAGGTCAAGCAGAGTTAACACACAAGAACAACCATTTGCGCGTGAAGTGCAAAATTCGCTTTCAAATTGTTGGAAAAATAGTGTTGTGTCGTGGGAAAAACCACTTCCTTGAAAGCGAATTTTCAGCACTACCGAGGTGCCAATAGAATAATCGGTCGCTCCCCAAGGTTCACACAGCTACACCCTCTAACACGTGCACTGGTAGTAGAGAATGTGGAACAACTCACTCAGAATAACGTTAAGAAAATAAGAGAAGATGTAACAGAGAGAGAGGAGCAACTCGCAGCAGAGAGAGAAGGGAGAGAACTCAGTTTTTTGGTGTGTCAAATGCTGAATGAGCTGGAGCTATTTATAGGTGATGAAGCCTTGGCTGTTGAGAAAGATCAGCAACATAAAACTCTATCCATGCAGCCAACAATTCGGATTTTAGGGAGGATATTTCTCAACCAAAAAGACTTGTCATTTTGAAGCATTCAAAGAGAAATATAATAAAATTTCTCCAAAAAACGGCAATTCTTCCAAAATCCACACACTCATAGTTCTTATCCAAAGGTTAGAGGAAAAGTCAATATATGTAAAGAAAAAATGTGTTGTAAAACCCATATGGGACAAAGGTTTAAAAGGAACTTCTAAACAGCAAAAATTCTAGGTAAGGTCAAGCATTTTTGGTGGAGCTCTGCCAAGGCATTCTTCCCGTGGTGGCCAACGGAATCTAATAGTGGACGGGGGGTTCCCATTGTGTGCAGCTGATGAGGAAAACGATTAGCATACGGTTTTGCATTGACCTTTTGCCCGACAATGTTGGGCCTTAGCAGATATTCCGTGGAGTGTCATTTCAACTGTGCGACCTTCTCTGTTCGACTGGTGCCACTGGTTGTTTAGTAAATTAGAGACTGAGCAATTTCAGTAATGCCTAGTTTTAGGGTGGGCTATTTGGGGGCATCGTAAATAAGAGATTTTTCGAGGGTACAACCATGTGTCCAATGGATCTTGTCTCCTTTGCTAAGAATTACGGTGAATGCAAATCTCCAGCAGAGTCGTTGTCCTCTGCCTGCTTCAGAAACGACACGCTGGGTTCCACCATCGGCTGGGCGTATCCGAGTGAATTTTGCTGGTTTTCTTTATCCTGAGGGTAAAGGTGCTGGGTTAGGGTGGTCTTCAGAGATGATAAGGGCGATTGTATCTGCTGGAAAGTGGATTTTTGGCCACATATTTTATAACGGGACCACGCCGAGGCGTTACCGGCGCGATTTGCCGTGGAGTACATGACGAGTGACATCTGTATTTTGCCCCGAAATCGCTTTTCAAAGTGTTAATTAGACTATTCATCACGCAACGAAAAAAGTTAATCACATGGGGCAAAGAAACGAAAAGAGTAGTAATTTCTAGTTTGATGTTTAGTTACATTAAAAGAGAGGTAGAGGTAGAGGTAGAGGTAGAGGTAGACATGAGAATCTCCAGAAAACATTGACACCAGCACAAAAGCACTCTGGCAATGTTGTTCTTTGGCAACCAAAAAGAACATGTTCTCTTGGCCGAAAGAAGTTCCACACATCATTACACTGAAAAACACAACTACAAAGAACTAAATTACAGCTTGCAATTATCAACCATTAACAATCTGTAATCGACCGATCACTCTTATTAAAATCGACAAATACCCACAAGTAAAACTGGAAACAAGAGCTCTAAGTTGCAGACATTTTGTATATAACTTACCGTCAAAAAACAGATAAGGAATTAACTTATATTTCCTGCAGTGGCATCGATGACTCTTCATAAAACAGAAAAGATGGAGGAAAAGAAGAAATAAATGAGATAATACCAGTATCTCTTTATTATATTTTCTGTTTCGTGAACACATCCATGAGTAACTCTGTATCGTTGCAGGTTTATTTAGCACCCACCATCAAACAAATGTTATCTGTTCTTCAGAAATCTCATATAGGACGTCAGAGCGTTCCCAAGAATTCAGAAAATTCCCAAGCACGACTACAGGTCCAACCAAACCGCAATAGTCCCACTCCTGTAAAAGAACAATATGGACTCTCCTCAAGCACAATGGCGTCAGCAGAGAGTACAGTGAGCGCTACTCACCAGCTTGTGAGTGTTGGAACAACAATATAAGAGTGACTATGAAGAGAATCGATATTTAAACAGCGTTAGCCATTTGTCAATATGAATTCTTTGCTAGCAAATGGTCATCGCCATGCAACCAGTTGCTAATCCAAACACCCACCAAATAGCAAGACCATAAACAGTCATTCCCATGTATTAAAGTAAATGGGCAGACAACTTGTGACTTTTCAAAACTAGATGGAAGGCCGGTGACAGTCTTTATGAGCTTGTTAGTCAGGGGATGAAGTCTAACAATGTCTTCGTTTCTTCACCATTCACAAGCTCAGGAATTCTAGGTAATGAAACTTTGTTCCCGTCATCTCAACTCTATAATTCAGCAGGAAAAGTTGTAAGGGTGTGGATTTATTAGCTACTGCTGTAACCAAGATATTGATCCACAAGCCTCATTACAGAATGAGCTAGATTGTCTGCTGCTTCTTGGGTTGATGCTTCAGCATACACTCTTACAACATCCTCTGTTCCTGAAGGGCGAATAAAACATCTTCCTTGGGGATATTTAGCTGGCAGAAAAGAGTCAAATGAGACATTTTTAACCACAATGCAAACACCTCAGATACTGGATAAAAGGGACAGAAACCCCAGCAAAGATGCATATATTATAGCTTATAAAATGTTAAAAATATGTAAAGCCATCATACTTCTGGGGAAACAATGAAGGCTTGATCGACATGCGAGCAAAGTAAAGAAATGGCCTTATATCTTGCAAATCATGGTAACTATCTGAGATTTAGCATTTACTCGAATCTTGACCATTCTGCCATGTGATTTTTGTTACAGCCTCCAACCAGGATAAGGATTTTTCTAGAAGCCAGGCCTTGCAAGTACTAGAACAGGACTGTAGAAAGAACAAGTCTTTGCTTTCCTACACACCATTGAATTTCTTTCACATTGACAAGTTGTCATATCACTTTTCCACAAAATGTCCAATAGTTGTGGCGGAGCATGGAAATTCATTTCGTTGATTTACCTCTCTCTCAACCAAAAGGCCACAGAGAAATTACGGGGCTATTTAGAATGGTTAGATATGCTTTAGAATATATGCATTATAACAATAGTGATTTATTATTTTTTACTTGCAATTTCTCATCTTAAATTTGAATAAACATCTAGGACACTAGAAAACATCATTTTTAGACAAATGCAAAAAGAAAGCTCTTAAAATGTCATTACTATTAAAGCACACACTTTTCTTATCATACTTACCTATTTTGCTAAGGGTTAAAATACAATTACCACCACTGAAGTATCCACCCCATATCAATTACCCCTTAAAGTATTAAAACCTTCAAAAACCCCTCTGACCTTCTAACTCTTTTATTTTGAAGTTTAAAAAATCCATTTTACCCTTACTAAAAATTGATTTCTTAAAAAAAATTAAAGGGATTTTTAAAATACCAAAACCACTCTTTTTTGAAGCTTTGTCTAATTCTAGTTTCACTTGTTCATCGAGCTCTTTTTATTTTTGTAATCTTAAAGTATTTGGAGTTCATCTTATTTTAGTTTCACTTATTTGTCAAACCATGTTAAAAATAAATTTATACATGCATATAATTATCATATATATAAAAATATATATTACAAATATATATTAATTGTATATTTTCTTATTAGTTCATCAGCCCTTTCGGTTTTATTAATTGTATGTTTGTTTAAGTATATAAATATATATGCATATATAAATTTATTTTCAATTTGGTTTGACAAACAAGTGAAACTAAAATAAAATGAGTTCTAAGTACTTTAGGATTACAAAAATAAAAAGAGCTCGATGAACTAGAATTAGATAGAGCTTCGACAAAGGGTGATTTTAGTATTTTAGAAATCCATTTAATTTTTTTTTCAGAAAGCAATTTTTAGTAAGGGTAAAATGGACTTTTAAAACTTAAAAATTAAAGGAGTTAGAAGGTCAGGGGGTTTTTTGAAGGTTTTAATACTTTAGGGGGGTAATTGACATGAGGTGAATACTTCAGGGGTGACAACTATATTTAACCCTTTTGCTAAACAACTTATATTCTTTGTTTTTCAAATGCAATTCAGCATAAATGATGAACAGACACTTTCACCATCTTCTCTTTGTTAAAGATAAACATGACAATCGTGTCAGCGAATTCTGATTTAAACCAGAGTTTCAATGGCCTTGCAATAATAAGAAAAATATGAATATTGATCAGAAATGAAGGCACTAATAATTACATAGATCAAGGGAAGTTGCAGTGGATTCCAGGTGAAATACACAATTCCTGTGCTGGTGAGTGTAATAGATGGCAGTAAACTCATCAAAACTGCACTTCCTAACTTCTGTTGAGATTGAATGGACATTCATAAGTAGGGCCAGAATTCCTTCGCTGCAGTTTAGAGTGACTAAGCACCAGGCAGTTACCTGGTGGTACGAAATGGTTCAGCAAATTTAACCCATCTAAGTTTAAATTTAGATGGGTTAAATTTTGATCCTACATGATGTTTCTTGATTTATTCAGTAATATATTCCCCTTTCAGAAAAAGTTTAAATTTAGTGCATGAAACTGACTACACTCATGTCAGTTGTCTGATGTGTTTTCACATGTGTGCTCATAATGAAACTAATATGAAATAACTATTAACTTAATAATCACAACATTTTGCAAAAAATAGGTCAACTAGTACACATGTAGAGTTGTTTTATGCCCTTTGCATCAAAATTCACCTATTACCACAGTCGTATAAGTTGATCAAGAAACCAGAACAATTTCACAAGACTAAACTATATTCCTAAGTAGACTAGCAAACAAAAAATGCTTCCACAAACTGAGGTTGGTATAGGAAGTCGGTAAGTCGGTATATTTCACAAAATGAGTTTACCTGTTTCGGTGTTAATGGCTTCTTGAATACCAACAGGTCTAACAACTGTAGTCTCTGCATTTGCAGTAATAATAGCAGTCCTGTCAACAACCTTTACCTGAAGAAGTGAAGAAGAATGTTAATCATTTAATGTTTCTTTGGGTGGAAAAACTTATACTTTCTGAATTTCTTGGCAAACAGGCTTTTTACTGTTAGACAAAGCAATAACAACGGCCTTCATTTTACAAGGTTTAGAAACACAAACTTTGCTCTTTGAATTGAACTGACATATAAGATTCACAAGAATGACACTTCCTGGAATAGTGAGAAAGCAATCGATTGGGTTTGGTGGAACCCGTAACTCCCTCACTAACCTAACTCACAAATCTTAATCATTTGTATATCTGGGACGCTCGGGTGGGACCGATCAAAACCCGAAACCTCATTCTAACATGGGTATTAATATTAAACCTTGTAATCCTTTTTAATCTTTTTAATAAGCCAAACTAGAGATGACGACGGGCTTGTATCTAATCCACCCACCCACTCCTCCCTGTGTCGAAAACTGAAACATGCACATATAAATTCATAAGTACTTAGTTGCTTGTTAATAATATTGTTTTTTCATACTGAGAGGGTTATGGTAATATCAATTCAAAAAGTATATTTTTTATACTTTTACAAATTATAAAGCAGGTCTCACAAGTCCAACCCGCCGGGACCTAGGCCTAGGTCCGGTCCAAAGTCCAATAAAACCTTGGAGGGTCAAGTCCCGGATTTTAACAAATCCACCCTAGACCTGACGTATTGCCATCCTAAGTGAAACCCATCACATGCAAGGTGGAGTAGGTTGGTGTCTTGTGAACCCAGACCATTCATCCCCACTCCGGAAACAATAGAATAAAAAGACAAAACCAAAGAGAAAAAATTAGAATCTTGTATAGGTCCCTACAGTTCATATCGGTTAGCGTAGCAAATTAATTATACAACCAGCAGTTATATATAAACTGCTGGCATATCATACCAACAAGGCAGTCAAGTGTTGCTTCAAAATGAATTAGAACCATACATGCGTTTCTCTTTATATTGGCATACTATGCAGCTTTTTAACACAGTAAACTTTCTATTTCTTTGTTGTGTTATTTCAGATTGTACTGAGTGACACGTATTTGTGTTAGTCGATGAAATATCTTGAGTCTCGCATGCCCTTGCCTTTGGCTACCTTTAGAAAAAGGGAAGAAGAGAATGACACGGCTGGTGGTTGCCAATGGATAGAGCTACATATGGAACTTGCAAAAGTAAATTTTTCAACATGATATCCACAAGGGACTGGAGTAAATCAGAGCCATAATTCACCTACCAGACCTACGGCTATGATTGATTCTTGGATCCTGGTCACAGAACACTAGGAAAAACTTTCCTCACTTCAAATGATAGTAAATTGTGGTTGGTGTTTGTTCATTGTCCTTTCCGCCAAAATCCAAATCCAAAAATAGCATAAAGGAAATCTCCCTTATTTGGAGATAGAAAAGCTACAAGTCCACGGACATAACTCAAGAAATGTGACCCCTCAACACACACCGAAATTTGAGCACAGGTCGTGCCAATCATGACAATTATCAGATCAAATGGGATTGACATTTCTACTTGCCACAAGCTGAATACAGTAACCAACACAAGATTCCAGACCGTCCTCAGTGAATTCATCAGATAATTATCCATACATCATCTGGCCAAACCATCTAGAGAACTGTGAAACAAGTACCCAGAAACAAACTGACCTTAAGTTGTCTGCTAGGTAAATCTTGATAAAGTTCATTCCATTTATGGATAGACCATCCCATATGTTGCAAGATAGCCTCCACTAAGAGCAACCCACTTAATGCATCTCCAACAGCCTGATTAATTAATTTACTGACAGCCAATAATCTTAAAGCAGCCTTATGTTGATCGGTACCTAGAAACAAGCAACCAGTAGAAGTTCATTTTATCAGAAGCAATTAATACCGCAAAAAATGAATAAAATACAAACTTATTTAACCTTTTGATGTTGATGCAAGTTCATTGTTTCTAGTATCCAACCAGGATAAAAAAGTATCTGAAAATAAGATAGTTCCATGTCCATTTGCCTCAAAATAGATGCCAATATCATACTCAGCTGCTTTCTCATGCAGGTATTTGACTCCTGTTGGAGTCAGCACAACTTCCAGGCCCAACTGCTTCAGGTAATCAGTGGATGCTCCATTAGCATAAGCTGTCTGTACCACACCAAGAGAGGCATGATAAGATTTATTTGCTTTTGCATCTTCAGGCCCATTAAGAATACCTAATTGCTCCTTGAGAAATAAAGCAAACAAAGACAATATCTTGTCCCCGTCAACAAGGTCGATCTTGTTACTATTTGATAAAATAGAGAAATATACAAGCCGATCAGCATCTCCATCCAAACTGGCACACCTGAAACACTAGAATCATACAAGTTCACATTTTCCAATCCTAATCAAAGAATCACAAGTGATCCTTGAAACAAAAATTTGTAAGTTTCTGCAAAGGTTACATATGCCAACTCCAAGTCGGTAATGAATAAATATCACAAGTCAGAAATTCCTTGGGCCACAGGAAAAACCATAACTTAAATTCATTCTTCCAATGATAACTCGAGTTGGAAAACTGAATCCCAACTATTTAGCAATCACCAATAACAAAGTACTATACAGAACATGTCATCCGTTAGCAGCAATTTTGCAAACAAAAAACTGTAGATGCAGACGCATGTTGTAAATAATCCAACAGAAGTGATTTGGGCAGTAATTAAATTTATGAAGCAGACATTCTGATACGGTTAGAAGATAATGACAACGTCTAAGAGAAAATTATGCAAACAAAAGCACTTGACGCAGGTGAAACAAAATATGCTATCATTTTCATAAAAAGATGTGTCCCCTACCACTTAGAATATCATACAACTATACAAAATTAAAACTTATTATTTCAGATGCACTTTAGTGATTGAATCTTGAAAATGAAAATGAATATGAATATAAGACTTGATTTACAAAAGATAATAGGAAAGAGAAGGAAGATAACTCACCTTACACCAGCATCAGCAGGACCAAAACTGCGCGGAACAACCTTCTCTTTCTGCACATAATCAGCACCTACACCTTCATTAAGTACACCATCACCATAGTTACGAACATCAATTGTTAAATAACCCAACCTTGTCTTCAACTGTTCAAGCTTCTCTCCACCCACACCATCAGCCCCATCCACTATCAGTTTATCAGTCACATTGTTCCTGTTATTTCCTTGGGGAATATAATCCAACAAGGACCTGAAAAAAATGTGTACCTCTAACAACTTTAGTCTTTACCACAAAGTCGTAAAAATTTTAAATGTAAAACTTCTCTATGCCTAACAATGAAACTGACCTAAAAGATGTCAAAAGTTGGTCATAATAATTGTTTTCAGAGGCTTCCACACCCTTATTTTTCGCACGAACCATCCAGTGCAGTTGAGGAGTTGTCACAACTCCCATAACTCTGGCAGAGGCTCCCATAATTGCACTTATTCCCTAAGAAACGTTAATCAGCATTATTGCGTCAGAACTCATTATACAAGATACCCCTATGCCTCACCCACAAAATAATCATGCTAACCTAATGATCTAAGATATAAATTCCTGGTACTCGCAGTTTACACTTTCTAAATGCACAAAAGGATAGGTAATTAAGCCTAAGCTAACAGAAGGAAATAGAAAGACCCAAAGATTTACTGCAGTTGGAGAGCCAATTACAAATCCAGGCAGGTCATGATGCCCTTAGAAACTTAGATGAGATCGAGCACTTTCAAATACCCAATGTGCAGCTTCAAAGTTAATAATTCATAAATAGGCTCCAATCAGTGCAGACTATCTACAAAGTGCTACATGAAATACGAAGCATAGGAACAAAGATGATAAAAGTCAAAAGAAGAACATAATACTTGTTTAGCAGCCTCCAGAAGGGACATCCCGCTGGGCCTAGTGTCTCTTCCCAACAAAACTTCCGCTACAGGGGCTCCTTCAAGTGTAATATTTTCCTTCTTCACAAAATCATCTAGCAACTGTTTCAGTAAGCAACAGAACAGAAGACATAAGACAGACACATCAATTTCTCTCGGGTTACATTTGGATTGATGTATTTAAAATCATGCATTCCAAATCCTTAGTAACAAATCTTTTGGAATTGTTTGAATAATTTTAAATTCAAAGGATTTCAAATCGTTCAGCTCTAAAATCGAATAATATTTTGTTGAATTTTAATGAATTTCAAATTCTTCATAATCCTTCTGCCAAATCAATTCCATCAATCCAAATGTACCATCACATGACCGTGAATCCTCCAATCAAATATCTTAACGATTTCCTATATCAAACGGAAAAGGGTATGGCTCCAAACTATCATCTTACGAAACTAACTTCCCTCAAGCCCAAATTGTCCGAACTAAGACAGATACACATTAAACCAGGCATTTTGCACTGACATGAACAGTTTCAATCTTACAAGCAGAGACTCCAAAGAGAAGGCACAAAGACAGATAATACTTCCTCAACCGTGTTCCAGTACTTCCTATCAAACACAAAACATACGTGTTTTTACCTGG
Organism: Sesamum alatum; assembly: GCA_034509735.1. Lineage (NCBI taxonomy): Eukaryota > Viridiplantae > Streptophyta > Magnoliopsida > Lamiales > Pedaliaceae > Sesamum > Sesamum alatum. Next base: position 11,452,032 of record JACGWO010000007.1, on the reverse strand, counting down.
AGAAGGGAATGGGGATCTGGGGCATTAGCAAGAGCGTCAGCAAAGGGTTCCCAGCTCTGAGTGAGCATTCCACCAGATGGGTCGGCCACCTTGACCCCATTATCAGATACCTTATTGTGGGAAGCGGTGATCATGAGCCCAATCACGGACCCAGTTTGGATCGACCTCAGCGCCGCCAGTATCCCCACCCGGAACACCGTGGATTCCAGCAACGACGCGTCGGCTCTGAACCCCGCCGTGCCATATGAAAACTTCACTCCTGCGGGAACAATTTGAGTCAGAATGCTTAGAAATCTTAAACTACAGCGGAGATTAGCGATTGTTGTACCTGGAGGCGGGGGGAAGCGAGATGCAGACTGGAGGAGGATTGATCGCTGTTGTTCGTTCATTCTCTGGCCTAATTGTTGCTTTGCTTTGGGAGAACAATGCACAGCTTTTCTTGGCTTATGTAATGTCATAAAATTTCAACTTAACCATGAAATCCGAGAAAATCATTTCAACTGTGTTGCACTGCACTTCGAAGGAGTTTCGCTAAACTTTTTTAAAATATCTCGTAAGCTATCACATCTTATAAGATGTTTTAAAAACTTATATTGGATCTTATTTTTAAAATAAGCTCTTAAAATGTTTGGATAAAATAAGATATTAAAGCTTATAAGATATGAAAACATGTTATAAGATGTTAGGATGTTTGGCATAATAAGGTCTTTTTATTACAAAATGACCAAAAAGGACATATTACTATTAGAATCAAATAAATTACTCTTTTTTTACATAATTTGTATTTAAAAAATTTAAAATACTTTCATAAATAGTATACATTAGTTTAATTCTAAATAAATATTAATAGATTTTTTTTCAAAAATAAAAAATTGACAAATTATTATCTTTAAACTTTTGCATCGAAATAATATTAATATTCATACTAGTCGAATATTAACATAGATATAAAGTTGATATTTTTTTGTTAATTTCAATGATTACTTTTAATCATGTTATAACATATAATATCAGCAGCATATTTTTCATAATTATAATAATTAAAAATTAATATTAATTATGTAATTAATGTCATAATTATATAAATATGATAAGAAGAGATGATATTACATATATATATAAATATATATATATATAGAGAGAGAGAGAGAGAGGAGACGGGGAGGGGAGGGGAAGGGGAGGGGGAGGGAGGGAGAGAGAGATATATAGAGAATTTTTTGTTGTTAAAAATATATTTATTATGTTAAGGGTAAAATTGAAATATAGCAAATTAATAAGGTTATTTTTGTCTTATCAATTATTAATTGCATAGAGCTTATAAGATTTTATAGAAAAAAGTTAGGAAAGTTTAACTTTTTTAAAAAGATCTTATAAGATCCAAAACATCTTATTTTGAGATCTTATAAGCTCTTTTGAAAAAAAAATTGTCAAACGGATTGTAATATCTTAAAAGCTCTCAAACATCTTATAAGATATTTTGAAGAGCTTTTAAGCTTAGCCAAACACCCTTTTAGTCGCGCATAGGGGTGGCAACGGGGCGGGTTTTGGTGGACCCGGGACCCGCCCCGCCCCGGTTATTTTTCAACTCGAGACCCGCCCCGCTACAAAACCCGTCGGGGCGGGTCTAAGCCGGTAGACCCGGTTATTTTTTTTATTTTTTATTTGTTCTATAAATTAAAAAAATAAAATTTAATATATCAATTACAAATAAAATTAATTGTTCATAATCTAACTCAAATTCAAGTCGAAAAAGAATTTCAAGTACAAATAAAATTGTTCATAATAGAACAACTCAAGCAATTTATATTGAATTATTGATTATACATTAGTAACAACTTCTTTGTCTTTCTCATCGTTAAGTATTGTGGGACAAATTTTTAATTAATCAACTATTGAACATGTACCTAACAATAATTAAATTAAATAATATAATATTTTATTAGTGTTTATTCTATCATAATAAATAAATATATATATATATATACATATACAAACGGGGCGGGTCCTTAAGGACCCGGGACCCGCCCCGGACCCGCTACCCGCCCCGTCTTCAATTTTTTGGACCCGGGGTGGGTTTTGTCGGGTCCGGGTTGGATTGCCACCCCTAGTCGCGCATGACAATTTACTACATAAACCCTGGTTTAAAAGATTGGGTTAAAAGCAAACACCCCTCACGTTTGGGTTAGTTTTGCATTTTGCCTTCCAATCAATTTTTTTATACGTTACCTCCCCATTTTTTATTTTTATAGCATTTAGTTTTTGTTTTTTTTTTTTGTTTCAGACGAATGTAATTAGAATATTCCATTGTGTGGAATGCACGCGCCTTTAGACGAGTTATGAGTTGGGTAAATTTATAATTTAACACATCAATTTAAAAATAAACAAAAAAAAAACCCAAAATACATTTGGCGGTTGGACACACCTTTACATTTCCAGCCATTGCCTACCTATTTTGCCAATGCCCACCTCTAGCGGTTGTACCACACCTTCGCAATTGCCACCGTCCTTAATAATTGCCGCCCACCTCCTTCGCCTCCCCTACAGTTTTTCCCACTTCTCCAAATTAAGTTCCTCTACTACAACCACCAACTGATTTCCCTTCACCAAGTGCAAGAAAAGAGAAATAAATTGACACCACCAACTATGAATTAGTCCACCAGTCTCGACTCCAAAAAAATCAAGCAAGAAAAGAGAAATAAAGGAGAGAACAATAAAGTAAGAAAAGAGAAATAAAAGGTTGAAAAATAATTTAAGAATTGTGCGGGATGAAGAATAGTTCAATTCAAAGTAGGGGTGTTGCTGAAGGTGGTTGGCAATGGCATATGAAAAAGAGACTCATTTGTGGGTTTCTTCTTTTTTTTTTTTTCGAACTTTGGTTGTGGAGGTGGGAGGGTGAAGGAGGTGGGCGGAGGCTATCTTGGGGGGCAAAGGTGGTTGTGCAATGGCTGAAGGTAGCTGCAATGGTGGATGAAGATGGTGCAATGGTGAAGGTGGTCAACAAGAAATGGCGGATTAAGAAGAAGACATTGATTTTTGGGTTCTCTTTTTTTCTAATTTTTGGATTCTTTTTTCTTGAAATTAGGGTGTGAAATTACAATTTTACCCCGCCCCTTCGTCTACTAAAAACACGTGTCATCACGCCCCCGGAGTATTTATGTTTTATTCCCCCAAAGGTGAAAAAAATAGCAAAATACTACATAAACCAAAGTGATGGTGGAGTGTAAAAAAAAATAGTTGAGAGACAAAGTGCAAAACACCCCATAACGTTGGAGGGCGTCTGCTTTTAACCTTATAAGATCAGTTAATTTACAGTTTAGTGACATTTCGTATGAGAAAATTGTAGTTTTGTAACAACAATTTAGAGCCTGGGGCAATATTGGTACCACAATTTAGATTCCCTTGCAATATTGGTACCATGATTTAAAAAATAGCTTGAAGATATACTACAAGATAGCCATCGTTTGCGCTTTTAGTACTGTTATTAAATTGCTAACGACAAGGCCACGTACACTGCACGTGGCCGTTAAGTGAGGCTGGGATGGTGGGCAAAAAACAATTGGTTTAATGCATTTTACCCCCTGTATAGTAGTGATGTTAAAAAAAACACCTAGAAAAAAAATAATTAGCGAAAAAACCCTCTCGTAAAAAAGATATATGCACAACAACCCCCGCATCACGAGTGCACAAGACGCGCCGATTTTTTTTTTTTAATTTTTTAGTTAGATAATTTCAAATTATGATAAATGTATTGTAGTAACGATTTATGATAAAGGGTATAATTATCTAACTAAAAAGTTGAAAAAAAATTAAAATTGGCGCATGTTGTGCACCCATAACATGGGGCGGGGGGTGCTTTGCCTATGTGTTATTTTCTTAATAGGGTTTTATTTATCTGTTGTCAGGATTTTTTTTGTTAACATTACAACTATTACAGTGGGTAAAATGCATTAAGCTCACTATTTTTTGCCCACCATCCCAGCATCACTTAACGCCCACGTGATCCTGTCGTTAGCAATTTATCAATTGTAGCAAAAATGCACATGATATTTTGTGGTACCTTTTCAAGTTATTTTTCAAATCATGGTACCAATATTACAAGGATCCTAAGTTATGGTACCAATATTGCAAGGACCCTAAATTGTGGTATCAAAATTACAATTTTTTCCATTTCGTATTTGTAAGAAAAAGACAAAGAAGAATCAACTATATATAAAAAAATATTTTTTGGAAATAATTGAAAATATAACCTCACATAGAAATATGTGCATAAAAATAATTCTGGATTTTGGTTCGACAGTTGCACAATCACGGAGGCATGGACCTAGATGGTTGAAAAAAGATTATGAGAGCATGGATTTTGAGATAATTTATTTTATAAAAATTCATATGATATATGGGTACACAATTTCATAATTGATTATAAAAATGCAAATTGTTTTTAAATTTTGATACTAACTCCATTTTAAAAATTAATGAAGAAATTAAAAAATATTAATGGACATAATAGATAATTAGGACAAAATAATTCTGGTGGCATACAACCTATAGGCCATGTTTACTCAGTTTATGGGTTAAATGGCACAAGTATTAATTTGTGATTATATTGGTATCTTGGGAGATGACTTATTAGTAAGTCATGTACTAGTTACAAAATGTATTGGATTATGTGGTTGACAATTACACGTGTGTTTATCAGATTTGGACAATTAGGTTGATTAGGTATTGTAATTACCTTTTTGGCCAAATATAAGACAAAAACGAACATCTTGTCAACCCATCACATTAATGGGTTTTGGTAACTCTTGCTTCTTCAACTGAATGTTTCCATTATTTGGTGTTTACCTCCCCATCTCCAATGAAGCCCATCGTATTGCTCTTCTTCGCTCAAGTGTTGTAGAGTTTTTATCGTTCCTGGAGTAATGTGAGCCTAACCACTATTTTCGGGCTATTACGATCATTTTATTTGGTAGAAGAAGTTTTTGTTGTTGAACATTGTTTAAGAATTAGTGAAAGGGATTCGGAAATACTTGATTTAGTTCACACTGATATTTGTGAGTTCAATGGGATTTTGACTAGTGACCACAAGCGATATTTTATAACCTTTATAGATGATTGCAGTAGATACTGTTATGTCTTTCTCATGCGTAATAAAGATGAAGCATTAGACAAATTTATTTTGTTTAAAAATGAAGCACAAACCCAAACTGGTAAGAAACTTAAACGAGTAAGGTCTGATAGAGGAGGAGAAAATGAGTCGAGTAAGTTTAGTGAATATTGTCAAAATTTTGGCATAATTCATGAGGAGACTCCTCCATATTCCCCTTTGTCTAATGGAATAGAACCTTTAAAGACATGATTAACAGTCTTTTGAACCTCTGGGCTACCTAAGTATTTGTGGGGAGAGAATTTGAATACGACTTTGCCATATTCTGAATAGAGTCCCTCTGAAACACAATACGAGTATTCTTTTTTAATTATGGAAAGGGAGGAAGCCAAGCCTCAAATACTTTCGAGTGTGGGGGTGCCTAGCAAAGGTACTGGTCCCAGAATACAAGAGAAAGAAATTGAACCCTAAGACTGTTGATCCTGTGTTCTTGGGCTATGTGGAGACAAGTTATGCACTGAGATTTCTGGTTATTAAATCAGAAATTTCAGGCATTGAGGTCAACACAATAGTCGAATTTCGTGATGCTACTTTCCTGGAAGATGTATTTCCCATGAAAACGGGAATACCTCCTAGTGTTTCACTTGATGATTCACTTGCCTCCAATTCTATTCCTGAACATGTGGAAAAGATGACAAATGTGGGGGTAAGAGAGCTAGGATTGTCAAGGATTTTGGAAGTGACTTTGTCACTTACAATATCGAGGACGAGCCTGTAACCTTCAAAGATGCTATGGCTTCTTCTAAAGTCAAGCATTGAAAGGAGCTGTCAAAAGTGAGATGGACTCCATTGTCTCTAACGGGACTTGGGTGCTAGTCGATCTCCCTCCGGGTGTACTATAATTGGGTGTAATTGGATCTTTAAGAAGAAACTAAAACCTGATGGGACCATTGATAAGTTTAAGGCCAAATTGGTGGCTAAGGGTTTTAAACAAAAGGAGGGAATAGACTATTTCGATACATATCCTGCGGTAGCTTGGTTGACTACAATCCGGGGGCTTATAGTATTGGCTTCAGTGTATAATCTTCCGATTCACTAGATGGATGTGAAAACAACCTTCTTGTATGGTGAACTAGAGGAAGAGATATACATGGACCAGCCTGAGGGATTTGTAGCTCATGGTAACGAGCACAAGGTTTGTAAACTTGTTAAGTCTCTTTATGGACTTAAGCAAGCACCCAAACAGTGGCATGAAAAGTTTGATAAAACTATTATTGCGTTTGGCTTCTTTGTGAATGAGAATGACAAGTGTGTTTACTGTAAAGTTAAAGGAGATAAAATTATCATTCTATGCCTGTATGTAGATGATATTCTGTTAATAGGATCATCTTTAGACATTGTTATGGAAACCAAGTCATTTTTGAAAAATAAGTTTGAAATGAAGGATATAGGTGAGGCTAATGTAATTCTTGGCATCAAGTTGATTCGGTCAACTGATGGGATAGCTATTTCTCAATCTCACTATGTTGAGAAGATAATTGAGAAATTTGGCTATCAGAACAGTAGAATTGCTAAGACACCATATGATCCTTCTGTGGCTTTATTAAAAAATGAAAATGGTATACCTGTTGCACAATTAAGGTATTCCCAAATTATTGAGAGTTTGCAGTATCTGGCAAATGGCACGAAACCAGACATTTCATTTTCTGTCTCGAAGCTGGCTAGATACACTAGTTGTCCGGACAAAACTCATTGGGGAGCTTTGGATAGGGTACTAAGGTACCTTAAGGGCACAGTGTCACTGTCCATTCATTATGGCAGATTCCTTGCTGTTTTGGAAGGTTACAGTGATGTTAGCTAGATAGCCAAAACTCCGAAACTAATGGGTGTTCAGGATATGTGTTTACCTTAGGTGGGGGCGCAGTCTCCTGGAAGTCTGCAAAACAGACTTTGATAACCCTGTCTACTTTTGAAGCCGAGTTATGTGCGTTGGATACGACTGGTACCGAGGCAGAATAGTTGTATGGTTTGTTACTACAACTTCCCATTGTAAGCCAGCCTCTTCCACCTATTGTTGTATATTGTGATAGTCAGACCATAACAGCAAAGGTTCGGAGTCGTAAATACAACCAAAAGACGAAAAGACACATCCAAATTAGACTTAAGTCTATAAGGGCATTAGTGTCAGACAAAGTTATAGGCATTGACTTTGTGGGAACAAAGGACAATGTGGCTGATCCTTTGACGAAAGGATTAGATCTGTCACAAGTACAAAAATCCAGATTGGGGATGGGACTGAACCCCTCAGTGATATAACTACGATAGCAACCCAACCTTCCAAGTGGAGATCCCACAAAGAAGGTTCAATGTGGTATTAATAAGTCGTAGGGGATATTCGAGCACCTAAAAAATAGACTGATACTTTGTATCTGGAGTCTGTCCCCTGTAATTCTGGAAGGTGCTGTTACTACAAGTATAGTAAGGGTTTTAAACTCTAAATTGGGTTAAGTCTTTATAAACGAGATGCTAAGCAGTGCATCCCTGGAGACGCCCAACTAAGTGAATGTATTTGTTTGGCCGCAAGTAAGGAATGGGGTTATTCCTAAAAACATTCAACGAACAGGATCAGGACACATGGCCTAACGTGTCAACCCTAAAGATTAACACAAAGCCGGTGGCTTGTTGTTACTAACAGACATTGTCACAACCACGAGCTCAAATTCAAGGCTTAGTTCCATTTGACCCGGTGACAGCTAACGCTAGATAACTTAGGTAGTGGTTCAAAACGGGAGGTACCATTACTGAAAGCAAGTCACTGAAGCTTGAGTTCAAATCTATGGATTTGTGGGGGATTGTTGTAATTGACATTTTATAATGTTAATTTGTAACAACAAATTTATTCTAAAATATGGATTCAATTACATGAGAATCCATAGATTAGATGGTGAGAGAAATAGAGAAATTACACTTGTCCCACATAGGAATATGATGGGAAAGTGTGGAGCCTTGATAAGGATATAAGGTGTATGTGGGGGTGAGTGTTTCACACTCAATGTTGTCCCACATTGGAAGTTTAAGGATAACTTAAACTCCTTATATCAAGTTCAATATTCAATATATGTTTGAAGTGTTATGGAGACTAGAGTGAACATGGGGTTGCCCCACACGCATGCCGCCGCCGCCCGCCCGGCTCAGGCTCAGGCGTGGGCATTAGGGCGAATGTCTCAGTCTCAATATCTATGTTTTTACAACAGAAACCATTTGATTTTATCTGGATTAAAATTTATTTGGTCAAAATGTTTTAATGGCATTAAAATTCGAATTTTAAAACTTTGATAACAGCTGAATTTTTTCAACTATTTCTGTCCGTTTTAACCTATTTTTACTGCTTTTAAATGTCGTTTTTATCAGGTTTTTAATCCAGATTTTAATCATGTTTATGGTGATTTAATACATACATTATGGTGGTCTTAAATCTGGATAATGTTACGGTTATGGTAGCTTAATGCTGTTGTAAATGGCAGCTTAATGGTGTTGTAATAGCAGCTTAATGTTGCTGAATTTGGTGCCTATATAAAGGCTGAAAAATGCTCACTTCAAAGATACAATAATAGCAACACACACTTGCCTCTCTCAGAATATTGCACTTGGTTTTTGTACAGATTTCACAAGCTGAAATCTGTGATCGTTTCCTCTCATATATCCGAGTTTTGACCTCAGTTTCCATAAGGCTACTGAGTGCTGATTCGAGGTGTTCTTCGGTAAAAGTGTACATTAGAACTGAAATCGTCTTATCCTGGAAGAAGTTGCGTAGTACCCGTGTGCACATTCGAAACAGGACGTATAATTTCTTCAAGGCAAGCAGATTATATCTGTGATTCGGTTTGGTGACAGTATTTGGATCGAGATTTGTTACGATACAATTCTCTTTGTAATTTTTATTTCATCACTATAACAATATTTCTAACTATTTCGTCTTATTTGGTTCCAACATGTTTTCTTGTGTTTTGGTTCAAAACTGTTTATCAAACTTGATTGTTATTTCAAAACAATTACTACGACTGTCTTTTTGACAACTTTTTCCAACACCCATAATGGACCTTGCTCCAGTCAAATCCATGAACACACATTGCTTTTGTGCCTCGTGTTCGCTTTTGTGATTCACAATTAAAGTAACTCACTCGTTTATACACCTCAGATCCATGGAGTTTTAGGTGACCCTTCAATGAAGAACATAGAGAGAAAATCTTTGGAGAAAGTATTTTGACGAGACTTGTATGTTAGTGATCAATTTACTTGTTTGTTTTGATAATGGAGATGTATGTGCACTCCAATCTTATTTAAAGATGAGTCATTATCCTAAATAAATATATGAGACTACAAACCCTATTTCATATATGATTTATCTAAGAGGAGTCATTATCCTAACATGAAATTGAGAGATTTCAAACTCTATCTCAAATATAAATTTTGCCAATTGGGTCATGGGTCAACAAAACCCGACACAATGCCAAAGATCTCCTACTCATACATATTTGACTCTATCTCCACGAATCTCATCATCACTCCATTTCCCAATCCCACGCCCTTCCCTTATATGGTGAGGAAAATGTGAGGAAAATTATAATAAGTCATCACTAAATGAACATAAGCTTACAGCTCCATGTCTCGTTAAGTGCCTCAAATCATCTTATCATACTTGATCAACTATCTCTACATCTCTCAATAAATAGGACATGCTCGATTCTGTAAAATATGTATGTATGTCCACAACTAGTAAGACATTTTCTAACACAGTAGCCTTGGCTAAAAAAAGAACATAAGTGGATTGAAAGCTTCGTTTTTCGTTGGTCTCTCCTATTAACCAGCTTGGCTTTGGCAATTTTTCTAAACATGCTCTGACATATCGAATCACGCATTGTCACTAGGTAACATGCTCAAGTAGCATCATGAAGCTTACGTCATATGACATGGTTCATAGTTCTCAAGGGTTAAAAAACAATGTGGGGCTCCCATACTGACAAAACAAAGATACACTTATTCACTTCTTATAGGAGTTCGTTTAAAACTACATGTAGTATGAATACATCACTAAAAAAAAAAAAAAAAAAAAAAAATTTATTGGAACGGTATTTGGAACTGTCGGTTTTATATTTGTAACATGTTTAATAAATTTGGAACGGCCTTGTAACGGTCAGCCTTCCGTTGCTATGACAGGCGTTACAAAAATATTTATAACGCCTTCTGAAAAAGCCATTACTAATTGCACCAGCTTTTGTACCGGTCACGTAAAGTCGTAAACCGTTACAACTGTTGACCGGATGTAGAAAATAGAATTGTAACTCTGTTTGGGATGGCCATCTTTGAAAATATTAGACCCATTTTTGGAACGATTCTTGTAACATCTATAGTTATAAGTCTATTTCTCTATTGGAATGGTCTGTCTATCAACTTTTGGAACGATCGTTACCTATTATTTGTAATAATTTTTGTACCTCATGTTGTAACATCCTTTTTAACACATATTATAATGGCTATTGTGACTTTTATTTTTTATTTTTTTGTGTGAACATTCTGTGTAATTTTGTGATAGTTTTTGTAACTGCTTTTGGGGTAATTATTTTCCTTGTTTTAGGAATGGTGTTTCCAACGATTTCGTATGATAATTTTATATCTAGGTTAGGAACGGTTATTTTACATTATTTAAATATTAATTTCTATAATATTTTCTTTTTTACATTTTTAGTTACAAATATTTTTTTGAATTTCTTAAATGTGAAATATTTTAAAATATATTATGTAGCAACAAAATAGTAACAATATAATTAAAAAAATAAAAAAATTGTTTAAAAATTGTATCTATAATTTACATAAAACTTTTAAAAACTTAAAAGATAAATCCCTAATCTAGATCTTACTCTTCGTCAACAGCGTCCGCACCGTCTTGTCCCTCAGCCTCGGGAGCCGGGGGATCAACTGGGGGGTGGCGGTGGTCACCCAACACTCAGTAACTCCTCGATCATCGCACTGTCTTATCCCTCTGGGACGTCCCATGCGAATCGGATTAGGTGCTTAGTAAAAATAAATTAATTAATTTCAATTGAAAACAAAAAAATTATAACTATAGAACTACTTACCAAGACCTCCTTTGCCCTTAGGCTGCTCTATTGTCCGTCCTCCTTTATTTTGTAGACTTTGGATAACACCTCTATCTGCGTGCCAGGATGGACCACCAATAGTCATGGATCTATAATTTTATAAATTATAATATTTAAAACTATAAAATTATATTAAATTAAGTATATTGTTATAAAGTATATAAATTATATCATGTATAAAATTATATTTTCCTAATATATTAAAGTATATTATTATAAAGTAAATTAAATTATTATTATATTATTATAAACTATGGTTAACTCATATAAAGTTTGCTATAATGATATGAATAACTTGTCTGAAAGTACATTACTAAAATGTGTACTAAATCAATATTTTTCCTAAAATTTGCACTGTACTATATTTTTTGTAAAACATGCACTAAATCCTCATCATTTTTCCTAAAATGAGACCAGAATCTAACCATTTTCCTAAAATATGTACTAAATCCAAATAAGTTTTCCTATTTTTTTATTTTCTAAATTATCCAAAAAATGACATAAAAATACAAAAAATTAGTACAAAAAATTCTAAAATTACAGAATTTACCCAATATTTACAAACTAATTTACACATTAATTTTTAGAATTTACCCAATATCTACAACAATTTACCCATAAATTTCATATTTTCATCAATATTTTACACATAATTTTAGAAAAAATTCATCAACCAAAAATATTACAAAAAAATCAGCAAAAAAACCCCAACAATTTCAACAAAATCCATACATTTCAGCAAAAATAGCTCAACAATTTCAGCAAAATCCATACAAAAAAATCAACAAAAAATACCCCCAAAATCAGCAAAAATACCCCAATCATTTCAGTATAAAATAGAAAATAGAGAGAGGTTTAGCCGTGCCTACCTGGTTGATGTGAGGGAGGTGGTGGTGGCGACAGGGATGGTGGCAGCAACAGTGGTGGTGGACAGCAAAGGGGCTTGAGAGAGAGAGAGAGAGAGAGAGAGAGAGAGAGAGAGAGAGAGAGAGAGAGGCATTTGGGGGAGGTGGTGGCGGCGAGTGGTGGTGAGAGAGAGGGATTATGGGGGGGGGGGGGGGGGGGGGAGTGTTTGCAAAAGAAGGGGGGTTTTGGAGAATATGAAAGGGAAATGTGGAAAATGCTGCTAAGTGTGGCTTCTATATTAGAGTTTTGGAATGACCATGGCTATTCCAAAGACCGCTCCAAAATGTATAAAATGACATCGTAGACACTAAGTTGTACATGTTTCCATTCATATAACCATTCCAAAAAGAGTTCCCAAACTTACATGACCATTCCAAAGAGAGTTACGATATATATACAATTTTTTATTGAGAATCCTATATAAAACCGCTCCAAAAGGAGTTACAAAACTTCTGTATATTATTTTTCCTAAACCAAATGACACCGTATTGGTTCATCGTGCATAAACTCGTTCTAAAAGTAATTCCAAATAAAGAAATATTTTCCAAAATAAATTAAAAAAAATTAATAAAAAATCGTATTAGACACGTTAATGTTGAATAAAAGTATACATTGTGTGGATCAATACAATTGAAGTACAGAAAACATTTGAAATTGAGATAGTATATGTCACAGTATGAAATAAATTTGTATATTCATAATTGTTAGTATTACACTGACGTAACTATCATCTTATATTGTTGTACTGCATCGCTTTATCAAATCGTCAAAATTTAGATCAGACCGTTATATTTGATCAAACCAACAAAAGAATACATTTGATGAAGTTCCTGACTAATTTATTACATGAATATCGAGATATCGTATCCGGGAACATATGAGTAGTCAATATTCTCTCTGTTCTCTCCCCACGTAGTACACATACTACCATCTATGCAAACCCTAACCCTCGCGGCAAGTTAAGCGGCGGTGACACGAATGAGGAGGCGGTAGGCGGCGAGGGGGGTAAGGGTGATGAAGGCTTGTCGGGGGAGCCTGTGGGCTATGGTGAGGATAAAAGGCAGCGGCATTGGTGTCTTTCAACTTTGGTGAATTCTTGAAACTGGCGACGAGGGTTATTGATCAAGGGGATGTGGACTCTATTGCTGCACTTTCATCATTGAAATCTGCATGGGAACAGAACTATGGGAGTGCGTAAAGCCCAGGTCAGGAAGGGATGAAGCCTGTTGTGGAAGATAGACCTTTGCTATGGCCACCTAAGAGTGGTGGGAGACATATGAAATCAGTGGCTGAACGAATTCCGACGCTGTACAAAGCCCCTATTGGAGCTCGACGTAGTGTGGAGCCTATGATACCGAACCTACACATAGAACTTTCATTACTGGCCCTAGTGGGACGAAGGAGGGGGATTTTGTATGCCCAACCCCTATTACTAGGCTAGAAGGTAGGGATGAATTTCTCATTGGTGCAATCCCTCTCCAAACAGGGACGCAAGTTGGAAAGACAGATCATGTTGCCGAGGCGTTCTATAATTCGACTAGACGTACTCTACGCTATATCCCCCTACAATGCAACGGGGTGAAATTGTTGTGTCACCCATACTGGCTATGGTGGAGGAAGGATCAAAGAGATGGAGTTCCACAGTGGTGGACTACTTTCTGGGGGAAAAAATCATACTTTCACCATCTTAATTCGTTTGTGAGATCAACTTGGACTGGGTTACGAATGTAACAGTGACTACACATGGGTTTTATTTTTTCCAATTCCAAACTGTGTCTGCAATGGAGGAAGTGATTGAGGGAGGACCATGGCTGTTTCAAGGGCAACCTATTGTGCTTCAGAAATGGGAACCGGCAATGTCACTGAGGAAGCAACTTCACACTCAAGTGCCAGTTTGGATACATATGAAGCACCTCCTTGTTGAGTATTGGACAGATGAAGGGTTTAGTGTTGTGGCTAGTGGGGTTGGTAAGCCACTGTACACTGATGCTTCTACTAAAATGTGTACTAGATTGGACTACGCGCGTATTTGTGTAATGCTTGATTATAAGTCAAAGCTTCCTAAACATCTAATCGTTTTAAGCCCTACCATGGATGGGGGGCACACCGTCCGTTAAGGGTGGAGGTGGAATATGAATGGCTTCCACAAGGGTGTATTCAGTGCCAATCATTAGGGAATGAGCATGTTAGCTTTGTATAGACCTCAAGACGTTAAACACAACGGAAATTAGAGTTTATTACAATACAATATTGTAATTAGCGATCAAATCGCCCATCTCGTTGCTACTACGACGCGGATCTCATGCATAAAGGAGTCAATTGAATTATTTAGGATACTAACTTTGGTGTCCGTCGGTTGATGTAGATGACGTAAACGTTCTCAAGAACGATCCCCATCTAAGCAATCGGTAGAAAACGGCTACTAGTCCTTCAGTACGGTAAAATCATTCCGATCATTGTTAACGGTAGGAACACATATGTCTTCCCTCTAAAGATAGTCCACACCACCTATGATGGAATCTCCAATAACCCTATGCTAGTAGGCATTAGAGGATTTCGATAGATCAACGATTGATCGACGGAGAAGACAAGAGAACTTATTTCTCTTTGGAAAAGGGACGAGAGCAAGAGAGCAAGAAATAAGAAAGCAAAGAGTTGTTCTTGAATGGCAACCAAGGTCTCTATTTATAAACCTTCTATTGAAGAAGACAAGTTTGATTCTTCTTCTTACAATATGACAAACTTGTTTTGTCATATTAAGAAGAGAAGTCAACTTAGCTTCTTCACCTTGTAAAGAGGAAGACAAGTTTGATTCTTCTTCTTACAATATGACAAACTTGTTATGTCATATTAACAAGATAAGTTCAACTTGGCTTCTTCTTTCTTATAAAATGACAAACTTGTTTTGTCATATTAAGAAGAGAAGTTCGACTTTGCTTCTTTATCTTATGAACATAAGTTCTACTTTACTTCTTCGTATTCAAGAAGACAAATCCAACTTTGCTTCTTCGTCTTTCAAGAAGACAAATCCAACTTTGCTTTTTCGTCTTTCAAGAAGATAAATCCAACTTTGCTTCTTCGTTTTTAAGAAAACAAATCCAACTTTGCTTCTTCATTTTTAAGAAGACAAATCGAACTTTGCTTCTTCAAGAAGACAATTCCAACTTTGCTTCTTCATAAGAAGACAAATTGAACTTTGCTTCTTGAAGAAGATCAGCCCAACTTTGCTTCCTCATAAGAAGACAAATTGAACTTCGCGTCTTCATCTTCTCCATAATTAATCCAATTAATTATTTTCAAGAATTCCATCATGGATTTGTGTGTGACCCTTTAGGTTCACTACTCAGCTAGACTTGGGCTTGTATCACATATATAATTTAATTAGCAAATTATTTTACATTAGATTAATTAGATCATATCATAATTAATCACCCTCAATTTACTCCTTAATTGGAGGGTACCCGTTACCATGGGTGGCCACCTAGCAGTAGTCCATGGCACTAGAGAATAGGTGAATCTACGTGAACCTGTAAGTTACCAGTTCCATGTAAATACAGTCCTTCCATCAAGCTAATCTCCCGATCGAAGTCTAGGGCACAGAATTGCAATTGGTTCCCATCTTGGATTTCGATATCTATGTATCAACTCTACACTTTGTGCTACTCATTTATCAACATAGAAAACTCCTTTCCTATTTGATCAACTATCGTGGCCACGGATTTTGGAGAACACAATCTAGAGAATATAGGAGATTCTTCAACATCTCATGATGAGCGATGGATCCTATCTTGGAACTCACCAACCTCCATGCATGCTCTGACTATGTCTGAAACATGACTTTTTAACAATTGTAGAAGAAACCATAGCTGCGTCAGACATGATCAAGTCATAGTCGTCCTATGCACAAGGTTACTGTGGAACCTCAAGTCAAAGGACCACTTAATGCACTATCGTAAGAAAGGAGAATCAAGTCATACCGATCATGCCCCACAAGGCTTCCATATGACATCTCCTACGGGCCAGTTCAGTGAACTTGATAACTCTTTATCAAGTACCCACTAAAGTACGTAGACGTCATACGTCATTGTCTGTGAAACATAACAATCATCATATGAACGTATCACTTAGTGCAAGTCTCTAAGGAATCATGGTCGATGCCCCGTCTCGACCGATTCATCGACTAGGAACATTTTAGTTCAAACCATAGAGGTTGGATTCATGGTCGCCATCATATGCGCGACCCAACCCCGTAGAACTATGATCTAAGGGTTTCAACCAAATGCATACAAATATTGTATTAAGCATAAGATGAAGATGGCCAAAGAAAAATTCTTAATATTAACATTTTATTGAAAAAGATCATTTAGAATGGTAGACAATGAGCCAACAATTGGCTTGACGGTCACCAATTGTAACAATCTCCAACTTGACCTAAAAGCTAATTGCCCATAAGCTCATGCCCATCTTCTCAAGATGCTGAGTATGTGCAATCTAGAATCAAGCTTAGGCAGCGGGTTTGCTATATTCTATATTAATGCAATGCGATCCACTATTAGCACATTTGTGTTTGGATCTGTAATGAGGTCTTGCCATTCACGCTTGCGTGATTGCCCCATTTGTTATAACAAAGTATAACTACGGATTCAAATAGTACTAGGTACTACACCCAACCCTTGGATGTAGTTTACATCCAAACTACCTCTTTTACATCTTCATAAGCTACAATATAC
This sequence comes from Sesamum alatum, assembly GCA_034509735.1. Taxonomy (NCBI): domain Eukaryota; kingdom Viridiplantae; phylum Streptophyta; class Magnoliopsida; order Lamiales; family Pedaliaceae; genus Sesamum; species Sesamum alatum. The sequence continues at coordinate 11,435,134 of JACGWO010000007.1, read as the reverse complement.
TCAGCCTGTGATGTGGAATTGTCGTCTAATTGACAGCTACTCGATTTAGCCGAAATACATACCCAGATTTAGATTTAGCATTGATGATATCTATTAAGCTCCCACTGACCTCTTAATACACTAATGAATCATATTTATTAATGACACAATCATATAACTTTATGACTATGAAAATTATTCAGCTTCGAGATGCCTATTTAAGTCCATAAATAGGCCAGTTGGAGTTTACAAACCTTTTGTTTCTCCTCTTCCAGATGTAACGCCTTGAGGTTGATCCATGTAGATCTCTTCCTAAAAAATTCCACTAAGGAATGCGGCCTTTACATCTACTTGTCATATCACGTAGTCATAGTACATGACTATGACAAGTTGGATGGATTTGGCCAAAGTCGATGGAAAATATATTATCTCAAAGTCCACATGGTTTCTTTAAGTGTAACCTTTTATCATCAATAGGGCCATAAAGATCATTATCTCTCCATCAACTCCAAGCTCAAGCTTGTAGACCCATTTAGATCCAACGGGCCTAACTTGTTTAGGTAGGTCTACAAAGTCCATACTTTGTGGAGTATATGGAGTCCATCTTGGATTTTGTGGTCTCAAGCCACTTTCCCGAATCGTCTCTTTTAGGGTCATTTGGATCATTATCCAGTTTACTAGTCAAAGCTAGTATATCAATAAGGTCAATATGGCATGCTATGAGCATTTCCATTACCATAGGTCGTGCATCACTCGACTCTTCGAGCTCAACCTATCTATTTGAGTATCAATAGAAAACGTTTCTTTGAAGAACACTGCATTCCTCGAAATAAATACTTTTCTATCGAGAGATCACAAAATACTATCCTGCAGTTTCTTTTGGATACCCAACCCAAGGTAGATCTAGTATCCAGCCAAACTCCCACTAGGCTCTCGATGTACGCAGGACACCCACATATCGTAAGATATGTGTGGAGGGTGACTTGTCACGGCATATCTTATATGGCATGTTGGGTATGACTTTAGATGATGCCATGTTCAATAACTTGGTAATCAATTCTAACACATGGCCTCAAAATAAAAGAGGTAATGTAGCAGAACTCATCATGGACCGAACCATGTTCAATAAGGTTTGATTTCTCCTTTCAGTCATGCCGTTAAGTTGTGGCATTTGTAGGAGACGTCCACTGAGAGAGAATCCCATTCTCTTTTAGGAAATCCAAGAATTATGTAATTAAGTACTCAACACTTCGATAGGATTGAAGGTTCTTAATTTTTGCGCTCAATATGATTTTCTAGTCATAGTTTGAACTCTTTGAACTTTTCAAACACTTCAAACTTGTACTTCATTAAGTACACATAACCTAACCGTGAGTGATAAACGGTGAAGGTTATGAAGTAAGAAAATCATCCTCGGGCCTTGGAGTACATCACAAACGTCTGTATGGATCAAATCCAAAAGATTCATGGCTTTTCGCTCTTTTTGTCCGACAAATGGCTTAACAATCTCTTTTCCCTTCAGAAAAGATTCATAAGTGAAAGAGCATCCAAATAATCTATTTCTAGATTTTTGGAGTCAATCTATCTCTTCATTTTATCCTTGAAAATAAGACATAGCCTAGCGTGCCATGTTTGTGTATATTCTTGGTTCCTCCAACTTTCTTTTATGTTGAATATCCACAATCAAATTATGATCATATCACAAACTAATTATGAATGTGGATAATACACAAACCATTTGTGTAAGCACCAAGTGAAACTTTAAAGAAAATATTTTAATAGTAAAAATAGCCTTCACTTGGCACAAAATACGATCCACTAACATCCTTACTAACTACCAAGTAAATTGTTCCTATGGCTTCATCAGCAAACTTACTTGCTACTTCATAAGCTTAAGGATCACCTTGTTTTTACTTAGTCATTTGCTTCTTCATTGGTGATGCAACTTTTGCAAACATAAGCTCCATATATCTTGCAATCATATTGCTAATATGAGCTTCAAGCTTGGTATCACATATCCAAGAAACAATGCTAGCAACCATGATAAATTTCAACATTAAAGATACTTTAGGATGTAGCATGATGTTTCTTGCAATACCTCTTTCAATGGCTAGTTTCGTGGTAGTGGAAATACTTGTCACTACTTTGATCATTTTGGCTCATTTTCTTTATGACCATTAGAACATCCTCTCACGTGTCATATCATATATGCTTATCTTCCACCCCAGAATAATTCCTTGTGAGTGGGTGAAGATTACACGTGTTCTGATTGAGGTGTCCGTATTATTGTAGTAAACACTTTACTTAGTGATGTTACCATAACATCTAGTTCGTAAGATATCCTTTTATCCAACAATTGAATGTCTCACATTTTTTGTTGGTGGATTCCTCAAATGGGTCAACTCAGAGAAAATCTTTCCAAAATATATAGGTTTCTTGGAACCCAAAAAAATAATTTTGAAATTCCCAAATCAATCAAAGTAGTGATGCTCAATTAGTGAACAAGTCACATAAAATGGTGATGAGTGGTTTTATGCATCAACAAAAATATAAGCATTCTTTCAATCAATGTTAATTTTCAATTTATGATATGGTCTTTAATCATAAATTGCTCCCACTATTTCTTCAAAATTCCATTAACCCTCATATGAATTTTCGGGGAACCTTTTCCTAGTGGGCTTGAGTCCATAGAACTATCTCCATACCCCGTTGTTACGATTCGCATGGAAATAATTCTATGGGAGGTGACTTTCACCATTCTCATCCTTATGAGATCCCCAAGATGTTTTGCCTCATTTTTCACATAATCCCAAGGACTCCAAGTGAATTATGCTACTCCATGTTAAGCTCAACCCATCAACCAAAAGGACCCCCATACTATCGCCCCCCACGACTCGTGAGACATGGAAATAGCAGGTAATCTACTTGTTCACAGTGACAGTACAACTTTTCAGTACTTTCAAATCATTCCACGACTTGTGAGACAATAAAGTGAAAGGTGATAGCATCTCATACATCGTCACCATGGATGGAAGGCTTGGATTATCAAATCCAATTTGACTTTATCCATTACGGGCTTAATATTTTAACTTGGACATTCCAAGTGAGGGTTCAAACAATTTGTTTAGGTAAGACCTCATTACAACATTTTATTCTTAGTCACTTGTTTATCATATATATTTACATATATATATCGTGTACATACGGAAAGTAAAGACACATAAACAAGCATACAAGCTGTTGGATGGTCATGAGCCCAATCACCGAGCCCGTGGTGAGTCAATGGTTAAAAGCTCCATGATCTTCCCATATATTTCTCATATAAATACATCATATATATGCATCATATATTATACATGCAAAATGATATATATCATATATATATATGTGTGTGTGTGTGTGTGTGGATCTAGTACAATAAAAGAATTTAATCTCATATGTTAAATCACATGATGTTTTTCATGGACTGAAATTGAATTTAATATATATGTGGGCATTTTATTCATAGATTTTAAATTAACTTGGACTCTCCAAGTAATAATCCTAATCATATTAGGAAAATATCTTGTTTTTCCTAATCAACTAGCAAGAGAAAGGTGACTTTTCTTCTTCAACCTTTATAAGAAAAACAAAGTTGTCTTTGTCAACTTTTACAAAGACAAAACCAAGTTTTCCTCTTTCAATTTTGCAAGAGAAAAAAAAGTTTTCTTCCTCAACCTATGATGGAATTCAATTGACTTGCATGACCGAGCTCTGATACCACTATTAGCTTCGTATAGACCTCGAGACGATAAACGCAACGAAAATTAGAGTTTAAATTACAATACAATATTGTAATTAGCGATCAAATCGCCCGTCTCGTTGCTACTACGACGCGAATCTCATGCATAAAGGAGTCAATTGAATTGTTTAGGATACTAACCTTGGTGTCCATCGGTTGATGTAGATGACATAAACGTTCTCAAGAACTATCCCCATCTAAGCAATCGGTAGAAAAACGGCTACTAGTCCTTCGGTACGGTAAAATCATTTCGATCATTGTTCACGGTAGGAACACATATGTCTTCCCTCTAAAGATAGTCCACGCCACCTATGATGAAATCTCCAATAACCCTATGCTAGTAGGCATTAGAAGATTTTGGTAGATCAACGATTGATCAACGGAGAAGACAAGAGAACTTGTTTCTCTTTGGAAATGGGACGAGAGCAAGAGAGCAAGAAATAAGAAAGCAAAGAGTTGTTCTTGAATGGCAACCAAGGTCTCTATTTATAGACCTTCTATTTAAGAAGCCAAGTTGATTCTTTTTCTTACAATATGACAAACTTGTTTTGTCATATTAAGAAGAGAAGTTCAACTTAGCTTTTTCATCTTGCAAAGAGGAAGACAAGTTTGATTCTTCTTCTTACAATATGACAAACTTGTTTTGTCATATTAAGAAGATAAGTTCAACTTGGCTTCTTCTTTCTTATAAAATGACAAACTTGTTTTGTCATATTAAGAAGAGAAGTTCGAATTTGCTTCTTCATCTTATGAAGATAAGTTCGACTTTACTTCTTCGTATTCAAGAAGACAAATCCAACTTTGCTTCTTCGTTTTTAAGAAAACAAATCCAACTTTGCTTCTTAGTTTTTAAGAAGACAAATCGAACTTTGCTTCTTCAAGAAGACAATTCCAACTTTGCTTCTTCATAAGAAAATAAATTGAACTTTGCTTCTTGAAGAAGACAAGTCCAACTTTGCTTCCTCATAAGAAGACAAATTGAACTTTGCGTCTTCATCTACTCCATAATTAATCCAATTAATTATTTTCAAGAATTCCATCATGGATTTGTGTGTGACCCTTTAGGTTCACTACTCAGCTAGACTTGGGCTTGTATCACATATACAATTTAATTAGCAAATTATTTTGCATTAGATTAATTAGATCATATCATAATTAATCACCCTCAATTTACTCCTTAATTGGAGGGTACCCGTTACCATGGGTGGCCACCTAGCAGTAGCCCATGGCACTAGAGAATAGGTGAATCTACGTGAACCTGTAAGTTACCAGTTCCATGTAAATATAGTCCTTCCATCAAGCTAATCTCCCGATCGAAGTCTAGGGCACGGAATTGCAATCGGTTCCCATCTTGGATTTCGATATCTATGTATCAACTCTACACTTTGTGCTACTCATTTATCATCATAGGAAACTCCTTTCCTATTTGATCAACTATCGTGGCCACGGATTTTGGAGAACACAATGTAGAGAACATAGGAGATTCTTCAACATCTCATGATGAGCGATGGATCCTATCTTGGAACTCACCAACCTCCATGCATGCTCTGACTATGTCTGAAACATGACTTTTTAACAACTGTAGAAGAAACCATAGTTGCGTCAGACATGATCAAGTCATAGTCGTCCTATGCACAAGGTTACTGTGGAACCTCAAGTTAAAGGACCACTTAATGCACTATCGTAAGAAAGAAGAATCAAGTCATACCGATCATGCCCCACAAGGCTTCCATATGACATCTCCTACGGGCCAGTTCAGTGAACTTGATAATTTTTTATCAAGCACCCACTAAAGTGCGTAGACGTCATACGTCATTGTCTGTGAAACATAACAATCATCATATGAACGTATCACTTAGTGCAAGTCTCTAAGGAATCATGGTCGATGCCCCATCTCGACCGATTCATCGACTAGGAACATTTTAGATCAAACCATAGAGGTTGGTTTCATGGTCGCCATCATATGCGCGACCCAACCCCATAGAACTATGATCTAAGGGCTTCAACCAAATGCATACAAATATTTTAGTAAGCATAAGATGAAGATGGCGAAAGAAAAATTCTTAATATTAACATTTTATTGTAAAAGATCGTTTAGAATGGTAGACAATGAGCCAACAATTGGCTTGACGGTCACCAATTCTAACAGAGCAGTCCACTTGTCCGCTCAAAAAAGGGCCTGCGACCAAGACTGTAGCTGTGTTTGTTGGGAAGAAAACAGTTGTGTCAGTTGCTGATGAGAAGGTTACTGTTGATGTGGAAGGCTACGTTGTTGGAAGCATTGACCAGGTTGACCGCTATAGAACCAATAATTATGTGTTGCGTTCCAAAGTTGGGATTTCACTTTCGAATTCGGACCCCTCTTCCTCTGAAACTCACGATCAGTCCAAGGGGAAGGAATTGGTTGTCTTTAATAAATTTGATGCTTTAGCTAATATGGCAGAAGACCTTGATGACACGATGAAGCTTGCTTTGATTCCTACTGATTCGGGCCCTAAATCACGCAGCCCGCAAGATATGTCTTTATGATTGCAGCAGGGAATATGGAATGTTAGAGGCCTCAATCGCAAGGATCACCAACTTGCGGTGGGGAATTAGTAGGGAATTGAGGGTCAATTCATCAAATTCCTATGGCAAGGAAATCGGGGTCATGGAGCTGCTAAGGTCGCTTAGGTCAAGGTCTGTCTTCCTAAGTCTGAGAGAGGACTTGGGATTCCGAATGTTCTTATGGTCAACCGAGGACTGATGCTTAAGCATTTGTGGGCATTTTACGTCCGGAGTCAGCCTCTATTTGGGCAGCATGGATCTTAAATACTTGTTGAAACGGGGTACCATTTGGACTATTTCCCCCACGGTAGGACCATGGAGTTGGTGGAAGTTGCTTAAACTCTGAACCCAATTGAGGGAAGGGTTCATTATAGCATTGGCGATGGGGAGAGATTTAAATTGTGGTTAGATCCTTGGCACTCGTATGGTCCGTTGATCCACAAATTCCCGGATAGCCCTTCTACTCTTGGGACTCATGTGATGGCAAGCCTAGCGTCGTGATTATGGAAGGTGAATGGAATTGGCCAAACATCAGCTCTAGTATGGTGGCTGAGATTAGCAGTAACTTGCCTTTGATTTCTGGGGGTGAGGATATGGTTTCTTGGCGTAATTCGAAGGGCCAATTCTCCTTGGCAGATGCTAGACGATTGTTCCAGCCGATGGAAATGAAAGTGGAGTGGTCCTCCTTATTACTGGGAAATTTTAAAATTGCTAGAAATATTTTTATACTTTGGTTGGCAATTCAAGAGAGGCTTTCTACTCTTGATAAGTCATGGTGCTTACAAGGGGATCAGTTCTGCATTTTGTGTTCTGAGCAACAGATGGAAACACATAATCATTTGTTCTTTCAATGTTCGTTTGCACGACCGTGTCTTGAGCTTCTCCGTCGGGAATGCCGGTTTCGTTGGCCAGGAATGCAATGGACCACTTGTATACTTTGGGTTAACAAGAAGTGGAGGGGAAGTCATTTGATTAATGCGGCAGCACGAGCTACGCTTGCCTCGTTGGTCTATCATCTATGGATGGAAAGAATAAACGACGATACCAGCATGAAGAGTGCACAGTTGATATGGTGCTGAGACTAATTGTAGAGGAGATTCGGCTGCGGATTATTAGTGAGAATTTACCACTTTCATTGCAATCATCTATCTTATTTAGAATCTGGTAAATTTCCTGGACGTGAGGTCTGTTTTTGTGTATGGGTTGGATGTAGCTTTTGCTACTTGTTGTAACATTCTTTATTATTTATGAAATTTACCATTACCAAAAAAAAAAGACTTATATGTATTTAAGTATGGTATAAATCTGGTGCGTAGATTTTAAGATATCGTACTTGAAAACATAATGTGTGGAATTTAAACACATATTGTAACGGCTTTAGTAGCTTTTGCTGATATAACAATTGGGAACGACTTTTGGAACCACCCAAAAAACAAGAATTTAAATTTTGGAGCCCGCCTAAATTTTTAGAATTTTTTGCAAACCAATAAAATGGAATGGCTTTCGGAACGGCCACGTGCCGGCCGTTCCAAAAATTGAATTTCCCCCTATAATTTCAGTTGACGCCAAAGGGAATTTGATAAGCCCGCCAATTATATAGGTATTTGGACGGCCAATGTAATGGTATTTTTAATTAATGCCATTATAAAATTGACATTTATTGGAACGACCTTTGTAACGAATAATTATTGCAGTAGAAATACCAATTGGGATGACTTTTGTACCAGCCTTTGTAACGGTCATGTCGTAATATAAATGTGTAACAACTTTCTATACGACTTTGTAATGGTTTTGTTCATAGCTCGAGAGGCCATTACAAATCAAAGTGGGCCATGCCAAAAGGTGTTCCAATGTGTAATGGCCAGAATTTTGTAACGGCTTTAGGAACAATACCATTTACAATATTTTTTGGAACTACTTTAGTTACAATTTAGCCGTTGCAAAATTATGAAATCTATTTTACCAGCTACGTGACGTCAGCAAAGGTTATTAGTTCCAAAAAACGGCCTTATGGCCATTCCAAAACGGCCGTTACAAAGTCCGCGTTTTTTTGTAGTGCATTCTATAATGGAACTACACTCAACTTGGACATGTCACACTCTTAACATCATATAAACCTAAGTGTAGTCGTAGTCCAAATGCCTAACTTGCGCACCACGAGGCAATCTCCCTCTTAATGTTTTCTAGTTGTAACATCCATGGGTTTTTGTACAAATGGACTAATTGATAATTATTAAAAGAATCTAAATTTATTGATAAATAAATTATAGGTTAAAATTTGAATATATTAAAATTTAAGGGGATGGATTTTAGCTTTATAAAATATTTATGGACAAATTATATATAAAAGTTTGGGGATCGAATTGTAATTTTAAAAAAAAATATTAAAAAATAAAATAAAAAAAGATAGAAAAATCAAGTGACAGCGTGGGCTACCACTAAGTAATAAAAGAGGGTAGCAAGTGGTGCATGATTACAAAAAAAAAATGTAAATATGTATATATGTCATAAGTGTTTGCTTTTTTTTCGATTAAGACTTTAGCGTAGTTTAGTTTCCTTTTCTTCACCACTTGCTTCTCGTCAAAAAAGGTAATTAATATTTTAAATTACTAATTAATTTATACTATGTTATTTTCTTAGTGAATTATTAAATATAATATCTACTATCCGATTTGATATTTAATCAGAAAATTTTATGAGTTGGATTATTTATAAATTAGAGAATGAATAAATATTCAATTTGAATCGGGAGTACTATAGCCAATTAATTTAGTTATTTAATTTAATAGATTTAGTCTTTGTTATAATTGATTTAATAACTTAATCGGATTTATTAATCGGACACTTAATTATATGTACATGTATATAATGAATTACTATCATAGTGAGGAATTAACGGAAATTAATAGAAATATTGAAAAATTATATTAGAGAATTAAAAAAAAATTAGTTGAGAAATATTATGTTTATTGAAAAGAATATAAGATTTTGAGATAATTTAACCCAGGGATGTCGTCAAGAACGGTAAATATAAGAAAATGAGGGATTTGATAAAATAAATCCTTATGAATTACGAAACGACTTAGATATATACCAAAAAAACTTAGAATGTCTATTTAGAAGAAAACGAAATGGAGATTTGTATTTCGATAGAAATTAAATATTAAAAGAGTAGTGAAGAATATACGAATATTATTTAATATTTTATTTAGAATTTACGATATTCTCGATATATTGATTATACGTATTATAGTTTATTATAGGATGTGAAGATAAAGTAGAGGATTGACCAACTCCTTTTACTAACGTAATCATATTGAGATTTGAGGTAAGTACAATTACCATGATTCATATATATATATATGTGTGTGTGTGTGTGTGGATGTATATATGTATTCATAGTTTGTATAATTGATCGTGAATTGTTTTGTTATTTGTCTTGATTACCTTGTTGATTGTGAAGTTGTTGTTATGCTTATCTAAGGTTATGGGCTAAGAAAGACATATGAATGATTGTGTGATTCTATATTTGATTGTTGAATGGAATCAAATGATGAAGTTATTTATGAAAAATTATTTGTCGAATGAAATTGAATGATGAAGTTGTTGATGGAAATATTGTAAATTGATATAAAGAGATGTTTACCTAACTGGGGTGCATGATGCAATAGCTTATGTTGACATGATTGATGATGAGCTACGTGTTATCAATCGATCAACGGAGATGACATGATATCACATGAGTTGTGTGTTGTGTGGTATGATTTAGGATGTGACATATCATACGAGTTGTATGCTAGATGATATGATTGATGATGGAATTATAAACAAATTTTCGTGTTCTTCAATTTATTGAAATAATAAAATATTACAAATGAATTTTTGATTTGATTGAATATTTGTGGGTACAAAAATCTCTATTTGGAACCTCTGATTCTTCACTTCAAGAATGTGATCTTTAATTTCGGCGATTTTGAAGGTGGAACTCGACGTTTGATCTCCTTCGACATTGATTTGATCTTTAATAACGTTCATGCAAGGGTCTTCCGACTTATTCCCGGATTTGGATGCTATAAACTTGGAATCTTTGACCTGGACTTGAATATTTCTTGGTGGATTTGAAGCTTTGATCTTTCGAGGTGGACTTGTGTCTTGATAACGTTAATTCATGGGTCTTCCGACATCTTTTCGAATCAAATGTTGACTTTGAATGGATTTCGCGACGAACGCCTTGAATTTTCCTTGAATGCCATGGATCTTCCTTGATTTGCGCTTGAGAGAATTTTGAGATTTCTTGAATGCTCCCTTGCTTGTGTCTCCAATTGTGTCTGTATTGAATGAGCTTCAAGGACCCCTTTGTATAACTATTGAAGAGGTAAAGTTGTGGGGAACTACCATTTTGTATTATCTTTTTATTTTAATATAAAGAGATAGATATATTAAATATTTGGGAGACATGATTGGAATATTGATATATTTAAAATATATTTTATTTAAATATACTTTATTTTAAAGTTTATTTATTTTAAAAATATATCTTAAAATACATAAGTATTTTTAAATTAATTTAAAATATATAAATAAATATACATAAATGTTTTAAATATATATACATAAATGTTCCAAATATATATTTTAAATATTTTTCATTATATTTCCAAATATATATTTATATATTTTAATAAATATACTTATTTATATATTTTAAAAATGTATTTCTTGTTAATATTATATTTTTAAGATAAATATTTTAAATATATCAATATTCCATTTTAGATAGATATCAATATTAATTATATTTTTCTTGCATAAAAAGATATTAATTAAATATCAATATTTTAATATATAAATTTTCTATGATAAAACCAAAATATATATTAGTTTTCTAAAAATATTTAATAAATTGTAATATTAATATCATTCTATTAAAATACTTCAAAATATACATATCATAAAGCATTATTGGGTTAAAAAAATTTAAGTGTGTTGTGGTCCAAGTGGTGAAGAAGGTGGTTTTAGTTTTAGTTGACCAAGGTTCAAATCCCATGAATAATAATTTTTTTAATCATTTAATTGTGTGCCACATCAATGCCACATCATCAATTTCCTTGCTTAGGTGGCAATTCCGACGGACATGTGGCACATCCCGGCAAAAATTGCCTGAAAATTGTCTAAAAATCATAAATCGGACTACATTTACACATTTTTGTAAGTTAATGGTAAAAACATGATATGGTAATATTTAGAGGACCAAAATTAATCGGCGACAAAATTAAAGGACCCAAAAAAAGTTTTTTCCAGTTACAATATAACTAGGACAACTTTATAAAATATGATTATGTTGTTATTTGTTTTTTCTTAAAACTTAAATCTAGTTTGCTATCCCCTCTTCTTTGTAAGTTAGCCGAAAGATATTCAGATGATTGCTTGAGTGTATTCGATATTGTACCTTGATTAACTTTCATATGAAAATTTTTATCAATCCATTGTTGCAAATCTTTTTGAGTGCATGTGGGGCAATCCCTCTTATACTCACATAGTGTTTTACGTATTTGATCTATCATGATTGATTCTTAGACACATTTTAGATGAGAAGCCATGGTTGTATGGTTTGATTTGGATTGACTAATTAAAAACGTTTGATATTGTTTATATAGTGGTTAATTTTTTTATCATACATGAACTTGCATTAAATTTTAACCAGCACTACGTACTACAATGAACTTTTTTTTTTTTTAAAAAAATGGGAATATATTATATTTAATTAGTTACATTGTACATGAACATCATTCAATTAGTCGATATAATGTATATGTTTTATTCATGAAGAATATATAATGAAGTTCGTTGGATCGAACAAAATCTCTTTAAATTAATAAATTATTAATTTATCGATTAATTAATACCTCTTTAAATTAATAAAATTACATGGTCCCAACATTATTAATTTATAGAGGTTTTACTATTCCCTATTTTTATTGTAACTTGAACTTTCATTCGGTTCCATACTTTAAAAAATCTCTTCAGTTAAGGATAAAATATCAATACGTAATATAAATAAATATTTTCGTCAATAAACCTAGACCATGATACAATTTTCAGGAATATGGGGGCTAAATCTGAAATTCTGGCACAAACCGTGCGAAAAATAAATTTTGGGACTAAAAATGATATTATCAAAAGAAAAAATTAGTACTAAAATTGTCAATTTCAAAATTAAGATGCTAAACGTGCAACTTTCATAAGCTAGTGTATCAATCTTGACTAACTCTTTATTATATCATATTAAATTTGTTATTTCGAAAATTATGGCAGTGAAATCGTAGACTGGCCTATATTATGGTTGCTTTTTTCCGTTTTTCCAAGTTTGCGGCTTCGGCGGTGCTTCTTTGTCACATGATATTCCTCTTAAGTCCACGAGTAGTACACTACTGGCAACAGCAAATTCTTGAAAATGGCGAAAACGCTGGAGCTCCCGATCATCGACTTTGCTTCTTCTGACCGTATCTCCACTGCTCATTCTATTCGTCAGGTTTATTATTGTGCCGTTCTTTTTTTTTTTTTTTTTTACTGCAGCGTTGGATGAACAACTCTCTTCCGTATGTATTTGCTTTCGTCTATGAATTTCGGTATAGAGTTAGTTTGTAAGTATACAGTGAGTTTGAATTTGGTGTTGTCTAGCTAGCATGAAATTCAGCTGCTTTCATTGTTTTCAGTCACCGTTTCTCCAAATGATTTGGGGAGAAAAGAAAATGCCAGGCATCACCCTGAGGAGATCTTCGGATTTTGTTATTTGATATCATTGTGCGTTAATTTTCATATTTAAAATTTCAATTGTACACGCGCAGAAGCAGGAACTCGATAATAGTAGTTGTACTACCATTTATGTAGGTTCAAACTTGATTGTTGATTAAAGTTGCCAATCACTTAATTTGATATCAAGTTCTCTGTTTTTGTAAACGTTATAGCTTGGAAATCACTGCGGAATGTCGACTAGGGAGCTTATTTTCTTAACCTGTAGATACTATCTCCGTTGAGAAAATCTCAAAGGAAAGACCTGATTCAATTAAAAATAATTGTAAATTTGTTAACATGAATATGAAGTATGTTGGACTTGAATTTGTTTTTCCTTGTGCAACAAAAAGGATATTAACTTACGATAGACTTGATATCATAGTATTGACGAGCTAAGTTCATGAAAATGTTGTTCATATACAGGCTTGTATCGAATGTGGCTTCTTTTACCTTGTGAATCATGGGGTGGAAGACAAGTTATTGCAGAAAGTGCTTGAAGGGAGTAAAGCATTTTTCTCTCTATCCCTTGAAGACAAAATGAAACTGGCTCGGAAAGAGCATAGAGGCTATACACCACCCTATGCTGAAAACCTTGACCCGTCTTCAATTTCCAGAGGTCTTAAGTTTAAACCTTGTGACTTTTATGATTTGGCTATCTTAACTCTGATGTTTGGTTTTATGAATCCTGATAAGATGTTACGAAGCAATGTCACATCTGAATTGCATGTGTTTTCATGCCTAAGATAGTTTTCGCTTGGAAGTTTCTAAGCAATGCATGTGACATTGAGAAAGCATCCTATTCGATTCAATTTGGTGTCAACTCAGATGGAAATTGAAGGGTCATCTATAAAAAAAGAAACCTGCAAAGTTTGCAACAAAGGATTTATGAAATGATTTAGAGACACGTGGAAGGTAACAGTTGGAATTTCTTGTTCTAAGGATTTTGGATATGGTTTTGGATTTGGCATCATCTGGTGTAGGAGATATGATCATTTGGTGTGTAAAATGCTAAAAGTCAAAGAGAGCATTTTCTTTTGTCAGTTGGTGTTACATTAGTTGGGAGGTAGCTAGGGACTGTGGTTCCTTTTGTGCACAGATTTGATGCAACTGCGAGTGGTGTACTTGACCTCTTGGCTGACTTTTCTCCACTTATAAAAATTGCAGGTGACTCGAAAGAGAGCTTCTACATTGGACCTCTTGAAGACATAGGACACTTGAATCAGTGGCCATCAGAGGGTATTGCAATTTGTTTAACGTATTGAGTTTTCTTCTGGGAGTTTTGTCCTTTTAGCAGCAAACCATGAATTCTTATTGTCATTTTAAAAGAATGAAATTCTTGTTCGGTACTCCTTGTATTCCTTCCACATTTCATCTATATTCTTTCTTTTCCTGGGGTATTAATTATGTTGACCAATTTATGACCTTATCCACTTCTTGGGTATCTTCAGAGGCTTTGCCAAGCTGGAGGTCTACCATGGAAGATTATTATAAACGAGTCTTGTAAGTTCTTATTTAGTATTATTTACGTGTAACTTCTCTTACTTCTGTGGATAATCCTTAATACACTACTATTCCTTGTGAAATGAGGGAAATCAATTTGCATGTCCTGGAACGGAGAATCTATATGCCTTATGGTTGACTAGTGTTACACTCCTTTAAGATGATGGTTATTTGTGGGACAAGAATCAAATCGGAATTTGGTTTACGTCATTGCATATATCTGTATCCAATTAGCATTTCTACTTTATAAGGAAGATCAGTTATCTTAACAAGAAGCATCTTGTAAACTGAACTACAACATTATCTTGTCAACTTTTATTTAGTACATGTCTTATTCTATTTCTACATGCTAAGATGGATGTAACATTGCTACCTGCTAGATACAGAAACTTTTCTTGTTTGATCATTAGAAATCTAGAACTTTTTCCTTTGTATGATCCTTTTTATTTTCCATCAAAATTTTATGTTGGGGGAAATTGAACATTTCGATGGATGATTTCTTCTGGTTCCCTGTGTCAGGAATGCTGGTGAAAGACTCACCTCATTAATTGCTTTGGCACTGAACTTGGATGAGAACTTCTTCTATGACGTTGGTGCCTTTAATCCGCCAAATGCTTTTCTACGCTTGCTTCATTATCCAGGTTTCGTAAAAGTATTATTCATTTTCGTTTGTTGGCTTGGACTTTTACTTAGTAGTACCTCAAGCATTGTTATCTTCTTGGCACAATTGGTTGCAGACAGGAAGAAGTTGTATTTGCATGTCCCTTTTTTTACGTTACTTGAGACTCTGAGGTCCTAGATTGAGTAATGACTGAAGCCAAATATTATGAAGTTCTAACAGTTTGGCAAGGGATGTTGTTACGTGGATAGTAAAATGAATTCCTTGTGATTTCTCTTTGTTTACAGGTGAATTGGGTTCATCTAGTGAAGAGATATATGGTGCTTCTGCTCATTCTGATTATGGAATGATAACTCTTCTAGCAACCGATGGCATAGCTGGACTTCAGGAATGTCTCCTTACCTGGTCATTCCGATTAATGCTCTTACCTTTTGATGACCCAACAAATGTTCAATATATTAATTAAGTTATTCCCCTCTTGACAGGTTTGCAGTGACAAATTCAAGGAGCCACGTGATTGGGAAGATGTGCAATATGTTCCTGGGTTGTTTAATTATTCTAGTATTTTAGTCAATTATTAATGTTCTTTTCCTTCATTTTATAGTTTTAGTTTAATCTTATCTCAATTTCTCAGAGCCACTCTAAATGAATCAGCTCTGTGATGAATTAGAGAGTGTTTGTGAATTGAAACTGATACATAGTAGAGCAATCTAATATCTTCTTAAGTATCTATAACGAAAAAAATCCTAGTTACTAAAGAACTCCTTATTATGATGCTGAATATTGTGGCTACTGCAGTAATTAGATAGAAGAACATGTTAAGTTTAAGGCTGAGACAAGGAAAAGCTTTTAATTAGAATGACTACTATGACCATGAAAATATCACTGTAAGAGATTATGAGTAAGAAAAGAATGACTGCAAGTGCGTGGCAATTGCCAAAGTATCCCATAGAGAGAAGAAGAAAAAACTGGCCATTTTTGACATGGAGAAGTTTTTCATTGTTCTCTACTCGGTTGTTTTACAGAAAAATTTGCCTGACCTTCAGTTGAAACGCTAAAAGGAAAAGACTTGCAGAATTGCCTTTTGAGACTCAGATCTTTTTATTGATCTTCAGCGCACACACATGCATTTGTCTTGAATCTGGAAGATCGGAAGAAGTTACAGTTTCTTGTACCAAATTTTGTACTGCAGGGCTTTCATTGTCAACATTGGTGACATGATGGAGAGATGGACAAATTGTTTGTTTCGGTAGTAAATCACTTTGAGGCTTCAGAAATTTTTATTTACTATTGATTGATCTCTATAGGATGGACATTTTCTGCTTGTTGCTTTCAGCTTTATCTAGACAAAAGATCAAGGGATTCATTTTTTGTTCTCTTTTCATGTTGCTG
The DNA here is from genome assembly GCA_034509735.1 of Sesamum alatum. Lineage (NCBI taxonomy): Eukaryota > Viridiplantae > Streptophyta > Magnoliopsida > Lamiales > Pedaliaceae > Sesamum > Sesamum alatum. The sequence goes on along the minus strand of JACGWO010000007.1, from coordinate 11,418,521 downwards.
ATTTTTCAGGTCAACATTGCATCGAGTAATGCCCACAGGTCAAGAACGATATTCGGTAATCAGTTCTTTTTGTTTGACATCCACTTTTGGGGGTTTGCAGATGTTTTAAATGGCTAAATGACCCATCTCTGGTTTCCCTTGTTTGTTTTGGTTATACTATAAATCTTTGATTTTTGTGAACTTGTTCCACACCAGTAAGATCATCAACTATTGATTGCTTGTAACTGAGATATTTGACTATCTACAATTGAAATGCGGCTAATAGTTGTAAATCTAGGATGATATATTTCAATGACATCATTTTCTTATATTGCAATAGTACACTGAATTCTTAGTTTACACATGTAAAGAGGAAGAAAGATCATACGATAAAAGGAAATTACTTAGACCAGAAATTCATATTGCCTAACTTGGTTTTCCATTGAAGATTGTTAAAGTAAAGAAAAAAAGAGCAAAAAAGCAAAGTTGACTTGGTAAAGCCTACTAGAGCACTATAGAATTTTCTCTGCGACAGTGACAGCATCAGGCCTTCTCATGTTCTTCATTACCTGTTGTTCTCCTTTACATGGGAGTGCCTGCCTTTGTACTTCCTCTGATTTTGCCAGTTCTAATTTTCTTTCCATAACATTAATTGAAGTAGTCTGTGAACTTGGCTACCTTGGAAAGAACTTGTTTGCCGTCTTTTACGTCAAGGTCATACTAATCATCAACCTTGTTTACTAGTCCATTCTCATATTGGAGATTTATCTCATCAATGTCTGAGCTTGCAGTAATTGTCTAAGCTTAGCCTCTTTTTATTTGAATTAGGTGGCCTTCTTTTTGGATCCTAATCCAGATTGTGTGGTGGAATGCTTGAAAAGTTGCTGCAACGAGTCAACTCCTCCTAGGTATGGACAAGCATGTTCAGAAAATTTGGCTGTGCAATAACAACATATTGTTAAAACTAAGTATGATACTTGATTTAACTAGACCAAGTTTAGATCAAGTTAATAAAGAGATATATCATTCTAGTATTACCATTGATCAGCAAATAGGAATCTGATGTATAACTTTAATATTTAGGCACATTATAGAGTGTAAGAAAATATATGGATAAGACGGTGAATAACTAAATATATACAGATAGCAATTAATTTAATACATTGATAACAGTACAAGTATAATTATGTACTAATAAAAATAGTGTAGTTAATATTATGTGATAAATGATAGTATATTATGATAATGATATAGTTGGTCTTAATCTGGGTTTTCATGTTAAGATTCAGTTACATTTGGGATTAAGACTAAATGACTAAGTTTTCTTTCTCCAGTCTTAGTATTTAAGTTTTTACTAAGCACCTTTTTGATTAGATTAATAATAATTGATAAACTTGTTCAGCCAAGCCTTTGATACAACTTTTTCCTTAATGAGATTCCTCCACCAAGATCCAGGCCATGTTCATTAACTTACGAGGAGGCTTGCTCAGAAAATTGTCAGGATGAACGAAAATGAAATGGTGAAATGAGATTTTTCTGAGGGCTGAGACAATTTTAATAGGATTCACTTATATAAATTGCAGAGGTACAAAGCTTATTGGAAGTGCAAAAGTCTGTTACTTCTGGCAGACTTCTTCTATGTAAACAAGTTGAATCTATTGACGAGAAACGGACTTCTGAAGATAATTAATGAAGGTCATAATTTGAAAGATGAACTGGGTCCTTTTGGATTTATACAAGACTCTATCAATGCAGATTTGAGTTTACAAGTTCATTCTTAATGTGGCCTTGAAGTACCTTAGAGTTCGAGTTCAATCGCCATGTACCTAAATATTCCAAAATTGGGTGTTGTCCATCTCTGTGTTTGCCAGATAACGGCATTGATGTTATGGCTTTACTCTCTGCAGATTTCCCCCAATCCGCAGTGGTGACTACCTCAAGGAGCGCCTCAAACTTACATATGGTTCATAGAGTTATTTTAGCCCATGAACCTGACTTTAACAAGGTGAAAATCATTACCATTCAGATTTATGTTAATTCCCTGTAGGCGAATGTTGAGTCTTCAATACTCTTACGGGTGCTAGCCGACTTTCATATTAAGCTCGGTCCTAGTTTGATACTGCTTTTTTTATGATTATTTGTATCGGTGATTGATTAATTATCTTATATTTGACTATGTATGGACTACTTCATTCTCACCAGAAAAATGAAATCTTATGTCGATTATCTGAAGGCCCTTCGATTCTCATGCACAATCTTTTCTTTTTGTGTTTTAATTATTTGATTTATTTGTTTTTCTTTCCAATAGTGCGTTCATCTTCTAAGTTAGGTCCATGCATGCCTCTATTTCGAATAGCAGAAACAAGTTGAGACTTTTATTGGAAATCCAGTCGATGGCTTTTTGATTCTACAGTATAATGCCATGGGACATAAACTTCAGCTCTGTTCTTCATCAGTTTAAGTTCTGTGAACGCATCTATTTGTGCATATAAATAGGGATTATTATATTTACACTCCTGATCTATGGTCTGTTTACACACATTACTCCTGCCTTTTGTATAATTACAGAAATCACCCCCGACAGTCAAAAAGTTGGGGTAGTTTGTGTAATGATGTTGAAGTTTTTGGGGGTGTATGTGTAATTTATGAAAAAATAATAGTGGTTTGTGTAAACGATGTTGATGTGTTGGTGGATTTACGTATTGTTGGGTGGAGGGCCACCAGTGGATTTACAAAAAAACCTATCTTACTATTACAATCCGAATAACAACTTAACTACAAATTACAGAATTAATATAAAATCAAAGCTGTAAATGAAACCTATCAATATCTAATAGGCTCAGGGAGCCAAGATCTGGGAACTCACGGCCACGCACAAGGTTGGCTCCCACCACCGGTTACTCACAACCACCACAAAGGCCTATTGTCCACTAAGGACTGTCACACAGACAAGGTTTTCAGGGAGGTTACCACAGAAGGCAAGCCCCACATAGATCAGTCACAACAGACTCAAAAAGGGGGTGAAGAGAGATCGGAGAAGGAGAGAAAAGGGGAAGGAATTATTCTCACTCGTATTCACTTATCGTATACAAAGGATAGACGAACCTTTTATACGACAGTGGCATGAGATAGCACAGGCGGAAGTTGACGGTGAAGGAGAGTACCGAAGCCATCGGAAACATGAGAGAGGGAGGGGAGAAACCAAAGGGACGAACCTTTGAGAGTGAGAGAGAGGAACCAGAGAAAGGAGGCGGCGCAACCCTAGATGAAATGAGGAGGAAGACAAATGACCTAAAGTCTTAGGTCATAATAAGTCAGTCAAGGTGGACCGAGATGGGCTGGGCCAAAAAACATGGGCTGCAGACGGGCCAGGGTAGACAGGACCAGTGAATGGTGGTGTGGGTCGTCCAAGGTGGTGGAGAGAGTGGGCTCGTGAGTGGGCCTATCCGAATGGGTCATGGGCCAATTCCAACAAACTCTACCTTGGACCAGGACCCGTGAGGGTGACTGATGCCAAGGCCCGGATCTTTGACTTATCATCATCGCCTTTTATTCTTTTTTTTTTTTTTTTTTTTTGTACTTGCAACAAAGAAGAGACGTGAGCAATAAACAGTTCATAACAGATTCAATATGCTAAGGCAATTAGAAATTTTTTCAACAGTCAGGCATTTAGTTCCCATATCAGATGGGTTGGATTCAGAATCAATTTTCTCAAGTTGAATAAGTTACTTTCCTACTATATCACGGATAAAATGATACCTAACATCTATGTGTTTAGTTCTATCATGAAAAACGGGATTTTTGCAAAGCTGAATAGCAAACTGACTATCAGAGAAAACACAAACTTTTTGATTTAGAAAATCAATTTCTTTGACGAGACCTTCTAACCACAGAACTTCTTTAAAGGCCTCAGTGGCAGCAATATATTCAACTTCTGTAGTAGACAAGGCAACAATTTATTGAAGTTGAGACTTCCAACTAATGCATGACCCACACAAAGTAAATACATAAGAAGTAGTGGATTTTCTGCTTTCCTTATCATTAGCATAATTGGAGTCAACATATCCAATCAGTTTCACACCATCAGAACACTTAGTGAATTTAATACCGTTTTTAAAAGTTCCTTTTAAATATTTTAATAACCATTTCAGGGCTTCCCAATGGGAAGGACCCGCATTTAACATGTAACGACTGAGACAGCTAATGGCATATGCAATGTCAGGCCTGGAACACACCATTAAGAACATAACTGAGCCTATTGCATTTGAATAAGGAACCTTTTCCATTTTCTCCCTATCTTTATCAGTTTTAGGACACAAATCCTTAGACAGCTGGAAATGAGAAGATAAGGGCACAAAGGTAGCCTTTGAATCTTTCATAGAAAACTTTTCAAGCATGGATAAGATATAGGTACTTTGATTTAAGACAATGGTGGAATTCTTTCTGTCTCTTTCAATAGTCATACCTAAGATCTTCTTAGCATCACCAAGATCTTTCATATCGAAAGTTTTGCTAAGGCTGTTTTGAAGTTCTTTTACATGCAACATGCTAGGACTGGCAATAAGCATATCATCCACATAAAGGACTAGAAAAACAGGTATTTTGCCATAGTATTTATAGTACAGACAGTGATCGTAATTACTACGAGTGTATTTTAAAGAAAGCATGAAGTTGTCAAACTTTTTGTTCCACTAATGTGGGGACTGTTTTAACCCATACAGAGATTTTTTCAGTAAGCACACATAATCAGGTTTGGATTTATCAACAAAACCGACAGGTTGATGCATGTAAATATGCTCTTCTAAATTTCCATACAGAAATGCAGTTTTTACATCCATTTGTTTTACCTCCCAATTGAAGTGTGCAGATAGGGCAAGCAATATACGAACAGTAGTATACTTAACAACAGGAGAGAAAACTTCAAAGTAGTCAATGCCTTCTTTTTTAGTGAAGCCTTTAGCTACAAGTCTAGCTTTATATCTCTTTGAGTTTTCTTCTTGTTTTAATTTATAAATCCATTTGCATCCTATAATGGACCCACTATTGGGTTTTGGAACTAGAATCCAAGTCTTATTATCTTTTAAGGATTTCATTTCGGCTTTCATAGCACTTAACCATTTTTCAGCATCTTTGGATTTTAGGGCTTCTTCAGGGGTGTTGGGTTCACTAGATTCAGTGTTAAGTGCAACATGAAAATCTCTATACTTAGATGGGAGCCTAGGCACGTCTGTTTCTGTCCCTAGCCAACAGATAATCATCTAAGTTATCTTCTAGGTTCTGGTTCTCAGTGTGACCCTCTAGGCTGCCCTCTACCTGTTGGTTATCCTCCTGAATGTCCTCTACCTGAACGAAATTCGGTTTTAGTGGGGTTCATATCTCATCAGGAGTTTTAGAGAGGCAAGGCATATCTGATTCATTAAAGACAACATTCTTACTAATCAGGACCTTGAAACCCGGTTGGCTTCTAAGCGACAACCGATATCCTTTAACCCCATCCGGGTATCCAATAAAAACACATTTTTGAGATCTAGGTTCAAGTTTATCAACACTTTGATGAACATAAGCAGCACACCCAAAAACACTTAATGCAGATAAATCAACAGTTTTGCCAGACCACACAGATTCAAGAATTTTACCATTCAAAGGAACGGAAGGAGATCTGTTAATCAGGTGAACAACAGCTAATACTGCTTCACCCCAAAATGTTTTTGGAACACCAGAACTAGTGATCATGCATCTTACCTTTTCCAAAATGGTTCGGTTCATGCGTTCAGCAACACCATTTTGTTGAGGAGTGTAAGGGTTGGTTTTATGTCTCTTTATACGAAATTTATCACATAGTTCAGAAAAACTTTGATTGCAAAATTCCGAACCATTGTCAGTACGTAATGCTTTCAAAGTTTTTCCAGTTTGATTTTTAGCTAAAACTTTCCATTTTTGAAAATGCTCAAACACTTCAGATTTACACTTCATAAGGAACACAAAAACCTTTCTGGAAAAATTATCAATGATTGACAGAAAGTATTTGTTTCCATCGTGTGTAGGGGTACTAGAAGGCCCCCACACATCAGCATGCACATAATCCAAGATGCTGGATGAAGATGTGGGGTTGGGGTATGGGGTAACAGGAAATTGAACTCTATGTTGTTTTCCCATGATGCATTCTTCGCAGAATTTCAATTTATCAATGTCATCATGTAATGCACCTTCTGATTTGAGAATTTCAAGGCCCTTTTGACTTATATGACCCAACCGTTTATGCCACAAAACAGTTCTATCATTCTCAACAACATTAGCAGAGAAGGCATCATATTTAACAGAGCATACATACAAATTACGTTTGCGTTCAGCATTGAAAACAGTTAATGCACCCTTCATAATTTTCATGACCCCCTTTCCCCATCTATCCTCTAGACCTTCTTCTTCAAGAATGGCACAAGAAATAAGGTTATGACTCAAGTCAGGGACAAACCTGACATTTTTAAGAGTTAATTTATAACCATTTTCAAAAGACAAGTTTACATCACCAAGACCAAGAATTTCACAACGTTTTTCATTTGCCATAGAAACAGAGCCATAGTTTCCAGATTCAAGATTTGAGAAGATATCCTTAAAAGGAGACATATGGAAAGAACAGCCAAAATCAATGAGTCATTCATGCATATTTAAACTCTGAACATTATTCACATCACAAACCATAAAGACTTCCCCAGAGGAATCATCAGTAACAGCATTAGCATTATCATTTGAATAGTTCTGATCTTTCCTAGGCTTTCTGCAGTCTTTAATGTAGTGACCCTTAATCCCGCAGTTATAGCACTTTCTCTCTTTTACCTTATCATCAGAGTTTTTATCATTCTTACCCCTTGACTTACTCCTACTCTTGTGTTTACCCTTACTATTTTTTCTATACTTGTGATCAGAATTTCTATTCTTGGTTCTACCTCTCACAAAATTAACCTCACCCTGTGACTGGTTTGGTTTATTTGTTTTGAGGTCCATTTCTTTACTCTTAAGGCCACTAACAACAGCTTCTAGATTTACATTATCCCTACCATACTTAATGACAGCTTTAACATCACCAGAGGAGTCAGGTATGGCATTAAGCAGTACTATAGAAGTGTAATCATCAATATTTTTATCCCCAGTAAGTTTTATATCCTGGATTAACTTGGTGAACTCATCAATATTGTCATCAATAGTTTTAGTTAAATTCAGTTTGTATCTGAAAAAAATTTCTAGTAAAAACAGTTTACTAGGCAGTGAGGTTTCTGTGTAAAGTTCCTCTAACTTATTCCATAACTCTCTAGCTGATTCTTGTTTTCCTACTTTTCGAATCACAGCATCAGATAAGTTAAGAATAATAGAGGAGTATGCAAATTCATCATTTTCAAGCCTCTTTTCTTCATTAATAGTTTCAGCATATTTTCCATCAATAGCTTTGAAAACCTTTTGCTGAATTAAAATACCTTTCATTTTCTGTTGCCAAATAGTAAAATCGGTTTTTCTATCAAAAGGAAGCAAGTTATATCCAGCCATGATGAAAAACAGTAATATAACGATAAGTGCAACAAATGCAAAGCAACAGAAAGTATATTTAAAAGGGTTCCTCGTCCTACTCTCAACCAGATACCCGACGGTCTCAGGGACCCGGCCAAGTGAGAAGTAAGGAGAGGGATCGGTCTAGGTTCAGAATATCACAGAGATAATAACAGGAAATTAAGACCAAACAATACAGATAGCAGATTATCACAGAGATATAGGATAAGCTCGAAATATCACAGAGATATGAGACAAACTCAGAATACCGAAATATCACAAAGATATGAGACAAACTCAGAATACCAAATATCATAAAGATATGAGACAAACTCAGAATACCAAATATAACAGATATATTTTTGCGGAAGCAGTAAAATCGCACGCAAATGAAACCTATCAATATCTAATAGGCTCAGGGAGCCAAGATCCGGGAACTCACGGCCACGCACAAGGCCGGCTCCCACCACCGGTTACTCACAACCACCATAAAGGCCTATTGTCCACTAAGGACTGTCACACAGACAAGGTTTTCAGGGAGGTTACCACAGAAGGCAAGCCCCACAGAGATCAGTCACAACAGACTAAAAAAGGGGGTGAAGAGAGATCGGAGAAGGCGAGAAAAGGGGAAGGAATTATTCTCACTCGTATTCACTTATTGTATACAAAGGATAGACGAACCTTCTATACGACAGTGGCATGAGATAGCACAGGTGGAAGTTGACGGTGAAGGAGAGTACCGAAGCCATCGGAAACATGAGAGAGGGAGGGGAGAAACCAAAGGGACGAACCTTTGAGAGTGAGAGAGAGGAACCAGAGAAAGGAGGCGGCGCAACCCTAAAGTCTTAGGTCAAGGCTTAATAAGTCAGTCAAGGTGAACCGAGATGGGCTGGGCCAAAAAACATGGGCTGCAGACAGGCCAGGGTAGACAGGACCAGTGAGTGGTGGTGTGGGTCGTCCAAGGTGGTAGAGAGAGTGGGCTCGTGAGTGGGCCTATCCAAATGGGTCATGGGCCAATTCCAACACGTATAATTATTCAAAAGGTAGGGTTTGATACAGTAAGTTTACCGTGGAAACATTTATGGAAAATCAAGGCTCCCCCTCTGGTATTGTTTCATGCATGGATAGTTGGTCACTATAGATTACCTACTGCTAAATTCCTTTTTGATAGACACCGTTTCTACTCCCCAATATGTTCGCTCTGTCATAATGCCTGGGATACCATTGAGCATCTCTATACTGAGTGCAATTGTATTTTCTCCTATCAAAGCATGTTTCTGGAAATGAACTTAATGAAACAATGGAATTTGATCTTTCTTTTGCACAAGTGGAAATCAAACCCCAGGAAACAACAGATGATGGTTCAGTCTCTTTGGTTTCTTTGGAAAGTCATAAATGAAGCGATTTCTGAAAGCAAACCCATTAATCTTTATCTCACATGGCAAAGAGTCCTTGCTTCTCTTATGCAGTTGCAGCCTCCAACGAACAAGTTGCGAAGAGTAGCTGCATATCAATGGCTACCCCCTAAGCTGCCATGGATAAAATTAAATATCAATGGAGCTGCTTGATCTAATCTGAGACCCTCTGGTTGTGGGGGTACTTTTAGGGATCATGAGGGAAATTTTGTTTTGGCTTTTTCCATGTACATAGGTCTTAACACGAATAATATTGCGGAAATGTGGGGGTTCAAACATGGATTAACGATTGTTGTACTGCACGGCATTGCCTACCTCGATATAGAGACTGACTCAATGTTTTTTTTTTTTGTGTGTTATCAACAGGCAGGTAGCTCCTCCCAAATACCTCCTCCAGCTAGCTTGGATGCTTCGACTACTCCAAGAATTCCGAGGATGCAGGGTTAGTTTTTGCTATAGAGACCCACGGGATAGTTGATGTCTGTGCTAAAATGCTGTTGAAGATCGTTTGTAGTAAAGTTTTTTTATCGCTGCCCAATTTTTTTTGTACCAACTTCTGTATCAGGATAGAGTTTCACTCTATCAATGTACCGTACTCTCTTGTTGCACCCAAACTTAATCTGTGAAATGCAGCCTCCCCTTTTGTTTTATTCAAAAAATAAATAAAAAATCCAATAGTCAAAGTTGTGAACAACACAAAAATGATACACGAAAATGGGAAAGGGTTCGTTTGACCAAAATTGAATAATTTTGATTAAATATTCAATTTTCCTAATTTTGAATTTTTTAGTTGGATTGAAAAACTCCTATTGGCATAATTATTGAAGTCATTAGTTAATCATTCTCCTCTTATTACGCATTACTACCAAAAAGGCATCTCTTCTCTATATCTTCAAGACAATTACTCATGAGACCTTCACTGAATTCTATTTTCATTACATTCGTTTTCATTTTCATTGTTCCAAATGAATGAAATTTTTGGTATCACTATACAATGTGAGCTCATTTTCAACACCAGACCAGTCAAATTATGTGGATCCCATCGTCAGCTAATTCATTTATGACTTCAACCCAAATCATCTTTTGTAATAAAAGAAAGAAAAAAGTTAAGACAATAAATCCTAAGACGACTGCCTAAAACTCACACATGTATTTTAACAATCCGATTAGAAACATAAACATAAAACACACGCCACACAAACTGCGGTGTCTTAAATGCATACATGAAAGTAGTATGAATTTATCAAAAATTCATAATAAATGATTCATCAGTAATCCATATTTTAAATACTTCTATACAAACACAACCTTAAATTAGTTGTGGATCTCTCTTAGCCTTATGTACTGATGTGGTAGTAGTTTTTAGTGGAGGATTAATCGGGAAAAAATGTCTCGACACAATTGCACCCCAAATCTTTAGAGAGAGAAATATTATATGAGAGGTCAAATCAATGAATAGTAGCTTAGGATTAAAAAATAATATATCTTGTATTTATAGTGATTTGGTTATTTTATGGTGTGATAGAGTACATATTTTTTACCATGTAATAGACCCCGAGAATTACTCTTATGCCATTATGAATAAATTATAATTACTATTGTATACATAATGTACCATCCACCACTGTACTCTCTACAGTGTATTGGTAGTTAGGTGGTATCTGTTAATGATATGTACCAACCACAATTCTAGGCAAAGCAGTTGAACAACGTAACTGCCCACCAAATTCTAGCGCACTCCACTACTTGTTGAGGTCGGTGCTGCCGACATACTCGATGTGTAAGTTTAAAGTTTTAAAATATTAATTATTGTGGCAGACGCCGTATCTGTAAACATATAATAAATAATTTTTCACACGCAAAAATATATTATAAATAAAAATAAAATATATAAATCAACATTATCATATTAAAAAGAAAAAAACTAACTTATTAATTAACGTAAAAATTGTGTAGTTGAGTAAGTTAGTCTTCTTATTAGTTGAAGGAATTTTGAAATCACAAAAATTGAAACAACAGTGTTAAAATTGTCAACTTGTTATAGCTTCTTTTTTGTTTATAATAGTATAGACTAGAGTAAAATATATAAAGGTGAATTACAATGACCTCACATGAGGTTTGACATAATTACGGATATCTCCTCACTATTTCAAAAATTACAAATACTTCCATTAAGTTTTGTACTTTTTAACCAAGGGTCTGAACTGATTCATTTTGCTCTTGATTTTTTTAAAAAAAATATATAAAAAAAAATCAGTCGAGACAAATTACATTATTGTTCCTCTGTGTAAAAAACGTAAAAAACAACTCTCTGTGTATTTTTGTCCAAAAAATATTAAAAAATTTTAAAAAATAATTCAATTTGCATAAGGGCATTTTGTTCAATTTATTCATAATAATGGACGAAAATGAGTTAGTTGTTAGACGGTTACAAACCTTAAGGGAGTATTTATAATTTTTGAAACAACAAGAGGGTATTCATAATTATGCCAAACATCTGGTGAAGTTATTGTAATTCACCCAATATATAAACCAACACATCCATTAAAAAAACAATCAATAAAAAAAAAAAAAAACTAACTTATTAATCAATATAAAAGTTGGGGAGTTGAGAAGGAATATGAAAAATGCATTATTAAATTATGATGCCGGAACAATATTCTTAATTTATCAATTATACTAAAAATATAGAAGAGACCAAGTAGTAGTTGGTCCTGTTTCTAGACATATATACCATACAAAATCAACAAAAATATCATAATTTTCTAATTATTCTGTATTTATATTGTAGGAACTTTAAGAAACAAAAAAAAAAAAAAAATGTCACTAAAAATTTTTGGAGTCATTTATTCAATAATTTTAGTACTCTTTCTGATGTAGCAAGCGTCCCACATCGGTTTCAGATAAGGAGCTTGAGTGGCTTATAAGCCCCAATACTTCCTCTCCCTTGTGAGGCACTTTAATAGGATAAAATCGTGCGGCTCCTCCTTATGGGACCGAATATAGAGTCAAAGCGGACAATACATATCGCAACGAGGCATCGATCAAGTCACAAGCCGCATCACTTTCTGAAATCTACCGTCCTCATGCTAAGCATGCCTAGGGATGGCAACGGGCGTAGATAAGCAGGGCCTTGTTTTGAACTCGTACCAAATCGACTTAGTTCCAATCTATATAATTAAATTTGGGTCCAAGAATTAGTTAATTTTTGACCCTGACTTAGTGCCAAGTTGTTCTATCGTTTTCTGCAAAGCTTGCCGCAATCCCTTCCCATATAATATTTATAAATATTTTTAATTTTTATTCAATGTACGCATTTTGTAAAAATGAATAATATTGTAGCCGTAATAATAATTTAGGCAAAAATGCAATTTACCCCATATGCTAGGGATATGAGTAATTTACCCCATATAAAAAATAAAACAGTAATTTAATCTCCTATGTTAATAAAAATAGAGCAAAATATCCTCCTGAACCCAACGGTGCACTAAACGCGCTTTTGTTCCATCTGGACCTAATCTTTTACCAATGAAATATTATTATATATATTTAATATATTAAATATTTAATATAAAAATTGTATTTAATATTTTAGATATATTAATATGTATGTATATAATATATATTTATATATATATATTTCTTCATCTTCTCCCCTTCTTCCTCCCGCCTCGTCGCCACCACCCCCCACCTCATGCGCCCCCTCCCCCTTCCCCTCTTCCCGCCATTGGTCGTTCCCCTTTTCTCCCTCTCTCTCTCTCTCTATATATATATACATAAATATATATATTTAATTATTATATAATATAATAATTTTAATTACATATTACTTAAATTTAAATCGTTGAATCTAAAATGGATAAATTTAAACGTTGATCTATTAAATAAATTTGGATTTTAGATTGATATCAAGATAAATAATTTTTAAATATAAATATCATTTTAAATAAATAAAAATAAGAGAGAGAGAGAGAGAGAGAGAGAGATCACGGTGTAATATACGAAACATGGGGGGTTGCTTCATTTTTAAGAACATAGGGGATAAAATACTGGTTTTTTTTTTTTTTTTTCACAAGACGATAAACTACTTTGGTTAACACAGGGTATAAAATGCATTTAACCCTAATAGTTTATTGGATATTTATAAACAACAATGCTAACTTTTTTAAGTAATTCTATCACTTAATTGAAGAGTAAGCAAACCAAAATTTGGTCCTTTTCAGTAAAGATGGGATAAATTTTGAAATAGAACATAACATAAACTCATGCCATTGTCGTCGCTAAGCATCTCACGTATACTTATTACATATCACATAAAAAATATTTTTCTCTCTCTTTATAGATTATATGAATCTTTATAATATGATTAAAAATAAATTGAACTTTTAATATGATTAAAAATAAATAGCCGTAATAAATATCATTCATTATGGTCACGTAACGGTTATTGGCCATGATTTTACGAGTGTGGCTAAAATATTTGTAATAGCTAAAAGTCATGACAAAAATATTTATTATGACTCATAGTCATTGCAAAAATAGTTTTCATGATGGACAATCTAAATTTTTACAACAATTTTTATTTAATTATAATTAATAATTATTATTTACCATAATTTTAATTCATATCCAATAAAATTATAACCAAAAATTAGTTTTCTTCTAGTGTTAGATAATAGAGAGCCATAAATAAATGAGAGAAGGTGGGTGGACAATGATGAACTTGTGTCCCTTCACAAATTCTACCCCACCAAAATGTTGTCAAAAGTCAAAACTCATGCACGGATTCCAACGGGAATAGGTATCACCGGTTTGTCAATGAAGCCTAACTCAGTTGGCAAAGCTGATGCCCCATGATCCTTGAGGTCATGGGTTCGAATCCCCTGCGTAGGATGATTTGTTTCTACTGCATAATCGATTTATTTGTTTCTACTGTATAGTAGGTTATTTGTTGTTGTAATAGCACGATGTTAGTATATGTGATATTGTTGATAAGAATGTTGTATTTGTCTCTATCTGTTGATACTGACAGAATTGATTGTAATCACTTTATTTCAATTAATAAAATTCATCACTTTCAACTTAAAAAAGGTATCACCGATTTATTTATTTAAATATTATAAAAAAATCGCAAAAATAGGATCAAATGAGAAGACTTGCAAATTGACCTTGTTCAACTACTCCACTTTTTTTTTAATTAATTTATGTTTAATAGTATTAAAAATAATTAAATATTATTTCATTTTTAATTATTTTTTAATAATTAATTAATTGTTATTTCAAAATTTTAATTATGATTTTGTAATTATTATAAATTAATTATGAAATCTCTCTAATAGTAAATATTACATTATGTAGAAAAAATAAAAAAATAAAAAATTATGGAGTTACAAATTAGTGATAATTTCATATTCTAATATTGCCTCCTAGTCTCACTAGTGTCCCCTATTGGTGTTGGCGTTGGCATTGATGTCTTTTTTTTTTTTTTTTCTTTTCTCACCTACTAGCTTTATTGGCTCTTTTTTTCTTTTTTTTGCTTGACAATTATCGGTATAAGTGTACAACTGACTTAAGGGTGACAATTCAATTCGAACCCGATAAAACTCGCTCTGGACTCGTTTCTAATAGGGCGGGTTCAGGTCCAAAAAAAATTGAAGACAATAAATAATTAATAAAATATTATATCATTTAATTTATTTATTGTTAGGTACTTGTTCAACAATTGATGAATTAAAAAATTATCCACCAATACTTAACGATAAGGAAGACAAAGAAGTAGTTGCTAATGTATAATCGATATGAATTGTTTGGATTGTTTTATTATGAATAATTTTTTTTATACTTGAATTTGAGTTAGATCATGAACAATTTTATTTTTAATTGATATATTAAATTTTCTTTTTTTAAAATATATATATAGAACAAATAAAATAAAATAACCGGATCTACTGGGTTAGACCCGCCTTGGCGAGTTTTGTGCCGGGGCGGGGCGGGTCCCCAGGTCTACCCAAACCCACCCCGTTGCCACCCCTAAACTGACTTGATGATGTTGTAGACCTCGACCCCAATTGATCATAATATGCACTTATTGATGGGAATTTGATTAGTGAAACATTATATCCTGATACATATCCTTGAGTGATGCCAAGACCAAGAATAAGATCAACCTGTGTAGAATAAGTATCTGTATATCTTGGCATGTATGGAGTCGATTTGAGCTAATCATCTCATTGTGGAGGTTGAAGCACGTGGCAATCTTGAACATTGTAACCCATATGTTAAGGTAGAAGTTGAAGCGTATGCACAGTAGATGGACCAGATGTATCCACCACCCCTGTATATCTCCCTCAATTTAGCTAGCAGAGATCCTGCTATAGCTTCTCTATCTGTTGGATTTGGTTGGCACGTTCTCTCATGGTATTGGATTTTCACGAGTCATATGTTCTAGTGGTCGTTGATGCGTGACAATTTAATAGAGATTTTCAGGTATGATTCTCCGTTGGTCCACCAATTAACCCCCCGATATCGTGTGGTCTAGTATCACAACATAATCGAAATGATTGTATTTAATCAACCTGAAGTATACAGAAAATAGTATAAGTGTATAGAATCTTTTTATTTTTGTTAGGAAAATAAGATAATATCTATACTATATATTATTGAAAAGTGCTAATTTGGTGTCCAAATTAATTGGTCTATAATTTTTTTTTAAAAAAAATTAAATTAATCGATTATTTTTTACTTCTTCACTCATATAACTATCTTTTGGTAGTTTTTTCTTTCTCATGTATTCTTATCTTATAAATATATATTAGGTAATTTTTCACTCTACAAAAAATAAATAAGATAATTTATCAATATATTTTAGTTAAAATACTTTTTAAAATTTATGCACATATATAGAATGTGCCACATTTAGTCAGTGAGAATAAGGTCAGCTTGAATGGCTGCAAATACATCGTCTAGAAGAAAAGCAAGAAAATGAGGATCCCTATAAGACAATCTTGTTAGAGTATGTGCAGCTCAATTGCCTTCTCTTTTGACAAGCCAAATATCCCATGTCGTCAAGTGCTTATAAATGCTCTTTTATGTCATGAAGAACTGGAATGGATAAGAGTTGTATGCATAAATTAAAGTTAATAAAATAATACGAAAAGGCTTAAACAAGTTTTGTGATATGGTTTTTGCTAACGTTTGCCTTAGGGGAAAAATCATTTGTCCAAAAATTACAAGAATGGGAAAATGGGTAAACAAGAGTTTGCCAAAGAACATTTGTTAGTTGATAAATTATGAAGGGCTAACACATTATACATGAGAAAACTCCATTATTTGATCAAGTTAATTTTCACCAAATACGATGAACCTAACATGCTAGACGATACGCATGGGTTGGTACATGATTGCGTTGGAGTCAAAGATACAAATTTCAACATGAAAGAGGGCCTCAAGTCAAGATTTTCTATAAATAGAAAATATTTGAGTTGCAATCAGGATAAGAATCTTATGTTTTGAAGTCGATAAACAAGAAGTGGCAAAATTGGTTGGAACTTTGATCTTAATGTACTTATTGAGCAACTCATGTTGAACATTCCTAATAGGGTGAACGAGAGTAATATAAGACCCTAATTGAGCCTTGGATGCTCGACAAATTCAAGGTACAACATGCTTGCTTGTTCTATATTTAGTATTAAACAACATATAGGGTTGCATTTAAATTTTTGTTTATTAACTGTTAAAATTCTTCAGAAAATAAGTAAAAGAACAAATGAGTTCGGGCTCACTTAGAATTATTGCATTGCATGTGCAAGAGCAGTTTTGCATTAATGTAAGAAATATTGGTAAATTTATTTTTGAAATTTGTCAATAATAAATGTTTGTCAAAGTACATGAAACTTGAAAATAATATATAACTTTACAGTTGTGCAGAGCAAGGGGCTTGGTAAATATCCTACAAGAGTAGAATTATTTAAGGAATGTTATTACATGCCAAATTGTTCATCTACAAGCACAGTGGTGCAAAATGCAATTGTGAGTTAAATAATGTTAAATTTATACATGTATGTTTGTTGTTTATTTCAATGATGGAAGCTATATACCTTTTAATATTATTTAACTGTGTTATAGGAGCAAATGAAACAACTTGCAAGGCAAGAAAACCCAAAATTAAAATGAAAAAGTTGGTATACATAATTGGGATGATGCATTTGCAAATAGCATAGATAAACATGGCCACATTTGAACGTGTGGATAGGAGTGCCACCAACTTATGTTCAGCACACTAGAAAAAAATCACTATTTGCTAAATTTTTTAATGGCTATACTAAAAACTGTGATAAATAACTACTATTAGCTACTGATCCGGGCAGCGGATAGCGATCCTTGATGACGTTTGTGCTTGCGATCTCGGCTTGTTACCCAGAAAGTAGTGGTACCTGAGAAGAGAGCAAATGTGAGTCTAGCCGGGATCGTTCCCGGCGAAAATCTTCCAATGCTTAAGTCAGCTCAAGTTCGAGATGGCAAAAGTGCGATCTAAGTAGAGTAGTAGATCGGATGTAATCAATAAATCTCCCCATAAATGCAGTGGGATAGGTGTATTTATAGGGTCAAACGTATGTACTTGCCTGATTCATGTCACTTCATTTCAAAGCTTCAGCTGTCATGAGACCAAGAGTCCAAATTTTGGGTCTTCTTGAATGGGTGTCGGGTCGTGGACCTGATTCGGGTCGCCGGTGGCGACCCGACTGTCTTGTACACGGGTCACAAGACCTATATACAATTTTGACCTCTTTTCAGGGTTATTTGTGTTTTTTTCATATATATGGGGTACAACCCCTATCATATTAGTCCCCCACTTCTTCTAGTGCAAGTTATTGCATTAGAAGAAGTTGAACATGCAACATGTGATCAATCGCGTCTTCTTGCTATTATGACAATCTTCCCATTTCTGATAACTTGGAAAGTCATTTGCCCATTTTGGCAAAACCTTCTACTTTGACCTCTCATGGCGGAGTTTAACTCGAAATTTTTTTTTTATATTTATTCTACCTCGACCTATTGGAGCCGAGCTTAACTCGGAGAAATCTTTCTGAAATAATAACGCGACCTTGCGGGAGGTACACGACCTTGTTGAAGATAAATCTATGTTCAAATGATAACGCGACCTTCTTGAAGGCAATTTTTTTTCAGGTAATAACATGACCTCACGGGAGGTTCGCAACCTTGAACACAAAATTTTTTCAGATAATAACGCGACCTCGCGGAAGGTACGCAACCTTGAAGATAAATCTTTTTCAGATAACAAGGCGACCTCACGGGAGGTACGCGACCCTGAACATAAATCTTTTTCAGATAATAACGCGACCTCGTGGGAGGTACGCGACCTTGAATATAAACTTTTTAAATAGTAACCCGACCTCGCGGAAGGTACGCGACCTTGGACATAAACATTTTTTAGATAATAGCGCGACCTCGCGGAAGGTACGCGACCTTGGACATAAACTTTTTTCAGATAATAACACAACCTCGAGGGGAGGTACGCGACCTTGAAGATAAATCTTTTTCAGATAACAACGCGACCTCTTAGGAGGTACGCGACCTTGAACATAAATATTTTTCAGATAATAACGCGACCTCGCGGGAGGTACGCGACCTTGAACATAAATCTTTTTCAAATCATTTTGAGGTGATCTTTCACAGATTACTTGAGATGATCTTTTTCAGATCGTTTTGAGGTTATCTTTTGAGGTGATCTTTTCAGATCGTTTTAAGGTGATCTTTCAGAGATCACTTGAGGCGATCTTTTTCAGATCATTTTGTGGTGATCTTTCACAGATCACTTGAGATGATCTTTTTCAGATCGTTTTGAGGTGATCTTTCACAGATCACTTGAAAGGATCTTTTTAAGATCACTTGGATGATGTCACGTAACCCACATGAGTAAAAGACCACGCACAGGAAATTAACTAGCCCGATTGTATTTAAATGATCTTTCACAGATCCTTACACTTGGTAAACTTTCAAAGTTTGAGCTAATTGCAAAAGGTGTCTTTTTCAGATCCTGCTATTCTAGATCTTTTACTGATCGTTTACATGGCTTCCATAAGCGTCCCAAAAACTTGGCCCAAAAGTGGTCTTTCACATACCATCTATTTTTTGGTCGCATGTTACCCACAAGCGTCTTGAGACTTAGCACAAAAAGTGGTCTTTTTCAGACTATCTACCTTCTGATCGCGTGTCTTCCGAAAGCGTCTCAAAACTTAGCACCAAAGTGGTCTTTCACAGACCATCTATTTTCTGGTCGCATATCACCCACAAGCGTCTTGAGACTTAACACAAAAGTGGTCTTTCACAGACCATCTGCATCTTGATCGCATGACACCCAAAAACGTCTTGAGACTTAGCACAAAAGTGGTCTTTCACAGACCATCTAGCTTCCTAATCGCATGCTACGGCTCCAAGTTATGAATGTTCCGCGGTCGCAGGAGGTCTTTTCCTTCTAGATCTTGCAGCCTGTAAATTCTTTGGTAGATAGTGCCTGTATTTTTCACGTCAAACAACATTTCATTATAACACTAAATACCATTTTCGATTACAAAATACGTCTTATCTTTATCTTCTTTCACTATGAAAATCTAGTGGTGTCCCTGGTATGCATCCATCCTACTGAACAAGGCGCACCCTACGGTAGAGTCTACGAACAAGTCCCTTCGAGGTAGCGGGTAGGGCACGCTTTGTTTAAGTCCATGAAGTCCATGCACATTCGCCACCTTCCTGATGCCTTTGTCACAATCACCACGTTTGATAATCATTCGGTGTATTGCACCTCTGTCACATACCCGGCTTCTAGCAATTTGTTCACCTCCACCTCGATGGTCTTGTTCCGCTCGACCACAAACGTCCTTTCTGTTTGACTGGTCGAACCTGTCTTCTCCTTGAGAAGCTCGATCACCATCTTCTCCAAGCTTGAGGTCATACGCGACCCAGTTCTGGTCGTCTTACTTGCTTCTCCTTGTACCAGTTCAATTATCTTATGCTCTCTTGCTGGTTTTATCCACTTGGGCTTAGACTTCTTTACGGTGCCCATCTTCTTAACTGGGTGCCCGGTCACTATCTTTCTTTTGGTCTTTATGTCATCACCTTCACCCTTTTTCAGAATAGGTTGTAACACTTCCTAGTCTCCTTCTGGTCGCACCTCACCTCGCCTATTCCATGTCTTGTTGGGAACTTCATCTTCAAGTGATAGGTGGACACTACTGCCATCAACGTTCTCATCCTTGGCTCATAACCCAACGAAGCTGGAAGGATGCACTATCTAAACCCATTTTCCTTATGCTCTCATGAACAAAATGTCCAATGTCCATCTTGATCACCATTGGGTCGTTCTGCAACTCCATCTCTGATGACAAGTTTCTGCTAAAGGTGATCTCCTCTTCCTGCTCAACCTTAAAAACCATCTCACTTTCTCTTTCAAAAACAATTGCTTCTGGCGTACCTCTTTTGCGACCTCGCGGGGTCTCCTCCAGTAGGTCCTCCTGTAATTGTATGAATGACTCCTTTCACAGGAGCGTTATCACCTGCCTCGTCACTTTTTTCCTCTGTGTTCTATCTTTAGAAATCGTTCCCTGGTCCTTGACATGCTTCTTGATCTCTCCCTTCTCTCTTTCCTCGGCTCTCGCTTAGGGTCACGGGATTCCATTCTTTGAAGAATCTGTATGTCTCTTCCACGATCTCGACCAGCATCGCGACCTCTGCTTGCCCATTCACCATCTTCCATCGCGTTCATTCTTCCTCGTCTATGTATTTTTGCGCCATTTTCATCAATTGTTCTGTGTCCTCAGGTGGGTCCCTTGCAAGTGCTGATGCGAACGATCCTTTCTTCAAACCATGTATAAGAATGCTTATAATCATGTCAATTCGGAGGTCTTAGACCTCTAAGGTCTCATTATTAAACCTTCCAACGAAACTTTTCAACGACTCGTCTTCCTTTTGTCTTATGGTGAACAAGTAGGTAACCCACCTCTTCTGTTTTTTCTTACTTGTAAAGTGGAAGGTGAATTTCTAAATCAACTGTTTGCATGAATCAATCGTCCCACTCGGCAAGTTGGTGAATCATTTTTGCGCCTTTCCTGTCAAGGTGGCCATAAAAGGTTTTGCGTTAATAGAATCAGATTGACCATACAAGTTCATTATCAATTCAAACGCTGTGATGTGCTCCAGTGGGTCTTTGGTTCCATCGTATTTAGGTAGATCGGGCATCCAGAAGCTGGGATCCACAACCTCAATCAGCACTTTGTTTGAAAATGGTGAGTATCTGTTTTGCGCCACAATCTCCCCTTTTCTCCTAAGTTCATCAATCTGCAACCCCAACCTCTCAATTTGGCGACCCACGTTCTCCACCTCAACCCTCGATATCCCGGGCTCTCTCCTTCTGGTTCTTCCTTTCTCACTTGATGCATCATCCGAAAGTTCTATTTCAGTGCCTTTCTCAGGCATCCCTTTACTAGTCACCTCTTTTGGGTCACCTTTCACCTCTTTCCCTTAAATAACTGTTGTTTCGTTGAATCATACGCACACAGAGTCGCAGTTCGTCTCTTGTACTCAGCTATAGCATTTCTAGTCGCCTTCCTAGTAGCTTCATCGATCATCCTTTGTAATTCGTTTCTTGTAATCTGGAGAGTTTGTTCTCCAGGTCGCGGAATGGCTTCGTTAAATTCGCCTGGTGTTTGTTCGCCTCCTGATGGTCCTTCCATCTTGAATCTTAAGTATTCTTCTCAGAGTTTCCCACAGATGGTGCCAACTGATTCGGGCGGTGGGTAGCGATCCTTGATGACGTTTGTGCTTGCGATCTCGACCTGTCACCCAGAAAGTAGTGGTACCTGAGAAGAGAGCAAACGTGAGTCTAACCGGGATCGTTCCCGGCGAAGACCCTCCGATGCTTAAGTCAGCTCAAGTCCGAGATGGCAAAAGTGCGATCTAAGTAGAGTAGTAGATCGAATGCAATAAATAAATCTCCCCATAAATGTAGTGGGATAGGTGTATTTATAGGGCCAAACGTATGTACTTGCCTGATTCACGTGGCTTCATCTCAAGGCTTCAGTTGTCATGAGACCAAGGGTCCATATTTCGGGTTTTCTTGAACGGGTGCCAGGTCAGGTCGCAGGTAGCGACCGACTGTCTTGTACGCGGGTCACAAGACCCATATGCAATTTTGACCTCTTTTCAGGGTTATTTGTGTCTTTTCTATATATATGGGGTACAACTCCTATCAACTACGGTTAAATAAAAATCGAAGCAAAAACTAACTTTTCCACCATGAAAAATTTATTTGCTACGGCTAAGAGCCGTAGTAAAAACAGTCGCCATGGCTAAATGTTTTAGCCACCCTCGCAAAAACGACGACCTACAACCATTGCATGACCGTGGTCAATGACTATTTGCTACGACTATTTAGTATTAACCATGACAATTAGCTATAATTAAATTTTATATTTCGTGTAGTTGGGGAATGTACTAAGTCATGATGTAAATTATAGATTGACCATGGAGTATAAAGATAATAGTACATAGATAAATATGAGACATTAAACGAAATATCTATCAGCCATATTTTATGGAAGGGCACAACTTATTGAAAAATATGATCGTCAGAATATTCCACTTGCATATACAAACAAGCAAACAACATATGCATTCATATTGCGTCCAATGCGCATTAAAAAAATAGAAGATCTACCAGTCATATTTCATGGAAGGCCGCGACTTCCTGAAAAGCACGGTTGTCATGTGCTCGTGCTTGAAATGAAATAAATAATTTGATTTATTTATTTTGAAATTAATTATTATTTAATTTTTCAAATTGAATATTGGATTTTCCCGCAAAAACTGAAGAAATGTGACTATAATATTGCAATGGTTATGAATCAGTATAATTTAAACATTGTAATAATTTGGTAAAAGGTGCAGAAATTCTATAAATACTAAGTGTCAAAGGGTAAATTTCATCTCCTGATCTTCATGTTCACATAAATATATTTTATGTCTGATCTTGAGGCAAATTTTTGAAATTGCTTCACAGACTTTATAGGATATGTTGTATTCTAGAAGTAAATTATCACATAAACCTGTAACAAATTTACAGTGGGGGGCGATTATCACTTTAAAGAAAATGTATATCGTCTATGCCTCAAGTAAAAATCATTTTCCTTCTTTCTTTGTCCTTTCCTTTTTCTAACACTAGTTCATGTGACACGCCGTCTCTGCGTGCATATAATAAATAACATTTTATAATTTGAAATATTTTATAAATATAAAATATATATATATATATATATAAACCAACATATTACGTTTATCCTTACATTTAAAAAAAAAGAGAGAGAGAGAAAAAAAAACTAACTTAAGGGTATAATTGACATAACAAATATTTAATATCGCAGTATAAATAACTACATTTTGTGAGTGAAAATGAGATTTTTCTTTTATATTAGTATAGATGCAAGGGGTCAAGTTCACATTATTGAGTCGACATTACATTAATAACAATGATGAATGATGAATGACAAATACAAATAAATCGATTCATTATCAATCATATGATACGCAAAGAAGAAGAGAGAAAAAGATCTCTACAATACCGACAAAGGCAGTGTGGTACGGCTATAGGAGTTTGTGGAATTGAATGAATTTGTAAATAATACTACTCGATATTTATTATATTTCACTTTTAAATATAAAAAATTATATTATACTTCATAACTAATATTATTTTAATAATTTTGTAACTAAATCTTCTTTAATTGATAAACATATAATTTATATTTTTTTAAAATTATCTCTAAAATTCATTGTAAAAGTACATATTTTGATTATTCTTGATTCAAATAAGGAAATAATTTTAGAAACTAAAAATGGATATAAAATAAGATATGTTTAAAATAAAAATAGGTCTTCAAATATCATCCATAATGACGTTATAACATATTAAAAATTACAAACTATTTATAAATTTATTTGTAAATCATCATAGAAAATAATACTTCTTAGAATGAATTTCATTAGTAGTATTATTTGTTGTTTTATTTTGTTAGAAACATCATATCTTTTTACAAAATTATTAGGGTAAAATGCAAAATACCCCCTGTGTTTTTGCGAAAATGCTAAAAACCCCCTGTAATTTGAAAATAGGCTAAATGGTCCCCTGTGTTTTATAAAAATATGCACACTCTCCCTTTTAACTTTTACAACTAACGGCGTTAGGAAAATTAATGAACTTCCCGTTATACCCTTCGGTCAAATTGAATGCTTTTTACCTACGTATTTCACAGATGGTAAATCGAAGAGAGAGAAAGTGAAGAAAACACGAGAGAAGAAAGTGTGAAAATTTTCTAGGGTTCTTGGGTTTGATTTAGGGGAAATTTTGGGAGATAGATGTTGATTTTCACTACAGAAATAGAGGGAAAGGTTCGTTTGCAATATTGAGAGAAAACCCACGGTGTATTTTCAAGTGATTTGTGAGGAAAAGAAGGGAACGAAGAAAACGAAGGGACGACAAAGTTGCAAATCTGATACTGAAAATACGCAGAAAGGTAGGCATTCTCCACTCCTTTATAGTTGTTTATTTGGCAGATTTTGTAAAGAAAATGGTCCCCCACTCCTTTGCTTAGTGTTTTGCAAACGGGGCCAATGGTGCCTATTTTATATAACTTGGTTTCCATTTTACCCGACATGGTTGTCCCCTTTGTTGTCTTTTTATGTACTATAATTGTTTATAGTGTAATTTATTTTAATGTTTAGGGTTTAGGGTTGCGAGTATACTGTAACATATACAATGATATTTTAATGATTGTTTAGTGTAATTGTTGTTAATTAAGAATGTACTTTTTTTTTGTTGCAATATTTATTATAATTTTGTTGTATTGATTAATGTAATATTTAGTGTAATGTATAATTTTGTTGTACTGTTTCTGCTGTACCTGGTCACTTTCTGTTGTAATGTATTGTAAAATCCTGTATTGTATGAATTGTATTTTGATTAGAACTTGATGGTTAAATTTGTTATAATTGCAGGAAATGTCTAATTTTGAAAATGATTATGTGACATTTGATGTATGGTTAGGGGGTGTGGTTCAATGTGTTCCTACAATTAGGTATGTAGGTGGGTGGAGGACGATGTTTCCTGATGTCAATATTGAGAGAATCTTTTATCATGACATACTAGACATGTATAAAGAAGGTGGTGGGAAAGCCCTGAATGTTATTGTCTGTTGGAGTTTACCTGGGATGTCTTTAGATAGTGGGATAAGAATACTGAGGGGTGATGAAGGTATTGTTGAGTTAAGTAGGGTTTACAAAAATCATCATGTTATTCCTATATACATAGAAGAGAAGGAAGGTCCCCTGTTGGTACTTGATACCCAGGGTAATGTCATAACAAGTCAGGAAAAAGTGTCATCACTCCCATTTGATTTTGAGCATGTTTCTGGTATGGAAGGAGGGGAAAATAATGCAATGAGCCTGTTGAAAATGATGAAGACATCGAAAATAAAAATATTGCAGAACCAGAAGAACATGTGAGTCTGAACAATGAAAATGAAGAACATAACATGGATGAAACTCAGGGGTTGAGCAATATGCTAATGCTCATCCCAATGATGAATATGGTCCTACATTTGAGCAACAAGATGATGAATTAGAGCCTGAATCTGGTTCTAGTTCATCATCTGTGTCTGAATGTCCATCTTGGATGCTTGAGGACCTAGAGGGTCCACAAGACTAACAGGCCCCTGATCATGCTAGGAAGTTGTATAAGACACTGAAGGCTTTTCTGAAAGATAAGAAAAAGAAGAAGACTGCTGAGGAAAAACAAAGAGCTGACACAAAAAATAATGTGGAGGGGGATGGGTGGTTTAGTGACTTAAACAGTGAGGATGAGTTGCATTCTCTAAGGGGTGAGGATGAGGATGTTCCAGAACATCCTAGCTGGCATGATAATATGATGAGAACTGAATATGAATTGATTGCTGGACTACGGTTCCCAACAAGGGAAACATTCAGAAATGTGCTGAGGGGTTGGGCTGTGAGAAAAGGGTGGGATTTGAAATTTGAAAAAAATGAAAAACACAAAATCACTGTTAAATGCAAAAAGGGTTGTGAATGGTTATTGCATGCATCTTCTATCATGGAGACAAGCACATTTCAGATAATGTATGTGTGTTTTTCAGGGTTAAGGGAGGGGTTTTTGAATGGGTGCAGACCTATAATTGGGCTAGATGCGTGCTTTCTGAAAGAGGTGTATAAGGGTCAATTGTTATCAGCTGTGGGAAGGGATGGGAATGACAACATATATCCAATAGCATTTGCATTGGTTGAGGTTGAAAAATCAGATAGTTGGGAGTGGTTTTTACATCGGTTGCTGAGGGATATTGGGGCTGCTGATGAAAGAGGTGGGCATTCATATCTGACAGGCAGAAGGGATTAATTGATGCAGTTAACAAACTGGCTCCACATGCTGAACATAGGTATTGTTTGAGGCACATGTACAACAATTTTAAAGCAAAGTTTAAGGGGCATAAGCTAAAAAAATTATTTTGGAAGGCTGCTTCTACATATAATGTGAAACAACATTTAAGAGTCATGAAACAGATTGAAATGGGGTGGCCGAAAAGGCCCAATCAACTGACTCCATATGAATGGCTGCAAAACGTTCCATCACATCATTGGGCAAGGTGTTTCTTTCCACCACAAACAAAGTGTGATGTAATTGTTAACAACATTTCTGAATCATTTAATAGCTACATCTTGGAGGCTAGAGAGCTTGCTATTATTGATATGTTTGAGTGGATAAGGAGGAAATACATGACTAGGATACAAATTAAAAGAGAAGGCACAGAGAAGTATCAAGGGGTGGTTTGTCCAAACATTGTCAGAAAAATTGATAAGCAAAGGATTGTGAGAGCCGACACTGTTTTCCTAGTTGGGCTGGGGAGGACAAGTATGAGGTGCAACATTATATGGAGAAACATGTGGTGTACCTTAATGAGAGACACTGCAGCTGTGGGATGTTCCAGCTTTGTGGGTACCCTTGCTGTCATGCAATTGCAGCAATAGGGTATCATAGGTTGAATGTGGAGGACTATGTGCATGGATGGCTGAAAAAAATTACTACATGTCTGTGTACAGCCATATGATAAATCCCATTCCCGGCATGCATGAATACGAGGAATCCCCTCTTGGCAGGGTTAATCCCCCAAACATACGTATTAGACAAGGAAGACCTAAGAAAGTGAGAAGGAGGGATGGAAATGATAGAAGAGATGGTGAGGGGATTTCTCGAAGGGGTCTCACCCACACATGTGCCATATGCTTGGAGCAAGGGCACAATAAAAGAAGCTGCAAGAATCCTCCTCATCCAAATTCAAGGTTTTACAAGGTAAGTTCAATCTTAATCATGCAAAAATATAATTTTTAAACATAATTTAATGTTTTCTAATAATATTTTTGTGTCAATTTTTTTAGGCTCCAGGTGGTACACATGGCCCTTCACAAGTTGAAAATAACTCAACTATTCCACCATCATATGAACAGGTTTTACACTTTCTAATTACAGTCATGTAATTGTTTAATGTAGCCTGTCCTAATTTTGCTTGAACATTGTTTCAGTCTTCTACTAATCAAGAAGGCCAACATCCTGCCAATGAAGGAGAAATCCCCTCTGCCAATCAGGTAATTTGCAATATAATCATTTACTTACAATCATATAATTTACTATGTGTTAATCATATCCTATAAATAGGTTCCTCCCCCAGTTTTACAAACAGTTGAAGACCAAATTAGGGGGACATCTACTAATTTGATTGATGATGATTTTCAGGTACAGTTTCATGTACTAAATTACTGTTTGAATTCCATTTCATTCTTTTATATGTTACTTACAATCATATCCTATAAATAAGTTCCTCCCCCAGTTTCACAAACAGTTCAAGAGCAACTTAGGAGGACATCTACTGATTTGAATGATGACGATTTTCAGGTACAGTTCTATGTAGTAATCAATGTTTGTATTTCATTCTTCTTCTTCTTTTTTTTTTATATATTAAATAGTGTACTCACAATCACATCATATAAATAGGTTCCCCCTCCTGTATCACAATCTGCCTCAAATGTGTTAGAATAAGAGACCAGTAAGTCAATTGGATTGGTTGTTCTGGGAACTATTCGTCGATCTTTATCAAAGTAATATTATACTGATGGATAAAGTAAGTATTCATCATTGGCAAAATGTGTTTGTTGTGCTTACTACTTACATTTGAATGGTGTTTCAATGTCACAACAAATGCCCACAGACCAATTGGTAAAACCCATTGAGTTGAGCTGCGCATAGGTTGGCGGCTATGAAACCAACTCCTTGAGGGTCGGTCTGAAATGTTCCAAGTCGAGGACCTCGAGACTGGGCCTCGAGTGTCCTATAGAGACTTGCACTAAGTATTGCATTCACTGGGTGAGTGCCGAGTTTCATCGGTGCCAGACGTGGGTCGTCTATGCAATTTTAGTGGGTTAGTTGGCAAAGTAGTCGACTGACTGAACTGACTCGCGAGAATCGTCATATGGAAGCCTTGGAGGCTTGGTCGGTATGACTGGAATTCTCGGTTCCGATAGTACGGGATTAGTCCTCGGACTTGAGGAATCATGGCAGTCGCTTGCATATGAAGGTTGTATCTTGGATTTGGCGAGAGGTGACCATGTCTTTGATATGGTCATTATAAGCCTTGTCCAGGGCAGTCAGAGTATGTAGTGAGGACGGTGGATTCCAAGATAGAATCTGTCCCCTGTCAGTATTTGACAGCTATGTCTTCTATGCGCTCTGAGATGGTTTCGACTCATTAAGTCTACGGCCGTAGCGATTGGTCGAGTAGGGAATGGTTCCCTAGGTCGATCAATAGAGTAAACGCGTCTCAAGTTTGTAGCATAGTTGCCTAGTCCAGGATGGGAACCGACACCCAATTCCATGCCCTAGACTAAGGCCGGGAGATGGTTGACAAAGGACTGTACCTGTATGGAATTCGGAGCCTAAATGTTCACGCCAACATTCACCTAGTCTCTAGTGCCATGGACCGTTGCTAGACGGCCACCCATGGTAACGGGCATTTCTGATTAATGGTTAATCAGAAATAATTAATTAAATTAGATTTAATTAATCAATTGTGTTGGACATAAGCCCAAGTCTAGCTGAGGGTGAACCTAAAGAGTCACACACAAATCACTATGGAAGTAGTGGAATTAATTTGGAATTAATTCTGGAAGACGTGAATTAATTTAATTGGATTAAATTATTTCAAGGAGAATATAAATGATGGGATCATTTATTGGAAAAATCCATTGGATGGATGACCCAACAATTAATTAATTGGATTAATTAATTTTGGGCTCAATACCTTTAAATTAATTGGATTAATTTATTGGGTTTCGTTTAATTAATTGATTGGATCAATTAATTAGTGTTTGAGCTTATGTTTATTTAATTGGATTAAATGAACTTTTGGATTTCAATAAGGTTTAAAATTAATTGGATTAATTTAGAACCCATGGATCACTTGATTTAATTTGATTAAATCAAGACCGGTCAAAACCGGTCCATGACTTGAAATCAAAGCTCAAAGGTTTGATACAAGTTTAAGAGGAGTTGAAAGTCCTCCATGTAAGCAATGATGTGGCTCCATATAAGCAATGATGTGGCTCCATGTAAGCAATGATGTGGCTTGCCATGATGGCTAGGTGGTCCACATATTGTGCTAACATGGTTGGAGGTTGAGCATAAGTTGTGCATTAGTGTGTAGGTGGTTTTGGAAACTACCTACAACTACACAACACATGTATACACTTTTCATCTTCCTAACTTGCACTCCCTAGCACACAAACCACAAAAATTTTCAGCCTTTTCTCCTTCTTTTGAGTTCTCTTTGAATTGGATTCAAAATGAGAACATGAGAAAAACGTATACACTAATCAATAGTGTAATACGTTTTTCGTTTCTTCCTTGATCTAGCTTCTACCTAGCAATAGATCTAGATTTACTTCCATTGCTGTGGTGTGGACAAATTAGAGGGGTTCTAATTTGAATCCTAAGGTGAACGGAAAAGGAACGAAAAGAGAATCAAAGTTTGTTGCCGTTGTACATGTGAAACGAAAAAGGTATGTTTCTATTTAAATTATTGTACCTTTTTTGTTTCCTCCTCTAGCCACATGTTCAAGCATATTTTTATGTATGTTATTATGCTTTTGAATACACCGAACGCCCGGGAATTCAAAGGGAACACCCCTTTGAAATCATTTTAAATTTCTTTTATTTTACGCTTCCGCCGCGTTCCCGGGCCGTACCGATTCTTTCAAAATGCTCAATCACAAAAGTCATAATCAAAATCAAGGAAGCAAACATGTCAAAAGAGAAGAATGCCACCAACAATGGCACCCCCAGTGCCTGCAAAGAAAAAGCCTTTTCAAAGGAGTTGTTGTTCTTCTTCTCACACCTCCACTTCAGCACCATCAAAGAATTCAAAGGGAAAGCAACATTCATCACAGTAGATGGGTGTCTTTTGTGAAACATGTGGGATTTATTGGTATTTTTGGCTATATTCATGTGGGATTTATTGGTATTTTGGTTGGATGTCTTTTGTCAAACATCATTTTATCAATTCTTTTGTCAAATAGTTAATGGATGTTGGTATTGATATGTTGGATGGATTTAAGGACCTCTTTTGTTGTTGGATGGATGTTGGTTCAAACATTATTTGGTTGGATGTTTGATGTAATAAGGACCTCTTTTGGACATGTTGGATGAAATTGATGAAATGAAAGCAGGTTGTTTTTGAATGTTTATAACTTGTTGTCTTTTGGTGTTTTTGGCTATATTCTATTGTTCATGAAATGATGTGCAAGTTACCTTTCAATGTTTCAATAAGTATAAGTCTAGTACTACAAACTTTAACTACAGTTCATTTCATAAAAATAACAGTACTTAGCAATTACATGACTTAAGTACAATTTACATGAGTTAAAGTACTACTTCAACATTACAATAACATAGCAAAAATAACACAAGCTACAAACTTCATCATCCTTTGATTCTTCTCCATCTTTTTTATGCTTGTTGTCAATTCTTGACACACGGAAATCAATTCGGCTATATTTTCATCAAATCCGGCAACTCTGTTAGATTCAACTTCGTCTTCAACTTCCGGCACATGTTGTAATACATCTGAGTTTTTCTAACAAACACTAACAGGTTCCAACCATGCAAAATAATTACAATTATTCATTCGACAATTGCAAGATAATTTTCCCTCCGTTTCTTTAAGTGGACCAACAACTCGTATCGCTGCATTTTTTTGGCAATAATATTTAGGATTTTTATACCTCAGTTCAAGCTTTTCTTCCTTCTTCGATGTTGATTTTTTGGATGAAGAAGACATCCTACAAACATGTTTTTGTAAAAAAAATAAATAAATAACGAAAATAACATTTTTAATAAAAAAACAAAAAAATAATTGTTTATTGACCTGCCCTTGAAGTCGATTTGAGGGAAAGAAGAAGCAAAAATACTTCTTCTCAACAAAGGTTATTTATATAGGTATAGAAAGGGCAAAAATGACATTATCACATGCCAAAAGTGGCCAAAGAGTGAAAATAAAAACCAATACTCGCACAGAAGCACGTGGAGCACAAACGCCGTCAAAATTAGACGGAATGGAGGTTTTTTGCATACTTTTATAAAACATAGGGAACCATTTAACCTATTTTCAAATCACAGGGAATTTTTAACATTTTCGCGAAAACACAGGGGGTATTTTGCATTTTACCCAAATTATTATTATCATTAATTTCTATTTAATATAATATTTTGTCACTATTAAATAGTGCGGTTAAATCTCGTGTCATATTTATTCTTAATGTTATAATTTTGTATGACTAATAAACAAATAAAATAAGAAATAAATATAATTCAAATAGGTAAATATAAAAAAGGACAAATTACAGCCACCTCCCCTGAGATTTGGCATAATTATAAATACTCCCTCATTGTTTGAAAAATTACAAATACCCCCCTTGAGGTTTGTAACCATCTAACAAATAACCCATTTTCATCCATTTTTATGGGTGAACTGACCAAAATGCACTTATGCACTGAATTATTTTTTATTTAATTTTTAATTTTTTTTTGGACTAGTTTTTAAGTTTTTTACACAGATGAGTAATAATGCAATTTGCCTCGATTGATTTTTCTACAATTTTAATAAAAAATTCAAGGGCAATCAATTTTAAACCTTTTGTTAAAAATTATAAACCTCAGGGGATATTTGTAAATTTTCAAATAACGAAAAAATATTTGCAATCATACCAAACAATTGGGGAATATTTGTAATTAAATCGTCGTTAAAAAAAATAGGAGTGACAGAAAAAGAAGCATATCATATCTAAAAGATTTGACGTCTCACATTAGAAACAATAAAAATATTAAATTTAGACGTTATTTCCCCTACGTATCTCCTTCTATAAAAAAATGTATATATTAAATCGTTATTTGGTGTGATGATGCAGGTAATTTTGTGAAGATTCCAAAATATTTATTATATTAAAAAATATTTAAATAAAAGTAAAATTTAAGAGTTTTGTTGATAATGTTACTTTGATACATGAATAATTACAAATGACTCAATTGATACCTGAGTTTCGCCACTAAGGTTATTTTGATACATGAGTAATTACGAATGACTTAATTAGTACCCGAGTTTCACCATTAATATCACTTTGATACCCAATTTATATTTTTTATTTATGTTTTCTATTATCTTTTTATATAATGATAATTTTATCCTTAGATATTAAAATAAAAAAATAATAAATATAACAAAGAAAAATTTGCATAAATTTTTATGATATTTTTTATTTTTATTATCCATATTTGGTTATCAAAATTAGCATATTTTAATTTTAATTAACACTTTCTACTATCATTATCTGTCGATATATATAAATAAATCTCATTATCAAATAATTTGTGTTGATAGTCAAGCGAGGAATCAAAATTTTCATCGTGAAAAGTATTTTTTTTCCATTAAATTGAGATATTAAAAATTTAATTGCAAAACTTAGATATAAATTCAAAAGTTTCAATTTTAGATTATAAATTTTCAAAATTTAGAATGTAAATTCAACTTCTCTATGATTATAATCATTTTGACTTATTTATAAATATTGATAAATAAAGTGAGTATAAAAGAATTAATAAAATATTATTATCGGTTATAATACTCAAATGTAAAAATCGAAAGTCAGAAATATATAAATTAAATTATATTCAACTTTTTAAATATATGTATTATTATTTATTTATTATCTAAAGCTAAAAGGATCATTATATAGAAAAGATAAGAAAAAGCAAATACGAAATATCAATTGAACACAAAAAATAAAAAAATTAATGGTGAAATTTTATAACTAATTCTATAATTATTTATTTACAAAGTGATATTAATATCAAAATTTGAATATTAGTGAGCCTTTATAATTAGTTATTTTTTTTTATATACGCCTTTATCTATACTTTATTGTTACACTTAATATGATCTGCAAATTTTTAAAATTTTAAATTAATTAATTATTTTTAATTTCTTTATTTATCATGATTTCATAACTACCTTTTGCTAGTTATTTTTTCCCATGCATTTTTTTTATTTTTCCGACATATTTATTATTTTTGTTTATCAATAAAAATATTTTATTAACTTATCATTTTAATATATATTTTTAGGTAGTTTTTTTTATAAATATTTTATTAAATTTATTTTTAAAAAATATATACATACATAAAATGTGCCACACCTACCAATAATTAGTTAACCACGAACATTAAAGACAATAATCGGATCAGTGCGGGTGGGTGGGAGAGAGAGAGAGAGAGAGAGAGAGAGACTTTTATCCAAAATATGGACAAGAACTATACATAAATTGATCCGCTAATCACATATATTACATTGTTTCCCCACACCCATCAGAAGAATATCCGTATCATTATAGTGATCCTTGAATTATTAGCACTATCGCTTGTTGTTCTTCCGAGTCAAAATGGAGGGAGTGGATTATCTTGCTGGGGAGAGGAAGAAGGCGGAGTTCGATGTCGAGTCGATGAAAATTGTTTGGGCTGGTTCGCGCCATGTCCTCGAAGTTTCGGATCGCATTTCCAAGCTTGTGGCCGATGATCCAGTAATCTTTATGTAGCTTTCGTGATGTCTTGTTTTCTGAGTATTTTTTTCTTTCGTTTTCGGTTTAAGCTTGGTCTGTGGCTGAAATTTCCTGACTTTTTTCTTGAGTTCTGGTAATTTTTGGGGTGGCGGTCATTGCTAATCACCGTCAACGATACTGAAATTTGTTCTACTTTGAGCTAAATTGGCTGATGGTGAAGTTTGATAATAGTTCGGCTACAAACTAAGTAGTTCCTTGTTGAACTGTGTATTTTTAGTTTTTTATACCCAAAAATTTTCAGGTTCTGCTGTTGATCATACCGGATAAGACAAACTAATAGAAACAAAAATCTACAAAGTAATGTGCAATTCATTCAAGGAGGTTTAAGCTACTGGGGTTTTGATATTCACTGACTTACAATACATTCATTAGAAGAAATGAGTATATTTGTAGGTCAAGAGGTTTACAATCCAGCTTCAAGAATTTGAAACTCTTGATCAACACTTGCTATTCTGAGGTTTACAATCTATTATGTATCTGATGTAGAAGTTGTAAAAATTCTGATGAAATAATTATGATATTCCTTTTACTTTTGTTGGAAGTTGATATGATACCAAGTGTTTGTATTGTTGGATTTAGGCATTTCGGAAGGATGACAGAACAATGCTATCAAGAAAGGAATTGTTCAAGAATACTATCAGGAAGGCAGTTTATGCCTGGAAACGGATTGTTGAACTTCATCTATCTGGTAAGCTCTTTTATTCATTTTTTGACACGGTGTTTTACCTGATTTGTTTCCATCTGACCATTTTGATGTGAAATATGTAATCATTCTTTCAGAAGAAGAGGCATCTAGATTAAGGTTTTATGTGGATGAACCAGCTTTTACTGATCTTCACTGGGTAGGTTTCACTTTGAAACTTTTTCATTTTCTGCTTTCTTCAGTTATATTGGATACTGTCTCAGGAGTGCATTTGTTTGTAAGTTAATCATTTCATTTCAACGCTTTATCTAATATGAGGTGCCCCATGTGGCCTACACTGTTCTCCTGTGTAGGGAATGTTTGTTCCAGCCATAAAGGGCCAGGGCACTGATGAACAGCAGCAAAAATGGTTGCCTTTGGCTTATAAGATGCAAATAATTGGTTGCTATGCACAAACTGAACTTGGTCATGGCTCCAATGTGCAAGGTCTTGAAACCACTGCTACATTTGATCCTCGTACAGATGAATTTGTGATTAACAGTCCTACACTGACTTCGAGCAAAGTATGTAACATAGTTCAGAGGACCTTGTTTGCTTGGTTTGCATTAAGAGATGTGCTAATTATCATATGATTTTCGTAACAGTGTAAAATTTAAATTTTCTGTTTTCTAAATTTCAATGCAGAGTAAGTAATGTAGGATTTTGTGATCATGTTATTCATCATTGAATTTTGTCTAATTCGTTCCTCTTACTTGTCTATTTTTGTAATAGTGGTGGCCTGGTGGACTAGGTAAAGTGTCTACACATGCTGTAGTTTATGCTCGTCTTATTACAGATGGCAAAGACCATGGGGTTCATGGTAAGTAAAACTCACCCCCTTCCATGTGTTACAAATATCCTTTCTCGTCCTTCATGGGAAAGTATAATAGTTCTTATGGTGTAGGATTTATTGTCCAACTACGGAGTTTGGAGGACCATACACCTCTTCCAGGAATAACCGTCGGTGATATCGGAATGAAATTTGGTAATGGAGCATACAACACAATGGACAATGGCTTACTGAGATTTGATCATGTTCGCATTCCAAGAAATCAAATGTTGATGAGGTATTCACCTGCAATATATGCCACTTCATTTCTGTCTTCTATTGCTATCAGCGTTTTCCAGATGTTGCTCTGGAATGATTAACTGAGCTATAGTAATGTGGACTCAAAAATGTTGGTTGGTCGATGAAGTGTACATTATTTAGATTTCTATTTGAATAGATTTATTCGAGGGATGAAAAAGCTCAATGTCAAGATTTACACAAATATGTCTGACGTGAATTCAAGCTGAAAATACAAGGCAGCAAGGATTATGGCATAACTACTATTCAAGCTTTCCAAATGCTGCATTTTTTCTGTGATCTTCCATCCTGTGTTTATTTGTAGCACAATGCTTTGAAGTGTATCCTGTGGAAGAAAATTCATTAGAGGTGTAGGCATCGTGTTCTTTGCATTTCACTCGCATTTGAAGGATAAAAAAGTGAGTGCGATCAAAATGGATGGATGTAACGGGTGTAATTCCAGGAATCAAAAGGTTTTAATGGCAGATGGCTGTGGTGAACTCATTCAACCGACTCATCCTTTGATCTCTTTCCGTACCAAGACACTTTTCACTGAAAATTACTGTTGCTTTGACATTTAAAAATAATTTATTTAACTCCCTTCATTCTGGTTATAAATGTGAGTGTGACATCTGCATTTGCACCTTTAAAATTGCTGTATACAACAGCAAGGAGTAAAGTATAAACATGAAGCACACTCTTGTCTTCTTTCTTTACTCTTTCTTGTTCTTCTTCCTTATCTTTATGCCCGTTTGTCTGTGGAGTCTAACCCTTTCCCAGTTCTTCACTTTCTATTCTTCCCCTCTCTTTTTCCCCCCTATTTGTTGTGGTCTCCCTAAGTTTTGGTAGATCTTGCCATTTTCCAGCAAGATTGCAGGTCACTTTTTGAAGTCTGGAGTTTTTGGTATAGATGAGCTTTTGCTCGCTATATCCTGTGAACTGGGGCTTGCCCTGCTCCATTGGACTGGGTTTGGGTCGGTGGTTAACTCATTCTCACTTAGTCTGCCTGGAGAATCTGTTTAGGACCTAGTCTAGCATCTGTACGTCTCATATTGTTCAGAGGAGTGCATATGTACTTTTCACCCGATATAACACAACACTGTATCAAAATGGACTGATAAAAGAATATCCGGTTGCTAAAGTTTGAAGTTGACACATCCAATTATATAGTATCTACTTATATAAAAACAAACGAAGAGATGAAGTCAAAGCGTCCAATACCACATTGATATGGGGTGCTAGGAAGCGAGGTTTTGTGCCTGTCAGAATTTAAACGTGTCAAACCAATGTGTCGTTGCAATTAGTATATGATCAGAGTTGACTCCATTTTTGGATTCATGTTGCCCTTTGGTATTCGTAATCAAGGCATCAGTGAACATTCCAACTTAGCTAGATCCAAGTCTTACTATTGCAATAAGTTGCACTTCTGGATTAAACGTATAGCCCATGCTTTTGAACACACTGTGCTGAATAATCGAGTGTTTGAGTTCTTAGTACTGCACATACCATACCAGCACGATTTTTAGGCCATTCCTTGTAACTCAACATATTGGTTGAAAGTGAATCTTAGTTGTTCACAGGGCTAGAATGTTTTAATGCTCTTGACATCATCAGATCTCTTGGATATTAGAAATCCATCAGATCTTGGATATTAGAAAACTAAAGTGGTATGATACTTGGCTACAAGGGTATGTAGTACTTGGTTTGACGGCTCCTTACATGAAAGGGAGACATATAAGTTGATGTAAGGCACTATATCTGAGCTGGCAATGTGACCTACATGACAGGTGATGACTCGAGCTGTGGCTTAATATGAACTTTCTTTTTTCCTTGATGTTTCTAACCTTCAAATGGTTCCTTTTGGTATAATTTGAAATGTTCAGTATTGGCATTCTATGTAGTTGCAGTACATCTCCAGAATGTTATGAACTACTATGGATACGAGTTGCGTTAATATTTTCTTATGTAAAATTATCATATTGCGTGACTTCTCCTAGCATAAAGGGTGTGACCCAGGTAATTCAATTCCAGTAAAGCAGTTTATGAACCATGGATGATGCTAGGATCTCCATTATTCAAATGGGGGATTACTTTAACAAATAACTTTCTTATTGGGTTGTTTCTATTAGCTCCCTGATGATGCTTTTTATTCATAATTTTTGTTCCTGACTGTTATAATTTTTTTCTTTTGAACAATTTTATCAGTCTCTTCATGACAGTGATAGTTTTTGTGAGGCTTTTACATCTCACTTATAATAGTTGTATGCTGAGATCAACCAAAAATATAAGGAGAAAGAGAAGGTCTGCTCATGTCTTTCTCTGGTCAAATATTTTGTGAAGTTATTAGTATAGTCTGAACTAATGTTCCAAAATTTTTAAAGTTTGTAAAGAGAAAGGCCTTGTGGATACAAATCATTGGAACAGAAAAAGCAGATAACCGTCAGGTCTCTATATGTACAAGTTCAAGATCAATTCTGTTGTGAGATGGGTATTGCTGTGGAAAACATATCCTGATGGATATAGAAAAAAAAATAAAAAAAATGGTCACAAAATTCATGTGACATCTGAGAAAAACCTGCCAATTGTATGATCAGAATCAATTGTCAGCTTTATTATTCTTTTTAGTAATTGCATCCGGGAGGATTCCATTAAGTCACGTTTAGAACCTTTTCCATTTGTCGTTTTATACCTAAAAGAAAACGAGATGAAAGATGATGACCACACAGGATGTTTTTGCTGATTTTGACTTTGCATGAGCCCTTAACATGTATTTCCTTTATTTTAAATTAGTAAAAGTTTCTGTATCAGCACAATGTGCTGATCCTTGGAGTTGGTGATATTCCATGAGCTTTACTGTACTTCTTGTACTATAATTTAAAATTATCAATCTTTCCTTTAGTCGAAAAAGTATGCATATCTGGGAATGCTATTAATTTTCATTTTCGATATCTCAGGGTTTCACAGGTTACAAGGGAAGGAAAGTATAAGCAGTCTGATGTACCACGGCAGTTAGTTTATGGCACTATGGTGTATGTCCGGCAAACAATTGTAGTAGATGCTTCTTCTGCTTTATCAAAGGCTGTTTGTATTGCCACAAGATATAGTGCTGTGCGGAGGCAATTCGGATCACAGAATGGTGGACCTGAGACTCAGGTAGGAGATCAGTTTTCTGACGGCAGCTTAGTTCATGATTTTGGTTCGTTTTTCATAAGAAAGCTGTTTTCTATCAGATTAGTCAATTAGCTAGCAAGTGAAGCTGAATCGATTGATTTTTTTTACACTTCCACACATAACCTATATCAAAACACTGTTCTGAGGGCCTCCTCTGTTCAACAATAGCTTTTGCTTGATGTAATAAATCTAGAATGTGTAGTCCAACAGTCCTAGTATTTTTTTCATTCTATCTCATATAACCTGTAAGATTAGTGCCTCTATTTCACAATCGTGGTTGGTTATTATATGTGCCCATCGTTATTTACTATTTCAACATACACCTTCTTTGTTGATTTATCTCTTCTTGCATGTAAGATAAATGTTTTGGGCCTACTTGTCAAGTAATGCAAACAAAAATGCTTTTTCATCTTGGCACATCGCGAATAGGTTGTGTATGTGCATGTCATAAACAAAAGGGTGTTATATTGTTCATGCCACTATCTGGTTCTCATTCATGCTTGGAAAATTCTGGGAAAGGCATCGTGACATAAATAATGATGGAAGTTATATATATATATATATATATATATTATGTTCGCTTACTGATGTTTGTAATATTGATAAAAGTAAGTGTATCGTGCAAAATCAATAATTACCAATAGATGCTTTTAAAACTTTGGACTTATGTATTTCACTAGTTTCACATAGGTTTCCATGGGTGGATGTAAATTTGTTTTGGAGATAAATTATACTATTATCAGTTGGTATGTCAGAAAATTATAAAATTACTTTGGCGATCACAAGTTCCATAATTTTAAATAAGTTTATGAGTTATTCATTTAAATTTGTCTCTGAGGTTAATCAAACTTTTAGGTTTATTGTATATTGTAGAAGTAAGAAGATAAATGAATACTTTGCCTTGTATTTGGTTTCTAGGTAATTGACTACAAAACTCAGCAGAGTAGACTCTTCCCTTTGCTGGCTTCCGCTTATGCCTTTAGATTTGTTGGTGAGTGGCTTAAATGGCTATACACGGATGTAACCCAAAGATTGCAAGCCAATGACTTCTCAACACTGCCTGAGGCTCATGCATGCACCGCAGGGTTGAAGTCGCTGACCACTTCTGCCACTGCTGTAAGTAATGACTGGTGTTTCATTGTTCTCTATGTTAATTTTTCCATGATTTTTGTTGGTTTTGCGTGCATGCTTGGCTAAGCTTTGTTCCTATGTTTGCATTTCTGTCTATGAGCTTAAGCCTGGTGAGCATGGACAATATCAAGAATGGATCAACTATAATTTGCGTATGCTGCTAGTGATTGAACAAAGATTTAGCTTTTGCTTAAGTACTTATTTGAATTCTCTTAGGTTATGTTTCTTGTCGTTTTCATAGATGCATTTCTAGAAAGTAAGGACCTTATATAGGTCCTTTTTTGGCTCGTAGGTGAAATGCTTATGTTGCTTCATCTAAATTTTTCATATTTGACCATTTTTAATTATATCCACAGTCTGCTTTTTAGTTTGTTATCTTCGTCTTTATGGTTCATTTTGTCTGACTCAAAGAACGCATGCATGAATCATGATATTGGTACCCATCTTATTCTCAGTCTAATTTTAACGAACACCATGATCCTGTAAATGAGGCGAGCTTCTGAAAATGAAAGACAGATAGTCCTAAATTATTCTTCTTTTGTGCAAAGGATGGAATTGAAGAATGCCGAAAGCTATGTGGAGGCCATGGTTACCTATGTAGCAGTGGGCTTCCCGAATTATTTGCTGTTTATGTTCCTGCTTGTACGTATGAAGGAGACAACACTGTTCTTCTTCTTCAGGTACTTTCTGTTTGCATGTTTTCCATATGCATGCATACATGTTTATACTTTTGCTGCTTTAATTTTTATTATTACTTCATATATAATTTAACAGCTGGTTGTGGGCAAAATTTGTGCCTAAATGAAAAGTGGTGATCTATGCTATCATTGAATAGCCATTTGTAACGAAGGGAAGAGAGATGTTTTCAACTTCTCTTATTATGAATTTGGAGTTATATATATAATTGTTGAATTTTCCCTTGATCTGAAGGTTCTGATATGAGCTTCAAATCACAGGGGAATGTGATTTGGAATTTAATAGTCTTCTGTTTAAGTGTTCTTTTGCTAAAATCTTTGGAAAACTGTTGAACTTAATGAGTTCTTTGATATGTGTTTTCATTTGCAATAGGATTGGGATTTGTCATGTTATACATTTTTTGTGCAGAAGAGTTTGTTCCAGGAACCAATACCAGACATAATTCTTAATTGCATTGTTTTATTTCGTTTTTTCTGATAGTGTATCAATTATGCATTTGTTGCAAATGTGCCACTTTAATTGCATGTGAGGAGGGTTAGAACTTTTTCCTGTTGACTGAAATCTTGTCGATTTCATTTAAACCACTTCATTGAAATATGGAAATCATAAAAGATAGAATGTTCTCTGTCGCTTTTCTGAAAAATGTCGTATTTCACATTAATTTTTATCGGGAGTTTGTCTGATCGTAGTTGGTATATTCATATGTTCAACGAAGGTGAACAATGCAATATGCAGTTGTAGTTGGACATTTGAATACACCTGTCAAGTATATCATTGTGTTTCAGAAATTTCACTTAATTCTATGTCGTGAGAATTATTTGTGGACGATTGATTTTACTGTGCTATGGCATGCATTATGGGCTTTAGCTAATACATATGTTTCGTTTCTCCTGTAGGTTGCTAGGTTTCTTATGAAGACTGTCTCCCAGCTTGGAACTGGGAAACAGCCAGTGGGAACTGTTGCTTATATGGGAAGAATAGAACATCTAATGCAATGCAGTTCTAATGTTCAAAAAGGTATGATTTCCTCTTCAAATTTCTTTTAGTCAGGTGATTAAATACTTTTTGTACTTTCAAAGGGCATGGCCTGCTATCTCTAAATGTCCATGAGTTGAACTTTTGTTGAGTATGGTTATAGAAAAATATATGCGCTTTTGCTCTAGAAATGTTCTTTTATGGGTTCTTATGATTTCTAAAAGTATTCTGTACGTACAATTTGAAACCAGTGATAGAAGATTTCCCTGAAACTGATCTTTATGTTTAACATTTGAGCCATATGCACTTGGGCAAGAACTAGTTTGGTAACTTCTGTTCGTTTGTCATGCAGCTGAGGATTGGTTAAAGCCTAATCAAGTTATGGAGGCATTTGAGGCAAGAGCTGCTAGAATGTCTGTTTCCTGTGCTCGAAATCTGAGTAAATATGCTAATCCAGAAGAAGGTATGCTTGCTTGATGGGAATTTGACATCTTCTGGTCTTTACATAGTGTATGATATAATAGACCATTCATGAATTTAGATGAATCTGCTATGCTTGGGTGCTAGTAATGATTTGAGAGATAATACTCCTTTGACATAAAAGTCTTGCTTCTATCTTCTTTTTTTTTTTTTTTAACTCTATTTACAATCTGATGTCCTTTTTCCAGAAGTTTCTTAAAGTAATAATAATGAGACACTACTAGCTCTAAATCACTATTTTAAAAGCAGTACTTTAAGAGTGTTAAAAGTTCCACATTTCTTTTTTATTTTAGAACATTGCCATTTGAAATTCTGTGCCAAATCAAATTTCAGTTAGAATATTGAGACAGGGGTGTATTAGCCCCAAAGCTTGATGGTGGTGAGAGCTCAGCCATCGTCTTATCCAGACTTTTTTGATCTAATTGATTTCTATTGCCTAAATACAACTTAAATGGGTTTCCTTTTGTGCTCCTTAGTGGTCTCC
Organism: Sesamum alatum; assembly: GCA_034509735.1. Lineage (NCBI taxonomy): Eukaryota > Viridiplantae > Streptophyta > Magnoliopsida > Lamiales > Pedaliaceae > Sesamum > Sesamum alatum. The sequence continues at coordinate 11,375,610 of JACGWO010000007.1, read as the reverse complement.
TTGAATTCTTATTATGGCTTCTTCATTTTAAATGTGTCTTTCATTACCTTATCTTTGTCCTTTTTCAGGCTTTGCCGAGCTATCTGCTGATCTAGTTGAGGCAGCTGTGGCTCATTGCCAATTAATTGTTGTGTCCAAGTAAGCTTTTGTTTGTGCTTTGGTAAATAGAACTATGTAATATTGACTCGGGATGATATCCTTGGGTTTCACTTTAATTAACTCTATCAAGTCATTCAAGGGACAAAAACGGAACTCTATCAAGCCCATTAAAATTTATCACCTTTTAGACCATCAACTGACCATATACCATCTATACCTGTGTGGTTGAGATTTGGGTATTGTTTGGATCGTCAGATGCATTCTTGTAGTGCTTCAGTTGGTGGGCATTAGTCTGGTTGAAATCACTATTAGATCTTTGTGTGGTTGCTTGCAAATATGAGGACCATAGGGTCTTTGGGTTGGCCAAAGTTTTTCCTAAATTTGGTTAACGTCTGTATAAATGTATTTCCCTTTTTCAATTAATTGTTTTTTTAACTTCAGTACAATATATCGGTTGTGCAGATTTTTTATCTTGATCTTAAGTGACGAATAAAGATGATCAATTGAACTGAACTGTGATATACTGAGAATGTATCACACGACATGAGGTCTTAGAACTTCACAGATCTTGTCTCTGAAGTGCCAAGAGAGCTTTGAGTTGATAAAAATGTCTGTAATTTCTACAATTGCATGCAACTGAACATTACTGTGATATACTAAGAAATTATCCCACAACTTGAGGTATTAGAACTTAACAAGTCCTATTTCTGAAGTTTCCAAGAGAGCCATTGAGTCGTTGCAAGGTTTGTAATATCTACTTGCATTTAATTTTCAATAGATATTTCATGAATTTCATTTTTCTTGCCTGTTTATCTTTATGTTGGGTAATAGAACTTGTGCAAATATAATGTCTACTGCTACTGGTAAATAAGAACTGAAGCTTCTTTTAGGCTACTTTCTCCTTGAGTTTCTATAGTCGAATTGTTTTGCATGCCGAGTATTCTCCATATATTTGCCTAATTAAGATTAACTGGTCATGAAAAACCTGTTCCTGGTATAGGTTTATCGACAAACTGCAACAAGATATTCCCGGTGAAGGAGTCAAACGACAACTAGAGGTTCTTTGTGGTGTCTATTACCTGTACCTTCTTCACAAGCACCAAGGTGACTTCCTCGCTACCAGATATCTCAACCCTAAGCAGGCTGCACTTGCAAACGATCAGCTCCGAGCACTGTATACCCAGGTTTGTCAAACATAGAGTTTACGTTCTCGTTTATGCCTTCACTTGGACCTGTGTTTTAGGTAGATTTTAATATCCTATTTGTGTTAGGTTCGTCCGAACGCCATTGCTCTTGTCGATGCCTTCAATTACACTGACCACTTCCTTGGTTCGATTCTGGGTCGCTATGATGGTAATGTCTATCCCAAGCTTTATGAGGCAGCTTGGAAGGATCCTTTGAATGAAACAGTCGTACCCGATGGCTACCATGAATACTTGAGGCCTTTGCTCAAGCAACAACTTCCTAGTGCTAGATTATAGACGTATACCTTCAATATGTCATCATGCTGTTTACTGAAAACAAAATCCTATTTAAGTTGTGATATCTGCAAAATTGCAATAAACTTATAGGCTAAAAGTGTACATGCAAGCTAGGAAGGTTCTTGCGTGACGAAAGTAGTGTGGGATTGTAGTTATGGACACTTTTACCTGAACTAGTGACAAACACGTGCGTTTGCACGTGGTTCGTATTATTTCAATAAAATAGTTCAATTATAATAAGGATAAATCTATAAATAAAAAATAGGGATAATTTTACTTTTGGTCCCCTAAGTTCATCACTAAATTATTTTTGGTACCCATGGTCTAACATCATTAAGTTTGGTCCCCAAATATTTTTAAAATGATCGAAGTTAGTCCTGACCATTAGTTGATTGTTTAAATTAATGGAGAGATCTTCTTAGAAGAGGAAAAAAAGTAGCAAATCACCATATAGACAAAAGCTTCACAGTCCCTTACCTGTCATAGGGAAAAGATGTGTGAAATACCATTTTGGGTGAAAAATAACCAATCGAGAGAAATTCACTTTTGGTTGGAACCTGGAGTAGCAAAAGTGATTTAATGACTAACTCTGGGAACCAAAACTAAAATTATTCCATAAAAATATATTAACTAAAACTTAATAGGTACTTTATAAATAAAAAATATTAATTTTTATTAAGCAAAAAAGGATAGAGTTAAAAATAAAATTATATTTTTTTCCACTTCATTTATTAGTTTATAGGGTTAAATATATTTTGCATCCATGAACTATGCATGTTGTCGCATTTAGGCCATTAAAATATGAAAGGTAATAAAAAGCCCTCTGACAAAATAATTTGACATTGAAAGGTCAAAAATGCCTTTCTCACTTATCTCCTATACATTTCATTTTATTCCATAAAGATATGTTTTATTACTTTGCCAGAACTACTTTTAGTGATTTAAAATTTTACTCAAATTTAATTTAAAAAATAGTATTTAAAATTTATAGTTTTTTTTATTAATTATGTAAAAAGACAAAAAATTTACAAGTGCAATATATGCATATATGTTTTACAAAGTATATTATTTATGTTAAAAAATACATATAAATATGTGTAAATATGTAATGCATATAATCTATGCTCTATATAAATGTGTGAATACTCATGTTGTTTGTTTCCTATTGTAAAAAGATAAATATACCCTCATTTAAATATTATTAATTATTATATTACAGATTCTGGAATTTTTAACAATTTAGAATTCTAAATATTCTAAACCTCCTCCATATAAATTTAGGATAAAAACCTAAATCGTGAATTATGAATGAATCCAATTACACATAATTTTAATAACCTGTTTCTAATCGTGAATTATGAATGAGCCCAATTACTCAGACCAATCACGCATTAAATTTTAATAACATTCACAGAAAATTATATTATAAATTTAGTTATAGAAAAAATAAAATAAGACAAATGTTTAAGAGTCTTAATTGTTCTAAACTACTTAGAGAATCAATAACATATTCAACTAAAAAAATAATATGCCAAATAATATTTCAACACAATTACTTTACTAGAAGAAATCTTAATTATATTAAGAAAATTTTAATTTACCATGACACATCAAAATTTAAAATAAACTATACATGGATAATATATAAAATACTAATATAAACTTATATATATATATATAATAACGAAAAAAATATCAAAATTTAATTATAAATTAAAATTGATACATGGATATGATATTATTAAACTAAAATTGCTTGTGAAAATTCAACTATTGAGTGAATCTCTTAGTAGTTCATTTTTTTAGTATTAGATAATCTCTATTGTTTTTTATATTAATTAATTGAATAAAAGTATTTCAACAACAAATGTGACATAAAAAATTAAGTTGTAACATAATATTATCGAATAAGAAGATTATATCAATCGGTGCTTATGAAAATAAGATTAAGAAGTTAAACTAAAAATATATAGAATTAAAAATTGCAATATAAAGGCAAAAAATAAAATTTTATATATTAATATTTCAAAATTTAGAAGGTAATAAAGCATGTAAAATTATAATACTTTGACAATATTTAAAAGTTGATACTAAAATATAATTAACATTAGGATTTTACAATACAAAATATTGATAATATTGTCCAATTAAATTGTATTTTTATAATAATAGTCAATAAATAATTAGTTTGTAATCATTTAGTGTCAATAAATTAAAAATCATCGACATTCAAAATATAATAAAACAAAATATATTACATACACAGACATAATATAGCAAAATCATACAATAGCAAACAGACACAATAAAACCTACGAATAAAATTGATCAATTTTATTAAAATGGAATTTCTTCTAAAATGGAATAACGAATAAGTATTAAAATTTAATTATAAATAAAAATTATCAATCTGATTAAATTAGAAGTGCTATTGAACATTTAAAAAACAACTAACTAATTTATTTTATTTCAATATTAATAGGCTAAAACACCATGTCCCCCTCCCCTTGCACCCCAAGACATTGACATTAAAGAAGAGTATAAATAGTAATATAATAAATAATTTAATTTAAAATTTATCTTATTGCGTAGTAAATGAACTAACATAATTGTAGGTTCTAATGAGACATATATAACTATTTTTATGCTTTAAAAGGTGCATAAAAAGTTGTAACATTTGGTCCCTTTATATTATTATACACGTAACGCCCACATAGCATTTTCTTTTGAATATGTAGAGGGAAAGGTGTTATGGAACCAAAATTGCTACTTTTTAATATTTATGGGACCAAAAATGAGAATCTCAAAATCAATGGACCAAATTAAAATGGAAAAGACCTAAGTTATGAACAGAAAAATGCTATTTTCCCTATGAAAATAAGAAAAGTCAAATGGTGAGTAACATTAACACAATAATAATTAAAAGTATAAAATTTTAAAATAATATATACTAACACATTATTACAATTACATTTTCATATTAAGAAAATTAATAAATTTTGAAAATAAACTTAGTACAATAAAATAATAAATAAAAACTGAGTTGATTATGTTGAAATTAAAAAAAAAAAGATGATAAATAAATAAGCCAATGAGATTGATATATTTTTCAGTAATAAGTTTATAAAATAACTTAAAGTTTAAAAAGCATGAGTACTAGAGAGAATAAAAATTGATATATGAATAGGATATTATTAAACTGAAATTGCTTATGAAAATTCAACTATTGAGTGAATATCTTAGAATGTGATCTTTTTAGTATTAGATAATCGTGAATGTTTTACTTTTACATCTATTATTTCTTTTATAAAGGTAAAAAATAAAATTTTATACAATAATATTTCAAAATGTAGAAGCTAATAAAGCATGTAAATAATGCTTTAACAATATAACAATTTGATACTGAAATATGATTAACATGCATTATAGGATCTTACAATATAATTATTGGTACTATGGTCCAATTTTATTATAGTTTTATAACAATAGTCAATAAATAATTAATTTGTAATAGTGTCAATAAATTAAAAATAAATGAATATAGTAGTAAAAGAAAACATACAACACACATACAAAATGTAACAAAAAATAAAACAAAATTAAAGAACAGAATATAGGCATAATAAAACCTACAAATAAAATTAATCAATTTATATTATTATTAAATTGGAATTTCTTCTATTCAAGATAAGGAGATTTGACTAATTATTTTTATTTTAATATTAATATTTCGAATATCATTATTTTATATTTTTATATTAATTAATTTGATACATAATAATGAAATATCATTAGTGAAAATACGAAATACAAAATTTCAATTTTGGGGAATATCTTTTTATTCAATAGTACCAATTAAATTTAGTAATTGAATTACAAATAATTGAATTGAATAGTTTCCTTATCAATTTAAATAATTATTATCAATTTGTTTGAAAATATAATTGTATAATACTAATGTTTCAATGGAACAAGTTATGAATAATATCATGAACTTAATATAAATGATATATTTACTTCAAAAATATATTTGTACACGTGCATCACAGGCCATGCTTTCTAGTTTTATAAAAAAGTATGTTATATAACCTATAGATTTTTGTTCAGGTATATGTAGGTATAATTAAATTATATCATATAATTACTCAAAAGATTATAGAATATTATAGATTAATTATATTATAGATTTGCATATTGTATAGTGTATTATGTTCGATGTAATATTTATAAATTGTATCATTAATTTTTTTTAAGAAAAAGTTCAATATATATATAATAACACAAGCAAAAATTATGTAAATTTTTAAACAATTATGTAAAAAAAAATATAAAGATTGCAAATTTATAGAGTCTGTATAGATTCTATACTAATTATAAACATAATAAATTTTGGATAATATTTGTGTTCAATGTAATTTTTATAATAATTCGAATTATATTTTAGGGGAATGATTGAAATAAATATATTTTAGGGGGGAAACAATAAGGACATTTTTGTCATAAAAATTTAATCCATATCATGAGGGGGCATTTTGTTACATTTTATAGTTTAGGGGATAAATACACTTCATGCATAATTTAGGGGTGCAAAGTGGATTAATTTAACCCTAGTTTATATTATTATAATATGTTTTTTTTTATATGCAATATGTGCATTTGTGTTAGTAATGTCAATTCATATTATAAGTAAATATGGGCTAATATAATTATATACACACACAACAACACACAGAAAGATGCGCGTGCACACACACACACACACATATATGTATGTGTCTGTAGGATGTACAATGACTAAGATCAAGATTGATAAATAAAAATATATAAATAATTTTTTTTGTTATAATATATAGAGAAATAATGAATGTAAAAACTTAAAAGTACGTGCATTATATAATTTACAATATAAAAATACATTAAAGTCAAATAAATGTATTTATTTAAATTTTTTGAATTGGTGCTTTATTGTTGTTTAATGTATGCTACCAAATATTTTTTCTGTAAGGCTTTTATATTCTTAGTAAATGTTACTCTACCTTGATGATCACACCACAAGAACAAACAATGAAAATAAAATTCACCTTTTCTCTTTTACTTTTAGGGCATGATTGGTATATAGGAATGGAATTGAGTGGGAATAGAATGAAATTAGTCATAGAATAAAAGTAGGAATAGAATGATTTTGATATGCCATTCCTATGTTTGGTATACTAAAGGAATGAAAAAGGGAATTGAATCAACACTTTCCAAATTACTGATTTATATGTTTTCTAAAAAATGAAACTTAAGAATTAAAATAAAAACAACTAAACTACGTCTCATTAATGACATAAGAAATATTATTTTGAAATGTTAAATTAATTATAAGTTTATAATATACATATTGTTGGACGTTTTCATATATTTAAATTCTTTTAATAAATACTTATTATTTGGTAAATGATTATACTTCAAGTAATATTTGGTAAAATGCCTATAAAGATGTTAATAATTTTATATTATATTTAATAAAATATTTAAGAATTTATTTTTTATATTATAAATTTTATATTTTGGTAACACATATTTAAATATTTTATATTGATATTCATTTTATTTAATATATTCAAAATAATATATACTTTTGTGGCTATAAATCTTGTAACTATAATTTTATTAGAAGTTATTTTAGCAATATATTAAAAAAAATCTATTCCCAATCTATTGGGAATAGCGAAAAACCATGGGTGAGTGGGGAAATGCCTAATCCCATACTTATGGGAATGGGCATTCCCAAAGGAATGACTATTGCTATTCCTAAATCATACCAAACATGTTTTTGGAATAAGATTAGGAATATTCATTCCATTCCTAACCCATTCCCTCATACCAATCATACCCTTAACCTTTAGATATTTCATCTTATTAATTAACTCTTATTAAAATAAATCATAAAAAGCATAAAAGGTAAGTCAAAGCTTCCTTCAATTCAATTTATGTCTAAATCCAAGGGGGAAAAGGTTTCTCTTGTGTCTAGTTTAGGGTAGAGTCTCGAGCCAGGGCTGGTGATGGTGCCTGTGGTTTTTTCGGCGGAGAGGGGAGGGGCTAGAAGGGGTTCAGAGGGGGTAGAGGGCGTAGTGGTAACGGGGCAAGGACGGTGAGGGGTAAATAGAAGAGGGGGATGGCTATAGGCGAACGACCGTTGAAGAGGTCACTGGTGGATGAAGATGTACACTTTTCTTTTCCGGCGGAGGCTGTGATGCAGCCAGCCAGTCGCCATGAGTACTCTTGTGTGGAATTGTCGAGGTCTTGGGGGAGCCTCGACAATTCAAAAGCTTGGAGAGTGTATTGGGGAGTCATCCCCTGTTTTGGTCTTTTTGTCAGAAACTAAGTGTGACGAAAGAAGGGCAGAACGGGTTTGTGATAGGCTGGATATGTATGGGATTGTTGTGTCGTCGACAGGTCTGTCAGGGGGTCTTGCATTGTTATGGAGGAAGGACGTGATCGTGCATCTTCGTTCTTTCTCTAATAACCATATTGATGTGGACGTTCTAGCAGGTCAACAATGTGCTAGTTAGAGGTTCATAGGATTTTACAAGGAGCCAGATGCGAGGAAGAGGAGGGTAGTGTGGGACAGATTAGCGCAGTTAAGCTCACAGTCAGATGCTCCATGGCTTCGTGCGGGAGATTTCAATGAAATCTTGCACCAAAATGAGAAGACGGGTGTGGCAAGGCCAAGATGGATGATTGATGATTTTAGAACAGTGCTGCAGCATTCAGATTTAGGGGATTTAGGGTATAAGGGGCCGAAGTTTACTTGGTGTAATTGTAGAAAGCGGCCGGATACGATTTGGGCTTGTTTGGACAGAGCATGTGGGAACTCTCGATGGTGTGCGAGGTTTCCGAATACGATGGTGGAGCATCAACCGACCCCTTATTATGATAATGTAGTGTTAGCTATTAGATGGGACCTCGGTGGCCATCTGCCGGGGAATAGAAGGTGGCATCAATTTGGGTTCGAAGCTGAATGGTTACTTTCTAAGGAGTTGGGTAAGGTGGTAACATCAGCATGGGAATCTCAGGTGGGCTCAGACCTGGGTTCTAGGCTTTTTGGCAGGATTCAGAATTGTAGGCTTAAGCTGATTCAGTGGTCGAAGGAACAGTTTAGAGCACCGAAGCAGCATGTTAGGGAGTGGGAGGAGAGATACGGTCAATTGGAGGGGGGATAGATTGGAAATGAAGAACGTGCAGAAATGGACTACATTAGGAAACAGTTGGAGGAGTATCATATTCGTGAGATGTTAAAATGGCAACAACGTAGTAAGTTTTCATGCATTTGCTTCGACCCGACGTAAGCGGAATCACTACAAAAAAATGCGGGAATTGCAACGGAAATAGGAACGGTTGTTTTAACTTTTGGAACGGTAAATAGATCACTGGATTCATTTGGGTTGGTATTATGAACGGTTCAGGAATGAGAGGCTATCCGTTGAAAGGAGAGGCGTTCCTAATAATTAGGAACGGTTTTTTGCATACAAGTGTTTTACCGTTCCTAATTACCTTTGTATGTATGCATTTATAATTTTTGTATTTGGAACACCTTATTAATGTTTGAAACGGTCATTTCAAAAAGTAAATCGCGAAATTTGAAACGATAGTTAGAACACAGTTTGGAATTGTCAGCATAAGTTGCAAATACATTTTTGCACGGGTTCTGGAATACGTCTTGCAACGGTCATCTATACAAGTTAGGATCGGTCACAAGAATACATTTTGACACGGTCCTTGGACGGATTTTGTACTCTTAATTTGGAATACGACATTGGACCGATTTTTGGAATTGTATTTAGAACGAAAACCTAACCACGAAAGCATTGAATTCGGAATACATGTAGGAATGGTCTGTCCCTAATTTGGAATTCATTTTTATCCGCTTTTAGGAACGGTTGTCACCTAATTTGGAATGGTTGTTTACCTGGTGGTAGGAACGGTCACTTTATTAAAATGGACAAAATTGGAACGGTTTTATATGCGCTCGCTGTCCGTCTAAAGTACCGTTCCTAAATAATGAATTATTAATTTTTTTTATAGTAATAATTATTATCATTAAAATATATATTAAATTATTAATGGTATTTTTGAATTTAGTTTTATAATTATTATTTAAATATGAAAAAATGCATAATTTAGAAAACAAAATTATATTAAATAAGAATATTATCCAATTTAATTACAAAAAAAAAAAAAAAAAGAAATAGTCCTAAATCTACTCCTTGTACCCCTCGTCCTGGTCCATATCGTCAACGTCCGAAGGGAGGAGGGGGTCTCTAGGAGGCTGTGACGGACCGGCGACGGAGTGATTAGTCTGCAGGGCCTTCATCATGCCCCTCATATCCACCATCATCTGCTCCAGCCGGACCATTCGATCCTCCAGGTTTGACGCTGGCGGTGTCGGTGGTGATGGCGAGGTAACGGGCTGACTGAAACCGTGGGCCTCAAAACCAAGACCGAATACCCGATCCTTATTCTTGCCTCCGACTGCAGCCAGCCACAACTCCTGCTCGGTCTGCGCCATCGAGCCCTGTAATTCGGCCGGACGATCCTCAGGATTGGTCGTTGCCTAAGACTGGTGATTCTCCAGCAACTTTTGGAATGTCTCCCGCAAAAATAGTAAATTATTATTATTAATAATAATTTTCAAACATTAAAAAAAATAAATTAAAAAATTTAATATCCAACTTACCGCTACCTCCACTGCCTTCGGCCTGCTCCAGCTGTCGTCGGCCTTCTTCTTGTAGCATCTGGAGAATAACTTCATCTGCTTCACTGGTCGGCCGAGCTGCTCCTCCTGTAAAAAGAAATGGGAAACAGTTATTATATTTTTAATTTAATAATGATAAATACTTTAAATAAGATTGAATATCTTACCATCTTCCGCTTGTGCATACCGACAGAGGCAGAACCCCCGCGGTACACAGTAGCGGATGCGGCTAGGTTGGCGGACCGGTTGGCCTTGTTCTTCCCGCACTCTTCCTTGAACTCCGAGGACTCCCAGTACAGTAGGAGCTGTCGGCAGACTTTGTTCGCCAGCCATAGAGGCTTTACCAGAGACTGTCTGGCGTGGACGAACTTTTTTTGGAGGAACTTCCCCGCCCAGATGTGGAAGATCTTGAACATGGACTCGTCGTTGTAGTCCCACCAGTACATCATCTGTTGTATTAAATATATATATATATATATATACTCAGATTTTTAAAAATATTTAAAATAAAATTTTAATTGATAATTGAAATTAACGTTACCTTCAAGCTCTCGAACCAGAAATGCTGGTGCTCTGGTGGCACCTGGCGCAAACACCCCCAAGGGTGGGGATAGTGTACTCGCACCACCGCGTTGATGCGCTCGGTGTATCTTCTGATCCATCTTGAAATTATATAATAATTAGTGTGACATAAAAATAATAATTTAAATTACAAAAAAAATTTAAAAAAAAATCTAAATATACCTCGCGTCGGCGAGTGTGATATACTGGTCGGCGGATGGTGGTGGTGGTGGTGGGGTCTATGGACGGGCCGGATCTACTGCCGGTGCGGGAGTGGATGGTCTGCCACCCTCCTCGACGGGTGCAATGGTAGACGGACCGGGCTGATCCGGCGCAGGTGCTGCAAGTGCCTGCTCTGCCGGTGGTGGTCGGAACACTACTTCTCTATCTTGGGAAGCAACACCGGCCGATGGTATGGCCGGTGAGCCGCGACCGCGGCCACGACCACGGCTGCGGCCACGTTCATCTCCTCGAGGTGGAAAATCCCGACCAGACATGATCTAGAATTTTTTTAAAAAATATTAGTGGTATGAATTTAAAAAATACATGTAAGTATCAATTTATTTGAATAATGATAATTTTTTAAATTTTTTAAAATAATTATGCAAACTAAATCCTAAAATTGTATACTAATTCCTTTATTAATCTAATAAATGGATAATGAATCCCAATTTTGTTTTGAAATTTTTCCTAGAATGTTTACTAAATCCTAAAATTATTTCCTAAAATATATACTAAAACCCAAAATTGACGTTTAATTACACTATATCCTTCTATTTTCCTATATATTTATACTTAATTCAACAAAATTTTCCCTAAAATTGCATTAAATCCTTCTATTTTCCTATATATTTATACTAAATACCAGTATTTGCCTATATCCTTACAAAATATTATAAAAAATTAGCCAAATTTTCATAAATTTTAGAAAATTAACAAATTTTTTCGCAAATTACAGAAAATTACTAAAATTTTCTTAAATTACAGAAAATTAACAAATTTTTGACAAATTATAGAAAATTACCCAATTTTTTCATAAATTTCATAAAATTACCAATATTTTAACAAATTACAGAAAATTACCCAAAATTTTCAAGAATTTCAGAAAATTAACAAATTTTTCACAAATTATAGAAAATTACCAAAATTTTCTTAAATTGAGAAAATTAACAAATTACAGAAAATTACCCCAATTTTCATAAATTTCAAAAAATTACCATAATTTTCACAAATTACAGAAAATTACCCAAAATTTTTTATAAATCTCATAAAATTACCAAAATTTATGTAAAATACAGAAAATACCCAAATTTATGTAAAATATAGAAAATGCCCAAAATTTTCATAAATTACCTAAATTTTATGAAATTTCATAAAATTGACCAAAATTATATAAAAATTACAGAATTTTTAAAAATTTGGTAAATTACAGTTTTATTTTCATAAAAAAATTAAAGAATTTTTAGGTTTTTTTTCACAATTGTATACATGAAATTTATTAGGTATCTTAACCAAATTTCATAATTATCCTATATTCAAACAATTACATAAATTCCATATATTACAGAAAATTGTATCACTAATTAACAACACTAACTACAGTAAAAATTACAAAAATTAAAACTATATCAACATTTACAGAAATTAACATTCATTTGTACAAACCATTTATGTTTACAGAAATAAAAAAAAATAACATTAACATTTACAACACTAATTACATTTACAGAAATTGCCAAAAAAAAGAAGAAAATTACAGAATATTACAACACAAATGACTGAAATTTGAACACTAATTACAAAAAATAACAGAAATTACAAAAGCTCCCTACACACTAATTACGTATTTTTCAGAAATTTATAGGAAAAAAAATAGAAAATGCAAAAATATAAAACTGACATGGTGGAGGCGGAGATGATGGCGGAGGTAGAGGAGGGGGCGGCCGACGACGATTTTGGGGAAGGGTTCTTCGGCGGAAGCGTACGGCGGCGGATGGGGGAGGCTTACGGTGGCACGGTCTTACTGCGGCGTGTTCGGCCTTCGGCAGCAGCGTACAACGGCGGCAGACTGAGAGAGTGAGAGGGATAGAGAGAGAGAGATTGTGAGGGAGTGAGATGAGAAAATGAGAATGAATCTGCTAAGGGTTTACTTTATATAAGAAATTTGGAACAGTCGTATTTTGATTACGACCGTTCCTATGCCCAATCCAAAAGACCAATTCGACGTCGTTTTGATGTTAAAACGACGATGTTTTATGACAATGTAAAGATAATGGACTTATTAGGAACGGTTATTTAATTTTTACATGCTACTAGTTTCGTTCCTAAATAACAAAACGACGTCATTTTGCTATTAAAACGACGACGTTCCATACATACTACTGATAACAAACTTACTAGGAACGGTCATGTAATATGGCCTCTGTTACTAGTATCATTCCTAAATAACAAAACGACGTCGTTTGCTTACCTGTACAAGGTGGCCGTTCCTAGTTCCATATAGAACCGTTCCTATATGTATTGCAATTGTTTTTTAATCTTCTTAGATAATATATATAAATTAAGAAAAACACGTTCCGAACACTCATATGATTGAATAAAGGTGCACAATTGGATATTTAAAGAATTTGAAATTACATAGTAATTTCTGCAATATAGACACACGTTCACAATATGAAGTATATTTGTAAATTTATGTTTGTTAGTATTTCACAGATGTAACTAACATCCTATATTGTTGTACTGCACGGCAAAATCAGACCGTCAAAATTCCAATCAGACCGTTGGATATGATATAACACAAAAAAATACAATTGAATGTAGTTTTGAAAAATTTCGGTGTGTGGTTCTTGAGATATCGTATCCGGTCAGTATTCATCGTAATAAAAGCAGATGCATCCTTACATTCGGGTTGCTGATTGAAAATCAGACCATTGGATATCAATTCATATTCATAATCTTGTATGTATTTAAAAATGATGTCGATCCGGCTCACGGATGTTGAATATCGTCCAAATTTGTTGTAATTGTACTAATAGGAACGGTCACTTAATAGAACAAGTGTTCCCAACACTGTTCCTCAAGGATAAAACGATGTCGTTTTTAGACATGCACATATTTACCATTCCTATTTCCTCTAGGAACGGTCGTCAATAAACGGACCGCTCCAAAAGTTGATTTTTCCACCAATTTTTTCATTGGGCGCCAAAATAAAATATTGGACCTCTAGTTGGAACTGTCTGCCAATTGGTATGACTGTTCCTAATTCGAACTTGGAGCCATTTTTTCAGTAGGCGCCATTTGAAAAATTGTACCTAGATTAGGAACGGTCTTAGGTTTTCACTAACTGTTCCTTATTCAAATTTTTCCCAGTTTTTTTAAGTAGCCGCATATTTTAAAAATTGTACCTGAAATAGGAACGGTCATAGGAAATTCGGACCGTTCCTAATTCAAATTTCCCAATTTTTTTTGTTTGGCGCCTATTCAAAAAGTTGTACCTGTATTAGGAACGGTCCTAGTATATAATATCCATTCCAATTTTTAAAATTTATTCTGATTTCTTAAAATAATAAATATACATATATCTAATACAATTTTTACAATAAGGTTTATAAAAAAATTATAGAAAAATTTCAGAAAATTCAATAAGTCTCTTCATCGGACTCAGCCTCGTCAAAGCTATCTTCATCTTAGGATTTACTGTCTGGCGAGCGTAGGGGTGTGCAATTCAGTTAAAAAAATCGAATCGAATCGAAAATTCGGTAGAACTCAGCCTCGTCAAGGCTATATTCATCTTCGGATTCACTGTCTGGCGAGCGTAGGGGTGTGCAATTCGGTTAAAAAAACCGAACCGAATCGAAAATTCGGTTAATCGAATTTTCAGTTCGGAAATTTAAGAACCGAAAACCAAAAATAATAATTAAAAAAAAAAATTATCGTCGCCGACTCGCCTCTCTCTCTCTCTCTCTCTCATTTCCGACTCCGCTCACCCATAGATAGAAGAAGAGAAGTGTTCTCTTCTCAGTTCTTTCCGATCTTCTCAGTTCTCTTCGATCTTTCTCGTTGCCTCTGAAGAGTGAAGGCTGAATCTGTACTGTTTCTACTTTCTGTTCAGTTTTTGTTTTGAAGTCAAAGTCTCAGAGATGAAAGACCTTAGACCCCTGCCATTTAAATTAGTAAAGTAAAAAAATTATATAATATATTATATATTATTAAATACTAATATTATATTTAAAAAAATTCAATTTTCGGTTCGGTTCGAGTGGACCGAACCATTTCGGCCGAATCGAACTTAAAATCGAATTTTTTAAAAAAATTATAACCGAAAAACCAAATCGAATTTTCGGTTCGGTCGGTTTTTGCACACCCCTAGGCGAGCGCGATGTCCTGCTCCATGATCAACGACCAACTGTATTCCCGTTGGGTCATGCAGTTCAAACGTTTGATTATCTATTATAACATCTGGATTAGGTACGACTTCATCCATTTGATAGGCGACCTTGGTCCATCGCGAGTCGTCGATTACTCTTCGAGCCTTGATTTTGCAAACAGCTTTCCTGTCGACTTTGTCTCTCTTCATGCTCGGGTAATCCGCGTAATAGACTTGTACTGCTTATTGAGCCAGTATGAATGGTTCATTCTTTTGGTAGAACTTTTTTGAAGTTGACATCAACAATGTGATAACGAAGGTGTATCTTCATGCCTCTGGCCGGATCGACCCAACGATAATTAAACAGTACAATGTGCATGTTTGGAATTAGTGGGTAATCTAGCTGAATTATCTCTTCCAAAATTTCATAGAAGTCAGAATCCGTGTCTGTATATGATGAGCTTTTCACACAAACACCACAATTCATTGTTGACTTCCCGACATTATGACATTCAGTATGGAAATTGAAGCCATTGACGAAGTAAGACGGGTATGTCGTCACTTCTGCTCTAGGGGCCCAATAATGCAACTTCAATAATTCGTCTTTTGTGTGATTCAATTCGGGTTTCACCTGCAATTCATCATATAGTAATTGAAATAATTTGATTACAAATTAATGAGCAGATTGCACTTACAAGAAAGTGACACTTACATGATCCGGTGGTAGGAACTGCCTGTGGCAGTCAAAATAGCATGCCTTCTGATCGTGCTGTAAATAGAATGCTCGTGTGTCCTCCATACAAACTGGACACCCTATAACACCGGCGGTACTCCACTCAGACGCCATGCCATAAGCAGGAAGGTCGTTTACTGTCCACATCAATGCGGCATGCATCATGAATGCTTGGTTTGTCGTAGTATCGTGCGTACGTACACACACATGCCATAAATTCTGCAACTCCTCGATCAACGGGTCCAAGTGGGCATCAATAAGACATTTCGGATTCGATGGGCCAGGGATCACCATCGTTAGGAACATATACTCAGACTTCATGCACATTCCCGGTGGGAGATTGTATGGTAGTATCACGGGCCAATATGAGTAAGTTTTACCATACTGGCCATGCGGTGCAAACCCATCCGTGCACAACCTAAGTCTAACATTACGAGGCTCAGCTGCAAAATCAGGATACGTCCGGTCAAAATGCTTGCAAGCCTCTGCATCGGACGGATGACACATGGATCCTTCCTCCGTCGGATGGCTCGCATGCCAAGTCATATGCTCTGCTGTGGCCTCCGATGCATACAACCTCTGCAGCCGAGGGGTAAGCGGTATATACATAAGAATGGCATACGGGGACTTCTTGCGTCTAGTATTTCTGTCCCAGCTGGGCTTGTACCTAGCGTCTCCACAGAACTTGCAATATTCCAAATCAATATCATCCTTCCAGTACAACATGCAATCATTTTTGCAAGCATCAATCTTCTGAACTGGTAAACCCAATTCTCTTATCAATTTCTTCGTATTATAATAATCGGCGGGAAAAGTGTGATCGCGGGGTATTACAGTATCAGCCCACTGGCATAACCGATCATATGTATGCTCGAAAAAACCCCCTTTGGCCTTGATATTCACCAAAGAGGCAATTGACGCCAACTGAGAGGTGGTGCAACCATTCCACTTCGATTGGTCAGCATCATGAACTAGATCAAAAAATCGGTCTGACAAGCCCGACACATAATCATAGGACCCCAAATCGTAATATGAATTAGGACCCACATCAGATGGACAATACCGAGTACCATCATCACCCGATCCCTCCTGGTTGTACGAAGACCAGAAAGATGGCCCCGTGGCATCGAGTACCATCCTCTGCGCCCAATCCATCTGAGCCGCATCACCTCAATGCGAACTACCCTCCTCCTGAACGGGTGGCATTTGCTACTACTGCACATGGGCCGCTGTCAATGCTTCAATGTATTCCTGTATCCTCTCCTCACCATGCGAAGTCCAATTATAATACTCTGGCATAAACCCTTTTATACACAAATCAAATTTACCTCGTCTGGTGTTTTGAACCGTTCGTTTTTGCACTTCCGGCAGGGACTCTTAATCTTCTCCCTGTCCATATATGCACGCTGAGACTGGGCCCATTCTAAAAATGTTGTAACACCATTTTCAAACTCCGGCGACACACCCAGGATGTCTTGATCATACATCCATTTTCTCAACTGTCTTAATATGATGGTCCTACGTAATTCACAACAGTACATAATTAAATGACGAGAATATATTATATATATATATAACTAACCATTACAAAATTTCAACTTCTTACTTGAGCAAAACACCTATCAATATCAATGCAAAATTCACGCAAATAATTGATATGTTCGATTTTTCGTATAAAAAATCAACAGGGGGAGTTACAACAAAATGGGTTGGAGAGTAATTATAAGAACAATGAGAAAGAAGGGGGACATATATATAGAAAATTATTGGAACGGGCATTGGAATATTATTTGAAACACACAACTAGCCGTTGAAATATAGCCGTTGATCCAGTTTTAGGAATGGTCTCAGGCACGGATATAGAAACGGTAATATTACCGTTGTAATAGCCGTTATGGAATATTAGGAACGGTATTAGTCACACACAATATGACCGTTCCTAATTGGAGCACAATTGAGAACGGTAATGGTAACAAAATTGCATTTCCTATATACCCACAATTTGGAACGGTCATTGCGTTATATTCTTGCTCATGGCGTAAAAGGGTCTCATTTAGCACTACATATTGGAATGGTCAAGCAACCGGTCCAAATAGATCCGGGGTTTGGAGCACATATAGGAACGGTCAGTATTCCCGGTCGAGTAGTCGTTCCAACTTTCACACATGTGTTCCAAATGGAATACCAAAATATATTGGGTCCCTTTTAGGAACGATTATTGGTTTACATATTGGAACACATATGTTGGCACACAAATAGGAACGGTCGTGCCATTCCTATACGTGTTAAATAAGGTGACCAGAAGGCCAATAGGTTTGGCGATTTGTAACCTATTATACAACTCGATGTAAATGTAATATTATTATGTGATGAATAAAATGAGTATTCGTCACTTTCTGGTACTCTCTTTGTTGCGCTCATTTCACATTTGTTAAAACGGTGTTTTACTTATCGCAACAAAGCCCACAGACCACGGTTAACAACTCATGCAGTTGGGCCACGCATTGGATGGTGGTCATGAAACCAACTGATTTAGAGTTGGGTCTGAAACGTTCCAAGTCGAGGACCTCGAGACAGGGCATCGAGAGTCCTATTGAGACTTGCATCAAGAGTTATGTTCATTGGATGAGTGCCGTGTTTCATCGGCGATAGGCGTGGGACGCCTACACGATCTTGATGGGTTGGTCGACTGGGGTCGAGCCGACTGGACTGACTCGCGGGGATCATCATATGGAAGTCTTGGAGGCTTGGTCAGTATGATTGAATTTCCACGGTTTCGATAGTACGGGAGTAGTCCTCAGACTTGAGGGATCATGGCAGTCGCGTGCACAGGACGGCTGTATCTTGGATCTTGCGAGAGGTGATCATTCTGTAAGATGATCATTACAGGCCTTGTCCAGTGCAGTCGGAATGTGTAGCGAGGACGGTGGATTCCAAGAAGAGGATCCGTCCCCTGTCAGTATGTGACAGAGGTATCTCCTATGCACTCGGAGGCACGTTCATGCTGCTCAAAGCTGTGGCCATAGTGGTTGGTCGAACAGGGAATGGTTTCCTGTGTCGACGCAATGAAGCATACGTAGCCTCGAGCACTAAGCATAGATGCCTAGTCAAGGATGGGAATCGACGCCCAATTCCATACCTTAGACTAAGGCCGGGAGATGGTAGACAGAAGGACCGTACCCATATGGAATCGGTGCCTAAATGTTCACACTAATTCACCTAGTCTCTAGTGCCATGGACTGTTGCTAGACGGCTACCCATGGTAACGGGCCCTTGTGGGACACGGGCCCAAGTCTAGCTGAGGGTGAACCTAAAGGGTCACACACAAATCACCGAGGAGGTTAAGAGATTGACTTGGAGTCAATCTCAAAAGATAAATAAGTAATTGGATTACTTGAGGGAAAGTCCATTGGATGGACGGGCCGATATTGTATCGGGCTTTCGTTTAATCGGTAAATTGGAATTTTGATTAAATATGGAAAGTTGAGACGTTGAGACGTTGGATCTTTTAATTGGATTAAAAGATCAACAGGAATAATTTAAGTGGACATTAAATTGGATTTTAATGTTAGGTTCGTTGTAATTGGATTACGACGAAATGCGGTCCGTTAAATTTGACCCCAGAGGAGAAATAATTCCTATTTTGGAATAGGAAGAAGTTGGACTTCTTCCCATAATTGGACATGGCCGAAATGCTCCCATGGAGGAAGCAAAATCAGCCATGTTTCATGCAAGGTGGTATGTTGACATGTCTCTTTTGGAAAGAGACAAATCAACTCCAATCAAGCCCTTCCCTTTTGGTATGATTTGATCATACCATAAAATTTGGTAGGCTTGATTGAAGAATTAATGGTGATTGATTGGAATGTATCTAGGCATCCTTGGATGAACCTAGACACATTCCAATATTCACATTAATTATGTATATATATGAGTATATACAACACCTAGCATATGTAAATCATTATTCATCTTTTTCTAGGAAAAAGAAGAAGAAAAATTCGGCCCTCTCCTCTCTCTCAACTCTCGGTTTTCTCCTCCCATTTCTACTTGTGTTCTTCACTTGGTTTTGAATCAAGAGGAAGAACAAAGTAGGTTTAAGAGAACACTAATTCATAGTGTTCTTCTCTTAAATCGATTCCTTCATTAAACCCGTTTTCTTCCGGTGTGGTGTGGACCACCTTTGGAGAATCCATAATTTTGGATTTTGTCAGCATTCCAGAGAAGGAACAATGCAAGTAGCCGAATATATGTAGATCATCAAAGGTAACGATTTCATTACGCTTTGGTTGATTTACTATCTATCTATGCCCTATGTGATTTATGTATGCATTTGATATTTACACATCCTACATCGAACGCCCGGTTGAGCACCCAAGGGTACACCCCTTGGGATATATTTATTTAAATTGGATTTAAATTTACGCACATTTCTCGCTTTCTCGCTTCCGCTCGCGCTCCCGGGCGGATCCGCTTGTCCTTCAATACGTTTGTACTACCATTAACTCGAAAGTGATGTCATCAACTGTTTTCCGTTCCACAACAGTTCCACTTACCGTTCCTATTTGAAATAGTCTTTGGAACGGTCGATTATATCCATTCCAATTCCCGCATTTTTTTGTAGTGAATCACATCTCACGGTTGAAAGATTAGGATGGGCGTTGGAGGGACAAGGTGGAGGATATCCAAGATGTGCTGGGTAGGTACTTCCGATCTATCTTTGTCTCTTCTCACCCCTCAGAGTCCTGTTTGCATGAGGTTCTTTCAACGGTGGAGCCCCCGGTTACAACTGAGATGAACCGGTACCTTGTTGTTCCCTTTATGGCGGAAGAGGTGAAGCGTGCGACATTCAGGATGTTTCCTAAAAAATTACCTAGTCCAGAGGGTATGCCCCCTATTTTCTTTCAAAAGTTCTGGCATATTGTTGAATCTGATGTGGTTGCTACTGTCCTGCGTTTATTGAATGAGCATATTTTTCTTCATAAATTTAATTATACACATATTGTGCTCATCCCGAAATGTGAGTCCCCAGATACAGTTGGCCAATTACGACCTATTAGTTTGTGTAATGTCATAGTGAAAATTGCGTCTAAATGTTTAGCTAATCGTCTTAGTCCTATTCTTGATGATATTGTTTCCCATCCTCAATCGGCGTTTATACCCTAATGTTTAATCACTGATAATGTCTTGTTGGTGTTTGAACTGAATCATCATATTAAGATATCAACCCGATTTCATGATGCATGTGTGGCTTTAAAATTGGATATGAGCAAAGCGTATGATAAGGTGGGACAATAATTTCTTAGGGGCATTTTTATTAGACTTGGTATTCATCATCGCTTTGTTTATACTATTACGATGTTAGTCACGACGGTCTCTTATTCTTTAATATTGAATGGGGAACAGTTTGAGTTTTTTAGACCAGAGAGGGGAATTAGGCAGGGAGATCCTCTTTCCCCCTATTTATTTATTTTGTGTGCAGAGGGCTTTTCTAGTTTAGTTCAGGTGGCTGAGAGGGAGGGTAGGATTGGGGGGTGTCCATTGCTCCGTTTACTCCACCGGTATCACACGTTTTGCTTGCTGATGATACCTAGTATTCTGTGGGGCCCGTGAGGAGCAACTGGAGATTCGGAGGGTTCTTGAGGTGTATGCTAGGGCTTCAGGGCGAGAGATAAACCTTCATAAATCTTGTATGGTGATTAGATCGGGAGTAAGGGAGGGATTGAGGGCGCGGTTGGCTGCTATCTTGGGGGTCCAACTGGTGTACAATCATTATTTAAGTTTAACTGTGGTGGGGCGTCAGTCTAGGGAAGCTTTGTTTGGCTACCTTAAAGATAGGATGTGGGATAGGACTAATAGATGGAATGCTAAGTTTTTACTCAGGCGGGGAAGGGGTGTCGATCAAATCGGTATTACAGTCATTACCAACCTATGCTATGTCATGTTTTCTGCTTCCTAACACTCTCTTGCAGAAATTGGAATCGATGGCTATGGCGTTTTGGTGGCATAATAAAGGGGATAGGAGGGTGCATTGGTGACTTGGTCAAAAGTATGTCAACCAGTGGATAGAGGGGGGTTGGGCTTTCGTTGTTTGAGAGAGTTTAATCTAGCTCTTTTGGCCAAGCAAGGGTGGAGGGTTTTGACACGTCCGGAGTCTCTTCTTAGTAGAGTGTTGAGGGCTAAATATTTTCACCATGGAAATTTTTGGGATGCTTCGTTGGGGCCGAGACCTTCTTGGACTTGGCGAAGTATTCTTGCGGCTCGGGATATGTTGAAAGAAGGGTGTGTTTGGGTTGAGCGTGAAGGGGGTGCGGGGCAGTATGAATGGCGTTGGCGATTCCATACGAAGGGTTGGTTTATTGTGAAGAGTGCATACTGTAGAGCAGTGGATATGAGGGATCGTAACTGTGCCTCTAGTTCATGTTCGGGTTTGTTGGTTGGGGAGGGGAGGGGTACGCTGTGGTCGAGGCTGTGGGACAAGAATATTCCTCCGAAAGTTAGAGTGTTGATGTGGTAGTTGTGAACGGATATTCTGCCGACGTTAGAGAGGTTAGCGAGGCGAACGAGGGGAGTGGATACAAGTTGTAGCTCGTGTGGTGCTGAGGTTGAGTCCCTTAGACATGTTTTTCTGGATTGCCTGGTGGCAAGACAACTTTGGGCTTTGTCTTCTCTTCCTTGGAACTGTATTTCTTGCTGGAACGGAGGAAGTGCAGAATGGCTTTTGCACATCATTAGAGAGGTCATAGTTGAAGAGAGGCATAGGTTCTATATGTTGTGTTGGGCAATCTGGACCTGGCGGTGCAAGAAGATGATGGAGGGCCAGAATCAAGATCTTATGGAAGTCTGTAGAAAAGCTCTTTTATGGCTGGAGAAATATGGTGCTGCTCAGAGATATACGTAGGGTGGTCACTAACAAATTGATACTGATATGGGTTTCACATTATGTTGAAGCTGTTTTCAATTGAAGTGGGCGTTTAATTCTTTATTGATTTGCTAAATGTTGTCACACACTATGTGGAACTGACAAGGTTGGGTTTTTGTTTTGTTGAATTCTTGTTGTTGGACTTGGTTGTTTTTTTCTTTTATCAATATATCATCATTTTCTATCGAAAATAAAAAATAAAAAATAATTATTATGTGATAATTCAAAAAAAAAATATCTATATCTTTTTCTTTAATACTTTCAATAAAACATTGATAAAATCTAAATTATAAACATACAATACAGAAAAAGTATATTGCAAATGACCAACCACAAATTGTTAATTTTTCCGTCTTTATTTTTTTCATTATTTATTTTAGTACTTTCTAGACCTTATGTCTTCTTATAAATCTAATCAACAAAAAATCATGGAAAGTAAATGTAATAGTATAAAACAATTATCTTTCTTATTTTTAATTTTTTTCTAAATCTAAATATCTAAAAGTTAAGATTAAAAAAATAATTCCAAATTATTTACCCTATCAAGGTTTGTTAATATGAATATCTACATTTACAAATTCAAGTTTTATATTACAATAATTATAGAATTATTAAAGTGAATAAATATATGTACAATTAATTGGGTAAATAGAATTCAAAGGCGGTAATTTGAAATAATATATAATTTAGTATTTATTTATTTAATCATTAGTTCTTTCTTATTTAGTAGCAAAGTTCTCTAGAGTTAATATTTTATATTTTTTTTATTCTTTTCTATAATTAAATTTTATTTGTACTTGAGAATTGTAATAGATGTGCAATAAATAGTGTCAAAAATTAGAAAAGTACGGGAGAATTACACTTCTCAAACTATACCACTAATTCGCTTTTTTGTTCCTAAAAAATTTCAGGGGTGACAGTTTTTGGTCCTCAAACATTGAATTTTTTGACAAATTTCATCATATCTGTCATCTTGCCATAAAATATAATGAAAACCCTCACATGCCAAGTACATGAGGTTGCTTGGAGGAGAAAAAGACTACCATTTCCTGATGAAAAGTGGTTTAGGAAGAAAACACTTGTTTTTGTTCATTTTCAAACGTTGTAAAGGTATGAATGGATAGCATTGGCAAAGTAAGACTAAAAAAATGAGTTCAAGCTCTTCTTTCAGTAATAAATATTCTGCCCATTCTTAGGTAAATTCAGAAGTTTGTTTATGTTTTCATTTTCAGTTTTTAGTGGAAAATATGTGTTACTAATTTTGAATAGGTTTTCGTGTGAAATAATGTCTGAATTAATTAATGAGATAGTGTTTTGTATTGGATTATGTTATCATATCAATATATTTTCAGTAAGAATACGTATAAACAAATAAGTTTTCACTTTAATTACTGTTTCAAAAACTGAAAATGAAAACAAAAATAAATAAGTTTTTACTTTAATTACTATTTCAAAAATTAAAAATAAAACATAAACAAATAACCTGTTAGTCTCCATTATTTTGCAATTATAGATTTGAGCTCACATTGTTGACATCATGGACTCCTGGCAACCTGGGTAAAACGTATCATGTTTGTCTAAATTACAGGGTAACATTTTAATTTCTCCCTTCTACCCGGGTTGCGAGGATTCAATGATGTCAACAATTTGAGTCAAATCCACAATTGCAAAATAATAGAGATTAACCTTCTAATTTACCTAAGAATGAGTAGAATATTTATTTTTAGAAGAAGAGCTTGAATTTATTTTTTGAGGTCTTTCATTGCCAATACTACCATTTTTGCCTGTGCAATTTAAAATGAGAAAAAAATAAGTGTTTTCTTCATAAACCTCGAAGAGGACCACTTTTCTAGGCCGGAAATTGTAGTTTTTCTTCCATTCAAGCAGCCTCACGGGCTTGGCACATGAGATGTTCTGTTATATTTGATGGCAAGATGACGGAAAGGACTAATTCTGTCAAAAGATGTATTGTTTGAGGACCAAACTATCCCCGTTAATTGTTTGAGGACTAAAATTGTAATCCTCCCCAAAAATATCATATCCTATATTCCTAGTTATGAAAAAAGCCCTTGAAGTCTAATTTCATATGCATTTGTTTTATTTGAAATTCTAGAGTACTCAAAATGTTGCCCAAAAGGAAAATATGTATGTTAGAGTATAGAGAGAACACACTACAAAAAAATGCGACGATTGGTATGTTTTAGTATGATCGTTCCAAACTCCGTTCCAAATAGGAAGGGTAACCCGTTGTTGACGTTACTTTCGTATTATTCGGATTTAGAACGTGTAGGAACGGCTAAACCGTTCCTATTTGTGTGCCAACATATGTGTACCAATATATAAACCCATTACCGTTCCAAAAGGGGAGCGAATATATTTTGGTATTCCATTAGATACACATATGTGGAAATTGGACGGTTATTTGACCAGGAAAAGTTACCGTTCCTACCCGTGTTCCACAACCCGGGTCGGTTTGGAACGAATGTACGACCGTTCCAACATGTAGTGCTAAATGAGACCCTTTTATGCCTTGAGTGAACAATGTAATGCAACGACCATTCCAAATTATGGGTATTGAGAAATTCAAGTTTAGTTCAAAAAACGCTCCAAAAGGTGCTACTATTAGGAATGACTAGTTTACATAAATGATTATGTGTGCCGATAACCGTTCCAAATATGCACAAACAACTATATTATAACGATTACTTTACCGTTCTTATGTCCGTACCAGAGACTGTTCCTAATGATGGAGCAACGACTATATTTCAACGGCTAGTTTAGTGTTCTAAATAATATTCCAATGCCCGTTCCAATATTTTTCTATATATATGTCCCCATTCATTTTAATTGTTCTTATAATTACTCTCCAACTAATTTGTTCTAACCCCTCTCTTGATTCTTTATACATAAAATCAAAAATATCAACAATTTGCGCGAAATTTGCATTGATCTTGAAAGGTATTTTGCTCAGGTAAGAAGTTGAAATTTTTTAATGGGTAATTATATATATAATTTGTTCTGGTTATATAAATACTGTTGTGAATTGCTTATGTATGTAGGACTAATCATATTACGATAGTTGAGGAGATGGATGTATGATTGAGACGTGCTGGGTGTGACACCAAAGTTTGAGGATGGTGTTACAACATTTCTAGAATGGGCCCAGTCTCAGCGTGCATATATGGACGAGGAGAAGATTAAGTGTCCCTGTCGAAAGTGCAAAAACGAAGGGTTCAAAACATCGGACGAGGTAAATTTTGACTTGTGCATGAAAGGGTTTATGTCGGGGTATTATAATTGGACTTCACATGGTGAGGAGAGGGTGCATGAATACTTTGAAGCATTGATAGTGCCCCCTGTGTAGCAACAACAAACGCCAACCGTTCAGGAGGAGGGTAGTTCGCATTGGGATGATGCGACTCAGATGGATTGGGCATAGAGGATGGTATTCGATGCCGCCGGGCCGTCTCTCTGGTCTTCGTATAACCAGGAGGGACCGACTGAGGATGGTACTCGGTATTGTCCTTCTGATGTGGGTCCTAGTTCATATTACGATTTGGGGCCCTATGATTATGTCTGGCTTGTCAGACCGTTTTTTTTATGTAGTTCATGCTCCCAACCAACCGTTGTGGAACGGCTGCACTACCTCTCAATTGGTGTCAATTGCTTCTTTGGTAAATATAAAGGCCGAATGGGGTTTTTTCCGAGCATACATATGATAGCTTTTAAAATTTCTGTGATTTTAAAATATTTTCTATTATTTTTAACAATTTTTTTTGTTATTTATAAAATAATTTTCGTCATTTATAAGTATTATATGTTATTTTTTAAAATCAATTCTATTATTTAAAAAAACATTCTGAATTTATAAAATATTTTTTGTTATTTTTAAAAAATTTTGTCATTTTAAAATATTATAAGTATTATATGTTATTTTTTTAACACAATTCTGTTATTAAATTTTTTTTTGAAATTTATAAATATTTTTTGTTATTTTTAAAAAAAATTCTGAAATTTATAAAATATTTTTTGTTATTTTTTAAAAAAAAAATCTGTCATTTTAAAATCTTTTCTGTTATTTTTAATAATTTTTTTTGTTATTTATAAATAATTTCCGTCATTTATAAGTAGTATATGTTATTTTTTAAAATAAATTTTGTTATTTAAAAAAAATTCTGAAATTTATAAAATATTTTTGTTACTTTCTCAAAAAAAAATTGACATTTATAAAATTATTTTATGTGATTTTTTACAAAAATATCTGATATTTTTTAAATTATATTTTGTTATTATTATAAGACTTATTATAATTACAATAATGTCAAAAGTTGGGACTTAGTGGTTATTTTAGGCTTTAGGGAAAACATTAGGATTATAATGTATTAGATTAACAATTTCGTATACATGGGATTTAGATTATAACTTGTAGAGAAAATTCTAATAATCGATCATTTAAAAAATAAATTGATACTTATATCTTCTTAAAAATTCATACCACTAATATTTTAAAAAAAAATTGTAGATCATGTCTGGTTGGGATTCCCCTCCTTGAGGAGGTGGACGTGGTCGTGGCCGCGGTCGTGGCTCAAGGGCCACACCGTCGGTGGGGGCGGCTTCCCAGGGTGGGGAAGTAGCATTCCGACCACCCCCACCACCACCACCGGCAGAGCAGCCAGCTGCCGCACCAGTGCAGGATCAGGAGCCCGATTCGTCTACTCCTGCACCTGTTCCAGAGCTGCCGGACCATCTAAGGACCGTTCCAATATACGTGATTTACGTTACATGTGACCGTTCTAAATATTAACAAGGTGTTCCAAATACAAAAATTATATATTCATACACACAAAGGTAATTAGGAACGGTTTCTACATTGTACGCCAAAAACAGTTCCAATATAGGAATGCTAGGTGGAACCATTCCTAAATATTAGGAACGCCTCTAGTTTTAATGGAAGGCTGACCGTCCCATAACCGTTCCTAATCAAGATCCAACATCATCCAGTGATCTTTTGACCGTTCCAAACTGAAGAGCCGTTGCGATTCCCGCATTTTTTTGTAGTGACACTTGATATAATGTTTAAACTATATTATCGTTAAAAGAAAGTCTAAAAAATATAATTATATAATATAATATAGATATAGACAATTCTGTTAGGATCATATTATCATTTAGTTTTGTACATGTTTAACATCTAAGTGAAGGTAGTTTTAAATTACTTATATATAAATACAATTGAATCTCAATTACTTTACCTTTTGCGTCCTTTATTTGTAATGAAAAAATTATCATTTAAATTAATCCATACTTTTTATTTGATTCACTTATGAAATAATTACGTTTTCATCTTTTTTTTTCCTGAGTTGTACAAATTGGAAAAAAAGTTAGTAGTTGATATATATATATATATATATTCTAATTCTTATACCAACCATCACTATAATTTTTTATAATATAATTTTTTTTGTAATAATCTCTTTATTTTACTTTTCATTATATTCCTGATGTGGGTGGGAAAAAAATCTAAACTGATGAATAGTATTTTATGGAATGAATTGAAATGGAATAAGCGCATATAAAAATCCTTGTTTCTAATTGAACTTTAGTTTCATTGAACTTGTGGTTATTCTAAATTTGTTTCACATACAATATAATATTTAAGTTTTTTGAATTGTGCAAATTTTGAAAATAAAATTATATTATTAAGTCATTTCATTTTTTAATTGTACTATTTTACTTCTTATGCGAACTATCTTTAAAGTTAATTATCACATAATTTTTTAATAATAACCTTGTTATGAAACTTTTATATTATTCATAATGTTGTCCAAAGAGATTTTGGAACAAAGTTAAATTGATCAAATCATTTACGAAACGTTTTAAAGTGAAATAATAAGTATAAGATGATAACAAATAATTACTTATTGTTCGAAAAATCATGTAATATAATTTTAATGATCAAACTTCAATTTATTAAATATTCAAGAGTCTAGTTATTGATCTAGTTACCCAATTAATTAGGCATCCATGATATTGTTCATTGCCATGTAAAATTGTATCTATTATGTAATTTTAATAAAATTATTTTAGTCATGAGAAAAAAATTTAAAAACTAATAGCATTAGAAGGTTACTCATATATTTTATTTACTTTAGAATTTAAATTTTTTCAATTAATAATATATAACATATATATAATCTAATCTAATCTAAATTAATTTGTCTCAATCTCCATTGGAATTATACGAAAAATTATATTTTTGTTCCCTCAATGATATCACTAAAACTATTTGGTCCCCTTCTTCCACGAGTTATACTTTTGGTCCCTGAACTTGCCAATTTTGAATAGAGTTGTTCCATAAGTAAGTCTTTGTCGAACACTCACGAAAATGCGTGCGTAAATTGTACGTGGAAGTGAAAAGAGAGGAAAGAGGTTTGATTTTGACACCAAAATTAGGTATATTATGTTATTACTAGTAAATTTTGTGTCAAAATCAAGCCTATTTCCCCACATCTTCACGTTAGCGTGCTCCTCACGCGTGCATGTTCATTAGTATTTGATGCAGGCTTAAAAGTTGGGACCAATTTTATTCAAAATTGACAAGTTTAGGGATCAAAAGTGTAACTCGTGGAATAAGAGGGACCAAAATCATTTAAGTGATATTGTTAAGGGACAAAAAATGTATTTTTCCCCAATTATGTCTTATCATTTAACTTTTTATGTGTTTAACACCTTATAAAATACTAATAAAACATATTAGTAGAAAGAACTCAATAATTTATATTATGTATGAAGTTTATAATACACATTATCATAAAAAATGTAAGAAATGTAAGCACGCCACATTTATTTTAAGTTTTAAATTTTTATTTTGTTAATATCATTATTCAAGTTTGTATTGTGTCAATTATAAAATATATTAAATGAAAATCACATTAAGGATATTTATTAGAAGATCAAATCATAAAGTAAGAATTATTTTTAAAAAATTACGATTAAATTAAATATAAACTTTCCTTGATCGGGATCTTTATGTCATATACGTATCACTTTTAACGCATTACATAAGACCAAGTCAAGTAAAAAGAATTTTATCATAGCCTGTATATTTTCCTATATAGTTAGCAATAAGATTTCTAACTAAAATTTATTTAGTTAGTTATTAGTTACGAATACAACTCTTTATTATAATTTATTTTTGTTAGAATTCTATCTCGACTCAACTATGTAAATAATTAACAATTATAAAATTAATTAAAAAATTATTTATTTATACACATAAATTTATGATCTATTATTATGTGATAAGGATATAATTGGAATCACAAGAAACAAAAAAAATATGGCAATTGATTCACATTCGGCGGGTTTTGGGATAAGACGTGGGGTCATTTGAGGTGATTGTTAATAGGATAGGTGATGGGAGTGACTGAGTAGTATTGATCTCAATACAGATTTGATATTATCTTCCCTTTGATAGAGAGTGGGTATGTCTAACTATTTTAATGGGTCTTCCTATTTGTTTTTCAATTGAGGACAAGGCTTTGAAATCGAAATATTTAATTGAATCCAGATAAACATGGACGAATGACGGGTATTGTGAGGTTGCCATTGTTGCAAGTGTAAGTATGAGTTGAAAGGAAACCAAGGGCGGGCCACCCACAATAGCCATGAAGTAGTCAATTCCTAGCTCATGAAGTAATGACCTTGTCCTATGTGATGCTCTAAATCAGGCGTTGGGATTTTGAGATTCTATTTCAAGATTTAATATCGGTCTATTGTGGCCTTTTGTTTTTTTGAAAACCACCTAAAGGTGGGGGAACTTTTCGGGGTTTCCGTCCCTTTTATATTAAAGGGTCAAAAGATCAAAAGAATTTATAACGGGGAGAGCTACCTCCCTAGTATATCTAAAAAGTTATAAACAAGGAGTACTACCCCCTTACAATGAGATCGAAAGCGATAAATAAGGAGTACTACTCCCTTACAAAACAACTTTTCATTGTTAACAAAATGGTAGGGATAATAGTATTGGCTAGACAAAAAGACTCTGTAGATAAGCCAATATAACAATAAGCAAGTCCTACCAATCATAAGGTTTAATTGGCCCTGCAAACAGTACATAATATACCGAAACAAATAGCCAAGGGGATATGTACCATAGCATATGTAACTGAATTGTTGCAGGTGATAAATAGGCCACATAGAGCAGCAGTAATCCAACAGCATAGATTCCAACCAAAAACAAAATACTGCCATCCAAATGAAATAATTCAACAAGGTGAGGATGTTTAGAGCAGACATGATCATGAACCTGTGTATCACTATTAATTATTGTTGCTGCTCTTTAATCTAAGATAGGGGATACCCACTGAATCTAAATGGATGAGCCCAAGTACCTGGCCTTTAAGACTATGGTTATCCATAATGCACAGCTGATTCGTGTTGCAGGCAAGATTAGCAAGTAAATCAGCAACCTTGTTACCTTCTCTATAAATATGTGTGATGTAGGCATCTGTTTTTTTCCATAAGAACCCGAATTTTCATCAAGGAGTGTTGTAGATGCCAGGGTCCCAGGTGGGGGGATGAAATAAGCTTGATAGTATAGGTGGCATCAGTTTCCACCCAGATGTGTTGGAGCCCCTTATCATTACAAATAGTTAGGCCTCTCAGAATAACATTGATCTCAGCTTGATTATTAGATAGGAAACCCAACGGTTCAGAGAAAGCAAAAACAGGGGATCCCATACTGTCCCGAAGGATGCCTCCTGCCCCCAAGGGTCCTGGATTCCCTTTAGAGGCCCCATCTGTGTTAAGTTTGAGCTATCCCCCTTGAGGTTTTGACCAGATCACAATTTTAGGCTGTCTAAGGGTGGGGGGTTGTTGCAGGGTGATACCTAACTGGTGAGCAGTAAGGTGGTCCCCTTTTATGTGCTCAGGTTTAAGGAGTTTGGCTAGATAGATCCTGTTGAGATGTTCTAGGGTACTGTATATGATGGTGCTAGCTTTAAAGGGGATGTTTTCATGTCTGTGTTCATTCCTGAGGCGCTAGATATGCCAAAGGATTAAGGCAGGAACAATATCTCTGATGTGAGGTTGGGTAGAAGGTCTCTGTTTCCAGGCCAGGAGAAATGTAGATATGTTGATAGTATGTGGGAGAAGGATCTGGAACTTATTAGCAAAGGTGTTCCAAATGTTAAAGGCACAACAACTATGAAGGAAAAGGTGGGGAATAGTCTCAGTGTCCTTGCAGCAGCAACACTGAGAGGCTAGGGAGATGCCTTTTCTTTGGAGTTTATCATCCACAGGGATCCAATCATTCACCAATCTCCAGATAAATATGGAAATGAATGGAGTTAGGATAGGGGACCAAAGGGAAAGAGAGGAATTTGAGGTCTATGGTCCCTGCAGGCATCCCAAACAGAGGAGGATGAGAACTTGCCATTGGAGGTAAGCTTTCAGAACATAAGGTCCCTGGAATCATTGGATATAGGAACTTGGATGATCAATTCAACAATGTTTTGAGTAAGGATTCTATTGAGTTTGTGAATGTCCCAACTCCCTTCCCTCCAAAATTTGTTGGTCAAACCACTCAGTTCCCAGAATTTGTTGGATAGGGCCCTCAGGGAGCCACCAGTCCATCCAAAATGCAATATTTCCATCACCGAGGCTCCAAAATATGTTTTGATGGGCTTCTTGTCGAATTTTGCCAAGTCTCTTCCATATAGGAGAGTCTTGGATGGAAATTTTGGCAGAAATACGGTGGGAATTCCTGAAATATTTATGGAGGGTGAACTTTGCCCAAAGAGAATTGTTCTTTCTCAAACTCCACCATAGTTTGTGGGAGAATGATGTTGTGACATCTCTAAGGTTTCAGATTCCCAACCCACCCTCTTCAGTGGGATAGCAAATATTGTTCCACTTGGTCCAGTGGATTTTTCTTTGAGACCCTATGGATCCCCAAAAGAATTTAGCAAACAGCTGTTCAATCTTTTGGATAATCCCTAGGGGGGTTTGAGGACCTGCAACATATACAGGGGGAGAGAGGATAAAACACTTTTGATGAGTTGGAGCCTGCCACCATAAGACAGGTGATAATGTTCCCACCCATTGATCCTGGCCCTAATTTTGTCAACCAATGGTTCATACAGGATTTTCTTTTTATGCCCTTTAAAGAGGGGGGCTCCAAAATAAATAATAGGAAGATTTTTCATATTGAAGCCAGTGATGTGTTTGATTCTGTGGGTTAAAAGATTGGCTTTTTTCCCAAAGACAAAGAAACTTTTATTATGGTTGATTCTCTGTCCAGAGTTAACTTCAAAGGTCCTGAGGAATTGCATAAGCAGGTTGAGGCTAGATTCTTTGCAGTTAGTGAACATGATTATATCATCTGCAAAGGCAAGATGGTTGATAGGAATATCACATCTGGTGTGGAACCGCATGCCAGGATTGTTGCAGAAAAGGTGATCTAAACCTCTAGATAGGGCTTCAGAAGCAATAATGAACAAGGCAGGAGAAAGGGGGTCTCCTTGTCTAAGTCCCTCGGGGATTTAAAGAATCCAGAGGTTTCACCATTAACCAAGACAGTAAACCAGCATTGTTTTATAGTGTTTTTGATGAGTTGTATGAATCTGGGGGGAAACCCCATGTTTTGGAGGACAGAGTATAGGAATGGCCACTGAATTTTGTCATATGCTTTAGACATGTCCAATTTGATGAGGAGGTTACTATTTTTGGTGTTGATGTCCAGATGATGAACCATCTCTTGGGCCATCAAAATGTTATCACTGATATTCCTTCTTGGGACAAAGCCACTTTGAGTTTGAGAGATCAGATCAGAAAGGAGGTGTGATAGTTTAGAGTATAAAAGTTTAGACATGATTTTATTAGTAACATTACACAGGGAGATAGGTCTGAATTCATTCCAGGTTTGGGGTAATTCAACTTTGGGGTAAGGACAATGGTTGTGGCAGTGAAACTTCTAGGCATAGGAGTGCCATTGAAGAAGTCTATCACTGCTTCCAACACATCTTGAGCAACAATATCCCAACAGGATTGGAAGAATGCGGATGAAAATCCATCAGGACCAGCAATGCTATCCTTGTCAATGCTAAATACAACATTTTTGACATCCTCAAGGGTAGGAGTATTGCATATGATGCTAGCACTATCAGCATTGATTTTGGGGAATAGGAATGGATAGTTACCTAAGGGACCAATGGTGGTGCTGGAAGCAAGAAGTTGATGGAAGTAGGAAGCAGCAGAGCTTTTAATCAAGCCCGGATTGGTTAGGACAGTATGATTGTCCTGGATGCTTAGAATTTTTGATTTGAGCCTCAAGAGAATGGAAATATTTAGTATTTATTTCCCCTGCTTCCAGCCATTTACAGGCACTTTTTTGGCGCCAGAAATCAGATTCAAAGGTCAGGGCATGAAGGAGATCATTGTTGCATTTATTGAGATTAGAGAGATTTTCAGCAGTGGGGTTATTGTCATAGGTTTTTTCAGCCTGTGAAGCTTGTGTTTTGGCCTGTTGGATGTGTGTGAAAATGTTTCCAAAGGTTTGTTTATTCCAGTTTTTGAGAAGGTCTTTAGTCCTATAAAGCTTTTGTTGGAGTTTGTACATACTAGTTCCCCTAATGGGAGAATTCCAGGACTGTTGAACAGTATGCATGAAGGAAGGGTGTCTGATCCACATGTTTTGGAACCTAAAAGATGATGGGCAAGTTCCAGTAGGATTGGAGGCTGTGATCAGAAGGGGGTGGTGGTCAGACAATCTTCTAGGGAGATGGGTGATTCTGGTGTTACAGAAAATCTCAGTCCATTGCTGGGAATAAAGGACTCTGTCAAGACGTTTCCAGATTCTATTATTAGTCCATGTGAAGGGTTCTCCTTCAAATCCCCCATCAATGAGATTCGTATCAAACACCATGTCATTAAAGTCTTCCATGGAACCTAGAATGTTACTAGTTCCGCCCTGGTTTTCATTCCAGTGAAGTATAGTATTAAAATCACCCCCAACAATCCAGGGAACATTTTCCTATGCTAAATTTTTAAGTTGGTCTCAAAGGATTCTCCTATGTGTTCTATAGCATTTAGCATAGATAAAAGAGCAGTAAAAGTCATCAGACATGCTAGGGGATGAGACATGCACATGAAGCAATTGATTAGTATCTAAAATAACATTGACATTGACATGATAAGAAGCAAGGCACCATATTTTATTGTTGAGATTAGAAACTATGGTTCTAAAGCCGAATCTACGTGTAAACTAGTGTGTTTTCAGTTGCACAAATGGTTCAAGCAGAATCAACAGCTGGGGTTTGTGTTCAGCAATCATATCAAAAAGGATTTTTTGTTTATCATCATTACCAATACCTCTCACATTCCAAATAAGCATTTTAATCATTAAAACTGTAAAGATGATGAGGAGGATGATCTTGTATGCCTTCTTGGTAAGTTTTTGAGAGTTGACTTACCTCTGGTCCTCTTGCCTTTACTTGAGGTTTTGGGTGATTCTTGTGTGGACAATTCTTCCTGAGATTTGTTCCTTCTATGCTTTTTTGATGTTGCTGAGTCCATTAGCATTTATTCTTGCAAGTAATTGTGAGTGGATGCTTGAGAGATTTCAAATGATTTCTCCTTTTCCTGTTGTGCTTTGTCCCCTTGTTCATGCACCTGAATAACAGCTTCAGTGTTGATCTGGGTGTGCAGCTCAGGGGGTGGTGTTTCTTCTTCCTCTAAATTCTGGAGGGTATGAAATCTGTTGTAAATAGGAGTAGTTTCTTCTTCCTCCTCACTAGTGTTATAAGTGTCTTGGATTCCAGTGGTCCTGTTGGCACTGGTATCCCCCTTGAACAAAGGCCTTGTATTATCCTGTTGAACCGCAAGAATGTCTGATTCACATTCCTCCACTGACCAGACAGGGGTGAATGCAGGCTATTTGAGGGCCTGAGAATATTGCTGAGGTCCCTGTGTGTCTTTTTTTCCCCCTTCAACCCTTATTATAGAGCTGTTGATGTCAAATTGTGCAGCTTTGTCTTTGGGGCTTCTCTTGTGAATCTCCAGTTCCTTGTCCCAATCTTTATCCAAAAGTTCTATGATGATAGGATCATCATAATTGAAATCATCTTCACTATCTCCTGCTATTTCCTGAGGGTAGTTTTGATAGGAGGCATTTGTGACATTTCCATTCAAGTTGCTGGCACTTGACTTCTCAATGATTTGTTTTCTATGGCCTGTGTCACTTGGTTCAGCTGTTACCCCTTGCTCTAGTTGGGAAGAGTGATGTTTTGCTTCTGAAAACATGACTCTTTTGCCTTTCTTGGTAGTAGCTTCGTTTGTATTCAAACCCAACTGGTTGTTTTGATCTGATCTTTGTGTCTCCAGCAGAGTAGGGGTGGTTTCTGGTCTATCATTATCAGGCTTGGGTTTGGATAGACAAGAGTTGTGGTCATGTCCTAGGTGCTTGCAATAAGAGCAGTATAGTGGGCAATTTTCATAAATGACAGGTTGGCTTATGGTGTGTTCCTCATCTTCTAAATAGATGGCTGGTATACGAGGGGCTGTAAGATCTAGTTCGACACATACCCTTGCGAGGCTTGGTCTGGATAAATCGGTTGTTGGTTCATCCATTCGTAAGGGTTTGCCAATTAGATTTGCAATACCAAATAAGGCTCCTTTTTCAAAGAAATGGCATGGTAGCTCAGGGAATTTTATCCAGACAGGGGCTATAGGTGATTCAATCTGAGGGTTGAATGTGGGTGTCCATTTGAAAACTCGTATAGGGAAATTATCGAACATCCATTCTCCCCTAAGCCATAATCTAGAAAAGTCTTCCTCATGAGAGAGTCTAATTAAGACATGCTTCATATTAATAGCCCCAACCATCACAGAACCTCTCAGCCCCAATTTCACAATTCTTTGCCGGAGAAAATTAAGGTTTAGGAGTCCATATGAAAACTTACCAACCAAAGCGAATTTCAGCCTTTCCGAAAGTTTTGTGATTTCTTCCTTGGAGAATTTCAGCCCTGGGTCGCCCTTGCGCCTAGTGACTGTGCCCATTTGCGTCAGTTCTTCATTTTGTAATGATTTCTTTACCGCCTTTTCTGGGTCGTGTTGGAAGTGTGATGCCGATGTTGGACTATAGAGGAGTATGTTTTTCTGGCCGGAGTCGAAGGAGGCAGCGGATGGGGTTGTGTGGTTGAAGGGGGTTGGGGGCTCGATTGAGGAGATGGGTGGGTTGGGACCGAGGGTGGAGGGTTCTGGGGTGGATGGGAAGACGGCGATGGATGGGGGTCCGCCATACCATCGAGGCTGAGTGTCCGGTAGGGTTCCGGTGAGGTTTAGAAAATCGAGGTCGGTGAGGGGGTAACGGTCGACTGCAGAGAGAAAAAACCTTTTCGGTCTATTGTGGCCTAGTATGTGTAAAATTAGAGTTTTCCTTCAGAGGGAATGAAGACGCATGGTGGATCATCAATATTCAAGTTGGAGTTTGGTAAATTACTAGGTTTAGAAGGGTTGATTGGGGGTGGGTCTGGTGGTTTGGGCTCTAAAGTTAGGGAGTCGGTAACCAGTGTAGTCGTGGGTGTCGGAGAGGATTAGACGGCAATGGAAGGGAAACCATATTCATTTGAATCAAATGTTGAAATCCTGTTGTTGTGGCAGAAGAAGAGGATGTCTTATGCTTTTTCTTCTCATAGGGTACTCCTCTTTGTATTTATTGTTGTAGCTTCGTATCTTGCACTAGTGGAGGTAGGTGTGTATGTACATATTTCTCCTTGAATGCAAATCAGTATCACCCGAGATGTCAAGAATGCAATGGAAGTATAAATAAATAAAATTAAATTATCAACAAATGCACATGATGGGATCTCAATTCAGACGTTCGTGCATGTAAGAGAAACAAGCTAATTGATTAAATCATAAAATGAGATATATCTTTCATTTCAACAACCGGGTGCAGAATGAGGATATCATATCTCAAAGTCTCCATGTACGTCCCATGTCTGTCCACATAGAAACACTTGTGTGTTTCATTTATCATGTCCACACCACCTTTGCAGAGTTCTTCTTTTAGTTTGCACAACTCTAAAGGTTGGAACTGAACTAGAACTATTCTAGAGTATGAAAGAGAGAGGGAGTGTATGTGAGTGTGTTTGGCATATTTTGCTAGGTCAATTGTTGACCTTGCAACCGACCACTACCTTCCTATCTGCTAGATTGGACAAGCGCACTTCCAACTTAGTGGACTTGTGGCCTTGGTCCAACTAATTAATTACCCAATAATCTTGGCTAGAGTGTAATTGATCCATTCAATTAATTCCAAGCCCAATATTAGTCCATTAATATCTAGGACCTAACTACTTAATTAATCTTATTAATTCAATTAATTAGTTTTATGGGCTTCCTTTCAAATAGGACCCCAATTTAAATAATCCAATTATTTAAATAATTAATTTAAACTCTTTTAAATTAATCTTTTTTTTCAGATAAATTCATTAATTAATTCACCAACTTTATTAGCAATTTTTGTGTGACATTTTAGGTTCACCTTTAGTTAAACTTGGCCTAGTATTGAATACACTATTTAATCAACAATTCATTTGCATTAGATTAATTAAATCATATTTAATTAATCACTATTGATTAACCCCTTAATCAAAGAGTACTCGCTACCATGGGTGGCCGCCTAGCAAAAGTCCATGGCACTAGGTAATAGGTGAAAACTGCATGAACTTGTAAGGTGCATGTACCATGCAAATACAGTCCTTCCACCAAGCCATATCCTGATTAAAGTCTAGGGCATGAAATTTATGATTGATTCCTATCTTGGACTTTGATATCTATGTATCTACTCTATTTTGTATTTCCTTAACCAACATAGGATGCCCCTTTCCTATTTGATCGACAGTCGTGGCCATGGACGTTCGGAGAGTACACATCCTATAGAACATAAGATATCATCATTATCTTATAATGGGCGATGGATCATTTGTTGGAATGAACTAACTTCCATGTATGTTCTAACTGCACCGATGCGGGGCTTTCTGGTAACTATGTATAGACATAGCCACGTCAGCCAAGATCTAGTTGCA
The DNA here is from genome assembly GCA_034509735.1 of Sesamum alatum. Classification (NCBI taxonomy): domain Eukaryota; kingdom Viridiplantae; phylum Streptophyta; class Magnoliopsida; order Lamiales; family Pedaliaceae; genus Sesamum; species Sesamum alatum. The sequence goes on along the minus strand of JACGWO010000007.1, from coordinate 11,336,614 downwards.
AACGCCCCATATACAAGGCTATTGTCGCTCCTCAAGTTAAAGGATTAATTAGAGCACTATCACGACCTAGGATTTCTAGTCATACAGGTCATGCCTCGTGGGCTTCCATATGATAATTCCTGTAAGTTAGTGTAGCGACTTGAAAAATTCTTGTCAAGCACCCACTAAAGTGAATAGACATCATACGCCTATCATCAATGAAACGATACTCATCGTATGAATACAACACTTAGTGAAAGTTTCTATAGAACCCTTCAATGTCGTTTCTTGAGGGTTCTTTACTTGGAACTTTTTAAACTAAACCCTGGGAAGTTGGTTTCATGCATGCCATAAAAAGTGCAACCCAATTTAATTGATTTATTTGGTCTAAGGGCTTTGTCCATGACATACAGTAATAATGTATAAAATTGCATGACAAATAGTGGCCAAAGGACAAATTCTCATGTATATTTTTTGACATTACATTGAATAAAAATGTTCAAACAGATTACAAGTAGCCAACTAATTGGCTTGCCGGTCACGTATTCTAACATTCCTATTATGATATCAAACCCCACACACAAGCAATGGCATTAGGTAAAACTAATGTGTTTCTTTTTGGATTCTTTCTTTCTTTTATTCAGTAGCATGTATAGTGTGTCTATGTATTTTGAAAAAATTCTCAGCATATCCCTTTCACTTTATGGAATATATGTACTCAAGTTATTTTAGGTGATTATTCGATATTTTTGCTGATTTTGAACATTAAACTTCCTTGGTGGTTCTTGCTATGTGGGGGTGAGTGACAATGTTAAGTCACGACAATTAGAATAGTAGTGAGAGAGAAGAACACATAACGATGAGGATGAGGGCACCATCAATATATGGAGGTGGTGCCCTAGCTTGGATGATGGCCTAAGGTCGGGGTGTTGCCCTGATGTGGTCTAATTTGCCTTGACCTGCAATGGGTGCACACAAGTTGAGGGAACAATGCCTTGCCTCAATTAGGGCATTATGCAGCAGTTGGGCCGAGCCAGAAACACCTAGACCACAACTATCTTGGTTAGGGTGAATATTCCTTGCTAGGTAACGATTCAACTCCATTAGATGGGGAAATGGTTCCATGTGGAGGTCTTGCGTCCACTAAGTTTTGTTCTTACAGTTGGTGGCTCGTTTTCCATATCAAGTCTTGAGGGCTCTTTGCTTGAAGTCATTGAAACTATTTTTGGCCTTTCCAAATGTCACATCGACCCTCTTGACCTAAGGGAGTAGGATAACATTAAGAGCGACGAAGGTGACAACAACGAGAAAGATGATAAGGAAGAGGAAGGAAACAAAAAGGATGAGCGCGATGGTGGGAGCTAGGCAGAGGTCGACAAGGATGATGGCGTAGGTGAGGAAGACAAAGACGAAGTCGAAGGTGATATGTAAGTAAATGGAACTACTCTATACATGAAACAAATTTCAAACACAAGAAATATCTCCAAATTAAGGAAAAACTGCAAGCAACCTCCCTGTGATATTGCAAATGAGCAAATTATCCTCTATGAAAAATAAAATAGCAATTTACTTCTCTGTGTAATGAATCAATTTACCTCCCCGTGTTTTGTAAAACGGAGCATTTTACCTCCCTAGACAAGGAGGTAAATTGCTATTTTCATAGAGGGGTAAGTTGCATATTTACAATATCACAGAGATGTAAATTTGCATTAAACCCAACTTATATATAATATATTTTTCTTGAAAATTACACTAGAATTGATAAATCTATCTAGGTTTTCAAAGTTAAGGACCGAGGATAATCTTTTGTGAGAATTGTAAAATTAAAAACTTCAAAGATTCAAGAAATCTAGGTTGGAAAGTTACTATTATTATGATCTAGCAAGACCAATTTATTATGAAGTAAATGGAGTTGATAAGCCTCATGTTAATAGGGCTTTCTTGATTAACTCTTATTATAAAGTAAATGACTTATTAAACATAAGGAATTTGAATGTGCAAGACTTGTGTCATTAGCCCGGAGGCGACACTACTACTTAAAGATTTGTGAAATTTGAAAAGTTTTTTCAATCAACTTGAAGGAATAGAGACACTACTTTGGAGATTTGATGAACATGATGGAGTTAGGGAGAGCACTTTGATGTTAGGAAGATTTTTCCTTCTCCAAAATGGAATTTAGAAAACTAGGAAGAACTCCTTAAACTTGAATATATCATTCATTTTTCAAGTTGAAAATTGGAACATTGATTTGGGAGAGCTTTGGAGATTTAAATGTTTTTTTTTTTCAGTTACGTTCATCATATATTAGGATGACTGGCTTAGAATCCATCATTAATAAAAAAAAAAAAAACCAATCCTAACTAAATGGGAAAGGATTAATAGCAGACAACCCCCAATGTATGAGGGGTTTTTCACTTTGCCCCCCCACTTTTTTTCTTAAACTCGACCATCTTTTTTTGTTGTATGTTGCCTATTTTTACACTTTTCAGAGAATAAAGATTGGATATTCTTCCTGTGTGAAAACACGTGTCTTAGGGAGGATTTAGGATTGGATAAAATTATAATTTCACATCTCATTCCTGTTTTTTTTAATTGAAAAAGAATAAAAAAACCCAAAAGTAGGTCTTATTCTTCATCCACCATTCTTAGCTACCGTACAAAACATCTCCAGATCCAAGCCCCAACTCACCATTTCTGCAACTAAAAACCCTCCACTTTGAAATCAACACAAGTGATGGAGGTGCGACACTCTTGTTGGAGCTTGAAATCATCGGACTGCAAATCCCCACTTCGAATCGAACTTCTCTCCACCCGCACCATTCTTGAATTGTTTTTTTGACCCTTTATTTCTCTTTTCTTGCCTGATTGTTTTCTTGATAGTTGTTGAAGCGTGTTTCGAGGGCCCTTTTGTTGTTGGTCTCTGCATAACTAGGTTTTAGAGAGAGAAAGAGAAGTGTGGGAGCGGTTGAGATGGAAATGGTGAGTGGGGTTTGGAGTTGGAGATGTTTGGTGTAGAAGATGCTTTTTGTTGTAGCTAGATGTTTTCTGTTCTAAATTCGGGTGGCAGATCTAGGACGCGGATGGCCGCGCTTCGGTTGGAGATTGTCGGCAGTGGGAAGATGGTAGGGTGGGTGCTAGTGGAAAGATGAAAAAGAAGACCCATTTTGTTATTTTTTTATTTATTTTTAAATTAGAGTGTGGAATTATAATTTTACCCAACCCTAAATCCACCCAAAGGCACGTGTGTTCACGCAGACAGAATATTTTATCTTTATTCGCCAAAAAACGTTAAAATAGGCAACATGCAGCAAAAAATAAAGATTGGGTTGTCGAGTGTAAAAAGGGGAGAAGGATGGGGCAAAAATGCAAATGCCTCATACATTGGTGGGTTGCCTACTATAAACCTAATGGTAAAACTTTAACAAAATATAAAAAATGATCAATAAAAGTAATACATAAAATGTAGTGGGGAAACTTTAACCTATAGAACAATTAGCATAAATACAATAGAAAAATTTTAATCTAATAGGAAAGTCAATCATTAGTATTAACGCTAAAATATGATCAACTCTGGACCACATTCTAACATTTACGTTATCATATTGCAAGATGCAACTTAATTAGTTAGATCACTTCAACTTAACATTTGGTCATAATTGATATGCTTTGATAAAAATAAATACTAAAGTAACTATTTAGTTTCAGTTAAATTTGGTAAATCTTAAAACATAAATAAAAATTATTCGATAAGTACTATATTAGTTACATAGAAAAATTTATCTAAAAAAAATTAAAAATCAACATATATAAAGCATCATACACATGAAATAGCAAAATATTTATTCCTAGTAGTATTCCCAAAATACAAAGGCCCATTGAGGGGCCCAAAAGCTCGTGAGAGGGCCTACGCAGCACGGAGCAAGGACCAACGATGCGGTGGCATAAGAACGAGCATCAAGATGGAAGTCCCTGACCTAGTGCAAAGGCCCAAACCATGGGTAGCTTAGCAAAATCCCTGCATGTCGCCTCGCTTGCAGCCACGACTGCCCACGTTGGAGGAACCACCCATGTGGCACTAGCAGTACCTAGCTACCTCAGCCTAATAATACTAGCTAGGTCACTTGGGGATCTAGCAAGTTTCGGCTGGAGGGATCCGCTCAACCACCCAACCAGAAATGCGAGGATGCCCTTATCCACTGAAGAAGTAATCTTATCTTGAAGGATGACCCTATCTGTTGGAGGAGCATTTCTCCGCAAGGAGACCTTATCCCCTAGGGAGGGAGGGGGGATTCAGGTAACTGGGGGATGACTCTTCTACCAAGTCCATGGAGACTTAGCCTTTTTCCCAATGGTTGGGGAAGACAACTACAAATACTAATCCCCCTCGTTAAAAAGAAGTAACTTTAATTTTACACTCGCACACGAGGAATTTGGATACAGAATTGACTTGTTATATTCTACTACTACATTATTGCTCTCAATTATTTTCAAATTATGCTCAACTACGTTTTTGTATTCTCATATTGAATTGGGCGTCAAAGTGTTAAATGGTTGTTTTTGCAGGTCCTCGATCTAAAACTTTCAAAAACAAAGCCTAGGGGTCACCAAGTTGGGCCTTCTCGAATGAGCGACTTTTTGCTCACATCAACTAGCGGTGTCTTTGTGAATACAGAGCTAGGATGTGAGGATCATTGATACATTCAATGATGGAGTTGAGAGGTAAGAAGGAGTCGACCTGCATGTGGAGGACACCTAGGTTCTTCAGGTGGTCGAAAGAACCGTTCTGGCACCCCTACTACGAGGAGGAAATAGAGAAAGTAGCCCCAAAGACCTGTCGATCATGCTCCCATCGGCTCATTTTTGGATACCTATTTAAGGAGGCTTTTATCCATTATGCTAGACAGGCTCTAGCAGATGGTTGTCGCTGCTATCCGAGGGCAGACCTCGACATCCCCCAAGGCCCCTTTTGGAGGCTCTTGTGAATGCAGGGCCCCTAGTCTATCCTATTAGGAGGCATGGGAGGACCTACCGCAAGATCCCCTTCCTCGAAGGGAGATCGCCAACGACTAGAAGACATGTGTGGATCGGCTCTAATAGAGACTCTTAGATGTGGATAAGCGCATCCTAGGGGTCCCCCTAGAGGAACATGAGGGCATCCCCTTTAGCGTGGAGGTCAAGGCTTATGAACTCCCAGCCAACTGCATGAGTCCCAATGTTAGTAGAATATAATGGGTCGACGGACCCCCAGAAACACTAGTCTCGCTTCAACAATGGTGCTCTCCTCTATCTGTACATCGATGGGGGTCAAGTGTTGGCTATTCATTACCCCATTTACCCAAGCCGCCCAGCAGTGGTTCAATCAACTGCTAACGGGCTTGGTCCGATCATTAAACAAAAGTTTACCTCGGTAGCCCATCCTCAAGCTAACAGGCAAGCGGAGGTTACCAACCGAATTCTAGTGCAAGGGGATAAAAAGAAGACTAGATTAGGCAGGAGGAAACTGGATTGAAAATCTATCCAGTGTACTTTGGGCCTATCGTACAACCCATAAGTCTTCCACTCGGGAAAGCGCCTTCATCCGAGTGTGCAAAACCGATGTGGTCATCCCAAAAGACGTCAAGAAACCCTTATACTGAATAGAGAACTATGCGGAAAAAGACAACACTTGTCTCCTTAGGTAGATTCTGGACTTCATAAAGGAAGTCCGCGAGAGGATTTTCCTCTGCATGTAACACTTAAAAGTCTAGTCACCAATGCTTACAACAAACAAGTGAAGACTTGGGATTTTCAAGTATGAGACTTAGTACTAAGTCGAGTTGAAACTTTAGAACGTGTAGGGAAGCTATAACCCAATTAGGAAGGTCCCAAAAGGATAACGGCGGTCCTTATACATGGTTCTTACAAAGTAGAGGACCTAGAGGGAAGAAAACTGTCTCGACCGTAGAAGATACAAACATGAAATAACCATGCCTCCTGTAGGCACCCAACCCCTACTCCATGCAAGAACATTCTCACTATAAACCAGCTTCTTGAAGGCATCTAAGCCCTGCTCTAAGCAGGCACTCCCTCAAAATAAACTCTGCTTCAAGCAAACACCTTATCACAATAAGCCCTGCCTTCTGTAGGCACCTAAGCCCTGATGTGAGTAGGCACCCCCTCAAAATATGGCTTGCTTTGAGCAGACACCTTCTAACAATAAGCCCTGCCTCCTGTAGGTATCTAATCCCTGCCTTCCACAATCACTTAACCCGTTCTCCGAGAGGCACCGTATCAAAGTAAGCTCTATACCGGCAGACGTACAAGCCTGCTCCAAGCAGGCTCCCCATCAATAGGCCTTTCCTTTCACTAAGCCCTTAAAATACATTTAACACACTTACTTCTCTATTAAACCCTATTTTATGTAGGCTTGTGAGAAATCTTGCTGCTTATAGTGAGCAACAAACATCCACCTCAAAAAGTCGGAGGGGTATCCCCTAGGTGAATAAGCCCAGTCCTAACAACGGAGGAACCCAAACCATCTCTGGAGGAAACTTTGGGGAATATCAAGAAAACAAGCAAATAAAACAAATAGAACAAGGACAGTAAACATCAAGCACGGGCGTGAAGCCTACAACAAGACACAACATATGCAAAAAGTAGGAGTATTGTGCATAAAAGCATCGACCCAGCCAAACTATCCTAGGAAACGGAGAAACATTCATTTGTGAAAAGAAAAAAATGCAAGGAAAATGTTTTTGTCTTAAGCGGCCACATAGGGCCCAACATTCATCCCCAACATTGGTCCAGTCAAAAGAAATTTGTTTCACTCTCTTTCAAGGTGGGAGAGAGGGGGGCTTACCTAAGCCTCCCTCACCCACAGCAAGATCTCCCAAGCCTTGCTGCTAGGGGGGCTCTTCTTCCGAGTCTAGAGCGTCTTTCAGATCTGCCCCAGGTCAAAGAATAAGGTATCCGCCCCATAGGGAGGATAACTCTAGTTGTCAAACTACCTCGACAAGTGTGGAAACCATGCTCATAAAGGAGGGTGGCTTTACTGGCCAACTCTGCCGTATACTCTATAGATCTCTTGCAGACGGCTAAACGACTCCCCCAGGCAGACTCCATGTAGGCTTTACCCTCCTCCGTGATGGGGAACATTAGGAACGCATCCTCCCTAGCTTAATCTAGGAGTACCCATTACCATGGGTGGTTGTCTAGCAACGGTCCATGGCTCTAGAGAATAGGTGAATATGGTGTGAACCTGTAGACTTCCAAGTGCATATAGATATGGTCCTTCATCTGCCATCTCTTGGTTTTAGTCTAGGGCATATAATTATATATCGGTTCCCATGTCGGACTAGACATCTATGTATCAACTCTAATTTGTGTCACTCCCTTAATCAACATAGGAAACTCTTTTCCTACTTTATCGACAATTATAGCCATAAACTTAATGGAGCTACACATCTTAGAGAACACATGAGATTGTTATTATCTCATAATATGCGATAGATCCTACTCTTGGAACTCATTGGCCACTATACGTGTTTTGACTGCACTAGAACAGCGTAGTGACCACGTTGAAACACAATCATGTTTTGCCAAGACCAAGACACAACCGCCCAACTCATGAGGCTACTGTAGATCCTCAAGTTTATGGACAAAATCCTGTACTATCAGAGTCGAGGAGTTCAAGACATACCGATCATGCTACTGGGGCTTTATATGACAACTCGTTTGAGTCAGTTCAGTCAGCTTCACAATATTTGTCAACCACCCACTAATAATGTATAGATGTCACACGTCCGTTGCCAATTAAAAATGACACCCATCATATGGGTACATTCATTAGTGCAAGTCTCAATAGAAACCTTGATGCCCTATCTCGGGTTCTCGACTTGCAATATTTCAGACCAACCCCAGAAAGTTGATTTCATGGTTGCTATCATATTCGCAACCCAAATTCATTGGTTGTTTACAGTCTGAGGGTTTTGTCCGTAACATGCAGTTATAAATATAAAACAATTTAAATAACACGACAAATTTTGGCCAAAATAAATCTCATTTAGATTATTCAATACTACAAGCGAAAAGAAAAGAAATTGCTAAATAAATTATAAAACAACCAATCTAATTGGCTTTCTGGTCACCTAGTCTAACATCTCATTCTGTCTCACCCTCTTCTTTCTCTCATCTTCTTTTTCTTTCTCTTCATTTCCCTCTTTCTTCCTCTCTCTCTTCTATTCCGTCTTCCTCCTCTTCTCTGGAAGACTCATCCACTAGGCAGTGGGATAACCTTTAGGTGCAGAGACTCCACCTCCTGAGCAACCGAAAAGATGACAAGCCATGGGCTGACACCCTCGAGGATGCTACGTTAGGGTCCTCACCTCGCACTGCAGGATTTTCACCCACAAATTTAACAGACTCATCCAAAGATGCCATATAACCCCTAAGAAATAAAATAAAAACAACCACCAAACCCTAAAATAGAAGGAAAAAAAAGAAAAAATGGTAGGAACAAGAATTCTTGAAAGTAAGGGTGGAGAAACATTTATGAAGGTTGGCGGACGAGGGAAAAGGGCGGTGGAAAGACGATCGAGATTCACCAAAGAAACCGCTGATGGTGTAGCGAAGGACAAGAAGATGAATAATAAATAATGGTTGTTTTGAAAGAAGTAAAGGAAAATGAGGGCGGTAGCCCCTTTTTCTTCTTGGAAAGGGGGAATACCCATGATCAATGGTTACTAAGGGAAGTAATTAGCGAGTAACTGTTGATATCATGCTTTGGAGACCCACCTCTAGACACCATCATGGCGTTGCAGGGCATTGATTTCCTAACAGTAATCACCAAAAAAGTTGCATGAGGAGTGGGATGGTCCTCCCCTCGCTTGTTAGGGGATTCTCACTGAAGACATCTACTCTAAGAAGGTGTTTAAGGCTCCAACTATTTGGGAGGGAGGGGGGGCGCTAATGCTATCCCGAAAAACACGAAGTTTTAGTGAGGGGCCCATATAGCCTACTAGAGGATCCAGCAGCCTGAAGCAAACAGGGAGGCCCAAGCCCAAGAACGGGTAGCAATATGGGAAGCCCCTGACCCAGTCCCAAGGCCCAAACCATGGGCATGCCAAGGCTAGAAAAATCCCTGCTCAAAGCGAGCGTGTATAATCCCGGGAGGGAACGCGAATGCGGAAGAGCGATAAATTTATAACAAGAAAATTTAAACATGCTTTAAACGAAATTAAAGAACACTAAAGACTAAGTCAAACTCTAATCTTGGAAAGACTAATTCAAACTCTAATCTTGGCCCTTCATGTTTCCATTCAATCTTGTCCGTCCATCACTTGATGGATTTTATGGAATATTTAAATCCTATTTAAAATAATCCATTGGTCTTCTAATAATTAAATAATTATTTTGAGCCCATTTCCTCAATTCTAATAAATCTTATTTATTAGTTAATTTCATTTAATCTAATTAGAAGAATTAACAATCCAAGAAAATGAACCAATTTAATCTAATTAAATTGTTTCATCTCCCGGAATTAATCCCAAATTAATTCCTCTATTACCAGTGGATTGTGTGTGACTCTTTAGGTTCACGCTCAACTAGACTTGGCCGAATTTCCAATCATCCTATGATGCATGATGGAAATTCATCTGTCACCATGGGTGGTCGTCTGGCAACAGTCCATGGCACTAGAGACTAGGTGAATATTATAGCGTGAACGTTTAGGTTCTTCAGTACGCTTGTCTTTCCGTCTACCACCTCACAGCTATAGTCTAGGGTATGGACCTTAGATGCCGGTAGCCATTCTTGACTAAAGCCTTGGCTCGTCCACACCAAACGTCACAGGGATTCCATCCTACTGTTCAGTCACTGTGGCCACAGATTTACTGGAGGATGAGTCAGAGTGTAAGTGAGACATTACTGTCAATCCTTTTGACAGGAGACGGATCCTCTGTTAGGACCTACTGTTCACACTACACAACTTGATTGCACTAGATAGGGCTTATGACAACCGAGTCTCTCGACTTGATAGCCCCTTGTCAAATCTAAGAGACAGGCATGGTGTGTATGTGATCACAATAGTCCCTCAAGTCCGAGGATCAAAACCCACACTGTCGGAATCGGGAATCCAAGTCATACCGATCAACCCACTCAAGGTTTCCATATGACGATTCCCACGAGTCACCTCAGTCAGCCGGCACCAAGCTGGCTAACCCACTAACATTGCATGGACGCCTCGTTGCTTGTCGATGAAACGCGACTGCAATCGCTTAGTGCAAGTCTCAAACGGACTCTTGATACCCTATCTCGAGGTCCTTCGACTTGGAGTGTTTCAGACCAATCCACAGAAACTGATTTCATGACTTGTCATCCTATGCGCAGTCCAGTTTCTTGGATTAACCTTTCGGTCTGTGGGCTTTGTTTGTGCATTGAATAATTTATAATATAAAGCAGTAAGTGAACACAAACAAAGTATTAACGCCTAATATGAATATCACTTTTGTTCATAATCTTTACTTAAACACCATATCATCAGAAATAGGTTACATAAGCCTAACAAGATTGGCTTCACGGTCACCTATTCTAACACCTGCATGTCGGCGTGCTGGTAGCAATGATTGCCCATGTTGAAGGAATCACCCACGTGGTACGAGCCCGGCCACCTCAACCATAACTATCAACTAGGTTACCCGGGGATTTAGGAGGTTCTGGTCGGACAGATCCGCTCAACCGCCACGCTAAAAATGCAGGATGCCCTTATGCACTGAAGAAATAGCCTTATCCCAGAGGATAACTCTATTTGTTGGAGGAACATTTATCCACAAGAAGACCTTATTCCCACTGGGAGGGGGGGTTCAGGTAACTAGGGGATAACCTCTCTCCCGAGCGCACAGAGACTCAACCTCCTTCCAATGGTTGGGGAAGATGATTATAAATACTAAGCACCCTTGTTCAAAGAAGTGTAACTTTAATTGTACACTCGAAGACAAGGAATTTGCATACACAATTGGCTTGCAATTATTATATTGCTATGTCATCGCTCTCAATTATTTTCAAATTACACTCAATTACTTTTTCTTGTTCTCGTACTAATTTGGGTGTTAGAGTGCTAACAATTTTTTTGCAAGTCCCCATTCTAAAGCTTGCAAACTAAGGCCCAAGAATCCCATGTTAGACCTTCTTCAACGAGCGATTTTTTGCTCACATCACCTGTGTTACTGAGTAATTCATTTAATGGTGAACATATAAACAACATTTTTTGCGCGGATGTTCATACACGAATTATAACTTAAAAATTTGATGAATTAAATCCAATTTTATACTACTTACCCGATTATGGTAAGTACGATTTCCTCTTCGTATTTGTAAAGCAATTACTTATGAAACAATCGACATTTGAAAATCAATGATGATGTTTACCTAATTTGGCCAATTCCATCATCTCCATTGATAACCGAATCAATGAAATCAAATTTGGAATACATTAGTTTCTTTGAACAAAAGGATATTTCGGCAAGTTAATATTAAAAATATTATTTTGTCAAAAAATTGAAATGAAAAAATCATCATAGCCTACAAGGATAAAATAACCGAATCCTAAACTTTAGAGATGATAAGGTTAGAGAAATAATTCGGGAAAAATGCAATTACCCCTCTTGTGATATGTAAATGTGCAAAAAAAATCCATATGAAAAAATAAATAGCAATTTAACCCTTTATTTTAACAAAATGAAGCAAACCCCCTAAAAAGGAGCAAAAAACCCCCTGTGATGGAGTTGCTTGCTGTATTTTGGATAACACAGGGGGATAAATTGTTAGTTATTTTTTCACAGAGGGGTAAGTGCTCTTTTTGGTTAACACAGGGGGGCAAATTGCATCTAACCCGAAATAATTTATATTTAGCTAATGTTTAGTTAAATTTTTGCCGAAAACAACTAAACTAGTACAAAAATAGAAAATTGTTAGGCTTGTTGGCGTCAGAGTAGCTATCTCTCTTCCACCTTTCTTCTTTCTTGTCTTCGTCTACTTTTTGTTTTCTCTATGAGAGATTTGTTTCCCTTCTTTTCCTTTCCCCCATTTTCCTAATTCCTCATAATCCTTTCTCTTCGTCAACTAAATTCATTGACCGATGTTGTCTTAGCCGCACTTTATTTTAAGGTAACTTTATGATGTTCTTGTCTTTTTTCACATTGAACACACAAACAGGTTGATGCACGTATTATGATGTCTCTTTTATCTGAATTCTTTGAGTTTGAATTATTGTTTATTTGAGTAAGTTTCATGCCAAATCTTTTCATGCTTGTTTGACATTTGCTTGAGTTTCAACGTTTGCGTTATGAATATGATTTGATTATTTTAATATGAACAAAAATGGTCAAGATCAAGTAGCTTTATCATTTTATATATATTATTATTTTTTCGCTGAACATATCGTACTCAAATAAAATTTCAGATTCATGAAACCAAAGAATATATATATTTACTTGCTTGTTGGGTGTAAGTATAAACTCAGCTCCGGGTTTAACCAATTGAATTCATTTAACAAACATTGTGATTGATCTTCTATCGAATATAGAATAGCTAATCCAATTTAAAGTTGGACTTTGATGTTATGTTAATAGCTTTTGTCCATAGTTGGGGAAATAACATTTTTCATCTCATAACTTAGAGCTTTTTCATTTTTGGTCCATTGGATATGGAATTCTCACTTTTGGTCCTGTAACTTTCAAAAAGTAGCACTTTCGATCTCACGACACTTTCCGTTAAATTTAACGGAAAGTGCCACGTGGCCGTTAAGTGCATGGGACCAAAAGTGTTATTTTTTGAAAGTTATGGGACCAAAAATGAGAATCCCATAACATATGGCACCAAAAGTGTAAAGGCCCTAATGGCCACGTGCTATGCACGTGGTGTTTTCCGTTAAAATATTTAACGGAAAGGTGACATGGGACCAAAAGTGCTACTTTTTAAAAGTTACAGACTTAAAATGAGAATCCTATAATCAATGGGATCGAAAGTAGGAAAGCCCTAAATTACAGGACGAAAAGTGTTATTTCCCCTCCATAGTTAGAATGATCAGTTGTATGATCATAAGCTTCTTATTTCATTGTTGCTACATAACCTACATGTTTTTACAGTCACAATGTAGTTATGAGAGTTCAATTTTGCAGGAAATTTTCCTGCCTACAAAAGAGAAATCTTACTATTGTAAATAAAGAGAGTTTGAGGCTCTTCCTGTGAGAGAACAAGACGTACGGATAGGATCATGAGTTCTCTCCTCAACAAATCCTAGATAAAATACATAAGGATGTCATCAACCAAGTTTCCTTCTAGCAAATACCTCACATCGATAACTCATATGTTTTGCTACCTTGACCCGGATATTGCTTGAGTTCTAGTAGTTTCTTCTAACTCTTTGAAACTCTATAAATCTCCTGAAAGGACTACTATAGAGAAGAAAAAGAAGAGAAAGAAGCTCCTAAACTAAAGACCAACAGCTCAATAACTCAAAAGGAACTCCTAGCTCATCTAAAATTAGTAGACCAACTTATTCTATTCTTCCTTGCAGTCAGAATAGCGTTGGTCGGATCGGGTCTTGGCTTACAGACAGGTTTGCAGCCGGGTCTTCAGACACTTAGAGAATAAGTAGCGCCCTTATTCCATTCCTTCATAAACTCAAGAATGGTCGGGTGCGAAACTTTCTTATTATTTTAGTTCCAAATTGTCTAATTAAACTGTATTTAAGGTAGAGCCTAAGGGCAGCTACCTTAAAGGACTCAAAGTACGCATTTAAACGCTTAAAATAAGGCTTCTAACAAGACTTTCTATTTCCATATATGATCACAGAAACTAGTAGCAACCCGTGCCTGAGGACAGCAGGGCTAGTCCGGCTTGCCTATCCGTTGCACCGTAAACACGGAAAACAATCGCTACTAGACGAGACGGTTGTGATTGGTGTCAACAGGGTATGATAGTAAGGAGTCGGAGGCTCCAAGAGAGTTATCAATTAGATAAACATGGCTAAACTACTGAGGAAGATCGTCGTCCTTTTGATGTTCAGGCTCGATTGGAGAAAGTTAATTTTCATCTGCGCGATTCTCACAATAGTTAGTGTTCTTATACAGATTTCTAGACTTCCTTATCCACTGACTGAATTGATTTTCCCACCACCCATCTCACTTTCATCTTATAAATCATTCAACTCCACAATCTATTTGAGTAAACAGATTCAAAGTAATAATAAAGATGGTTCTCCAATGGTTTTTCTTGATTCTTCCCGCCAAGTGAATCAATCAATAGTGACTTTTATGAAGAAAGAAAATGAATCTGGACAGAGAAGGCGAAGAAACAATCTTACATCGATCAATATGGTTGCTCCATCTTCACATCCTTCTGTTAGAAATCTGCCTAGTCGCATAGAGGTATTTCCTTAGGGGGTTAATGCAATTTACTCCCCTGTGATATTGTAAATGAGCAAATTATCCCCTTATAAAAAAATAAATAGCAATTTACCCTTTTTTGTTTTGCAAAATGAAGCAATTTACCTCCTTTGCAAAACACTGGGGGGTAAATTGCTTCATTTTAAAAAAGGATAATTATATTTACACCCCTGACCTATGATCTATTTACACAAATCACCCCTGCCTTTTGCATAATTATAGAAACCACCATTGATAGCAAAAAAAATAAGGGTATTTTGTGTAATAATGTCGATACTTTTGAGGGGTGTAAGTGTAATTTTCCAAAAAAAATAGGGGTGGTTTGTGTGAGTGATCATACATTTCTAGTGGCGTATGTGTCATTTTTCAAAAGACAGGGGTGGCTTGTGTAAACATGCCATACATTAGGGGGTGTAAATGTAATTATCCCTTTTAAAAAATACAGGGGGATGAATTACTATTTATTTTTTCATAAGAAGGTAATTTGCTCATTTACAATATCACATGGGGGTTGCTTGCATTTTTCTCATTTCCTTAGTGTTGGTATCACTATATTTTTCAATTTTCTGGTGCTTCTTTCTTCCTCACATAGGATATCTTTTTTCACGTAGAGATATCTACGGTCCTTGACACCAGATGAGGCACTTGCATTTATCAAAAGAGATATTGAGAATGCGCCATTGGTTAGTGACGATGATCCAGAACTATATGCACCGCTATTCCGGAATATATCCACTTTTAAAAGGTAAATCTGTCGATCCCATGTTTTGTAGTTGCCTGGTTTCACTAGCTTAAATAGTAAAATAACACTTTTCATGTTGTAACTTAGAAATTTTTCACTTTTGGTCCAATTGGTTATGGGATTCGCACTTTTGATCCCGTAACTTCTAAAAAGTAGCACTTTTGGTCACCATGGCACCTTTCTGTTATATATTTTAACAAAAAATGCTACGTGCTTAATATGTGGCTGGGGGCCTTTACACTTTTGGTCGCACTGATAACGAGATTCTCACTTCTGGTGCATGTGGCTTTTTCCATTAAATATCCAATGGAAAGGTTTCACGGGACAAAAAATGATACTTTTTAAAATTTACGCGATCAAAAATAAGAATCATGTAACCAATTAGACCAAAAATAGAAATACTCTAAGTTAGTGAAAGCATCATGCTTTTTCCTTGCTGAAATGTTATAAAATGCATGTTATAAGGCGTCATTACTTGGTGAATTCTACTTGAGCAATATGTGAAGGAAATACTTCTTTTGATACAAAAGGCACAACTTCAGGTTGAATATAGACAATTAGGATAGTTTTTTTACGAAAATTATCCATTGTACCAAAACAATTAAAGATTGTTGAATCTACTATGGGCAATGATCTCAATTGAATCTTGAGTATAACACACCTCACAACCACCAAAATCTTTCAAAGTCTACTTTACATCACCAATTTCGACCTTTATCTTTTCTCCAAAAACGCGTTTTATAAAATTAAAACAGCCACCTACCTAAATTGTGGTACCAAAACAAACAATGTCCTAATCTTATTGATAGCATGCATTGTGCATTCATGTCTAAGTGTAAGAATCTACAATCGCTTGAGTATAATGACCAACCTAGGACACCTATACCAACTACACTAGTCTTACATAACTAATTGCACATAACTTTTTAGCGTGCAATATTCTCAATTTTTTTCCATTTAGTCATACTTCCTAGACTACCTAAAATTAGTTTCATCTGTTCTAGATAATCAAATCTAATATTTTTCATGGATTCTTTCTTCAACATAAATACAACTCTTCTATTTGATGTATTTAAAAAAGGGAATAGGCATCGTGTAGATGTACACGATCTCTTCCTGACATTTCAAACAAATTATTGCTTGCTTACGTTCTTAAAGTCTATTAATGTCCTCGAGTTATTTAAGGGGAAAAATGCAAGAAACACCCCTGTGATATTGTAAGAGTAAATTACCCCCTATAAAAAAATAAATAGCAATATACCCTTTATTTTTTAAAATGAAGCAATTTATCCCCCTGTGTTTTTTCAAAATGAAGTCATTTACCTCCCTGCCTAGGGGGGTAAATTGCTTCATTTTTAAAAACATAGGAGGGTAATTACTATTTTTTTCATAGGAGGGTAATTTGCTCATTTGCAATACCACAGAGGGGTAAATTGTATTAAGTTACCAATTTCCATATATATTTGCTTTCTTTTCATGTAACCTTCTTTTCTGAAAAAAAAATAAATAAAAAAATAGGAGCTATGAATGGATGGAGCGCATATTAAAAGTGTATATTTATGGAGAGGGAGAAAGGCCTATTTTTCATCAGCCTGAACTTAAAGGAATTTACGCATCTGAAGGATGGTTTATGAAGTTAATGGAGGAAAACAAGCAATTTGTAACAAAGGACCCTGACAAGGCTCACTTGTTCTACCTTCCATATAGTGCACGACAGCTACAAAAGGCTCTTTATGTTCGTAACTCACATAATATGAAGCCATTGTCAATCTTTCTACGAGATTATGTGAACATGCTTGCTGCAAAATATCCATTTTGGAACCGGACTCATGGATTTGATCATTTTCTAGTTGCTTGCCATGATTGGGTACGATCGTTTGCATCTGATGTTGTTTTTTTAATAAGGGTTAAATGCATTTTTGGTGTCGTAACTTAGATTATTTGGTATTTTCGTCCTTTTAAGAAAGCATTTTGGTCCTGCATCTTTTTAGTTTTCATGATTTTAGTCTTTTTTTTCGCTGGGATTCGCCCTTCTCACCAGAAAAATGCATGTACATTTCACGTGATATTTTATAATGGGTAAATTACATTTTTGGTCTCATAAGTGGATCGGTTTCTAATTCTGGTCTCATACTGTGGGGAATTTACACATTACGTCCCATATGTCTATTTTTTTTTTTCAATTTTAGGACTAAAAGGAGTTTTCCGTTAATTGCTAACGGCAGAATCACGTGACTCGCACGCCTCTGTTAAATTGCTCGAGGTAGATCACATTTTTTGTCCCATAAATGGACCCATTTCTAATTTTTGGTCCTACAGTATGGGACCAAAATTGAAAAATGGTCAACTTATGGGACAAAAAATGTAATTTATTCCGAGCAATTTAACGAGGCGTGTGAGTCCGTTAGCAACTAATGGAAAACCCCTTTTGATCCTGAAATTGAAAAAAATTGGACATATGGAATGTAATGTGTGAATTCCCCATAGTATGGGACCAAAATTAGAAATAGGTCCACTTATGGGACCAAAAATGTAATTTATCCTTTTAAAATTAGGGATTTTGTTCCTCTTGGCCCATTTTCTCTCAGTATTTTTTTTCTTTAACTTTTTAAAATAGCATTTTTGATCTTGCATCTTTTTTTATTTTTGCAATTTTAATCCTTTTTTCATCGGAGTTCACCCTTTTCGTTGGTGGAGGTGAACTCCGATGAGCAAAGAGACTGAAATTGCGAAAATTAAAAAGATGAAAGACCAAAATACAACCCTAGAAAGTCAAAGAACGAAAACTCCAAATAATTTAAGTTATGGGACCAAAAATACATTTAGCCTGAATTGAAATATGTAGCTAATAAATTTCATTTGAGATCACTCGATATTCTAGTGATTGCTCTCTAATTTTCTATCCTTCCTCTTGCACACATTATATGTCTAAGTGGTTTGATTTTGGCTTACACCATTTCAGAGTTGTAATTTAGTAAGGTGTTTTTCAACACAATGTGATTTTTGAAGTAATTTAAGATATCTTAATTAGCTTTTTCTTAAGCACCTATTATATAATATTGAACATGGAGTACTATGGGTTGAAATAGGGTAAATTATAATTTTTTGTCCCATAAGTGGACCCGATCTAATTTTGGTTCCATATTGTGGAGAATTCACACATTACATTCCATATGTCTAAATATTTTTTTAATTTCAGGACTAAAAGGGATTTTCCATTAGTTGCTAACGGACTCGCACGCCTCCGTTAGATTGCTCAGGATAAATTATATTTTTGATCCCATAAGTGGACCCTTTTTCAATTTTGGTCCCATACTGTAGGACCAAAACTTAGAAATGGGTCCATTTATGGGACCAGAGAAACGGGTCCACTTATGGGACCAAAAATGTAATTTACCCCGAGCAATTTAACGAAAGCGTGCGAGTCACGTAATTCTGCCGTTAGCAATTAACGGAAAACTCCTTTTGGTCCTAAAATTGAACAAAAAATAGACATATAGAATGTAATATGTGAATTTCCCACCGTACGGTACTAAAAATAGAAATGGGTCCACTTACAGGACCAAAAATGTAATTTACCCAGTTGGAATACTTGAGATCCACCCTTCGGTTGCCTAGACCAAGGAATTATAGGATAGATTATTAGTTTTAACATTGAAGTGGATCCTATGATTTTGACTCCTTTAATACTTTTCCCTCTCTAATAAAATTATCAAAATAATTAGCAAAGGAAAAGATAAAAAGTGAAGCGATGATTTCAATCAAAGACAATAGCACTAAACAGTGGCAAACTATAACATATGTTTTTTAAGGTTGCAGGGTTCTTTTTAAACTTGAATGTTTGCTTTATAGCATTTGTTGTATCTTCATTTGGATATATTCTAGAAAATGTATTATTATTATGTTCATCTTTGAAAATGGTACAAATTTTTACCATGCAACTTAACCCCCATCCATGAAATTTGTTGGGCATTTCTTTTTTCAATTTTATGCTTCACTAGTTTACTATAATTAGTTCATTTGCTTAGCCATCTAGATTTTCGTGTTGGCATTTGATGAGTGACTTCCATGCCAATCAAATAGATGTTTGAATGGGTTACTTTGCAAGAAAAATGCATTTTTATCCCTCTAACTTAAGTGATTTGATGTTTTCGTCCATTAACTTTTTATGATAGCATTTTGGTCCTATATTTTTTCAATTTTCGCAATTTCAGCCCTTTTTTTCGCCGAAGTTCTCCTTCTTGCTGGAAAAATGCATGTGCATCTCATGTGATATTTTTGAACTGGGGCTACTATTCCTATTGGCTCATTTTTTCTAATATTTTTATTTTTTAAGTTTCTAGTGTAGTATTTTAGTCATGCATCTTTTTAATTTTTGGATGTCTTTTTTTCGCCGGAGTTCAACCTTACCGCTGGTGGAGGTGGACCCCGGTGAAAAATAGGGACTGAAATTGCATAATTAAAAAGATGAATACCCAAATGATCTTAAAAAAGTAAAAGACGAAAATATCAAATAAACTAAGTTACGGGACCAAAGATGCATTTAATCCTACTTCGCACCTACCATGGACATGTCTACTCAAAGCTACAACTCATGTATACTATTATTTTTCACTAAAAGTTTTGGTTTCTTGTTTCTAAATTTTCTGCAGTACAAAACACAATTGGTTAGTGAATTATTCTACTATTTTCACCATCCTTTGTAAAAGCATGGCTTATACTTCTCATTTTATCTTTGTATGTTTCCACCAATGCTAGCTGTGTGTTCTTAGTGTTTTATGGCTTCTAAGTATACAAATATTTTGAAAAAATTGCAACTTTCATCTTGTAACTTAGGGGCACAATTCAGGTTATGTACGAATTAATTTTCGCAATTTAGTCCTCTAACTTTAAAATTTTGACAATTTTAGTCCTTTTTCTGGTAAAAAAAAAAATGCATGAGCTGGCACATGACCTTTACAATCGGGCTTTCAAATCAAGTGGGACCAAAAATGCTAAATTCTCAAAGTTACAGAATTAAATTACAAAAATCAATTCATGCAGCACCAAAATTGTCACCCGTAAGTTACGAAACTACAAGTGCAATTTTCCCAAGTACTTTATTTGTTGAGAATATGAATGTAAAGATTCATGTCCCAAAACATGCTTGTACTTATCTATGTATGTTTAGATTTGTATATTGCATTCCACCTACTATGCCTATACTTATCGTGTGTCAATTTTGTGATTTTTTTGATTCGATCAGACCTGATTTTGGTAAGAATTTTCCCTATATTTCTTATCTTTTGTCCTAGCAATACTCTCTCATGTCTCATTTACATTGCATGACTACTTATAGGGACCTTACACTTTAACAGAACATGAGGAGCTCACAAAAAACACTATTAAAGCTCTCTGCAATGCCGATGTCTCGCAGTGGATTTTCAATGGTGAAAAAGATGTTTCACTACCAGAAACCTTCATAAAACATCCTAGAAATCCTCGCAAGTACCTCGGTGGAAGAAGAGTGTCGCAACGCCCGATTCTTGCCTTCTTCGCCGGTAATAATCATGGCCGAGTTCGTCCAACACTTCTCAAATATTGGGGTGATGACAAAGACAAGGATATGAGGATTTACGGACCACTGCCCACTAGAGTATCGAGAGTAATATCTTATCGCGGACACATGAAATCAAGCAAATATTGCATTTGCCCCATGGGGTTTGAGGTCAACAGTCCGAGGATCGTTGAGGCTATATATTATGAGTGTGTTCCGGTGATTATCGCTGATAATTTTGTTCCTCCGTTGAACGACGTTCTCAGTTGGAGTGCATTTTCCGTCATTGTTGCAGAAAAAGATGTCCCAAAGCTGAAAGAGATACTCTTAGCAATCCCTTTACGTCGGTATATTGTAATGCAAAGCAATGTGAAGAGGTTGCAGAAGCATTTCATGTGGAATGTGAAACCTATTCGATATGATATGTTTCATATGATTCTACATTCGATATGGTCGAGTAGGGTTAATCACATTCAGTCATAATGCTTTTGAACTAATCGAATATTGTGAGCTAGAGTGATATAGTCCGAGCTTCAGCAAAACATCAAACTTGTAACTCAATTTCGTTTATCATTATACAAAACATCGATCAATGGGTTGACAAGGGTTTGGTTCGCTCATTCAGGAAGACAAGTTGAGAAATTATGTTCAGAATTTGGGGCAAAATGCTTTTTTGGTCCTGTAAGACTAGGATATTATTTGTTTTGGTACTATAAATTAGATAGGTGGTTATTTTAGTCCCATAAAAATATATTTTTCAGTTCTTTTGATCCTAACACATGAGATTTTAGAACCAAAAAAACTGATAAACATGTTTTATGGGACTAAAATAGCCACCTACATTTGAGATGTAAAAAACTGAAAAACAGATTTTATGCGACTAAAACAACCATCTACCTAAGTTGCACATGATTTTTTTGGACCGAAAAAAATTGAAAAACGTATTTTATGGGACTAAAGTAGCCACTTACCTACGTTGTGGTACCAAAATAAATAATGCTCTAATCTTACGGGACCAACACTACAAAAAAACAGACCTATAGCAATGGATTTTTGCAACGGATTTCATGAAAAATTCGTTGCAAAACAGATTTGCCACGGACTTTTGCAACGGAAAATTTTCCGTTGCTATAGGTACCACTGCTATATAGCAACGGATTTTTGGGTCATTGCAAAATATTGCCACGGATTTTTATCCGTTGCAAAAATCGTTATTTAAAAAGTTGACTTTTTATATTTTGCAACGACTTTGTGATGGTATATTCATGGCAAAGTTGATGGCAATTCGTTGCAAAATCGAATTTTATTTGCAACTACATTTGCAACGAAATGTCGTTGCAATATTGCAACGGAATATTTGCAACGTCATTCCGTTGCAAATTTTGCAACGAAATATTTAGCTATAATTCGTTGCAAAATCATTTTATTTGCAACGACATTTGCAATGGAAGTCGTTGCTATATTGCAATAATTTTTTGCAACGGCATTCCGTTGCAAAATTTGCAACGACATAATTTATTACAATTCGTTGCAAAATAATTTTCATTTACAACGACAATTGCAACGACCAATCTATTGCAAATTTTACTACAATAATTGCAACGACAATTTTATAATTTATATTCAATAATAATATATTTAATTTAACTCTAACAAGAAAACTCAAATATGACACTATATTTAAGGCAAAATACTTAAAATAAAGATAGTTCAACATTCCAATCCACAAAATAAAAGTATTCAATTTAAAGCATACAACTTTAAAGAGGGGGATCAAATTCATTTTCACAATCTTGTGGAGGTGGGTGGTCGGGGGGATATCACCAGAACTATCTTCAGATTCACTCATATCATCTTCAAGCGCAGTACCAAATTTATCGAACATGAAACTCATTATTTTCTCCATTTTTTTAGCGTTGCGCTCTATTTGTCGTTTCATGTTCTCATTTTCACGAAACAACTTCTGTACCAACTCTGATTCATGGTGCTCCGGTACTGGAGTGAGATTGCATGTTCTAGTCGAGTTAGAACAAGTATAAATTCTCGCCTCTGAACCTATCCCCCAAACTCGACCCTTCTTTACTCCTCCAATTGCTTCCAACCATAGTTATTGATCGTTAACTGATGTGCTCGAAGATGACTCCGGTAGACTTTGAGAAGTAGTATTATGATCATCACTCAACTTTTGAAATTTTTCATAGGCAATTAAGAATATTATAATTTGGAAATAAATTAAATTATTTACTTTGATTTCAATGTAATAATAAAAACTTACAACTGCATCCGCCACTCTCGGACCAGCCCAATTGCCTTCTTTTGTTTTTCAACACTTCTCCACCTGCTCAATAAGTCTCGGCGGGCGACCGAGTGATTCCTCCTAACAAATTTTCAAAAAACAAAAAAACAAACAATAATCTTGAGTAAAAGAATCAATTATTATTTAGAAAATAAAAAAAATAAACTATTTTATATCTTACCAACTTCCGTTTGTGTTTTGAAAAAGAAGCAGAACCACCTCGATAAATTGTAGATGCAGATACAATGTTTGTTTGACGATTCTTCTTATTAACTTCTGAGATGGCTTTAAATTTTTCATGACCCCACTCTTTCTGCAACCCTGCCCAAACTTTTGGTGAAAGCTTTCTTATTTCTTCTATAAGGATGTCCTGCTCCTAAAAATTGTCGATGACAATCAAAGTAACTTGCTTTTCTGCCGTATTGAAGGTGAAATGCCCGTGTATTATCCATACGTATTGGACAACCCATTATCCCAGCAGTACTCCAACTAAACAACATCCCATAAGCTGGAAAGTCATTAACAGTCCACATAAGTGCCGCCCTCATCATGAAAAAATCTTTTTTACACGCATCATACATTTGTGCACCTACTTGCCAAAATTGTATCAATTCCTCAATCAAAGGCTTCAAGTATACATCAATAAGTCTTTTGGGATTAGCAGGACCAGGAATAATTAACGACAAAAATATATACTCAGATTTCATACACATCCCTGGAGGAAGGTTGTATGGTGTAACGATAACTGGCCAACAAGAATATGATTTGCCATATTGTCCATGAGGGGCAAAACCATCAGCACAAAGGCCAAGACGAACATTGCGGGGTTCTAAAGCAAAATCTGGATGTGTCTCATTGAAATATTTCCACACCTCTGCATCAGATGGATGACACATAGCCCCACTTTCTGTCTCATGAGTGGCATGCCAACTCATGTGCTCAGCTGTTGTATTGGAAGCATACAACCTCTGCAATCGGGGAGTTAACGGCAAATACCGGAGTGTAGCATATGCAGTTCTTTTACGATGAGGATTTTGACTCCTGGCAGGTTTATACCTAGCTTGCTCACAAAACTTGCAGAATTCCAAATGTTTGTCTTCTTTCCAGAATAACATACAACCAGCCTTACATGCGTCAATTTTCTCAACAGGTAAACCCAACTCTCTTATCAACCTTTTCATACTATAATAATCATTGGGCAACGTGTGATCTCGTGGCAACATCTCCCCTATTACTTGTAAATACTGATCATGACAACTCTGTGATACATTGTGTTCAGATTTGATGTTTACTAACCTCGCTACCGCAGATAACTGAGAGTGAGTTTCGCTCCCAGCATATAATGGTTGATCTGCAGCACGCACGACATCAAAAAACTTTTCAGACAATGCTCCTAAATTGTCAACCTCATCATAATTAGAACTCGGACCAACCTCGTTTGCATATGGTTGATCGCTAGGATATGTCGAATCATTGAATACATCTCCCTGTGGACGAGATACAGGACCAGCTACATCAAACACCATCCGCTGATCCCAATTCAATTGCTCGTAGTTATTCCAATTTATCGTTTGATCTACAGAGTTATCAACTGAAATTGAATGCTCAAAATCCATCTGTATAGACTCACCATGAGATGTCCAATTGTAGTAATCTTTCCTAAAACCTTTCTCATAAAGGTCGCATGTCACCTCCTCCGTGGATTTGTACTTATGATTTTTACATACACTACACGTACAACGAATTTTCTCCCCATCCATAAAATCATGTTGTGTTTTTGCCCAATCTATAAACTCAGCGACCCCATCTATAAATTCTTTTGTAAGATGACGATTACCGGGTACATTCTTCTCATACATCCATTTTCTCAATTCTCTCAACATATCTTGCTCTAAAATCAACAAATATTATATAGATTCATTAACATACATACATACATAAAAAAACTAAAAATTTCAAGAATAAAATGAATATATATAAATAAACTAGTAAAATTTTTGTACTAACCTTAATGTAAGTCAGCAAAATATCCAAATGTGTGACTCGTTGCACTAACGTGATATCATTAACGATCTAACGCAAAGATTTATTAAAAAATCGGTTGTGTGGATGGAAGGAGAGAAGAGGAAGAAGTTGTTGGATGATTATAAAATGTATGAACTAGAATGAGGGTTTTCTTATATATATTTCGGATTTTGCAACGGATTTGCAACGGACTTTGCAACGAAATGATATAATCGTTGCAAAATCCGTTGCAAAACATATAGAATTTTAAAATAGTGGGTTACAGCTGTCACAAATATATTGCAATGGACAAATTCATTGCAAAAATCATTGCAAATTCAACGGCTCAATAATTAATACTTATAACTGTATGTACGGATTGCAACGACTTCAAAGGTTGTTGCAACTCCGTTGCAAAATCGGCAAGTTGTGCAACAGACAATATTCCGTTGCTAAATTCGTTGCAAATCAAAATAATTCAAATTGTCGGCAAGTTGTGCAACGGACAATTGTTCCGTGACAAATTCCGTTGTAAATATTTTGCAACGGATTTAACTAGAATCATCGTTGCAAAGTATGCAACGAAAGACGTCTATTGCAAAAACCGTGGCAAGTTTGCAACGGAATATGTCGTTGCAATATTTTGCCACGACTTTTGCAACGACTTATGTTGAATGTGGGACATCTTAAAGTTGACCAAATTTTGCAACGGAATGTTGCCACGGATAGTCCGTTGCAAAATATCATTGTTAATTTGCCATGGAATTTGCAACGAAAATATAAAAAAATCAGAATCTGTTGCAAAGTCGTAGCAAAGGTCGTTGCAAATTTGCAACGAATTTGTCCGTTGCTATAGCCCTGTTTTTTTGTAGTGCAAAAAAGCATTTTACCCCGAAATTTGAATAGATAAATTAACAAAAATGTCTGCTACCATTGAGGACTTGGGACGTTTTACCATCATGATGCATCCATAAACGATTTTGTTGTCATGTTAGGCCCCGTTTACTTTGAGGACCGTATTAAATGAGTGATAGAATTATTTTGAACTGAATAAAAAATAAGAAAGCCCTGTATTAATTGCAAGGTATTTACTTAAGCAAGAATGGTTGTATTATTCTTGGGAATAAGTTTTACCACCTCCGTTGGTGGTATAAGTTATGCAACCGAAAATAGTAAACAGTACAAGGTTTTCGTTTTATATCAAGCCCCGATACAGCAAAGTAAACACTGCATTAACGTATACTAATTTTATTCAGGCTAATACACCAAAATATATGGGGCTTTAGTTTATTCGACCTTATTAACCTCAAGCTTGCCGCAAATTTTATGGGCTCCATAAATTACTAATTTTTTAGGAAGGTAAACTGCTCATTTAAAATATCACGATAGATGTAAATTATATTTAACCCAATGATTATATTTTAATAGTTTTGGTTATCAAAAATTACTATACTTTAATTTCAATTAATACTATATGTTATCATTATCTCTCAATATATATATATATATATAACTCATTACCAAATAACTTATATTAATAGTCAAGTCCCTGTGAATCAAAATTTTCATCGTCAAAGATATTTTTTTATTTAATCGAGATATTAAAATTTGATTGCAAAACTTAGATATAGATTCAAAAGTTTCAAATTTAGATTATAAAATTTCAAAATTTAGAATGCGAATTCAATTTCTCTATGGGTGCAATGCATTTTGGCTTACTTTATGAATATTGATAAATAAAGTGAGTAGAAACAAATAAATTAATGTAATATTATTATAAATTATAATACTCAAATATAAAATATGAAAGTTAGAAATGAAAGTCAATGAATGGCGTGTGGATCGTCCCGGGAGGAGCGTGAATGCGGAAGTGCGATATAAAAATAAAACATAAAATTTAAACATGCTTGTACATAAACATAAATAACGCGTTCAAGGGGTGTACCCTTGAACCTCCGGGGTGTTCGGTGTATCTCATGAATAAACGAAGCATACAAATCATGGTGGCCATAGAGTTAAAATCGAAGACATAATAAAAGGAACCTATCCGGTTGTAGTTTTGTCTTCAAACCGCTACACGTGTTGTTCCCCATTTTTGCCACCAAGACTCCAATAGTATGAATCCTCTAAATCGTCCACGCAATCCATCCGGTTTCTTGATCCCCGTGCTAGCGAAAAACCAAGTGTGTGTATATATATATATATATTTTTAGGGAGGACGGATCGACCAAGCGTTATTAATTAACGTGATCAATCCTCCTAAAGTTCACAAGGAACTAGAAACTTTCTTAGAGGAAAAGGGGTGGGAACGAGTGAGAGAGAGAGGCCGAGCCATAGTGAGTGTGTCTGTGCTCACAAGTTGATCATCATTCTCAAGTTTCATCCTAGGAGTATTTATAGAAGTGGAATCCTATTTCTCTTCAAACTCCAACTCTAAGAAGCATGGTTTGACTAGGATTTTGACCTAGTCAAAGTCCTAGTCAAATTAGACTTACATTAGTCAAACTAATCTAGGCCTTTGATCTCTCTTCTTTAATCGCATCCGTCCATCACTTTGATGGATTAATTATAAAATATTTAAATCTTATTTAAATAAACCATAGGGCTTTAAATAAATAATTAAAATTTATTTTAAGCCCATTCAATTGATTCCAATAAATCTAATTTATTAGTTAATTCCATTTAATCTAATTAAAGGAATCAACAATCCAAGAAAGGAAAGGGAACCAATTTAATCCAATTAAATTATTCAACCTCCCTAAATTAATTCTAAATTAAATACCTTGTCACGGGCGGATTGTGTTTGACTCTTTAGGTTCACACTCAACTAGACTTGGCCGAATCCCCAATCATCTCATGAAGGGAATTCGTCCATCACCATGGGTGGCCGTTTAGCAATGGTCCATGGCACTAGAGAGTAGGTGAATGTTTATGGCGTGAACATTTAGGCTCTTCAATACGTTTATCCTTCCATCTACAATCTCACAGCTTAGAGTCTAGGGCATGGATCTGTAGGTACCCATTATTGACTTAAGCCTTGGCTCGTCCACACTAAACGTCACATGGGTCCTACCCATTGTTCAGTTACTGTGGCCATAGATTTATTAGAGACGAGTCTCAGAGTAAAGTGAGATATTATTGTCAACCTTCTGACATGAGATGGATCCTCTCTTAGGACCTACTGTCACACTACATATCTTGGTTGCACTAGATAGAGCTTATGACAACCTAGTCACTGGACATGGTAGCCTCTTACCACATCTAAGATGCAGGCACGGTGTGTAGGTGATCTTAGTAATCCCTCAAGTCTGAGGATCAAATTCGTACTGTTGGAATCGGGAATACAAGTCATACCGATCGACCCTACTCAAGGTCTTCCATATGACGGTTCCCGCGAGTTACGTCAGTCAGCTGGCACCTAGCTGGCTGACCCACTAACATTGCATGGACGAGCCTAGTCACTTGTCGATGAAACGCGACAGCAATTGCTTAGTGCAAGTCTCACACGGATTCTTAATACCCTATCTCGAGATTCCTTGACTTGGAGTGTTTCAGACTGATCCATACAAACTGATTTCATGAACTGCCACCTAATGCGCAGTTCTCATTTCTCGGAATGTCGTTTCGGTCTGTGGGCTTTACTTGTGCAGTGAACAGTTAATATAAAGCAGTAAGTGAACACAAACAAAGTATTGAGCCAAATGAATATCACTTTCTTATTCATGACAATTATTAAAACACCGAAACTGTTTAGACATAGGTTACATTAGCCCAATTAGATTGGCTTCACGGTCACCTATTCTAACAAGAAAATATATCGATCAAATTTTATTCACTTTTTTAATACATTTATTATTTTTTATTTATTATCTAAGCGTAAAATGGTCATTATATAAAAAAGATAATAAATAAAATAAATAAAAAACATCAATTGGGTATTAAAATGATATTAATGGTGAAACTCAAGTACTAATTAAGTCATTTGTAATTACTCGTGTACCAAAGTGATATTAATATCAAAACATGGGTACTAATTGAGTTATTTGTAATTACTCAGGTACCAAATTGACATTAATAACAAAATTTGGGTATCAATATGAATTTTAGTCATTGATAAAGCCTCCACAAGAAGTGTTTGATCCTATTTGGAACATTCATTGCCCATAAAGCGCGCCAAGATGAGTTACAATCCGACGAGGAGGCCTTGGCACTTTGTATACCAGTTTGTCGAAGTAGTTCCCGTTGTGCTAAGTGATAAGCAGTATGGACACTAAAAGCACCTCGCCGAGAATAATGCCATATCCTACAATCTGAACAAAGAAAGCGATCACTGGAATTGAGGAGATGCAGCGAACATCTTCGACACAAAAAACCTGCTGCAACAAATCTAAATTCCAACCCCCACTATTGGGTACAATAAGGTCACATACTTTAGCCGCAAGTTGTTGTAACACCTTATCTTGCGAAGAAAAACTTCTAGCTTTGTTCAAAGCCCCAGCAACCATAAATTGACAATCTTCGGATTGGATCGAAAACGCCTCAAATCGGAACCTCGTCACATGCCACCACAAGAACTGTTTGGCTTGACATTACATCAAGACGAGAATAGGCGAATGATCCGAGTAAACCGTTGAAAGGTGTCATATCTCCATAGCCGAGTAAATGCCACACCACGACGAGTTAGCAATTGCCTTGTCTAATCGGCAATGAACCATGAATGGATAGAGACACTGATTACAACATGTGAAGCGAGACCTCAAAAAGCCAAAATCTGATCGACCCACATCCACTAGCACCCAACGAAAATCCTGCATTAGCCAAGCTGGGGTGCTGGTTCGACTCGCCTTTTCTACCGCATATAAGATGGCGTTAAAATCGCCGCTGAAAAGCCACGGAAGATTAAGTAGAGACCCCATAGTTTGAAGGACATTCCACGCCTCTCTACACCGCATTGCTTCGGCTCTTCATAGAACCCCTTTGTACTGCCATTGCAACCCATCATGTTCCACACGAACATCAATGTGATACTTAGACATACTAAGCAAGGAAACAGTTACATCCTTCTGCCATAAAAGGAGTAAACCACCACTGAGACCAACTGCATCAACTGAGACCCCAAATATGTTCATAGTAGCTTTGATTGCTCGGCCTTCTCCACTCGGCGCTTTGTTTCACACAAAAACACCAACAGGGGATCATGAGCTCGGATGAGCTCACGGATGTGTCAAACTGTCCAGGGTCCCCTATCCTGTGAAAGTTCCATGCAAGGCTCCTCATTGCTCCCGGCCAGCCTGCTAGGCGGCCTCTGCCGAATCAAAAATCGGAATAGGCTCCTTACTACCAACATGCATTAATGTCGCTGATGAAGACAAAGAGTCTTTGTGTTTATCCCCCACTGAGTCCTTCTATGAAAGACACACTAACAGTGAACACACCCTTCGGAGCAACCCCGCTCGCTGGCCACGGTCACGGCCCCCTTGTGCCCCCTCCGATAACACCATAAGAATGTTGACTAAGCTGATTATCGCTGGAGAGGACCCCCATTGACTAATGAGTGCAAAAGGGGGAGAAGGAGGTGGGTGAGGGATGTGGTGCAGAAGGTGGTCGCATGTGGATGCCCTGGTGGAATGAAATTTGGACCAGTATTGCACTGAAGAACTGGGTTGGACAACTAGGTCACCACAACCCTTTCGTGGAAAGTCTGGCCCAAAAAGACTGGGCTGGAAGAAGCAAAAGAATGAGTAGGAGAGGCAGAGGCCTCCCTTTGGCCTAAATCACAGCTCCACCTCGACCCAGCCACATTAGTTTTTGAAATGTAGCTACATAATCGACTAATATGGCTTAATTTCCATAGATATAGAAAAAGTTTGGTAGCCTTTCATACGAAAACAGAATGAGCATCTCTTTCCCACAACCTGACTTAAGTCGCATAGCCCTTTTCAACTGAAGTAAGAGATTGATCTGAACCCGAATACAAACAACCTCAGACCAGTGGGCATCCTGCACGATTTTATCCAACCATGACCCGGTTGCACGGCCTACATAACGAATAATCTCTAAAGTGAAGTGTCTATAACGGAGATCATGCACATAGACCATAAAGGTACACCAGTCGAGGTTGATTGTCCCTAGGTCTCCCGTGCCCCCCAGACGGTTCAACATCAGAAGGTTCCAATCAAATGTCCATGGCCGCATATCCAAAGTTTGTTGCAGATACTCTTTATGGTTGAAGACAAGAAAAAATCATTCCTCAATCACTTTCCGCACGAATCAGCCGAATAAGAGAAGTAAGCATGTCACTTAATGCCAAGAAGTTCATCGAACGGTGAGATAGAAGAGCTCCCACCAAGGTCAAGTCGTGGTTCCTGTCTCGCTGCCGCCAAGCCGATGAAGGGATGACCTACCATCATCGTCTCCCTCCATCAACATAAGTTGAGACTGCATGTCAAGGAACTTGCTTTCGACTAGTACAAGAAACAAGCAACAAACCTAAATAGAAAATGCTCTTGAGAAACTACAATCACCAAAACAACTAGAACACAAACCACGAAACCCTAACCCACTAGGGACGATTGTACAAACGAGGGAACTGCACATCGGCCATGATCGCAAAAATGGTTACCAACCATATTCAACGGTTATCACCCGTTAAACATGCTAACAACGGAAAAGTTATTTTTTTTTTTTTTTTCCAACTGCCAGATTTTATAAGTGTATGATAAGTAGTTATTTATTTACATGTGTATCTAATCTTTTTAAAATACTTTCATACATATTACACAGTAATTTAACTCCAAATAAAATATATCCTATAATATTTTTTTACAAAAATAAAAAATTTGACATGAGAAATAATATTAATGCGATCTAATATAGTTTTTCATACAACATTAGACGTCATAAGATTACGACTGGAGAGAGACCTAAAAATAGTGTGAAATGTATGAAGTTTAAAATTGAAGTATATGCCAAAATAATTATTTTTGTCTTATGAAATATTAATCGTATAGGTGTTATAAAATATTTTTAAAAAAATTGGTGAAGTTAACCTTTTTATAAAGATTTTATAAGATTCAAAATATCTTATATAATAATTTTATAAGCTCTTTCTAAAGTATCCTGTATTTTGAGGAACTGCCAAGCACCTCCTTAAGACTCGACCACAAGGATGGCAATTGGGTGTCGGCCCTAACCCGAGGCCCCAACCTTACCCCCGCCGATTAGGGCGGGTTTGGTATTCCTTTTGGTGAGTGCGGGGCGGGTGCGGATCCATTAAATTAGGACACAACCGGGTCTGGGGCAGGTTACGAGTTTTGTTTCCGGACCCGCCCTGAACCCCCCTGTTTTATTTTTAAAATTTTCATTATTTATTTACTGATATGTAATTTATTAATACATTGTTGATAGGAAATTAGTATATTATATGTAAATCCTTAAACAATTTTGTATATATCTAACTTTATATAAGAATATACAAAAAATGCAAAATTAGTTGAACGTATTATTTGTATTATATAATTCAATTTATATAAAAAAAACTATGTTAAATTCCCTAAATTTACAATGATATTTAGTATTACTTATAGAAAAAATTTGTTGAATGTATTATTTGTATCATATTACCCATTTAGATAAAAAAAAATTATGTTAATTTAAATTGATATTACTTATTGAGAAATTAAAAAATTAGATGAATGTATTATTTATATTATATAATTCGTTGTATATCAAAAACTATATTAAAGTACTGAAACCTAAAATGATATTATTTATTAAATAATACAAAATGACTTGAATGTATTCTTTGTATTACATAAAAATAAAAACTTAGTTGAGTGTATACTTTGTCTTACACCATTCCTTTTAGATTGAAAACCATTGTTACAGTAGTTAAATCTAAATTGATATTACTTATTGAAAAAAATAAAAATTAGATGAATGTACTCTTTGTATTATATACTTCATTGTAAATCGTAAGAAGATATTACTTATTAAGAAAATTAAAAAAATAGATGAATGTATTTTTTATATTATATAATTCATCGTAAGATAATATTACTTATTGAGAAAATTAAAAAATTATATGAATTTATTCTTTTATATCATATAATGTTATTACTTATTGAGAAAATTAAAAAATTAAATGAATGCATTTTTTATATTATTTAATGCATTTTAGATTGAAAACTATATTAAATTATCTATATCTAAAAGGACATTACTTGTTGAGAATATTATTTTAAAAAAATAATTTACATCTGAAATAATATTATTCTTAATACAAATTTGAGATACTTATATAAAATACAAAATTAAAAATCAAACCAAAAAGTATTTCTTTAATTTCATCTTTAATTTTACCAGTTACTCGATTAATTCATTCATTAAGTTATTTCTTAATTTAATACATTACCTAATTTTTTAATTTATTAATTCATTTAATTATTTCTTAATTTAATTAAAATAATTCATTAGATATTTAGATTTAATTCATTGATTATTTGATTAAGTTATTAGTTAATCAACTCGATCTAACTTCAAGTCTTCCCTCTCACGAGTTCACAACACAAGTCAGGGGTCGGGTCGGGTCGGGTTTGGCGGGGCGTGGCTCGGGAAGTCGACCACCAACAAGTGCCTACAAAAGAAAATGGAAATGCGAGCCTATTTCGCAGCTACATAAGTATAAACCCTACCAAAAACCTGTGCTTCAGTTGCTTATTCGTTTCTTCTCGAGCTTCTCCCTCATCAGCAGGTAATGTTTTGCTCTTGTCTTCAATTTCTTCGGTTGATTGTTGAGCTTGTCCGTATTTTCTCTTTGGAGTTTATTTAAGAACTCTGCTCCGTTTGGTTTATTTACTGGGAGCGTGTGATTCAAGATGGTAATTGATGAGCTTGATAATTTGTTGGGTCATTGCAGTTGTTAAATTGAAATATTCTTCTGGTTTGATGAAAGGATGGAATATATTTATAGCAACTGACTAGTGTATAGCGCCTGACTCTAGGTTCTTATTTGTTTATAGCATTATTTGCATTTCATAAGGTTGTCAGTGATTTTCCCAACACTTCATTTCATGGTGTTATTGAAATTCGGATGATTACAGCGAGAGCTGATCGTATGCGATTAGTCTGGTAGGGTAAGGATTTGGGGGCATATGATTACAAATAGTAAGGGTAAAAAGCAAGTAATAATGTCTTTCGGAATGCCACAGTTGATTTCTGTTGGTATTTGGTGCCAGCATTTATATCTTGCACAACTTCAATGGAATGTTATAGTTGGTGTTCATGGTGATGGTTGTTTAGACTGGATGCTGGTTATAGACTTGTCCAGATTAAACATTTGAAGCACCATTGTTGGAGTCTTAGTGTTTGTTGGTAGTGTCAACCAAATAGTTCTGAGGAATGTGACAATCACATTAGGACTCAGATTGGGTGGTTCTAATTCCATAAAGTCTAATGGCTTAGAATTACCTCATCATATCTGTACTTTTCTAGTGATTCAGTGTTTTTGTTCCATCTCATGTCTGATAAAGTTTGTTTTTTGTTTAGCTTCAGGATTAAGAGTCCTATCCAAAGGAATTGCACTGTAGTTTGGAGAAATGAACTCAAAAGCACCAGAGAATGTTGCATCAATGACTCAGCAGGATACTGAAGTAAATACCTGAATCATGGATGCTCAAATTTGAAAGTTTTGCGTTATATTATCTCTGTAGAAATTTAGTAATGATGCCCTTTGTTATGTGTTTGCTTTCAAGTCCATGAGTACAGAGGCCGACTCCATATCCACAACAATGGGGCAACTGAATATTGGAGAGCCATCCTCTAGCTTTAGGAGAAAGCCTGTTATCATAATAGTGGTTGGGATGGCAGGTATTTATTTGTGCAGAAAATAATATAGTAGAATTTTTGTATATAAATATTTCATTTATTCTGAAGATTCATAATTAATGTGTCCAGGAAGTGGAAAGACTACATTTCTTCACCGGCTAGTTTGTCACACAATGGCATCAAATATCCGGGGTTATGTTATGAATCTAGACCCTGCTGTCATGACTCTTCCATTTGGTGCTAACATTGATATCAGAGATACTGTTAAGTACAAGGAGGTCATGAAGCAATTCAATCTAGGACCAAATGGAGGAATTTTGACTTCGCTTAACTTGTTCTCTACGAAGTTTGATGAGGTAAATTGTTCTTGGAGCCTTTGGATTTACAAATGGCAACACTCTTACCTAATTTGTTAAAGCATACAAATGTATGTGTTAGTTACCATTACAACTGTTTTAGGTGATAAATGAAGTCTGAAAGAAATTTGTAGGGCAAATGACATAAAAATCGGTGTACTTGATGTTTGCAAATGCTACTTGGTAATAGACAATCTGTCATTCTCCTGAAACTTGGATATCCAATGTTATATAAGTTGTTTATTAGACTAAACCACATTTATCTCATGATTCTCATCATAATTTTTAAGGTCATACTGATTTTGTAGTTCGTTAAGCTTTTTCTGGCCTTTGTTTGTTTACTCTTGGTTGTTTATTGTGTGTTAGTTTCCTCTGGAGTTGGTGGCTTTATATGTGGTCTGAAAATTCTGGTCATATGTTTATGTTAATTAAATGACTTTATAGACTTTTGAGTAAGATGAAGACTCTTCCACTTATCATATAAAAGGTATCCTCGAGAGAGCAGACAACCTGTAGAATTACTCAAATCTCTTCTGCTGCATGCTACTCTAAATAGTAATAATAATCCTTTTGATGATATATTTGTGGAGAAAAATGTAGCTCCTTTGGATAGTCCGAACTTTTTTTAATTTATTGCTATAATCTATATTCTTTGATTTGGTTTTGAATGATAATGAAACAGTATCTCTGCCATCCAAACAACACTCTTTTCATGTGCTTCCACTGGGTTCAGTTACTTCATAAGGAAGTTAACCTGGAAAGGTTAGACATTCACGTCTGATTAAGAGTACTGGGTTTTCAAACTTGAACCAGTCCGACAGGCCATAATGAACTCATGCATGCTAAATTTGTCTGACAGCTTGACTTATTGAGTGCATTGAGAAAATCCCAATAATGCTTTCCCATACATTGGGTTGTTGATCAATCGTCGTTTATATAAATTTCATTCTAGTTTGTTTACTGCTATACAAGCATGATTATGATTATCGTTATGTCCGTATAAGATTCATTCTAGTTTGTTTACTTGCTTCTATACAATCATGATTATGATTATCATTATCATTATGTTTGTAGATTTACTTTTGAAATGTGCAGCTGAAGAAGGATTCTTGTGTAGCTGTAATATCTCAAATCCTTCAAATTGATAAGGAGATTCTTGCATTGAAATGTAACTTTTTTTCCAATTATAGGTCATATCGGTGATTGAGAAGCGAGCAGATCAGCTTGACTATGTTCTAGTCGACACTCCTGGCCAGATTGAGATTTTCACTTGGTCTGCATCTGGAGCTATTATCACAGAAGCTTTTGCATCAACATTTCCCACAGTAATTGCTTATGTTGTTGATACACCACGTTCTGAGAGCCCAGCTACCTTCATGAGCAATATGCTGTATGCTTGTAGCATCCTGTACAAGACACGGTTACCATTGGTATTAGTGTTCAACAAGACAGATGTGGCACAACATGAGTTTGCTTTGGAGGTAAAATTAAATTATTGCGTTCATACGGAAGGTGTATCGGAATGTCCTGTTGTTCATTTATCATACTTGTCTTTCCTCTGTCACTTAACTTCACTTCTTTCTGGTATTGATTAACTCGTTGACTGGTTTCTAGTTTTCTCCACTCTATGATTTGTATCTTTTTATTCTCTAAAGTTTATGCTTTCATCAGTTATAATTACTTGCCAGCTTGTGCTATTCTTACCTTCTGTTTTGAGTTGTAAATGGCATCAATTTATCTGCTGTTCGTGCAGTGGATGGAAGATTTTGAGGTATTTCATGCAGCACTGGATTCTGATCATTCTTACACATCAACACTGACTCGTAGCCTCTCCCTTGCATTGGAGGAGTTCTATAAAAATCTTCGATCTGTTGGAGTGTCTGCAGTCACTGGTGCTGGGATGGATGCATTTTTTAAGGCCGTTGAAGCCAGTGCAGAGGAATACATGGAAACTTACAAGTAGTGACTTGTTATCATAATCTGGTCTAGAGATTACTAATTGTTATTTTCCAAGCACCTGTTTGCTTAATTTTTTTTGCTCTCTTTGAAGGATTGATCTTGACAAGAGACGAGAAGAGAAGCAACGCCTGGAGGAAGAACGGAGAAAAGAGAACATGGATAAGCTTAGGAAAGACATGGAGAAGTCTCGGGGGGAAACTGTAGTATTGACCACTGGCTTGAAGGATAGAGGAACCAACGATACAAACATGGAGTTTGGCGATGACGAAGACGTAGAAGATGAAGACGATTATGAAAGGTTTAGTGAAGACGGTGATGATGCCATAGACGATGAAGATGAAGAAATAGCCAGTTTTTCAGTTTGAGACAACTGTCTGAAAAACTAACTTCTGTGATGACCGATGAAATACTCGTCGGCGGTGAACTTGTTGGTTTCTGTACATGTAACTCTATTCGTAATTGACATCATACAATGTGGTGGAAGTAAAATCAAGTCCTGGGTCGCCTGTGTCCTGAGCTTTTGCCTGAAGACAGTGTATTTTTTTGGCTTCTTCTGAGCTGATGCTTTGCTGTAGAAAATATGGGTTTGCATATAGTTGGAATGATCTATCTAGGTTTTTCTTTTGGTTACCAATGGAACACTCTTATTTGATTGGAAATGTTATGCAACCGAAAGTTTGCAGTGATGGATTTCTTACAATTATTTTGCAAGGGTGATTTACATCCAGCCCGAAGTTTACTATAATTACAAATACATTTTTATCAGATGGAAAGTTTCATTTACCCTCGTAGAGGTTTGTTCCGTCTTATATAGAAACCTACTAGTGGGGTTCTGGTGAATTTATCATGCATTATTTCGAAATACCCTTGATCAAAAAATTTGACTAATTTTTCGGATTAAAATGTTCTTTGGACCAAATTGTAATATTTTAAAATATTGAAAGAATTAAAGGTTATGATCTATTATATTTTATACTTAAATATTATATTTTAAAAAAATGTTATGAACCGGAGACAAAAATTGACAACGTATTTATTGTGATCCATGAATTAATATAAAGGGTTAATTATACTTACACCCCCTCTGAGAATGTATAATTACACTTTCCCCCAAAAAGGTTTTGAAATTACACTTACACCCCCTCCGAAAATTCTCTGTTTACACCTGATCCCCATCCGTTAGAGTTTGGACGAAAAATGTTCACGTCAACAAAAATAATTACACAAATTTTCAATTTTTTCCATCATTTAACATTCTCATGTATATTTTTGTACTTATAAGAGGATAAGTGTAACGTATATGTATGGAGTGAGGCCAATATTATTATATTTTTTCCTTATAAGTACAAAATTATTGCACGAGAATGTTGAATGAGAGGTAAAATTAAAAATTTATGTAATTATTTTTGTTGAAATTAACATTTTCCGTCCAAACTTTAACGAATGGAGGTCAAGTGTAAACAAAGAATTTTTAGAGGGGGTGTAAATGTAATTTCAAAACTTCTTTGGGGGAAAGTGTAATTATGCATTTTCAGAGGGGGTCTAAATATAATTAACCCTTAATATAAATAAATAAATAGTATTGTATTTATTGTGATCCATGAATTAATATAAATAAATAAATAGTATTATATTTATATAAGTAATGTAGAGTACACTTTTGATAGTATTTTGATAAAGCTTTACAAAATATTGAGAAATCACTTTCACCGTGACTCCCACTAAAACTAAGAATGATTACATTACTATTTTTGGTTAGTCTCACAATTGAAGTACACAATACCAACTTGAATATTTTAATGTTATTGTTCACACAAAATTTTGTATCCGCAAAAATAATTATGAGACAAGAAAAATATGGACAAATGATTTTATTAATTTAAAAAGAAAAGTGGATACAATCTCTATTTTGGATGCAATTCCCCGATTCTTCCTTTAGAATGTCGATCCAAGGGCTTGAAACTTATTCTTGGATGTTGATGTGTAATCTCCTCCGGATTTGTGGAGTGACTACGTATCACCTTGAAATTTGGTATCAAGGCTTGATGAATTTGATGCCGAGGAAGACGTGAAATCTTCGTGGTCGTGGATCTTCGTTGTGGCAGAGAGCTTTTGGACTTGGGTTCCTTTGGATTTCTTGTGTTGTATGGAGTGACTTCTTGTTTTGTGCTCCAATGCTCTATGGAATCCCCCCCTCTTTGACTTGAATGGTGGAGGGCCTTATTTATAGGCATGAGTAGGGCTACAATAACTTGGACTCATGTCTGTTGAGCTTGATCACCGTGGGCTTTGATATGGACTAGTCTTTTGATGGATTGCATTTTGAACATGTATCTGGCCCGATTTAGCCAATCCAAAATAATAAATTTATACTTTGGATCGACCCATAAAATTACATAAGACCCAAATTTAATATGGGTTTATGAATTTAATTTCTTCACGACAAGTCCAAATTTATCATGGACTATGATTTTGGAACCCAATTACTGGCCAATTTATTTGGGCTTTAATTGGTAATTTATTCCAAATTTTTGATGTCAACAGATGCCCCCACTTCAAGGCTTGGCAAAGAACATGCCAATTGTTGTTGAAGGCGTGACTTGAAGTTTCAAATTTTTTCGATCATTCATCACTTTCATTTTTTTAAAAAAAATGATGTAAGGCCCATTGTAAGACTAAATCAACTTATCTTTTGCCTAAAGTGCAAACAGCAGCAGAAAATTTTTTTATTATTTTCCCCTTGCAGCACGTACGCGGCAGATTTCGAGAAACAAAGAGAAAAATATTCTAGTATCTCATATTATGGAATTAAACAATTGTATTCCCATATCTGCGGTCTTCCTTCTTCAGAATTTGAGAAATATGGCAATTTTCCAACTTTCTCTCACAAAGAACCATTATAAAAGGATGACTTTGGCTTTTAATTTTCATCAAGCAAATGAACTTTGACGAATTTTCTGCAATCCCTTCATCTTTCTTGACGTAATCCCTTGGCGTTTGTGTTGTTTTTTGCCTTGAATCGATGAGTACGTAACTCCAATTTCTCGCATGAGTTTCATGAAGATTCTGCTCGCCACGCCATGTGTTTCGGAGTTTTTCGTTGAGAAGAATTCATTGATTTCCGAATATTTTCAGCACACACATGCACATTCGTGTGTTTACACCGTCTTGATTTCTAATTTTCTTATGTTCATTTGTTTCTTTGACAGAGATGGGCTTTGAAGATTTTGACTGGCCATTCCCACGCGTCATTGCTTGAAGTGGTAAGGACTACGTCAAGGTCGAAGGCGCCACTTTGTACATCCATGGCCGGTCGACATTGTTCAACCGTCCAAGGTTCAATCTTTGCACAAGTCATCCACATCTATCGGTGGTCTCAAGAGGCGACGAAAGAGACGTTTGACTCCCGCTCCACCACTCCTTCTCAATCCAAGGTCTTGGTGGACAAACCTTCTCCTTGTGACATGAAGCCTATGTTGAGTTTGCACTTCCAAGTCGTCACCTCGTCATCGACGGAGCTCATAAAGAATTCCACCGTCCAAGTTCTGAAAGACATCCCTTTTCGAGGAAGACGCGCTCGGTGAACGTGCAAGCAAGCATTCTTCACGAAGCCGAGAATCATGCCGTCGTTCACACCTTTCTCTTCCATGTGCATCCGCAACAAGAAACTCACCACAGAAGAAGAGCAAGGCCATCGTCCAAGCGTCCTTCATGAAAGCGAGATCCATGCTGCCGTTCACGTCTCTTTTCACCTGCATCGCTACAAGGATACTCTTCAATTTTTCCACGAGCTATGGTGTTGTCTGTGATGTCTTGTCTTCCACCGTTAGAGAAGTCCAGAGAAGAAGTCAAATCTTCATGGCCGCTTGTACTTGGAGATTTCAACGACGAGGGCGTCTTTTCTTTCAAGGAGTTGCTAGGCGATGACGCTTGTAAGCCCTCCATGCCATGAAGTCGTGATCTTTACTTTTGGTGCGCCACCGGCTTCTCACAGATTTAGACGGCATGCTCACCTCCAATTCGGTCAACCTCCGTCCAAGCGACGTGTTTCTTAAGCGAAAGCTACTTTCTGATTTAAACAACCTTGGCTGCTCCACTTGTTGACGTTGATCATCGCCCCCAAGCTGTGAAGCACTTGATGAGAAGCCTTTTCTACTTGAGCGAGAAGACCCTTGCCAAGAAGCCGAAGAGAGCTTGTCTAACCTCAAGGGACATGGTCGCCAAGAGATAGAAGACCCCACTGATTGAAGAGACTTCATATTTGTTCGAAGAATCTAACCAAGAGAGTTGAAGAAAATGGATGTGCTTATTGAAGACTCAAGACGAGATTTGACAACTTTCAACTTGTTCGCCTGAGTGTTTAGCATTTAGTGCTACTTTCACTTTGTCTTTTTTTTTCTTGTCTTCTTGCGATGTAAATGGATCTTTGTGCAATAAAAATATTTCTTTTACGCAATCCCTTCTCGAAATTTTCATTGCGTATCATTTGGAGCATTTCTTTTCTTGTTGACATTGACCATGATACGAACGGTTACAATGTACATTTAAGATCAATCGGAACTCCAAAATTTGTTTACTTTGGATATAAAATCGAGCAACCTCTGCATTGCCCTCTTTCTTCTCGAGAGATTTTTTTTTGATGGCCGAGAGAACACAACCGTGTCAGAGAACATGGCCATGGCGTGTTTCTCTCGATTTTGTTGCCGGCGAGATCCTTTTCTTCCCGATACGGTCGTGTTTCTGACCCCAGGGCGTGGTCTGCTTGCCCCCATGGACACAACCGTGTTTTTGAACACGGCTAGGGCGTGTTCAACTATCTCCCTTCATTTTTTTCGCCTGATTTCTTCCCGACAAGAGCACGACTTAGCATACACAATATGGCTTCGTATGCTGACACCACTAGAATGCATTTTCATTGTGGGAAAGAGATCTTGCTTAAAACAACAACGGACTTATTTGAAGATATGACTGAACTTAGGAACATACCCAAGCTGCCTACGTACCCCGTGAAGGGATCAAGTCAAAACATAGTTCAAAGAAACTTGAATTTTCTTTATTTCTCTCCTGTTTTTTTTTTTTTGTTTAACAGGAGGGATGCCGTACATAGTTTATACTCATGCGGGCCAAGAGTAACATGCAGTTTAAGCTCGTGCGTCAAGGAGCGACTTCTTCATGAATTTGCCATTTGCAAGGCCGAGGCCGTATCTTTGATTTGTGGTGATGGAGGTTTCATGTTCTCCGTCTTCGAGTTGTGCTTCGGAGCGTTTTGAATCTCATTTTTGGAGATCTTCAAGACAGAGTCTTCATCAACACCGACGTGGTTAGATGGGCGTAGCTTGATGCTTTCTTCGTCCTCTTTATCTGAAGTGCTTTCTTGATCATGCAATCGTCTGGCGAGGCGTCGTTTCACCTTGATTGGCTTGTTCGAAGGGATGAGCAAGAATGACGTCTTACTTCCCCAGGGCCGAGAAAGATGAAGTGCTTGACTTTCAAATTTTTTTATCGACTTGTTTGTTGGGTCACGTTGACTTCTTTTCTTCAGTTGTCGCGCAGAACCATCTTCGAGGCGATCCGCGCACAAGTCTGTCGGGAGTGAAGCCTAAGCCAAGGCGTGATTGGTTGACACGGAAGCCTCGTTTTCTCAACTCGTGTTGTGCTTCAGTCAATCCATGGATCTTTTCACCAGTCAACTCGGGATTTAACTTGCTGAGTCGAGATGGGGTAGAAAAGTCGTACCCTGCTTTTGCCAAGAGGTGGTAAGCTTTCGAGCTGAATGCCCTTGGCATTTCTTCAGGTTGATTTTTCAACAAAATTGGTTTACTTGAGTCCAACGAGTGTATACCGATGACGGGCTTGATTACTTCAACCTTGGCACTTTGAGGGTCATTGGATTTCACCTGACTTGATTGCTTGATTCC
The DNA here is from genome assembly GCA_034509735.1 of Sesamum alatum. Classification (NCBI taxonomy): domain Eukaryota; kingdom Viridiplantae; phylum Streptophyta; class Magnoliopsida; order Lamiales; family Pedaliaceae; genus Sesamum; species Sesamum alatum. Next base: position 11,293,576 of record JACGWO010000007.1, on the reverse strand, counting down.
TTTGGATAGTGGAAGAGCATGGTCTTGTGACGAGCTTTGTTTGTCTTTGTCGTCGGACCGAACCACATAGGGGAATACTGGCGAGTAAGGTGGCTTCTTTGACTTATGACTTCTGCTTGTCGGCACTTCATGGATGGTCAATTTGTGGAACTTTTCATCACTGATTCCTGACGCAGTGAAATTGGAGTGTATATTCTTGACGAATTGACCGAGTGGAAATTTTGAAGGCGTTGCTTCTTGCATCTCATCAAGGTCAAGGTGGAGTGTAGCACCTACTAACGGCAGTACGACTATAGCTTCCCTAAATATCACACTTAATGTAAACCCTGATTATATATGTAATTATGCACATAATCTAGTCCTTGCTGAGTATAATTACATGTAGCCTCATCATTACAACAAGCATATCTATCATCTCATCCACAAAATCACATATATATATATCTAGTACGTCAAAATTGAACTATTATAATTTGTTCACATGCTATTCTCGCTTTTAATTCAAAATGAGACGGCTATTTCTATTTACAATGAGGAGAAAACTGCATACTGGCCCGACCTGACTGGAATGAAAAACATAGACCTAGTTGTCGTGAATAAAATCTACACCTGAAAAATATTAGCAGAGGGATGAGCCTGCAACTCAAGAAGTAAATAATCGGCACCAACTATATACGTACCTCAAATATAGTTTCAACAAGAAAAAACAAGAAACGTATATAGAATATAATCAATTTGATCCTGCACATTTCATTTCATTACTCCATGTAACCATCTCATAATTAGACAATGAATCAAAACCGCATTTTCCTAGTTGGCTTGCCAGAAAGGTGATATAGTGGTTTTCTCCATCAACTCAACCTCACTATTCATTCATACATATACATGAATCCCCTTGACATGCCACACAGGCTCATCAATCTCATTTCGCATCAAAGCTCTTTTCATTTCGCATCATAGCTCTTTTCACATCGCATCATAACTCTTTCATATCGCATCACAGCTCTTTTCATTTCATTTCGCCATAAAGGCTATTCAACAACATCAAGGGGTATTCATCTCATAATTACATTCAATTTTCATCACTCCCTCGATTCCACATATCACCGTTCTTGTAAGCCAACTAGTCAAGTAATAGCCCATACCAACACATTATCATTGGCAAGCACCAACAACACATCATTCAACAATAGAACATTTCAATACATTTCGTCATTTTATGTTCACCACATTAATCAAATCAAATGACCAATAACTCATAGAAATCAAAATAGATTAATTCTAGCCCGAATCATAGACTTTTATAAGGATAGTATCACAAGGAAAGAACACATATATAGATAGTATTAATTATTTACTTACCTCGACTTACAACGATCTACTTGTACATAGGGAGTTGTTCAATCATTCACCTTATCCCCCTTGTCCTGACTCCATAAATGGTCGAAACACATATTCTGAAATGAGTGTGTGTATGATTTGTGTATAAAACAAAACTTCAAGATAAATATATTTATATATGATATACACATGTGTGTGTATTGTAGTGAATTTGGTTTGGTAGCCTCACTCAACCCCACGTGTGAAAGTAGTGGTCTAATTATTGGTGGCCATGTAATTTTCATTCACGACTCACCTTTGTGTATATATATATATATATTATTTATATTTATTTCTAATACTTTTTATTAAAATTACAATTCAATCCCTAATTTTTCTAAGTTTCTATATAATTTGACCCCACACAATTTATAGCCCCAATTTAGTCCCTCCAATATTTAATATAATCAAAATTTGAAACTTTAATTTATTTACTAATTAACTAGATTTCATAAATAATTACCAATTAATCCCATAGTTATGTATAAAAATTTGTGGGCGTCACAATTCTCCTCTCCTAATAAAAAATTCATCCCCGAAATTTAATTAAAGTACCGGCTCGGGGAATAAATATGGATATTTCTCTCTCATACTCTCCTCAACCTCCCAAGTGGCTTTTTCTGGGAGAGTGATGGCTCCATTTTACCTTCACCATTGGTATTTCTTTATTCCTCAACTTCTTTATGCTCCGGTCCAAAATTTCTATTGGTTCCTCTATGTACGTTAATCCCTCTAATATTTCTATCTCTGGTTCATGCAAGATGTGACTAGGATCAGATCGATATCAACGTAACATGGATACATGGAACACATTATGTATCTGCGATAACTCTACTGGTAATGCTAATCGATAAGCTAGTGGTCCGACTCGCTCGATAATTTCATACGGCCCAATATATTTTGGACTCAACTTTTCTTGCTTACCGAATCTTAAGATTCCCCTCCATTGTGATACTTTCAGAAAAACCTTTTCTCCCGCCTCATATTCCATCTCTCTGTGATGTTTATCTACATAGCTCTTTTGACGATCTTGTGCTGCCTTCAGACACTTTTTAACTATTTGTACCTTATCCACCGTTTCTTGGACTAGTTCGGGCCCCTCAAGTCGTCTTAATCCCTCAACGTCCCAACAGATTGAACTTCGGCATTTTCTTCCATACAAAGCTTCATACGGAGCCATACCAATACTAGAATGAAAACTATTATTATATACAAATTCCATCAGTGGTAAATGATCATCCCAGTTTCCTCTAAACTCAATTATGCAGGCTCTCATCATGTCCTCTAACGTATGAATGGTCCTTTCTAATTATCCATCCGTTTGAGAATGAAATGTTGTAGTGAAGTGCAATCTGGTACCTAATGCCCTTTGCAAGCTTCCCCAGAAATGAGAAGTAAACCGAGGATCTCTGTCGGAGACTATAGATATAGGAATTCCATGTAATCTCACAATTTTCAAAACATACAACTCAACCAACTTATCTAAAGAATTATTTTGTCTTACTGGCAAGAAGTGAGCCAATTTAGTCAATCTATCCACGATCACCCAAATAGCATTATATTTGTTGAACGTACATGGTAATCCAATGACAAAATCCATAGTAATCTTTTCCCATTTCCATTCAGGTATAGATAAAGGATGAAGCTTACGGGCTGGTGCTTGGTGTTCTGCTTTAACCTGCTGACAAGTTAAACATCTAGCCACAAACTCTGCAAGATCTTTCTTCATGGTTGACCACCAATACTAGGGTCTCAGGTCTCGATACATCTTGGTACTGCCAGGATGCATCACATACGATGCATAGTGCGCCTCGTGCATAATCTCCATTCTCAATTCCTCTACATTCGGCACACACATACGTTTCCCATTTAATAACATACCATCTTCCTATACTACAAATTGATCGTTCTTTCCTTCTTGTACCTTGGCTTTCATTTTCTGCAAGTACAGATCACTATTCTGTGCATTCTTAACTTTGTCCCTAAGGGAGGGCTTCACTTGAAGAGTGGCAAGTAAAAGATCATCACCAACGGTAAAACTCACATTCATTGCTCTGAAGGCGGCTAAATACTCCATATTATAGCAAATCATACCTGCTAGTTGGTCCACCGTCTTTCTACTTAAAGCATCTGCAACTACATTTGCTTTTTCGGGGTAATAATCAATAGTACAATCGTAGTCCTTCAACAACTCGATCCATCTTCTTCGCCTCAAATTCAACTCTTTCTGCGTTGGAATATATTTTAAAATTTTATGATCGGTAAATATTTGAAATATTTCTCCATATAGATTATGCCTCCAGGTTTTCAATGCATGCACAATAACTGACAATTCCGGATCATGGGTTGGATAGTTCAATTCATGCGGCCTCACCTGCCTCAAAGCATAAGCTATAACTCTTCCATGTTGTATCAAGACACATCCAAGTCTTTGCCGTGAAGCATCAGTATACACCACATATCCTCCATTCCCAGATGGTAATGCTAGAATAGGTGCTGAGGTAAGTCTTTTCTTTAACTCTTCAAAACTCTAGTCACATATGTTGTTCCAATTGAACGGCGCATTCTTCTTTCAAAAATTTGTTAAAGGTTTTGCAACAACAGAGAAATCTTTCACAAATCTTCTGTAATACCCAGCCAATCCTAGGAAACTGCGAACTTCCGATGCATTTTTAGGTGGCGCCCACTCTAAAATAGCCTTAACTTTTGTCGGATCAGGTTGTACCCCTTGCTTTGAAACAACATGCCCCAAGAAAGCAATCTCCTCCATCCAAAATTCACATTTGCTAATTTAGCATACAGTTGCTTTTCTCTCAAGATTTGTAAAACTGTCCTTTAATGTTGTTCATGTTCCTCGTGACTACTAGAGTCTATCAGAATATCATCAATAAACACAATCACAAATTGATCAAGGAATGGCTGTAAGGTTTTGTTCATCAACGACATGAAATCGGCAGGGGAATTTGTTAACCCAAATGGCATAACAACAAATTCATAATGGCCATACCTAGTTCGAAAAGCTGTCTTTGGAATAGACCCTTCTTCAATCCGTAGTTGCCAATAACCTGATCTCAAATCAATTTTAAAAAATACTGTTGCACTCTTCAGTTGGTCAAGTAGATCATCTATCCATGGCAGAGGATACTTGTTCTTAATTGTAATCCGATTCAACTGTCTGTAATCAATACATAATCTCATACTCCCATCCTTCTTCTTTACGAATAACACTGGTGCTCCCCAAGGCGAAATACTTGGTCGTATAAACCCCTTATCGAGTAATTCTTCTAATTGCTTCTTTAATTCTTTCAGTTCAAGTGGAACCATTCTATATGGTGCAATCGAGATAGGTGTTGCCCCAGGAATAGTTTCTATTTCAAAATCCACTTCTCGATGAGGTGGTAACCCAGGTAATTCTTTGGGAAAAACATCAGGAAATTCCCTAACTACGGGAACATCTGACACACCTGGACTGGCCTTCGTAGTATCACGTACACTAGCTAGATATGCTTCACACCCTCCTTTAATTAAGTTAAATGCAGTCACAGCAGAAATTAAACAATTAGGTATAACTTTTCTTTCTCCCACTATAACCGTCTTCATCTGCCCATTGATTTTTACAGCTACCTCTTTTGTTTGACAATCCACTGAAGCATGATTATTAGATAACTAATGCATCCCCAGAATAACGTCAAACCCCCTAAGGTTTATCACAACCAAATCTGCATATAGTATGACACTATCCACTACTATTTGACAAGATCTCACTACGGTATTAACAAATATAACCCCACCAGTAGGCATAGATACACATAAGTCATGCCCCAACTGTTCAATACTAGCATGCACACGCGATGCAAAATCATGTGATATAAATGAACACGTAGATCTTGGATCAATTAACACATGCGTACCAGAATTGCAAGTAGAAAAGGAACCAGTAATAACCTCAGGTGCAGTAGGAGCTTGTTCCCTGGTGATGGCATACACCCTTGCTTGTGGCTGAGATTGACTACTCTGTCCAGTCGATGTTGTAGAAATAGTCCCGCTACCTCGACCACCTCTTCCTCAACCCCTATTTGTACTAGCCCGTTGCAAATTTTCCCCCACACTACTTGGTCCTGAAATTTGAGATCCACTAGCATCAACTTTCCACATAGGACAATCTCTGACAATGTGCCCTGGTTGGTGACAATGATATCACACGATTGGTTGGACTCCCCAACATTCATCGATGTGTTTCCTACCGCAATTCGTGCACGATGGAATAGACCTTCCACTAAACGATCTGGTTGGACCCTGTCTTCCCCCAAATCCGACTGAGGTAGACCTGCCTCTACTTGACGACACTGATGGAGACCTATTAGTTTGACTCATTCCTCGACCTCTATACCCGCCTCTTTGAAAACCAGAACTCCTAAAAAAAACTGCGCCACTTGGTCCACCTGTAAAGTTAGGATTACCTGTCCACTTCTTCCCTTTAGCTTCAGCAAAATTCCTTTCTATGGATGTCTCTTCAGCTCTCAATGCTGCTTCCAAAGGTGCACTGTAACTCGAAGGTTTGATTGCTATCTTCTCTCGAATCTTAAGCCTCAAGCCTCTTTCAAATCTTTCTCGCCTTAATTCATCAATACTTACCTCTTCTGGAGCATACTTGGACAGTCTCACAAATTGTAGCTCGTACTCGGCAACAAACAAATTATTTTGCTTTAACTCAAGAAATTCAACTTTCTTACGGTTTCTGTAGACCCGTGGAGTGTATTTCTCAGCGAATTCCCTCAAGAAATCATTCCATGTCAAAGTGATTGGTCGATTCCTACTCCCCTGGAACAGTTTTCCACCAATCCAATGCATCTTTCTCCAATAAAGACACCGCATACCTCAACTTTTGTTCAGAAGTGCATTCAATTCGGTCTAGAACTCTCTCCGTATTTCTTAACCATTCTTCTGCTTCTGCAGGATCAGTTGTACCAGCAAATACCTTCCCACTCTACCTTCTAACTATCTCATAGTTTTTATCAATGACTACATCTTGTGGTTGGGGCTGGGGTTGTGGTGGTGGAGCCATCCTCTGGATAAACTCTAGGAATTGTTGCATAAAAGGATTTACTTCTGGTTGGAGGACGTTTCTATTCTGCGCTTCTAACCCCTAATGTTCAGATGCATGATCATGACCCTGTATAGACTCTAATGAATCAGTTGGGCCAGGAACGTTTTCACCTGACGCTTCCATCCTATATGAAATGCATATGTATAATTAGACTCTTGATATATATTTTACGTATAATACCACATATCATCAAATAACCCCAGAGAATCTAATCCCTGCTCTGATACCACAAAATGTAGCACCCACTAACGGCAGTACGACTATATCTTCCCTAAATATCACACTTAATATAAACCCTGATTATATATGTAATTATGCACATAATCTAATCCTTGTTGAGTATAATTACACGTAGCCTCATCATCACAACAAGCATATCTATCATCTCATCCACAAAAATTACATATATATATATAGTACGTCAAATGGAACTATTATAATTTGTTCACATGTTATTCTCGCTTTTAATTCAAAATGAGACGGCTATTTCTATTTACGATGAGGAGAAAACTGCATACTGGCCCGACCTGACTGGAATGAAAAACGTAGACCTAGTTGTCGTGAATAAAATCTACACCTGAAAAATATTAGCAGAGGGATGAGCCTGCAACTCAATAAGTAAATAATCGACACCAACTATATACGTACCTCAAATATAGTTTCAACAAGAAAAAACAAGAAACGTATATAGAATATAATCAATTTGATCCTGCACATTTCATTTCATTACTCCATGTAACCATCTCATAATTAGACAATGAATCAAAACCGCATTTTCCTAGTTGGCTTGCCAGAAAGGTGATATAGTGGTTTTCTCCATCAACTCAACCTCACTATTCATTCATACATATACATGAATCCCCTTGACATGCCACACAGGCTCATCAATCTCATTTCGCATCAAAGCTCTTTTCATTTCGCATCATAGCTCTTTTCACATCGCATCATAGCTCTTTCATATCGCATCACAGCTCTTTTCATTTCATTTCGCCATAAAGGCTATTCAACAACATCAAAGGGTATTCATATCATAATTACATTCAATTTTCATCACTCCCTCGATTCCATATATCACCGTTCTTGTAAGCCAACTAGTCAAGTAATAGCCCATACCAGCACATTATCATTGGCAAGCACCAGCAACACATTATTCAACAATAGAACATTTCAATACATTTCGTCATCTTACGTTCACCACATTAATCAAATCAAATGACCAATAACTCATAGAACTCAAAATAGATTAATTCTAGCCCGAATCATAGACTTTCATAAGGATAGTATCACAAGGAAAGAACACACATATATAGATAGTATTAATTATTTACTTACCTCAACTTACAACGATCTACTTGTACATAGGGATTTGTTCAATCATTCACCTTATCCCCCTCGTCCTGACTCCATAAATGGTCAAAACACATATTCTGAAATGAGTGTGTGTATGATTTGTGTATAAAACAAAACTTCAAGATAAATATATCTATATATTATATACACGTGTGTGTATTGTAGTGAATTTGGTTTGGTGGCCTCACTCAACCCCACGTGTGAAAGTAGTGCTCTAATTATTGGTGGCCATGTAATTTTCATTCAAGACTCACCTTTGTGTGTATATATATATATATATTATTTATATTTATTTCTAATATTTTTGATTAAAATTACAATTCAGCGCCTAATTTTTTTAAGTTTATAGATAATTTGACCCCACACAATTTATAAAGCCCCAATTTAGTCCCTCCAATCTTTAATATAATCAAAATTTGAAACTTTAATTTATTTACTAATTAACTAGATTTCATAAATAATTACCAATTAATCCCATAATTATATATAAAAATTTGTGGGCGTCACATGGAGTTTGGCATCATCAGCGTACTCCACTTTGGTGAAGGGCTTCATGTCAGCATCAGAAGCCTCCATTCGTATAGGCTCAAGACTATCCAATTGAAGTTTTGGTGGCGTTTCCGGTAGAGCTTCTTCTTCGCTTTCCAAAACATGCAAGTTGTTTGTTGGAGTGACACTAGCGACATTCGTGCTCGTCGTGTTTTCGTCACCCAAAGTGAGCCAACCCTTGTAACGTGGCGGTTGTTGGTTTTGAGGCCTTTCACTCATTCTCTCGCTTGGAGGAAACTTGACATGAGTTGTTTTGATAGCCATGGACTCTTCGACGTCAGGTATGACGAAGTTTTCACCCTCTTTTAACTCCTTCTTTTGGTAGTCAATTGGGAATTTAGGTTTATGATTGGCAATGCTTATCTCCATGTTATGCGCGCAGGTAGCCAACTCCTCAAAGCTTCTTGGCTTGATCCCGAGCAAGATGTAAGCAAGACCCCAATGCATACCTTGGATGCACATTTCTATCGTCGAGGCCTCCGAGAGTTTGTCTTTGCAGTTCAGACTTAGAGTGCGCCAACAGTTGATGTAATCGGTGACTGGCTCGTCATTCCACTGCCTTGCGTTAGTGAGTTCGTACATGCTCACTGTGTTGCATGTCTCGATGAAGTGGATGATGTGTTGCTTTGGGTTGCCTCTTCCGTCGAATTGTTGCAGTTCCGGTGGTAGGTATCCCATTGGCATCCTCAATGCGTCGATGCGCTTGGTATATGGTTTTGAATACGCGGGTGAGCTTTGGGTCGTTCCATCGTATTGAGCTTTGATGGTGTTGGTGATCATCTCTTGCAATTGTTGAACAGACCATGGAACAATAGATGTTTCAGAATTTGTAGACTTTTGCACGAAGTCATGCGTCAGTGGTGATTTATTCACTTGCTTCTCGCTTTTAACATAGTTTGAGAAGGAGACATGCTTGTGGCTGTCGTTGGTTTCTTCAACGCTTGTATGCTTTTGGTTGCTCATCAATTGGGCGATTTGGAGGTCTTTTTCCTCGATGGTCTTCTGGAGATTTAACGATGGTTTTGGCCATTTGTGCTAGTTGTTCCTCCATTGCTGTCGTGTTGGCCATCGTAGCGGGGAGGATAGCAAAATGTGTGGATTTGGAGTTGATCTTATCTGGACTTGCCGAGTTTGAACCATCTGAAGAGGTCGTATCAACAATCTTGCGCCCGGTGGAGGATTGATCAGCGATAGTGGTGTTGATGGCGACTTGATCCTTCTTGGGTGCCATTGAGTGCTTTGACATGATGACTTCGACTTTGATGTAGGATGAAGAGATGAGGGGCAGAGATTGTCCCACTGGGCATGCCAGAAATTTGTTCACACAAAATTTCGTGTTTGCAAAAATAATTACGAGACAAGAAAAATATGAACAAATAATTTTATTAATTTAAAAAGAAAAGTGGATACAATCTCTATTTTAGATGTAATCCCCTGATTCTTCCTTCAGAATGTCGATCCAAGGGCTTGAAGCTTATTCTTGGATGTTGATGTGTAATCTCCTCCAGATTTGTGGAATGACTACGTATCACCTTGAAATTTGGTATCAAGGCTTGATGAATTTGATGCCGAGGAAGACGTGAAACATTCGTGGTCGTGGATCTTCGTTGTGGCAGAGAGCTTTTGGACTTGGGTTCCTTTGGATTTCTTGTGTTGTATGGAGTGACTTCTTGTTTTGTGCTCCAATGCTCTATGGAATCCCCCTCTCTTTGACTTGAATGGTGGAGGGCCTTATTTATAGGCATGAGTAGGGCTACAATAGCTTGGGCTCATGTCTGTTGAGCTTGATCACCGTGGGCTTTGACATGGACTAGTCTTTTGATGGACTGCATTTTGAACATGTATCTGGCCCGATTTAGCCAATCCAAAATAATAAATTTATACTTTGAATCGACCCATAAAATTACATAAGACCCAAATTTAATATGGGTTTATGAATTTAATTTCTTCACGACAAGTCCAAATTTATCATGGACTATGATTTTGGAACCCAATTACTGGCCAATTTATTTGGGCTTTAATTGGTAATTTATTCCAAATTTTTTATCTCAACAGGTATTATGTGGATACTAAAGATTTCTAAAATTTTTTGTTTTTAGAAATAATGATTATGTAATAACATTAATATTAATAGACTGATAAATACAATAATTCCATTAACAAATTTACATTAAATGAGACAAATATCCAAAACGGTAAAAATAGGCTCATTTAGCAACAAAATTTGAATATAACATTTAAGTATAAAGTATGATGGATCATAACGTTTAAGTTAAAAGAGTTGTGAAAGTCAAAAAGGTTTTAATACAAAAATGAAAAGTGAAAAAAATTAAACCAGAGTATTCGAAAAACTACTCAATGTAACATGAAGAAATTGGTTATGGGTTATTAAAAGTTTTAGTTTAAATCAACTTAATTTAAATAATTTAAAGGAGAAAGGTATAGATCAAAACACTCTTTGCAACTTATATTCAACAAAAAGAAGCTAATCACTTGTTCTAAGTCGTTGCAAACACCCCTTTACTATCTCAAGTAACTTTGTTTTTCAACCGTAAACTTCACTTGCTTTTACCTTCTGCCACTTGAGATAGTTCTCCACCATAAAAATAAGGGATAATTATATTTACACCCCTTATCAGTGGTCTATTTATACAAACCACCCATACTTTTTGATATTAGGGGTGATTTTCATAATTATACAAAGAGATTATTTGTGTAAATCGATCATAGATCAGGGGATGTAAATGTAATTATCCCTAATAACAATGCCTTTCAAGCAATCAACAACAAGCACAACTCAACGGAAAACCACACTTCAAGCTCCCATAACTAGAGCAGGAGGCATCTTGGTAATCTTGTTCATAATGAACTGAAGATAACAATATACAAGCTATCATTCTCAGTCACAAAGACAATGTTCCTAAACACGGTTAAAACCGTAGCTTAATCGTGCTGAAGTATGTACGGCCAACTTCGTTCAGCTCAGAAAAATAATATACAAAAGATAAGACGACGATGCTGCTAAAAGAATGGACGTCTTGAGACGTTTACACCCACCATGGCTTCTCGGTTAACTCTTTAGAGAACACATATCGGAACTTTGAATTGTAAGGCAACCACTTGATGTTCTGAGATGTTCTCTTACCAGGTCGGCCATCGTGGAGTTTCTGTATTGATTCGTGAAGCTTTTTGTCGACATTTTCACTAACCCAATGGATGATATCGTCAAAGGGAACACCAGCTTCCTTTGCATACTTTTCAATGAGTTTTGGTAAGAATATCTTTTTCGACTTCTCAATGACTACATTCGCTTGAAGAAACTCTCTTTTTGCTGCTTCTAACTCCTCTTTGACATTGGCGGCTGTATAGACATTTAGCTTCAGAGTCGAAAGAAAAGTCAACTGCATTAGACAACCTAGTATTTATATACGTACACAACAAACAAATATTGGATCAGACAGCTGAAGCAAGATGTTACCAATGGATCAGAATAAGCTCCAGTCGATAGTGCAAAGCAGACAAGCGGTTGGAAACTTTGAAGGCCATATTTTGAATTGATCAATTTTCGTTCTTCTCCGGATCTTTTCCTCATGGCTGTTGACAAGACTGTCTCCAACCACTTCAAATTTCATGAAATTCCAACGTGAACATGAGTCTCATTGTATTTGTTTCAACTGATCTCAATATTTGTGTTTTTGTAAAATTAGATAAAATGATACCTGTCCTACTCGAGGTGTCTGATAGCAGAATATTGACTGCTCAATTGTACTGGCACTTACGATATGCCCGCCAACATTATATGCAGCCTGCATGTGATTGGATACCGTATATTTAATATGCAAAGCTATAAAGTGAACAACGAATAATTGATCAAACAAAAAACGGATAAGAACTCAAGGTCTTGTTGATTTAGATGAAGCAGACAGATTCACTTCACAAATGGTTACTCGTGAAAATGACCTGATTTCCATTTTTGAATTTATTCTCTTGACCAACCCTAACAAGCCCCGCCAATTAAAACATAAACTTTGGAAAAAAAACTTAAGAATTTAGAATGGAGCAGGCCCGGAGGTGTATCTACAGACATGTTCTCCGACACCATTTGCAAACTCATTTTTTAGGTTCTAATTTTTACACTACCTACCACTTACATAACCAACTACCACGGGTATCAGTATAACATGGGGAGCCATAATTTTCATAAGTTGTTAGGGGAAAGTGCAATTGCCCGTGTATATTGTGGTAATTATTAGACCATGTTCCGACAAATACAGCTGCTAGATTTCTGCACTATATACTGCTGTGATTAAAATGTATTACACAGTTTTGGCAAATAGAAAACTTAGATGCCAGTAAAGATGAATAGCAACACATATTTGGACAATGACATCCACACCTTGTGAAACAGTGCTAACCTTCTGAGCGAGTTGTGAGGTATTCCAAAAGCCAGATATGCCTTCATGAACAAAAAATGAGGCATAAGCACAGATAGAAGTGACGGGAATTTCAGATGAACAGAGAGTGATGCGATATTTACATGCATAACCAAGGAGTTATACAGGTTGATCCAAAATGCTAGCTGGGAATCCGTATCCATCCTTCGAACATTAACTTTTTCCAACTGTTCTACAAGAACTCTGAAAGATAAAAAGATTACTAAAGGTTAAAATGGATTAGTTGCACTTCTAAGGATCACTTTATGAAAGATCTAGACTACAATGTAATAGATGAGACTCCCACGAGCGCAACCATATAAGTATCTATAGTAATAAAAATTTGCACAGACACCACATTTTTAAGTGATCTAGTTTCTTGAAGTTGATTTAATATGTGATGAAACAGAAAGAGATTGCCACCATGCATAGTGTGTAAAAGGAAATTCTAATTCTTGAATAGTATTGTTATTTAGTTGTCTACTGTTACTATTTATCACTATAATAAAATTGTTTAATCAAATCACATATATTATCTAAAGTGAGATGAATGATTAATATTAACATGAAATAAAAGATTGTCATTACCATAAAAAGAGAAGGGTAGAGAATTGGATGGATCAATCCAAAATATAACAATTTCCCATGTATAGCAAAGTTCAAGTATTATTTAGATTAATCGTAAAAAACTGGGTTATTTACACTTATGCCCCCTCAAATATGGTGCAATTTATTCCCTCAAACTTTGGAAATTACATCTAGACTCCTTCCAAAACTCCTTCAGTATTCTCATTTCACCCTTGATTCAAGAAATTACAAAATAGTTAAATAATATTAGATGATCATTATGCCTCCGGATGTATATATAATGTTTATATTTGAAGACATCGATTTGTTATATTTATATTGTTGAAGGAGCGTCATAGTAGGTTTTTGTTTTAATGATTTGAGACAATGTCTGGAGAATTTGATTAACAAATGTTGATGGATAAGTAGAATGTACATTTTATAAGTCTTATTTCTTTCTTATGTTCATATTTTTAGTGTGCACAATTGATTTTTCGTTCTTGTGAAGTTTATGTTTAATTAATTATCATATAATTTGCCTATATAATGCTAAAGGGTGCTTTGTAAAGTTTATATTGTTCCAAGAGTTTCATGGTAAATATTATAACTAACAAGAATGTGTTGTGATTTATGGAAACTGTGATAGTTTAACATTTATAATTTTGAAAATATGTCTTTGATTTGTATAAGATAACCATGGCATTCGGCTTCTTTTTTCTACTATATAGAGAACAATTGAGGCAATAATGAATTAGTTCCTACTATAATTACTATACCAAGTATATTGTTCTAGAAATAATTTTACAAGTCAGGCAGTGACATAAAAATAATCAATATCATTACTTATAGGGCAGCTCTAAAACGGCCTTTTCAAATTTGGAATTTGTTTAAAGATCTTCACATATGTTTTCTTCCCTATTGTTTTTGTAAGTTTATATATATGTTTACCCTACAACGCTACTAGAAGTGCTTGGACAAGAATTTTATGCAAAGAATGCTCGTAACTTCACTAATGGTTGTAATATCACTGTATATATATAGAAACAAAAAAACTACAAAACTGCTATAATTTCATAAAAGTATTTTATTACTTTTCCCATTTAACTATATACATTGCATTTACATCCATACAAGTCTCAAAATATTATCGTGTACTTGAGCTAATAAAAGATAAGGACATGGATGTGGAATAAAATTGATAGGATTTAAATTTTCTACAATTGTCAACATTTCCTGTCCAAAACCGAAGTGCTAGGGGTGCGATTGTAAGTGGAGCCATTTAAGAAAGGGTCGACATGTAGTTTTCGAAGTTTGAGGGGGGTAAGGTACAATTACACAATTTTATTGGCGATCTAAGTGTAATGAACCTGAAGACTTATATATAAGTTCATATTTGTTGGAAGAACTGGCAAGCTGTGGTTCACGACCCTACCGAGCATTTCAGAAGGAGATGGGCGTAATTTCCAAAGTTGGAGGAGGAGTACGGGAAAGAAGGAGATTCGGAATTGATCCTGAATGGGAATTTCTTTCCTTATTTCTTGCAATTATGTTTATTTTATTTCGTCAATCAATTCTATATATCACCTCATAAAGAGAAGTTTTCAAATTTAAGAAATATGAAGCAGAATGCCTCTCATTACCTGTAGTTACTGATGACATAAGATGCACGAGAGAAGTTACTCTTATCTGTTGATATCCAAGATATTTCAACTGTTGATTTGGTTGACCCATCTTTCTTCTCAACATCCCATCGTGGAAGTATAGCACTACTTGGTGACTTTGTCGATAAAGATATGTTTTGTTCTGTTTTGACTGATGATGTACTTTGGAGCCAGCAGTAAACAGCAGCCATACACCTGACCATTTCCTCCGCCAACTTACTTGGGCATTGGTGGAGATGATCTTTTAGAGTTCGAGGTGCAGAAGATTTACTTATAACCGGTTCCTGTTTCAGAATCATCAAGGAATTATGAGAAAAAGCTATGAACAGATATCAAAAGGAGACAAAATGTTCAAATGAATTATCCAGAAACTACAACAGAATTACTTGGCAATTAGTGGAATAAAAACATTATAGTCCTTCACATATAGGTTTAGACCATACTGATCCACCACAGTTGGGCTTTCTGAATTTCATCTTATTTATGAACTTGAGTGTCATCGGATGAAAATTAAGGGTCGGAAGATGTCAAGCCAGGTGTATTAATAAAAGTCCAATTACTGGAGAACTTCCTGTATAGTAAACCAAATAAACCAAAACAATGCTGTATTTGCAGTCACATGACCAAATAACATAAAAGTTAGTAGAAATAGAAGTGATAAATACAATCCCAGATGCCCCGGGCGCACAGTATACATGATCATGAAATGGCAAAGTATTAAGCCGGAAGTAAGGATATATTTCATCATGGTCGCAATAATATCTCATTAAAGATAGTAGACCACGGACACTATTTACATATAATCCGCCTGAGTATGCTTCTCAATTCTTTTGCTAGTTTGCTTTTCAGTACTTTTGTTAAACAAATCAAATTTGCAGTCTATCATAGTCTCTATCGATAATAATCCTACCTAATAATATATCCCAAATATAAGTATGACAGGAAAAGATCAAAGCATTGGGCCTCAATTCGCATATAGGAAAAATATTGAAACTTATGAAAAAAGCATGTGCATGTTCAAGAACTTTATAGCTTTTACAATGTGAAATAACGATATGCTTATTTCTTTCCAAATTTGGCAATATTTACTAAGAAACACAGGCTATGATGGACCAAGTGGTAGGCGAAACATATGGATAAAATTAGTAATGCAATAACCCACAACAGAACTATAAAAGAAGATCAAATGGTGGGTCAAATATAACCTTGGTTGCATTTTCCTATGTCCATTTACTTTCTGGTCACTAGAAAGCAAATAAATTCCAAATTCGAAGCCTACAATCATCTAATCAGAAATATAAAATAGTGCCTAGACAAACTAATTCCTCCATTTCCCCACCAGACAACAAAATCATATAGGTAAAACAAAGTCTAGTTTACATGATTAAGAATAGCATAATCAAGAAGGCAAAATAGGATCCTTGCCTTGGCATGGTTTGTGCCACCTTTCTCAAAATGCATGTCATCTTTGGCATTGAGTAGTGAAGCCTGTCTTGTCTTGGTCCGCAAGAAACTTCTTTTCGCAGAATCATTCACAGTAACCAGAGAGTCGAGTTTTCTTAGACGCAATTTTATTGAGGAACAAAAGGCACTTGAAATGATACTTGGATGTTTCCTTGATTCACTCTTTGCATGTGCAGGAGAAGCCACAACAGAGCTATGCTCAGAAGTGGACTGGCTCACACAATTTTCGAATATGCTTCTGTAGAGAGAGAGAACATGCTGTTCCCTTGTTGCAACCTCTTCTTCAAGCAACTCAATTTCAGCTATTAATGCTTTCGTCTAAAATGTGCACGAAAATAGTGTTATTGAATTCACAAAATTCCAAACTTAATATGATTATTAAGGAGAGGAGACAAAAAAAAACTCAATGCGATGATGGTACTACAGGAATAGTTCATATCTCGGATATTTGGAAAATACCAAATATTTCAAGAAAGCGCGTAAATGTAAAGATGCGTATAATGGGACACAATGGCATGAAATCAAGATTTACAAACAAAGGACCAAAGAGCATAAATGAAAGGCTTTAAATACTCAATTGGCATTCCCAAGATTAAGATGAAATTTCGCGGCAATATTCTGCCTTTTAATGCTAAACTAGGACTTTATTGCATTGTCCCAATTCTATTTACTTTGATTTGCATGTCTAAGTATTTTGCCAGAGAGGCTAATCAGGGAACTCTCTGGTTACAGGGCCAGTAATCACTGGGCAGATGTCTTGTAAGTTGCAACTACTACCTGAGCCTGAACTCATTTAAGGGGAATAGAGCAAGTAATCAAAGACTCGCATCGTGTATGTCCTCCAAGAATATGCTATAACTAACATGCTGGCATGCCTAGCAACTTTTCTTTTTTTGAAAGACTTACCATACTTTAGCTTGTCACAACGAAAGATTATTTGTGGTCTGGGCTTAGCCCAAATCATTAAAACATAGAAAAAAAAGAATGAGTTTTCTCTAGGCTGACAGTCACATTGGCTGCTAAGCTTGCTTTTTGTTTATCTTTTTTCTCCTTTCACCCTATAAACATGAAATCCACTTTTGTGTCTTTCACCAAAATTTCTCTCAATTATCTCAATTTGTAATCGCAAATTGCAATTTTTTGAAGTCAATCTCATCGATTGGATTTGGAGATCTCTCCAATTGCTCAAGAATATTGTTCTTAATATTTCAATTATTTAGCTATTTAATGTGCTATATTATTTGCCCATTTAGTTTGTTATATTATTTGTTATTTGTGTTTATTAATCATGAGTCGATTCAGAAATTTGGAAAAAAATCGTCTTCTTCAAATGTTAGTCCTACTCCTTCCCCTTCTTCTAGGAGGTCTTCCCTGATCCTTCTATTATGTCTACTACAAAACCAAAACATGTTTTTAATACCAAAAAATTAGAATATTCAAATAGATCATTTAAAACCTTTACTCACCATCACCTCTAGCAATAGATGAAGAAAATAAGTTACTTGATGAATTTGCACAGAAAACACATCCTATTATTAGTGAAAAAACACCAAGCTCCAGTAGTCATAATCTTCTACCCCCGTAGAAATTAAACTAGTGACATTTGGTGTTCGTTTTTAATTTAATGCCCGAACAAAAATGAGCTATGTGTCTTATTTGTAGAAAACACTTTTGAACATGCAAAATATAGTAGTACTGGAACTTTAACTAGCCACATAAGTTCTTGTTTTTCCAATTGGGATAATGTCGATGGGCCTTCTAGTCCTTCACCAACGCATTTGCAAATAACCACAACTGGTTTTGTAAATACTGTTATTTACAAACAAGACGAAACGGTAGTAGAACTTGCTAGATTAATTGTCTAGACTGAACTTTTATTTATATGATGCTGAATATCCATCTTTAGAAGATTTTATGCAATCATTGCCAACCACAATTTAACGTGTTTCACATACTACATGTTATAGAGATGGGTATAAACAATATGAACAAGAAAATACAGCTTTATGAACTTATTTAGAGATGGGTATAAACAATATGACGAAGAAAATATAGCTTCATGAACTTATTTTTCAACTTTAACTTCAAGAATTTCTAAAGATTTGCGGAGAGGTAGGGATTATATTCATTATATTTGTGTTACAGCACCTAGTGTTCTTGGAAAAAGAATAATTTAATTTACAATTAATCATCTACACACTGGAGTCCATGTTGCTGATGCTATACTTGATTGTTTAAGTTATTGAAATATTAATGAAAAAGATTTATCGATTTCTTTTGAGGATGTAACTAATGATACAAAAGCTATTCAATAATTAAATCATTATTTAAATGATTGTTTGTTGAAAACTCATTTCCTAGAGATGTATTTGTCATATATTGCATCTTTGTGTAAAATATGATTTAGATGCTATAGACGAAAGTGTTGAAAAAATCAGAGATTGTTTGTCACACCATTCCCTCATCTACAAGAACTAAAAAATATAGGAGTTGGGTACATAAAAAACAATGACTTTTTAAACAAACTAAATAAACAAATAATTGAAATATTAGATAACAATGTTACTGAACAATTGGCGAGATTGACTCTGAAAAATTGCAAGTTATAATTACAAATTGAGAGAATTGAGAGAGATTTTGGCAAAAAAATACAAAAATGGAATTCATATTTACAGGACGAAAGGGTTAAAAAAGAAAACGAAAAAGTAGAATTGGCAGCCACCGGTCCCATTCATGACCTATTGGCCTAGGCTAGGCCAAACGGTCACAAATGGGACCGGGCCTCAACTGGGCCGGGCTTCGGTCCCAAGATAGGCCCAATAGGGGCCCATTTCAAGGCCTAGGACCAGCCTAAGGCCGGCCGTGAACAGTACAGTCAACTGCAAATTTTGACTTGGTAGTTAAAGGCCGATAAATGTTAAGGAGTCTAGATGGGACCAACTTAGTTCACTATTTAAATCAAATGTTGTAACAAGATCGTAAGTAAATTTATATACTCTTCATTCATAAAATCACGGACAATTATTAATGTTGATGCTACAATTTGGATGGTTGTTAGTTCCTAGGTTCGAAACTGAAACTGCACTGGCACAAATTTTTCAGACACATGCAGATCTTTCACTTCAAGGATCTAGCTGAAAAAATCATATGGAACCATGTCTCCTTTTGTATATTTTGCTTATTTAAGATGGTTTCTATGGGAATTGTGAAAGCAATGTCAAATAGAAGAAATAGGAATGTGTATGATAAACTTTGTTGGACATGTCGCAGAGACAAGACAACATCCATTTCAGCACAGAGAACTAATATAGGAATCCCCAACTAAATTTATATAATGAAGAAACTTGAGCTCTAGTCACCTGTGCAGCAAAATGACGGTGTCCAGGAGATAATGTACTAGAAGCTCTGCCAATTGCCTTCTCAAGTACCACACGCATGGACTTCTCCTGCTGCAATTGCAAATGTAATTGCTCAATCTGCAAAAGTTGTAAAGTGAAATCATTTACTTAGTGAATTAATCCCGTAACTGGTATTATCACCAAACATAAATAAGAATAAAGCTGATATTATCACAAAGTTTAAAGCTCTGTGCCATCTCTATAAAATTTCACTTGACAGAGAAAGGCATAGCTCCCTGCAGTTACCAGGTAAGCATATAGACTCAGCATGCACTGTTCATTTGTAAATGTCGACTGCAAGGGGATTGTTATTAAATCCTGGTGTCTTCTTGCTTTATTTTATAATGGATGCAAATGAAAACCTGAAAGAAAAGGACGCTATGATGTATAAAGAGAGCTATAATCTATTTACTCCAACTTCTTCTCTGGCTCGAAGCCTACCATTTTGTGTGAATTCTACAAACAGGAAAAACATTCATAAGTTAGTGCGATCACTCTGCAAACACTGCTGAGTACTTGGTGAGATAGAACTGGTATACCATGAGCAATTTCTTGAAATCTGGCCAAATACTCTATGTTATTCAGATGATACCTCTCTGGCCTCTCTAGAATTATCGTTTAAACCAGCTATAGGAGCATTAATCTGTCTCTTCAACTTTATGTTTCAGACAAGTTTTAGCTAGAAACTGAAAGTTAACACCTGACGATATGGCAGATGAACATGGTTGACAGAATCATGTCAACCATATGTGATGCATACTACCAAGAAATGAGGGATCTTCCCTAGTTCAAACCAGCTTTCTATCATAGAAGTGTATCGCAAGCGTATATAAGGCCCCATCAAGAATAAGAGTGCAACAAGTATGAATAAGATTATGTGCTGTTTCACCAATACAACCGAGCAGTAAACTGCAGTATCTTTAAGCAGAATCATCAGATGTAGATTCGCCAAAACGAACACGACTAAATCAAGTAATCAAAAACTTAATTGTTAACCATTTGTTGCAAATATATATATATATATATATATATATATATCCAGAACATTTAGAACTCACATCTTGTTCCAAGGAGGCTCTGTGATTTGAAATGTCATCTTTCTTACTGCAGGAATTCTTGTGAATTGGGGTTGCTCGACAACTACTGGTAGAAGGCACCAAGTTCTGTAGAATCAGGGTCATTCATTTCCGTCCTTTTAATGAAATTTGAGATACTGGCTTCTACTAATGTGAGATGTAATGACGCTTACAGCTGATTCATTTAAGTCCTTCCTCTTGCAATAGGAACCTCCGCCTCTTGGAAGATTCAAGCTTTTCTCAGAAGCGCTGCAAAGAGGATCAACAAAAACATGCTAGTAATTCAAGGCAATATCACAAACTACTCAGATAAGTAACGAACGTTCAAGAAAGGAAGGACTAATCGCATCATTTTAGCCCTCCACCTGGCTGTTGACCTTTTTCATTTTTTCAAGGTCGTAACTCTTTCTATCAAGGAATGCATCTTAGGCCTGGTTTTTAATTAATTATATAACATGATGCATTTTATCCTCAGATTTTGCAGTTTTACTTTCATAAATTTTAAATATTTTTTTACTTCATCTTAAAAGTTCCGTTGTTAGACACACTTGTTATTCAGAAAATATATTGCTTCACCAAAGGCGGAGATCAATAATCCGAAGAATTGCTATTTCTTGACAGCACATTTTGTGGACTGTATGCGAGTTCAAACGACATCTGACACTCCAACTAATGTACAATCAACAGGAAATCTGAAATGCTTGAAAGGGTTACTCAGAAAAGGTCATGATGATTTAGTGGCTAAAGATTGGGAACAATAGTACTGAAAGATAAACAGATTCATCTCTAATCTTTAATATGTAATTCCATTCCATTCTCAGAAACTAGTCTCAGTTTTCTGAAAGAGAAAAGCAACTCATATACACGTATGTAGACGGAAAAAAATGGAAATGAAAAAAACACACACGGAGAATCATACAAGTGCTGTTTTGAGTAAATAGTTGAAAGTAAAGAATCATTTAAATGCTATCTTGAAGTAAACAGAGATAAATAAGCACATAGTTTACACACTAAACAATTTCTTCTGACTAAGGATCAAATTCATAGAGCTAATAAGACACTTTAAAACTAAACTAAAAACGCGCATGAAACAATGCGGCCAGAATCCAACGCAAGCTGACTAAAACATCGGAACCTCTTTACTCATAAGTTATGGGGGTCTTGAACGGGGAAGGGGGTCGTGCCATGAAAAATTCTTGATCACATTGTTTCCGAGAATGTACTCAAACAACCTATTCCAAGATTCACTTAAGCGTACAGAAGCTGGAAAGAAAAGGGTCAGTGATAAACCTCCTGGAACGCCTATGTTGAGCATAACTAAGTGTACTACATGCGGAAGAATCGCGCCTCGCTTTTTCTTTACCTTCCTCCATAACTAATCCATTGTGTTCTTTAACTCTCTTTGACATACTAAAAAAGAATCAATATTTCAGATTCTTCCTCTGCCAATTATGTTGTGCCCCCCAACAAACACACATATGTATGAATGCATAAAATCTACAAGCCGTCCCCGGCCACCTTAATTTTCTGAAAACTTTAGGAAATGAAATATAATATGAATACACCCGACAAAGATCATGATGACCCAGAAGAAGAACTGGACGAACGAATGATACGAAGAGAATTTAATAAAGAATTCATCAATGGGTCTATGTTAAATTCACACATATTGGGATCTCGTTAAAGAATTGAAACACGAGGGCGGAGTTTTATACAGAAACAACAAAATGGGAAAGAAAACTAGTGAGAAGCGAGCAGGTAGCACTTGCCTCGAAGACGAAATGGGCCCGGGAATTGAATTCCGTCGTTATCGCGTCGTTGAGAGCATTCAATGGCATCATTTACTCCACCTGCCGACGCCATGCCGAACAGTTCTCATGCAGCTACACTCTGACTCTGTGTTTTTTGTGGATTGTTCCAACGAAAACTTCCTCTGCAGTGTAAGATGGCTTGATTTTTTGATTAGGGAGGTAAATTGAGAATAAAGGTAGCAAAGAATCCGACTGAGTTCCGAGTGTTTGGTGTTTTGGTTCCAGTGGAAAGGAAAACACATTCTCATTGTAAATATGTTTATTGATGCCTCAATTTAATATAAAACTACCTTCATTAATAAATAATTTTTTATACTTTAAAATATATTATAAATAAATATAAAATACATAAGCTAACACATCATATTTAAAAAAAAAATTAATTTATTAATTAATATAAAAAATTTAAAAAAATTGAATAAAGTAATTATCTTATCAGTTGAGGGTTATTTTTGGCATTACAAAAAAAGGGTGTGGCGATGTCATTAACTGCCGTTTGTAAGTAAAAAATGAGTTTCTTTTATATAATAGTATAAATACAATATTATTAATTATTCCAAACATATTTTCGTTTCACACGAAAATTTATATAAAATTGAAAATATATTACTATATTTTTTTTTTTTTTGGAGTATTTTGGTTTGTTTTGTGAAAATAGAGAGAGAGAGAGAGAGAAATAGAGATAAATAAGTATATGTTAGAAGTAGTGTGTATTTTAGATTTATTTTTGGAGATAACTTAAAGTATTGTAAAAAATAGGTGTTGTATATTTGATTTTGTTTCGTAGGAGACAAAATAACTGTTTATTATCAAATCATGTCTATTTTATATGTATATTTAATTGTATATATATATATCCATAGATATTATTTTGTTTGGGAAACGGGCCAAAATGAACTAAAATCACCCAATTAAGGTGTCTCGGACATTCGCAAACATTGAGTATGTCTCAGTCGATCTCGAAGATGGACTGAAAATGAAAACAAACATAGTGCATATTTTCTACTAAAAATTGAAAATGAAAACATGAACATACAGTTAAGTTGAAAAAAAAAAGACTAAATGAATTTGATTGAAATTAATTATTTTATTTATTATATAACATACGTAGGATGTTCTGATCAGTTTAATTTGTCGATCCAATTTAACCGCAATTAAACTTTCACTATAAGATCTTTTAAAATTTCGGTATTGAATTTTGGTATCGATTTATTGTACTGAATCGAATACTGGTTTTTTAAAAATATATTATATATATTATATCATATATATGCATATAACAATTAAATAAATATATATATAAGTGTTAAATACAAACTTATTTAGAAAAAACTAAAGTTTATTACTTTGATTAATAAGCTCAACTGTTGAAGTCTCTATCATTCCAATATTCCATGCTCATTTTATTTAATAGGCTGGATTTATAATTTGAATATAAATTGTATTCATGTAAATGATTTACTAGTAGATGATGTGGAAGTGGTTTTTAGTAAAGAGAATAATCGGGAAAAATGCCCTTGACACAATTGTACCCCAAGTTTTTAGAGAGAGAGAGTTTTTGTATGAGTAGTCAAATCAATGAATAGTAACTTGCATTAAAAAATAATATAGTTTGTATTTATAGTGATTTGGTTATTTTAAGGTGAGATAGGGTGCACATATTTACCATGTGGTATACGTAGAAAAATTACTTTTATACCCTTGTAAGTAAATTATAATTACTATTATATACATCGGGGTCGAAATACCCCATTTAAATAAATAGGCGAAACCGGAATATGAAATCCCAGTTTCAAAAAGAAAAAGAAAAAAAAAATAAAAGCATAAAAGCCGGGGTCCGCTTCATTAAAGGAGGGGTGCATGCATATGTGTGTATGCATGCACACATGTAACAACTTGAAATTTGTTACATGTGTGCATGCATGCACACATATACTTTTTTTTATTATTAAAAAATATTTTTTAATTATTAATTAATAAAAAATAAATGTTAAGTTATTATTAAATAATATATTTAATATTTTTATTCATATTGTGTATAAAAAATTAACAAAGTATTGTGTGACTTCATTAAGGTAACAACGCCAATCATTTTTCTTAAAATAATTATTATCAAAATATATTTTTAATTGAAAAAATTAATTTTAATTTAATAATAATATTATTAATATTGTGTAAAAAAAATTGACAATAATGAGTAACTTTACTCGAACTAATTACACCAGCTAATTTTTTTAAACAATAATTATTATTAGGATGTATTTTTGATTAAAAAATTAATTTTAATTAGATAATAAATTTAATATTTTTATTAATAGTGTATATAAAGAATTGACAAAAATAATATTGCGTGTTTATTAATATTGTATACAAAATTTGACAACAATGATATTGTGTGACTTCACTTGAAGTAACGACCATATTTTTGTCTTTGACCCCGGCTTCTATGCCTTTATTTTTTTTTAGTTTTTTTTTTGAAATCAGGATTTTATATCCCGGTTTCGCCTATTTATTTAAATGGAGTATTTTGACCCCATTTTGTTAAATATTTTTTTTGTATTATTTATTTAAATTTCCCTGCAAATTATTTGATGAGAAAGCGTATTTGTTATTGCGATATGACTGACACACGTAAATTTGTGTGTGATTAATTAAAGATTAATTAAAGAGATCGTGGGTTCGAGTACTACGAATGTAGTGAGATGTTTAGTATATTCTATGTTCGTATTATTCCTTAGTTGCTTTAATGTTGGTGATAGTAGATCTAGAGATGTTATAATGTGGACCGAATATTGTAATAACAGTTGATTGCTTTAAAGACATTGTTGTATTTTCAAATTAATAGTTCATCGTTTATTATTAAAAAAAAAGATTAATAATTATTATTTAAAAAATATATTCGATTGGATAAGACAAAAATAATATAGACACAAAAGAAAAAGAAAATAACAGTCCAAAAAAAATTAAAGATACCAAAATTATACTTATCCAATTATAATAAACTAGTGTATGCCCAAGACCGGACCAACTTCCCCCACAATCGAGGCAGTCCACCGCACCTTTACCTTCAAGAGTGATGGAGGATCCCTACCTCCCATTGGCAGTGGCCCCCCTAAGGCGTAGCCCTTTTAGCCCGGCAATCCTAGCCGAGGCGCTCCCAGCGAGAGTGAAGGTCTCGAACCTCTCGGAATACGACGGCACGGGAGACCCATAAGAGCATCTAGACAAATTCTACGGTAAGATAGATTGGTATGATTTGAGTGATGCGGCGTACTGCAAAGTCTTCCGCACCACACTCTCAAAATGCGCTCTAGCTTGGTTCAACCAGCTGCCCGCTGGAACAATTTCCAGCCTCGAGCAGTTGACACAACGCTTCCTACATCATTTTTCTATGAACAAGAAGGTCCCAAAAACGGCCACGTACCTGTTCACTATTCGGCAGATGAAAGAGAGTCGCTGAGAGACTATATTCAAAGATTTGTGGAAGCAGTGCACGAGGTGCCCCACGTTAACCATGAGTTGTTGGCTAGCATTGTCCAACAAAACCTACTCCCAGGAAGATTCAAGGAGTCGATAGCCGGAAAGCCCCCGACCACTTTGGAAGATTTACTTATGCGATCACAAAAATATATCAGAATAGAGGAGTCCAAGGCCGCAGATCCTTCCCCCCAATTTCAAGAGGAAGGGGAGGAAAGAAGAAATTGAGCTGAGAAAGAAAGAAGAGCGTAAGCACCAACCGCCAACTGGATTCACGCACTACACTCCTCTTAACGCCTCCAGAGGAGAAATTTTGGTGGTGGCCGAACAACAAGGTTTGATCAACCAATGATCAAGAAAAATGAAAGACAATCCTAAGAGACTTAAATTGGACAAATATTGTCGTTTTCATCGAGACAGGGGGCACACGACGGAGGACTGCCACCACCTCAAAAACGAGATAGAAAAATTGATTCAACGAGGATACTTGAGGGAATATGTGAATCAACGTCCGAGAGGATAAGCATTCAACCAAGGGCCGAGTCGCATGCCCTCTAGCTCGACTCCCGCCCAGGACCCGAATGGGATCAACCTCCCCACAACAGGAGTCATAGCAGTGATTTCGGGAGGCCCGGCAGGCGGGGACTCCGGAAATGCAAGGAAAGCGCTAGTCCGGGAAGCAAGAGGAGCCCATTGGCAGACCCCAATTCAAGTCCACATCATTGGTGCGTCTGTGGGAAACTATTGCCCTGACATTGAGAATGCAAACCAGGTCACGAGCACGCGACGCACTGTGAGTGGCCGGTGGTGGGTCGGCGGACGCGTGCGCATAAGTGTTAGGGCGTGGCTCCGAGGCGGGAGAGAAGGCGCAAATGATGCGGCTTGCTACTCGATCGGTGCCCTGTTGCACAAGGTATTGCCCGCTTTGGCTCTGTATGAGCCTCACGGTTTTGTCCTGATAAGGCGCCTTGCTAGGGAGAGGAGGCATTGAGACTTATAAGCCACTCAAGCTCCTCGTCTGCAACCGATGTGGGACGCTTGCTATATCATCAGCCCCCCAGACGAGGGGCTTGGGACGGGCACATGGCCTCGTTCCCACAGACGGCGCCAAATGATGCGGCTTGCGACTCAATCGGTGCCTCGTTGCGCAAGGTATTATCCGTTTTGGCTCTGTATGGGCCTCACGGTTTTTTCCTGATAAGGCGCCTTGCTAGGGAGAGGAGGCATTGAGACTTATAAGCCACTCAAGCTCCTCGTCTACAACCGATGCGGGACGCTTGCTACATCAGACCCTATTTTTTTGTATTATTTATTTAAATTTCCCTAATTTTCATCTCATTGACTGTGTTGAGCATATATGTTTGGTTGTGGAGAGGTTTTTTCATCTAAAAGAAATATTCCAAACACGCTTAACTACTTTTAAGAAAAAACATATCATATCAATTATATTCATTACATGTTTGTTCATACTAATACTTTTTAAATATATTAACTATCATCGTGACAATTTTATCGCGTATCCATTTAGGGGTGTGCATACTGTTTTATCGAACTGAATCGTGCCAAAAGTTCAGTCAATTGAAATTTTAGTACTTAAAAATGACATATCAGATACAGAATCAAAATTCTCGATTAAATTTGGTAAAAAAAAAATATTTTTTGGTTTGCTATAATACAAAAATTACCAATTTTTTTTTTAAAAAAAATCACACATTTCAAAATTCATATATATATATATCTGTCAAAAAACGTGTAAAGATAAAACTTTATAAAGACAAATAAACCAACACATGAAATCAAATCCAAATAAAAAAATCCAACACACAAATCATCTACTGATATATATAATAGTAATTATAATTTACTTACAAGGGTATAAAAGTAATTTTCCTACGTATACCACATGGTAAATATGTGCACCATATCTCACCTTAAAATAACCAAATCACTATAAATACAAGTTATATTATTTTTTAATGCAAGTTACTATTCATTGATTTGACTACTCATACAAAAACTCTCTCTCTAAAAACTTGGGGTGCAATTGTGTCGAGGGCATTTTTTCTGTTTATTCCCTTTACTAAAAACCACTTCCACATCATTGGCGCCGTCTGTGGGAAATATTGCCCTGACATTGAGAATGCAAACCAGGTCACGAGCACACGACGTTCACGGGATGGACATTTCCCCAAAGACTCATGATAACGGGGCAGAACTGCACCCACCCCATGAACAATCACCACCCCATGGACAAGATCCCCCGAACGGAGTGGCTGGACCACCTCTTGGCCAGGATCCACCCTATGAGCAACAACCTTAGAACGAAGCTCCTCCTCTAGGAGGCGCCCCACCCCAAGGAGCGACGATCCAGCTGACACAAAAAGCATTGTTAGCAATGATCCAAGACGCTACCACTCGAGCAGCCGCACAAGCAGTGGCACAGTTTGCGAACAACCACCCCATGAACCCGCCCCCTCCTTCCCCTCGCCGAAGTCGAGAAGAATCCTCGGCTCCCGAGGGGAATGAGCAGAGGCGGGAAGAGGTGAACAGCAGAGTTTCTAGATAAGAGGTTGCCCAAGACCCGGACCATTTCCACAAGCAACTGGGCAGAGGAAGTTCTTAATTGTGGCCGTTGATTACTTCACGAAGTGGGTGGAAGCCGAACCCTTGGCCAAGATATCTGAGAAGGATGTAATCAAGTTTCTTTGGAAGAACATCGCATGTTGTTTTGGCATCCCTCGCGCCCTTATATCCGACAATGGAACTCATTTTTCGGGGAGTAAGCTCAAGGACTGGTGTAAGGGGTTGGCGATCAAACAGTTCTTCACCTCCGTGAGTTTGCCGCAAACAAATGATCAAACCGAAGTTACCAATCGAACCATCCTACAACACTTGAAAACTAGGTTGGGAACCGCCAAAGGGGCATGGGCGAACGAACTCCCTAGTGTATTATGGGCGTACCGAACGATGCCGAGGACCGCTACCGGGGAGTCACCCTTTACTTTGTCTTACGGAACAGAAGCCGTGGCACCGGCGGAAGTAGGAGAACTCAGTTGGCCAGTCAAATACTATGATCCAGATTCCAACGAACAAGGTTTGAGGGCAAACCTGGACTTAGTTGACGAAGTAAGAGAAAGAGTTGCGGTGCGCACCGCAATGTACAAAGCCAGGATGGCAAAAGCATAAAATGCGAGAGTAAAACCACGAAGTTTTTAGGTGGGGGATTTGGTGTTGAGGAAGGCAGAAGCTTCGGGTCCCGTCGGAAAGTTGGACCCCAAGTGGGAAGGCCCTTACAAAATCGTGGAAATTGTGAACGCAAGTGCATACAAGTTGCAACATCTCGATGGAAAAAGCATCCCACGCACTTGGAATGTCGCGAACTTGAAGAAGTATTATCCTTGACGGACAACAGGGAAGCGAAATTCCCCTTTTGGCTCAGTATGTAATAGAACTAGTATGGGAGGCCGAGCTTTCATCCCCCCCTCTCTTTTCGACTAGTTCCCTTGTCTTCTGTAACTGAATTTAAACTTGATGAATGAAGTTATTTTTCCGCCGTAGTATGAAACTTATCTACATGGAGATCCTTGAAGTTTTGAGAGGCCCCTTGAGGCATCAACGAGTGCCCCGGACCACGCGACGAAACTTCACAGAGATCCTCCCTAATAACGTTGCCCCGGAAAATTTGCCCCCCTTGAAGTTGGTAAAAATCAATTCCGGGACTCGAGCAAAAACACCCCTTGAGGCGACCTCCGATAAACATGACTTAAAAAACACAAGTTTCATATCATGTGCAACCGCTGAATATATATCACAAATATCCGACTGTAGTAGTTGGAAGAAAACATACGCCGTACTACCTACGGCCGATTACATATCAAAACATCCGAAACACAAATTTCATATCATATGCAACTACTGAATATATATCATAAATATCCGGCCATAGTAGCCGGAAGAAAACATACAAATACTACATATTGCCGATTACATACCAAAATGTCCGACTATAGTAGTCGGAAGAAAACACGCAGTACTACATACTGCCGATAACATATCAAAACATCCGACTATAGAAGCCGGAAGAAAGTCATATGAAATTCCTAATACATCGATTACAGGAAATACAATCCTAAAATATTAGTCTTTAAGTACAGATAGAAGGTTAGCAGTCGACAACCACCCTCATCTCACTCATCGTCCTGGGGGGCTCTGCTGCAAGCCGGACCGGCATCCTCCTCTTCTTCTTCACTTAAGTCGGGGTCAATGCCGACTATGTCCTCCTCAGTAATTTGGCCCTTGTCGCGAAGAACACCGCGAAGAAAACGACGACACTTATATATGGCAGACTCATAGACGGGGATGACCCTCTCCGTTACAATACCCTCGAAAGTGTCAGACGCCTGAAAGTCGGAAATTGCCTCCTCCTTGGTCTTGCCGACAAAAACTTCCTCCCAGTAGTCACCTCTCGTTCGTAGCGGCACTCCATCCCGGTGAAATCTTTGAGAGCCTTATCTCTCTCCTCTTTTAGCTTCGAGCACTCCTCCTCACGTCGCTTCGCAAGTGCTTCCAATCGGTCGGTTTCTCCCCTCCTCGCCAAGCGCCGATTTTGGGCTAGTGTGTTCAGGGTGAGGGACTACACAAACAAAATAATGAACAAGTTAAACAAAGTGCTTGGAAGCTAGACACGTAGAGCAGAAGACAAACATAGTGAAGTAAAAAGATAAGCAAACTCACTCGGGCGGCATCCCCGGCGAACAACTCGTCCATCTGCTCGTCACTAAGGGTGCAAAACCGAGTTAGATCGTCGCCTTATCACATCCCTCGTGTGGTTCCAAGCCAAGGGAAGGTCGGCGGTATCCCTATATGACTGAATGCCCTCCGCCTGGTTCACGCCGGTAGTGAAAATTCCACCACGTGGGATACCCGTGAGGGTCGATTCTGAAGGAGCATCCCGTGCTCTCTTTGGCGGAGGAGCCCCTGAAGGAACTCCCGTGGGCCGTGAGTCGGAAAGCCCGAGAGAGGGAGATGGGCGGTTGCCCCCACCCGAACTTGCCGAGGCACCAGGTGCTGGGCGGGCCGAGCCTTGCTCACCACGCTTTTTCTCCTTCGCAGCCGCCCTCCGCAACACGACGGTGTTGGCGTCCATCTTCTTACCTGCGGAAGAAGACAACAAGGAGAGAATCAATACATAGAAAGGAAAAACAGACATGTGATAAAAGAAAGCACAAAAACGTTAATACCAGAAGGAAAATAATGCGATAAGTGTATAACGCGACTAAGTAACCCCGCCGCCATAAACCTCTCACGGAGTCTACCAAATTCCGCACAGTGCCCATGCAAAAAACGGCTAACTACACCAATCCGTAGCAAAACCCCAACCGTCGTCCCGGACGTAAAAAAACTTTTCTTTCCAAGGGCCCTTAGAAGAAACGAGCCCGTCCAAAAACATACACCCCATGCGAAAACTCAGGTAGAAATATCGACCATCATCCGTAGAAGAAGATGGCTCGGGCACACGACGAATGGAAAACAAAGCATGAAAACTATCTAACGACAGGGGAAGTCCCATCTCGATGAAACGCCGCCGCCAAGCCTTGAAATACATGAAGGAGTTGGGCGTGAGCTGGCTAATACAAACCCCATAACTCTTGATCAACGCAACTAAGAGGGGATGGGGAGGAATCGAGAACCCGCTATCAAATTACGACGAATACACGGTGAAATACCCATCGGGGGGGTGCCTAATCCTCTGCCCGGGAGAAGGAAGAACAAACTTATGCGCGGAAGGCACCCTATACTCCCTACGTATAAAAGCTAAACGTTCACGTGTAAGGACACTGTCGCAAGTCCCCACATCCACCACTCGGGGTCTTCGGCCACCTCGCGCCCGCGGGCGTGTCGCGTCTTCAGCTCCCAAAGCCATGATTACGCTCGGACGCCCAGCTACCTCGAGAACCTCGGACTCCTCGTCGTCCCCCTCACTCTCAGATCCCCCCTTCTCACTACTAACTGGCTCGCTCTCACCCTCATTCTGGTCGTTATCATCGCGCTTATAATCATCGGCCTCCCATCCGCCGCGACAAATGTCCAACCCACCTGAGTTAGGTGAATTAAAATCAATCAATTTCTCTAAATCATCTAAAGAGTCGACAGAAGGACACTTGGGAAGGTTCCTGATCACTGCGTCATGGAAATCATCCCAAATTTTTAAATATATTATAAAAAAATAAAATTATTAATTTGCATAAATTAAATAAAATTACTTCCCCCCAACCCCACCCGTTGCCCCTAAGAGAAGCGGGTGTCGCTGACGTCGTCGCCCCTAAAACTGGGCGACGACAACGGCGATGTCGTCACCCCTGAAATTGGGTGACATCAGATCTATGCTGGGCGACACACCGTCACCCAAATTTGCGCTGGGCGGTCGTCGTTGCTTAGAACAGTACAGTGGGGCGACGGCAGTCGGCCAATTTTTGGGCGACGGCAGCGACCGCCGCCGCCCATTTTTTATTTTTAATTATTTTTTATTTTTTAATTTAGAATAACTAAAAATTAAAATTAATTAAATTTAAGAAGACAATAAATTTAAATAAATTAAAAAAATAATTCTTATAAATATTTATAAATTTAAAATAATTAAAGAAAAGTATTAAATTTCAATTTAATAAATATACAATTAATTTAAATTTAAATATTATTTATTGTAAATAAAGATAATATCTGTAAATATTTTAACTAGATAATAATTTAAATTAGTTATTAATATATAATTTTATAAATATTAACATTTATATTCATTAAGATATTTAAATTTGAAAACTACATTTTCTATATTAATATTTGTACTATCAAAGATGTATGAATTAAATATATACACATCATGAAGGTATTTTAGTAAAAATTGCCCAAAATTTAAGTCAAAAGCAGTCTGACAACCCCCCCAACCGCATGACCAGAGCGTGTAGTGCACCTTCCGTTAATTGCTAACAGAATGAGTTTTTTTTTTTGAGTTTAACAAAACACAAGGGGGTGTTTTGCCATTTCTAAATCACAATGGAGTTTTTAGCTTTTTCAATAAAACACATAATTAAATATTATACAAACCAAAATATGTGAAATTTAACTGGCAATCACGTATCAAAGACCAATAACGGTCAAATTAATAATTCGCTATGTGGATTAATCCATAGGAATATTTGATTGTATAAGACTCAGCTAATCTAGTCACCAAAATATAATTGGATTATGATGAATGATATCTTTTCCAGTATGTACGTAGCCAACATCCATGTGACTATGACAGGTTGAAGGACATTTTCCCATCGCTTTCCTTCATTTATTAGTGATCATGATGTACTAATTAAATCTCAAGGTTACAAAAATCATTGATATTCAAAGCCAATCAAAAAGAAAAATGATGGGCATGGCTAAAAATTTGGTATTAGTACAATCAAGAAAGTGATTGTAGTACAATTTAAAATTGACGTATCACCCGATTGACATGTGTTGTACAACTGTGATATAGCTAAACTAAAGCTTATAAATTTTGATAGATTTGCGAATAGCCCTTTCTCATCTTGTTGGTAGGTATGTGTTGAAAATTTTGCCAAGTTCTTCGGATTTGAGTTTGTTTTGGACGTTCTGCAGGGAGTTGTAGTAAAGAAAAAGATATTGATGATTCTATTGTGTCTTTTCGTAATGTAAGTTAAATTTAGAAAATTCCAAGCATTCTCCCTATGATTTGAAAAATGTGAAAAATTTCCCGTGTGAAAAAGTATTATCAATAGATTTTTTCTGTAATTTTTAACATAAAGAAAAAGAACCTCCTAAAACCTACGGTGACTTCCACGCATTGTTAATACGATTTTTTTTTTTTCATTTTTCGTCTATAACTCAACCTGATTCACTTAATTTAAATGAAAGCTTCATATTTGAGATTCTTATATATTTTTAAATGTATTATTATTTAGTATACATATTACTATAAAAAATAAACATAAATTAGGTAAGAACAAAGATAAGAAAAATATAAATGCAGTAAGTACTTACAGTAATTTAAAGAAAACTTACAAAATGTAAGTACACACCAGCGTACAAAACAAAGACTATGCAAAAATTTTATTACCCTAGACCTACACCTCAAGACGTTCCTTATGAGGAACAAGACATATATGATCAATATAGTTATAATGGAAAATAAATTTATAAATGAAATATAGATGGATATACAGAAAGATAAATTTACAATATTATACATAGAATGATGACGTATAATACTATTTGTAAAGGAAATCATAACTCAGGCAAAGCTATTGCTAAGATGATCATAGTAGGTTTTACGGGTCAGTTAAAAGGCTGGTGGGATAATTATCTCAGTCAGCCGGATAATAATGAAATTCTAAGTACAATAAAAATAGAAAATATGGAATAACAGGTAGTATATACACTTGGCATAAACATTGTTGAACATTTTACAGGAAGATGGTCCGATAATAGTGAGAACAGTAGGACCCTGTTACAGAATTTAAAGTGTAAAACTCTAACATCATTCAGATATGGAACTCTCAGAATCTAAATGATGCCTATTGGAAGTCTAAATTTATTGGACTTCCCCATTTATTTACAGAAAGAGTGAGGAATACCCTTAGGAAGGGAGAAATATATATATATATATATATATATAAATTATAATCAATATACGTATGGAAAATTAATTGAAACTTGCATTCAAGAAAGTCTAAATCTATGTAATAAAATTATATTAAATAAACAGAAAAAAAGATAAAATTTAACAGAAAGGAGTCAATTAGGAGAATTTTGTGCTCAATTTGGAATGAAAATGAAACCATCGCATAGACAAAAAAATTCCTAAATATAGGAAAATATAAGATAAAAGAGACATAAAAAGAGAAGTGACAGAAAAGAAAAAAAATATATAGAAAAGAGATATAATTAGGAAGAATGAATGGAAAACTAAGAATAATATAACAAAGAAAGTATGGAGATGCTACATATGTGGCAAAATAGACCACCTTGCAAATAGACGCAAAAATAAAAAGGGCTAAAAGATTAAAAAAAAAAAAGGATTAACGGTCTTAAATTAGAAGATGAAGAGAAGGAAAATATAATAAATGAGATATTTTTATGAAGAAATGGGATCCTCTCAATCTGAAGAACAACTAGAATATGATGATCAAGATGAGCGAAGCTAAAAAACCATAGAAGAAAATTCTGAATATTCATCAACCTCTTCTGAGTCAGAAGAAGAGGAAGACCCCTCTTGTGCATGTACAGAAGGAACAACGGAAGAAAATTCAAATCAAGAATTTTATGAATTAATGACAAAATTCAAGAATTAGGAAAATTAAATGTTCTTATTGATAATCATATAGTTGAATTACTTTAGCGAAATTAGGACTTGAGATCAGAGATATTATTCTTAGTAAAATGGATAACAATGATAAAGTTGTATCATCGGAGTCAAATCAAGCCTATGAAAATATGATAGTAAGTCATTTGAACCTTATACAATTACTGAGGTTAAAAGAATGCATAAGGAAAAGCCTACAATTAAAGATCATCCCTCTACTCCGGAAGATTTAAAATAGAAATAGAAAAATTAAAAGAAGAAATAAGAAATATTAAGAGATATAACCAATCAAAAATGGAATGTGAAGATTGACTTATTAATAAATAATAATTTTAGAAGAACATTTACCGCTCTAACAGACAGTGGAGTGGATATTAATTGTATAAAGAAGGGTTGATACCAACTAAATATTTTGAAAAAACCAACCCATTCTCTATCTTTCGCCAATGGGTAAAAATTGAATATAAGTTTCAATCAGACTTCTAGCCCCTTTGAGCAATTATCACAAAAAATCAGAAGCAAAAGAGACATCATCTCTAAAGAACAAATGACTGAAGAATATCTCAATCAATTCAAAAAAGGTCTAAAAAAGAATCTAACATGAATGGAATCCCCACCGGAAACCTCCTCCAAGGAAAAAGAAAATAAATATTCTTGTGGCAGTGACTTCCTTATTTGTCTCATCAATCACGAGGGTTTTAGAGCTAGTTTCTTGGTGCCAATAAAATATTTTTATTCATTTTATGATTTGATTCTATAATCTGTTTATTTTTGTCAAGAAACACTAGATGAAATAGAAGAAAAACTTCAAGACTATAGGACCCTTGTTGAAAAAGAGGAAAGTCATACTCCTAGCCCCTTTAGGATCGGAAGCAGAATTTAAAGAAAGCAATTTCTCCAAAATAATGAAGAAATGAAGGGAGAGATCACACAAATGGGGGAATAGGACAAAACCAGAAGACTTTGACCAAATCAAGGGCACGGACAAGTGTCACAATGCAAGGCGTCTGGAGAATTAGACCAAACACCTGTCTCAAATGTTGAGACACCTGGCACTTTTGATGCACATGAAATAAAAACTGAGTAAATTATGTTGACACCCCCTGAGGTTAGGTCAAATTACACAAACACCCCCTATCTTTTGTAAAATTACAGCTAATCACTCCCTAAGGGGTGTTAGTGTAATATTTTGTAAAGTTATAGCTACACCCCCTAATGGGTGTTAGTGTAATATTTTTCAAGGGGTGTTTGTGTAAGCTTTGACTTTGAATAGAGGTGCAGTTATAATACAAATATAACCTCAGGGGGTGTAACTGTAATTTTACAAAAGATAAGGGGTGTTTGTGTATTTTGGCCAACCTCAGGGGGTGGCACTGTAATTTACCCATAAAATTTTAGGTCTGAACTTCAGGATTCTACCTCCTCTATAAATACCCCTTTTCAGCTCATTAGAGGGAGAGCCCCCAAAAACACTTGCATTTGTATATCTTTCTTTTCTCTCTCTTAGTAGATAAAGCCTTTGTTTTGTATGTTGGTGTGCACTTAACATTTCGTAAGTTTTCTTTAAATTACTATACTTACTGCATTTATATTCTTCTTATCTTTGTCCCTAACCTAATGAAAGGCTAATTTCCTACTGTTGAACTATCCATGGCAACGGAGATAGTAAGGTTCTAATAAAGAGTATTTTAAGTCAATGCTAAATATACGGAGAAATTGAATGAATATGGAAAGAAGACCCTTTGGGTCGTTCCATTAAATTATGGGTATGAATGAAGTCTGTGTTGCTATTGCTGCTCGATTTTGCTGATTTAGGCATTGTTTGGGTTTTTATATGGCGTTTTGGACTGAGTTCATACTTACTAGTTTAACGAAGAGTAAAAGGTTCCCAAAGTTACTCTTCTCCAATTTATTCAACTCTCCCTATGTCTATCATAATTTAATATACTCATTAATTTTGATCACCTTTTGCCTACATGGTCGGATTTTATGGCGATTATCGTATATTTTTGCTATCTCTCGCCTTCCGCCTACATGTCGGATTTTATGGAGATTTTTGTATATTCCTGATATCCCAAAGGTTCACGTCATGGCTCCTTAATGGTATCAAATTTTTGAACATGTATTATTTTAATATATTGATATACATATATATATATATATATATAGAGAGAGAGAGAGAGAGAGAGAGAGAGAAAGAGAGAGACGACCGCTGGGAAGGGGGCAGGTGGAGGACGATTGGAGAAGGCGGCAAGGGAAGAAGATAAAGCCTGTAGAAAAGGGAAGAGGGTGGACGACGAGGTGGGTGGTTGGGGGAGGCGATTGGGGAGGGGGGACGATGGAGAAGAGCCGAGAAGGGAGGGGAAGATGTTGGGGTGAGGGAGCAGGCGGGGGTGGGGGGGGGGGGAGAAGAAGGCGTTTAGGTGAATTTATATTTATATATTGTTTTATTATGTATAACATAATATATATGTGATGAAATTTGGATAATATATTTAAATGATCAAATATGGACCGTAAATATTTTTTAATGATATTTGAATCATTAATTTATATTAATCAAGATCTAACAGTGTTTAAATAAGAACACTGGTATGCACCAAAAAGATTGGCCTAAGCATAAAGCGTGGGGGACAAAGAAGTACCATCGAAGCCCAAAGTGAGATTCCAAAGCCCAAACACGAAGGCTCAAAGGCCCCTCGAATGCAATCCTATGGAAGCTCAGGTCCAGCCAAGGAGAAGGACCAGGTCAGCCCCCCCCGAAGGAATTCAAGACCAGGCCCAGACAAGGAGCAAGTGTCCGATCGGCCTCCTATCGGAAGGCCCATAAATAGAGGCCCGGCCCAGTGGAGAAGTCCAGATAAGGGTCATCCAGCCCCATCCTTATCTAAGCAAGATTCCCTCAAAACTACCTCCTACCTTTTAGGAAGCCTTGCCCCGTAGACTCTAGGAGGTTTGGTAATTGACCTTCCTAGAGTCCCAAGCCTTTAAGAGTCCTTCATGATCGCGGATTCTTCTCTATAAGTACTAGCCTTCCTGGCTGGATTAGTAACATTTTTTTTGACTCTCAAAACTCACGAATTCTTCTCCTAGTTCGCAATCAACACATTTTATGCTAACTTTCCATGAGTTCTCATTATTTTCTTATTTCATTCAAGTTTATTATTTCGTAATGACTTACTGACTTGAGGGTCGGAGTGTAACACTTTTTTTGCAGGTCCATTTCCCAACTTACAGAAATCAAAGCCCGCTCCACTCGAGTCCAAGAAAATCAACCAGATCGAGCTGTTTTTGTCCACATCAATTAGCGCTATTTGTGGGAACACAGAACTAAGACGTGAGGACAATAAAAACCACCAACAGTGGGTTAGACAAGTAGAAGGCGACGGATGCTGCTGCTGACCCTCAGGCATTGCAGGTTGTGGCAGGAGCCCCTTTGGACGAGGCGAGGCGGCACCTTCTGGTCCCCCTGAGCCATTGTCGGACCCACCTCGCGACAACACCTCTTCGGATAGGTTGTCCCTAAGATTGATGACAACCATCCAACATATGATCACCTCGGCCATACGGACACAACTAGTAGCAGTAGCCTCTGCCTCTTTGGCGGCTATGGCTTCAGATACCTCTGTTGGCCAAAGCTCCTAGGGGCGGCGACGAAGTGCCCATGGTTTGGGTTCCCCCTGAACCCTCTGTGGGGGACCTAGCTCCACCTCCTTAGGTGTGGAATGAGGCTCCGCCCTATTGGGAAGCTCAGTTGGAGCATCTGCAGCAGAGCTCACAGGATGTCCAGCACCAGATGATGGGAGTCCCTCTTGAGGAGCAATGGGGCATTCCCTTCAGCGAGGAGGTATGGCGGATGACCTCCCTCCCAACTGCTGAACACCAGCCATCGCAGAGTACGATGGTACTATTGACCCATAAGAGTACCTATCTCGATTTGAGAACACAACCCTCCTTCACAAGTACACAGACGGAATTAAGTGTCGGGTGTTCGTCAACATGTTTGCCCAGGCGGCCTAACAGTGGTTCAATCAATTGCCGGCAGGCTCGATGGGGAGCATCCAGGAGTTCCAATAACTATTTCTCCACCAGTTCGCTAGTAGCCGAAAGCACTACAAGACCCCCCTCAGTCTCTTTACTGTCCGTTAGAAGTACTATGCGTCTCTGAACGATTATCTGCGTTAGTTCAATACTATGGCCTTAGAGGTCCCCACGGCCACATAGGAGGTCAAGGCGAGCGCCTTCTCTCAAGGACTTGGGGATGGGGACTTTTTCTAGTCCCTGGCCAAAAAGCCGGTGCCAGATTTTGATAGTCTTTTGACTAGAGCGGCCAAGTACATCAACATAGATGAGGCACAAGCCTACAAGAAGGAAGATCAAGAAGAAAAGAGAAAAGAAATCCGACGAAAAGGGAGCCACCAAGAAGGTTCACACTGAAGGACGGGACAGAAATCTCCCTTTTCAAGGGACCCTCCTATTTACACCCCTCAACGCTCCAATTACCCAGACGCTCATGCCGGTAGAAGGGAAGGGTGTACACATGTGACCTCAGGGTGCTGGAGAAGGGCCCACACGACCTAAACCGACAAGTTATGTCGATTGCATAATAACTAAGGACACACTACGAAGGAGTGTCATCATTTGAAGTATGAGATGGAGCGGTTGTTCCAAAAGGGATACTTGCAGGAGTTCATGCGTAGAGAAAAGTCTCAATGCACAAGTCCATACCAAAAGAAGGACCACCACCAGGGAAAAGCTCCGGCAGAGTCCAGCCCTGAGCCCCCCAAGGCAGAAGGGCACAACACATTCCCTCGGGACACTCTGAGGATGCTAAACTCCCCCTGAAAGGGGGTCATCCGCATGATAGTAGGAGGGTCTATGGGATGAGACTCAAAGGATTCGGAGAACATTGGTTCGGGAGGCAACGAACGTGCCCCCCGAAGAAATATTGAATGTAAATGTTGTGGGGGATGCGTGCCCATCAGTCAATTTGGGCCTGGCGCAAAGGTGTGGGTCATTGTCCCTAATAACGATGCTCTGGTGATCACGACCATCGTGGCCAACTATGAAGTCAATAGGGTCTTTATAGACTCAGGAAGTTCAACTGGCATACTCTTTGAAGAGGCATATGATCTCAAATGCAGTTAGGGGGAGCCCCAATGGAAAAAGTAGATACCTCTTTGTACGGATTCACGGAAGAGGTGGTGCACCCGAGAGGGTCAATCACCCTCCCCCTTTCTTTGGGACAAAGATCATTGAGGAGGACATGTTTAATCAAGTTCTTAGTAATAGATACTCCCTCATCATACAACATAATTCTGGGGAGGCCTACCCTAAATTTCTTCCAGACAATCATATCCACTTTTCACATGAAGATTATATTCCCCATGCCTAGAGGAATATGGAAAGTTGGCGGAGATCAACAACAATCATAGAGATGCTATGTGGAGGCCATACACAAAGGACAAAAGAGGGGGCCCTTTGACATGACCTCATAAAAGGCTCGCAAGAGACAAAGAAATGACCCCTATAAGGAGAAACAAGAGAAGGAGCCTGAATCCCCCTCAGAGGAGACTGCTCCTGACAAAAAAGATCATGCCAAAGTCCAACCTGTAGAAGAATTGCTGGCCATTGAGCTATGCTTGGAAAATCCTGGCAAGACTGCTCGGATAGGGTCTGAATTGCAAAGATCCCTCAAGGAGGAACAGATACAATGCTTCCAACATAAAATAGATGTATTTTCCTAGTTCCCTCAAGACTTGAAAGGAATAAGCCTAGAAGTCATAATGCACCACCTCAACATCGATCCCTCTATGAAGTCGGTGAAACAAAAGAAGAGACACTTAGGGCCAGAGAAGGACAAGATCATCCAGGCCAAGATAGAAAGGTTGATAGAGGCTGGCCACATACGGGAAATCCAATTGTTGGAATGGCTCCCCAACGTAGTACTTGTCCCCAAGCCTGGGGGGAAGTAGAGAATGTGCCTAGATTTTCGGGATCTCAACAAGGCCTGCCCGAAGGACTTTTTCCTTGTCCCTCTCATCAACTAATTCGTGGAATCCACCTCCAGGTGTGAGCTTCTAAGCATGATGGATGCTTCGCAAGAGTATCATCAAATCATGCTCGCTCCAGAGGATCATAAGAGACTCAACTTTATTACATCAATAGGAACCTTCTGCTACATAGCCATGCCATTTGGCCTAAAAAATGCGGGAGCCACGTACCAACGCTTAGTAGATAAGATATTTCGCCCCCAACTTGGGAGGAATATAGAAGTATACGTGGATGATATGCTCATAAAAGCAAAAGAACAATCAATCACGTCTCGAGGATTTGAATGAGACATTCAAAGTCCTTCGAAAGTATCGCTTAAAGCTCAACCCCTCCAAATGCGCTTTCGGTGTACGGGGGGGACACTTTATGGGTTTCATGGTGATCGATAGGGGGATAGAAGCCAACCCCCTCAAACTCAAGGCAGTCCTGGACATGAAGGCTCCCACTAATGTCAATGAGGTACAATGCCTTATCGGGAAAGTAGCCGCATTTAGCCGATTCATTACCAAGTCAGCGGAGAAAAGATTACCAAGGTGTTGAAGAAGGCCAAAAATTTTGAATGGGGGGAAGGCCATAAAACTTTTGAAGAACTCAAAAAGTACTTGGTTGACCTCCCCTACTGGTCAAACCTTCATCAAGGGACACATTATACGTCTACCTAGCAGCCACACCTCAGGCAGTGAGTGCAGTCCTCCTTCAGGAGGAGAATGGGCATCAGATGCCTATTTACTATGTCAGCAAGGTCCTCAACAGATAGAAGGCCGGTATAGTCTTATCGAGAACATAGCCTTCGTGCTAGTGATAACTGCATGGAGGTTGCGCCTTTACTTTCTATCTTATCCAGTGAGGGTGCGCACCAATCACCTCCTCAAGAAAGTTATCAGAAAGCTAGACACATCAGGACGGCTGACCAAGTGGGCCATAAGCTCAGTGAGAATGATATCTCGTACCTCCTTCGAACAGCTATCAAGGCTCAAGCCTTGGTTGATTTCATGTCCGAAAGTACGTCTCATCCCATTAGCGTGGAGATCTGGCTATTGCATGTGGATGGATCCACCACCGGCCCAAGGAAGTGGAGTGGGGGTGGTCATCACCTCTCCCGAAGGAATAGATTTAGAGTTTGCAATCAAATTCTAAATCAAAGCTTCTAACAAAGAAGCAAAATATGAAGCCCTCGCTTTGGCATGAGAATGGCTTGGGAGGCTGTGGCCTGGCACCTTGTAGCCTACTCTAACTCCAAGCTTAATCTTAAACACATGAAAGGAGTCTACAAAGCCAATGCAGATTGCATGAAGCAATAACTCCAATGGATAGAGGAATGGAAGGCAACGTTTGACACCTTCCAACCCATCCATATCCCACTGGAAGAAAATAACAAAACTGATTATCTGTCGAAATTGGCCGGCATAATGGATGATTGCCGAACCAGGTAGATAACAATACAATATTTATCGAATCCCCACTCCTCTCTAGAGGTATAAACTATACTCACTGGGGGGATTGGAGGCAATCAGTCCTAGACTGACTAAGGGAAGGTTGCCTTCTCCCCGACCGATGGGAGGCTGCCCGCTTAAGAAAGCGATTTGTTTGATTCCTCCTCATGAGGGATACACTTTACAAGAAGCCTTTCACACATCCCCTTTTGAGAAGAGGGGTCGCATGCCCTCAAAAAACTCTATCGTGGATCTTGTGGATCACACATAGGGGCGTTGGCCCTGGCCAATAAAACCCTACGAGCTGGTTACTTCTGGCCCATTGTGAAGCAAGACGCCAAGACATTGGTGAGATAATGCGAGAGGTGTCAAAAACATGCCTCCCGATGCACTAGTCTGTCGAGCCACTGACCAAGTTGTTGGATCTATGTCCCTTCGCCCAATGGGGGATAGACATCATGGGGCCATTACAGGCCAAAGAAAATTCCTATTGGTGGCCATCGATTACTTTACAAAGTGAGTAGAAGCTAAGCGTCTCTCCCATATCACTGAGGGAGGGGGAGGTCATGAAGTTCATCTGGAAAAATATCATTTGTCGCTTTGGGCTCGCCCGAGAAATCATCTCAAACAACGGATGATAAATTCCAAGAAAATCGAATTCAAGACTGGTGCAAAGGGTTGCAAATCAAGTAGAGATTCACCTCTGTAGCACACATCAAGCCAATGGTCAAGAGGTCACCAATCACACCTTCCTACAAGGAATCAAGAGAAGGCTCGATAGAGCCGGGGGTAACTGGGCTGAAGAACTTACTAGTGTCCTCTGGGCCTATCGAACTACGCCCAAAAACTCCACAGGCGAAAGTCCTTTCTTCCTAGTATACATGACTGATGTAGTAATACCTGTTGAGGTAGGCATGCCCTCTCATTGGTAATGTGTTATACTGAAGACAACAATAACAATTTGCTCAAAGAGAACCTCGATTTCATTGAGGAACTTTGGGAAAAATCCTTCCTTCGCATGCAACGATATAAAAACATAATGATTAATGCATATAACATGCGAGTAAAGCCTCGTAAATTTCAAGTAGGAGACTTGGTGCTCCGAAAGGTTGAAGCTTCAAAACCGATGTGCAATCTAGATCCCACTTCGAAAGGACCCCACAAAGTTAGGGGAATATTGAGCAACAGAGCCTATGATTAGAGGAGGGCAAGGGGCATCCTTTGCCTCACCCATGGAATATACACAGACTTAGAAGATTCTTCGCTTAAGTCCTGCCCTTCCAGGCATGACCCCTTAGAAAGTCATTTTCCTGTCCCATGGCAAGTACCTTCTCAAGAATAAGTCCTGCTCCCCCAGGCAGGACTCCTCAGAAAGATATTTTTCTACCTCCTGGCAGTTACCTTCTCAAGAATAAGTCTTACCCCCCAGGCAGGACTCCTCAGAAAGACATTTTC
Organism: Sesamum alatum; assembly: GCA_034509735.1. Lineage (NCBI taxonomy): Eukaryota > Viridiplantae > Streptophyta > Magnoliopsida > Lamiales > Pedaliaceae > Sesamum > Sesamum alatum. The sequence continues at coordinate 11,248,991 of JACGWO010000007.1, read as the reverse complement.
CTGCCTCTTGGCAGATACCTTTTAAAAAATGAGTCCTACTCCCCAAGCAGGACTCCTTAGAAGGACATTCTTCCAGCCCTCCAAGCAAAAACCTTCTCAAAAAGTAAACCCTACTTCCGAGTAAGATCCCCCTCAAGATATCATCGAAAAAGGTAAAATCTTTCTTACAAAAGGTTACTTTCATAAATTACTCGCTCAAGGGAATTCTTAAATATTTACTTCCTGCTCTTAGCAAGAAGGCATGCAAAAAAGCCATGCTCCTCAGCAGGCATCCCCCCCAAATACAAGTCCTGCTCCACCGCAGGCACTTACTTAAAAAGCAAGCCCTGCCTCAGGCAGGCATCACTCACTCTTAAGAAGACATGCCGCGTTTCAAACAGGCACTATCTCCAAACGAAAAAAAAAGAGGCCCTGTGCACATACTTGCATTATCATAACTCTCATCAGAGGCATAAAATCAAGGTACTAACATAGGTACTTCTAATCTTATTATCTTCAAAGTTGGCAGTCATTCATAGGAGCCAAGGAGTGCAAGATCGCAATAAAGTTCACAGAAACACATGTAGGGCAGCTCGCCCTCAATATCAAACCAACTACTACATGAAGGGTGGCAAGCCCTCACTAGCAAAGTAGTATAAAGACAATATGCAAGATCAACATAATTACCAAAAGACCCCTTCTGGCCGAACCAGTCCAGACCGGGGGGGGGGGGGGAAGCATCATCCATAAGCAAAGAAAAACAGTAAATTATTTCATCCCCATATTGGATGGGGTAAAATAGCATAAAATTAATTGTTTCAGGAAAGGAGGGGTACAGTCAGTCATCATTCCCCACAGACAGGGTCTTCTCCTGCTCCTTTTGCGGCTCCAGTTCAGGGGAAGTGAGGATATTAGTAGCAGGCTCATCGGAAGGGGTCAGGGCTGGCTCTAGGGGCTGGTCCTCCAAGGGCTTCACTATTAGGACTGCCGGCTGGGGAGCCCCAACTTCTTCTATCATCGTTCCTAGCAGATGATCCAACTCTTCATCTAAAAATAATTTATTGGCTATGTCATTTAACAGCCTGAAAATTTCAGCCAGGAGAGAGAGCAATTGAGTAGCCTTGTTACCTAGATCAACTGGGTGAGACTCGACTCTAAAAGGAGGAGGGGCAAGAGGATTCGAAGCATTCTTCATAGCCATCTCAAAATCCAGGAAGGAAGAATCTGCCCCCTCTAGAGGATACCCTAATCAAGAATGAATCACTGACGACAAGGGGAGGAGCCCCCAGGAGCAGAAGGATGGGGAGGAGGAGGCGTTGTAGTAGAACAAGTGGCCACCCTCAAGGAGCTCCTAGAAGGAGGCTGGTTGGAGGAGCTCCCCTTCACATTCTTAGAAAACCCCCCCTTAGGGGGGAGGGGCAATTCTCTTCCCCTTCGAATCGCCTAGAGTCCCCTAGGGAGTCCAGGCTACCAACGGAGTCTCCCCTAGACTGTCTTGAGTGTTGTCCCGCAGAAGCTTATCAAACATGATTTTTTTTATGAAAGGAAAACATTAGGATTAATCACATATAAATACCAAGAAACAGATGAATAAAGCTCCAAGAAGAAAAATAAAGAGCACCCAAGGGCTCTTCTAGAGGGACCTTCTTGAGACTCAGCTCAAACTGGAAGAGAAGCCTCTCGTCTACCAGATCTCGAATGTCATAGGGATCGCAATTCAAATCCTCTAAAAGGGAGGAGAAGGCATCGGTCTATCCTTCATTGAGAAGGAGCTAGCAGAAGAAAGGTCATTGAACCACTAATAGGGGAAGGACCAGGGGGTAAGAGACGAACTAAGAAGAAGGCCCCCTCTCTAGTGTTTGGGGCACAAATACTTGGGGGGGGGGGGGGGCAAAAAATGAACCCCGCGGTGGGGAAAGAAGTGAAAAACTCCGAGCTCAAATTTTTTAGTTGAAAGCAAAAGAAAAAACATTTTTCCAGTAACAGATGTGTTATTATACATTAGAACCATAGCAAAACTAGCACTAAGGTGGAAGGAGTTAGGCGACTACTGGTTCAAGGGAATCCTAAATGACCTGGACACGTCCTGGTAAAAGGGAGGACCAGAAAGTTGGGCTAGAAAGAAACACAAGTACCTCGACAGAGGGGATTCCGGCAAACTGTCCGGACAAGGCATATAAATAACAAAGTGGGGGGAAATTCTGCATTCGTCCTGCAACCTAGAGATATCGGCGGCCCTAAAGAAGGAGGCTCTCTCTACCAGGCTTGGGCTCGCCCCTATCTCCTCCTCTTCCTTCTCTGGGGCCTCGTTCCTCTCCCCTCCAAGAGAAAATCCCTCTTCCTTATTTTCCTTAGACGGATTCAACTCCTTTTTCTAAACCCGCTTCCTCTTCTTCCTCTCCCTCCTCTTTCTCATCGATCAACTGCCGGGGAGCCCGAGAAAGATTCCTTAAGCTCCACCCCCGGACACCTCAAAAGGACGACGAGCGAGGGCCCGCGCCCATGGAGGAGGCCTCCGAGGGATCATTGCCCACAACCCTTTCGCTTATGAAGTAAATAGACTCATCTGAAGAAGACATTTGAAGAAAAACTCAGGAGAAAATATGAAGGAAAAGGAAGAAGACTTACGAAGATAGTAGAAGACGAAGGAAGAATGTATAAACTCCAGTTCGTTCTTCATAAGACGTCAGAAGGGGAAGAATGGAGTAAGGAGGGGTAGTAGTGCAGTTGAAGAAGAAAGAGGGAAAATGTTGTAGTTACCTACGGATGTGTCCGTAACCATCCCTCATTAGACAATTACCAAATAGTAGGAAGCAATTGACGAGGGCAGTTATTGACCCCACATTAGTCAAGTGGGCTTCACGTGCCCAGGCCCTGAGAGATCCTATCTCATAGCCTGCCATAATGGGAGCCCAAGCCATCATGGCAAGTCTAACACTGGTCTCCCGTAGACCAAGAAGGTTGATTCACTTCCCTTAGTGATGGAGGAGGCTCTTCTGGACCCTCTCCAGAAGGTAGAAGGACACGCTCCAACTCCCCTAAGGATTTCTACTCTAAGGAAGAGTGTGAAGATGTTCCCTCCCCCTTAGAGTTGGGGGGAGGGGGGGACTGATTAGTATGTACCACAAAGATTGGCCCAAGCACAAAGCTTCTTGGCCGAAGAAGTTCCATTGAAGCCTAAAGGAAGATATCAAAGCCCAAACATGATGGCCGAAAGGCCCCTCGGATACAACCCAGAGGTAGGAGTGTACGCAGTGCGGGTTGGGCCAATTTAGGTAATTTTTCGGCCCAACCCAATGATTGAAGTTTTTAAAAAGTTTAACCCTGTCCAACCCAACAATCATCAAAACCGCAATTTGCGGTCTAATGGGTTGGGGCGGTTTTTACGGTCTTTAGTATAGAATAATCACTTGTACAATTATATTATTTCCTTTGTGAATACTTATGCTTTTATTATAATTATTTTTTCATAGTAGATGCATTTTCTTGTAGTGATAATTAAAAATAATGTAAAGATACACTAGAAGAAATATGATTTTTAACGCTATGGTTAATTACTATAGTCAAAAGAAAAAAAAATCATAGTGAATATAAACTAAGCACGGCTTCACGACGATCATAAGTCATTGTTTCTGCAAGTGATACCAAAACATTAGCCACAACTAAAAGCCTAAAACCATGGTAAATATTTTGGCCATGGCTAATAACCATGGCAAATTTGTTAACCGTCGTAAAAATTTAAACTTTCACATTGATTTTATTGGACTGTTGGTAATAATATTAATATGCTACGATTTTAAAGCGTGTGGTCATTTATTATAGCGTCGCAAAAAACCTATTTTTTGTTTCGATATGATATATCAATTACGATGTGTAGAAATAAACACTTATACATGGTTATATATTTATTATAGAAGAATACAAATAAATATAAGAACTTATCAAAATAATAAATAAATATTAAATAAATATTATTTCAAATAAAATAAGATGATTATGAACACATATTGTAACAAATTGATGATACATCTACTCAAGTTCTTACATTTATCAATAGCATAAAAAATATAGAAGATTGTCAATAATCAAGAATTAGTTAGTTAACTGATATATCTCATTTACAAATTTATATATATTACATTATGTATTATCAAAAATTTGCTATAAATATATAAGGAATTCTCCTTCATTTTCTTCTTCTGCTTCTCCTCCCCGTTTTCCTCCTCCTCCTCCTCCTCTTCCTCCTTCTTCTTCTTCTTCTCTTCAGCGGATTCTCTCAAAACTACCTCCTACCTTTTAAGAAGCCTTGCCCCACAGGACTTTAGGAGGGTCGGTAATTGACCCTCCAAAAGTCCCAAGCCTTCAAGAGTCCTTCCTGCTCGCGGATTCTTCTCTATAAATACCAACTTTCCTGGTTGGATCAAGTAACATTTTTCTAACTCTCAAAACTCAAGAATTCTTCTCCTAATTCGCACTCAGCACATTTTATGCTCACTTTCCATGATTTCTCATTATTTTCTTATTTCATTCAACTTTATTCTTTCATAACGACTTACTGACTTGAGCATCGGAGTGCTAATGCTTTTATTTTTTGCGGGTCTCATTTCCGAACTTGCAGAAATCGTAGCCCAATCCACTCGAGCCCAAGAAAATCAACGGGATCGAGCTTTTTAGCTCACATCAAACATAAATGTTGGTTTGTAATTAAAACTAAAAAAATGCAAAAAGAGGCGGGTGTAATCCACCAATCGCGCGAAAGATGTTTTTTTCCTTCATTTAGAAAAAGATTAAAGGCATTTTTCATCCTTTAATTTTATCTATTTTTGTTTAGTCCTTTAACTCCACCAGGTTCCAAAAATATCTTTTAACGTCTTAATTTGTTCAATTTTAGAACACCAGTTGCCGGATTTTGTCCAAGTTATTGAAAAATGACACATGAGCATCACATGATTTTTACGTTTGGGAAAATCAATTTAACTGCCTAATTCTACATTACTTGGAAATTACGTGGATTCAATAAAAAGAAAAAGAGGTGGCGTTAGTCGCCATGTCAGAAATAGGAGGAAAAATGTATTCCAAATTCCTCCCTTAAATCCCTCGACGATGGCATCAAAAGTCTGCAACATATTTTGCACCTCAACAGCCTTAGCCCCATTGCTCCTCAGTTTCCTTTGAAGAGAACTGAGAGCAAAATCTGCACCCCCAACCTCATTCACAACATCATTTTCAGCCACGGGTTTCGCCAGCATCAACCTGGAAACCAAAGACCACCCGCTGGACTGGGCTGTCGGTGAAGACAAGCACACCAGAATACTCTTGAAAATTGCTATTGTAACTCCTGCAACTTCTCTGAATACATTATCAAAACCGCTATCACTTTGCACGTTAGAATACAGGCCTTTCTGGCGCCGCGCTGATTCAGCACTTGAATATTCGCCCTGATCATCTAAAATGATTCTCTAATAGCAGTGCAAGAATCCAGCAACTCCACTGAGTCCCAAACCAATTCTTCAATCAACTTCGCATCACGATGGGGCTGTGTGAGTTCTTGAACAGAATTTTACAGTTCCGCAAACCCTAGAAGACTAGACTAAATGCCTTATGAAGTCACCCGAACTGTCGTCTTCGAAATCTCCCAAGATTTCAGCCAAGTTAAAACTTTAAAAGTGAAAATATTTTCCCTCTCATTCCATGTCATCGTCTGACATGACAACTAATGCCATGTTTTTCTTTTTCTTTTTTTGAAAAAAAAATCATGCTCATGTACCGTTTTTTGGCAACTCTAAACAATATTTAGTGATTGGTGTCCTAAAATTAATCCCTTCCCTGCTGCCCACATTAGATGTCGTTGTCGCCCCTACACCACCCTAGAAGGGGACAACAGTGACGTCCCCGCCCCAAATTTGGGCTTCCGCGGCAATTGCCCATCGCAGCGACTGCCATAATCGTGCAGATTAAGGAGAGGGGGTGCCACCCCCTAAGAATGCAACAACCGCCCGTCGCCCAAATTTTTAATTTTTTTGTTTATAAAAATTAAGAACAATAATTTAATATTTTTTAAATTTAAAAATATTAGATTTTAATTTTAAATACATATAATGATAATTAAATTAAAATATAATTTACAGTAAATAATATAAGTTAATAAAATATATTTAAACAAAATAATAATTTAAATTAGTTAATAATATATCATTGTTATAATTTATTAACATTTATATTCATATAAATATTAAATTCGGGAAGTGAATATTAGTATTTCAATCTTTGTATTGTGATTTTAATTTAATTTTTTAATCTAAACTATAGTTTTTTTTTTAAAAAAAAATTATAGTTTTTTGGAATTTTGATAAATCTATTTAACAATAAAATTATTTAATTTTTTAGGAGAGATGTAAATGCAAAGATACCCCACTAAAAACAAGGTTAAAACAAGTGAATTTGACGATGGTTCGTTTTATACACATCATAGGCGCATTCTAGTCAATTAAGGGCAAAAAAAGGGTCAAAACACGTGAAAAATCATCCCAAGTCGCACTTCAGGCATGTGTTCAGGGTTTTGAATAATAAGGATTTTTTTTTTGGCTTATTCTTAAAATATGTGGGAGTTTTAGCTATTTTATGAAAACACGTGGGGGTAAAACAGAGTTTAGCGCAAAAACAAAGGGTGATTATCCAATTAAAGTCCCAGTCTTTACAAAAATAAAATACATAAATCTTAATGGAAAAAGAATAAAGAAAAAATATCGACCCCTTTCTTCAACTCTTATAATGCATGAAGATGACAATCAAAAAACAACACATAAAAGAGTGCAAAATAATAAAAACCAAAAAAGCAAAACCTCCAACTTTCTCGTGCATGAACTATCATCAACTGCAAAATGGGAATGCAACTTCAATTGAGAGAACAAACCAACAATCGCCGCAAGTTTTTAAACAAGAACATGGATATTTTTTCTATCATGAACTGAAAAGGACGAGAGCCCTCCCCATGCAAAACTCTCTCCTTCCAACCCTAGCCTCTCCAGCAATTGCGACAGACCCTGACCAGTTTGACCTGCCTCGACCATATGCTGTCGCCATCAGCTAAACAACAACCACACCCTCCAACCTGGCTTTTGAAGAGACAATGGCCCCTCTCGGAGAAATTGCCAACACAAAATGTCTGAAGGTCTTAAAGTTCTCTGATGATAAAATAGATGACCTTGCCGCACCCTTCAAATTCACCTTGATTGGGAAATTCTCTCATGGCTACCCGACGATGCAGAATCCTTGGAAATATATGTATGAAACTGGAAGGAGATTTTACCGTTGGTTCCATTAATGTTAAACATGTTCTCCTCCAATTAACACTTAGGAAGATTATATTAGAATTTAGATGAAAAAAAATATGGCATCCTGATGATTTCCCAATGTGTATTTTTCAAGTGTCAACCCTAAGGAAGAGTCTCATATTGTGTCGGTTTGGATTCACTTGTCGAAACTGCCAGTGTAATTCTTCTGTAAAGATGCCCTTTTCAGCATTGCTAGATTGATTGAAACGCCACTTCACATCAATGAGTCCATGACATCATTAGTACGCCTGGGTGTAGCTAGAGTTTGCGTTGAAGTAAATCTGGGTGATCAGTCAGTGAAAAAATTGGATTAAGGATTGGGCCCAACATGTTTCTGGGGCAAAACAAAAATAAAAAGAAAAGTAGCTAAAGATAGTTGGCCAACTCGAACAGTTCAAAACAGAAGCATTGCCTGTTCTGAGGTATAATTTATTTCCTAATGAATGTCGTTATATGAAATATCTAGGGTATTGATAATAGGCTATTCCAACAAGCTGTTAAAAATCTTGTCAGCGAAATCGACCTAAAATTATAACCTTGTTAGAACCTATGATTGCTCTTGATGCTATAAGTATGTCTCATTCATTTGATACTATAAGTATGTCTCATTCATTTGGTTTTTCTGATGTAGTAGCGAATGCTAACAATGAAAATTATACCTACTAAAATAACGACTCAAATGGTGGAACGAAACGGTATTTAGGAACATTTTGATCGAGTTACAAAGGCAGAGAACAAGGTTCGTTTGTAGGAACTGGCTTTTGAAAGGGATTCGTCGGATGACAATCTAATGACCAAGAATGCTGCCTCCACTAGTCTACGTCGAGCTTTACCAATGGAGAGGGTTTCTAGAAACAACGGACAGCTTGCGGGTGGATTATTGAGGGCGAGGGCAATACTCGTTATTCCACATATTGGCAAAAAGATACAACAAAGGAATCGGATGAGATGAACAGTATGGTCCGAGAAAGTTAAACAAATGAAAATGGATTTAACGTGAATTAAATCCGATCAAGGGGGTGTGCCACTTGATTTCCTAGGCGTTCGGCACTCAAAAAGTAGTAAAATAGTAAAAGCATGATCATACACGTTTCATGTTGCGTTTATGCGGAGATCAACATAGATCTCCTCTATGTATGTGCACACCACACGTTGGAAGTGGAATTCTCATAACCACTACCAGGTGGATTGAGATCTCATAACAGAAACCCTTTCTGTTGGAAGAAACAAATCTGAATCTCACTATCGATTAGTAAATTGGATTCTTAGATCCTTACTTGAAACTAGTTCGAAAAGAACCCCATGAGAGAGAAAAAGAGATATACGGCCGAAATTCTTGGAGGGGTGAAGAGTAGAGAAAGTTTTCTATATTTAAAATATTAAAACTTTCAACCTCATAATAAAATACACCTATTGTATTTATATGTGGTTGACCGAGTGGTGGAGCTCTCTTAGAGCCCCACTCGGCCAACACTCCTCCTAGATCGCCTCCAAGAGAGTGGGGTGGCTATGGCTTCAATAGGTGGACCGAGCTTGGTCTAATTCAACTATTGAATTAATTTAAACCCAAAAAAGGTCTTTGAGGCCTTTTAAATTAATCCTATTAATTTAAAACTCAACAGAAGCCCATCAACTTATCTAATAAACTAAACCCAACCTAATCAATTAATTAATCATTACAATCAATTGGATCAAGCTCAATTAGGCCCAAATTTAGTTCATCCACTTAAATCTTGGATCATCTATCATTTGGACTGCCACGCTCCAAAAGTAGGATCCCTAGTTTAGGCCCTATTCTCAGAACGCGACTTAACCAAAATCGTAACAACCATATATCCACCTAACTAATAACCCAAAAAACTAAAATATTTACAAATCCTAACTATTCGACCATCCTTCCCAATGACATTGATCGCTTTCTTAGGTCAGCTAACTTGACTTGTCACGTTATCGCTTGTATCTGGAGGAAGATTCATGAAATTCATAAGCAGAAGCTTAGTGAGGCCATGAGTGGGTGCACGTGGAAGAAAATAGTTATATTAGAAAACTCGATCAAAATACATAAAACACATCAAATAGACTGCCACAAACACCAATGAAGCCTATGAAGATCATATCAGGCGAAGATCCAAACACATGATTACCAACTTATGTCTCCCAAAAGACCGTTTACTACCTTATCCTCCATGTAGGGAGCGACCCCACGACCGCATTGAACTGGCCATGCCTAGGTACATGTCGGTGCCAATCACACGTAGACAACCTCTAGCCTGCCCGTAAAAGGACACCTAAGTGGGAACTGAATGACGAAGCCTCAACTAGCAGCCCAATGCTACCCCAACGTGCCCCCTGAACCGTCTAGCCCTGGGCCCATTAACCACTTTGCATGAACCACTTGACCAAATTCATAAAGCTAGTCGAACGATCATATAGAAAATAGACTATTTGAAGATCACATGCATATGAAATTTTATGAAAAAATGAACATTATCAAAATAAATGGGACCTCTTGGATACTCATATGGACTCTAGAGGTGGCTCTCAACGTAGTTCATAATGATACCAGAATACCACATGACCGAAACAATAATAACGTTGTAGCACTTAGCTCCATAGAGTCCAAAGGCCCAATAAATTAATATAGATAACCAAACATCATATTCATTTTCTTTCATACAATGAACAATTTCAAGAAACATTTTACTCAAGTTCGTCACAAGAAAAGACCATTTTCGATACGTATATATAGCCATGCACGATGTACATATAGTATTCCTCCAATTTTGCAAAAAACTAGTATAATTTTAAATGACACTCACAGTGATAGCGAGTTGAGTAACAATAATCAAATCAATCCAGCGACCCAATGCTCCTTCATTGTACAAACTCTTTAGGATTATAGTGTAACTTTATCTGTCAATTTGTTGTAACACATCATAAAATTATCATATTGTCAGGCTAGCTGCTTTACAACTAAATAAACATTTTCTAGGCTTATATATGTTAAGTAAACATTATTTAGGATCTTATCAGATGAAAGATATTATTCTCACAAGTAAATACTGAATTTGTTCCAGCGAATCTATTTATAACTAATGAAGATTAAATTTGTAACTCATATGAATAATATAACATGTTTTAATACTTATATACATATGTATATAATATACCAGTTATGATACTATGCTCTGGTGAATAAACGCCAAACGTTAAATTCAATTGTTTTGATAATTGAACCATTCAAGTAAACTACAGAATTTAATGATACCTAATGAAGAAACAATGATAATTTAATATTAACAATTAACAAAACAAAGCTAAACTTTCACTAAATATGCTGTCTACTGATCTAATTAACTAACTATTAACTCATCCAGATAAATATATGTAGCTTTTAACTATTAACAGGATAGTATTAAGAACTCTTTTTGACAGCCATTCCAATTTACCATTTTATTGATCAATCCTAACTTTTATTTGAGCATATTGTTAGTTAAAAATAATAATTCAAAAGAAGCATTCTAGTGTTTTAAAATTTGGATTTTGAGTTATAAGAATATAAAAGAATTATTTCATTGATTAGTTATGTGCAATTAGACAAATTAGAAAAGAAATAAATTTATTAATCTGGTAAGTAATCTTCATACTTAAACAAATAATGATTAAGTGAAATTTTGGCAGACTACTCAATTAATTAAATATTGATTAGTAAATCAAGCAATTAAAATATTCACTAAGCATTATTACCGTAAAGAACTTTCGATGCCAAGTCTCGAGGTTTTCGAGTTGACAACCTTTAACACTACAAGAAAATAGGGTATCAGAGACGGAAAATTAGTCACGGAATTAAATCCGTCTATATCAGAGACAGAATTAGAGACAGAAATTTTTCTTTTCAAATAAATTTGTATAAAGTTTGCTTCAGAGACAGATTTATAGACGGATATAATATTCCACTAAAATAATATAAATTCCATCTCTATTTCCGTCTCTAATACTATAAAATAAAGTGCCACATGACCGGGTGGCCTTAAATTTAGTTTTTTTTTATTAAATTCCGTCTGTATTTCCGTAGCTATTTTAGTTTAAATATATAGACGGAATATTTCCGTCTCTGAATTTGAGTTGCTACTTTTTATTCAATTATTAATTAAATTTAACAACTAATTATTCATGATAAATTATATTTTAAAAATATAATATTTTTAATATGTTAGTTTTAATTAAATAATAATAAAAAATTTAAAAAATTATATTTTTAACTTGTTTTAGAAAATAAATTTGAAAATTTTATAATATTTTTAATGTTAAAAGAAAAAAGCAATTTATTTATTTATTTATTTAATTATTAATTAAATTGTAAAATACTATATGACATGATTTTTTATATAAATGTAATATTTTTAATTTCAATAAAACATGAAAACAATAACATTTATTATTTTTTTTTCGGTTTTTGAACACAAAAATTGGTATTTATCTTATTGTCCTGTTCAACTCTTGTTTTAGCTAATTATTTTAATGTTGGACAATTCTGCCGCAGGAGTACTACACCTAATTCAAATCACTTCATCTCTCTCATTACCCAAAATTAATATTAATCTTAATTTCTCTCTCTCTTCAAAATATTTCATCTCTCTCTTGTTTCCTCGCTTTTCTTCTTCTCCATCGCCCAACCCTCCCAAGCCCTTTCTTAAACCTGCTGAGGCAAACGTCGTCATTGAGGCGAAGAACCCGCTGTCAGAAGATTTGGGGATTTATTCCAAGCCTGAGGTATGATTTATTTTTGGGTTGGTGTTTGTTTTGAACTCATTGATTAGTTCTTTAATCCAAGTTTGGGGAATGGATATCGGTGTATCTGTTTGATTCCGTGGGTTGAGAAAATTTACTCGTTTGGATTGGTAGTTGATGGGTTTAACTATTAGGAATTTTCTGTAGCTCCACTATTTAAGGTTTAGCAACATGAAGTTCACAGGGAATTTGATTTCAATAAACAAGTTTTGGATTGGGCTGAACAATGCTTATTCAATTTTCCTTTGATTTGTAGGTCTTATGTTTTCTAGATGAGTCAATTTGTTGTCCCTGCATATAATTGCAAGCTTATCTCCTTTTTGTATTGATAAGTTAATTTTGCAAGTAATGTGAAATTTGTCACCCACCCACTAAAGTTGCATAGACATCCCATATCTGTCGCCGATAAAAACGCGGCACTCATCTAATGAATACAATACTTAGTGCACGTCTCGATAGAACTTTCAATGCCCAATCTCGAGGTTCTCGACTTGAAAAATTTCAAACCCAACCCATAGAAATTGATTTCATAATTGCCATCCAATGCACAACCCAACTACAATGGTTGTTCGGTTGATCTGTGGACTTTGTTGTGATGTAAAACAGTAAAGCATAACAGAAAAGTAAGCACAACCAAACATCGCCAATGAATTCTTACTTTATTCATCAATTCAATATTACATATCAAAAGAAATTGCTTAAATAGATTAGAAAAATGACAATCTAATTGACTTTTTGATCACCTATTCTAATAATGAATACATGGAATTGCAGTGGTTGAGACATACCACACGGATCATACCACACTCCGGTTATCTGTGGTCAAGTGTTTTGAGCAGCTGCTAGATGTTGATGTTCCTCCCTACAAGAGGTCCGATCGACAACTTTTAGTATTGACAAAGATAATGTCGTCGGTTCGGATGGGTTTAGTTCTAAATTCTTCCCGCACTATTGGGACGTCGTTGGTGGGGATGTACATGAGGCAATTCTGGATTGTTTCGCAGGAATGCCAATTCCTCGCAGTTTTAAAGCTACATCCATAGTCTTATTTCGGAAGTTATAGAGTCCTCACATTTGGACTAATTTTTGGCCAAGGAGCTTGTGCAATGTTCTACAACATGATTTGCCCACCAAGGTGATGTCCATGTGATTGGCCTCCATCTTGCCCAATCTGATTAGTCCTTCGCATAGTGGTTTTGTATCTAGGAGAATTATTAGCGATAACGTTCTTCTGGCTCAAGAGATGGTTTATTCAATTGATACGAAATCTCGCCTCTCAAACACTACTTTGAAGCTTGATATGGCGAAGGCGTACGACAGGATTCGATGGAGTTTCTTGATCCAGGTCATTCGCTGATTAGGCTTCCCATAACATTGGATTTCACTAGTTTGACATGTTGTTGATGGATGTTGGTTTTCGGTATTGGTCAATGGGGAAAAAGGTCGTATTTTTTGAATCTACTCGAGGTCTACGACAAGACAACCCCTCTCTCTAGCTCTTTTAGTGATAGCATCTGAATATTTATTTTGGGGACTTGACTGTTTATTCCTTTCACCCCATCGATGAAATATTCGACTCAATGTGATTTGACAGTTTCACATCTGGCATATGCCGATGACTGTGTAATCTTCACAAATTCAAGGCACTCTAGCATTAGTCGACTCATGAACTTCCTCACTCTATTTGAGGAAGTATCAGGTCAAAAGGTGAACAAACGCAAGAGCTCTTTTATTATTAACACGCATGCATAATCTAGACAAATGCGTCAGACTAAACTGCTGACAGGTTTTCAGATAAGGAAGTTGCCTATTACTTATCTTGGGGTGCCTCTGCATAAAGGTCGAGTTAAAATTAATCTATTCGATGACATCCTATCCAAAATATGAGCCATCTTCATGGGTGGGAGATGCATTCACTGTCAGTCGTATTAATACGATGAAGTAAACCCTTATCAAATCAGTCCTGCAATTGATGCCATTATATTTTTTTCATTCTATCAGGCGGCCTCAAGTTGTGATTAATTCAATGAAGCACCTTATGAAGTGGGTTTTTTGGGGGTTCATATGGCGACGCTACATGATTTATTGGAGGAGTTGGAGACGAATGTGTTTCCCACAGTGGAAGGTGGAGTTGAAAATGAATGTGTTTCACCTTATGAACCGATTTTTTTAGGGTTCATATGGCGACGCCAGATGGTTCATTGGAGGAGTCGGAAGCGAATGTATTTCCCGATAATGGAAGGCAGTGTAGGGGTCCACAGTCTCGAGGATATCATAATATCATTGCCAATGAAATTGTGGTGGCGTTTTCGCCAAGGTCATTCCTTATGGGCACAATTCCTTCAGCCCAATACTGCACTAACAAGCACACGATGCATGTTAAACTTCGTTGTCATGAATCCATCGTGTGGCATCGAATGTGTGTTGTTTATTCCTTGGTTGAGCCGTCTCTTTATTGGACATTAGAGGAAGGTGATGTATCCTTTTGGTTTGATAATTGGTTGAGTGACATTTTCCTCACAGGTTGTTGAGTCGGCTTTATTGAGGGAACCGGTCCAAGCTTATTGGACTAACGTAGCATGGGACATGAAAGTTTCCGAGCGGTACTATATGAGGATTTGGTCCAAGAATTGATCGACGTTCCAATACAATTAGGTGCTAGGGACGAGCTTTGGTGGCAAAATAGTATAGATGGCCCATTCTCAGTCTGCCGGTCTGGGAGGCTGTCCGACAAATAGTTGACTCGCAACCACGACTTGCTACAGTGTTCTCTCAAGCGCTCACCCCAACAATAGCTATTTTGGAATGAAAGTTACTACACGGTTTTCTCCCCATTGGCGAGCGTCCGTGGATGAAGGGTATCTTACTCCCATCATGATCTCAATATTGTAGTTACGTTGAAACAATCGATCATATTTTCCTCAATGCCCCGAAGGCAACTGCAGTATTGAGGCACTTATCTCATGTCTTGGGGTTTAACTTGAGCTCCTATGAGAATATTTTGAAATGTTTCTAACGATGGCACTTCATTTCCATACATGTCAAATCAGCGACACATTAGAAATTGTATTCCTGTTTTACTATGTTGGTTTCTCTTGCAAACACAATGGGACAAGAATATCACCCCAACTGTGTTGTGTTCTTGGTGGAGAAATATGTGAGGCATGTGCACAACGAGCAAGACTATGGCGGTTGTGGGATTGGAAAGGGGATGCAACGATTGCTTCAAACCTTGGCTTGCGATTTCGGCGACCCGCCCCTCTAGTGGCACGACTGGTTCGATGGATACCGCCAGAGAATAGATGGTAGAAACTTAACACTGATGGGTCCATCTACGGCAAACCCAGGCTTGGGTAGTGCAGAGGGCGTCCTAAGGTCTCCTAGCAGCACGGTAATTATGGCCTTCCAAGAGGCACTAATGGTTTGCACTAACACATATGTAGATGGTTGTGGTTGTAGGGATGGAGTACGCAATCAATAGAGGGGTTCAACGATTGTGGATAGAGCTTGATGCCAAAGTTGTGTTGCGAGTGATTCAATCGGGCCAAACGGGTGATTGGCGCACGTTACCTTATCAGCCGCCTTCGATGTTCATCATCACTCTATGATTCTCTCATATATTTCGGGAAGGAAACCAACTAGCGAACCACAAAATGGTTGCTTCTGAGCAAGGATCTCGTGAATAGAGTAGTAATGAACTTCGAGGAGTAACGTTAAGACTAGTTAGACTAGATAGAATGGGTCTACCATACGTTATGGTTTAATGCACAAGTCACCTTGATATAATTTGTAATGGAGTAATACTCCTTATTTCTTTTCATTATTTGGAGTCGGGTTTTGTATTCAAATACTTTTCTAAAAATTAATAAACAGGTAGGTTCTGGACAAACCTCTGTCATGACACATGTGGCTTTACTCGGAAAAAAGAAAAAGAAAACCAACGATGGTCCAAACATAAGCAAAACAGAAACACCCTACCTACCTTCTTTCCAATTTTCTCTGCTTTCTTGTTTGCATGTCTCTCTCTCTCTCTCTCGAAATTAGTTCAACAGTTAGCAAGAATTGCGATCGCTGATGATATTAAGGAAAAGAAAAAGGATTTTTATTTAAAAATCCAAATCAATAATGGAAATTTTTTTTGGGGTGTTTCCATTAGCAAGAATTGCAATTGCTGCCCTAAGATGCAAAAGGTTCATCGCACAACGACTCTAAAGCGTGGTTTAGCACGGTTCTACGCTGATTTAGTTTGTGCTTTTTACTAATTTTAAGAAACCGTGCTTTCAAAGTGTGTTCTTCAAATTCTCTTTTTGAATAATTTTGACTTGAAACTACCCTTCCATGTAGCAAATAGATCACACAATAAGCTAGCAACAACATTTTTGTAAAATATATCTACCTATGAATCATGAGCAGCATCTCAAAATTTGCGTGTAAAAAACAAAAAGAATTTTAATTTATTCGAACAATTTGTCAAATTTTGAGCTTGGCTCGTTTACATCCCTAATTCACGTCATTAGGCGTTTACCAATATACATTGTTCCTGTCGTCAATATGAATACGCTTTCTGTAGTATAAAAACCATAGCAAAATAGAATAAGTTTACCATCACGACCTCATGTTAGCAAAGTGTGCTCCATTTGCAACCAGGATCAGAACACACAGAGCGACTCAAAAATACCACTTTCGTTACCTTTTTCCACAACAAATCAGCAGATGTTTTCAAGCTATTCCTGAAGAGGGTTCCGATGCATGGACCAGTCTCGTACCAAAACTGGCTGCAGGTGGTGAATTATCAGGAATAGCCTTAAGAAAAGCCTATCAGCTATTCTGCTCTGGTTTCAGGCCAAATGCCTATAGTCTAGTCCATTTAACCCGTGCTTGTAGTAATAATGGGTTGTTTTCGTATGGCGAACAGCTTCATTGCTACATTCTGAAGTCTGGGTTCAGCTCTAACGTATTTGTTTCCACGGCTTTGATTAATTTTTATGTGAATTTTGAGCGTGTGCACGATGCATATGATCTGTTCGCTGAAATTCCGGAACCAAGTGTGGTTTCTTGGAATTCTTTGATTTCTGGGTATGTACAGTCTGGGCAGTTTACAAAGGCATTGAAACTGTTCGTTCAGCTGGAGAAATCCAATCTTTGTGCAGATTCGTATTCGTTTACTGCTGCTTTATCTGCTTGTGGGCAGCTGAGTTTAGTGCAGGTGGGAAGATCAGTGCATTCCAAGATTGTGAAATATGGTGTGCAGTGCAGTATTTTTGTTTCCAATTGCTTGATTGACATGTATGGAAAGTGCGGTTATGTTGCAGAGGCAATGAAGCTTTTTGGAGATATGGTTGAGAAGGACATTATTTCCTGGAACTCTGTTCTAGCAGCAAATGCTAGAAATGGGAAGCTTGAACAGGCATTTGCAATTTTGCATCAGATGCCAGATCCTGATACAATCTCATACAATGAACTTATTGATGGCGTTGCACGATATGGAGCCATAGAAGATGCTATTGCTGTGTTATCAGATATGCCGAACCCAAATTCATCTTCTTGGAATTCAATAATAACAGGATATGTAAACAGGGGCAGAGCCATCGAAGCCCTGGAAATCTTCGGCAAAATGCATTCAAGTGGCGTTCGTACGGATGAGTTCACATTTTCTACTATATTGAGTGGCATTGCTGGTTTATCAGCTATTACATGGGGAAGTTTGACGCATTGTTGCGTGTTGAAGGCTGGGTTGGACGGATACGTTGTTGTCGGGAGTGCTCTTATTGACATGTATTTTAAATGTGGGCAGATACAGGAAGCTGAAAGATCATTTCAGTCACTGCCAGAAAGGAACTTGGTTACTTGGAATGCCCTCATATCTGGATATGCACACAATGGTAATTCTGAAAAGGTAATTGAGCTCTTTGAGCAGTTGAAAACAATGAAATACTTACGGCCGGATGAAATTACTTTTCTCAACGTTATTTCAGCGTGTTGGCATGGTAGGATCCCTCTGCAGGTCGCGAACCAGTACTTTGAAGCAATGATGACCGACTATATGATCGATCCCATGCCAGAGCATTGTTCTTTAATGATAAGACTCATGGGACAAGAAGGGAACGTAAGCAAGGGAGTGAAGATGATTAATGATCTGGGATACAATTCTTGTGGAATGGTTTGGAAGGCTTTGCTTAGTGCATGTGTGACTTGTGGAAACCTTAAAGTTGCACAGGTGGCCGCTAGAAAGGTGATAGAACTGGAGGGTGACAATGAATTTGTCTACGTTATGATGTCTAATATTTATGCAGACCACGGCAAATGGAACGATGTGGGTGGCATCAGGAAGGTGATGAAGGATAGGAAGGTAAGGAAATATGCTGGTTGCAGTTGGATTGAAGTTGAAGATGCCAATTCACCATCCTCGGTAATGTGATGCAGATGCAGTTGGTTGGTGTTCGCTAGACACTTTTTCTAGCTCAGGAGGTCGAACCCCTGTGTTCTGCTGTTCAGTCTGCGTCAAGGGAAAATTGCAGGCTGGTTCATGGTCAGTAGCTAATTTTAAAGAACATATGCTCTCTAGAATCATGTCATGTCATGTCGTCCTTCACCACGACTGCCAGGCACTGCGGCATTAGTAACTGATGCAGGAGTAGAGTGAGCGCCTCCCGTTCATGACAATGCCATTGGCGATCACATCGAATCCTTGGTCTTAATTAGCTAAAGGGAGCTAGAATTGTGTTCTGGAATGAAACATCTTGTGTTGTTTGACTTGTATGAGAGAATTTTTACAGGATAAGATCACCTGCTTTTCTGGAACTTCCTCCAGGCGCCAAATTGATCTGGTCAAGGATGGGGCGAGTCCGGCAGGCGACATAAATATTTTGAATAAGGTTTGGCGGATGAATCCAAGACTCTACCTTTCATCTCTCCATGTATTATACTTGTGAACGATTATACAATTTACTAGGGTTGTGAACTTGATAGTCTACGAGAAGAATATTATTTTGGACTGTGAAGAGTAATTTCTTCTGAAAAGCCATAATAGCAATAGAATCTGGAAGACATTTTTCATTTCATTGTCTTTTCTTCTATTTGCATTGGATAAATAATGCCTCTTTTCCCATTAACTAAAGCAATTTTCTGGTTTGGGCTGGTTTATTGAAGAATGGAGGCAAGCTAAGTTATGTGTCCAGAAATAACTGTTTATTAACATAATAAGGGCTTGTTTACTTCAAAGATGTGATTAATGAAAGATATTATTGAAGTAAAATTATACGATTGATATGATTATTTAATAAAACTACTTTTTGTTTACTTCAATGTGCAAGAGGAGGTGATTGGGCCAAACCAACCTCTTGAGGTGGTATTCCCAGTCCTACAAATAGTGTGAACAATAGCAGACCTTTGTCATAATATCGGATTTCAACCTAACGAAGTAAACAATAGTCGAATGTAGGCTAGTCCCATTAAGTAAACATGCCCTTATCTTGCTGTTGCATACTTAATCAACCGCCCAACTGCCTGATTGGTTTCTATCACAAAGTTCATGGCTTACAATGTTCTTACCATTAACTTCTAAAACTATCCTTCCCCAGAAATCAATTCATGCATCAGCATTTCAAGATCTAATAAATACCATGAGCCAAGTCCACTAGGGAATGGATTTCTGGGTCATTAGATAAAGAAATAGGAGCAGGAACAACACATCAAGATGGTAGCAGATAAAGTCTTGCCCATGCAATCTCCCAGTTTTCTGTAGCAACACAAATCTTAGGAGAGACAGGACTAAGGTTCAAACTAGCTTTAGCATGCCATTTTCTTATTCAGAATTTGCTCCTGATTTAAAGAGAATGCAGGTAGCTCTCATCAACGCTCGACTTTTCAATATAGACAATTTGCCTCACGTTTTTCAGCGCTAATGAATCGTGAATTCAGAGATAAAGTGATGCTGTAAATTTCAGAACCTGGAGTGTGCTTTAGGCTCTAACAAGCAAGCCTTGCTTGAGGTACAAATGTTAGATTCCATGAAGACAAAAAGAAAGGGTATCAACAGGCGCAGGATTTCAGCTAATGTGAAACCAAATACACTAGTGACTACCTTACAACCAGGCAGAAAATAAGTCTACTTCCAGCCTTTCAAAATGTAACAGAATTTGTTTGTTCTCAGAGCGATTGAAATCAATATGCTGATTTGGGATCTTGAATAGTCTTACGGATTATTGATAATGTATGTGCTGGAAAGTATAGGAGCTCTGTCTTACCAATTCATATGATGATAATTCTGATAGCCTGCTAACAAAAGTCACCTTGGAACTGACAGACCCAGCTCTAATACAACAAACAAAAAACTGGTATCAGGAGAACAGATCAAGAAAACCATCCCTCTCCTCTCAAACTCAAAACAAGGATGAGCAAAATAAAGAATATTAAATGGTAGGATATCACTTAATTACTCTGGTTGACCACAACAAGAAGGTAATATTATAGCATCGATGCTTAAAACAATCTCAGTTGATTAACTTGGCCTCCATATGATTGTACAATAGCTAAGTAGTCAATAAGTGCTCAATAGGTGAGATGATTCTCAAGACATGAAATATAGGTGTTGAAGGTATCTTCAGGACCAACTCTAGAGCAGATGACTCAGCCACTCCTCCAGAAAAAATTATCACGTGCCATCAGTTTCATCTGGAGAAAGGACAATTAATGTCACCATGTTTGTTAAACTAACACACAATTACTCCAATTAGAATTTAATGAGGCCATAAATAGGGACCTCAGAAATATGGTTCCCTCACCTCATTTTGTTCAAAGTTCATCTTCATACAGGGCATTTTAATTGAGCAAACTACATTACTACTAAACATTCAAAATGCAATTATTGGATCAGTTCATAATGGATCTTTTCCACAGAACTTTCTTACAAAAAAGTTAGACCTCATTTCAACAAGGCAGGGTGAAAAACATAGGTTATCTTCCGAAACAACCTAAACCAACAGTTTCAGTTTTTAAGTATACTGTCATATTCACTCCATGTTCATTTTATGGAATTTTCACATCATTTAGGCACCCAAGGAAAAGATTAGAGACTGTGATTGAGATTCCACCAAAAAAAAAAGAGTACTTCTAAAGAAACTAAAACATTGTGACAATATTGTCAGATAATATTAAGAAAATTTTGCTTTAAATGAACATCTATTTGCATTCCATTCTGTGAAATAGATGACATAAGAACATCTGACCAAAAACCAAAATTATCAAAACTCCAAATCAAACTACAAGTACAACATGATCATATTTCATTCTTCCGTATTGAAATTGTCGGGATATAAGTCCATGAAATAATACGAAGGATTGGAATCTGTTCTACTCCGCATCCATACAAATATACTAGTTTCGTAAGACAATTGCCAAGTGTTAATACATGAGTAACATAATGAACCATAATGGACAACCTTGTAAATTTCTTGTATTTCTTTCAAAGTTGGAAACTCATGTGCCTGCAGGAACCAAATTCCAGTCAGATAGCTGATTGTTGCCATCCACCCCAAAAGAAAAACCCAAATTAAGTCACTATAGAGGTTGAAGTGATGAGGCAACACCCAAGAAAAGGAATGATCCTGCACTTAATTTCGGGGTGTTTCTTCAATAATTAAAAGTCAGCTTACTTTGAGTTGAGACTTGAGAATTAGGTACTGTCAGTTGAGAAAGAATTGCAAAATCACAGAGTTTCTTATTTTACTACCAAAGTGATTTGTTATAATGTTAAACTTGGAATGCTACAGTATATCAGTCAGCAAACGGGGCCTAAAATTTTGGTTGTTGCCGTATCTGTATGGCAAGGTACTGATGAAACAACTTTAGGGAAGTGAGAGGTCTAATCAGCATAATAACTCAGATGGCAGTCTAGTCTAGGCCTCCCATGCACTAAGTAAAACAGAAGATCTTGTTTGCCGTTGTTAAGACCCATCTCTTTTCTGTCTGGGTGCAAATAACACATATAGGTGGGCATATGTTTCTCAATTTGACGAGGCTGCATGCACTGGGCGAAGTAAATTAGAAGGGTCATCAATTGTCGTGTGTACACTGAGGTACTATTTAAACAGAAGCAGAATACTTTAGGGTCAATCGAGCAAACTCCTAAACCATTAGAGGCCCTTCAATGAAATTAACAGAACAAAAATGTCTGTGTAAGACTTAATTGAAAAGCTTCTACGTGATGGGCACACAAATATGCATAAATGACCTAATGCTTAAAAGGGCATGCCATAGCTAGCAACATGCACCCTGGAACCCAATAACCCCAAACATAACACATCTTCAATCTGATTAAAGCAACTAACATTAACACAAACATGCAGGAGATATTGATTATGTCCTAAGAAGTAATGCAATTCAATTGGTGAAATGCAAATGTCTAGCAACTTCTACTGATGCATTCATATCTAGCAAGTCTAATCAATTGATGTGTTGGGAGTCATCCATTTCTATGACCTGAATCACAGAATCACTCCTTAAACAGGAAAAAAGAGCATCAAGTATGAGAAAATGCTTGGGTTAACATTAACAAAAGATTGAAAGCAGATACTGCTGTCCAGACAAAAGAGTGATTTGCAAAAAAGCTTTTAGCGTTTAAATCTGAAGCCTCCTGTCAGAAATTTCACCACATTGATTTCTTACAAATAAATGCAGACATAGCGGTATTTCCTTGCTTAAATCACAGACCCTTTGAGTCATTTTCAAAAAAATAAGGTCAACTTTTCATGAATTCTTACAATTCGTCCTGTGACACTTGAATTTAAACTTAGCATAATAACGCCGATAGTAACAAAGTCAAAAACATGACAACACAAACAAACAGAACAGCATCGCAGCGAAAAAGTTCCATAAACAACAAACTGAAAGCAAAAATCAGAAGAAAAAAATAAAAACATACTAGAGATCTGGGGAAGTGCAGCAGAGTGTACCCTGAGAAAGAGCTCTACAACACCTCGACGATGAGCTCAGGCATGACGTCATCCTAGCCGTCGCCACCGCGCTATGAAGCGGCAGCATCGATGCCATGCTCCCCAACTCTGCTGGCGACCTAAACCCCAAATTGTTCACTTTCTGATTCTTATAAAACTAATTATACCATCAACAACATGAAAAAAAAAAAAAAAAAAAAAAAAAAAAACAATTTAGGGATACCTTGAGAGAGAGAAGCGGCGGAGAGGTGAAGGAGAAAATTTTGAAGCGGCAGCGGGTTTGGCAAACGACGCCGCGGCTGATCTCGTAAAGGAAGCAGGATTTGGTTTCGAAATGGCGGATTTGATCGTAGAAACGGAAGCTCTGGTGAAAATTCTACTGCATTTGGAAGCCATCGTCGAACGAACTTAGATCTCTGACGATAAAGGGTTTTGCATAAACGGATACAGAGCTGCTATTTTTGGTTTTTTATGGTTAAAAGGTTTGCAGGGTTTAGGGTTTAGAAATGGCCCCAAAAATTGCAAAATTGTCCCAATGTTACAGACTCGTTATCCCATTTAAACTTTAATTTTTTCTTTTTTTTTTTTTTTTTAAGGTCCGTTTACATACGGGAATGGATATGTATAGGGCACGTTTGGTTCGTATCATTAGGCATGATAAAATTATTTATCATAATAATCATACATTTGTTAACACCATTAATTTTTGTGCTGAAATACCTATTTTGTCCTTCACTGTTAAATCAACATCTTGACTGAGGTAAAACACTTTTTCACAAGGAGAGAAAGAGAGAGAGGGAAAAGTGTGTGCAGGTTGCGATTTTAGATCTAGGGTTTGTGAAGCACCAAGATCAATCTGCAGGTAAAAGATTCTGGGTTTTTTTTTTTAACACAAAAAGGGGATTTAGGGTTTATGCTGAGGGTTTTGGAGGAGAAGGATTTAGGAGATTTTATGGTTAAATAGATTCTTGAAGAGGGAGAAATCGCGCAAGAGAAAAATCTGCGAAAGGGGAAATTTACGGGAAAAATCGCCAGAGGCAAGCCTAGTACAGACAAAAAGGTTGATTTTTTGGATCCGGCATGCGCCTTTTTCTTTTTATCTTTTTTATATTTTGTCAATTTATGAGGTTGTGCTATTTTGTAGTGCTTAAATGTTCTATTATTCTTGGTCCCCACCCCTTCGTAATTTTTTATTTAGTTGTTGTCTGTTTGCCCCAGAACCCCAAATCTAGTTGTATTTCTTTATGATATGTATGTTGTCCCAAAACTCCCCCTGTCCCTTTCTAATTGTGTGATTTGAATATATTGACATCTTATGGTAATTTTGACGTATATGTGTAATGGTCCCCATCCCCTTTTTGTAATGCTGATATGTGTTCTGCCTTTAATATGTTTCCTTTTTTGTTCGTTTTTTTTTTATTAATTTGCATATAATGGTGTTAGGTGACTATGCAGACTTATATGTTTGTTTAGGTGGTAATATAGAATGGGTGCCACAGATTAGGTATATGGGAGGTATAAAGGTTTCGTATCATAATGTAAACAAAGAGAGGCTTTTCTATAATAATTTAATAGAAATGTACACAAAAGCAGGGGGTATTGGTAGTAATGTGTGTATATATTACTCACTACTAGGGCAAACTTTAGATATTAGGATAAAATTATTGGAAGGGGATGTGGGTATTAGGGAGCTTCTAAAGATTACAAGGGGTTGGATGTAATCCCTTTACATATAGAAGAGAACTCTAGTCCTATTATAGTTGTCAACTCACATGGTAACATAATTGAAAAGACTGGTAGATGGTATGAGTGAAAAGGACATTTGCCTCAAGCATTTATTGTTGTATTATTCACATGATAACTTATACCACTTCCTTTGGTGGTATAAGTTATGCAACCGTAATAGTAAATAGTACAAGGCATTGCATTTGTACATGGCCCACATACATAAAAGTAAACAATATATTATCTTATACTAATTTTCTTATTCATGCTAATACATCAAAGTAAACGGGGTCCAACTGATCTATGAAGATAATCCGGGATTGAGGGAGACTGAAGGTGGGGGTGAAGGTGAGATGGGAGTTGGTGAGGAGGCTGAGGGTGGGGGTGAAGCTGAGATAGGGGATGGTGAGGATGCTGAGAGTGGGGGTGAAGGTGAAGGTGAGGGTGAGGGTGAGGGTGGAGGTGAAGGTGGGGGTGAGGGTGAAGGTGAAGTTCAAACTGAGGAGATGGGGGTTCATGAGGAGGCTCAGGCTGAGGGCGAAGGTAAAGTTCAAACTGAGGAGATGGGGGTTCATGAGGAGGCACAGGTTGAGAGTGAAGATGAGGGTTGGGATGGGGTGGAAAAGGGTGATGTGAATTCTGCGGGTGATAGAGAATCTGAGGGTGATGAAGATAGTTCATCAGCTTCAGATTGTCCATCATGGATGTTAGAGGATTTGAAAAGCCCAATGGATGATGACATGTTTGTGAGTAGGGGTTTTGAATATGACAGAAAATTAATAAAAAGTATAAGGGCTTGTGAGTAGTATTTAAACTTTGTAAGTAGTTTCTGTCACTTCATCTAATATTGTAAGTTACTTCAGTAATGGTTCCTAATTGTTACTTGCAGGATTATTCCCAACAAATGCATGCACAAAGACCTCATCGAATGCCAGCATATAGACCTCCAAGGCCCCAGAATGTGACTCTCCAAAGGCCCCAGAATGTGCCTCAGAATGCTCCTCAGAATGTGCCTCAAACAAGTACTATAAGTTCTCAAAATAAGGTAATTTCTGCAAGTATACATTTTTTTCATTCATTTACAAAGCCACAAATATACATTTTTTTCATATCTATGACAGGTCCACCATAAAGCATCAAGAAAACAAAAGGCCCCTACCTCTTTGTTAAGTAAACCGGAGAAGAGAAAGGTTACATCATCAGAAAATGCCTTTAAGAGGCAATGTTTGCCACCTATCAGGAATTCTATCTCATCAGTCCTAAAAGGTGTAGCAAACAAGCCAAGGAGACACAACGTAGTAGATCCTCTTGAACAGGCCATTCTACAGGTAATTGAAGTTATGTGTTTTGGAGATTGAAAATTGGTGTTTTGAAAACTGCAGTTTGGAATTTTTAGATACAATGATATTTTGTCTAGTTCTTGAGGTTGTGTACTAATTGCAAAAATATGTACTAACAAGTGCACTAACTATCAAGTGGTATAAAAGATATCGAACCCACGAGGATTTAACAAGTAATTACCACAACTATGACTAATCTTTAATTATTTGGACGATCGAAAGTTTGGATGATTTATGAAAACTACTAAAAAAGCAATAAAATCAACTATGGCAAACAATTATGTTGGAGACAAAAACGCAGATTTAGAGAGAAGTGCTACGGTTATAGGTCCACCTAATCGATACAACAAATTCAATATTGACGGATTAATCGAACAAACAAGTATTTTCACACACTGAGGTTTTTCCTAATTTAATCTGATATACTCTCTCGAGCTATGTCGAACCTATTACTATCACGGAATTAGGGGATCTCTCCTATCCAAAGCTCGTGACAATAATGCATTAGGATCTATGAAAAACCTATGGAATCAGATAGATCATGTCTGTGTATGCCTACATATCATTCAATCCACACCATAAATTATTCTATCCACTATGCTAAATTCCCTCTTGGTTCATCAATATAATTAAGAGAATCTAAGAGGTGATCAAGCTCTCAAATAATAGCAACAAACACAATAATTCATGGATATGCGAAAATAACAACTAGATTAATTCGAAAAATATTTAACACATTATATCAATTAGGCTTTCCATAAGCCTTAGCACAAAAAGATATTAGTTCATCATAATTCTAACTAAAACTAAAGAGAAAGATTGAGAAAAACACATGGAGTAGTGGATTGGCTTGATGGTCGTCACTCCAACGCCGAATCTCCTTTTTCACGTGCTCCCCACCTTTTCTCTTGCTCTCAAAACGTCTACGATTCTGCGAATTTGCTGCAAATCGAATGCCTCTCTCTTTCCATCTTCTCCTCCTTTTATAATAGGACCTTGCTACGGTAAGAAAAGAAAGTATTCTACCTACCTTTAAACTATTCTTCCTAACTCTTTCCTTATCAAACGTCTAGCCCTAATTACAAATGAGATAAAAAAAGAAAATAAAATTCTTCTTCATGTTGCTGAAATTCAAAATTCATAATCAACCCGTCTGTGATTTCCACCCTGCGAACATCTGATAACCCGTGGGTCACGGGTTATGTGATTTGCATTTCTGTCACATGAATCTCTGATAGCCCGTGGGTCACGGACTCACGAGCTAACTTGTGCTCGTTTCTGCAGAATTTTGACTCTTTCCTTTATGTTTGAGCTCTTTGATTGTCTTCACGTTTTTCCAAGAAAGCTCCTAAATGTCACAAGTATACCCAAGAACAAGCATCACATCGAGAGAAAATAAGGGCATAAGCATAAGAATATATCGTATAATTTCCTCTAATCATGTACCTACTGAAACTGAATTCATATGTCTTTTGGAAATTGAAACTGAAACTTATGGTTATTCTTAAGTAATGGTTGATATTTTGATTTTGGTTATCTGATTGTTTTCTATCCATTTCGTTTGGTCTTTCTTTGGTTACATTTAACAGGTACACAAACTTGGCATCAAATGTGAACATCAATTAAAAGCAATGAAAAATGCATTAAAAGCAACAACAGTAACAAATGTGAACATCCATTACACTACCTTAATATGACAACCAATAACAAAAAACTAAAACTACAACTAATGCTTTTATTACTCCTTGACTAGACTCTAATTGTTTCATTTTTTACGTCAATTCTGAATAGATGAACAACAATTCATTGTAATCCTCTTTCACTCGAACTCTGTTCAATTCAACCACTTCTTCACATTCTGGAGTTTCAGATTTGTTTTCATAGGAATTTATTTTGGATACATTAATGGGATCCAACCAACAAAAAGAATTGCACTGATTCGTTTTATAGTTACAAAACAATCTACCTTCTGTTTCTTTCATTAGACCAACAACCCGATGGTTGCATTCTTATGGCAAAAACATTTTAGGGTTTTTTTACCCCAAGTCATAAATTTCTTCTTTCCTCTTGGAGCTAGATTTACAAGTGGACATTCTAACAAAAATAAGATGAAAATATAATTAAACAATAATTAAATAATCTAACTTCATAAAAAACTAACTTTTTTCTTACTTGCATGGCCCTCAAGCTGTTGAAAAATGGTGCTTTTTGTGCAAAATGAGAGTGCATAACATTTTGCACACTTTATTGTTTACAAAAGGGGGGCAAAATAGACATTTATACACTAAAAGTAACATAGAAAATGGCCATAAACGTTGCGAAATCGCACAAATAGCGCGTCTCCTTCACTCTCCGTCAAAATGTAACGGAGAGGGGTATTTTTCTGTGTTTTTTATAACACAGGGGGTTATTTGCTCATAAAAATAATACAGGGAGGTTTCGCGCTATTTCACCAAAACACAGGGGGTGTTATGCAATTTACCCTTTCTTTTTTTATTGAATGTTTATATTGCACTCCTGCTTCTCAAGGTAGGATTAAAAGATTTTTTCCTTATATGTTCTTACTTGTGAAATACATGCATGCTTAAAAGAATGTACTTTAAATTATAATAATTTAATAATAGAATATAATAAGAAATATTACTTTATTTTTTATGGGACTTTTGAAAATATTTGAGTTTTGATTAGTTATTAACTTTCAAAAGTAAATTTTTGCCATACTTTATTTTTTAAAAATTTAAACCTTCGTCCTTTTTCTATTGAATATCTATTTTAGACTTCTGCCTTATATGAATGTAGAAACCAAATGAAAATATTCCACAAGAATTACTATTTTAAAAATTGTATTTCAATAAATATTAAGAAGTTTTCTATATTTTGTAATTATTCATAAGCTACAATGCTAAAATAAAAATAACTTAAAAAACGATACTCTTAATACATGCTTTGTAATCCATTCAACCAAACATTATATCATATCCCTTCAACCAAACATTGTATCATATTATCACATGGTCTATCACACATATAATATATCAAACCAAACACTATTTAGGGCATGTTTACTACCCATGATTAGGCTTAATTTATAGCTTAATCACTCACAAACCTATGTTTACTTGAAAAAGTATGGGCCCTTGATTTGAATCAAGGACCGGTTATAATAAAGGATAAATCAATAATTTGAATACCACCTCATCTGAAAATTGAGCCAAGTTATAATTTGTGCATTGGTCCATATAGCCCTTCTATTGAGTATTATATTTAGTTTAATATCCTCAAGTTCAAAAAAAATTATAATTTTTCCCTAGATCTGATTTATGTTAGCCTACAATCCTACAACATATCATAGTAAGTAAACAACATATTATATTAGCCTACAACCATTTATCCCAAACAATATCATTCATTAATCTATCACATCATAATCACATTCAAAATAGTAAATATGCCCTTAATGTATAATGAGATTAACTATCATTCTATTTTCCATTCCACCAAATCATATCCTGCCTAATTTTGTCACACTAATCAAATGAAGCCATAGAATATGTTTCAAATGAATGAATATAGGGCTCCTTTACTTGTACTTATTAGTCATGATATCCCAAATTATCAAGGCCTATATTTTGTTTACTTCGTCTAGACTTGGCCCGTGATTCGTAGATTAGGCCCGCTGCAAAACTTGTTTTGTATGATTGCAATTATGAGTGTTCAATTCGGTTAATTGAATCGATAATTCGATTAGCAAACAATTCGGCATGCCGAAATGGCATACCAGATACTGAATCAAATTAGTCGGTTCAGTTTGGTAATAATTGAAATTTTTTCGGTTCGGAACCGAACTATCCAAATTTTTTTATAAAAAAAATATCATTGCATTTTAATATTTATAATTTTTATCCAAAATTATCCGTCCAAATAATTTAGATATAGAATTTTTTTTAAAAAATGTAGAACTAAAATCAAACATACAAAATATTACGAATACAATTTAAATTCAACAACTCAATATTAAAATTAACGTGACAAGTATTCACTCAAAGCTTGAATTGAAAGGTGAGATTTCTCACATTGAAGCTTGGGTTGAAGGTGAGATTTTTCAAATTGAGAAGAGAAGAACAAAAGTCGAAGAGTAAAGTAAATAACCCGGCCCTCCCTAACTTCTTCATAAGACTTTTTTATTTTAAGTTTTAACTATTAAGTAAAGTCAGTAGGTCTTAGTTTTTAAGTTTTTATTTTTTAAATTTTGATGTTTAATTAATACGATTATAATAGTATATATATATTTATAATATAATTAATATAATAATATATTTCTAATATAAATTATATATATATCAAATTACAATACAATATATATATTTAAATTTCAGTAATTTGGTCAGTTCGGTATACTGACCTACAAAATCAAAATCGAACCAAATTATCGATTTTTTTTTAGAAAAATGAATAGCGAACCGATTTTTTGGTTCGGAATTCGGTACAAACCAACAATTTGATTCGACCGATTAACCAAATTCTTAATACAAATATTTGCAATCCAAGCCCAAAGTCTGTTTTTTTTTTTTTTTTTTTTGAAGTGAAAGCAATGAATATTATTAATTGAACTAAACCGATTACAATCAGCTCTGTCGACTATCAATCTCCAATAGAGACAATTAGAACAATTATATATTGATCAACAATATTACATAAATGAAATCTAAACAACCCCTTATTATAACAATATACAAACAATCCTACTATACAATAGACTATCACCCCACGTATTGATGGGAATTTGAACCCATGACCTCTAGTGACTAAGTTTTCATCCCCATTGTGACTAAGTTTTCATCCCCACTGTGTCCTCCATATCTAAGCCGTTTTTGCAAATGCCCCTTGTTTGAAATAATTTGATCCAAAGTTATGACATGTCAACCTTTTTTTGTAGCGTCACTCCCCCCTTCTTCCTTCCATGGCGAATCTCAAACTTCTGTTTTCCGTTGTACAAACGCTTTGTGAAGGACAAGCGGATCCGCCGGGGAAGCGAGAAAGCGAGAAAGGGTGCGTAAATTTAAATAAACGTGTCCCAAGGGGTGTACCCTTGGGTGCTCAACCGGGCGTTCGATGTAGGATGTGTAATATTAAAAGCATACATAAAACACATAGATGAATAGTAAAGATCTACTAAAGCGTAATAAACCGTTACCTTGTAGATTTTACGTGTGCTTGGGTACTTACGTTGTTGCTTCACCGGAATGCTCACAAATCCAAATGTATGGATTCTCCAAAGGTGATCCACACCACACCGGAAGAAACTCACGTTCTCCTTACTAGAGGAAAACGGGTTTATGAAGGAATCAGTTTAAGAGAAGAACATCATGAATTAGTGTTCTCTTAAACCTACTTTGTTCTTCCTCTTGATTCAAAACCAAGTGAAGAACACAAGTAGAAAGAGAGGGAGGTGGCCAAGAGTTAGAGAGAGAGGAGAGAGCCGAAAATTCTTCTTCTTTTTCCTAGAAAAAGATGAATTATGATTCTCATACACAAGGTGTTGTAATATACATAATTAATGTGATTATTGGAATGTGTCTAGGTTCATCCAAGGATGTCTAGATACATTCCAATCAATCACCATTAATTCTTCAATCAAGCCTACCAACTTTTAAGGTATGATCAAAATCATACCAAAAGGGAAGGGCTTGATTGGAGTTGATTTGTCTCTTTCCAAAAGAGATAAGTCAA
This sequence comes from Sesamum alatum, assembly GCA_034509735.1. NCBI lineage: Eukaryota > Viridiplantae > Streptophyta > Magnoliopsida > Lamiales > Pedaliaceae > Sesamum > Sesamum alatum. The sequence goes on along the minus strand of JACGWO010000007.1, from coordinate 11,217,140 downwards.
CATACCACCTTGCATGAAACATGGCTGATTTTAGCTTCCTCCAAGGGAGCATTTCGGCCATGCTTAATATGAGAAGAAGTCCAACTTCTTCCTATTCAAAATAGGAATTATTTCTCCTCTCGGGTCAAAATTTAACGGACCGGATTTTGTTGTAATCCAATTACGACGAACCTAACATTAAATCCAATTTAATGTCCACTTAAATTATTCCTGTTGATCTTTTAATCCAATTAAAAGATCCAACATCTCAACTTTTCATATTTAATCGAAAATCCAATTTACCGATGAAACGAGGGTCCGATACAATATCGGCCCGTCCATCCTATGACTTTCCTTAAGTAATCCAATTACTTATTTATCCTTCGAGATTGACTCCAAGTCAATCTCTCAACCTCCTCAGTGATTTGTGTGTGACCCTTTAGGTTCACCCTCAACTAGACTTGGGCCCGTGTCCCACAAGGGCCCGTTACCATGGGTGGCCGTCTAGCAACGGTCCATGGCACTAGAGACTAGGTGAATGGGCATGAACATTTAGGCGCCGATTCCGTACGGGTACAGTCCTTCTATCTACCGTCTCTCGGCCTTAGTCTAGGGTATGGAATTGGGCGTCGGTTTCCATCCTTAACTAGGCATCTATGCTTAATACTCAAGACTACGTATGCTTCATTGCGTCGACACAGGAAACCATTCCCTGTTTGACCAACCACTGTGGCCACAGCTTTAAACAACATGAACGTGTCTCCGAGTGCATAGGAGATACCTCTGTCACATATTGATAGGGGACGGATCCTCTTCTTGGTATCCACCGTCCTCGCTACACATTCGGACTGCACTGGACAAGGCTTATGATGATCATCTTACAGAATGATCACCTCTCGCCAGATCCAAGATACAGCCGTCCTGTGCACGCGACTGCCATGATCCCTCAAGTCTGAGGACTACTCCCGTACTATCGGAACCGGGGAAATCCAATCATACCGATCAAGCCTCCAAGGCTTCTATATGATGATCCCCGCTAGTCAGTCCAGTCGGCTCGACCCCAGTCGAGCAACCCATCAAGATTGTGTAGGCGCCCCACGCCTGTCGCCGATGAAACATGGCACTCATCCAATGAACATGACTCTTAATGCAAGTCTCAATAGGACTCTCGATGCTCTGTCTCGAGGTCCTCGACTTGGAACGTTTCGAACCCAACTCTCAATCAGTTGGTTTCATGACCACCATCTAATGCGTGGCCCAACTGCACGAGTTGTTAACCATGGTCTGTGGGCTTTGTTGCGACATAAGTAAAACACCGTTTTAACAAATGTGAAATGAGCGCAACAAAGTAAGCATCAAAAGTGATGAATACTCATTTTATTCATCACATAATAATATTATATTTACATCGAGTTGTATAATAGGTTACAAATCGCCAAACCTATTGGCTTTCTGGTCACTTATTCTAACAATCTCCCACTTGACCTAAAGCCAATCACCAATTGACCTCAGACCCATCTTATCCAGATGCTGAGTATGGGCAACTTGCGACACAGGCTTAGTAAGTGGTTCAGCTATGTTTTCTGTGGAGCTGACTCGGTCCATCCGAACGTCACCCCTAGTAACCATCTCTCTAAGCAGATGGTAGCGTCTAAGAATATGCTTGGATCGGTGATGAGATCTCGGTTCCTTTGCTTGCGCTATAGCCCTGTTGTTATCGCAGAAGATAACCACTAGCTCAGCGATGCTAGGTACTACACCCAACTCTGGGTATAGCTCTTCATCCAAACCGTCTCCTTACCAGCTTCCGAAGCTGCTATGTATTCAGACTTTGTGGTGGAGTCCGCCGTGGTAGCCTGCTTGGAACTCTTCCAAGCAACCACGCCACCATTAAGTCTAAACACATAACCAGACTGAGACTTGGCATCATCGTCATCCGACTGGAAGCTAGCGTCGCTATAGCCTTCCAGTATCAACTCTCCACCACCATAGATCAAGAACATGTCCGTCCTTTTCAGGTACTTCAGGATAGTTTTGACTGTACTCCAGTGTGCCTGGTGATATCGACTAGTTACGCTCAAAGTGAAAGCCACATCAGGTCTAGTGCACTGAACAACATACTGTATGCTGCCTACGGTTGAAGCATAGGGGATGTCCAACATCCGTTTAAGCTCCTCATCAGTCTTAGTAGACTGCTTCTTGGATAACTTAATTCCATGCCTCATAGGAAGGAATCCTCGTTTTGAGTTCTCCATCTTGAATCTTTTCAAGACTTTCTCAATATACGAGGATTGGGCCATCCCCAACATCCTTCTAAATCTATCCCTGTAGATCTTGATGCCAAGGATGTAGGATGCCTCGCCCATATCCTTCATGGAGAATTGCGTTGACAACCAAGCTTTAGTGGTACCCAATATCTTAGCATCATTCCCAATGAGCAAGATGTCATCCACGTAAAGCACTAGAAACGCAACCGAGCTCCCACTGATCTTCTTGTATACACAAGGATCGGACTCGTTCTTGATGAAATCATATCCCCGTATGACTTCATCAAAATGTATGTTCCAGCTTCAGGAAGCTTGTTTGAGGCCATAGATGGACCTTTGGAGACCTTCTGCTCTTCTCCAACAGTTGTGAAACCTTCCGGCTGATCCATATAGATCTCTTCCTCTACGAAACTGTTGCTGAAGGCCGTTTTCACGTCCATCTGCCATATTTCATAGTCATACCATGCTGCTATGGAAAGCAGTATCCGAATGGGCTTAGCCATTGCTACAGGCGAGTAGGTTTCCTTAAAATCGACCCCGGGTCGCTGAGTGTAACCTTTCGCCACAAGCCTGGCTTTGAAGGTTATAACCTCCCCGTCAGCTCCAACCTTACGTTTGTAGACCCATTTACACCCTACAGGTTTTACCCCTTTGGGTGGGTCCACTAGGGTCCAAACCTGGTTTGTACCCATCGAGTCCATCTCGGGTTTCATGGCCTCAAGCCACTTATCCGAATCGATGTCCGACATTACTTCTCCGTACGTCTTTGGATCATTATCCAACTGACCAGTCAGGCCCAGAAATCGATACCTATCAGGTGCATGGGATACTCTGGCCGACCTACGGAGGACCGGAACAATATCAGTGGGAACTACTAGCTCAGATGTCACTGCCGCCTCATGGGGTACCTCACTTGATTCCTCAAGGAGTACCTCATCGCGTCGACTATCCGATGGAAAATCCTTTTCCAAGAACACTACGTTTTCGCGAGACAAAAACCTTTTGCTCGGAGGGATCATAGAAATAATACCCTGCAGTTTCTTTCGGATACCCAATGAACCTGCATAACCTAGACCTCGAGTCCAGTTTATCTCCCACTAATCTCTTGACATATGCGGGGCAACCCCACACTTTCAAGTATTTGTAGGAGGCAGACTTGCCATGCCATATATTATATGGCGTCTGGGATATCTTCTTAGATGGCGCCAAGTTCAAAACTTTGGCCGCCGTCTCCAGAGCGTATCCCCAGAAGGAAAGGGGGAGTTCGGTAAAACTCATCATGGATCGGACCATGTCCAACAAGGTCCGATTCCTCCTTTCAGACACACCATTAAGCTGTGGTGTTCCAGGAGGGGTCCACTGAGAGAGAATCCCATTCTCTTTTAGATAATTAGTAAACTCACCACTCAAATACTCTCCACCTCGGTCCGACCGAAGGGCTTTGATCTTTTGACCGATTTGGTTCTCTACTTCAAGTCTGTATTCCTTAAACCTTCCAAAGGCTTCAGACTTGTACCTCATCAGGTAAACATAACCATACCGTGAGTGATCATCGGTAAAGGTTATGAAGTATGAGTACCCACCTCTAGCCTGAGTATTTAGTGGGCCACAGACATCCGTATGGATCAAATCCAACAGACCATTGGCTAGCGTGCTTTGTCCAACAAAGGGTTTCTTGGTCATCTTTCCCTTCAGACAGGATTCGCACGTCGGTAGGTTGTCCAAATCGTCTATTTCTAGACCCTTTGAGTCCACCAACCTTCTTATCCTATCTTTAGAAATATGACCTAACCTCGCATGCCATATCTGTGAGTTATTGTGATCATCACATTTTCGTTTGTGTTTTGCAGTCATAATCCAATTAGACCGTTGAAGTATGTACAGACCGTTTACCAATGTGCCAAGCAGATGAGAAATACCATCTTTAATAATAAAAAAGCCATTTTTATTGATGGTAAATGAAAATCCCTCCTTATCAAGGACCAGGATAGAAACAATGTTTTTGATCATGCTATGTACATAGAAACAGTCGTTCAGTACAATCCTAACATGACTACTAATTGAGGACTATTATTGTAGCAAAATAGAGAAAAAAATCCGTGACTTTATTGTACATTCTGAAGTTTATAAATGCATTCAATTTCCAACTTCCCAAACCCAAAACATTAATCTACTTTTATTGTGCTCAAAGTATCCAGTTTTCCAAACTCGTAAGTCTTCAAGTTTATAAATTGGTTCAAATATTATGTTTATTTTTTTTGTATTTTGTTAAATATCTCGAATTATTCTTTAAATATATCATTTTTTTATTTCGGTAGTAAGAAAATCAGTAATTTTTTAGAATTTTTTTCCAAACCCATAAGTCTTCAAGTACATTAATTTGTACTTTGTTCTGTGAATTAATTTCTAAATTCGGTAGCCCCCTCCTATAATCCCATCTTTAATGATAACTATTCTCAATTATAAATGTATATAACAGTTTAAGTTTAAAAAAGGTTCAATTATTATGTTTTTTTTTTTTTTATTTTGTTAAGTATCTCGAATTATTCTTTAAGAATGCTATCAATTTTACTTTTAGTTTAAATTATTACTAACAATTTTTTATGTATGTAGTTAATGGCTCCAAAATTGGATAATGGTTGGGAGCATGCAACTCCTGTTGGAGGAGATAGAAAAAAATGTAAGTGTAAATACTGTGGAAAAGTTGTACATGACGGGATCACTCGTCTTAAAAAATATATTGCACATGTATCTGGAAATGTAGAAGCCTGTATAAGAGTTCCATTAGATATTCGGAAGATGGTACGAAAGCTATTGCATGATGGGTTAAAAGAAAGGGCAACCTCGCTTCGAAGAAAAGAAGCAATAATTTATGCTATTAGGGAAGATATTTTGTACGGTGATATGCCAAATATTCCTGCTAATAGTAGTGATGAGGATGATGATGACACAGATGAGCATGGAATATCAGCATTGGATCAAAAGCAATTGAAACAACCTATGGCAAAAAGTCGTTACATGGGATTTGTAGAAGATGAAACCCGACGTATTCTTGGTAGTGGTGCAGGTATTAACAAAATATTGAAATATTTATTTATAAAATATTAATTAATATCTATTTTGTTACCCGCTATTAATTTAAGTTTATTTTAATGTTGCAGGATACTATGGCTCGTCTTCAAAAGGGTCAACTTCTGGATCAAAACGTGGAATTTCACAAAATTTTGGAGTAAAATCAAGTGTTGAGATGCCTTCCACTGGCTTTGACCCACACATGTTTCCCTCAAGAAATAAAACTATAAAAGGCAGGCTATCCAAAGAAAGAATAAGGAAAATAGGTAAACCTGTGTCAAAGTTCTTTATTTTCATGCTTTACCATTTAATGCGGCAAATAGGGGTCTTTACATGCAATCTATGATTAATACCATTGCTGAGGTGGGAACTGGTGTTAAGGGACCATCTAATTATCAAATCGGCAATATTTTATTTGAATGAGGAGATCGAATAACTCGAAAAATACATTATCACTCTCAAAGTTAAATGGCCAATTTTTGGGTGTACAATTATGTGTGATGGCTGGAGTAGTAGAACACAACATCCAATCATCAATTTCATGATTTATTGTGATCGAAACTGATTTATCATTCATCTATGGATTGCACAAATAAAGAGAGAAATGCAAATTTTATTTTTGGTCTTATGGATCAAGTAATTGAAGAGATTGGAGAACCAAATGTTGTTCAGGTTGTCACAGATAATGAGAGCTCTTTTACAGCTGCAGAAGAGATGTTGATGCAGAAAAGAAAGCATCTATTTTGGTCCCCATGTGCGGCACATTGTATCGATTTGATGCTGGAGTACATTGGAAAGATGAAATTCCATAGATGAAGCTAAGATAATTACTAGCTTCGTATATAATAGTGATAAGGTTGTGAATGGTTGTGAATCTGATGAAGATTATACCAAGGACAGAGAATTATTAAGACCCAGAATCACTAGATTTGCGACTGAATATATTGCCCTTGAGAGTCTCCTTCGTCATCAGATGGAATAAGACAATTGTGTACATGTGATGAGTGGAGGACTTTCAACAACACCACATAATGGAGAAATGAGGGCACCCGGGTGTTTGAGATAATATTAACAGAGAGATTTACGAAGAAAGCAAGAGAATGCTGTGCAATTATGGAGCCTTTAGTGAGAGTGTTGAAGGCCGTGGATTAGGATAAAAAGCACACATTGTGTATTATATATGAAGCAATGGATAGAGCAAATATGACGATTAAAGCAAATGTTAGAAGATGGAGAAATACAGGGAGATTATTGATGACAGATGGTATCAGCAACTACAAAGGCATTTGCATGCAACATGCAACTTTTAAGTATCATTTATTCTTTCTTTATATGAGAAAAAATATTATTTTAAATTTATTTTTTTGTTTGTCTTTTAGGTTATTTCTTCAACCCAGTTCTGCAATACTCAAACACTTGTGTGTTTGACACGGCAGAGGTTAGACGAGGAGTCAAAGAAGTAATTAAAAGACTGGAGCCAGACTTAATTATCCAAGCTAACGCAATGAACGAGGTATAAAGTTTTATATATTTTTGACTTCCTTGAAAATGAATTTTTCTCAAATATGCATACTTCTATCAATTGTAGATAAGGACATTTGTTGATAAATTGGGAGAATTTGGAACTCAATTGACAAGACAAACAGTATCTACGTCTCTTCCAGATATTAATGATTCTAACTAGTTATGTATGTACAATGCTTAACATTCACGTGACATCTAAATATAAATTTTATTTTAGCTCAATGGTGGTATAATTATGGTGATGAAGCACCCAACCTTCGGAGGATAGCAGTTAAAGTGTTGAGTCAAACATGTGCATTTGGTGTGAAAGAAATTGGAGTACATGGTCATTGATTTATACTAAATTGCGTAACCGTTTGGCAACCCAAAAGTAGCATAAGTCGGTGTATGCCCATTATAATATGCGATTAAGAATCAGAAATTTGATGTATCAAAGGGAAGATGATGACTATTATAGTCCAATTGATCTTAATCATATCTTTCATGATAATGATATCTTGGATGAGTGGACACGGTAAAATGAAGAGTCGTTGCTACTCGAAGATGATTTAGAGTGGTTAGATGAAGACAACCAATGCAATGAAGAAGGGCTTAGGGACAATGTACCAAACGATGAGGATGATGATGCCACGCTTCCTTTGTCTCGTTAGTCTATTCATAGGTCATCAAAAGGGAAAGGTAAACATGTTTCATCGCAGGAAAAGGCTAAACAAGTCACGTTCAAGGACAAAAGTGGACAAGTTTCATCCTCAAGAAAGGATAAACATGTTTTACCGAGCTCAAGCAATCAGGATGATAGTGATGACAATGACGACGGCGACGATGATGATGATGATGATGATGATGATGATGATGACGATGACAATGATGGAGATGGAAATGGACACAAAGATACCCAACAAAGTCATGGCATGACATGGGCTGAAGGAGATGAAAATTACTATGCAACTCAAGACACAGGCCATGGGTATCGCCCCGAAATTGAGAATCAACGTCTGTTCCTATCCAATTTGATGTATTTCCCCAGTAGATATGATGATTCTCAATCACAAAGACATGATAGAAGGCAACCTGACCTCCAATACTCTATGCAAAATCTAAAAATTGATGAATACACACCACACCAACTGCAAGGATATCAGGGGTCATCAACAAGTACACATAGTGGGAGATCTCAAGCTAGAAGAAGAAATCGTGGAAGCACTACAGATAGCCTCGATGAGAGTAATTGATATTCAGTTATAGAATCATCTCATAGTAGTGGTACTAGTACATACTATCAAGGTTCATGCTATCACAACCAGAACATGGAGCATGTAATGCCACCACAACCACTTCCTCAAACTAGAACATGGAGCATGTAATGCCACCACAACCACTTCCTCAAGTGCCTTACAATCTACCGTATCAAGGTATTTTCCCACAAGGCCCTTATGTAATACCAACTCAACCAGTGATGTACTTTCCATATGGAATACCTTCTCAACCGGCAGGTGTTATCAATGCTGGTTCTTACACCACGCCTTCGGTCATAATTACTCACCTACTTCACATGGTTATTATAGGAGGAGTGATGATGATGATGATGCCAATCATTTTGAGCCCCACCGACAATCCACTTTCTTTTGATCATGCCTGTATATCTTAAGCATTTTTGTAATTTATCAATGCTTGATATTATGAAATTTTTGATTTGTAATATTATATAGTAATTTGTGGTGCTTTGTTATTTTTAATTTTACTAATCTTTTTAGAATTTTTTAAGCATTGTATAACATATTTGCTTGGTATCACTTGATAATATCCTGATATGCCACGATCGATGTGGAACAATACCCGCCGATATTAGCGCCGATACCACGGCTTTGAACCATGGTCACAATGCCTCACACATTTACCTAATGTTGTCGAGACATCAACCCACGATGCCCACACCATGTCAAGAACCGACTAACGATGCCAGGTGTACGCCCAAGGCCCACACGTCCACCCGCCGTGCGCCCTAACCATGCACTGCCACTCAACGTTCCTCAACTGATCGACATTTCTGAATTATCGTATCATGTGCTACTTGATAAACCCAGTATCATGGCACTAACACTTCATCCCAAGGCCTGCCACCTCATGCTAGCACCTACTGCGGAGTCTAGAGCACAAGCCTGCCACACTAGACCTAACGATATTTCAAGGGGTAATATCATCCTCAAAATCCTATCCGTTCCCGTTCCCACAACCTCTCAACCAGATAACTATGCCTGCGCATGGAACATCAAAGGTAAGTTGTCATTGAAATCTATATATTTGTGGCTAATCTCTAAATTTAGACGCCATGGCAGTGCCAATTTCCCATGAAAGTCGTTTTGAAAATTTAAGTCCCACCTAGAGTACTCTTTCATGCATGGCTAGTGAGATCGAGCTTACCGATTGCGAAATTTCTATATGATCGTTTTAAGGTTTCATCAGCCATGGGCTCCCTTTTCATTAATGGGCTTGATACTATTGAACACCTCGACACTCAATGTAAGTTTTTCTTGCCTCTCTCTTATCACCTGTTTCCTGGTATAGCTTACATCTCATCACATAATATTGTTTGCTCACTCTTGGAGGAAATATCCTACAAAATAGTCTTTATTTATGATTTCTCTATGGTACATCTGGAAGGTACGTAATCAAGCCTTATTTCACAATATGCCGATAAACACTTCTCAAATATGGAAAAACATTCAACTTATCCTACCTACTCATTCTGTTAAGATTGCTAAACAAAGAACAACTATTTGGATCAAACGGATTATACCACTAGTTAATTAGATTAAACTGAATGGTTCTTCTACTAATAATCCTGGGTGGTCGAGTTGTGCGGCTGTTTATAGAAATCATGAGGGAGAAGTTATAACAACTTTCTCTATGTCAACATGTTTAAATACTAACTTTATGGCTGGATTGTGTGCTGTTAAAAGGGACTAAGCCTATCACATGAGCTAGAAATCGCACAGCTTATAGTTGAAACTGATTCGACTTTGGTTTTTCATTTTATTTTCAGGGGAGCAGTTCCACCCAAGCACCTCATGCAAGCTCTCTTGCAATGTAATGGGAAATTGATTGATTTTGAGGAGGTCAAGATTAGTTTTGTTTAAGGTAAGCTAATTGCGCGGCGGATGTTTTGGCAAAATATGATGCATCACAACATTTTGAAACTCATGTCTATCATTAATGCCTGATTTATTTTGTCTGAAGTTTTGTATCAGGATAAAATTCTTATGTATCCAGATTTGTGAAGCAATTGTGTACACTTCCCTTGCTGCAGTTGTAAATAAATAAAATGTTTGCTTCGTTAAAAAGAAAAAAATCCCTATTTTTATCCAATTATTTTTGATATTTTGAAAATCGCATATTTCACATGTATTAACTCCCTAAACTATCTATATCATAGTGGGCGGCTAATGTGCACCGTGCATGCATTATAATTTTTCGCCCCTACAATATGTGTCCTAGTTAAGTAATTATTAAATAATAGTAGTAAAGATGAATTGCCACAACTATTATTATCTATATATATATATATATTCTATATCTATATTTATATCTCTATATCTATATAAAAGTATGAATCCAACTAAAAATTTCTTTCTACTGTAAATGAATGGTGTATACCACACACCCCTATGTATTTTCCCATAATGTCTCTAACCTTTTGTAATTCCCCATGATGGTTGACTTTTTTTTGTGGTCTATAAATACCAACATGTAATTCATTTGTAAGTGGAGTTTTTGGGAAGAATAAGATAGTGATCTTTGGAGAATAGTTGTTCTTGTGTTTTTCATATATAATTAAGAGTGAAAGGCCAATAAACTTAGAATTTTTCTAAGTTTATAACACGTTATCAGCACGACGTTACGCTCGATCAAGATAAAATGTCAATTTTCTGTATGAATAATTCTTATTCCGTATATGTTTACTTCTACAATGTCATAGTTATTTTTATTCTTTTATATTCAATAATGAGATATAAACAATCATATTCTATACATTTTATTGTACCCTGAAGTGGATGTATATAATAATGGATTTATCATAATTGATATTGCCTCCAGAAGTAGGCATATAATTATTAATTTCATCCCCTGAAGTGGCTGTGTATTATAAAATCTCATTGCTTTTCAAAGCAAGTAATGAGTAAATTACCTCCAGTAGTAGGTGAAATATTCGATACCAATTATTTGCATTATCATCCCCGAAGCGATGATTAAAAGATAACTACCGATTTTTCACCTGAAGTGATTTGAGATAATGACTTGATTTAAGAAGTCCGAAGCTTCTTCATTCATTTATTTAAACGTGTTCGTTTTGTTGATATAATGGTTATCCTTCATATGCCCATGTACATGACTTTTAAATGTTTTGTTAGCATTATTATATGAAATAAAATTTCATTGTTGACAAAACAAATTTGACATGTATTCCATTTCATTGCTATTTGTAACATCATAATATTTAAATCAAACTTAGTTTTTAATATCGGTAATACCATGCATGCATGTCATAAATTATCCAATTTAATTACGTGGTAACTTATTTTTCTTAATTGTTAATAACTTCAATGTCACTTTTAGTTCATGTGTATGTATAATACATTTGATTCTACTTACATGTATATGTTTAAATTTTGCTAAAGTACATATTAACTTATTGTAGTTAAATGGCCAATCTCACGAAATTGAATTTCATTGCTCTTGATGTTTCTGGAATAAAACTATTTATCATGGGTCCTTGACGCCGAACTACTTTGGCGAGTAATAACTTGGGAGAAATAATAAAAGAAAATACTAATGCTTCCGAACAAGACTGTGCTAAAGCAATGATTTTGCTTCTTCATCATCTTCACGATAGCTTGAAGTCTCAATCTCTAACAATTAAAAGTCCTTTTGAACTCTGGAAGATTTTAAAGGATCGATTTGACGATCAAAAGACTGTAATACTACCACGTGCCAGATATGAGTGGATACAATTGAGATTGCATGATTTCAAGACAGTCGCTGAATACAATTCTTAGATGTTTCGAATTGTATCAAAACTCCGATTATGTGGAGAAGATGTGTCAGATGAACAAATGTTAGAGAAAACATTTTCTACCTTTCATGCATCTAACCTTGTACTCCAGCAGCTGTACAGGGAACGTGGGTTCAAAACCTACTTCGAATTGATCTCATGCCTACTTGTTGCAGAAGAAAATAATAATTTTTTGTTGAATAACCATCAGACACGACCCACTGGTTCTAAACCACTCCCTGAAAATTCAGTTGCATTTCCTATAGCAAATGCTACTTCTTTGAGAAAGGGGCGTGGTTGACACCATGGCTCACCACACGGCCATTCTTATGGAAATGGTCGTGGCGGTCATGGCCGTGGAAATGGTCATGGTCGTGGTAATACATGGATTAATCACAACATTCAGAAGAATAATGGGAACAAGGCAATGAATCAACCAGAGAAAACTATAAACGGGAGATATTTGCCATAGATGTGGAATCTTTGAACATTGGTCTCGTACCAGTCGTACAACACAACATCTCATTAAATTGTATCAGGCCTATCTGAAAGCGGAGGGTAATTAAAGAAGTTGAGACTAATTTTGCTGAGGCAGGAATCTCAGACAATACCAACATAGATGCATTTCAGCTTCCTCTAAAGTTTGGAGACATTCCTGAGGATTTCAGCATGATTATTGATTAGATATGCATGTGTTATTGGCATATTTTTCTTATTTAGTAATGTTTATTTTAGTATGCTTTGGTATTTCTTTTCATCATTATCATGCTTTTACGTTTTATGAATGAAGTTTTTTTTTTCCTTTACTTATTCTATTTTTATTTGCTTTATATAAAATGGATCAAGCCATTACAAATCTCAATGACAAGGAGCATTGTCTTGTTAATAGTGCCACTACGTATATGATTCTAAGTAACAAGAATTTTTTTCTCAAACTTGTTAATGACAAAAACCAGTTTGAGTACTATTTCAGGTGTTAGCAATATTATTGAAGGCTCCAGAAGAGCCACTATCTTGTTACCTGAAGGAACAAGATTGCATATAAATGATGCCTTATATTCTAGTAAATCACAAAGGAACCTATTGAGTTTCAAGGATATTCGACAAAAGGGTTTTCATACTGAAACCACGAATAAAGATGGCATCGAATATCTATACCTTATATCATTTAGGACTGGCCAGAAGCAAGTCTTAGAAAGAATGAGAACATATATACCTGGTCTATAGGCACAATGATAAGCTCTATTGAAACACATAGTATCACTAACCCCAAGTTAGTCGATCAAAGTATTTTTACTTTGTGGCATGATAGACTTGGTCACCCAGGTAATACAATGATGCATAGGATCATTGAAAATTTACATGGACACCCACTACAGGACCTAAAGTATTCCTTACTTAAAGTGATTTTACATTTACGGCTTGTTCTCTTGGGAAATTAATTACAAAGCCGTCTATGACAAAAGTGAATTTAGAATCCCCCATGTTTCTTGAATGAATTCAAGGAGACATATGTGGACCAATAACACCGCCATGTGGACCCTTTAAGTACTTTATGGTGTTGATTGATGCATCAACACGTTGGTCACATGTAAGCTTGCTGTCAACATGGAATGTTGCATTTGCAAGACTTCTAGCTCAAATTATTAAATTGAGAGCTCATTTTCCTGAGTATCCTATTAAATGGATCAGGTTAGATAATACGGGAGAATTGACTTCTAAATCCTTCAATGATGATTGTCAATCCATTGGGATAAATATGGAGCATCCAGTTGCTCATGTACATACTCAAAACCACCTGGCAGAGTCGTTAATTAAGCGATTACAACTAATAGGTAGACCATTGCCGATGCGGTCGAAATTGCCTTCATCGGGATGGGGTCATGCAATTTTGCATGCAACGAGTTTAATTCGGCTTAGAACCACCGTTTGCCACAAATTTTTTCCATTACAATTGGTCTCCGGAAGAGAACCAAATATTTCTCATTTAAAAGTATTTGATTGCGCGGTGTATGTCCCGATACCTCCTCCTCAACGAACTAAAATGTGGCCACAAAGGAGAATGGGAATTTACGTGGGTTTGAGTCTCTATCAATTATTAAGTACCTTGAACCAATGACCGGTGATCAATTTACTGCTAGGTACTTAGATTGTCATTTTGATGAGACAATATTCCCGGCCTTGGGGGCGAAGATAAGGGGATTATAAAGAAAGATATTGCATGGGATGTAACATCTATGTCTTTTATGGATCCGAGGATGAATGACACTGAACTTAAAGTTAGATGGGCCATACATTTGCAAAGTGTTGCGAATAGGCTACCAGATGCGTTTACAGATACCAAAAGGATCACAAAATCACATATTCCAACTGAAAATGTTCCAGCTCGTTTAGAAGTCCCTGAAGTGACTCTTAATCAATCAAAGCCATCTGAGTCACAAATACGCCCGAAGCATGGTAGACCACTTGGCTTTAAAGATGTCAATCCTCGAAAGAGGAAAGAACATATTGTCTCAATTAATAATGATGGTGATGTGGCCATCGGTAATGTCTCTAAGGATAAAATCCCTGAAGTGATTTTATCTAAAGAATTTGAATGCAATGAGCAAGATCTCGAAGATAATTACGAGATATCTATTAATTAAGCTCACAATAGTTTTGATTGGTATAGAAATGAAATTGAAATCGATGAGATTTTTGCTTATTCTGTAGTCGTCGAAATTATGGACGAAGATGAAAACCATCCTCAAACTATGGAGGAATGAAAACAATGAAATGATTGAAAAAATTGGAAGAATGCAATACAAGTTGAGCTTGACCCACTAAATAAGCGAGAAGTATTTGGACCTATAACTCCAACACCAAAAGGTATCAAGCCAATTGGCCATAAGTGGGTGTTTGTACGAAAAAAAAAATGAACAAAATGAAGTTGTAGGGTATAAATCTAGACTTGTGGCCCAAGGCTTTAATCAAAAGCCAGGAATTGATTATATTGATACGTATTCACCTGTATTGGATGCAACCACACTTAGGTTTCTAATTAGTTTAGCAGTAATTGAACAACTGCAAATGCAGCACATGGATGTGGTCACTGCATATCTGTATGGGTCATTGGATACAGATATATACATGAGAATCCCAGAAGGATTGAAAATGCCTGAAGCATTGAAGTCGAAACCCCGTCATATGTACTCCATCAAATTGAAAAGTCCTTGTATGGACTTAAACAATCAAGACGTATGTGGTACAATCGTCTTAGTGAGTATTTACTAAATAAAGGATTTTGTAATAATCAAATAAGTCCCTGTTTATTTATAAATAGGACAAAGTCAGGATTTGTAATCATAGTTGTGTATGTTGATGATCTGAATATTGAAGAGATTCAACAAGAAGCTGATTACTTAAAAGGTGAGTTTTGAGATGAAAGATTCGGGTACTACAAAGTATTGTCTCAGCCTTTAGTTCGAACATATTGAGGGTGGAATTTTCGTTTATCGATCAAACTATACAGAAATGGTCCTTAAGCGTTTTCTTATAAACAATGTTCATCCATTAAGTACACCTATGGTAGTTTGATCACTTGATGTTAAAGGGATCCTTTCCGTCCTCGAGCAGATAATGATGATATTGGGTCCAGAAGAACCATATCTCAGTGCAATTGGTGCATTGATGTATCTTGCTAATAATACCCGACCAGATATAGCTTTTTTAGTTAATCTACTAGCAAGATATAGTTCAACACCAACAAAAAGACACTGGAATGGTGTCAAACACATTCTGCGCTACTTGTGTGGAACAAGTGATATGGGACTATATTTGGAACGACATAACGATGCCAACGCAACCAATTTAGTTGGTTATTCAGATGCAGGGTATTTATCTGATCCACATAAAGCCATATCTCAATCTGGATATTTATTCATGTATGGTGGAACTGCTATTTCATGGGGTTCAACCAAACAAACTTTGGTAGCCACCTCGTCAAATCATGCAGAGTTAATTGCACTATATAAGGCTAGGCGTGAATGTGTATGGCTTAGATCACTTATACATTATGTTCATGAATCATGTAGACTAGAATCAATTGAGAAAAGTCCCACTGGAATATATGCAGATAATGCGGCTTGTATCGCCCAAATCAAGGAAGGATATATTAAAGGTGACAGAACCAAGCATATATCACCAAAATTTTTCTCCACTCATGAGCTTCAAGTGGAAGGCAAAGTTGATATTGAACAGATTCCATCAAGTCAGAACTTAGCAGATTCATTTACGAAGTCATTACCAACAAAAGTGTTCAAACAACTAGTACATAATATTGGCATGCGACGTTTGAAAGATATCTGTCTGAATTGAGGGGGAGATTATACAACTGTACTCTTTTCCTTGGCCTTGGTTTATGTCCCATTGAGTTTTTTTAGGAAAGGTTTTTAACGAGGTAGGATGTATATAATAAGATGTGTGCATTCAAGGGGGAGTATTGTAAATATATGGTCTATACATATGAATGCACACACCCCCATGTATTTTCCCATAATGTCTCTAACCTTTTGTAATTCCCCATGATGGTTGACTTTTTTTTGGTGGTCTATAAATACCACCATGTAATTCATTTGTAAGTGGAGTTTTTGGGAAGAATAAGATAGTGATCTTTAGAGAATAGTTGTTCTTGTGTTTCCCATATATAATTAAGAGTGAAAGGCCAATAAACTTAGAATTTTTCTAAGTTTATAACACTTTCTTTTTTTGGCTTGACTAAATTATCCCCATCATATTATTATTAGTAAGGATAAAATTATAAATTGATAGACTTACTAACTCCTACTATAATTAACCACTAATTAATACTACATTAACCACTAAAACATTAAATGTTAAATTTCTACCTCATACATTTATACTTCATTTTCATCAAATACTTCAGATTTACCAAATAAATATGAATTACCATGATCCAAAATAAACCATAAGATACAAGTTACACGATACAAGTTACAAAATCTTTGAATAGAAGTAATCGAAAGGATGTCAATGATAATTTTGAAAAGAAAAATATTAATTCATTTCGAAAACCGGCATGTTGTATTCTATGAAAAATTAGATTTACTGAAATTAATTTTTGAACTATATAGTAATGAAAAGGAGGTGCTTGACAACTTTGGAAACAAAATTAGTCCATGAAAAAATCTGCATATTTTATTCTATGAAAATTAGGTTCAACAATAACTTTTTTTTAATAGTTCATAATATGAGTTTATTTTTGAACTTTTTTTATTCTGACTATAAAAATAATATTTATTAATTTTGTAATTTCCTTAAATTTCAATTTTATTCATATGAAATTAATAAATGCATTAAACTAAAATATTAGACTTAGATATGATTATATAATAATTAAGATATGTAAGTAAATCATACTACATTATTATTTTTCTATATAAAAAATCGAACTACATTTATAGGACTTAATAACTCCTACCTGATTTTTTTAAATTCACTGTTTTATGCATATTTATACAATTTTTTTTAGTGAAGGTATATACATTAGTTTATATATATGTATATAAATATATATTATATATGTTATAGAACACATATATTCTATATAGTATTAGTACATTAAGTCCCCCAACGATTTCTTTCTTTCTTTCTTTTTTTTTAAATTTGTCTAAATTAACCTCGTCTTATTTTTCATAGTGGTCATTATGTAAAACTATATATATGCTTTTTAATTCATATTAATTACTTTTTACATTATAGGATTTACTCTCATTAATTATTATTTACATAATTATGTCTAGATTTAATTCATTTAATGGAGTGAAAAAGTACCTCTTAATAATAGAATGGGAAAAGAGTACAAAAAAATAAAACATTAAAATAATTTCTGTAATTTTAAACAATTTGTGCAAATTCATTGCCCATAATTAGCAATTTATCTGGTGGTAAATGGAACTAGAGAAAGGCGTACAAAGATGGGTTGTTGACATAGCTGAGTGGGAAGATTCGTGGGATGATTTTTCTAGACCATGTCTTTTCTTCCCCACCACGAGCACGCCTCCATCATTATTGGTATTTTGTGTTCTTGTCATTTGAGGAGCTGGAGATAATTGTGTATGCACCTAGATGTTAGTCAAGACTTAACGTGTCTATTTTTGTGGGTATAAGTTGTTTAGAGATAAGTTTACTGTTTGTTGGGTATGAATCGATTATTCATTTTCAACATTCTTTTCTAGGAGTTGGTTGTGCACTGGAAAAAGTTCAATTGTTTGGTAAAATAGTCTAGACATGAATTTGAAGTTATGGCCAATTGATTAGGTCTACGAAATTGGAGGACCGAAGAAGGGCACTTAAGTAAACCGATTGTTGAAGTATTCCTTGGTGCATAAGTTTAATACAAAAAAAAAAAAAAAAAAAGCTATCAAGTGAAATTTTTCATACAAGATTAAATTATTTTAATGATCCTATTATAACTTAAAGATTTTTTCAACCATAGATATAGTGAAAGTTTATTCAATGATATAAGTACATGGTGTTTATGTAAATTCACCATTATCTGGGTATACTCTTTGAGCTCTATTACCCATTTAGTTATTCATGATATATTTATTTAATTGAATAATTATATAATTATACTAATATAAGCTTAAATTTGTGATGATAGATATTATATCTTGAAAAAGTATAAAAATCATAGTTAAATAAAATATTTAAAAAATAAGTGGATTAGAATGGAGTAAAAAAAATTTTGAATAAAAAAGATTTTTCTAAATTTAATTTTGGAACCTTGAATTTAGGGGGAAATTAGAAAGGAAAGAGAGAGAGAGAGAGAGAAAAGTGATTCTATTAGATTCTTGCGTTTCCTTTTCATGTTTCATATTAAGTAATGCTAATTAATAATTAGATATAAGGTCCAAAAAGTGTTAAAAAAAGCACCGTATAAATTATAGAAGATTAGAACGAGAAATTATATTACTTTAATTTTTTTGGTGAGCATCTTCTTCATTTATTAATTAACAATTGACAAGAATATTGTATAAATTTCAAAGAGATATTTTAATGATACTTTTTAGAGTTGAAAAAGTAAATCTACACATGATACAATATAAATAGGTGATGTTAAAATTATAGTAAAACAATGAAGTGCCTAAATACATCTCCATGAGATTTTAAACATAGATTTGGTAGATATATGTATTACACATACTACATATCGAACATCAATAGGAATAAAAATAATTATGCGAAAATAATATGGGCCATTCTTTTATCCTCAAGAGTCAAGATACATACTATTTATATTTGGAAACTTCTAGCTAAAAGTTCCAATATTTTTCAACACATTAATAAGATTACTCTTAAAGAAATATTGAAGTTTTATTAAATGGCTAACTGCAAGTAATCATTTCATGATTATGTTAGCTATTCAAGTTCGTGTATTGCATTTAAAATATCAAATATGACTTTTTAAATTTTACATGAATATGATTTTTCAAACATTAAATTAAAGATATCCGAGGCTCCTCAATTGAGACATATATATTTTTTAATCCCTTGGTATATTTTTAAATTATTTAGACATAATAAATGTTAAAAGTAATTAAGAATTAAAAGTTACACTTTTAACAAATGTTCAAAATAAAATAAAGTGAAAAACAAATTCATTTATCAAATAAGCAGAAAAGAATAATTTTAATTACAACTGTGAACATAAAGAGAATCAATAAAGTCTTTTATTTTAAAATATCTAAAAGCCTATTATAATAATTGCCATAAAAATTGTCACTTCCCAACCACTTGAAAACAATATAACATATAAAAGTAAAAGTTAACATTAAATTGGTTGCACGTTCACAAATTGGATTGGTTTTACAGTATAAAATAAAGTTAATGTGTTATTAATGATCAATTTTAATTCGTTAAATATTTAAATTCATGTACCCTTAATATTATTTATGCTATATAGAAATTATATAAGAATAGAAAAGACAAGACACCATGGAACATAAATATTCTAGCCTAAGTCTTCCAGAGAGGCAGAAATATATTGAAGAAAGTAAAGGAGTGTAAATTATACATATGACATTGTTCTTGAAGAACAAGAAGATGTGTACTTATTAACAGTTTGATTATCTATACTATTATAAAAGCAAACTTTTTGGCGTATCAACTATTGAATGTCCAAATTTACCCTTCAATCATTTTCTTTTCTTAAAAAACTTATTGGTCAGAAAAGTAATTTTATTATTTTTTCTCTCAACCCACTACTCCACGTTTCTCTCACATCACTCCATGTTTCTTTCTTCTTACTAACTCTTCTTTCTCATTCCTTCACATTTTTTTTTCTTTACATCTCACACAGTTCTTTTTTATATGCTCGCGAGTACCGCGTGCAACGACGACTAGTCATTTAAACAATATTACATATTTCTCATAGTTTCACCAAACTTTAATTGCTATATTATTAAAACTTCCTACATTAAAAGTTTATCTTATATTTCATTAGGTTTGTACTTAATTTCTTATATTAGATTGTTTTGATATAGGAAAATGTTAGCAAATATGATAATTTTAATTATATAATTATTTATAAGTAACGATAGACCAATTCATATTATTGACATATTTAATATTTTTTTGTATAACTTTTACTTAAAGATAAATCTTATATCCGAATTTACTTTTACCTTTTAATATATTTGAAGGGATCAGTTGTTTTCTCATTAATGTTTAGGGAAGAAGCTCAGTAAATTAAAGCTATTATATGATCAATCTATGGCTTATCGATATAACCATGCAAGAAAAATATTCTCTATATAAGTTTAAAATATTTTGATTTAATTCTACAAAAAATATAAAACTTTGTGTCGTGAATAAGCACTTTTTGGTAACATACAATTATTTTAAAACAACAAACAATGATCAACTGAGATATACATACAAGCACTGAAACTTGAGAAGAATCAAAATTTAATAACCAAGTTCAAGTTAAACTAGTGCAGATCATAATCCATGACATGTTGAGAAAACATTTCACAAAAGAAAGAAATTGGAGAATAGGGAAAAAAAGAATTAGTTTGATGACAATAGTTAGTTTGATCGTAAAAGAACCTATAATATAAATGAATTTGATTGAATCAAAATTGAAGTAAAGCGAGTAGAACAAAGAAACAAAATTTATTCTTATTCATTTTAATGACAATTATGTATATAGTTTAGTAACTTTTTATCTTTTAAGTATAAAAATATTTTAATTTAATAAAGTTAGCCATTTTTTGTATCTTGATTTTCAAAATTACTAATTTGTTAGTTTATAATATAACTCCAAATATTAGAGACATATGAGCCTATAAGCATCTACCAAATTCATGCTACTAAAAAAAGATGGAATTAATGAATAGAAAATTGAATGTTGTGACGAATACAACTAAAAGAATATATTACTGATTAGAGAAGGACAAAGAAAAAATGTAAAGCATCAACTGACTGATAAGATTTCCAAGTAAAATTGATAAAGTCAAAGTATCAAATTGATGAGAAACATGACACAGTATCTTGAGAAAATGATAGAAATAGTAACGATAAATAAAAAAGATGACATTGAAATTCAAACGCCAAGCAATAGGGAGATAATTAATAATTTTATTGAGAAAACCAAGAAATACATGAAACCAAAAGCAAGCGGATCTCTCCCGCCAACAAAATCGAAAAAACAAATGAACGGAATCATGTGTTTACATAACAACCTATTTAGTTATTACTATTTAGCTTTTGAATTTTCATTAAATAGAAAGCTTTTACAATTTTAAAATTCATTAAGTTTGATGATGAATAGGATTTTGTCATCTATAAAATACTTATTAAATTTCAAAATAATATTTTTGAATTTATAAAATACCTTATAGTTTTTCTTAATTAAACTATTAAATAATACAATCATTTTATTCATGTAATAAGCATTACGTGCAACGCATGTGATTTCTTGTAGTCTAGATAAAAGTATGAATTCAAGAAAAAGTTTTTTTTTTTTTTGACTTGACTAAATTATCCCCACGATATTATTATTAGCAAGAATAAAAATGTAAATTGATAGACTTATTAACACATACTATAATTAGCCACTAGTTAATACTACATTTAATGTAAAACATTAACTCTTAAATTTCTATCCTCATACATTTATACTTCATTTTCATCAAATTAATAACACCAAATAAATATGAATTACCATGATCCAAAATAAAACCATAAGATACAAGTAACAAAAACTTTGAATAGAAGTAATCCAAAAGGATGTCAATGATAATTTTGGATAGAAAAATATTTGTTCATTTCAAAAATTGCATGTTGTATTCTAAAAATTAGATATACTGAAATTATTTTTACAACTAGATAGTAATGAAAAGGAGGTGCATGACAACATTTGAAGCAAAATTAGTCCATGAAAAAATCTGCATATTTTTTTTCTATGAAAAATTAGGTTCAAATAGTAACATTTTTGTAATAGTTCATGATATGAGATTTTATTTTAACTTTTTGGGTTAATTACATTTAGACCCTCTCTGAAAATGCATAATTACACTTTTCCCCAAAGAAGTTTTGAAATTACATTTACACCCCCTCTAAAAATTCTTTGTTTACACTTGACCTCCATTCGTTAAAGTTTGGGCGGAAAATGTTCATTTCAACAAAAATAATTACATAAATTTTCAATTTTACCTCTTATTTAACATTCTCGTGTAATAATTTTGTACTTATAAAGAAAAAATATAATAATATTGGCCTCACTCCATACATATACGTTACACTTATCCTCTTATAAGTACAAAAATATACATGAGAATGTTAAATGATGGGCAAAATTGAAAATTTGTGTAATTATTTTTGTTGACGTGAACATTTTTCGTCCAAACTCTAACAGATGGGGGTGAGGTGTAAACAGAGAATTTTCAGAGGGGGTGTAAGTATAATTTTAAAACTTTTTTGGGGGAAAGTGTAATTATACATTCTCAGAGGGGGTGTAAGTGTAATTAACCCTAACTTTTTTTATTCAACTACAATATTTCTCTAATAGCATTATTTTTAATGATAATAATATTTATTAATTTTGTAATTTTCTTAAATTTCAGTTTTATTCATATTAAATTAATAAATGCATTACATTAAAATATTAAACTTAGATATGATTATATAATAAGATATGTAAGTAAATCATACTAAATTATTATTATTTTTGATAAAAAACCGAACTACATATATAAGACTTAATAACTCCTAACTGATATTTTAAATACATGGCTTTATGCATATTCGTACAATTTTGTTTATAGTGAATGTATATACATTAGTTTATATATATAACACATATATTCTATATAGTAGTACATTAAGTCATCGAAAGGTTTCTTTCTTTCTTTATTTTTTTTTTTTTTGCGTAAATTAACTTCAATTCCATAAGGGTGATTATGTAAAACTATATATATGGTTTTCAATTCATATTAAGTACTTTTTACATTACAAGATTTTACTCTCATTAATTATTGTTATAGAATTATGTCTAGATTCAATTCATTTAATAGATAAAGAAAATAACTCATAACAATAGAATGGAAAAGACTATAAGAAATAAAAAAAAAAAGAAAGAATTTGTGTAATTCGAAACGATTTGTCCATAGGCAATTTATCTGCTGGTAAATGAAACTGGAGAAAGACGTACAGAGATGGGTTGTTGACATAGAAGATTCTTGAATGATTTCCCAACCACGAGCACACCTCCATCATCAGATAATTGCTTTTGTAGTTTCTTTTTTCGGCAATATATTTTTGAGGTAAAATATATTAATTTAGTTGTTCTATTATAACTTAAAGTTTTTTTTTTTTTTTAAATCATGGATATGGTGAAAGTTTATTCAATGATAAGTACATGGTATTTAAGTAAATTCACCATTATCTAGACATACTCTTTGAGCTCTATTACCCATTTAGTTATTCATGATATATTTATTTAATTGAATAATTACATAACTTAAATTTGTGATTATAGATATTATATCTTGAAATAGTAAAAAAAATTTATAGTTAGATAAAATATTTAAAAAATAAATGGATAAGAATGGAGTAAATAGTTTTGGAATAAAAAAGATTGTTTCTAAATTTAATTTCGGAACCTTAAATTTAGGGGAAAATTATAAAGACAAAAGAAGAGAGAAGTGATTCTATTAGATTATTGGATTTTCTTTCCGTGTTTTATTTTAAGTAATGCTATTAGTAAGATATAAGGTCCAAAAAGTATTAAAAAAATCACCGTATAAATTGTAGAAGATTAGAACGAGAAATTATATTATTTTACTTTTTTTGGTGAGCATCTTCTTCATTTCTTAATTACATAGACTTGGTAGATATATGTATTTATATATCGAACATCAATAGGAATAAAAAGAGTTATGCAAAAATAATAGAGGCACGTTCTTTTATACTCAAGATACATTATATTTGGAAACTTCTAGCTAAAAATTCCAATATTTTTCAACACATTAATAGGATTACTCTAAAGGAAATATGAAAGTTTTATGAAATGATTGACTGCAAGTGATCAGTTCATGATTTGGTTATCTGTTCAAGTTCGTGTATTGCATTTAAAACATCAAATACAACTTTTTTCATTTTCATATGTATATGATTTTTCAAATACTAAATTAAAGATACCTGGGCTCCTCAGTTGGGATGTATATTTTTTTAATACCTTGGTATATTTTTAAATTATAATAAAAATTAAAAGTAATTAACAATTAAAAGTTACACTTTTAACAAATGTTCAAACAAAATGAAGTGAAAAAAAAATTCATTTATCAAATAAGTAGAAGCAAAGAATTATTTTAATTACAACTGTTAACATAAGAGAAACAATAAAGTCTTTTATTTTAAAAATATGTAAAAGCATACTATAATAATTGACCTAAAAATTATCACTTCCAAAAGTCTTCGAAAACAATATAACATGTAAAGGTAAAAGTTAACATTAAATTGATAGCAGGTTGACAAATTGGATTGGTTTTATAGTATAAGATAAAGTTAATTATATGTTATTAATGATCAATTTTAATTATTTAAATATTTAAGTTCATGTACCCTTAATATTATTTAAGCAATATAGAAGTTGTATAAGAATAGAAAAGAAAAGGCACCATGAAACACATATATTCTAGCCTATGTCTTTCAGAGAGACAAATAATATATCGAAAAAAGTTGAGTGTAAATTATACTATGACGTTGTTCTTGAAGAACAAGAAGTTACGTACTTATTAAAAGCTGGATAATCATTCAAACAATATTACATATATTTTTATAGTTTCACCAAACTTTAATTGATGTTTTGTTAAAACTTCCTACATTAAAAGTCCATCTTATATTTCATTAGTTTTGTATTTAAATTTTTTATATTAGATTATTTTGATATAGGAAAATGGTAGAAAATATTATTATTTTAATTATACAATTAGTTATAGTAACGATATATTAATTCATATTATAGACATACTTAATATTTTTTTGTATATCTTTTACTTAAAATTAAATCTTATATCCGAACTTACTTTTACCATTTAATATATTTGAAGGGATCAATTAATGTCTTCTCATTAATGTTTAGGAAAGAAACTCAATAAATTAAATTTATACATATTTTTGAGGGGAGAAACCGAGTTTTGGGTGGGTTTGTTGAGACGTTTGGAGCGAGATCGAGGGCTTGTCTTCTTTCCTCAGTTCACATACACACAGTCTCTCTCTCTCTCTCTCTCTCTCTCTCTCTCTCTCTCTCTCTTTGTCTTTCTCTTTCTGAAGATACGGACGAGGCAGATGTATCTATAATGCTTGATTCGATTCCTGAATTTCAATTTTGATCTGTAAGTTAATACTTTTTCCACATGAGTTCCGATTGTCTTTTAGATCCTATGCAGCGAAATAAAGTTAACTTTTGCAGAATTTTCAGTTGTTTTTTTTTTTTCGTGGTTTGTAAATTGGGTAAATTCTTTTTCAGCTGTTGTTTTTCTTTTTCTTTTAGGATTTGGATTGGTTTGGGGCTCTCTTTTTTAGATTGATTTAACTGGATTTTGATTTTGGATCTGAGCATTGTTAGCTCGAATCAATGGGTTTGGAACTTTTGCGACCGTGAACTTGGGTGTGGAAGTTTTTCGGAATTTAAGGTTGCGGTTTGAGTAGATGGCTTCGGGTCCTCCTCCATTTCAGGTGGAGGATAATACAGATGAGGATTTTTTTGATAAATTAGTGAATGATGATGACGAAATAGACTTTAAGGTCACCACTACATCATCGGCATCTGTGCCTCTATTTTCCTCAGACGGGAATGAATCGGATGAGGTTAAGGCCTTTGCGAATTTGAGTATCAATGAGATTGATAATAATGGTGACATTAATTGTGATAAAGCTGGCAGTAGTAATCATATCGGGATTGATAATCATAGCACGGAAATTGGGAAAGTTAAACATATTAATAAGTTGGGAGCCCCCGGGGAAAGTGGAAATGCGTCAATGTTGTCAAATTCATTGGAGTTTGAGAATTTGATTCACCAACCGGAAAATGAAGATGGAGGTGCTGAAGTTTTATCTGATACTACAGTTGTGAGTAAGAGTAGTGGTGAGAGTTTTTCTGATACAACTGTCGTGAGTAAGACTAGTGGTGAATTAGGGGCTCCGGGAGTTAAGGAAGTGGGATGGAGTGCGTTTCATGCTGATTCAACCAAGGATGGTAATGGCTTTGGATCATACTCAGACTTTTTCACTGAATTAGAAGGAGAGAAAGGTGGTGATGCTTTTGGTGATGTAGTCGGGCATACTATGAATAATGGGCCAGATGTTGCTTTTGGTAATGATTTACACGGGTCCGCTTATGTGGAAAACTCCAGCAGCTTTTGGCAGTACAATGAGGGATACAATAATGATGTAGCAGCAGAGCAGGGCTCAGATGCACAGTATTTGAATACCAGTCAATTCTGGGAGAATCAGTATCCGGGTTGGAAGTATGACCTAAGTACCGGACAGTGGTATCAGGTAGATGGTTATGATATCAGTTCAAGTGTGCAAACAAATCTTGACACTGATTTATCTTCTACTTGGGGGATGGCCAATGAGCTGGCTGAGGATTTTTACTTGCAACAAATTTCTAAATCTGTTCCGGGAACTGTGGCTGAGACAGGCAGAATTGAGAGTGTAACTAATTGGAATCAAGCCTATCAGTTTAGTGATGCTACAGAGGCCACAACAAATTGGAATCAGGTTTCACAAGAGATCAGTGGCACCGCCCCAGTTTCCTCCAACTTGAATCAGGCTTCCGAAGGTAATAATAATTATCCACCTCATATGGTTTTTGATCCTCAGTACCCTGGCTGGTATTATGATACTATGGCCCAGGAATGGTGCACTTTGGAATCATACACTGCATTAGTCCAGTCCACTCCTCAAGTTCAGGAAGAGATGCATGGGGGTGGATATGGATCAACTGATACATACTATCATAAATATGAGAAGACATTCAACACAAATGATCAAGGTATTAGTTACAACTCTGAAGGCTTTGGAAGCCAAGTCCAAGATCAGAACTGGACCCAATCGGCCAGCAATTATGGTCCACAGGGCTCAAGCATGCTGCAACCTCAAAATGTTGCTAGGGCAGAATCTACTCTACAGTACAGTGGAAACCAACTAAGTGAAGATCACCACAGGCATAACTTTGTGAGCCCTCATGGGAATGGACAAAATACCGTTAATTATGGGGTTAAAGCTTCATATTATGAGAATGCGAGTCAAGGTCAAAACGAGTTTGCCATGTCTTCTGGTTCACTAGGTTTTCCTAGTGGGAACTTAAGTCAACAATACAATGATGCCCAAATCAATCAAAATGACCAAAAACATGTCTTAAATGACTGCTACAACAATCAAAATCCAGTCGACTTTTCTAAGCAACACATTCAGAGTGCTCAAATCTCGTATACACCTGCTGCTGGAAGGTCATCTGCAGGTCGTCCTGCACATGCTTTGGTTACTTTTGGTTTTGGTGGAAAGCTCATTGTGCTGAAAGACAGTAGCTCTACCGTAAGTTTTAACTTTGGAGGCCAGGTCTGTGTCATTGCCTTCCTTTTTGAGTATTTTTTTTTTTTTTGTAAACTTGGACTACATGGTAAAATCTTTTATATTTTTTTTGTGAAGAACCATGTAGGAGGCTTAATATCGGTTCTAAACTTAGCAGAAGTTGTGAATCACAATGCTGAATCTTCAAACAATGGTATGGGTGTTTACAATTACTTCCAGGCTCTCTGTCAGCAATGTGTTCCAGGTCCTCTTAGTAGTGGAAGTGTTGGAACTAAGGAGTTGAACAAATGGATTGACGAAAGAATAGCAAACCCTGCGTCTACTGATATGGACTATCGAAAAGCCGAAGTTTTAAAGTTGCTTTTGTCGCTGCTTAAAATAGCTTGTCAGTATTATGGAAAACTTCGGTCTCCTTATGGTACAGATGCTGTATTGAAGGTAGATTATACATGTTTTATTAGATGAATGAAGTTAATTTGATTGAGACTGTTGACTTGGATGTGCCATCATGTTTGGATCAGTGTCCCCTTATTCCAAGCTTGTATCTTTGCAAAAGCTTATGGTTAATTACATCAAGCACATTATGTTTGTTGCTTATCCTATACAGGGTTTCAACCACATCATACTATGTTGATATTTTTTAAATGTGATTGCATTGGTGGATTTTACTTTGACATGTTCTCTTAATGAACTTCATTGTGGAGAAACTTTAAATAAATACATGGGGCATGATCCTTGAGCCCCTTGGCACTATCAAATTTGTTAGTTTAGTACCATAACATCTATCATAGCAAAACTTGCTATAGGTCTCAATTTGTAATTTTTTTATTATTCTCTACTAGTTTTGATTTTGCCACTTGTCCATCATGACACAAGCTTGTGCTTCATAATAAACTTGCCTAGTGTGCAATTTTCTGAACAATCAATGCATCGATTTTTCTTGAACTTGTATACATATCACTATTTGATAAACTAGTCGCCTTGTGCCTTGAACAATTAGTGGGGTGATATGTTTACATTTATGCTTTTCTGAAAAGTAGGTGCTTTGATATCTGCTTTATTGATTAGGGATCAATAAATAATCTAGCTCTCAGTGTTTTCTTTGTTTGTTATCCCAATAGGAAAATGATTCTCCAGAATCAGCAGTTGCCAAACTATTTGCATTTGCAAAAAGAAATGGTTTGCAGTTTAGTCAATATAGTGCTTTTTCTGGATGCTTGCAACAAATGCCATCTGAAGGACAAATGCAGGTATCAAATGTGCTCTATGCAAACCTTTTTTGGAAATGTAATCATCTGTTATGAAGTACCACTTCATGTTTTAGGTCACTGCCACTGAGGTTCAAAGTCTTCTGGTTTCTGGAAGGAAGAAAGAGGCTTTGCAATGTGCCCAAGAGGGACAGCTGTGGGGTCTGGCTCTTGTTCTTGCTGCACAACTTGGTGATCAGGTTTGCCCATATAATATACCTCACTTGGCTATCTAACCTATAGTCACTTGGTCCATTGTAGCATCTTCATCTTAACTTTCACTTGGAAAACTCACTGCAGTTCTATGTTGAAACTGTCAAGCAAATGGCACTGCACCAATTCGTTGCAGGATCACCTTTGCGAACAATATGTCTACTAATTGCTGGCCAACCAGCTGATGTGTTTTCGGCTGACAACACAACTATTAGTAGCATGGTTGGTGTTGTAAATATACCTCAGCAACCAACTCAGGTATATGTCTATTCCACCATTAGTCCTTTTATTTGGTGGTGCTTGTTCTCTATAACAATTGTTTCTGTAGTTATTAGAGGCAATTTTTGGTGCTATTATATTTAGAAATATAACTTTACTTGACGAATTTGTTGATATATGCCCTCATTTGTCGTTTGTGGTTTACTGAGTTGGTGGAAATTACCTAAAGCATAAAGTGACTAGTCTTTCTGTGTTCCTTTTCTCAATTCTAGTTTGGTGCAAATGGAATGCTGGATGATTGGGAAGAGAATTTGGCAGTGATAACTGCAAATAGGACGAAGGATGATGAACTTGTGCTTATGCATCTTGGAGATTGTTTGTGGAAAGAAAGAAGTGATGTATGTTATGGTTATTTTCGTGGAAATCCTGTTTCCTTATTCTTGCTTAAAAGCTTTTTAATTATTTATTTTGAAATGATTTTTATTTAGATAATTGCTGCTCACATATGCTACTTGGTTGCGGAAGCAAGCTTTGAACCATATTCAGACACTGCAAGAATGTGTCTTGTTGGCACTGATCATTGGAAATATCCACGGACTTATGCTAGTCCAGAGGCTATTCAGGTTTCTGCAGGCTTATTGTTGCATAGTCATGGATTATTGCTTTTAGCTTTAAAATACCTTGGAGCCACTGCTTAGAACCACACATAAAAATTTCCATTCCATTAGAACTATGGAAAAGTTTTCCTTTTCAATTCAATGGAAACAAAAATACATGGCAGTTCTGAAACTATCTAGTTCACCGAAACACCCATTTTTCCTAGTATTACTATGAAACTTTCAGATTCTTATGGAGGTTTTTACATTTCCTAATTTTTTGTAAAAAAACACTTATCTCATATTTCTGTTGATGTGTATATGAATTTTTGGTGTTACACAATAAATATTTTACTTTTATGTTGATTGGTATAATTTGGATCTAACTTCTACTTCTAGCATATATGTATCAATCTAATTAATACATCACAATATATAGTTAAACTCTCCTATAAGATAGTACTCCAGGCGTTCATATGCTTGTATGTGTGAGTAGAACTTCTGAAGAAGTTCTAAATTTAATATCTATTTTACAACTGTAGAAAATCTTTGGCTCTTTATTTTCATTTTTATATATTGTTATGGGTGTTAGCTATTGATGGATGGGGCTTGAGTCCATCAGCCTTGGCAGTCGCCTCTGACTAGCTTTTGAGGCACAATACAACAAAAATCTATAGTTTGTTTAATAGTACACGGGTGAAAAGCATATATGCATATTCTGACATTTTCTTAATTATACAGAGGACGGAGATATATGAATACTCAAAGACGCTTGGAAACTCTCAGTTTGTCTTACTTCCATTTCAACCATATAAGCTTATATACGCTCACATGTTGGCAGAAGTTGGGAGGACCTCTGATGCATTGAAGTACTCGCCTACTTATACATTGGTTACTTTTTGTGAGTTGTTGGCTTTTGTTTTCTCAGCATTGTTGTTTAATATAGGTACTGTCAAGCAGTTATTAAATCTCTCAAAACTGGTCGAGCTCCAGAGGTGGAGGCTCTAAGACATTTAGTTTCGTCACTTGAGGAAAGAATCAAAGCTCACCAACAGGTATCTTTTTGTCCTCTGATTTGTCTCTTTATGCTTTACAGATACCTGTAACTCGAACCTTCTTTTATGTAGGGGGGATTCTCCACGAACTTAGCTCCTAAAAAGTTGGTCGGTAAATTGCTCAATCTTTTTGATACTACTGCCCATCGTGTTGTCGGTAGTATACCCCAGCAGTGCCAACAACATGTGGCAGTGCACAAGTTAACGAGAATTACCAATCACTTGGACCTAGAGTATCGACTAGTCAATCGACATTGGCTATGTCATCATTAATACCTTCTCAATCTTCAGAGCCCATAAGTAATCGGACAACTAATAGCAGTAGAATGGTAATGCACACGAGAAGTGTTTCAGAACCTGACTTTGGGAGAAGTCCAAGGCAGGTTTGTTTCAATCTATATGCTTTCATTCCCTGTGAAGGACAGTTGTTCGTATCGATAGATTGAATATCCGATTATAGAAAATTATATTAGGTTATTTATGATATGTGCAGGGTCATATTGATTCATTGAAGGAAGCAAGTTCAACAAATGTGGAAGACAAAGCATCAGCAGCTGGTGGCACATTTGGATTTGGTCGTTTTGGTTTTGGTTCTCAGCTATTGCAGAAGACTGTAGGATTAGTGCTTAGACCCCGGCAAGGACGCCAGGTACTTAAGTTCTTGAATTGACAAAATATGCTATAAAGACACTTGTAAACTTTAAAATTTGTATGTTTTTCTTATGGTTGCAATTATTTTCTAGGCGAAATTGGGTGAATCTAATAAGTTCTATTATGATGAGAAGCTCAAGAGATGGGTGGAAGAAGGTGCCGAACCTCCAGCAGAGGAAGCGACCCTTCCACCCCCACCACCAACTGCAGTTTTTCAGAATGGAACATCAGATTACAACTTAAAGAGTCCATTAAAAAGTGAAGTTTCTCATAACAGTCGAAGTCCAGAATTTAAAAGCCCGAAGATTGTGGATAATAGTTTAGGAATACCACCGCTTCCTCCGAGCTCCAATCAATACTCAGCACGAGGAAGGATGGGTGTTCGATCTAGGTAAATTCATGTGTCACCTTAAGAATTCATCCTGCTAGATTAGATCATCTTTGGTCAAAAGGTAGCGTAAAAAGAAAGAATTATTGGTGTGCAATTATACTTGACTAACAAGGGTTGCCTTGGTATACTTTGTCTGGCATTTACTGTTAGTTTATGTTCTCCATCACCCTTGTTATTATGGGCTCTGCTAGTGTGGACATGGCACAAAGATCTTACTATATATAATGTTGATTGATGGTCTTGTCTTAGGAGAACCAATTGTAGAACATGAAGTAGCTCAGTTACTTCACTCGTTAAGTTAAATTAATGACCTCTTCTCTCTGGCAGGTATGTCGATACCTTCAACAAAGGTGGTGGGAACGCAACAAATTTGTTTCAGTCACCGTCTGCTGCATCAATCAAACCAGCAAGTGGAGCCAACCC
The DNA here is from genome assembly GCA_034509735.1 of Sesamum alatum. Taxonomy (NCBI): domain Eukaryota; kingdom Viridiplantae; phylum Streptophyta; class Magnoliopsida; order Lamiales; family Pedaliaceae; genus Sesamum; species Sesamum alatum. The sequence continues at coordinate 11,184,349 of JACGWO010000007.1, read as the reverse complement.
AAAATTCTTTGTGCCCACTCCAGTAGCTGCTGTTGAGCAGCCAGTTGACGCTTCTGTAAATGACATGCAAGATACATCAACTCATGAAAATCCTGCAACCTCTACTTTAAGCGACTCATTCCACTCACCTGCATGTGAATCTTCTGCGATAATGCAAAGATTCGCAAGCATGGCTGATATCTCTAATCAAAGGATGAGTAATAATAGCTCCTTGGTTCCACACTCACGGCGCACAGCATCATGGAGTGGAAGCTTTAATGATTCTTTCAGTGATCCAAACAGACCTGACATAAAACCGCTTGGAGAGGTGTTGGGTATGCATCCCTCATCGTTCATGCCAACTGACCCTTCTGTAGTACGCCCGTCAATGAGTGGTGGCGGTGTCGGAGATGATCTTCATGAAGTGGAACTCTGATAAATGCTGTGGGACTTTGTGTAAAGGAGATCCCTTCTTTTCTCTTTTATCCTATTTGCCCTTTTGCCCTGTTGCCCTGTTCTATATATATATATTAACGGTTGTATGTTAAATGTCAGTTGTCACTTAGCTGTTTCTTATAGAGAGATAGGTTTTACTGATCTTGCAAAATGGAGTGTTCTGATAACATGGGCATATTCAAAAGAAATAGTGGAAATTGTACAGTTCATTTGTTTATTTATTGAGGAACGCCATGTGTTACCAAATACAGGGTAAAAATTATTGTTAAATGCAATCAAAACTTGTTGCTTTTTGGGACATGCCAATATATGTTCAGAAGCCTCAGATTGAGTCTACCACGGATTATAATTGTTCTTATTTTTCGCCCTATTGATTCTATATGAGATGATATGTGCTTTCTTTATCACCTGACATTAATTTGTTGTGGGATGTCTTGTAAACAAGTAGTGTTAGGTGTTTCTGAGAGACTGAGGAAGGTTAAGGGTCGTGCACTAGTGTCTTATATGTGTATGCTTGTGCAGATGCACGTTTGAAAGAAGGGTGTGGTTGTACTTGTGGTGAGCATAAATGAAGTCTCGAATACGCTCGTGCACCTTATGGGAGGGAGATATCAGATAACGTGAATGTGATGTATGCTTATTAGCCACTCAAATTTGAGGCGCAGGTTTGTAAATAGGTCTAATAACCCAAGCCCATCAATTATCCATTTATCCATTATTGGGTCCAACCCGAACCAGTCTAGCACTCGATGGGTTTAAAAAATGGATCAAATATATCAAACTTGGAAATTTGGGCCGGGTCGAGTCTGGACCTGGCCATTTTATTTTGTTGCATTGGTTGATAGTTGTCAAAAAAAGGAAAATACACAACTCGTACACCAAAAAATACCCAAGCCTCAAGCCAAAAAATAAAACAATTTAAAACTAAGAACAACAAAAGACTAACTCAATATCCAAGTTAAGAGAATTGCATCTCGTCGAACATGCCTAGAATTATTCAACTAAATGAATGCTACTACATAAAAAAATTATACACATATACAAAGAGATGTAAAATGATATGACAAAATTATAAAGTGTATGCTCAAAACACTATCTTTAACAAACCGACAGTAAGTATATTACAAGAAAGAGAGCATGAAGAGGCTTGAACCTATATTATGAGCTTCATAGAAAGAACCCATGATCCCAACTAAAAGACCTATGCAGGGGCAAAAGGCATAAAAAATATCAAAGTTTTGATTTTTTCAGTAATCAATTAAAACAAACTTCTAATAAGTAATAACTTGACGTATTTACATCGTCCCCTTAATTGATATCTATTCTTTACTTCTAGGTAATTCCACGTCACTTGAAACTATAAATTCAAAACACATGTCAACATAATTTTAATTTAAAAAAATTAGAAGATCAACTGATTTAGCTTACCCTTTTTTTTAAAAAAAAGAAATGGTCCTATTCAATCAACAATAATAATCAGTGCCTCTAATGCATCTCGAAGCAAACATGCACGTGATTCATCAATAACCAGACCTCCAACACTAAATGCTTCCTCTGACGCAATAGTAGTAGTTGGAATAACTAAAACATCACGAGCTATCTTCACTAACGCAGGTAGTCTAGGACCATTAATTCTCCACCAATCTAAGATATTAAATGTTCTATTCTAGGAAATCTTGCCTCCTCTAAATAATGTCCAACTCTGAATTTTTATTGATTGAAATATGTGATTCGTCGTATCATCTATCTAAATCACATAAAGAACCACATGTTTCATTACCTGAATCACTTGCCACAATGGGCTCAGTCACTAAAGAAATGAAACTATCTCCATACTCAACGGATAGATTAATCAAACTATTCGAACTCTACAAATGTATGAATCAGCTAGGGGACTGTAAATCCTTATGTAGAAAAACTCAACCAAATCCCCTTTAAACCTAGGATAAGAAACAACAACAATAGCTAGTTGATACCAAAAACACTCATTCCAATATTTATCAAATTTCTCCTTCATGGCGTTAAACATATTTCTATCGAATTCATGTTCAGTATTTCTCCATTTAGTGATCTTCAGTTGAATCTCACCGTCATCAGGAAAAAATAGATTCTAAGTTGAATATTTGCTACCACTAAAATGTCATGTGGCTTCATAAAAGATTTTCAACTACTTCCCACCTTGAATCAGGTGGATTGAATTGATACTGCCTATGTTTCCTTTGTAGGTGAGAGAAAGCTTCCTCAAAGGCAAAGCCGTTTGAAGTAACTGATAAATTGAGTTCCAAAGGTTGGGCACATCCATGGCCACTTGCCTCTTATCATTCAAATTACATTGACATAAAGCAGTATCAAACTTTCGCCTTGCCATTGGAGACTTGTTCAAATACCTCGCAGTTTCAAGAATTTTTTCAATTAGCCCCCTAATTTTACCCAACCTAACTCGCGCGCGATCAAATTTAGAGCATGTGCACTACACATCAGATGCAACAAATCTCCACTAATTGGAATTAAGGTGTCATCCAGAAATCATTCTTTCAACTTTCTAATAATAGAGTCATTAGCAGTAGCATTATCCACAATAACTGAAAATAAGTTCATATACAATATCATTTCTTTCATGAAATTAAACAAAGAATCCCCATCATGTGGATAAGGAATATTCTTAAATGAAAGAATCTTCTTTTGTAACTCCCAATTACCATCAATAAAATGTGAAGTCAAACAACAATATGCAACACCTGAATGATCTGATATCCAAATATCTACCGCCAATGAGATTTTACTTTTAACTCCATCCAATAACTTATAAACTTTCACTTTCTCATCTTCACACACACTAATCACATCAGCCCCAATATTGTTTCAACAAGAGAGTTTGAAATTTGGATTCAAACCATTAAAAAAGATTTCAAAATAATCATATTCACCAATGTTGAATGAAAACTTGTGTTTAATGCAAGCAGTTGCCAAGTCCATACGAATTTTAAGTTGATCAAAGTTAAAATCATTTCTAGACTTGCACTGATAGAACAACTTCTAGGTCCTAACTAAAGATGTGCAAGCATTTGTCGAATGTTTCCTTAAATGTGTAGTCCTATATTCAACTTTTCCTGACAAAAGCTTCTCACAATAGCTGCACTTAGCTTGTATCACACTATTCAAACCTATGACCTTTGATGAAATGTTGCTAGGCATCCAATGCTTTTCTTTTTGTTCCTCTAAATTGATTAGCCACCTCCTCACTACTTGCAGAGGAAGCAAGAGATGCAGGTTGACTTGATTCACTTTGTGTAGTTGATATTGTCAAACTTGACAATAAAATGTGGGATCATAAAGGAGAGTTTAGTGACTTGATATTTGGTGCAATTCGTGGATTGATTTTGTTGGTGAAGTAGTTCATAAAAAAAAATGTATAATTTGTCTTATTGCGGATACTTTCGCCTAACTGCAAATGATTCTATTTTTTTTGCTTTTATTCCTTGGTTTGTTCTCATTTCATGTTTGAAGCACCCGTAAATATAGTTTTTGTTTCTACTTCAGAGTAATAAATAAAGCAATCAGGTTACTAGTTAGAAAAATTGGTGTTGAAGATGCATTTTCTGGTTGACTTTTTCTGATATGATTAGAGAATTAGTGGATAGCTTCTTATTTTGCCTATTGAGCATATCAACTTTCATGAATTGTTCATATTCTTAAAGACATGCAAGAAGAGCTGAAGAAGTAGATATATGTACTATGTTTCTAAGGATGGTTTATTATTATTCGATGTTTCGTGTTTGCTGAATGAGAACTGAATGAATTTGAAGGTAATGAAGAGCTTTTTTTTTGGGGGGGGGGGGGGGGCTGGCACTAAACAAGTTTGAAGCAAGATTTCATTCTTTTCCAAGTAACTACTAGAAATCATTGGAAGAAATTTTTTCTGTCGATGAACTTCGTAGACACATACTGCTTGCTGGTTTTAATTAATAAATGACCAAATAGTTGCTCATTTATAAGTTTAGTTTCTTGTCCCTGAATATCAAACTAAAATGTTTTATATTCCATTTCTAATCTTTTGAGAAGATAGACTTTTATTTGTGTTTCTCTATGTTTATGTGAAATGAACTTTAGGATCAACTAATCAAAAGATTGGGTATGACCATGTTCTAGTACATACAATGAGAGGATTCTACTTTTTTATGGTTATTTCAACGGCAAGTCCATAATAACATGTTAACTAGTTTTTGTATGTAGGATGAACAAGTAATAATAGCACGGAGAAATTTCTTTTAAAGTCTAAACAAGTAATAATAGCACAGAGAATTTTCTTTTAAAGGATGAAGAAGTAATAATAGCACAGAGAAATTTTATTGGAGCAACATCAATACAAAATAAATAGGGTAAATTACAATAACCTTCCATAAGGTTTGACATAATTACGAATTCCTCCTTGTTATTTCAAAAATTGCAAATACCCCTCCCCCTGAGATTTGTAATTTTTAACCAAGGGCCTGAAATTTTCCATTTTGCCCTTGATTTTCTTTAAATTGTAAAACAATCAGCCGAGGCAAATTACGTTATTGCTCATTTGTGTAAAAAATGTAAGAAACTCCTCTCTGTGCATTTTTGTCCAAAAAAAATTTTAAAATTTTTAAAAATAATTCAATTTGCATAAGGATATTTTGGTCAGTTCACTCATAAAAATGGATGAAAATGGATTATTTGTTAGATGATTACAAACCTCAGGGGGGTATTTGTAATTTTTGAAACAAGGAGGGGGTATCCATAGTTATGCCAAACCTCAGGAGAGGTCCTTGTAATTCACCCAAATAAATAACTGAATCACATTAGAGGTTCTCCGTCCCTACTCAGCTCAACAACATCAACAATCTCATCAAGAATAACAATTTACTGACAAAAGAGATTGAGCAAATAATAGAATAATAATTTACTAAAAATCAGATTGAAGTGCACAACTAATAAATAAGAGCAACTCAAATAGCTTCAACGTCCAAGCAAATAGAGAAATGGATAAACTAATAAACTAACCTCATATGCTACCACCAAGTACAACAGAGTAAGAATCAAACAAGAAAGATGCCTGGTGAATGATACCTTTAGTTACCTAATATTCACAAAATTATGTACCAGAAGTTTTAACTTCCAAATCCAACAACAAATTCCCATTCTGTAAAGCAAAAACCTAAGAATTTTACCCACATTATAACAAAGGTATCAAGTACATCAATTTAGGCAAAATTAACCATCAGTAATATCCAGCAATAAGAAAAACAAACCCAGAAATCTTAGTGTAATGAGATTAACAAAACAAAACATAGTTAGAAGAGATTAACAAAGTAGAAATAGAAACATTTCTTGAACTTTTTCCCTACTCGGAGTTAATATGTAATACTCTGTCCTCATTGATGATACAAAATTTCTTATCGATTCCAAAGTTTCTACTTCACTTTATTCCTTCTATCCCCAAGTTTATGTCAAGATGATCAGCAACATTATAAAGGCCTTCAACGTCTCAACTTAACTATGTAACCCTCTCTAGTTCTAGAAATCTAGATTGAGTGTTGTTCCGATTACACCGTAGGGGGTAAAGGAAAGAGGAAAAGGGTTTATCAGTCAAACTCAAAGGTTTCAGAAGACGTATGCATTCACTACCATGAAAATGGCCATTGGAAGAGAGAATGTCTTAAACTCCTCTCCAGTGTAGGTAAAATTTGAAAATTAAGTATTAACATGATCACTCTACTCTTTGGTATTGGATGCCAGCCTAATCTGCGAATGGTTTGCAGGTGCTGATAAGGAGTAGAAAGCCAAGATAGTTCTAGGATTCAGCGATAGCAAGGCTGTTGCTGTAAAGACCAGAGACTAGTTAGGCTTATGATTGTGATCATGTTAGGATAGATTTTCATAGGAATTATGTAACCAAGCATGATCAAAAAGTATGTTCTTTTATTGTACAAATGATTTTGGTTTCATGCATTTTAATCAATAAAAATTATTTTTATTTGACATTGAATGATGATTCATGTCTGCTAGAGTTTATGCATAAGTTCCTGGAACACTGTCTCATAAATGGTTTATGAATACTCAAATTCAAATGATCTAAATAGATAAATCAATACCAACTTATGCATTTTTTGGCATCCATAAAAGCTAAGATTTTTTCTCCTATTAAGGATAAACAAGTTGGAAGATTCAAAAATTCTCGCGATAGATGATTTGAAATTGACTAAACTTACAAGTCTTTTCTGAGGAAGGAAAAATCCATAAAGCTCTTTGTTGGGCAAAGTAGGCTTGCCAAATAAAGTCTATTGGATGGGATCCAATGATACAGTTATAGGTTACTGAATATATAGCACCAAAAGGGGGTTCACAAGTCTAAGGGCCCATTGGAGGTATCGGGAATTAGACTTGAGGTGATTAATTGAAGTAGTTGCAAAATTAACCTTTTCGATTGGATCGAAAGGGTGTGTATTTAGTGGAAGTGCTTGAGCATCCAATTGGAAATGGGATTCTCAAAGAAACACTCCTAAAATACCAAATTTGGATGGTCTCTGATACAGGGAGAGATCGACCCTCATTGGACGGAGGACGATCAAAGTTTCATGAAAATACCTTGACCCTGACTAGACGTGGACTTGAGCAGTTAATGAGTTGAGGAACATAGCATTTTTTCTAATAGTCACGTCTTAGATTACCATATGGAATATAGTTTGGCAAGCTTGTGGTCCTACAATATGCAAGATGGTCTTGCACATGTCTAGGGACTAGTGGGAGACAAACTAGGCTAGGTATCTTATTTCTACCGGTTCATGGCAGAATAATGCAAACGTTACTTGTAATTATATTTTATTAGTTCACTTATTACATTCCAGTCCTTTTAAAAACAACCAAAATACCGTAGAGGTATGAGTAATTATGGGTGAGTTCGGTCAAATTGGATAGTGATCCAAATGACATGCAGAAAATAATGTTGGACACTGTGGTTGGAATTATGGCTAGGAGCCATAGAATCCGCTAGGAAAATTCAGACAAGGTTTGAAATTCTGAATAACTGGAATAATCATTTTAATGAGCTGATATGGAGTAGGACTCGATTAATAACAACGTTGATGATCAGTGGGAGTAAGAGTTGGGTTCTGAGTGTTTAGTGTGTAATGTTTTGTTCATCGTCGATGAATATAAGACATTAGCAAACACTAGAACACAACCGTTACTCATGAAATTCTCCATAATTTTGGGGTTCCCACATATATATCAAGGATTGAGTTGTTCAAGACTCAGTCATGGTAAACTGATGAGAAATCTTAGATATATATTGAGGGTTAAGCTATTCAAGACTCAGTCACGGTAGACTAATGAGAAAGGTTAGATGTTATGATTAAAGCGTTAAGCTATTCAAGACTCAGTAGTGGCAGACTAATGACAAAGCTTAGACGCTTAACATCCCCTACGTATTCACCCTAGACAAACATGAAGATGTTGGTATGTACATGGGACCCGAATGTGAGTGTGTTTTACGCATGACACAACGGTCTTTGGGAGTGTACTAAGGGGCAGAAGACAATAGTCAAAAGCAATCCTTAGTACCTGAATAAAGACTAAAGATGTATCTTGATGCACCATTTATGGAGGGTAGTTTTTGGAAGGCTAAAGCGATACTAGCTTCCAGAACATTGTGAAAACGGCCAAGTCTCATAACGAATGCACATTCGGGTTTGATGATAGGTGTGGTGGCTTGAAAGGGTTCCAAGCGACAAAGTACCCGGTTCTCACCATGAAAGTCGAAAGTTTGATGACATTAGAGGTTATCTTTGAATAGTGGTTATGCATAAAAATTCGCACCCATGGATGGACGTGGTGCATAGCATAGCCAAGCCAATAGTCACCTAGGTGGCAGATAACTTGGTTATGGAAAAAGTTGTGGCCCGAGATCTCATCACAGGATCCATGAAAATTTTTAGACAACCACCATCAGCAGGAAGCGATCGTGGGAAGGGGTAGCACTGTTGGACCATGTTATGTCGGCAGAAAATATGGCAGACTCACGACGCCTCAGTCAGTATTGTAGATTACTCATGCTCAGAAGGTTCTAGCAAGGTGGGTAATTGACATGATGGTCAAGTGGGAGATTGTTGGAATAGGTGCCCAGAAAGTCAATGAGGTTGGCTGTTCTGGGAACTATTAGCCAATCTTTGAATAAAAGTAATATTATTTTGGTGAACATAGTAAAGATTCATCATTGGAAACAATGAGTTTGTTGTGCTTACGGCTAGCATTGAACAAGGTTTCGATGTCACAACAAACACCCATAGACTGGACATTGGACTGCACATAGGTTGGCAGTCATGGAACTAACTTATGTGGATCGGTCTGAAAGACTCCAAGTCGAGGACCTCGAGATTGAGTATCAAGGATCCGAGAGAGATTTGCACTAAGGATCACAGTCGTGTTCCATCCAGGGAAGAGGTAGGTTATCCATGCAATCTTAGTGGGTTGGCTGACAGGCAGTCGGCTGGCTAAGGTGACTCGCGAGAATCATCATATGGAAGCTAGTAAGGGGTTCGTCAGAACGACTAGTATTCTCGGTCTGATAGTATGAGATTAGTCTCCAGACTTGAGGAACCACGGTAGTCACATGCACATGATGCCTGTATCTTAGGTTTGACGAGCAACTGCTATGTTAGAAGACATACTCGATCGTTATAAGCCTCATCTAGTATAGTTAAAGTGTGTAGTGAGGATGGTGAGTTCCAAGAAAGGATCCATCTCCTGCCAGTAGTGTATGCTATACACCCTGAGACCCATTTCCCTTAGAATCTATGGCCATAGTAACTGAGTCACTGGGGTGGATTTCCCGTGACGTTTCAGTAGGGTAAACGAGGGTCTTGAGTCCTACGTATAGCTGCTTTAGTCTAAGATGAAAACCGACGTCTATTTCCATGTCCTAGGCTATGGCCAGGAGACGGTAGATGGAAGGATCGTACTCGTATGCATTCGGGAGCCTAAATATTCACACTGTATTTTCACTTACTCTCTAGCGCAATGGACCGTTTCTAGACAACCACCCATGGTAACGGGTGAATTCTGGTTATGGGATGATGGAGAATTGGCCTAAGTCTAGTTGAGGGTAAACCTAAAGGGTCACACACGATTCACTGGAAGTGAAAGGAATTAATTCACAATTAATTCTGGGAAAAGAGAATTGATTTAATTATATTAAATTTATTTCTTGGAGAGATTAGCCTTTATTGATTAATTGGATTAATGGGATTTAATTCATAAATTGAATTTATAAATTTGAGATGTTGGGATTTCCCTTCCAATTAGATTAAAATGATAAATTATTTATTTGGACTCAAGTATTAAATTATATTTAATACATAAAGTCCATTGGACCTTTGGACAATTTAAATTGGATTTAAATAGGTCCATTCTATAAAGCACAAAGAATGGACAGGTGAGATTTGATCTTGGAGATAATGAGATGTGTGGCCGAGATTGTGTCTAGAAGAGTTAAGACTAGGCCAACTAGTAGTAGTATGTGTGTGACCTTCTTGGAAGAGTTTGTGTAGGTTAAGTGACCTAGTCACTTAAATGCACATCAACACACACAACACACACATCATACCCGGCGCCCCTACTCTCTCCTCTCTCTCACTCGTGCTCTCTTTCTCTCTCAAACAAGCACTTTCAAGTTCTTCTTGTTTTCTAACAAGGAAGAACTAGATAGTCTATCACATTAACAAAAATAATGTTTGGTTCAATCTTTTCCCTAGAGTGTTCTCTTGCTAGCACGAGGAATTTGAGATTCTAGTGAATCGTATGGATAGCTTTAAAGGTGCTCTTCGTTGAGTACTAGTGGCGAAATCCCAGAACAACGCATGTAGCAGTTCAAGAAAGTTGAAAAAGGTAAAACCCTATTTATGTTTCTTGTTCTTTAAATTCTATGTCCTACTTCATGTATATTTTTCTCGCTTTTATATTACATGAAAACACACCAAACGCCCCGGGGAATCAAGGAAATACCGCTTGATCTATGGCTATGTATGTAAGATTTATGCATTTTGCTTTAAAATATTGTTTTTCCCACGCTTGCCCGCATGTCTCCCAGGCTGATCCAAACTTGCAGATTGATCAGTCAATTCGATAATGATCCAAGGAAATTTGGAGATGCGATGTCCTACATCAATTCAGGAAAATGGCGAATGGTTACACTCAAAGACCCGAAGTGGATTTTGAGAAAATCCATTCGTGCCACAACCGAATCCATTAAGATCTTACTTTCCATAGCAGCGGATTATGACTACGAAATATGGAAAACGAATGTCAAAACGGCGTTCCTCAATGACTTTGTTGAGAAAGAGATCTATATGGATCAACCGGAAGGTTTCCACATCAAAAGGGAGTCAACAAAAGGTATCCAAACTCTAAGGTCTATCTATGGACTCAAACAGGCATCCCGGAGTTGGAACATCCATTTTGATGAGGTAATAAAGTGTTATGAATTCATTAAGAACGAATATGATCCATGTGTGTATAAAAAGGTTAGTAGGAGCACGATTGTGTTCCCAATACTTTACGTGGACGACATCTTACTCATGGATGAGTCTCTCCCTAGGACCTTACCGGAAGGATCCACGCCAGAAGAACGTGAGACGTTCGAGACTTGGCATAAGGATAACCAGAAGGTCCGTAGCATCATACTTGCCTCAATGACGAATGATATTCAAAAGCACTATGAAAGGCTAGTCGTGTCCCTTCCATTATGGCTCGCCTGAAGGATTGCTATGCAGTCCCGGACCGGCATACTAGGTATGTCGGGACGAAGGCATTCTTTGGAACTAAAATGACCGAAGGATCCTCTATACAAGAGCACGGGGTTAAAATGCTTACCCTGGTGGAAAAGTTCGAGGACCTAAAGGCAGGCCTCGACAATAAGACGTACATAGATGTGATCCTTCAGTCTCTCCCACCCTCCTTCAACCAATTTATTGTTAACTATAACATGAACGCACTTGAGAAGGGTATTCATGAGTTAATCAATATATTGGTGCAATACGAGGTAACGACCAAAAAGTCCACGCCTTTGGTATTGTTTGGAGGTGCTTCAACTTCCAAGACGAAAGGCAAGGGTGCGGGACGTTGGAAAAGGAAGAAAGGAAAGGGAAAAGCCGTCAAAATAGCTACAAACACTAAGAGTGATCCCATTGCCAAAGAGGGAAAAGGCAAAGGAAAGGGGAAGGTTGTCTCCAAGCAACAGTCAAGGGCATATGACATATGTATCACTTGTAGTGAGAAAGGGCATTGGAAGAGGGAGTGCCCCAAACTCCTCTCAAACCAAGGTATATTTGTGATTGAGGTCAATATGGTTACTAACTCTGCCTCTTGGGTATTAGATACCAGCTGTGGAGCTCACATTTGCAATGATTTGCAGGTGTTGAAAATAAGCAGAAAACTGGGTAGCGGGGATATGACTTGAAGCTTGGGAATGGCAAGGCCATCTCGGCAGAAGCAGTAGGATCCGCCACTCTAGTAGTTAGTGATCGTATTAGTATAGAGTTAGAGCTAGTTTATTATGTACCTAGTATGATTAAAAATATCATTTGCATTCCTTTGTTAGACAATAGTAGATATGAGTTTATGATCAATAAAAATTGCTTTTATTTGATGAGGTGTGGAATTGTTCATCTACATGGTACACTTAATAATGGGATCTATATCTTACAACAAACGAACTTCGTTCTTAACGCTCAACACAAACGTAAAATAGATAATAACGGGAACGCACGACTGTGGCACGCTAGGCTAGGTCATATATCCCAAGACAGGATGAAGAAATTGGTAGACTCAAAGAACCTAGAGGTGGGGGACTTGAGTGAGCTACCAACTTGTGAATCCTGTTCAAGAGGGAAAATGACCAAGAAGCCCTTTGTAGGACAAAGCAGGCTTGCCACAGGTCCGTTGGACCTAGTCCATACAGACGTATGTGGACCACTAAGGACGCAGGCCCGAGGTGGGTTCTCCTACTTCATAACCTTCACCAATGATCATTCACGGTATAGTTATGTATACCTAATGAGGTACAAGTCTGAAGCTCTTGAGAGGTTTAAAGAATTCAAACTTGAAGTTGAGATCCAAACCGGCTGCAAAATTAAAGTCCTACGGTTAGACCGAGGCGGAGAATACCTTAGTATTGAGTTCCTTGATTATCTTAAAGAAAATGGTATAATATCTGAATGGACACCTCCCAGGACACCACAGTTGAACGGCGTCTCTAAAAGGAGGAATCGAACCCTGTTGGATATGGTTCGATCTATGATGAGTTTTATCAAATTGCCCTTGTCCTTTTGGGGCTACGCATTGGAGACTGCGGCCAAACTACTAAATTTGGCGCCAACCAGTGCATTGACCCAAACGCCATATGAAATATGGCACGACAAGCCTGCGTTCTACAACTACTTGAAAGTGTGGGGTAGCCCCGCATACGTCAAGAGGTTAGTGGGAGATAAGCTAGAATCCAAGTCTAGCTTATGCAGGTTCGTTGGATAACCTAAAGAAACTGCAGGTTATTACTTTTATGACCGCTTGGAACAAAAGGTAGTTATTTCAAGGAACGCAGTGTTCTTGGAACAAGGCTTTCGAGAGGATATCCAACCTGATGAACTGATCCTTGAAGGATTCCTCACTTAGAGGATTCAGGATAGATACCCGAAGGGCTGATCAACCTCGAGAAGTCCAGCATGCTAGGCATGAAGGACAGCCTCAGGAAATGCCAGCCTCGGTACCTGAACCGCCAGCTCCTATACAATCAGCGCCCACAGTCACCACTGACGTTCCTATTCTCCGTAGGTCAACTAGAGAGTCTCGACCTCTGGTGAGATATGGCTTTCTAAATACGATCGATCTACTGGATAACGATCCTAAGACGTACGGAGAAGCGATGTCTGACATCAACTCCGGAAAATGGCTTGAGGCCATGAAAACAAAAATGGACTCCATGAGCGAGAACCAAGTCTGGAGACTTGTAGACCCACCAAAAGGTGTTAAGCTAGTTGGCTATAAGTGGGTCTATAAGCGCAAACTTGGCGTTGATGGAGAAGTCACAACATTTAAGGCTAGGCTAGTAGCTAAAGGGTACACTCAACGACCCGGGGTTGATTTTGAGGACACCTACTCGCCAGTAGCCATGGCTAAATCCATTCAGATCTTGCTTGCCATAGCAGCATGGTATGACTATGAGATACGGCAGATGGACGTGAAAACGGCCTTCCTCAATGGTTTCGTTGAGGAAGAGATCTACATGGATCAGCTGGAGGGTTTCACGGTCACTGGAGAAGAACAGAAGGTCTGTCGTCTCCAGAAATCCATCTATGGCCTCAAACAAGCATCCCGAAGTTGGAACATTCGCTTTGATGAAGTAATACGGGGTTATGATTTCATCAAAAATGAGTCTGATCCTTGTGTATACAAGAAGGTTAGTGGGAGCTCTACAGTGTTCCTAGTGCTTTATGTGGATGACATTTAACTCATAGGTAATGACGTCAGAATGTTGGGTGACACAAAAGCATGGTTATCAACCCAATTTTCCATGAAGGACTTGGGTGAAGCCTCCTACATTCCAGGCATCCAGATTGTCAGGGACAGATCTAAAAGAATGTTAGGGCTCACCCAAAACTCGTATATGGAGAAAGTCCTGAAGAGATTTTGGATGGACAACTCCAAACGAGGATTCCTTCACATGAGGCATGGAATCAAGTTATCCAAGAAACAATCCCCGCAGACTGATGAGGAACTTGAAAGGATGAAAGTCATCCCCTATGCTTCTGCCATAGGAAGCATCCAATATGCGGTCCACTGCACCAGACCTGACATTGCTTATGCTTTGAGCGTAACGAGCAGATATCAGTCTTGTGCAGGAGAGGCACATTGTAATGCAGTTAAGGGCATCCTTAAGTACCTGAGGAGGACTAAGGAAATGTTCTTGGTCTATGGCAATGGAGAACTGATCCTGGAAGGCTTTAGCGATGCTAGCTTCCAGGCTGATGACGATGATGCCAAGTCTCAATCGGGTTATGTATTCAAGCTCAATGGAGGAGTAGTGGCTTGGAAACGTTCCAAGCAAGCAACCACTGTTGATTCCACCACTAAGGCCGAATACATAGCAGCTTCAAAAGCTTCCAAGGAAACGGTTTGGATGAGAACTACATCCAAGAGTTGGGTGTGGTGCCTAGCATCGCGGAGCCCGTTGTCATCTTTTATGATAACAACAGAGCAATAGCGCAAGCAAAGGAACCGAGATCTCATCACCCTTCCAAACACATTCTTATACGCTACCATCTTCTAAGAGAAATGGTAGGAAGAGGTGACGTTCGGATGGATCGAGTCAACTCAGCAGACAACACAGCAGATCCGCTGACAAAGCCCATGTCGCAAAGCACTCATACGCAACATTTTGAGAAGATAAGGATTAGGCATATAGGCGATTAGCTTTAAGGTCAAGTGGGAGATTATTAGAATAGGTGACCATGTAGCCAATCTTGGTAGGCGAATTCTGACCTATGTCTAAACAATTTCGAGGTTTTGATAAATCGTTAATGAATAAGAAGTGAAATTCATTTGGCATTTACTTTGTTTGTGTTCACTTTATCTGCATTATATATATATATATCTGTTCACTACGCAAACAAAGCCCACGGACTGAAAACACATTTCGGGGATTGGGACTACGCTTGGAGGTAGGTCCATGAAATCAGTCTCGCCGAATCAGTCCGGAAATCTCCAAGTCAAGGAATCTCAAAAATGGGTACCGAGATTCCCCTTGAGACTTGCACTAAGCATCTGCTGTCATGTTTCATCGACGGGGGACGAGGGTCATCTAAGAAGTGTTAGTGGGTTGGCCTGCTAGGGAGCAGGTGACTGAGGTGACTCGCGGGAACCGTCTTATGGAGGACCTTGAGTAGGGTCGGTTAGGTATGACGTGTGTTCCCGGTTCCAACGGTACAGGTCAAGTCCTTTGACTTGAGGAACTGCTGAGTTTACCTGTACATCAGGGCTGTATCTTAGATATGGTGAGAGATTGCCAAGATGTATTTGAGTAGTCATAAGCCATATCTAGTGCAGCTTCGGTGTATAGAGTGACAGCAGTCTCCAAGAAAGGATCTGTCTCCTATCAAGATGTTGACAGTTGTGTCTCAAAAATGCTCTGTATCTTGTCCCTAAAATCTGTGGCCACAGTAACTGAACAGAAGGGAAGGTTTCCCTTGCGGCGTTTAGTAAAGGCAAGACCGACACTTAGGTCCAAAATGGGTACCTGCATTTTTTGTGCCCTAAACTCTAAGTGGTGACACCGTAGATGGAAGGATAGATGTACTGTAGAGCCTAAATGTTCATCCCCGTAAATTCACCTAGTCTCTAGTGCCGTGGACTGTTGCTAGATGGCCACCCATGGTAACGGGCGGATTCTAGGAATCCAACCAAGTCTAGCTGAAGGTGAACCTAAAGAGTCACACACAATCCGCACACATAAAGTATTTAATTTAGAATTAAATATTTGGAGGAATGGAATGATTAAATTGGATCTAATCGGGTCCTTATTTTCTTGGAAAGAATTAATTCCTTTTATTAGATAAAAGGGAGTTATCTAATAAATTAGATTTATTAGAAAATTAATTTAATAGGCTTAGAATAAATATTTATATTTAATATATTTATTTATTGCCCTTGGAATATTTGATTTAAATATTCCATTAAATTAAATGGATAGTTGAGATAAAATGGAGAGATGGATGGCTAGGATTTATTTGACTAGGTCAAAGAGCTACTTTGACTAGGACTTTGACTAGGTCAAAATCCTAGTCAAATTAGTCTTCTAAAGAATTGGAGTTTGAAGAGGAATGGATTCCTCCTCTATATATATTCCTAGCCCTTCACTTATGAAAGATGATGATTCTCCACACACACACACACACACACAAAACTCGTGTGCTCTCTCCTCTCTCTCGTCCGCCTCTCTCTCTTCTCTCTCCAAGAAAATTGTTTCTTGTTCTTTGTTCTTCAACAATTGAACATAGGAGTATTGATCTCGTTAAGTTAATAACGTTTGATCGATCCATCCTCTCCAAAAATACTTGTTTGTTCACTAGCACGAAGTTCAAGATACATGGGCGGATTTCGTGTCACGAATTAGAGGGTCTCCCATACAAGATCTTGGAGCAAAACGGGGAACAACGCGAGTACCGGTTAGAAGAGGAAAACGACGAATCGGTAGGTTTCCGTTTACGTTTCTCGTCTTCTTTATTTTACAAATCCTATGGCCTCCATGATTGCTATGCTTGTGATTAGAATTCATGAGATACACCGAACACCCGGGAATTTCAAGGCACACCCCTTGAACGTGTTTTATTTTAATACGTATTATACATGTTTAAATCTTTGCAATTTAAATTATACCGCGCTTCCGCATTCACGCTATTCCCGGGACAATCCACACGCCTACCCAAGGCTTTCACCTAGGGCCCTGCTGGATCTATTAAACCTAGGGCCTTGCCTCTCATCCATCGGGCCTCCGAGGCTTCGAATCTCCATGGACCTCCTTGGACTCTTCGTTCTGGGCCTTCCTTGATCTTCTTCATTTACAAAAGAGAAAAAAAAAAAGAAAAATACCTCACTTCTACCTACTCTCATTACACCTAAAAAGAAACCCCGACGAACACCCCGAGGGGAGTACATAAGGAGGGAGGAAGAAAGCCTTATTATTCCAAGGCAACCAGAAAGATAAGGAAGCAAAACGAGGCACACAAGCCCAACAGAAAATAAACCATACATTCGGTCTAAGGGCTTTGTGATCATCCATTCGTCAATCTCATCAACACAAATAGCAATATTACACATCCAAGTAAAATATGTTATTCATCCAAATACATGATAACCAATATCACATGTAGCGGAAAATAAATGAAAAATTGCAACACAAGAAAATTGACCATCGGTGCAATCATTGCAATATTTCTTGCTAGGAAACCCTTTCCTCATTATAAAGACAATATTCAATTTTAGGAGGTTCCAAACCAAACCCAAAATAAAATATTTCAAAATAATGTTCTTTAGAAAATGTGCAGAAAAAATTTTTGAAAAAACCAAATATTAACAATTTCGGAAATATAACACAAAGACGAAAAACGGCAATGGCCACCGTTGTCGGAAGCCCCAGCCTAGTCGAGCGCGCGTGCGCTCTTGTGCGCGCACGCCCCAGCCTGGCCGGTAGGCCGCCTGACTGCGGGCAGGACCCTTTTGTGCGCGTGCGCACGGGCAACCCAGCCAGTCGCCTGCGCGCACTGGGCATGCTGGCCGGGCCCATGCGCGCAGGCTTCCCTTGCCTATGCGTGCACCTGGCCGCAACCCTGCATGGAAGAGTTCTCTAAACTATTGCTAGATAGTAGTAGAGAAGAGAAGAAAAATAATTCCAAAACAACACTATTGTTTAGTGATTTTTGGAATGTTTTGTTGTTCAATCATTTTCAAAAAGTATGAACACAAAAGGGAGAAAATTTGCAGAGATTTTAGAGTATATTTGGTTGAGTTTTTGCTGCAGAAAAACCAAGTATACAAGTTATGTGAATGGTTTTGTTATATAGAGTTGTTGAATTCAAAATTCAACTTCTATAGTTAACTTCCAAAACAACCTACATACACTCACCACTATCTACACAACCATGCACCTTTATAATAAATAAACCACCCACCAATTCATATAAAGGCTGGTCACATGTGCCTCACATGTGGAGGATTTTAATTCATCCTTCACTTGCTATAAATTGCATTTTTCCATGGACTAGGACTACTAGTCTTGGACTTTTATTTAATCTCATAAAATTAAGTCCAAAAAACGTTCATTGGGCATTAATTAATCCAATTAATCTCAATCCAATTTAAGCCCATAAGTTTATTTAATCCAATTAAATAAACATAAGTCCGAACTCTAATTAATTGATCCAATCAATTAATTAATCCAAACTCAATAAACTAATCCAATTAATTTAAAGGTTCTAAGTCCAAAAAATAACTAATCTAATTAATTAATTCTTGGACCATCCATCAAATAGATTTTCCAATAAATGACCCAATCATTTATTTTCTCCTTGAATTAATTTAATCCAATTAAATTAATTCGCTTCTTCTAGAATTAATTCTAAATTTATTCTACCAATTCCATAGTGATTTGTGTGTGAGTTTTTAGGTTCACCCTCAACTAGACTTGGGGTTGTGTCCAACACAATTGGTCAATTAAACCCAGTTAATTAATTGTTTTCCCATTAACCATTAATCAAAAAACGCCCGTCACCATGGGTGGCCGTCTAGCAACGGTCCATGGCACTAGAGACTAGGTGAATGTTGGCGTGAAAAGTTAGGCTCCCGAGTTCCATACGAGTACGATCCTTCCATCATCCGTCTCTCGGTCTAGGTCTAGGGCATGGAATTAGACGTCGGTTCCCATCCTAGACTAGACAACTATGCTCAATAACTCAAGACATGTTTGCTCTATTGATTGACGTAGGAAACCATTCCCTAGTCGACTAATTATTGTGGCCACAGACTTAAAGAGCTTAAACCATCTCAGAGCGCATAGGAGACTCGACTATCATATACTGACGGTGACGGATCTTATCTTGGAATCCACCATCCTCAATACACATTCCGACTATACTGGATAAGGCTTATGATGTCCGTATCCCAGATACGGACATCTCTTGCCAGACCCTAGGTACAACCATCATATGCATGTGACTGCTATGATTCCTCAAGTCCGAGGACTAATCTCGTACTATCGGAGTCGGGAATTCCAGTCATACCGACCAAGCCTCCAAGGCTTTCATATGACGATTCATGCGAGTCAGTTCAGTTAGTTAACACCCTTGTCAACTAACCCACTAATATTGCATAGACGTCCAACGTCTCTTGCCGATTAAACACGACACTCATCCAATGAATGCAATCCTTAGTGCAAGTCTCTATAGGACCTGCGATGCCCTGTCTCGAGATCCTCGACTTGGAACATTTCAGACCAACCCTCAAAAGTTGGTTTCATAGCTGCCATCCAATGCGCAACCCAACTACATGGGTTATCCAATTGGTCTGTGGGCAGTTGTTGTGACGTTAAAACGTCGTTTAGCGTAATCAGTAAACACAACAAACACATTGTGCCACGGATGAATACTTACTATATTCATCAAGTCAATATTACTTTAATAAAGATTGCTAAACAGTACCGAAAATTGCCAATCCAATTGGCTTTTTGGTCACCCATTCTAACAATCTCCCACTTGACCTAAAGCCAATCACCCATGTCGCTCAGACTTATCTGAGCATGAGTAACCTGCGATATCCGATTCGGTCTCACGGGTCTACTTTACTTCTACTAAGATGATGCAGTCCAATCGCATTTCACCTCTTCATACCATTGCTCCAAGCAGATGCCACTGTCTAAGAATTTTTCTGGATCCGTGATGAAATCTCGGTCCTTTGCTTGCGCTACTACCATGTTGTTATCCTCCAAGGTAACTACTAGCTTTGCCATGCTAGGCACCACACCCAACCATTCGATGTGGTTTTTCATCCGGACCACTCTTCGGAGCAACTTCTAAAGTTGCCATACATTCAACTTTCATGGTCCGTCGTGGTATCCCGCTTGAAACCTTTCTGAGCCACCACCTTAACAGTAAGCTCGAATATATGTTCATATTGAGACTAAATATTATTCACATGATACTGGAAGCTAGTATCTCTATAGCCTTCCAGAATCAACTCTCCCTAGAACGTGCATCAAGAACACTTCTTTAATCCTTATTCAGGTATTAAAGACTGTTCTCAACAATAGTCTACTACCTCCTCGGTACACACCTGATTTCCGTCGTTATTCCTATAGCATACACAACATCAGGTCCAATGTACCAGACTACATACTCATGCTGCCTACGGCAAAGACGTAGAGGATGTCAAACATCTAAGCTTCCTCACCAGTCAACCGTGACTGAGTCTTGGATAGCTCTTAACCCTATATATAGGAATCCAATTTCTTTCATGGAGAATTACGTGAACAACCTTCGTGTTTCAGTGTTTCTTAACATCTTAATCATTCCAAATGAATAAGACGTTACACACTTTAAACACTAGGAACACAACCAAACTCGCACTGACCCTCAAGCTCGTTACTGATCGAGTCATACCCCGTATGATCTCATCAAAACGAATATTCCAGTTTCATAGAGTTTTAAACCTAGTTTGAATTCCATATCGAATCACACGGCTCTAAGCCATTGATTCGATCTAATGTCCAACATTGCTTCTCCTTATGTCTTTTCGATTATAATCCAATTGACCAGACTGACCCAAAAACTTGTACCTCTCAGGTATCTAGGATATCCTGATCGTCCTTAGTAAAAGTGGAATATAGTCAGTGGGCAAACTCGATTACAAATGATGTTTACTATATCGTGTTGAGTGTCGCTCTACTTGATTCCTCAAGGAGCTACTCCTCACACCAGTTATCCTCTGAAATCCAAATTCCCTTAGTACAACACATGAACCTGTGCAAACTTAGTTTGCCTCACACTAGTCCCTTGACGTATGCAAGACCATCCTACATACTCAAGGACTTTGCAGGATACAGGCTTGCCGTGCCATATCCAATATAGCATCTGGGCCACGATATCTAGAAAGTGCCATATTTTACAACTTGGCTACTGTCTTAAGAACATGCCCAGATGGGCCAAGGGAGTTCAGTGAAACACCAAACGAACCATGTCCAACAAGATTTGATTCCTCCCTTATCAGAGACGCCGCTCAATTGTGGCGTTCCAGGAAGAATTCCACTAAGTGAGAATTCCATTCCCATTTAGATACATCAAGAGCTCCCACTAAATACGCACCACTCGATCCAATCGAAGGTTAATTTTGGAACCAGTTCAGTTCCCACTTCAAATCTAATTCCCTGAACCTTCTAAAGGTCATTAGACTTGTGAACCCTCTTATGGTCTTGTGCATTTAGTGACCCACAGATGTTTGACTGGATCCAATCCAACAGACCACTAACAAGCATACTTTGTCCTACAAAGAGCTTCTTGTCTATCTTCCTGCTCAGGTGGGACTTGCAAGCTAGTAGGCTCAAATTGTCTATTTCTAGACTCCTTGAATCTACTAACCTCCTTATCCTATCTGGAGGAATGTGACCTAGCTTTGTATGCAAAATCTGTGAGTTTATCTTGATTATCCATTTTATCATTTGTTTTGAGCATCCATAATCTAATTATGGGATAGTATTGAAACAATTATGAAAACAACCTAGCAGACAAGAATAATCATTCTTTGTCAAATAAAAGAAACTTTCATTGATCAAAAAGATGTAATCCTCATTGTCTAACAATAGAAAAACATAAGTTTGATCATGCTAGGTTACATAATTGTAACCTATCAAATCTATCCTAACATGATCACTGGCTAACCTAATTGGTCCTATAGCTTTTACAGCAACAACCCAGCCATTACCTAGCTTTAGAACCATCTTCATCTTAGCCTTCTACTCCTTCCCATTTCCTGCAAACCATTTGCAAATATGAGCTCTAAAACTGGTAACCAATACCCAAGAAGTAGAATAGTAATCATGTTAAAGCTCAAATCAAATGTACCTTGGTTGGAGAGGAGTTTAGGACACTACCTCTTCGAATGCCCTTTTCACGGTAATATATGCAAACATCTTTCGCAATCCTTAACTGCTGAACCGCCTTCCTCTTTCCTTTGCCCATGCCCAGCATGGCAACAGGAGCGCTCTGAGCGCTTGCAACGGCTGATTCTGTCTTACCCTTCTTGCTCCTCCAGCGTCGGGTCCCTTTGCCTTTCGCTTTTGAGGTCGAAGCCTCCCCCAGCGATACAGACGGCGCAAACTTTTCAATCGTTGCCTCGTATTGGACCAACATGTTTATCAACTCACGAAGGTCTTTTTCAAGCCCATTCATGTTATAGTTAACAGTAAACGAGTCATAAGAGGAAGAAAGAGACCGAATGATCACGTCGATGTACGTCTTTTTTTCAAGATTAGCTCGGAGGTCTTTGAGCTTCTCCATTAGGGATAGCATAATCACTCCATGTTGGTGTACAGACGAGCCTTCTATCATCTTAGCTCCAAAAAATGCCTTCATCACAGCATATCCAATATGCCGATCCGGTACCGCATAAAGATCTTTCATGCGGAGCATTATCGAGCTGACATCATCCAGCCGATCATACTGTTTCTGGATCTCATTGGTCATGGATGCTAGTATGACGCTGCGGACCTTGCAGTTGTCCTCCTACCAGTCATTGAACCTCGAATGCTCTTCTGACGAGGACCCCTCCGGCAAGATCCGAGGAAGAGGCTTATCCAGAACGTAAGCCTGGTCTTCGAAATCGAGGACAATCCTCAGATTTCGCAGCCAATCATTATAGTTTGTTCCATCAAATTTATTAGTATCAAGAATTACAACAAGTGGATTCTTAGACATCTACATTCAAAATGTAAAGCAGAAATTTAGTAGATTATTATAATATTGAGTTCAAGTTAAGACTTGGTCTTTAGTCATTAACTCCTCCCACTATTTCTTCAAAAAGCCCACCACTCTCAAGTGGGATTTTCGAAAAATCATTTCCTAGTAGACATCTACATTCAAGATTATTACAATGTTTTGTTGTTCAATCCTTTCCAAAAGGTATGAACACAAAAGGGAGAAAATTTGCAGAGATTTCAGATTATATTTGGATGAGTTTTTGCTGGAGAAAAATCAAGTATACAAGTTATGTGAATGGTTTTGTGTATATAGAGTTGTTGAATTCAAAATTCAACTTCTATAGTTAACTTCCAAAGCAACCTACATACACTCACCACTATCTACATAACCATGCACCTTTATAGCAAATAAACCACCCACCAAACCATATAAAGGCTGGTCACATGTGCCTCACATGTGGAGGATTTCAATTCATCCTTCACTAGCTATAAATTGCATTTTTCCATGGACTAGGACTACTAGTCTTGGAGTTTTATTTAATCTAATTAAATTAAGTCCAAACAAAGTCCATTGGGCATTAGTTAATCCAATTAATCTCAATCCAATTTAAGCCCATAAGTTTATTTAATCCAATTAAATAAACATAAGTCCGAACTCTAATTAATTGACCCAATCAACTAATTAATCCAAACCCGATAATTTAATCCAATTAATTTAAAGGTTCTAAGTCCAAAAAATAACTAATCCAATTAATTAATTCTTGGACCATCCATCAAATGAATTTCCCAATAAATGATCCAATCATTTATTTTTTTCCTCGAATTAATTTATTCCAATTAAATTAATTCGTTTCTTCTAGAATTAATTCCAAATTAATTCTACCAATTCCATAGTGATTTGTGTGTGACTCTTTAGGTTCACCATCAGCTAGACTTGGTCTTGTGTCCAACACATTGGTCAATTAAACCTAGTTACTTAACTATTTTCCCATTAACCATTAATCAAAAAACGCCCGTCACCATGGGTGACCGTCTAGCAACGGTCCATGGCACTAGAGACTAGATGAATGCTGGCGTGAACATTTAGGCTCCCGAGTTCCATACGAGTACGGTCCTTCCCTCATCCGTCTCCCGGTCTTAGTCTAGGGCATGGAATTGGACGTCGGTTCCCATCCTGGACTAGACAACTATGCTCAATAACTCAAGACACGTTTGCTCTATTGATCGACGTAGGAACCATTCCCTACTCGACCAATTGTTGTGGCCACAAACTTAAAGAGTTTAAACCGTCTCAGAGCTTGTAGGAAAATCGATTGTCATATACTGACAGGTGACGAATCCTATCTTGGAATCCACCGTCCTCAATACATATTCCAACTGCACTGGATAAGGCTTATGATGAACGTATCCCATATACGGACATCTCTTGCTAGACCCTGGATACAACCATCATATGCATGTAACTTCTATGATTCCTCAAGTTCGAGGACTAATCTTGTACTATTGGAGCCGGGAATTCCAATCATACCGACCAAGCGTCCAAGGCTTCCATATGACAATTCCCGCGAGTCAGTTAAGTCAGCTAACACCCTTTTCAACTAACCCACTAATACTGCATAGACATCCAACGTCTGTTGCCGATGAAATACGACACTCATACAATTAATCCAATCCTTAGTGAAGGTCTCTATAGGACCCTTGATGCCCTGTCTCGAGGTCCTCGGCTCGGAACATTTCAGACCAACCCTCAAAAGTTGGTTTCATAGCTGTCATCCAATGCGCAGCCCAACTACATGGGTTATCCAATTGGTCTATGGGCATTTGTTGTGACGTTAAAACACCGTTTAACGTAATCAGTAAGCACAACTAACACATAGTGCCACGGATGAATACCTACTATATTCATCAAGTCAATATTACTTTAATAAAGATTGCTAAATAGTACCCAAAATCGTCAATCCAATTAACTTATGTCAGTCCTTACGCTAATAACAATTTTATAGCATGGCCTGCCAAGCCGTATTAAGTTCATGGCTCTTACTAGTCATACTAAAGCAGTAATAACAAATCCAAACTCGAAGTGTAATCCCCTAGGTTCTAAAAGGGAATTCTTTTAGGGCCCATACAGTGACAAAGAGGGATTATCATGTCACCCACCTAAACGGTCACCAAAAGCACATAAAGTATGATTTGTGTACTATGACAGAGCTCCCACTTCATAGGCCACATCTTGCTATTAACATTGTACGAAAGCATTACACGATTCGCTAAACATTACTCCAAATGTTTTGATCATAACTTGTCGGTTCTATTTTAGATTCAATGAAATGGTTGAATTATTTAATTATAGCAACTCAATCCTATAATGATTCCATCTCAAACACATTGAAGCCACTATTCTTGAACATTTTTCTTTCCTACTAACACGTTAGTAGGTAATGCTACCCTTTAATATTACTCAAATTTTTAAACATTGATCATGTTCCTAGTCTTATCCCGCATGTTACCAAAACATCAGGTGAAAATTTAGGATAAATTGCATAAAACCCACCCCTGTTTTTAAAATTTAGCTAAACATCCCTTTATATTAAAAAAATAAGCAAAAAAACTCCCGTGTTTTACAAAAAAATGCATACTCTCCCCTTCCGTTAATTGTCACTTACGGTGTTAAAATTTTAGTCGAATTGCCCATTATACAATTATTATCATAGACCATTGATCTTCAATAATTTTAAATGAATGGTCCAGATTTCAGGTAAATTTAAAAATATATTATTTACATATATACAATATATACTATACATATATATAATATATTATTTATATATACAATATATACTGTAAATATATAATATTATGTACATAAGATATATAGCAGAGGCGGCAACGGCCGCCGCCTCTGACCCCGTCTGAAGGGGCGACTGTCGTCGCCTTCATCTGCGAGGGCGACGGCGAAATTGGGAGAGGGGCGACGCGAATTCGCCTCTCGTGGCGCCCCCATTTTGGGCGACGGTGGTCGTCCAGTGTCACCCAGATCTAGGCGATGGGTGCCCAGGCGACCAGCTGGTGGGTGGCGTCGAGGCGGCGACAAGGCGTCGGAAAAACTGGAAAATGAAAAAAAAAAAAAAGAGCAATTCAGTTAAAATGACATAATATTTTCAAATTTATAAATAATAAAAATGTATTAAAATGTTATTTTAAATACATATAATAGTATTTTTAATTTCAATATTACCTATACTAAATTATATAATTTGACACAAGTTTTTATTTTGATATTTAATTAATAAATTTTATGTATAGGGAATATATTGAAACATATTAAAATAAAATAATAATTTGATTTAGTTAATATTATATAATTGTATAATTGATTTACATTTATATAACTATATAAATTTGAAATGTTAATTTTAGTATATTATGTTTTGTATTGTGTTTTTTCAATTTAGAATTTTAAGATTTTCATATACTTTTTTTATGTATTTTTATATTTATATTAATATATTTCATAAATAAATATAATTTAACTAAATATGTTTGACTAAATAATAATTTGAAATTTATCAAATATATAATTTATTAAAATATATTTAAATAAAATAATAATTTAAATAAATTATATAAAATATATTCTAGTATCAAAGAAACGGGATAAAATAGGCATTTATACAATTAAAATAACGTAACAAAAGGTCAAAAATGAAAGGGGACAAAATAGACATTTATATAATTCAAACAACCACAAAAAAGGCCAAAAACGAAACCCACCCTCTCAACGCGCGCATGGCAAACACTCTCTGTTAGTTTCTAATGGGGAGGGGGTTTTTTTGCTATATTTTATAAAATACAGGGGTTTTTTGCCTATTAATTTAACACAGGGGGATTTTGCACTATTTCACCAAAACACAGGGGGTTGTTATGCAATTTATTCGAAAATTTTTGTATAGGCCTGGGGATGCGAAACACAACTAATATCAAAAGTAATATAAAACGGTAAAATTCTCTGTCTAATTGCGCATTTTGTTGCTACTACCGCTACAAAAAAATATAGGAATTAGAGCAGTTTTAGGAACGAGTTTGTTTTTTTTTTTTTTTTTTGACGAGAAATTAATAATTGAATAGTATTGGGCTGGATCTCGGAAAGGTACTGAAACGGGTACCCTATCATTGTAATAGACGTTGTTCCAAATTATTTGGAATGGTTGGAACAAATCGTTCCTACATTGCATTAGTTTTTGTACCACTTGTTCAGATATCATTCCTAAGTCTTCCTGTCTAAAAATATGATTGACACTTCTTTTTTATTTGGAACATTTTTTTTTCATTTTATTTTTTACATATTTTGAACGGGCATTGTAACACTATCTGCATAAATTTGATTATAAGAAAGACGCATATTTCGACTCATTTCGAAATACATTTTTGCACGATTTTGATTGTGCTAGTTATATATGTAGGAACAACCTTTGGAACTCTATTTCATCCTTCATTTGGAATATATTTTGGCGCGGCTTGATCCTTTGTTTGGAATATATGTTGGAACTATTGGGTCGATATTATAGAATGTGAATTGGATCGGTGTTTGCACCACCATTTCCAACAATATTTAAGACACTTTTGGAATGGTTCTTCCGGTATTGTGGAATATATTATGGAGCGGTGCCTATTTTGTTTGGACGCATACACTTATCGTGTAAAAGTCCGTTCCTAATTTATATATTTATCAAAAAATATATATTTATTTTAATTTTTTAAATTTTTTATAATAATAATTAATTACTGAATTTAGTAAAAATAATTATTTTGTTTTAATTTAATTAAGTAAATAAATATTGAATTATGAAATGCAATTAACATTAAAAAAATGGATAATTATGAAAAAAAATATTATATTAATATAAATATTGTACGTTTACAAATATAAAAAAGAATCCTAATCTACACCCGACCCCTTGTCAGCATGGTCCATTTGCTCATTGTCTAGGGCACGGAGGTGGATCGGAGGTTGTGAAGGATTGGCAGTCGAGGCGGTGGCCTGCATCGACTTCATAATGGTCATCATATCGACCATCATCATCTCCAGCTTCTCCATCCAATCCTCCATGTCCGAGCATAGCGGTGATGATGATGTGTAGGTACGGCTCGAGGTGCGGGACTCAAAACTAAGGCCGAATACACAACTTTTGTTCTTAGTTCGACTGCTGCCAGCCACAGCTGCTGCTTCGTTGTTGCCACCGAGCCTTTAGATGAGGCCAGAGGATCCTACCCATTAGCCATAGCTTGTGTTCCTCCAGCAACTGTTGGAATGTCTCCTGCAAAACAAACAAAATATTAGTATTAGAAAAAATTAACAAACAAAATATTTTCAATTATTATTACTTACCACCACGTGCGCTGCCCTCGAGTCGCTCCAGCTGACATTGGCCTTCTTCTTGTAACATTTGAAAAATAACTCCATCTGCTTCACAAGCTGACCAAACTCTGCCTCTTACACAAGAAAAGAACGATTAGCAAAATATTTATAAGTTATTAATAAAATCTTTAAAAAAATTAAAATACTTACCATCTTCCTCTTGAGCATGCCGACAGAGGAAGATCCCTTATGGTAGACAATAGTTGCCGCCGCGGGGTTGGTCGATCGGTTAGCAATGTTCTTCCAGGACTTTACCTTGAATTCTGCACTGACCTAGTATAGCTGTAGTTGGCGCTAGGCCTATTGGCCAGCCACACCAGTCTGATCAGCTGAGCCCTGGCAATGGTGAACCGCTTTCGAATGAAGTTGCTCGCTCACATATGGGGGACTCGAAACATGGATTCATCGTTATAGTCCCACCAGTACGTCATCTGCAATAAAAGAAAAAAAAATATTAGAATATTAAAAAAATAAATTGTACAATAATAGAAAAATTAAAAAATAAATTACCTTCATGCTCTCGAACTAGAATTACTGGTGCTCTAGCGGCACCAACCGCAAACATCCCCAGAGGTGGGGATAGTGCCCTAGTACCACCGCATTGATGCGCTCGTGGAATCTGCGATCAGACCTGAAATAACATGTTTATTAGTCAATTTAAAAAATACAAAAATAACATAATAAAAAAAAATTACCTCGCATCATCAAGGCTGACATACTGGTGTGTTGATGGTAAGGGGGACTGCTAGTGGTGGTGGTGGGGGTGCAACCTACGGACAGACAGGATTTGCCGCCGATGCAGCAGTAGACAATCCATCCTTATCTGCGACTGGTACTGCAGCAGAGAACAGGCCAGCCTCATTTGGACCTAGTGCTGGCGATGGTCGTGGTGGTTGTTGACACTACTTCCGCAACCTGGGAAGCATACCCACCGATCATGGAACCGACAGGCCATAACCGCGGCCACGGCGCGGCCTTGTCCATGTCCTAAAAGAGGTGGACCACCACTAGACATGATCTATAAAATTATAATAAACATTAGCTTTTGAATTTTTAAATGTAATTAATAATTTTTATAATTATTATAATATTCCCAAATTTCATAATTATACTAATTATCTAATTATTCGAATAATTATGTAAAAGTGAGACTAAAACCCAACAATTTTTCTAAAATTTGTACTCAATACAATTATTTTCCTAAAATGTGCACTAAATTCAAATAATTTTTCTAATTTTCCTAGCTTTCTTAAATTCTCTTATTTTTCAAAAATGACATAATAGTATAGTAAATTACCGAAATTAACAAAAAATACATATATTCAGAAAATGACATGTTTATTAAATAATTTTTTTTTATAATTACATAAAATTACAAGAAATCCACATAAAATTGCATAAAATTAACAGAATTTCAAATTAAAATTACAAAAATTTCAGAAAATCACAAGAAATTCATAGAGAATTTTATAAAATTAACAGAAATTTACAGAAAATTTATTTAATTTCAAAAAATGACAGGAAATTCACACAGAATGTTACAGAAAATCACAAAATATTGCAGAATATTATAGAATATTACAGAAAACTGCATAATTCCAGAAAATGGCTCATAATCACAAATTATTACAGAATATTACAAAAAATTCCAGAAAATTTTCACAAATTATTACAAAAAATGGCTCGTAATCATAGAAAAGTACAGAAAATCACACAATTCCAAAAAATTTCTGGAAAGAATTCCTAAAATTACATAAGAAATTTCCACAAAATATTCCTAAAATTACATAAAATTACACAAATTAAAGAAATATTACATTTGAAAAAAAAGTACATAAAATAATACTCACATTCGGGTTTAGGTGACGGCAAAGCTGGCGGCGGCGGCGGTGATGACGGATGGCGGAGCAACGAGCAGGAGGGGGGGCAGCAGAAGGTGGATGGCGAGGCGGCAAAGGGCATGCGGGGGACCACGATGGCAGTGGCGGTGGAGCCGTGAGTGGGGAGGGGGGAATCTAAGGGGGAGAGAGGGGGGGGGGGGGAGGTGAAGCGTGAGGGAAAAAAATATGCTAAGTGTCACATTTATACTAAACTTTTGAGCGGTCATTTATTAGGAACACCGTTCCAACAATTGTTACAAACATAACATAGTGACGTCATTTGTGCAACAAATCGACGACGTTTTACTATGTTTGGAACGATCGTGGGAATGGTTTTAATAAATAAAAATTATTCCTCAATCCGTTCCTAATAGAGTTTTAATACCTATATCAGAGGTGCGTACCGTGACAAGAATAAAGCATTGAATATAAGAGGAATGTGACATCAACAGCATGGTTCCACTTCTCAATAGTTCCAATTACCCTTCCTACTAGGATCGGTAATTAGAACGGTTGTAAAATCCGCTCTGAATCCTTTTTTTTTTTTTTTTTTGGAGTGTACTACGTGGATCTCATGCACTAAATAAGTATTCAATTGACTTGGATCTAGGTTACCAACCTTTGGTTCACTCCTATTGATGTGGATGATTTGAACGTCTTCAAGGATGATACCGTCCTTGCCTGAAACGAGCAACACGTCCACTTCTTCCTAGTAAAGCGAGAAAGTCTCATTTCTTTTTCCATGACAGGAGTACACATGTCCTCCCTCTAAAGCTATTTCACACCACCAAGATGGAATCTCCTCCACCGATATGTTAATAAGGAGGCTAAATTGAATAAAACCCCTTGTATTTTGGAAACTCGGCTAAAAAGCCCCTTGTGTTTTGAAAACAGGCGAAACCCCCGCCCCCTGTGTATTATAAAAGTCAGCAACAAACACCCCTTCCATTATGAATTAACGTTAGGTGTACTGCATGTGCGTGTTGTGCGTGTGGGGCTGTATTATAAGCTGTTTTTTATGCCTTTTTTTGTGCAATTTTGAAAAAAATACCTTTATGGGGCCTCTATATTTGACTAAGTGCATGTTTGACTTATTTTGAGTGTGTTTCTTTTATATTTTTATATATGTAAAAAATTAAATAATTTTTTTTTAAATATATTTACTTAAAAATATATAATTTTTTTGAAGTTTTATAATTTAAAAATATTAAATTAAAATTATAATACAAAGATTAATAAAATAAATTCATTTTTTAAATTTAAATATCTTAATGAATATAAATGTTAATTAGTCATAAATATTATATATTATTAACTTTAAATTATTATTTAGTTAAGAATATTAAAATAAATTATCTTTATTACTATAAATAATATTAAGTTTAAAATTATTATTATTATAAGTATTAAAACTAAATTTAATACCTTTTTTTAGTTTTTTAATTACTTTAAATTTAAAAATATTTAAATGAATTACTTTAAACTTAATTAATTTAAAATTTTTAGTTATTTTTAAATTAAAAAGTTCAAAATAAAAAATAAAATAAAAAATGGGTGACGATCGCCGCCATCGCCCCCTTCTATGGTGGGGGTTGGGGGAGGGTCGCGGGTGGCGTGGGGTAAGGAAGGTGGCGGGTGGCAATTGCGGTGGAGGGGGGGAGGGGGTTGGGCAGTTGATTAGATCTAGCGACTCTGATATAATCGTAAAGACACAGTGATTATTAAAATAAACAATAATATATAATAAGTAAGGGTTATAACGGTAATTTTATCAAAAAGTTAACACTGTTAGTGGTTTTTAACGGATGGGGGAGATTGAGCTGACTTTCACAAAACATAAGAGGGTTTTTTTTGCCTATTTTTAAAACATAAGGGAATTTTTAGCTAACTTTTTAAAACACGGGGGAGGGGGGGAGGGGAAGGAGGAGAGGGTTATGCATTTTGAGGAGGGGAAACACGGATTTTAAGGCTTCCAAAGTTTGGTTTTCAACCTCCCTTTTCCCTTTAAATAGATCCTCTCTCTTGTGGGCTCGAATTTTGATTAGGGTCTTGATTTAATTCTTAATTAAATCAAGCCTAATTTAATGATCCCATTAATTGATTGTAGATCCAAATTAATCTAATTAATTTGCAAACCCAAAGATGGTCAGTCTAAAGTAACCGATTAATTGAAAGACAAAAATTAGTTAATCCAATTAACTATTTAGTTGCAAGTCCATGATTCAATTAATCTAATTAATTGAATGCAATCCTAAAAAAATTATTATGTGTGTAAATAAATTTTCTTGTTCCTGAATTTATCGAAACAAGAAAATAGTACAAATAAATTTTTTGAATTGAATTGAATATTCGTGGGTGCAAAATCTCCACTTGAAAACCTCTGATTTTTCTCTTCAAGAACGTGACCTTTGACTTCGACAACTTCGGAGGTGAAACTCGACGTTTGATCTCCTTTGACGTTGACTTTGACTCTGAATAACGTTAATTCGGGGTCGTTAACTTGTTCCCGGATTAAACGCTATAAACTTGAAGATATTTGACTTGAATTTGGGATATTTCTTGGTGGATTTGAGACTTTGTTCTTCCACCAAGGTGGACTTCTATCTTGATAACGTTAATTCGTCGGTCTTCGGGCTTCTTGTCGAATTAAGCGCTGATTTTGGACGATTTCCATGACGGACGCCTTGAATCTTGCCTAGAACGCCGCGGATCTTCCTTGATTTGCGCTTGAGATGATTCCGGGACTTCTTGAATTCTCTTTTACTTGTGTTTTCAATTGTATGTGTGTGTTAAATGAGTTCCAAGGACCCCTTCATATAACTGTCAAAGAGGTAGAGTTGTGGTGAACTTGAACACTTATTTTATATCATCTCTTTATTTTTTAATTTAAAGAGATAATACATTAAATATTTGAGAAGACGTGATTGGTCGATTTGATATTATCTCTTTATTTTTTTGTATTTTTCAAAGAGATAATATAAAAAAAAGAGAAATACCTCAATTTGACACTTGTCGGCCGTTGATTTGATGACGAAATATATATTAAAATATCAATAAAATTAATTATTTATATTTGAAATTAATTTAGTAAATTCCAAAATATAAATAGAAAATTATTATAATCGATAAATAATATATATTTTTTACTTATCGTCATTTGATTGGGCGCAAAATTAACTTGCCTATAAATGCCCCCTCGAGACTCGTTCACGAACATATGTTTGAAAATATAATTTTGCAAAGTGAATGAGTCGCGAAAATATGAATCAAATTTTATTGTGTCGCCACGATTCTCGTGAATTCGCTTCAATCAAATATGGATCGAACCATTAGTGGGCTTTGAGAATAATGGGTTCTCAAAATTAGATTGTGCGCCTTTTTTATTCCCATCATTGCTTGGTGTTCATGGGCCAAACTATTATATCACTATTGGAAGAGACCAAACTCCAAGAATTTCCAAGTCTTTGTTGAAGGACCAAAGTTTGGATGAGGCTAGAAACAATGATTGGTCACTGCAATCAGATTTGTTTGGAAATTCTCCTTTTCGGTAAATTCTTGTCCTCGTCCAAACTTCATCAAAACCCTAGAGCACTTCCAACTTCTATGTTGTTTTGTTTATGGTTCCTTCTGCAAATTGATTTTGTGGACGAGGAGAATTTTATTTTGATTGAGATGATGATATATATTTGAAATCGGATTCCTAATTGGACCAGAATTTCGATCACAATTATACTCAAATACCTCAACTTAACACCTATATAAGGAGCTAAAATATGACGATCCAAACCATGATTTTCTGCATTTTTTAGGTATGTTCTAACAACCAAATATTTTTTTCTTCTCTATTTTCGGGTATGCATACAAGGTATTTGTGATAATCCCTCTATGAATTTTGTAGCATTTCTTTTGAAGATTTGAAGAACTTGAAGCTTATATCTCTGTTTCAAAGTTATTTTCGGCGAATCACAGTAATCATCGCTTCAATCCCATCTTTCTCCCTTTTTGCTTTCGTTCTTTATGTTTTTATCTTCAATTGGCTTGTACCTCCTTTTTTTTTTTAAGCATCGTTCCTCTCTTGTGGTTAGCTCATAGTAAGCATGTCTGTTAGCTCATTATACTATGTTTTTTAGCTCACAGTAAGCATGTTTGTAAGATGAGCATATTAACAAGTAAACGTTGGATAGCTCACAGCACTTGTTGAGGTTAGATCTCAAGGAAGGGAGTTAGAGCATACTGTAGCATCGTTCCTCTATTGTGGTTGTTCATCGAAATCACAGTAAGCATGTCTGTTAGCTCAGAGCATTACCACCCGAGAGATTAATATGCTGGCCTGACTTTGTATATCGAATTCACGCATAGATTAACATTCTTGCTTGTGGTTAATTGCCAATGTTTCCCACATCCTACTTTTGATAGTTAGTTGCAATTTAAACAAGAAAGAAAAAGGAATTCTAGTCCCAAGCAGGCATAAAGAGATGCACGTGAACATAAGTTTCTTGCTCTAATTTATTCTTGCTATTTCTCCCTGATAGCATAACGTCTTCAGTCAACAAATCCACTTTCGATATGCAAACATGCTATTTCTCTTTCCCTTTATTTCTTCTTTTTTTCACTTCAATTCGTTTATTCAAGAGAGATCCATCAAAGGGCATAGCATATTTTTCCACAATACGGCAGAAACTAGGAAACTGACTTTGTATTCAAGAAGTTAATAGCCAACGTGAAATTGATATTGACTGACATATTCCCATGCGCTTTACTAACAGCATGTCATAGATTTATTTGAGTTTTCTTTTCTTACTAACTCAATTAAATCTATCCTCTGTGCTTTGACAGGTTACAGACATGGTTTACTTCAAAGACGAGTCTTTTTCCTCCTGTCAACAAAACTTGGTCATTCTTAACGATGAAAGTCAACCCGTGGAGAAAGGAACAACTTTGATCGGTCGGTCGACATGCGAAGCCCATGGCCGAGGTTGACGCATCCATTTCACAGGGAGCAATGGTCTCGAGAAGTTCCATTGAGCAAGACTTCCAAGGTGTGGTCTTTGCAAGTGACTCATCACCATTGTTCTGATGACACAAGTTTCCTACCGATATTATGCCGCTGCATCATTGAAGGAAAAGTCAAGTGGGGCAACAACATTCACTTTGCCAGAGAGTTTTGCTACATCAATGGATTTTGGGAGTGGACGGAAGATTTACTCAGCCGGTGCAAGAACAAGCTAGTTGCAGCTCAAGTATATGATGCCGTGTACGACTCGTTGTTCACTTACTAGCGTAATTCCGACATCATCAAGGCATTTTGCGAAGCGTGGTGCCCATCCACTAACACTATTCTGACATCCTTCGGAGAGTTGTCTATCTTGTTGTGGAACATGCATACCTTACCGGACTTCCTATGGTCGGACTCCTTTACGACAAAGTCGTGCCAAGGAGCTTAACGGTGTCGACGAGGCAGGATGAAGACTCATGCCTCGTTCTTGCAAATTCCTGCTCCACGCTTACCATTTGCTTCGAAAGAGTAGTAACGATGGTCAATCCTCCCAAGTTCCTATTGACAATTCGATCAAGTTTTGGTTTAGAAGAGACACGAGGTACTACTAGCCCCCTCCGCGTAAAGAGAAAAAGACAGTTCGTCCTAAAGGAACAGACATTCTTGGCGGCGTATTTGGCGTGTTGGCTTTGTACCTTTGCCCTTCCAATTCAAGATGTTGGTTTAATACGTCCAAATATTTTCAAGGTGGCAAGTGCCATGGCAGCCAGTAGAAGGATTGGTCTTGTCGTTCCCGTCTTGGCTAGCATCTATAGAGGTTTGAATAAGATCTCTAACTCCCTAAGGCCAACTCATGTGCATTCTTCATTTCCGATTCACTTCGTTTATAGTTGGGTAGCTTATTATTTCAAGACTCATTATCAACTTGTGCAAAGTGTTCGTGGCCCCAAGTTGACGCTCTTCTCAAGCGAATGAGGTGCGAAGTACTACGGTCCGCAAGAGGCGAGAAAACGGCTACACAGAGGCGACTTTATCTCTTGGACTTGGAACATGATAGTGAAGGACAAGGATTTTTCGTTCATGGATGATGGGCATGCCACAGAATCAGAAGAAACCTATTTCATGACCGTTCTTTCGAACCCCATCCTCTGTGGCAAGGCGATCATTTTTTTGTCGAGCCCTATAGCCCTCATCGATTCGGTCATCAAATTGGTTTCTTCCAAGACGTGCTGAGGATTCTTTCACAAGATGTTCGCAAGGCCTCTTTAGAAGGTGGAATCCATTATTGCCGTTTGTGCATTTCGTCCAACACCATGGAGAAAGTGTGGTTCCCTTCCGTGCCCCCAAATGTGAAGAAGTTCTCCTCTGAGGCGTACAAGAGGTGGTGGCTCGAAGTTCATGGTGGCTACTTTGAGGAAAACGTGGCGAAGTTGCTTGCCTTAGGCCCAAGTAAATCTTCTCCCAGAGATAATGAGTGTGGTAAAGGAGTTGCCCAAGATCGACCTCGCGAGCCAGCCACTTTTTCCTCCCAAGCGAAAGGAAGACCTTGTGTGCTACTCTGAAGGCAGAAAAATCAACTTTTCCGTAGTGCTCAAATTGGAGTTCATGAAATTGTGGAAAAAATTGTAGCGCTTGAGAATACCACCCCCCTCAACGATGAAGTGGTTGTGAGTTTGGAGGCTTCAAGAACAAATTTGGAGGCCTCTCAAGGAAGAGTTGAAGGATTTGAGTTCCTTTGCTTGAGATTTGCTTAGGACCTTTTACTTTGTTGCATTTGATTCCTTTTTTTTCTTTGTTCTAAGTCATGAACTCCAATGTTTTTGAGATTACGTAATATAAGCTTTTTCTTTTCTCTCTATCTTGTAATCTTTGAGCATGTCTGAATACTTCCCATCTGGATGACTTCATATGAGAAAAAAAAAATTTATTTAAATGTTATGGCTGAACTTAGAACATCTAAGCTACCTACGTACCTCATCAAG
Organism: Sesamum alatum; assembly: GCA_034509735.1. Lineage (NCBI taxonomy): Eukaryota > Viridiplantae > Streptophyta > Magnoliopsida > Lamiales > Pedaliaceae > Sesamum > Sesamum alatum. The sequence goes on along the minus strand of JACGWO010000007.1, from coordinate 11,147,106 downwards.
AAGATCAAGTCAATACGTAGTTCAAGGGTACAAAATATTTATTTGGAGATTGGAGGGCCGTTTACAGTTTATACTCATGCGGCTAGGAGTTTTTTCTTATTTTTCTCCTTTTTTGTTTTGTTTTTCCTTTTTTTGTTTTTTTCTTTGAGTTTTTTTTGTTTCTCCTTTTTTGTTTTTCATTTTTTTTTTCTTCTTTGTAGGCGTATTACCGCTTCAAAAACTTTTCATTTGTCGGACCTATCATCAAGCCATCTTCAACAACCAGCTTATATGCACCATTTGTGTAGACCTCTTTGACGACATACGGACCATCCCATTTTGGCAAGAACTTGTTGACCGTTCGATGCGTTGTGATTATAGCCTCCTCACTACGAGTACTAGATCACTTAACTTGAAAAGAGCATAGGCGAACCTTCTTATTGAACGCCTTGGATAATCGAGCTTGATAACACTCAAGCCTTTGTTGTGCTTCCAATCTCTTCTCATCGAGAGCTTCTAGCTCTTCAAGCCGTATTCGAGCATTTTCTTCTTTAGTAAGCCCTTCTTGTATTGTTATCCTCAATGAAGGAATTTGTTGCTCAAGCGAGGCCTCTACTCCATAAACCAGGGCATAAAGAGTTGCTTGCGTAGGCGTTTGAACAGTGGTTCTGTATGCCCATAGAGCTTCTCCAATTTTTTTCGTGCCAATCCCGCTTTGACTTGGTCACCACTTTCTTCAATAGGCTGCACCAAGTTCTGTTAAAAGCTTCAGCAAGACCGTTGGCAGCGGCATAGTACATAGAAGAGTTTCTTTTCTTGAATCCTAACTTCTGACACAATTTTTCTATCAAGTTGTTACAGAAGGGTTTTCCATTATCAGTGATGATATACTTGGGCACTTCGTAGCGATATATGATGTGTGTACGGAAAATAACAATATTCTCTTTCTTCACTTCTTTGAGGGGGACTGCTTCAGACCATTTAGAGAAGTAGTCAGTTGCTGCCAAGATATATAAGTGACCACCAGAGGACTTTGTCATGGGTCCCACGACATCCAAACCCCAAGCATCGAAGGGCTATGAAGCTACGGTAGGGGGCAATCGCTTAGGTGGTTGGTGGATAATATTGGCGTGGATTTGACAGGCTTGATATCTCTGTGCGTAGTCCATGCAATCCTTATCTATTGTAGGCCAGTAATAACCCGTCCTTCTTATATGAAAGTGCAGCTTTGGTCTGGATTGGTGAGCACCACAAACTCCAGAATGGGCTCCTTCCATAGCTTGCATTTGCTCATCATTATTTCGGCAGCATAAGAAAATACCATCAAATGAACATCTATAGAGCGTGTCTTTGAAGTAGATGAAGCGAGACGCCCATCGCCGAATTTCAGCCCTTCGTCGTAGATCGTCGGGTAACTTCTTGTACTTCAAGTAGTCGATGAGCGGTTGTCGCCAATCGTCCTCTTCAATTTCGAAAACCTCTATAACATGATTTTCTTCTTCTTGGAATGTGTCATCCTCATAATCATTGAAGACCGGTGGTATGAACTAATTCTTACATATCGGTATGCGCATTTCCTTATTGGTCATCGAGAGGGTTGAAGCAAGCTTGGCCAATGCATCGGCTTGTCTATTATTCTTTCTCGGCAGGTGCTCAAGTTCTACATCTCCTAGCCATCCTATCAGCCTTCTTGCTTAGTCATGGTATGGAAGCAACTCAGGCTTTTGGACTTCGTAGCGACCGAGGAGCTAATTGATCACTTACTAAAAGTCTCCGTATACTTTGAGATGTCGTTGCTTTATGTCAACTGCCATTTTCAATCCAAGGATTAACGTTTGGTATTCTGCCATATTATTTGAACAATCTGGGTTAAAGTGAAGGAATAAGGCAGGACTTCCCCTTCAGATGTGACAAAGACAACCCCAGCCCTGGCTCCTTCTCTGTGGGCAGCTCCATCAAAGTACATTTTTTAGGGGGGCGTAACTTCAATCAAAATGACATCTTCGTCAGGCAAGTCATCAGATAAGTCCAGCTCGGCAGGCATGGGGTGATCGGCTAGTCTGCTAAAGCTTGTCATTTCACAGCCTTTTGGGAACGTATGTCATCTCAAATTGTTGCAGTTGAAGATACCATCTTATGAGTCTATCATAAAACACTGGCTTTGCCATGACATATTTCAAAGGATTTTCTTTTGAGACCAGATGGACACTGTGTGACTGAAACGTAATGCTTCAGCTTCTGGATTGCAAAGATGAGCGCCAAACATAGCTTTTCGATGGGTGAATAATTGAGCTCGTTTGGTGTCATCGTTCTACTTAAATAATATAAAGCATTCTCTTTCCCCTCATTATTTTTCTGGGCAAGTAAGATTCCCATGGAGCGCTCTTGAGCAGCGACGTACAGAATTAAGAGGCGTCCGACGACGGGTGCAACCAACACCGAAGGCTTCACCAAGTAGGATTTTATGTTTCTCAATGCTTTATCACAAGCCTCATCCCATTCGAAGGGCACATCCTTCTTCATTAGGCGACTGAATGGTTGACAACGGCCCGCTAGATCTGAAATGAATATCTGAAGATATGCGAGGTTTCCTTGCAAACACTTGAGCTCATGGATGTTTCGAGGTTCTAGCATTCTTAAAATAGCATCGATCTTGGCTTGCTCAATTTCTATACCCCGTTGGCGGACGATGAACCCAATAAACTTTCCGGATGTCACCTGGAACGCACATTTGGAGGGATTCAATCTTAGCTGGTATTTCCTCAAACGTTCGAAGACCTTCCTTAAGTCATGAAGATGATCCCCTCATTTCTTTGACTTCACTACCAGGTCATCAACATAGCATTCTACATTCTTGTGGAGCATATCGTTGAAGATCTTTTGCATTGCTCTTTGATATGTAGCAATAGCATTCTTTAATCCAAAAGGTATGACCTTGTAGCAATATATGCCTTTAGGAGTGCGAAATGCCATCAATTCTTCGTCTGGCGGCACCATACGTATTTGACTATATCTAGATGACCCATCCATGAAAGATAAGGCTTCATGACCCATAGTAGCGTCTATCATTAATTCAGCAATGGGAATGGAAAGTCATCCTTGGGGCATGCGTGATTCAAGTCTCTGAAGTCGACGCATACTCGAATTTGCTCATTCTTCTTTCTTACGGGGATGATACTAAAAATCCACGATAGGTACTTGACTTTTCGAATGAAACTGACTTCGATAAGCTTGTTTACTTCACCTTCAATCAGCAAGATTAGCTCAGGTCGGAATCTTCGTTGGGCTTGTTTGATGGGACGAGCCCCTTTCTTCACGGACAGGTGGTGCACGGCTACTTTTGGGTATAGCCCGGGCGTTTCTTTATAGGGACATGCAAACACGTCTTTATACTCATGAAGTAGCAAAACATAAGCCTCATCTTATTCGGGGTTAGAGAGGTGCTTGTGTAAATTAGTCGGGGATCTTCATGATCACCTATATTGACTTCTTTCAACTCATCAACGGTGATTTTAACGCCTTCCTCTCAAGTTCTAGAGGAGCGTCTTTAGCATCTTCTTCTTCAACTTCCTCATTTTCAATTAAGATGATGTGGTGAGCTACGGCGATATGTTCTTCAGCACTACCATCAATATAATTGGATGATGCTACGCTTCCTTTATCATCCTCGTCATCAGGTTAGACTTGTGTGAAGACCATTGTTTGTGCTTTAACCTTCAAGACTCTACCACATGATATGTCTAAAGTTATGTGGTATCTTATTCTGGAAGGAATCAAACTTCTGAGCTTTTGTGTGATGTCTTCTTTTGGCTACGCGGCTCCCTTGGATACGTCTTTCCTTTGATATCCCGTCCTTCTACGTAGACCAAGTCTATCAAAGACAGATTGTTTATTGGTTTTTCTATGCACCAATCTTTTATGCGGGCCAAGTCTGTTGAAGACAGAATCTCGTGGATTTTCTTTCCTTTCGCCATCTTCCGTTGAACAGAGACTTTCGGTGACATGGTTGTTTCTGACCCTTTTTATGGCGATGCGGATAGGCTTAGGAGGGATAAAGCCAAGACCCACACGTGAATCTGGGACTGCATGCCCTTTTTCCTTTAACATCACTTGGGTGGCGTTAAGTCCATGGAGCTTCTTGTTGTTGGCTTCGGGAGGAAGCTTTCCAAGGGTTAATCTTTCTTGTGGATTATACCCGGCTTTAACAAGCAGTTCGAAGGCCCTAGGATCATACCCTTCTCCATCTATAGCCAACGCTTCATGTCCCTCTTCTTCCTTTTGGTTTGCGGACACAAATCCTTCGAGTGACGGTTTCGATGGTTGCTTCGCGTTGACTTGAGTCAATGGTAAAGTCAGACTCTTTGAAAATCCGGCCTCGACAGCGGGCTGCTCATTTCTCCTCATGCTTCGATCTTCATGTAACTTTGGTTTTTCTGAGGGCTAAATCTCTTTTCCTCTTTTGGCAGTTTCGATGTAGTACTTGGCGTCGGCGAAGTGTGACTCAGCTTCGGTAAAAGGCTTGGTATCACCAAGTACCCTTTTTACTACACCGTTGCGGCAGTTTTTGAAGCATTGATGCCTGTTGAGGGGACCACAGAATTTTCATGCAACCAAGGGCGGCCAAGAAGCATGTTGTAAGAAGTCTTGGCGTCTATAACATGAAATAGTGCGGTCGACGCCATATCGTCCATCAACAATTTCATCCTTATAATGCTGACAACCCTCTGTCCTCCTTGATTGAAGCCTTGAATCATAAGGCGGCTATTTGCGAGCTCGTCCATCGGGATCCCCAAGTCTTTCAAAGTTCGTAGGGGTAAGATATTGACTACAGAGCCTCCATCGATCAATATTCTGTTCACCTTTTGTTCACATGCGTACCAATGACGAACAAGGGGGCGGTTATGAGGCTTTGACCCAAGAAGCGAATCTTCGTTGGTGAAAGTAATGGTGGACATACATTCATCAATATTAGAGGAATCTTTCTTTTCAGACAGCGCGTCACCATTGATATTAGTATCGTTCTTATGTGTGGTATTGCAGGAGGCTTCACTATTAAAAGACCCACACTTGATCGAGGTCACATTTGCTGTTGCGGTATCTTCTTCAAGAGAGATTTTACCTTGGTGAGCTAACTGCATAACCTTATCTTTGAACACAAAGCAATCTTGTATTGAATGCCTAACTAAACGATGATATTTGTAGTATTTTGGGTCATCTGCTCGTTCGGCTTCTTCAGGTCACTTTGCTTTGGGTAGTTCGATAAGTTTAGCCTCCAACAAGTCATGGAATATGCCGGAGACATCATAATCACGGAAAGAATATTTCTTTGCTTGCATTTCTTTCAAAGCTAATTTTCTTTGCGGTCTCTCGTAACGAGCAGTTTGCTTTGGGATAATGTTATCTTTTGTTACACTCCTAAACTTGAGTGGTGCTCCATTCACTGCCATTGATTCCTTGTTTGGAGGTTTTGAAAAAGGTTTGCCCCCTTTCTTGATTTCTTGCCTTTACTTGGTTCTACGGGGTTCATGGTGAAAGAATCGGGTACGGCCCGAGAACGCAACGGAAGCGTAAAAACGTAAATTTAAGACATAATTTAAACCGAATTCAAAGGGGTGTTCCCTTTGAAATTTCCAGGGGTTCGGTGTTTTTCAACACATAAACAACAAAATAAAACATACTGGACAGGTGGCTTAAAAGGGGAAGAACAAAGTTACACAAAAAATGGAAAAGGAAACCAACCTTTGTTCGTTTATACAGAACGGGTTCGTGCGTTGTTCCTTTCTTTTCCTTCTTCGTTCGTCCACTTGAGAGCTCAACGTAGAACTCCTCTAATGCGTTCCACACCGCACTATGGATTTATTTCTACTCTATTGCTAGATAGAAAATAGAAACAAAAAAGAAGAAACAATTCCAAAGAAAGCACTATCGATTAGTGTACCTTGGAATGTTTTTGTTCAATCTTCTCTAAGAAGTATGAACACTAAAAGAAAGCATTTTTAGAGAGTATTTTGGCCTAAAAGCTCCAGCAAAAATTAAGCAAGTTAAGTGAATTATGTCTAGCAAAGTAGTTTTGTATATGTATAATGTAGTGTTCAAAAAACCACCTACATAAGTAACCTCCAAGGCAACTTCCACATACACACACTTCCAGCACATCCACTACACATGATAGCAAGAAAAAATCACCCATAAAAGAGCACAAATTCGTGCATATCATCTACACATGTGGAAGAGTTGAAACTCCTTCTTAACTAGCTTCAACTTGCATGAAAAATGGACTTGGACTTTTATGTTTTTGGACTTGTATTTAATCAAATTAAATAAAGTCCAAACATATATCCATTGGGCATTAATTAATCTAATTAATTTAAATCCAATTAAAGCCAAAACCCGATAAATTAATCCAATTAATTTAAAGGTTCTTAGTCCAAAAAATTAACTAATACAATTAATTAATTCTTGGACCATCCATCAAATGGATTTTTCAATAAATGATCCAATCATTTATTTTCTCTCTTGAATAAATTTAATCCGATTAAATTATTCGCTTCTTCTAGAATTAATTCCAAATTAATTCTGCCAAATCCAAAGTGATTTGTGTGTGACTCATTAGGTTCACCCTCAGCTAGACTTGGGCTTGTGTCCAACACAATTGGTCAATTAAATCCAATTTAATTAATTGTTTTTTTGATTAACCATTAATCGGAAAAACGCCCGTCACCATGGGTGGCCGTCTAGCAACGGTCCATGGCACTAGAGACTAGGTGAATTTTGGCGTGAACATTTAGGCTCCCGAGTTCCATACGAGTACGGGCCTTCCATCATCAGTCTCCCGGCCTAAGTCTAGGGCATGGAATTGGCGGTCGGTTTCCATCCTGGACTAGACAACTATGCTCATTAGCTCGAGACACGTTTACTCTATCGATCGATGTAGGAAACCATTCCCTACTCGACCAATCATTGTGGACACAGGCTTATAAGAGTTTAAACTGTCTCAGAACGCATAGGAGACTCGACTGTCATATACTGAAAGGTGACGGATCCTATCTTGAAATCCACCGTGCTCAATACATATTCCAACTGCACTATATAAGGCTTATGATGAACGTATCCCAGATACTGACATCTCTTGCTAGATGCTAGATACAACCATCATATGCATGTGACTGCCATGATTTCTCAAGTCCGAGGACTAATCTCGTACTATCGGAGCTAGGAATGCCAGTCATACCGATCAAGCCTCCAAGGCTTCCATATGACGATTCCCGCGAGTCAGTTCAGTCAGCTGACATCCTTGTCAACTAACCCACTAATATTGCATAGACGTCCAACGTCTATCGCCGATGAAACACGGCACTCATCTAATGAATAGAATCCTTAGCGCAAGTCTGTATAGAACTCTCGATGCCCTGTCTCGAGGTCCTCGACTTAGGACGTTTCAGACCTAACCCTTAGAAATTGGTTTCATAGCTTCCATCCAATGTGCAACCCAACTACATGGGTTGTTCGTTTGGCCTGTGGGCTTTGTTGTGATATTAATAGAATAAACATAAATTGCGAGCACAACAAATGGAACTGCCAAACATGAATACTCACTTTATTCATATAACAATATTACAATTACAATGACATTGTCAGAAATAGATTACATCAAGGCCAATCTAATTGGTTTTTCGATCACCTATTCTAACAATCTCCCACTTGACTCTAAAGCCAATCACTCATGACCCTCAATACCCATCTTCCCAAGATGCTGAGTATGAGCAACCTGCAATACTGGCTTGGTCAGCGGATCTGCCGTATTTTCTGTCGATGTGACTCGGTCCATCTGAACGTCACCTCTTCCCATCATTTCTCTGAGCAGTTGGTAGCGTCTAAGAATGTGTTTGGATCGGTGATGAGATCTCTCTTCCTTCACTTGTGCTATAGCCCCGTTGTTATCACAGAAGATAACTATTAGCTCGGCAATGCAAGGCACTACACCCAACTCTTGGATGTAGTTTTTCATCCAAACCGCCTCTTTAGCTGCTTCCGAAGCTGCTATGTACTCAGCTTCCTTGGTGGAATCAGCTGTGGTATCCTTCTTGGAACTTTGCCAAACAACCACACCACCATTCATCCTGAATACAAATCCATATTGAGACTTGGCATCGTCCTCATAAGACTGGAAGCTAGCGTCGTTGTAGCCTTCCAGAATCAACTCTCCACCACCGTAAACCAAGAACATATCTTTAGTCCTTCTTATGTACTTAAGAATGGTCTTGACTGTAGTCCAGTGAGCCTCACAGGCACAGGCCTGATATCTGCTCGTTGCGCTCAAAGCGAAAGCGACATCGGGCCTTGTGCACTGCACAACATACTGTATGCTATCTACGGCTGAAGCATAGGAGATGTCCAACATCCTTCTAACTTCCTCATCAGTCTTAGGAGACTACTGCTTGGACAATTTAACCCCATGCCTCATAGGAAGGAATCCTCGTTTGGAGTTTTCCATCTTGAATCTCTTCAAGACTTTCTCAACATACGAGGTTTGGGTCATTCCTATCATCCTTTTAGATCTATCCCAGATAATCTTGATGCCTAGGATGTAGGAAGCATCACCCAAATCCTTCATGGAGAATTGTGTGGACAACCATGCTTTAGTGTGTCCTAACATCTTTACATCATTCCTAATGAGTAAGATGTTGTCCACATAAAGCACTAGGAACGGAACCGAGCTCCCATTGACCTTCTTGTATACACAAGGGTCAAACTCGTTCTTGATGAAATCATAACCCCGTATGACTTCATCAACACGGATATTCCAACTTCGATAAGCTTGTTTGAGACCATAGATGGACCTTTGGAGATGGCAGACCTTCTGGTCTTCTCCAAGAGATGTGAAACCCTCCGCCTGATCCATATAGATCTGTTTCTCAACAAATCCATTAAGGAAGGTCGTACCATGCAGCTATGGCAAGCATAATCCGAATGGACTTAGCCATAGCTACGGGCGAATAGGTTTCCTCAAAATCGACCCCAGGCCGCTGAGTATAACCTTTTGCCACAAGTCTGACCTTGAAGGTAGTCACCTCCCCGTTAGCTCCAAGCTTACGTTTGTAGACCCATTTACACTCGACGGGCTTGACATCGTTGGGTGGATCTACTAAAGGTCCAAACCTTATTTGAACTCATAGAGTCCATTTCGGATTTCATGGCCTCAACCCATTTTCCCGAATTGATGTCTGACATCGCTTCTCCGTAGGTCTTTGGATCATTGTCCAACTGACCGTTCAAACCAAGAAACCCATACCTATTAGGTTGATGGGAAACTCTAGTCGACCTTCAGAGGACAGGAATATGGTTAGTGGGAACTACAGACGCAGATGATGTTGCTGCATCCGTTTGAGGTATTACCTCACTTGATTCCTCAATGAGCAATTCCTCACGACGGTGCGTTTCTCAAGACAAAAATCTTTTGCTCGGAAGGATCATAAAAATAATACCCCGCAGTTTCCTTAGGATAACCCACGAACCTACACAAACTAGACCTTGAGTCCAGTTTGTCTCCCACTAGTCTCTTGACGTATGTAGGGCTACCCCACACTCTCAAGTACTTGTAGGAAGCAGACTTGCCATGCCATATCTAATATGGCATCTGGACCACAGTCTTAGAAGGCGCCATGTTTAATAACTTGGCCAGCGTCTCAAGAGCATAACCCCAGAAGGATAAGGGCAGTTTGGTAAAAACTCATCATGGATCGAACCATGTCCAACAAGGTTCGATTCCTCCTTTCAGAGATGCCGTTCAGTTGTGGCGTTCCGGGAGGAGTCCACTGAGAGAGAATCACATTCTCTTTTAGGTAATCCAAGAATTCCCCACTCAAATACTCACCACCTCGATCCGACCAAAGGGCTTTAATTTTCCGACCAGTTTGGTTTTCAACTTCAAGCCTGAACTCTTTAAACCTTCCAAAGGCCTCAAACTTGTACCTCATAAGGTAAACATAACCGTACCGTAAGTGATCATCGGTAAAAGTTATGAAGTAAGAAAATCCTCCTCTGGCCTATGTATTTAGTGGCCCACAGGCATCTGAATGGATCAAATCCAACAGACCACTGGCAAGCATGCTTTGTCTAATAAAGGGGTTCTTGGTCATTTTCCCTTTTAGACAAGACTCGCAGGTCGGTAGATGGTCCAAATCACCTATTTCTAGACTCTTTGAGTCCACCAACCTCCTAATCCTATCTTGAGAGATGTGACCTACCCTTGCATGCCAAATCTGTGTGTTTTCTTGATTATCCATTTTTCATTTGTTTTGAGCAGTCATTATCAAATCACACTATTGAAGAATATAAAGACCATTATGAAGTTTGCCTAGTAAATGTGAAGAACCATTCTTTATCAAATAAAAATAATTTTTATTGATCATGAACTCAAAACCAATATTGTCCAACAACGACATTGAAATGATATTCTTGATCATGCTAGGTACATAATAGCAATCTTTTGATTCTATCATAACATGATCACTAACAACTAAGTGGACTAGACCTACAGCTTTAGCAGCAATAGCCTTGCCATCACCTAACCTCAGCACGACCTCGGACCTACTTAGCTTTCTGCTTCTTTCCAGCACCTGCAAATCATTGCAGATGTGAGCTCCCCAGCCGGTATCCAATACCCAAGAAGCAGAATTAGTAATCATATTAACCTCAATAACAAACATACCTTGATTGAGATGAGCTTGGGGCAGTCCCTCTTCCAATGCCCTCTTCCATAGCAATGCATGCAAACATCATTTGCCCTCGATTGCTGCGGTCCAACCTTTCCCTTTCCTTTGCCCATCCCCACTGGGGCAACAGGAGCGCTCTGAGCGCTAGCAACGGCTTTTGCCTTTCCCTTCTTCCTCTTCCAGCGTCTGGCCCTCTTGCCTTTCGCCTTAGAGGTCGAAGCCTCCCCAACCAATATCGCCGGCACAGACCTTTTGGTTGTTGCTTCGAACTGGGTCAACATGTTAATCAACTCGTGTATGAACTTCTCAAGCCCATTCATGTTGTAATTCACGACAAAAGGGTCGTTAGAGGGAGGAAGAGACTGTAAGATCACATCTATATATGTATCATTATCAAGCCCAACTCTAAGATCTTCGAGTTTTTCCACAAGGGAAAGCATCTTAATCCCATGTTCATGTACAGAGGAGCCTTTAGTCATCTCAGTGCCGAAAAATGCTTTTGTGGCGGCATATCTAATATGCCTATCCGGAACCGCATACATATCCTGTAAGCGGAGCATTATCGCACTGGCATGGTCCAGCCAATAATACTGCTTTTGGACCTCATTGGTCATGGATGCAAGTATGATGTTGCGTACCTTGCGGTCATCCTCATGCCATTTTTCGAACGTCAAACGCTCTTCTGGCGAGGAACCTTTCGGCAAGGTTACGGGAAATGGCTTATCCAAAACATAAGCCTAGTTTTCGTAATCAAGGACAATCCTCAGATTATGCAGCCAATCATTGTAGTTCATTCCATTAAACTTGTTAGCCTCCATAATCATAGATAACGGATTCTTAGACATCTACGTTCAAAATGTAAAGCAGAAATTAGCAACCAAATTGTAATATTAATTCAAGTTTATGATATGGTCTTTAGTCATTAACCCTCTCACTATTTCTACGAAAGCCCACCACTCTCAAATGGGGTTTCGGGAAACCATTTCCTAGTGGGCTTGGGATCCACAAACGCAATTCTCCATTGCCCGCTTTTACGATTCACATAGGAAAAGCTTTGTGGGAGGTATCCAATATCAATCTCATCCAATGAGATTCTCAAGATATTTTGTCTCACCTCTTTCACATGATTCTGAGTACTCCAAGCGAATCATATTACTTCGGCATATAGAAAAAAAGATTAATTAAATATCTAATAAATATTATAATTATCTAAAAAAAATTTTATTAACTGAAATATATATCAAAAAAATATATTAATTGAAATATATATTAATAAATATAATTAAGTTAATAAAAAAAATTTTAAAAAAAACATTGGGGCGACAGCCGCACAAAGGGGCGACGGCGTCTCCATCCCCCTCTTACTTTTGTCTGGGTGACGTCCCCGTCGCCAGATTTGAGGGCGACGGCGTGCGGGGGACGCTGCCCCTATCTGCTGGGGCGGCGTCGCATCCCCCCGTTGCGGGAGACAGCGGGGGCGGGGGCGGGGGCTGGGGAAGGGGTAGGCAGCGGGGGTAGGGTTGGTGGTGGCGGGGGTAGGGTTGGGGGTGGCGGGGGTGGGGAGGGGGAGGCCGTAGGGCGGGAGTCTGTGGGTGGCGGGGGTGGGGGTCTGGGGTGGTGGGGTAGGGTTTTGGTTTTTTTTTCTTTTTTTTTTTTTTGAAATTTTTGTATATAAAATAATAATTTATTTTTCATGATTTTTAATTATTTATATATAAAATAAGTTATTGAATCTAGGCCATTCATTTTTTTTAGATCTAATGGTAGAGATTAATTTATTAGATCTGACGGTTATTATTTCATCAAAGAAGATCCAACGGTCCTTAAAATAAGGAATAATATATAATAATAAGGCATAACGGTCAATTTATTAAAAAATTAACGCCGTTAGGGTCTTTTAATGGAGAGGGGCGATTGAGCTTAATTTTACAAAATACAAGGGGATTTTTTGCCTATTTTCAAAACAGAGGGGGGTTTTTCGTCGATTTTTCAAAACAGAGGGGGGTTTTATGCATTTTAGCCTTATATAAACAATATTACAATTACAATGACATTGTTAGAAATAGATTACATCAAGGCCAATCTAATTGGCTTTCCGGTCACCTATTCTAACACTTGAACAGTTGCTCCCTCTACCCCACTTGTTGTCATACTTAACTCCATGTCATGTGCTCAAGTGGCTAAATCCTCGAATGATCTGGGTAGGATTCCTTGAATGCACATCTCAATGGCGGAAGCTTCAGATAATCAATCTTTGGAGTTGAGGCTCAGATTCCTACACCTATTGATATAATCGATAACCAGCTCATCCTTCCACTGGCGGGAATTTGTAAGCTCAATCATGCTGACAGTCCACCGAGTGTTATAAAAGCAGTTCAAAAATTCCTGCTACAGTTGTTCCCATCCATCAATTGAACCAGCCTTTTAATCAGTATACCAATGAAATGCATTTTCTTTCAATGATATGAGGAACTGCTTGATTAGGTGATCCCCATATGTTCCCGCGTTGTTGCATGTTTCAACGAAGTGAGCGACGTGATGCTTAGGATTGCCTTTGTCGTCAAATTGTTGGAACTTTGGTGGTTGGTAGCTCATTGGCATCTTCAAACTGTTAATTCTTGGAGTGTGGGGCTTGGAGTAGGTGAAGGATGACCTTGCACTTCCCTCAATCTTGCTCTTGATGGTTCATTCAATGAATTCTTTTAGTTGATCTACCGGAATCAATCCATTCGTCGAGACTTGAAGATCTTTTCCAGGTTTATCCTTCCCAGTATAATTCCCCTTTCTGGATATTTCTACTTCGTCATGAGCCTCGACTTGTTTTCCCCGAATATAGCTTGTCTCAACATTATCAGGCTTGTTGATCAACCTAGGGATTTGGGCATCTTGCTCTTGGACATGCTTGGTGAGTCCCTCGATAGCTCTTGTCAGGCTTGCAATTTGCTCTTCTAAGGTTGTGGCATTCGTCACCATAACTGGGGCCACATTCGTTGTGAAGGAGTAGCTAGACTCGGAGCAAGGAGAGGACGAAGGAGATGTATCTTCGTCATCTTCGCTTGCATGGTTAGGCACGAATATGTCCTTCTGAGCAGACTCAATTGGAGGAGTCATCTGGGAAGATTCCTTATGTTTCTTCGACATCTTCTCATAGTAACATCGAGACTCTTTGTACTTGAACTTGAAGACTTCGATGTGGTGAGTTATTCACTGTCTTCACAACTTTTCCTTGAGTGTCCATTAAAATACTTCAGACATTGTTGAAGGGAAGAGATGAGAGGTAGAGCGATCCCACTGGGCGTACAAAAATTTGTAAACAAATTTTCCTGTTCCTGAATTTATCGAAACAAGAAAATAGTACAAATAAATTTCTTGAATTGAATTGAATATTCGTGGGTGCGAAATCTCTACTTGAAAACCTCTGATTCTTCTCTTCAAGAACGTGCCTTTGATTTCGGCAACTTTGGAGGTGAAACTCGACGTTTGATCTCCTTTGATGTTGACTTTGACTTTGAATAACGTTAATTCAGGGGTCGTTGACTTATTCCCGAATTAAACGCTATAAACTTGAAGATATTTGACTTGAATTTGGGATATTTCTTGGTGGATTTGAGACTTTGATCTTCCACCAAGGTGGACTTCTATCTTGATAACATTAATTCGCCGGTCTTCAGGCTTCTTGTCGAATTAAACGCTGATTTTGGACGATTTCCGCGACGGACGCCTTGAATCTTTCCTAGAACACCGCGGATCTTCCTTGATTTGCGCTTGAGACGATTTCGGGACTTCTTGAATGCTCTTTTGCTTGTGTCTTCAATTGTATGTGTGTGTTGAATGAGTTCCAAGGACCCCTTTATATAGCTGTCAAAGAGGTAGAGTTTTGGTGAACTTGAACACTTATTTTATATTATCTCTTTATTTTTTAATTTACAGAGATACTACATTAAATATTTGAGAAGACATGATTGGTCGATTTGATATTATCTTTTATTTTTTTGTATTTTTCAAAGAGATAATATGAAAAATATTCGTCTTGATTTTGATTGGCCGAAACACCTCAATACACTTGTTGGCCATTGATTTGATGACGAAATATTTATTAAAATATCAATTAAAATAACTATTTATATTTGAAATTAATTTAGTAAATTCCAAAATATAAATAAAAAAATATTATAATCGATAAATAATATATATTTTCCACTTGTCGTCATTTGATTGGGCGCAAAATTAACTTGTCTACAATGCGTCCTATCAAATAATCCCTAATTAAATAATTAAATTATTTATTATCATGGATCAATTCTATTTTAACTATTAAAAGAAATTAATTTCCTTATTAATTTGCATAGTTCCCTTATTGATTTCCATAACTCCATCAAGGATTTGTTTGTGACCCTTTAGGTCCACTATTCAACAAGACTTGGGCTTGTATCACATAGAATTTAATCGACAGTCATATTGCTCAGATTAATCAAATCATATTTAATTAGTCATTCTTTAATTAACCCCTTAATTTAAGATTACCCATTGCACACGTGCCATCTAACAATGGTCCAAGCCACTAGAAAATAGATGAATCCTCGTGAAACTATGAGTTACGAGTTTCACGCAAATATGATCCTTCCATATGCTAATACCCCAATCAAAGTCTAGGGCACGGAATTGAATTAGTTCCCGTATTGGAGTTTAATATTTATGTATCAACTCTACACTTATGTTTCTCATTTATCAAAATAGGAACCCCTCATTTATCAAAATAGGAACCCCTTTCCTATTTGATCAAGTGTCGGGCCCAGGGGCTTCGAGAACACACAACGTAGAGAACATAGGAGATTCGACATCATTTTATCATGAGCGATTTGATCATATATTGGAACTCACCAACCTCCATGCATTCTTTCACTACGTCAGAAAAATATGATTTTTTACAACCACATAAGGAACCATAGGTGCGTCAGCCATGATCAAGTCATAGTTGTCTTATGCACAAGGCTACAATAGAACCTCAAGTCAAAGGACTATTTAATGTACTATTGTAATCAAGGAGATTCAAATCATACCGATTATGTCTTGATAGGCTTAAATATGACATCTCCTACAGGTTATTTAGTGAACTTGATAACCCCTTATCAAGCATTGGAGTGACAATGGGGCGGGTCCACCTAGACCCTGAGACCGCCCCAGATAAGAACCCCAAGACTCGCACCCATCCCGTCCTGAATCGCCCTGCCTGCCCCGGCCCGACTAAATCAAACTTAATATTATATATGCGCATTTGCTCATAAGAAACTATCGTATTCTACAAATAATCAAATTTAACATTTTATTTTCTTGAGTTTTTTGTATAGCGAATTTATATTCAATTTTAGTCAAAGTCTTTAATTACATGACACATATTTAAATTTTTTAAGCCCACATATTTGTATAATATGATATGATTGTTTAAACACTAAATATTAGATAAAAAAAAACAAAGAAAATGATTTTGTGTGAATCTTGGCTACGTTTTATTTAGTTTACTATTTGCCCTCCACGTAAATTCCTCATACATTTATTTTTCATTACAACCAAAATAAGTTCTTATCCTATATTTATATTTATATTATTTTTAATACATTTTATTTAGTTCTTTTCTTAACCTTCAATTGTCTTTCTTATAATTCATTTAAGGTAATTTTACTATTTTTTTACTTTTTATTTTTTTCAGTAAGTAATATCATTTTAAATATAGGTACTT
This sequence comes from Sesamum alatum, assembly GCA_034509735.1. Classification (NCBI taxonomy): domain Eukaryota; kingdom Viridiplantae; phylum Streptophyta; class Magnoliopsida; order Lamiales; family Pedaliaceae; genus Sesamum; species Sesamum alatum. The sequence goes on along the minus strand of JACGWO010000007.1, from coordinate 11,130,675 downwards.
TAACATATTTTGTTTCCCTAAGATTAATTATATATAAACAAAACATTCAACTATTTTTTCATATTTTGTATTCTTATATAGGTTTGATATATATAAATTGTTTAAGGAATTAGATTTAATACAATAAATTTTTTATATCTAGTATTATATACAAGTACAGAAATATTAAAGGTTATAACAAAGAAAAATTAACTAATGGGGGTTCGAGGTAAAACTCGAGACCCGCTTGAACTCGACTGGGTTTACATTCTTTTAATTTTTTAGCCCTATTCTTCATTTCACTACTTCACTCTCACATGAATTCTCTCTAATTTTTAGCTATTTTCAGCTCATTCACATATGATCTATCACTGCACAATACTATTTTACCATTATTTTCACTTATTTCAAGTTTTTCCGTTTTATATTATCAGTAAGAACATTACTAACTTAAGCATCGGGGTGTTAACCCCTCATTGCAGGCTAGTCCCCCCTCAATCTTGAAATTTTCGTGAGGTCCCTCAACTTTTGTGGTGCTGTTGAATTTTGGTACGCATCATTGGCCCGTTTGGGGGACCACTTGAGCTTTGACATGAGAAATGGCGAGTTCTGACTGCGGTGGCGATAATGGTTCTTTAGGGGAAATACGGCCCTCCCTACTGTAGCAGGATCTACTGGTCCATCTCAGGAGCAAACGCTGGAAGGACTCAACATCACAGCTCCCGTCTTAGACCTGACAGCCCTGCATGCTACTGCCAACTCGCTCTTCTGTGAGCAAGTTCAAAGATTTATCGTGGAAACCATCCAATCAGCACTCTGAGGCACCCCAGTTAGCGGAGCAGGAAAACCCTCTCATCAAGAGCCCAGAGTTGATCTGTCAATCTCCGCTGCAATGCAGCAAGGCAATCCTGCACCTGCTGATCCCGTTAACAAAGACCCAACACCTTAGGAGCCCTCCGAGTACTAAGACTCTATCAGGAAAGAAATGGTGGAACTCCGCCAGGAGGTACGAAAGGAGACTTTGCCTGTTGACCGAGGCATCCCTTTCACTATTGACATCATGGCCGAAGAGCTCTTGGTCACTTCCGGCCACCTCCACACCTATCGGCTTACAACGGCACTACCGACCCTACTGAGCATATACGTAAGTTCCAAAATGCAGCCCCACTGCACAAGTATACTGATGGTATTAAATGTCATGTTTTTTTACTACACTAACCGATTCTGCTCAACATTGATTCGACCAGCTTTTAGCTAGATTAGTAAGATCTTTTCCAAAGTTTAGTTCCCTTTTCCTATATCAGTTTACTAGCAGCAAGAAGTACCGAAAATGGGCCATCAGCCTTTTCGGGGTTAAACAGGAGGAAAATGAAACCTTGAGGACGTATGTCCCATGCTTCAACAATGCAATTTGAGAAGTCCCTACTCCCTACCAGTAGGTGTTGGTCAGCACGTTCACCCAGGGCCTCAGAGTAGGGCCCCTCTTCGAATCCTAAGTGAATATACCTGCAGCTAATCTCCTTGAAGTACTAGCTCGAGCAGAGAAGTACATGATCTCAAAGATGCTCGACTGGTCAGGAAGGGGGACAACAAGGACAAGAGAATAGACGGAAACACCGCAGCCCGCAGGAGCAATGGACAACCTAGTGGACGTTCAACCCCTTCGATCCAAAAAACGAGCATTACACCCCACTGATCACCAGCCCAACATGAATGCTGATGGCTATAGATTGCCATCCTGCTTTGCAGTGGCCCAAGGGTGCTGAGGAAGGTCCCCAACTTCCTAAATTTAAATACTTTTGCAGGTAGCATAGGGAATATGAAACAATACCAATAGGTGTCACCAGTTAAGGGAAGAGATAAAACGACTCATCCAAGCCGATTCTGAAAAACTACGTCTACATAGATCGGTAGCGTGAACAGAATGAGGAACACTCTCACCATCGTGATTTCCACAGGAGCAAGGAGTAGGTTGCTGACCCTGCCTCCAGGAGGGAGCATAGAAAGGAAAAGTTCCCTGCTAAGGAGAATAGCCCATATAACATCCCTTCTAAAGGGGTGATCCACATGATTGCAGAAGGACCTACTGATGGGGACTCCATGAGAGCTAGACAAGCCCATGCCCGTGCTGCCCGAGCAGTCATGGAGCTCAACCACAAACCACTAGCATGGGATCCTATGATCCACTTCGAACCTACTGACATACAGGGAGTTCATTTACCTCATAATGATGCACTTGTCATTTCTGCAACTCCAGATAATTGCACTGTGCAATGTATCTTTCTGGATTCTGGCAGTTCTGCAAATATCCTTTTCTACAAAGTTTACCGGCAGATAGAACTTGGTGATACCCCGCTAGAGCCGGTGGACAACGTCACTATATGTCATTGTAGGGGAAGTGGTACACCCCCTAAGGCAAATCCTATTCCCCTTGTCTTTAGGAATAGAACCCAATAGGAAAACTAAGATGATCTGTTTCCTTATAGTGGACATGCCCACAGCATACAACGTTATTTTAGAGCGACTTGCACTAAACGCCTTCCATACTGTTGTCTCCACCTACCACATAAAGCTGAAATTCCCCATTGGAGCTGGATAGGGGAAATCACAGGCAATCAGTACACAACACGAAAGTGCTACATCGAATCTATGAAAGGAGGCAGTAGGAAAGACATGGAGATAGACATTCCCCAGCCTAGTAGGGAGAAGGGAAAAAGACCTATGTAGTATGACAAGCAAGGCAATGAAGTACTTGCTTGAGTCTAGCCTGCATAAGAGTTGTTGAACATTCAGCTGATACTAGGAGAATCGGACTGAGCCCAACTGAGCCCTGACTTAGCAAGGCGACTAACCACTTTCTTGCAGGAAGATGTGGATGTCATCGCCTAGTCAGCCCGCGACCTTGTGGATATTGACCCTAGCATTGCTGTGTACAGCCTAAACTTGGACCCTACCTTCCTTCCTGTAAAGTAAAAAAAGTGACATTTCAGTCCTGAGAAAGACAAGGTTATCCAGGAGGAGGTAAGCAAGCTCCTTGGTGCGGGACACATCAAAGAGATCTAACTTCCCGAATGGTTGTCCAATGTTGTACTTGTCCCAAAGCCATGTAACAAATGACGCATGTTCATAAATTTCAGAGATATAAATAAGGCATGTCCTAAAGATTTATGTCCCTTACCTCGTATAGACCAGCTAGTGGATTCCACCTCTAGTCATGAACTGTTAGGTCTAATGGATGCCTCACAGGGTTATGATCATATTATTCTTCACCCCGATCACCATAAACGAGTAAGCTTCATCACGTCAAAAGGGACATATTGCTAAACTGCCATGCCCTTCTGGCTAAAAAATGCAGGTGCTACCTACTAGCGGCTGGTGCACAGTATGTTCTATGTACAACTCGGATGCAACATGGAGGTCTACGTGGACGACATGATGATAAAGAGCCGATTGGCTGACCAGCACATCATAGATCTTGTTAAAACATTCAACATATTGAGGAAGTACCACATGAAATGGAATCGTGCCAATGTGCCTTTGGAGTCTGAAGCAGGCGATTCTCGGGCTACATGGTGACAGAGAAAGGCATTGAGGTCAAACCGAATAAGATACGAGGAATCTAAGATATGAAGCCTCTTACCAACCTTAATGAAATCCAAAGACTTGTTGGCCGCATAGCTGCCCTCAATAGGTTCATATCCTGCTCAGCTGAGCGTAGCCTTCCCTTCTTTAAAGCTTTGAGAAAGGCCAATGATTTCACCTGTAAGACCTATCAAGAGGCTTTCAGGACATAAGGCCTACCTGGCCAAGCTACCGCTACTCACGAAGCCCTCACCAGGTGAACCATAATACTTGTACCTAGCTGCAGGACAGCATGCTATAAGTTTCGTCCTGGTAAAAGAGGGGGACGGAACTCAAAAACCAATCTATTATGTCATCAAGGTATTACATGGGGCTGAGCAGCGCTACCCTGAGGTAGAAAAGGTAGCATTTTTCCTTGGTAACAATTGCTAGAAAATTACGCCCTTATTTTTTTATCACATTTTATTATTGTACGCACTAACACCCCCGTACGACCACGCTGGGGAAAGCTGAGACTTCAGGTAGGATGATCAAACGGGTTGTTGAGCTCAGCGAGTATGACATCTCCTACCAGCCCAGAATGGCCAACAAGGCCCAAACACTAGCTGAATTCATGATTGAAACCACACCAACAGAGGAAGACGAAAAAAATGGCTACTTCACGTAGATGGGTCATCCACCCATATAGGCAGTGGAGCAGGAATTGTGCTGACTAGCGCAGAAGGAGATCAGCTAGAGTTTGCCTTAAGCTTTGACTTTACAGCCTCATACAATGAAGCCAAGTACGAGGCCCTCATATCAGGTATCAAGATGGCCCACCACGTGGGAGCAAGGAACTTGACCGCCTACTCTGATTCCCAGCTAATAATCAATCAAGTAGGAGGTATGTATGAAGTTAAGGACAACTGTATGAAGGAGTACCTCCAAGAAATAGCCGAACTCAAAAGCAGGCCAAAGAGCTTCCAGCTCTACCGAATTCCCTGCACTGAAAACACCAAGGCAGATTACCTTGCCCGACTAGCTAGCTCTCTATCTGACTGCAATACTCATACTATCATTGTAAGAACCCTCACCAAAGTCTCACCTGATACTAATGTGAATATCTTGCAGGTTGACCCGGATTGGAGGAAACCCCTCCTAGACTACCTACAGAAAGGATTCCTTCCTACTAATGTAAATGAAGCAGACCGCCTGAGGAGCAGGGCAACTAGGTTTACCTTGCTAGAAGGAACCCTCTACAAGCGCAACTTCTCCCAACCTTACCTCCAATGCCTATTAGCTGAGGAGGGCTGGTCCATGTTGTAGGAGATACACGAAGGATCCTGTGATTCGCACACCGATGGCATGGCCCTAACAGGGAAACCTCTAAGAGCCGAATACTTATGGCCTACTCTCAAGAAGGATGCACAGAACTAGGTAAGAAAGTGTGAGCCACTGCCAGAGGCATGTCCCCCCCCCCCCCCCCCCCAATACACCTACCAGCTAAACCCTTTAAGGCCCCCTCCGTTCCTTGCCCATTTCCCAGTGGGGGATAGACATAGTTGGTCCTTTCCCTGTCGCACAAGGATAGCGCAAGTTCCTGCTGGTAGCAGTAGACTACTTCAGCAAGTGGGTAAAAGCCAAGACCTTTGCCAAAATCACTGAGAACAAAGTGCTCAAATTCCTATGGAAAAATATAGTATGCAGGTATGGCTTACCTCGTGCTCTCATTTCTAACAATGGTCGGTAGTTTCAGGGTTGTAGAATCCAAAGCTGGTGTGTCGACCTAGGTATCCAACAGCGCTTTACCTCAGTGGCCTACCCCCAAGCTACAGGTAGGTAGAGGTCACAAATCGTATTCTAGTGCAAGGCATAAAGACCAGGCTAGAACAAGCAGGAGGGTAATAGGCAGACGCCCTGCCTAGCATGCTATGGTCCTACAGGACCACTCCAGATCCACCACAGGAGAAACTCCCTTCAACTTGGTGTATGCTCAAAAGCTGCGATCCTTGCTGAAGTAGGGTTGGAAACCTTCAGCGTCCAGCACTACGAAGAGGAGAGCAACAATGCCCTACTACGTGCTATCTAGACCTTGTTGAGGAGGTTCGAGAGAATGCTCGAACCCGCATGGAAAGATACAAGCAGAAGGTATTTAATGCCTACAACAAGAGGGTTAGGAGGAGAGAATTCTAGGTGGGAGACCTCATGCTAAGACGAGCAGGTGCCTTAAAACCAGTAGGAAAGCTGGCCCCCAACTAGCAGGGTACCTACAAGATCAATCGAATTGTTAAATTCAGAGCATACGAGCTGGAAGATGTAGATGGCAGAAGGATCTCCCGACCTTGGAACGGTTACAACCTCATAAAGTTTTACTCGTAAAATCCCTACTCCTTCTTATCATTTGCTACTTACTTCAGCAGCGATACATTAGTGCCACTTTTATCGGTTTCAGAATCTGGCCCCTAAGGGGACTTTCTTACTTACTTTACAGGCTTCAGCGTTAATAACTTGCCTTTAGCAATCAATCTTATCTAGATATAAATAGCTCATACATAATAGCATGCATATACTTACTTACTATTTGGATTATACTTATACTTGTTATTTCTAACACTCGCTTACTTCTTACTACAGTAGGTCACTCCCAGCTCCTGCTGGACAAAGCTATCCTGCTACCAACAAGAGGTCTCAAAGCCAGATCAGTGCAAGGACCACCTGCCTTGCGGATGGCAGGAGGATGCTAACCAACTTGCTAAATCAGCAGGGGAATGCCTTCAAAACTAAGTATTATGTGTAGAAGGACCCTTCGCAGATAATCGAACCTACCATCCTGCTTCAGTAGGTGTATTCTAAGCTAGAAAATCTCATGACATATTGTATCACTCAAACACATTCAGGTGTTTTCTGCCTAAGACACTTTTTTAAAGCTTGTTTTTTACCAGATGTCTACTTTTATCAAGCATGCAATATTGAAACTTGCTCAGTATTTTCACTAACCAGGAATACTTACAACTTTAATACGGATGTCGACTCGTAGTCATTACTTTGCATTTGCTACGAGTAAAGTAGCTTTTTTTACAACGGGTAATTCGTAACAAAAAAGGTCAACCAAAATCATCAACTTTTGCTATGGAGCTCTAGTTGTAACAATAAACTGTTGCATTAACTGTACTACGAGCATTTTTGTTGTTGTAAAAAACTAAAATTTGATAATGTATTTTTATAAAAGGTACCCTAATGTTGTTTACAATATTTATTATTATAATTTTTTGATTTCTTATTTATATTAATATAATTGAAAGTATTATTAAATTATCAATATATCTAAAAATTAAATTACATTAGAATAAGTTTTATAATTAACTAAAGCAGTATCATAAAATAACTTGCAGATGATATAGAACTAATATTTGTACCACTATTGAATAACATAATTAGTAACTACCTGCATAGCACATATTACATAACTAATAAGTTGACAAAAGGTACAATCTCCAAATTCAAACATGTACAAGTTACGCAGTCATTAGCCAAAAAAATTAAAGTTGCATATATATATAGTAGAACCCATTGCCGGCCAATACATGCATTTGACAAAAAAGTAACCCCTCGGCTTGTTCAAATCTCCAGGATTTGAAATATTTTAACCATAAAATTGAAATAAATAAAAATACAAACGAATAGTATATAAAGTTGAAGGGGGAAAGACACACATAAGGGACTTCTTACAGTGACAAACTCCCAATAGACACATTGGTTAACAGCATCTCCGATGGTGGTAACATCGTCCTAGCAATTTTCTATCAAATCAAACAACACAAAAACACCATCCAACAACACTCATTGAATTTCTCTATACCGCTACAATTTCGCATTCCGTCAAATATTCAGAAAAGTAGTTACATTAAGTTTAGATAGTTGAATTATATTGAACGAAGGATTCGAGCACGCTTGCCTTTGTCTGCTAAACATAGCAGGAATTTTTTGCTACAAAGTTTTCTATTCTGCAGCAGAAAATAGTGCATAAATTTGTGCTATTCTGCTGAAATTTTCTGCTGCAAAATAGACATTGATCTGCAGTAGAAAATTTCTGCAGAATACTGCAGAAATTTGTGCTATTCTGCTGAAATTTTCTGTTGCAGAATGGACATTGATCTGCAGCAGAAAATTTCTGCAGAATACTGGAAAACGGAATGCAGAAATTTTTTGCTACACAATTTCATTTATACAGCAGAAATTTTCTGCAGAAAACTGCTGCAGGAATTTGCTGCAGAAATTCTATTTTTCTCCCTCAGAAAAACAGAATTTCTGCAACAGTTTTCTCCATATGTTGTCTTCGTCAAACTGAAAGAGGCAACATTGTCGTCGAACAGAGTAGCATTTGTGTTTCTGTTCAGCATGACATAGGCAAAGCACTACTGGCCATATACTACAACTAACATTCATCAAGCAACAACTAGTAACGCATGTAACACAAAACCATATAATTGACTGTGGATAAACATAGAACTCACTGCAAGATCAACATCTCAACTGATATATAAATGTTGTGTAGAAAATGACATCTAACAACAAGAGATCGCCCAAACACGAAGTGCTTACACTACCAACTGAATGGCTCAAACATTCCGTCTTCAAACTCAACAATGAACAATGAACCATGAAAGTTTATCCATTATTATATGACAAATGACAGCAAATTCTGTCCATTAACAACAATCAGCCATTAACAATAAATTGCTCAACTTACATAGTCCTTTCTAGTAGACAATCAATATTAACTTCAAAGAAGAATATGGCCTCTTCTAGTATAAATGAAGAATTTTTGTACATGCAATAAGTCCAATAGCAAGAAGCCATTACAAGAAAACAAATGTACTTAACGTAAAAACACCATCCAACAACAACAAGTCCATCCAACAAAAGTAATATATATTTACACTTGTTCACGCACATCGAGCGAACGCAGCGGATCAACTACGTAAACATAAACTACAACCGCAGCCACTCAGTTGCAAAAGGGCTGTCAAAAATCACCTATAAAGATGAAAGAAGTTCACCATTCATGTTCATCTTCTCCTTTAAACTTAGAAATTGAAAAACACTACAAATTACACCTCCAAATTTACTATGTTGAGCAACTTGGGTGACAAACCAAGGGTGTTTTGCTTATATCTTACCTATGGAGCTATTAAACTAAAATTATTTGTATTGTGTTCCACAAATAAATTTTGATTCCAATTTTTCTAGAGGAAGATCCTGCATCCAAGCAATCTCATAGTCTAACAATGCGGGATGACTTGGATGGAGATAAACCAAATCTATTACATTGTGTTCATCAACAACTTCCTCCCAGAGTATACAGTACAAAGATAGTCATAAAATAATTAATCTGAGAAAAACAATTATCTTTTTATGTTAAATGTGCAATGCTGATCTCCAGTTCTTAAGGAAACATGCTGTTTAAGATAAGAATGAAGTTTTATCAGATTAAACTACAAACATACAACTATTAGATCATATTCACAATCTAATCAACAAATGTTCCATACTAATCATAGTTTCTGGAAGTCTCAAGATTTTTAGTTACAAAAAGTCAAACCATAAAAATTTTCCAGGCCCCACGATACCAATCAATAAGTAGAATACGTAATGTTTTCAACACAAATGCAATAAATTTCCTGCCACAACATCTTTAGCAGCAACAATGCTGGAAACACTATACAAAAAGTGGATACTCCATTTGCTATGGGTTTCTTCAATCGAGCAGGTAGATGTTTAGAGGAGGATAGAGGAAATGTACCTTATCGACGGCGGTTGGAGACGGCCACAACGACGGAGTATGGCGGAAGCCCGTGATGTCGTCCGATCGAGCGGTGGATTGAGGGCTTCGGGTTTTTTCGTCACTGAGAAAAGAGGAGAGAAACTGGTGGACAACGATTCACGATGGCAGCGAGACAGACAGCTCCGGCCAACAATTTCACGGCAGCGGCAAGTTGGGCAGGGCGAGTTTCTCGTCTAAGAAAGAGAAGAATTTCTCTTCGAAAGGGGGGGGGGTATTTTGGCTGACATGTGGAACAGTGGAAGTGAGGGTTAGGGGTTTTGTCTGAATGTTTTAATTAGAACTACTTTTTTTTTATCTCTAAAATGTCTTCACTTCTAATTTGCTAAATGTATGTATTTTTCTTTTTGATATATTTTTTACAAAAATAAAATTGGAGGGAACAAATTTTAGTTTGAAGTTATTTTTTTCCTTACTATGAGCAAATATTTGATGCAAAAGGTTACAAAATGACGTTGTTTTATGGGCTTTTTTTCCTTATAAAATACGACTGCTTTAGTAACAACAAAGAATCATAGCAAAAGCACAAAACGACGTCGTTTTGAATGGAACAATTGCTACGGGATAAATTTTATAGTAAAAAATAGCATTTGTTACGGAGATTTTATTGTAGCAAAAAATTTCGTAGCAAAAAGCATATTTTGTTGTAGTGTACGTAAGTTGCCCCAGCTGGTACACGCAGTTACGTAAGCCACCACTGGCTAGCGCACGCATCCAACTCAACCACCACCGGCAGACATACTCAGTCCAGATTTTAGATGCTTTATATGGGCACATATATTTCAACATAATGCTTATAAAGGCTTAAGCTAACTTATCACCTAAGTTCTGTCCTCACTCCTTTGCTGCGAGATGTATTCTCTCTTATGAAATCACATCTTCCTCATTAATAATAGGAACAACATAATCCTTCTCAAAACAGCATAGCAGGACCTTCCCTGCTCAGGTAGAAACAAACCCTTTCTTTGCAAGACCATTTCATCCTACTCCAGCCCAGCAGGATCTTCTTTACTGATGACCCCAGGTAGAAAGCTCTTGTGCAAACATTAGTAGGTGTGACACCCCTAACGTAACTACACTGTATTACCACTAATTGTACACCCTTTTTAATTATAACCTGTCTTATAAGAGATTTCATTTAAAATGAATACAATCGATCCTATTGTAAATATAATATATATATATATATATATATATTCGAAATATGATAAACATCATCAAAAGTTAATATCTACTAAGCCACCAATATGCTATGTACAAAATTCTAAGGAAAAGGAAAGTTTCAGGGTGTTACAAAACCTAAAACTCAAACCCAACAAAAGCCTAGATGTATAACAATCACATAGCCAAACCCGTGGCTTCAGATGTCACGGCTGACCCACCTATTAAGGTCCATGCACGTCTTCAAATTTTCTGTTGCTAATTACCGTGATCTATCTCCTGAAAATGTTGGCAAGGGATGAGCTGTCTACTCAATAAGTATAGTTAATTGACTTATATAGATACACGCACATGCATAATAAAACGAATATCAAACAATACAACAAATATAAGAAATAACATATACCAACCATCATATATCAAATTACACATAATACTCGACTTTATTATTTATTTCCTTAAGGCCCTGCTTACCCATGCTGGAGTGCATCACTCAATGCTCTATGCCGGCTATCATCCCCTTTATCATAATATCTCTTTTTTTTTTCTCGATACCACACAGCACACAGCTCGTATGATATCCCATCATCCATCATATCACACAGCACACAGCTCGTATGATATGTTACATCATCTCCTTTTATCAATGACAACACACAACTCGTCATTAATCATATCATCATAAGCCATTATAGTATGGCCCCCAGTTAGGTAAGCAATATCTTTATCTCAATTCACAATATTCTTATCAATAATCTCAAAATTCGTCTTCATTCAACAATCAAATTCCCATCAGTAACCTCAACGTTCAACTTCATTTAATAATCAAATGTAATACATACCATCATCCTTCTAACTTCCGTACACCATAACTAGATATAATCACATAATGACAACTTCACAGAATAACAAGTAATCCAAACAAATAGCCAACAACTCATAATTTCGTATACAACACAAGAATATGTATCCATATATATATATATATATAACATATATATATATATATATAAATTCAATTAACTATACTTACCTCGATCCCAAAACGATTATTCTAGTAGAAGGAGTTGATTAGTCTTTTACTTTATTCCCGTATCCTATAATACGTTATAATATGTATAATCAATATATACTGAAAATAACATAAATTACGAATGAAATGACTAAATATATGTGTATATTTTATATCAATCTTTTATTATTTCATTTATATTAAAATTCAAACCTCCATTCCTTTTTTATCTATTTATTAGACACTATAAACTTCCCCCGTATATATCTAATTTATCAATTAACTCATAAGAGCTTATTTTATCAAACCCCTCATATTTTTATAACTATCGTTCTCTATAACATCCCTAAATGAAATTATTACAAAAATCTCATATTCCTTTCTAATAAATACTATATTTTTCAAATATAATTTCCTAATTTTCTCAAACATAATTTTCTACTATTCCTATTAATTTCTGTCAATTCTTCACTATTATAATAATTATTTAAACAATAATATATACAATAATATATTTGGTTAATAAATCTCGTTAATTTTGAATAATCCATTATACCAACAACTAAATCCAATAGATTAAATAAATTCTAATTTATTGGCTATAACGTCACCGGTCCAATTAAATATATACCGAACACTAATTTATATAAATACTCAAATTTAATAAATTTTTCGGTTAAATAATAAATCGAATAGTACAAATCATATTTAATAAATGCACTAATTAAATAATATTAATATAATAATTAATTTATAATTTATAATAAAAATACTAACCTCATTTCGCCGTTCGAAGTTAACACAGTATTCAATTGTGTAATGTGTGTTTAGCGTTAATGCATATATAAGTTTTAGTTCTCTTTTCTTACAAGTTAAGTATAAATATATGTATTGAATTGGTGAAACGACCACGTGTTGCAGCCGTAATAACATTTCCCCTTATTTTTTTCTTTTTTTTTACTAATTTTATTAAAATTACAATTTAGTCCTCCAACTTCTATATATATATATAATTTGACCACAAGTATTTTATAAAGCTCCAATTTAGCCCCTTTAAATTTTAATATATTATAATTTCAACCTATAACTTACAATTAAATTAGATTATCTTAATAAATACTAATTAGCCTCTCAATTAAGTATAAAAATCTATGGACGTCACAGTAGGTCTACTTAATCCTACTCCACCAGTCCGACGGCAAGTCTCGCAGTACTGGAGTGTTGGGAATGATGATGCCTCCTAAAATTATATATTTTTTTACAAGCCCACAGGAGGTGGGACCTCAATCAAACAGCCCAACAGGTAAAGCCCAACTAGCCTAAGATCAAGGTATATAACCCATAAGGCCCTATTCTGACCACTAACCTGGCAGGCCCACTAAAAAGCCTCGTACAGCAAGCCTAGTCATTGTACATCAGAGCTTCCACAAGGTACAAATGTCTGACACATGGGGACACGTCATATTAAAGGATCTCATCCAAATTCCTAAACGGCTGGCCAAAATCTCCATTTTTCTCATCAGGTTACCACTTGCCAGAAAAGGTGGTAGACCTGGTAAGGTTCAGTCAAACAGTCTTATCTCCTTCAGTTCTTATCCAATTCTCCAGAAGTTTGTTCGAGAAGATAGTTGACTCTTCAGGCATTCCAACGGCATACTGCTCTCCACAAAATGCCTCCAAAATTGGATGCACGAGCCCTTATAAAATGACTAACTATGTTTTCATTTTCAAGGAACATGTTCTTCATTTCACTAGTTCACTCTCACACGAATTCTCTCTACTTTTTAGCTATTTTCAACTCATTCACGTACGATATATCACTACTTAATACTATTTTACCATGATTCTCACTTATTTCAACTTTTTCTGTTTTATTTTATCAGTAAGAACATTACTAACTTAAGCATGGGAGTGTTAACCCCTCATTGCAGGTTAGCCCCCCTCCCCCCCCCCCCTCCCCTCAATATTGGGATTTTTCGTGAAGGTCCCTGAACTTTTGTGTTGGTACCGAGTTTTGGTACGCATCAAGCCCCAAACCCCGCTTGTAAAGGACTGATGTGGGACCCTGGCAAACCCGACCCAATTGCCATCCCTATCAAACACCCACTAAATGCGCAAATGTCACGCCATTATCTTTTCAGCACGACATATATCTTATGAACGCATAACTTAGTGCAAGTCGTGATGAACAGTGGTCAATACCCCATCTCGACCGGTTCTATGACTTGGAATATTTTAGATCAACTATAGAGGTTTGTTTCATGACCGTCTTAATATGCGCGACCAACCTGTAGGATTTATGATCTAAGGATTTCAATCAAATGCATATAATAGAATTTTAAGGCATAAGATGATGACCAAAGAACGATTCTCATTAATTAATATTTTATTAAAAAGATTGTCTAGAATGATTTACAATGGATCAACAATTGGCTTGAGGGTCATAAATTCTAACATCAGGGTGAGATCCATGTGAATAGATTGATCTTTGTCTAGTGACATGTGCGTGCCTAAGCATTAGTTATTTGTCAAAATTTTCTCAAAAGAAAAGAATTATAATTTATTCTAAAGTCAGAAATACATCGTCCATCAAAATATTAACTGCTCCTAAGTTCTAACATAAGCTTTAAACACATCTCTAACAATTGGTTTTGTGAGAGAATCAACAACCATATTGCTAGTAGACACATGTTGTAGAGTTATCTCCCATTCCTTGATCATATCCCGAACATAGTGATAATGAACATCTGTATGCTTAGACATCCCATGACACTGACTCTTTAGCATATGCTAATTCATCCACACTATCTGAGTATATCACTATTGACTCATCAGACAGAGTAGTTACTCCCAAGTGTTGCATACAGCATAAGTCTCTTTAACAATATGAGTTCTTGCGCAAGAGCAAAACATACAATATATTCAACCTCCATGGTTTATAATAATACACAAGATTGTTTCTTGCTACACCAAGTAACAATTGCACCCACCAAGCATAAATGTATAGCCCGTGGTGGACTTCTTAACATCCTTGTCTCCAGCCCATTCAACATCACTAAATTCTCTCATATCTCATTTTTCCCTTTCTGTAACATAAGACATAGTTTGAAATACCATGAACATACCTGAATATACTTATAACAACTTGCAAATGGAGGGGCCCCAGATACTCTGTTAATGACCCACCAAACCAACAACGATGCAAATGTCAATGTGTGTACACAACATAGCATATAACAAACTCCCAATTACACTCACGTATGGGACCTTTTTCAATCTTCTTTTCTCTTCTTTAGTTTTGGACATGTTCTAGACTTAGCTTCAGGGTTTTTTCGATAGGAGTATCAAATGAGTTACTATAGTGCATGCAGAATCATTCTAATATCTTATTGATATAGGTTTCTTGCCAAGTATATAATTAGTTTCACCATATCCTTCATCTTAAATTTGGATGATGACCACACTTTAGTGTTGTTGGTCATTTCCATGCTATTAGTATGCCATCCATATACATTGAGAGAAACATTATCCCCTCAAAAGTATTTTTACCATGCACGCAATGGTCCTCTCCTAAAATGTCTAAACCAAATGTTGTGATGGCTTCACAGAAATAGTTGGTACCATTCTCTAGAAAGCTATTTTATACCATAGATGGATCTTTTTAGGCTACACACTTTGTTTGAAAATAAAGTTTTTTAGGATCTTTGTTTGAAAATAAAGCTTTATTTCATACCCAAAGTCTACACACTTTGTGCTCTTATACCATAGATGGATCTTTTTAGGCTACACACTTTGTGCTCGTATAAAGCTTTATTTTCAATTTCGAAACGTTTTCATGAAACTTTTCCATGTAGACTTTTATACGATTGAAAGATTTCATCTTAGGAATCTTCATCCATGGGGATGCTCCTGCTGTTGAGTGCTTCTACTATAGGGTTACTCCTATCATTGCTGATTTCTAATTGAGTTTCTACTCCCCCTTCTTGGCTGAGAACCTAATCGCATAACAAATTCTTGAACATATGACTGTATCGGCAAGGACAAGGCCAAAATAAATCCTCTTGACACCAGACTCAACTAAATACACGAAATCAAACTACATCATGCAATAAAGGGTATATCCCAGACTCTTCCAAAGGCCTATCCTTCAAAGAAGGCCTTCTTGTGCCACTTTCTTAGGATAATAATCCAAGCTAATTCAACCTATCCAGGAGCAGTTGGAGGTCAATCTCTTTGTTATTGATAGGATACTTTTAAACAAGAGATGCCACCCTCCATTCAAAAGGAAAATCTCATGGGACCGGAAGAACCACAAAGAAGTATCACCAATTTCCAATTCTTATGGAGGGGTTGGGAGGACCCAAGAAATGCACACCATGGTGGGCAGAAAAGTAAAATAAGTCTAGCTCTGACTTGTTCGTCAAGAAAAATGAAATTCCTACACGTGAGGATTGGAAAAAATGCAAGCAACCCCCTGTGATATTGCAAATGTGCAAATTACCTCCTACGAAAACATAAATAGCAATTTACCCCCTTATATTTTTTAAAATGAAACAATTTAACCCCCCTGTGTTTTTCAAAATGCAGGGAGGTAAATTGCTTCATTTTGGAAAACACAGGGGGGTAAATTGCTATTTTCTTTTCATAGGGAGGTAGTTTGCTCATTTACAATATCACATGGGGTAAATTACATTAAACCCCGTGAGGATTACCCCTTTATAGCTAAGCATTATGGTAAAGCTAGCTAGTAGTCCTATGGAATAGGGAGTCAAGTAGTTCAAAGGCATATTGAGTTCCCTAGAAACATTAGTAAAGAAATCTGGCATGGAAAACATGCAAGCCTTCCTTCACCTGGCAGATATAAAAGCAAATAACCTAGGATGAGGGTGATGGAACGATTGAAAGAGGAAGATTCTAATAGATGGGCCTCTTCCCACCTATTAGAGGGAGAGGGGTGGATGGGCTATAGAATATCCCTATTTTTCGAAAATAAAAGTACACCCTTTCAGTCTAATAGAATGTTCAAGAGGTCGAAGAAGTAGTGGCCCATGTTTGCCCAGGATCAAACCAGGAAGGCAAGACAAACTCAACTAAAAGGCTCATACATAGAAATGACATGGTTGGCTGGGTAGAAATGATGCTAGCATGCCCAAAAGAGATAGAAGACATGTATATTATATCTCTCTCGACGAATAGGACATGTGACAGGATCTAAAAGAAACTCGAGATTCTTGCAACAAAATAGTAACAACCTCCCTTGGAAAGCTGGAGGACATTAGTCAATAGTCACATTCTTGAATTATGTTTCTTTTAGTGTAAACTACAACTTATCAACTTTAATTATTTCTTTTCTTTATAGTTAGTTTTGTTAGTTGTGAGGTTGGTTAGTGACGGTTAGGTGGTTTGTGAAAACACCAACCTTCCATCTATTTATACAACTAGAAGTGAATTCATTTATGTATCTGTTCTTCTTCAAGATAATATAAAGAGCTTAATTTTTCTTCCAAACACCATGTATAAGTTATCTTCCGCAAGCACAAGATCAGTTTTAAGCATGGTATTAGAGCCATCAACTGATGGTCTCTGATCCTGCCTTTATTTCTCGATGTGTTAGATATATTGTTATACTACTCAAGTTCTTGACTTAATTTCTTGGTTGTTATCAAATCTTGGAGATCCTTTATCTTTCCGGATATAATGGTCATGAAAAATGCAGAAAGTGATCAGGGACCAACAGCGGCTGATCGAAAACGATAGGTGTTTTCAGAGAAACTTAGATTGAATGGTGGGGATCATCCAGAGATGAGCCTCGTTTCTATTCCTCTAGATGAGGGGGGTGTTAGATGTGTAAATCTGTCATATTTTAGGTTGAATATGTACTATTTTAAGTGTTAAAATACTCCTAATCATGAAATATTCTGCATTTTTCAGCATGGAGCAATTAAAAGAAGCAAAAATGGACACTCTGAGCTAAAAGGGGCTAATTGGAAGCAAATAAGGAAGGAATTTTGATAGATTGAGAGACTCGGTTAGACGTGCCCACGCCTTACTTACCATACGAGTTTGCGGGAAAGTATGGAAAGAAGATCCCAGTTGCACCAATTTAAGGAAACGTCTTGCTGATTTGAGGACTTACTAGGATTAACTGATTTTAATTTTATTGTTTTAATTAGAACGATTATGTATCCACCCCACTTTTGGTCTACATTCATTAAGGTGTTAGTAGTATAAATAGGTAGGTTCCTACATATGTAAGGATCATCTTTTGATCATAGAATTTAGGATCATCTTTTGATCATAGAATTTAGGACTTCTCTTCTAGCTTTCTCTGCACTTTACCAAGTTTTATTGATGGAATTACACTTTTTCTTCATGTGTTCTTTCATTAATATGCTAGGCTAATTTTACTAACTTTCCGGTTGAAGTTACGGTAGATGCTTGATCTCCGAATGTTGTGAGATCTAACTTGTGCTCTTTCACTTTCGTTTAATTGATATTCATGCTATTATCTATGCTTTTAATACAAATAATCTAATTTATGAATGATAAGGCGGATTGTTCATTATCAAGAATATTTGCCTAGCTAATTGAACTTTGCAAATCCATGTAATTGTTTGTTTAGTTCAATACCTAGTGCCAACATAGCATAGTTTATTATGTCATAGTAGTAAATTATGTTATAGGGGATGCATGATATAACTTAAATAAATCCTCATAGGAATTTATTGGTTAGAATTGGGCATTTCTATTTCGTAATGTTGTTAGTGGATAAATCTTGTGGGCATTCCCAGGGTTGTTCATTAATTAGAGAATTAGCCAACGGACGTTCCTTGGCTGACGACAAGGTAACGAAGGATAAGTTCGTTAGGTCGTACCAATGGCTATAACCACTTTATCTGCTGAAATGATTGTTATCCATGCATCGATGATCAATAATGGAATCAAGCATATACTAAACTTCAACGGCAAAGGTTTTCTCATTCATTAGATCTCTTTGTCTAAATTTCGTAGTCCATTCTTTAAAACTTAATCAAAACACCCCCCTTTTTGTTTATTTCACTTTTGATTGAAGAGATTAACTTAAAACCAATCCTTGTGGGATCGACCCTACTTACTGCTTTTGCAACTATTGAGTAGGAAATTATTTTTGGTGGTTTTGGCACCCATCAGGAGGGGAATTACCTAACATGGAGTCGGTCAGTTAGACTGGCAGGGAGCAAAGAAGGAGCTTGGTTTTATAGATGGATCTTGTGAAAAACCCACACAAGATAAAGAAGAGTTAGTGCGGTGGAAAAGGGTAGATTGCATGGTTGTCTCTTAGCTTTTGAACTCTATGCAGATGGATGTGAAAAACAACATTCCTTAACGGTTTTGTTGAGGAAGAGATCTATATGGATCAGCCGGAGGAATTCACTGTCGTTGGAGAAGAGCAGAAAGTCTGCCGTCTCCAAAAGTCCATCTATAGCCTCAAACAAGCATCACATAGTTGGAACATGCGCTTTGATGAATTCATACAAGGATATGATTTCATAAAAAAATGAGTGTGACCCTTGTGTATACAAGAAGGTCAGTGGGAGCTCTATAGTGTTCCTAATGCTTTATGTGGACGACATTCTGCTTGTTGGGAATGACATCAGAATGTTAGGTGACACAAAAGTATGGTTGTCTACTCAATTTTCCATCAAGGATTTGGGTGAAGCTTCCTACATTCTAGGCATCCAGATCGTCAGGGACAGATCAAAGAGAATGTTAGGAATGACCCAAAACTCGTATGTTGAGAAAATCCTGAAAAGATTCAATATGGATAACTCAAAACGAACTTTTCTTCCTATGAGGCACGGGATCAAGTTATCCAAGAGTCAGTCATCCAAGACTGATGAGGAGCTTGAAAGGATGAAATCCATCCCCTATGTTTCTACCGTAGCCAGCATCCAATATGTCGTCCACTACACGAGGCCTGACATCACTTCTGCTTTAAGTGTAACTAGCAGATATCTATCTTGTGCAGGCGAGCCACATTGGAATGCAGTCAAGAGTATCCCTAAGTACCTAAGGAGGACTAAGGATATATTCTTGGTCTATGGTGGTGGAGAGTTGATTCTAGAAGGTTTTAGCGACGCTAACTTCCAGTCGGACGATGATGATGCCAAGTCTCAATCGGGCTATGTGTTCAGACTTAATAGTGGAGTGGTGACTTGGAAAAGTTCCAAGCAACTACATAGCAGCTTCAGAAGCTGCCAAGGAAGCGGTTTGGATGAGAAACTACATCCAAGAGTTAGGTGTGGTGCCTAGCATTGCCGAGCCCATGGTTATCTTCTGTGATAACAACGGGGCTATATCACAAGCAAAGGAACCGAGATCTCATCACCAATCCAAGCACATACTTAGACGTCACCACCCTTTGAGGGAAATGGTAGGAAGAGGTGACGTTCGGATGGACCAAGTCAGCTCAATAAACAATACAGCAGATCCTTTGACAAAGCCTATGTCACAAATTGCTCATACGCAACATCTTGAGAAGATGGGGTTAAGACATATGGGTGATTGGCTTTAGGTCAAGTGGAAAATTGTTAGAATAGGTGACCGTGAAGCCAATCTTGTTAGGCTTATGCAACCTATTTATGACGATATGGTGTTTAAATAAATATTATGAATAAAAGTGATATTCATATTACGCGTTAATACTTTGTTTGTGTTCACTTACTGCTTTGTATTATAAACTGTTCAATGCACAAACAAAGCCCACAGATCGAAAGGTTAATCCAAGAAACTGGACTGTGCTTAGGATAGCAAGTCATGAAATTAGTTTCTGTGGATCGGTCTGAAATACTCTAAGTCGAAGGACCTCGAGATAGGGTATCGAGAGTCCGTTTGAGACTTGCACTAAGCGATTGCAATCGCGTTTCATTGACAAGTGATGAGGGTTGTCCATGCAATGTTAGTAGGTCAGCCAGCTCAGTGTCGGCTGACTGAGGTGACTCATGGGAATCGTCATATGGGAAACCTTGAGTGGGTTGACCGGTATGACTTGGATTCCCGGTTCCGACAGTGGAGGTTTGGTCCTCAGACTTGAGGAACTATTGTGGTCACATACACACCATGCTTGTATCTTAGATTTGGCAAGAGGCTACCAAGTCAAGAGACTCGGTTGTCATAAGCCCTATCTAGTGCTGTCAAGGTGTGTAGTGTGAATAGTAGATCCTAACAGAGGATCAGTCTCCTGTCAAAAGGATTGACAGTAATGTCTCACTTACACTCTGAGAGTCGTTCTCCAGTAAATCTTGGGCCACAGTGACTGAAGAGTGGAATGGGATCCTTGTGACGTTTTGTGTGGATGAGCAAAGGCTTTAGTCAAGAATGGGTACCGACATCCTAGGTCCATACTCTACACTATAGCTATGAGGTGGTAGACGAAAGGACAAGCGTATTGAAGAACCTAAACGTTCACGCCATAATATTCACCTAGTCTCTAGTGCCATGGACCGTTGCTAGACGGCCACCCATGGTGACGGACGAATTCCCATTACAGGATGATTGGGAATTCGGCCAAGTCTAGCTGATGGTGAACCTAAAGAGTCACACAAATCCACTAGTAACGGAGGAATTAATTTTGAATTAATTCTGGGAGATGGAACAATTTAATTAGATTAAATTGGTTCCTTTTCTTGGATTGTTAATTCTTTAAATTAGATTAAATGGAATTAACTAATAAATAAAATTTATTAGAATTGAGAAAATGGGCTCAAAATAATTATTTAATTATTAGAAGCCCAATGGATTATTTTAAATAGGATTTAAATATTCCATAAAATCTATCAAGTGATGGACGGACGAGATTGAATGGAGAGATGAAGGGTCAAGATTAGAGTTTGACTTAGTCTTTAGCCTAAGTTGACTAGGATTTGACTAGGTCAAAATCCTAGTCAATGTATGCCTTTTAATGAGAGTTTGAAAAGGAATAAGAGAATTCCTTTCCTATAAATTCTCAAAGAGGCATACATACACAAGGTGATAATCTCATACACACCAAAGACACACACACCCCGCTCACTCACTCTCTCTCTCTTTCGTCCCCTTCCTCTCTTCTGTCCAAGATAGCCTAGTTCCTTGTCTTTGATACAAGTGAACACTAGACGAATCGATCACGTTAATTCATAACGCTAGGTCAATTTGTCCTCCCATATTCCTCTCGGTTACTTGCTAGCACGGGGATCAAGATCCGATGGATTGCGTGGACAATTTAGAGGGTTCCTAACTTGGAATCTTGGTGGCAAAATGTGGAACAACGCGTGTAGCGGCACGAAGAAAACTGCAACGGGTATGTCATGTTCTTTGTGTTTATTTCTTCGTTGCAACCCTATGTCCACCATGAACATTGCATGCTTTATTTTCTTTAGTTCATGAGATACACCAAACGCCCAGGAGGTTCAAGGGAACACCCCTTGAACATGTTCTTTAATTCCATTTAAAGCATGTTTAAATTTTCTTGTTTTAAATTTATCGCACTTCAGCATTCGCGCTGCCTCCCAGGACGATCCACACTCGCTTTCAGACCAACACCCAAGAGATGGGCTATGTGTACAAGCAGTCACAATATTGTGACCATTGTTAGAAGCCTAAACATACAAGGGAAACTTGTTTCAGATTACATGGATACCCTGAGTGGTATAAGACTTTGACAGATCAAAAAAGAAGAGCTGGAAGGTTTGCAGGAAGGGGCATTCAATGCAAACATAGAAATGGGTGAAAGCGGCTCTCAAAGGGTTGTTGTTGTTGCTGATGCACGGTCAAGGACAAATTCAAGAAAACAACACCAATTTTGTAGAATATGAAGACTTTGCAGGTACCAGGTTAAACATTCTAGATAATTATGTTAAATTAGATAAACATTGGATCATTGATAGACGGAAATCTACTCATATGTATGGTAATTTCAGTTTGTTTCATAACATTTGTTCTCTGAAGACTAATGCTTTCGTTAAGTTGCCCGATGGAACAAGGAAGTGAATAGACATATAGGTGATATTTAGTTGTCACAGCACATTAAACTCACTCAAGTATTGCATGTGCCTTCCTTTAAGTATAACCTTCTCTCAGTTAATAAGCTCTGTACTGATAGCCCTCTTAGAATCACCTTTACACATCACCATTGTTTCTTGCAGGACCATCAGACTAAAGAGATAGTGGCAGTAGGTAGGCTAGTAGGAATATTATACATACTGTATAAGGACTCTTTCACCAAAACTGCAACAAGTCAAGCAAGAAAGCAGAATTGTTCTGTATGCACATCACTGATAGTAATGTAGATTTTTGGCAGAAATGACTTGGCCCACACCTCACAAGATGTCCTTAGACACATTTTTATAATGAATAATAAACATAAGTCGAAGAACATATGTGAAATTTGTCCTTTAGCAAAGCAGCATAGGCAGTTTTTTGCACTTAGTGAATCTCATGTTGCTGCACATTTTGATCTATTGCATGTGAATGTTTGGGGGCCTTACAGAATGTATTCTATAAATCTAATTGTCATTACATGCTTTCTATAGTAGATGATTGCAGTAGGGCCACCTGGATTTATATGATGATGCATAAATCTCAAGTGTTAAGAAATTAGAAGGTTTCTTTAAGATGATTGTAACATAACTTAATACAAAGGTCGAGGATGTAAGAATAGATTTCGCTAATGAACAAATGTCTTATATAAGAAACAAGCTACTTATGATCTTTTAAAATAGTTGGCTCTCTTTGTTTTCTACTAACACACTACCACAGAAAGGAAAAATCTGACCATAGAGCAGCTAGGTGTGTGTTTCTTGGGTATGAACATGGACACAAGGGGTATAAGGTCTATGATATAAAGTCTAACACAACCTTTATATCTAGCTAGGGATATGACCTTTCATGAGGGAATTTTCCCTTATAGCACCATGAACATTACTGAATTAGCATGTCTCTTCCTTTAGTTTCTAAATATATTCAGGAAGACTCACTAGAAGCTGCAGAGCCTGATACTCATTACCTCAAATAGCCATATTGAACAAATCCTTCTTACACAGACATTACAACCTACAAGGTCTATAGGGACTATCATCAAAACCAACATATAGATGATTTTTGTATGCCAAAGCATCCACAGCCTGCAATTTAATTCAAATTACTTTTATTGCACCTTCCTGCATGTGTTTTTTAGACATTTATGTCTGGTTTGTCGGAGCTAAGGAATTTTACAAAAGCTAAAGGAAATGAGGAATGGTGGTGGGCAATGCAATCAAAGATAGAAGCATTGGAGAAA
Source organism: Sesamum alatum (assembly GCA_034509735.1). NCBI lineage: Eukaryota > Viridiplantae > Streptophyta > Magnoliopsida > Lamiales > Pedaliaceae > Sesamum > Sesamum alatum. Next base: position 11,106,825 of record JACGWO010000007.1, on the reverse strand, counting down.
AATGGGACTTGGGAACTGGAAAAGCCATCTGCAAACAAAAAAGAACAATTGGTTGTGTTAGGTCTATAAGCTAAAACTAAGACATGATAACTTTGTAGACAGATGCAAGGGAAATACTTGTGGCTGAAGCGTACAACTAAGTGGAGGGGGTGGATTAAACTAACTGCTTTGCACCAGCAGCCAAGCCAGTCACTGTTAAAGTTTTTTCTTCCCAATAGTAGTTGCTAGAGAGTGGCCTCTTCACCATTTAGATATTAACAATGCCTTTTTGCAGGGAAACCTGGATGAAGATATATACATGGAGCCACCAGAAGGATATGAAGTAATGCCAGGCCATGTTTGAAGACTCAAAAGGTAATTATATGGCTTGAAACAAGCCTCAAGATAGTGGAATATAAAAATTACAAAAAAAATGGAAGAATTTGGTTTTTTACGGTCCAAGCATGATCTTTGCTTGTTTACAAAAGAGGTAGATAGTAAACAAGTAGCGTTGCTAGTCTATGTAGATGATATCCTAATTACTGTACCTTATGAGACTTATATTAGAGAGTTGAAGGAGTACTTGCACAGGGTCTTTACTATCAAAGACTTAAGGGCAACCAAGTATTTCCTTGGAATTGAAATGCTAGTTCCCACAAGGACTTGTAGCAACTTAGAGAAAATATATAGCTGATATTCTCAAGGATCTTGGACTTGTTAGAGCTACGAGCACCATCACTCCATTGCCAACATGCATTAAATTGACTTCAGATTGTTGACCTGCATTGACAGATCCATCAAGATATAAGAGGTTGATAAGAAGGATCCTTTACTTAAGCTTTACACGACCAAATGTTTCACATGCAGCTCAACAGTTAAGGCAGTTTTTGCAAACCCCCTTGTCAACAACAGTGGGGTGCAACTTTACACTTAGTGAAATACTTAAAGGGCTGCACTATAACAGGTTTGATTTTCGCTTCAGTTAATGATCTTCATTTAACAACATATTGTGATGCAGATTGGGCAAGATGCTTGAATACAAGGAGGTCACTGCAAAGATATTGCATTTTCTTGGGCACCACTACCATATCATGGAAAACAAAGAAACATACTACAAGAACAAAGTCTACAACTGAGGCCGAGCACAGGAGTATGGCCTCTACTATGTGTGAGCTCACTTGGATCAACTATCAGTTGCAAGATCTAAAGATTGCAGTTCAAACTCCAATACGCCTTCTCTTTGATAATAATGTTGCACTCCACATCAAAACCAATCCAATCTTCCATGAATGCACCAAACACTTAGAAATTGATTGCCACAAAGTGCGGCAAGTTCAAGGCAAGTTTTGTTGTTCCAGCTCATGTAACTTCCAAGGCACAAATAGCATATATTCTCACTAAGCCTCTTCTTGGACCATCCCCTTTGTCGATACATTCCAAGTTAGGTTTGGTTGTCATGCCCCCAAGTCCAACTTGCGGCGGTCGTTGAAATTGTAGAGAAACATAAAGCATCTCAACCATATTTAAGGATAGACACACAAGGAGCAGACAACTTTAGTACTCTTCAGTCATAACATGAAGGCTGGAAGACATTAGTTAATAGTCACATTCTTGAATTACGCTTCTTTTAGTGTAATTACAACGTATCAATTTTATTTATTTCTTTTCTTTATTAGTTAGTTTTGTTAGTTGTCAGGTTAGTGGCAGTTGCTAGTCAGTGAATGCACCAGCCTTCCATCTATTTTATACAGCTGGAAGTGAATTGATTTCTATATCTGTTCTTTTTCAAAATAATATGCAGACCTTAATTTTCTTCCAAACACCATGTCTAGCTTCTCTTCCACAACCGCCAGATCAGTTTTTGAGCATTTTTGCTCCTTGGAGTCTTCCCGTATGGAGCCATCTTTTTCACCCGACATACTATTTGGTCTTGTATTAACTTATTAAGTAGTGGTATTCTTTGAGCCTCCCACTGCCACTACAAAAAAAAAATAGTTTTTGCAACAGCCAAAAACAATGGCTAAAAATCAATTTTCGTTGCTAATACTTATTCGCAACCGCTACACCATGGCTACCAAGCCATGATATTGGCAAGGGTAGCCAAAACATTTGCCATGGCTTTTATCCATGGCCAATGCATTGACCACGGTAATTGCCATGGCCAATGTATTGACCATGGCAATTGCCATGGCGTTAGAGCTTTGGTTAAAAAATCCACTACATGTGACATTTTTTAATAGGCAATGAAAGCCGTGGCAAATACATCTATTATATAAATAAATAATATATTTTGGAACAATAAATGAATTAAATTAAATTAGTAAATAGATTGAAATGAATTATCATATAAAACACTAAAATGGAAACCCTGCACATGGCTAGATAGATGTTTCACACACTCCAAATTCACTAGCAATAGCATTGTTTGAGAATAATCAACAATCAAAAGGAAATCCTTCAAAAAAACTATATGCATTTGATATCAAAGTACAAAGATAATGAAATCTTAACAATGCTAATTCATATTTCAGCATCCTCAAAGAAAAATCTCATTGCATTGTTCTTGGAGAAAACTTGTGGTGGTCTGTATACTTGTTGAGCAGGTCAAAGCCTAATGAGAGGAAAGACATCGTGTTAGACTGTGATCATGACACATATCAAAAAAACAAAAGCAAAGTATAACGGTAAGGACCTGAAGATAAACTATTCAACTGGATTTTCACTAGTCATCTGATTTTTTCATGCCCAAAGACGTACAAAAGTAATGCGTAATGCTCCAACACAAGAAAAAAAAGTATAAACAAAAAGAAGCACGGATATTGATTCTGCACTATAATACTTTTGGTCTAACCTTGCTGCATTTTCAAGTTGAAATACCATTTTTGTCAATTTCAATTCAAATAAAAACAGACCATATTCCCCATCCCTTCCCTCCCCAAAAATATTATAAACATGTAATTAGAATAAAATATTTGAAGAAACTCCTAGTGCATGGTGATGTTTCATATTTAGAGCATGGTTTTAACATCATTCTGATTCTGTTTCTAAATGATGTATAGAGCAAAAACAAAAAGATGTCCTCAGAGCTATGCTGAGATGACTGCTAATATTTTGGCTGTATATTAGCAAAATTCTGCAACAACATGCTTACAAAGAAATGAGCCTCATATCTAAGCACACTCAAGAACTAAAACTCACTCAACTTCAGGTTGAAATTGAACTAAAGAGAGGTATATCATCTACGATTAAAAATGATTATGATGAGAAACAATGATATTTTCGTAGTTAACAATGTGTATCTTGCAGAAAACAACATTACTTAAGTCTAAGCATGAGGCTCAGTTAAGAGAGGTAGAGGGCCTAGCTGCAGTAAAGGAAGAAGGTCATGCCGCAAACTAGGACTCCCAAAAATGTTATCCAGGCAACAACATTAATGATAAATGTAGACAAGCAAACAAGAATATTATAATTACAACCTCATATATTGCAAAACATTAATGATCTACAAACACCAAATTCTTGCTAAAATAGCCAACATAAACTAAACCTAATACTAAGCCTCTTAACGGAAATCAATAAGTTCTCACCTTCATATTCTCCATGGTTAGAGCATTTGCCATTGGCGTTGTAACTAGGGCCACAACTGAATATTAGAAAAGTAATATCATAAATATAAATACATAGAAACACGGAGCATCTACAATTGCAGCAAATGCAAGCCAATTATAAGACACTAACACAAACAAAATTACATTTCCAGATTCTCTAACGCGAATTAGAGAGGCATTTTGTAAGATATTTTACGTTTATTTACTATTGGTAGGTCAAAGGTTCCACGAATTGGTAAAAACATATTGATCTTTAAAAGTGGTATACCTGTTTGTATATGACATTCTATATAGTTCATGTTAGAATAGGTGACCATGAAGCCAATTTTATTAAGCGAATTGTAACCTATGTCTGAACAATTTCAGAGTATTAATAAACCTTGATGAATGAGAAAGTGATGTTCATCTGGCTAATACTTTGTCTGTGTTCACTTTACTGCGTTATAACTGTTCACTGCACAAACAAAGCCCACAGACTGAGATCACATTTCAGGAACTGGAACTACGCTTGGAGGGAGGTTCATGAAATCAGTTTCGCTGAATGAGTCTGATAAATCTCCAAGTCAAGGAATCTCGGCAAATGCGTATCGAGAATCCACTTGAGGCTTGCACTAAGCATCTGCTGTCGTGTTTCATCGATGGGTGATGAGGGTCGTCTATGCAGTGTTAGTGGGTCAGCTAGCTAAGGAGCAGCTGACTAAGGTGACTCGCGGGAACCGTCTTACGGAAGACCTTGACTAGGGTCAGATAGGTATGACTTGATTTCCTGGTTCCAACGATACAGGTTAATCCTTGGACTTGAGGAATTGCTGAGTTTACCTGTACACCGTGTCTGTATCTTAGGTATGGTGAGAGATTACCAAGTCATAGTTACTGAGTAGTCATAAGCCATATCTAGTGCAGTCATGATGTGCAACATGACAGTAGTTTCCAAGAAAGGATCTGTCTCCTCTCAGAGCGCTAACAGTAGCCTCTCACTGTGCTCTGAGTCTTGTCCCTAAATCTGTGGCCACAATAACTGAACAGAAGGGAAGGATTCCCTGGCGGCGTTTAGTGTAGGACAAGCCGACACTAAGGTCCAAGATGGGTACCTACGTTTCCGTGCCCTAGACCCTAAGTGGTGAGACCGTAGGCAGAAGGATAAATGTACTGCAGAGCCTAAATGTTCAACCCCCACGCATATTCACCTAGTCTCTAGTGCCATGGACCGTTGCTAGACGGCCACCCATGGTAACGGACAGATTCTAGGAATTCGACCAACTCTAGCTGAATGTAAACCTAAAGAGTCACACACAATCCGCACACATAATGTATTTAATTTAGAATTAAAATATTTGGAGAGAGGACGATTAAATTAGATTTAATCGATCTTTCTTTTCTTGAAAAAATTAATTCCTTTAATTGGATGAAAAGGAATTTAACTAATGAATTGAATTTATTGGAATTTATTGAAATGGGCGTAAAATAAATAATATTATTTATTTCTTGACCTATGGATTATTTAAATAAGATTTAACTATTCCATAAAATAATGGATGGTTGAGATTAAAAGGAGAGATGGATGGTTAGGATTGGTTTGACCAAATCAAAGAGCTACTTTGACTAGGACTTTGACTAGGTCAAAATCCTAGTCAAAATAGTCTTCCAAGAGTTGGAGTTTGAAGAGGAATGGATTCCTCATCTATATATACTCCTAGCCCTTCACTTGTGGGAAGATGATGAAATTCAACACACACACACACACCACTCACGCCTCTCCTCTCCCTCTCGGCCACTCTCCCTCTTTCCCAAGAAATATACTTTGTTCTTTTGTTTCATACAATTGAACTTAAGGAAGGTTGATCACGTTAACTCATAGTGTTTGATCGATCCGTCCTCTCCAAATAATATACACTTGATTTTTCGCTAGCACGAGGATCAAGATACATGGGCGGATTGTGTGTACAATTTAGAGAGTCACAACACGAGATCTTGGAGCAAAACGGGGAACAACGCAAGTAGCGGCTGGAAGACAAAACGACAACCGGGTAGGTTTTCTCGTTTTGTTGGTGTCGGTTTTTCAGCCCTATGGCCTCCATGATTTTCTTCTTTGTTTTGTTCATGAAATACACCGAATGCCTAGGAGGTTCAAGGGAACACCCCTTGAATGTTTATGTTTAATTGATTTTATGGCATGTTTTAAATTCTTGTAATTTTATATTATACCGCGCTTCCTCATTCGCGCTCTTCCCGGGACGATCCACACGCCTATCCCAGGCTTTCAGTGGTATCAGAGCCCAGTTCCATGTATAGGCCTAAGGTTTTACGTGTGTTTAAAGCATGAAAACATGTATAGCATGATTTACGTGTTTCTTATTTTTTTATTTATCAAGCATGTCGTTTTCATGTCGTTAATCATGCATGAGTTCTTTGCAATTTAGTATTTCTTGGTTTCTTCGAAACGGTGCAGAAAAATAAAATAGACGAAAAACGCTTCACGCGGCAGCCGACGACTGACCGCGCGCGCAGGGAGCACGGCCAAGCGCGCGCGCAGGCAGCCGCAGTCGACGGCTAACCGCGCGCGCAGGCAGGGGAGCCTGCACGCGGCAGCCCAGGCAGGCGCGCACAACGCGCGCGGGCTTACGGCCGCTACGTGCGCTGCCGGTCGTGCGGGCCGATGCGTGGCCGGGCGCACCCGACACAGGCAAGGGAGCATGCACATGCGCGCCAGGCCATCGCATCAGAATGCTCGCGCGGCCGATGCGCGACCAGGTAAGCCGCGCGCGCACGCGCATAGGCAGCGCCGCCAAGCGCGCATGCAAGCAAGCAGCAGAGTCTGTGCGTGCGCACCCGGCAGGCGCACCCGATGCACATGTGCGTGCGCAGACGGCACGGCAGGGCAACACGCACAGGCAGAGGGGCCTATGCACGGCTGCCCCGCCAGCGCGCCAGAGCACGGCCAGGCCTACGCGCGCGCACCCGTCCAGACGTGCCCTGCGCACGCGGGCGGCAGGCTGGGCCTGCTGGCCCGCCTGCACTGATAGGCGCCGCTGGGGGCGGCAGTCGTTCGCCGTTTTTTGTGTTTTTCTTGTTCTTTAATTTTTTGGGAATATTTTCTGAAAAATTATTTTATTTATTTTGCATGTTTTATTGAAGACATTATTTGGAAAGTTATTTTATTTTATTTAGATTTGGAATCTCAATATTTTATTTGCTTTCAAATAATGAGGAAAGGCTTTCCTAAACAAGAAAGGGGATTACCAATATTATGCCAAGTTTACATGCATGACTCGTTCTCTCGTTTCTTTTATGGATGATGTGATTGGATATCATGGATTATGTACATGTGTTTATGTACATGTGTTTATATGATTGGATATCATGTAATTATGTGCGTTGATTGAGAACGGATGATCACAAGGCCTAGACCGCATGTATGGTTTAAATTTATGTTGGGCCTGTGTGGCTCTTTTATTTCTCCTCCTCTCTTCTAGTTGCCTTGGAATAATAAGGCATTCTATCTCCCTCCAATTGTACTCCCCCAGGATTTCTTTGGGGTTTCTTTTTTAAATTTGTAATGAGAGTAGTATAGTGGTGAGCAATTATTTTATTTTTGTTTCCATGGTGGAGATGAAGGATGGCCCAGATGGAGAGCCCAGAATAATGAATCCAAGGCGTTCCATGGAGACCCAAAGGAGAAAGAGACCAAGGCCTATCAGCGTGTAGATTGGGTTGCTATTATTAAATGTAATAGTATAGGACCAACCCTAGATTGACCATAGATCCACTGCGGGTTCAGTGGGTCGCATAGGATTCGGGCTTGTGATCATCCAACAGGGGCGTGCTAGGCTTTAATTTTGCATGTTGCTCTTATGGTCAATGAATATTTTATTTATCGTATTATTTCTATGGCATGAAAACCTTTTGTATAATGTATTAGGTATGTATGTATGTATGTATATATGTATGTGTGGGATCTCAGTCATTAGAATTCTCACTTGGTTAGACCAAGTTAAAATATTAGACCCTTCATAAATGGACTTGGACTCTAGGAGTTCGTCCATGCCTTCCATCCATGACAAAGTGAGGAAGCTAGTTTCAGTCGATAGCGTGGTCTCACGAGTCGTAGCACGACTATCTTACCTAAAAGAAGCTGCACTTTGTCATGAATGAGGAGTACACTATTGTTACCTGTCTCACGAGTCGTGGAGGTAGCAGTGAGTCTATGGATCGGTTGATTGGGTCGGGTCAAACGCCCGAATAACATGATTGGCTTGGAGTCCTCGGGATCACGTAAAAGGGTGAGGTTGTTATCTTAGGAATCTCGTGGAACGAGAATGGTATGGTATACCTCCCACAGGTTGTTTCCCATGCGAATCGTAAAAGCGGGGTTTGGGGGAGATCGTTGTGGATCCCAAGCCCACTAGGAAAAGAGTTTCAAGACTTGGCATAAGGATAACCAGAAAGTCCGTAGCATCATACTTGCCTCTATGACGAATGAGATTCAGAAGCAGTATGAAAGGCTAGATGATGTCCCTTCCATTATGGCTCGCTTGAAGGATTGCTATGCGATCCCGGACCGGCATATTAGGTATGTCACAACGAAGGCGTTCTTTGAAACTAAAATAACCGAAGGGTCCTCTGTACAAGAGCATGGGGTCAAGATGCTTACCTTGGTAGAAAAGCTCGAAGACCTCAAAGCAGCGCTCGATAACGAGACGTACATTGATGTGATCCTTCAGTCACTCCCACCCTCCTTCGACCAATTCATTTTTAACTATAACATGAATGCTCTTGAAAAGGGTATACATAAGTTAATTAATATGTTAGTGCAATACGAGGCAACGATCAAAAAGTATGCGCCATCGGTGTTGTTTGGAAATGCTTCGACTTCCAAAACGAAAGGCAAGGGTACTAGAAGTTGGAAAAGGAAGAAGGAAAAGGGAAAATCTGTCAAAGCAGCTACCAACACTAAGAGTATTTCCATCGCCAAAGTCGGGAAAGGCAAAGGGAAAAGGAAGGTTGACTCAAAGCAACAGTCGAGGGCAAATGACATATGTATTCATTGCCGTGAGAAAGGGCATTGGAAGAGGGATTGCCCCAAACTCCTCTCGAAGCAAGGTATATTTGTGATTGAGGTTAATATGATTACTAACACTGCCTCTTGGGTATTGGATACCAGTTAGGGAGCTCACATTTGTAATCATTTGCAGGTGCTGAAAAGAAGCAGAAAATTGAGTAGCGGAGAGATGATCCTAAAGCTTGAAAATGGCAAGGCCATCTCGGCAGAAGCAATAGGATCCGCCACCTTAGTAGTTAGTGATCGTATTAGTATAGAATTAGAGCAAGTTTATTACGTACCTAGCATGATTAGAAATATCATTTCCATTCCATTATTAGACAATAGTGGTTATGAGTTTACAATCAATAAAAATTGCTTTTATTTGATGAAGGGTGGAATTACTCATCTGTTTGGTACGCTCAATAACGGTCTCTATGTCTTACAACAAACGAATTTCGTTATAAACACTCAACACAAACGTAAAATAGATAATAACGGGAACGCACAACTGTGGCATGCAAGGCTAGGTCATATCTCCCAAGATAGGATGAAGAAATTGGTAGACTCAAAGAACCTAGAGGTTGGGGACTTGAGCAAACTACCAACTTGTGAATCCTGTCTCAAAGGAAAAATGACCAAGAAGCCCTTTGTAGGACAAAGCAGGCTTGCCACAAGTCTATTGGACTTGGTTCATACAGACGTATGTGGACCACTAAGGACGCAAGCCCGAGGTGGGTTCTCCTACTTCATAACCTTTATCGATGATCATTCATGGTATGGTTATGTATACCTGATGAGGTACAAGTCTGAAGCTCTTGAGAGGTTTAAAGAATTCAGACTTGAAATTGAGAACCAAACCGGCTGCAAAATTAAAGACCTACGGTCAGACAAAGGCAGGGAATACCTTAGTACTGAGTTCTTTAATTATCTTAAAGAAAGCGGTATAATCTCTGAATGGACACCTCTGGGACACCACAGTTAAATGGGATCTCTGAAAGGAGGAATCGAACCTTGTTAGACATGATCCGATCCATGATGAGTTTTACCAAACTGCCCTTGTCTTTTTTGGGGCTACGCATTGGAAACGGCGGCCAAGTTATTAAACTTGGCGCCAACCAGTGCATTGACCCAAACACCATATGAGATATGGCACGGCAAGCCTACATCCTACAACTACTTGAAAGTGTGGGGTAGCCCTGCATATGTCCAGAAGCTAGTGGGAGACAAGCTAGAATCAAAGTTTAGTTTGTGCAGGTTCGTTGGATACCCTAAAGAAACCGCAGGTTATTATTTTTATGACCCATTGGAACAAAAGGTGTTCATTTCAAGGAATGCAGTATTCTTGGAACAAGGGTTTCTAGAAGGTGTCCAACCTGATGAACTGATCCTTGAAGAGTCAAGTGAGGCAAATCAGTCATCAACAGTAGCCGCGGATACCTCACTCAGAGGTTTCAGGATAAATACCCAGAAGGCTGAGCAATCTCGAGAAATTCAGCATGCCAGGCATGAGGAACAACCTCAGGAAGAGCCAGCCCCGGTACCTGAACCGCAGCTCCTGTTGTGTCAACGCCCGCAGTTACTACCGACGTTCCTGTTCTCCGTAGGTCAGCTAGAGAGTCTCGCCCTCCCGTGAGGTATGGCTTTATAAGCACGACCAATCAATTGGATAAGGATCCCAAGACTTACGGGGAGGCGATGTCTGACATCGACTCGAGAAGATAGCTTGAGGCCATGAAAACCGAAATGGACTCCATGAATGAGAACCAAGTTTGGACAATTGTAGACCCACCTAAAGGGGTAAAGCCAGTTGGTTGTAAATGGGTCTATAAGCGCAAACTTGGCATTGATGGAGAAGTTACAACCTTCAAGGCTAGGCTAGTGGCAAAGGGGTATACTCAACAACCAGGGTCGACTTTGAGAATACCTATTCGCCGATAGCCATGGCTAAGTCCATTCGGATCCTGCTTGCCGTAGCAGCATGGTATGACTATGAAATATGGCAGATGGACGTGAAAACGGCTTTCCTCAATGGTTTCATTGAGGAAGAGATCTACATGGGATCAGCCGGAAGGATTCACAGTAGCCGGAGAAGAGCAAAAAGTCTGCCGTCTCCAGAAGTCCATCTATGGCCTCAAACAAGCATCCCGAAGCTGGAACATTCGCTTTGATGAAGTCATACGGGGTTATGATTTCATTAAAAATGAATCCGACCCTTGTGTATACAAGAAAGTCAGTGGGAGCTCCATAATGTTCCTGGTGCTTTATGTGGATGACATTAAACTTATAGGTAATGACGTTAGAATGTTGGCTAACACAAAAGCATGGTTATCCACTCAGTTTTCCATGAAGGATTTGGGTGAAGCCTCCTACATTCTTGGCATCCAGATCGTCAGGGACAGATCTAGAAGAATGTTGGGACTGACCTAAAACTCGCATATGGAGAAAATCCTGAAAAGATTTCGTATGGACAACTCCTAACGAGGTTTCCTTCCCATGAGGCATGGGATCAAGTTGTCCAAGAAACAGTTTCCTAAGACTGATGAGGAACTTGAGAGGATGAAAGGCATCCCCTATGCTTCTGCCGTAGGGAGCATCCAATATGTCGTCCATTGCACGAGACCTGACATCGCTCACGCCTTAAGTGTAACGAGCAGATATCAGTCTTGTGCAGGAGAGGCACATTGGAATGCAGTCAAGAGCATCCTTAAGTACCTGAGGAGGACTAAGGAAATGTTTTTGGCTATGGCAATGGAGAACTGATCCTGGAAGGCTTTAGCGATGCTAGCTTCCAGGCGGATGACGATGATGCCAAGTCTCAGTAAGGTTATGTATTCAGGCTCAATGGAGGTGTGGTAGCATGGAAAAGTTCCAAGCAAGCAACTACAACTGATTCGACCACTGAGGCCGAATACATAGAAGCTTCAGAAGCTACCAAAGAAGCGATTTGGATGAGAAATTACATCCAAGAGTTGGGTGTGGTGCCTAGCATTACGAAACCCGTAGTTATCTTCTGCGATAACAAGGGAGCCATAGCGCAAGCAAAGGAACCGAGATCTCATCACTAATACAACATATTCTTAGACGCTACCACCTTCTGAGGGAAATGGTGGGAAGAGGTGACGTCCGCATGGAACGAGTCAGCTCAGCAGACAACAAAGCAGATCCGCTGACAAAGCCTATGTCGCAGAATGCTCATACACAACATCTTGAGAAGATGGGTATTAGACTTATGGGTGATTGGCTTTAAAGGTCAAGCGGGAGATTGTTAGAATAGGTGAGCATGAAGCCAATTTTATTAAGCGAATTGTAACCTATGTCTGAACAATTTCAAAGTTTTAATAAACCTTGATGAATGAGAAAGCGATGTTCATCTGGCTAATACTTTATGTGTGTTCACTTTACTACTTTATAACTATTCACTGCACAAACAAAGCCCACAGACTGAGATCACATTTCGGGAACTGGAACTACGCTTGGAGGTAGGTTCATGAAATTATTTTCGCCGAATCAGTCTGAAAAATCTCCAAGTCAAGGAATCTAGGGAAATGGGTATCGAGAATCCACTTGAAGCTTGCACTAAGCATCTGTTGTCGTGTTTCATCGATGGGTGACCAGGGTCGTCTATGCAGTGTTAGTGGGTCAGCTGGCTAAGGAGCAGCTGACTGAGGTAACTCGCGGGAACCGTTTTACGGAGGACCTTGACTAGGGTCAGATAGGTATGACTTGAGTTCCCGGTTCTAATGGTACATGTTAATCCTTGGACTTGAGGAATTGCTGAGTTTACCTGTACACCGTGTCTGTATCTTAGGTATGGTGAGAGATTACCAAGTCATAGTTACTGAGTAGTCATAAGCCATATCTAGTGCAGTCATGATGTGCAACATGACAGTAGTTTCCAAGAAAGGATCTGTCTCCTGTTAGAGCGCTGACAGTAGCGTCTCACTGTGCTCTGAGTCTTGTCCCTAAATCTGTGGCCACGGTAACTGAACAGAAGGGAAGGATTCCCTGCGGCGTTTAGTGTAGGACAAGCCGACACTTAGGTCCAAGATGGGTACCTACGTTTCCGTGCCCTAGACCCTAAGTGGTGAGACCGTAGGCAGAAGGATAAATGTACTGCAGAACCTAAATGTTCAACCCCCACGCATATTCACCTAGTCTCTAGTGCCATGGATCATTGCTAGACGGCCACCCATGTTAACAGACAGATTCTAGGAATTCGACCAAGTCTAGCTGAAAGTGAACCTAAAGAGTCACACACAATCCGTACACATAACGTATTTAATTTAGAATTAAAATATTTGGAGAGAGGACGATTCAATTAGATTTAATCAGATCTTTCTTTTTTTGGGAAAATTAATTCCTTTAATTGGATGAAAAGGGATTTAACTAATGAATTGGATTTATTGGAATTTATTGAAATGGGCTTAAAATAAATAATATTATTTATTTCTTGCCCTATGGATTATTTAAATAAGATTTAACTATTCCATAAAATAATGGATGGTTGAGATTAAAAGGAGAGATGGATGGCTAAGATTGGTTTGACCAAATCAAAGAGCTACTTTGACTAGGACTTTGACTAGGTCAAAATAGTCTTCCAAGAGTTGGAGTTTGAAGAGGAATGGATTCCTCTTCTATATATACTCCTAGCCCTTCACTTATGGGAAGATGATGAAATTCAACACACACACACACACACATACCACTCACGCCTCTCCTCTCCCTCTCGGCCACTCTCCCTCTTTCCCAAGAAATATACTTTGTTCTTTTATTTCATACAATTGAACTTAAGGAGGATTGATCACGTTAACTCATAGCGTTTGATCGATCCGTCCTCTCCAAATAATATACACTTGGTTTTGTTGCTAGCACGAGCGTATTGCGTGTACGATTTAGAGAGTCTCAACACGAGATCTTGGAGCAAAATGGGGAACAACGCAAGTAGCGGCTCGAAGACAAAACGACAACCGGGTAGGTTTTCTCGTTTTGTTGGTGTCGGTTTTTCAACCCTATGGCCTCCATGATTTTCTTTTTTGTTTTGTTCATGAGATACACCGAATTCCCGGGAGGTTCAAAGGAACATCCCTTGAATGTTTATGTTTAATTGATTTTATGGCATGTTTTAAATTCTTGCAATTTTATATTATACCGCGCTTTCACATTCGTGCTCCTCCCGGAACGATCCACACGCCTATCCCAGGCTTTCAATTCAATTCCCTCCTAACTGAATCATAGCTTGATATACTTGCACTTGTTGTCAATACGCTAGATGCTCCACTTGTGCTTGGTAGATCCTGAACCTAGATATGTAAATCATGTTAGAAGCAACAATAGCAATGTAAACTATTAATTTAAAATTTTTTATGTACTTGACTAATATGAAAAGGCTGAAACACACTTATAGTTGGTATGTACGAAGTTGTGGTTGTTTGAAATGGAGCCATTGGAAAGCCACCAAGACCAACGTATGACACTACATCTTCTACCACTTCTTGAGTAGCAACAAAACATACAAATACTAAATATACCCATCCAATTGTCACAAATGTCTCTTTGGTCGAGTGGTTAAGGCGTGTGCCTGCTCAATACATGGGGTTTCCCCGCGAGAGTTCGAATCTCTCAGGCGATGAATTTTATATATAGTATTTTGTTTTTGTTTCTCAGGACAGGAGACAAGATTCATGTTTCTTTCTTCCTAGACGCAATTGGTACTTATAGTAAGCAAGGCCTAGAGTTGCCCTACCCAAAAAATACTTGGAAATGAAACAGGTCAAGAACTATACAAATCTTTTGCCATATATCTAATCTAAGTTAGAAAACTGATAGCTCTTCCAACTGTAAATATGGCAATGGCATTGAGTGACTCATTTAAGGTAGTTGCGTAAGAGCTTAGGAGAAGCAACAACTCATTCCATCGCCTCGCCTCATATTACCTCCACAACCACATCTCACATTTTTCATATGAATTTTCTTCTTCTGCTTCTGTTCTAATGGGACTATATTGTTCTCCTCAACATTTGACAATATGTTTATCCAAACATTTCGACAAATTTAGAATATCGTTTTTTTCTTTTTTACTTTGTAAAGAATTTGGGTGTTCCTTTTTATGTTTACAGAATGCAATGGAGATGAAGCTCCTCTTAATTACTCTTCATCCCATCAAACTTGACTTACTACACAACTCTTTCCATTAACTTTTAAAGCAGCACCAAAAACCACTAGTCTTATTTCCCTATATATTACCACTAACGGTGACTAACCAACTCATTAGTTATTTCCGCAACAATAATCCCTAGACTGAAATAGAAAATAAAATACACTAATTTTTGGAGCAAAATATCCGAACCTAACAAGATATTAAAATCAAGACTCTGGAAACAACAGATATCAATCCCACAGCCCAGCTCTTGTATGCTCATCCATTTTTACCAATTCAGATATCCTTCTCATCAAATCTCAACTCAAACTAACATATCAATACCAAGACCAACTACCGGCACTTAACTGACTAATATTCCAGATAAGTTTTACTTCAACCGGAAACCTGGCCAGCAACAAGCATTGATTTAACCACAATCCCAACCAAATATATTATGCCAATTATAAAAGAACTAGTGTTTGCAACACCAGTAAACAAGAAAAGTGAACATGTAGCAACCACATTTTTCAGTTCCAACCGAATATCATGTTCAAACATACCATGGATTAGAAACAATAACTGTAGCTGAAAGCTCATCAATCAGCTATTAATCTCGCAGCACCCAGAAAACACTGGGGGGCTGGGAACCAAATTCACAATTTCTGTAGAAAACTGAAACAGAATAAACTTCTACAATCAAAAGACGGTAAATCTCCAAAATTCATATTCCAAAACCAACAAAACAGAGCAATATAAGAAATACTCAGGGAAAATGACAAAAGGAGCAGACATCCAAAATGTGAATAGAAATTGAAAAAAAAAAAACTAAAGGGATGAAAATGTGGAATGAGAAAGAAGAAGAAAAGAGCGTAACGTAGAGACAGCTCGGATGAGAGAGGAGGCGCCGGCAGCGGACGAAGTGGAGAAAAGGTGAGGGCGTTTGGTGAGCAAAAGAGAATTGGAAGCAGTCCTGAAAACAGTGAAGATTCTGGCAAGGTGGAGTTTGGGGTCGTCGGCGATGATGGCGGCGGTGGCAGCCCCAAATTTAGCAATCGCACTTTTTTTCCTGGAGAAGCTTTCCTTGGCTTGAGACTTTCAGGATATGTGCAATGATCCCCTCTTCTGCGTCTTCTCGATCACCTCTTGAAGAGGAATTTCAGAGAATAGTATTTTTAGGGTTTATGGAAAGAGGAATTTTCTAAAAAAACAGATTTACGGTGAAAAGGATTAATGGCAAATGAGTTTGAAGAGAAAATGAATTGGAAAGAAATCTGAAATTGAGGAGGAATTGGAAAGAAATCTGAGATTGAGGAGTGAGGAGTGAGGAGCAGAAAGAAGGACGAGCGAGAACGACGAGTGAGATTGAGGAGTGAGGAAGAGAAAGTCTGATTAGAAAAATAGAATTAAAATAAAAAGAAAAAGAAAAAGAAAAACTCAGAATCAGAAAATAGAGCAATAAAGAAAAAATTAAAAAAATAAAAGAAAGAAGGTATCCACCTCAGCTCAAATTAGCCAAGGTGGAAAAAAAAAGTTATAGCCACGGTAAAAAAAAAAATATAGTTTTTCTTGACATCTACCATGGCGTTTAAGCCAGGGAAATATTATGTTGCTAATACTTAATTTTCTTGTAGTGTGCTTGCATTCCTAGCTTCGAGACACCAACCATAGTTGTCTCGTCTAATATTGATGCTAGTGTTTACGGAACAACGGATTTTTGTTTTGGACTTGAGTTTCAAATACTAACTTTTTTTTGACAGGTTCTCCTAACTTAAATTTTGTGAAAAGTTCAGATACAATTTAACTAAACTCGATTATTTTTACTCGCATCACATATACTCGAATCTTATTCTTTTTAGTGGTGTTGTGGAAGTTTTGAATTGCATGTAACAACGATACAAACTTTTTTATATTATTTTAATTACAAATCACCTGGTTCATAACATCACTTCCAACGTCATTATATCTATATAATTATTGGCAAAAAATATTCTGCAATTAGCACCATTGTAACTAAAAATATACATTATTTTATGTTTAGGCCCAAAGATCCTACGTATTTACGAATACCTAAGACATGATTAATTGTACTCGTCGACACATTATTCTTGTTAAATTATTGTGGGACTGATGATGTACTTTTAAAAGAAGACAGATTCTTAATTATCTAATCCGCCAAAACCCTCCCCCGAATCTTACATCTCCAAGTTCCTAAAACCTAGTGAAGGTTTTTTCTATCGAAGTCAAAGTAAGAAGAGTTGAAGGCTTAATTGAAGCCTTTTGACTTCATATATATATATATATATATATATATATATATATATAAAAGGTTAAATTCATTTTGACTCCCCATTATATGGAAAAATATCAAAAACTCCCTTGTGAAATGTTTAATATAAAAAATCACTTATATATTACGAACAATGAGTCACATAGGTCCCTGATCAACCTAAACATATATTTTTAGGAGTAATAACAAAAATGTCCCTCACATTGACCAGGTTTAGATCAAGTCTCATTTAAAATTATATATTTTATATAATATATTATATAAATTTTAATTAAAATATACTTATAATATAATATATCTATTATATATAGAATTGGATTTTTATAATTTATGAAAATAATTTATTTTTTTAAAAAAAAAATCCACCCCCCACCTCCACCCCCACCCCACCCACGATCGCCTCCCCCCCCCCCCCTTCCCCCTTTCCCCCACCCCCCGCATGACATTGCCCCAGACCAGAGATAGGGAGGCCGTCGTCGAGCGCTGCAAGGGTGACCGCCGCCCAGCACTGCAAGGGCAACCACCGCCCCCAGGGGTGAGAAGGGCGCGGGCGATGCCGCCTCGCCATGCCCTCCTTTGCAACGGTGGCAGCGCGAAGCCGCCGCTCACCTTTTTTTGAATAAAAATATTTTTTTGTAATTAAAAATATGAATATAATTATATATTTATATAAAATAATATTGTATTATATATATTATAAATATTATATAAAATAATAAATATTTATCTATTATTTTAAGATTTATTAAATTATATATATTATATGTAATATAAGGAGCGGGAGAAGGGCAAAATTGAAAACAAAACGCACTTTTCAGACGCCCAAGCGCAATCAACACGCGTGTATAACAAAACCTAGCCTCGAGAAGTTTTTTGAACTTTTTTTTATAACACAGGGTGTTTAATTGATACTTTAATTTTCACAAGGGATTTTTCAAACATTCACTATATCACATTGGGTACTTGTATTTTTTCATATATATATATATATATATGGATCCAACTTGAAAAATGCTCCTATTATAAACGATCAGCTTTTGCTTCACCAGATGACCAATGCCCAAATGGGATTTTCAATATATATATATATATATATAGATATATATATATATTGGTCGGAAATAATGTGCATTAAACAATGGTTAATCGAGTTATATATGATAAGCATCAAATTAAGTTCTTAGTAGTTAAGGAATGAACATATGTGAATGGAATAGTTATTTATAATTATAGACTAATGTAGTACGTATTTCACATCGATTAAAAAAAAAATTTGAATAATTTATTATTTATAATTGAATGATTTATAATTTCAAATAATTAAATTTGTCTCCTTTAAGGACATGAACGCTATCGAATCTACTTATTACAATATTTTATGGTTTACACTCGAAATGTGGTGTCTGCATAAAGTAAAATGCTTAAATATTTAACAGGACAGGTTGTTCCTCACTTTTTTTTTTTTTTTTTTCAAGTTGTTTCTTATAACATTCCTTTTTGTTTATTTTGGAGGGTTTTAAGCTTTTAACCAGCTGAAGCTTTCTTTAGAATTATATTATAAAATACCCATAGTTTTTACTCGCTACGATTGATTATAATAGTATTGATGAGGAAGAAATATTAAATAGATTGAAAATCAAAAAATTATAAAACTGACTAATATGTTTTTGTTGTTATTGAGTCATTTTTTTATAGCGCGATACAATTATTATTAATAAATTTAATCTTTATATATTGAAATTTTGAGTTTTTGAGGTTTTTTATTCACCCACTTCACTTATTTAAAAATCGTACTTTCAAATTAAGTATGGATGATGTTTGTATAGAATGGTTAATAATGAACAATCGGGATAATTCAGTGAACAATTGGAATGTAATTTGTTTTCATATGTTAAGCGATTTAAAACTTCAGTGATTTGTTGTACTTAAATGCATGGAGTTTATTTCGAATTCTATGTTTGATCAACTTGTTACACTAGAAAAAAATTTATTAGTGGTTATAATTTTATTGGTTATGGAACAAAATTATAGTAAATAATTATTATTAATCATGATTAAATAAAAATCGATGCAAAAACTCATATTATCCACAGTGAAAACTATTATTGCTATAGGTATGAGCCATAGAAAATATTTTTGCTATGTATTTTATCCATGCCAAATATTTAGCCACACTAGCAAAAATCACGACCAATAATTATTACCTAACCATAATCAATGATTATTTATTACGGTTATTTAATTTTAACCAGGGCATTTGGAAATGGTTAAAAATTATTTTTCTGGTGTTATATGTTTAATCGTTGAATAATGGAAATATTGATTTTATTTAAATTTATGATTGGTCAATAATACCTTGTGTATTGTTTAAGATAGTTTGTTTCAAGTAGGTGTGATAAAAGAAAGTTTAAATTCGCCAAAAACGTCCGAACCAAATTGAATCGAACCATTTTTTATGATTTATCTTTCAAACTGCGATTTTAGATTTAGAGTAAAATCACACCGTACTATTGGTTTCTTTTAATTTAGAGCTTTCAAAAACCACCAAAAATCTAACCGAATCGCTAAATATATAATTAGTTTTTTAAACTATGTATAATAATTTGATAAAATAATTAATTGTTTAGAAGAATTTCATATTCAAATTATATAAGCTCAAAATTCATAGTAATTTGATAAAAAAATGCGTTTAATTCTGTAAGACCATTAGGACTTTAACCCCGTTCGATCCTTCTTCCACTTTCTCATTAGTTTTTCCCCCTCTCTTTTTTTTTTTCTCACTCCTCCTTTCTCTGCTCTCTCTTTTCTCTTTTTCACCGTTTCTATTTTCTGTTCTCTCTCAGTCTCTTCGCTGTCCTTGCTTTTCTCTATTCTTTCCCAATCTTCTCTTTTATCCCTTTTTCCCTCTCCCTTTCTCCTCTTCGTCTACCGCCTTCACCAAGCATTGCCGCTAGCCCCGCCTGCCCCGCCGCAAAAATGTGAAGTTTTTGAAAATCTTTTATAATGTAATGTTGAAGTTCTCTGATTCATCATATATCACTTCAAATGCATTTTTTTGTTGTGGAGGGTGTCAATATTGATATCAAACTCATGGTTTCAGGAATTAACTACTATATATGTTCTTATATTTTAATCTATTTAAAGTTGTGGAGAGTGTTGGTGGTCTATGATCCAGAATGTTGGTCTTTTGTGCTTGCTTAATACAAATACTTGTTTTAATTCTTGATTTTTGTTAGTCTCAACATCTTATTTTTGTTATAAGTATTAACACTGCCAAACCGCATGAAACCACACCTTTAATTTTGGTTTTAAAAGAGGTAATTTAAAAAAATATTTTATAAAACCACAAATGGCAATTCGATTTGACAATAACATTAAAAAGAAACTGAAACCGCACGGTAAACATCCCTAAATTAAAGCTTCCCCATGTGAATATTAATAAATCGAATGGATTCAGATTTAAAATAATTATATAATAGTCAAAACATAATTCAATAATTGTATAATTAAATTGTATTAATTAACTCAAAAAAATATTTGACACATCAAAGAAAAATGAGTTAAGTGGGTCTGACCTGCCCTGAAGGTTTTGAATCGGGACAGAGTCGAGCTAGGCCAAAAACACACTAGGACGAGTTGGGTGCTTGCCATAATGTTTTAAAGTCCGGACTGTTAATCGAATCGAAAAAATGAATTGGTCAAGAATCACTGAGTGAATCGTGGTCGAACCAGTGATGTTATAATGATGTCATAAAAAAAAATTCATATGTAAAATTATATTAAAATAATAAAAATACAAAAATATAAATAATTCTTTTTAAAGTCATATAGGAATAAAAAATCCCAAAATTTGATAGTAAAATAAGTATGTTAAAGATTTTAGACCAAGAATAAAAATAAAAGAATTGCGTAAATAACAAAAATAACGAACTAGTTCCCATTATAATTAAGTTATAACTAAATTTTATTGTCAATAATAGTTTGCATTCCCCATTTTTAAAAATATATAAAATTCATATTCTATTAATTATATAATTAGAAATTTAAGTAATTATAGATGATAAAAATTTAATTAGATTAATGAGTTTCTTTATTTATAAATATATAATTCAAATAATTATTAAAATGTAGGTGTTGGTTTATTGGATTTTTCTTTTTTTTTTTTTTAGAAGGCGATGAATATTATTAAATATCGAAACAAATCCATTACAATCCATCCAGTCGAATATCTAAATCTGACAAAGACAATTACAATATTATACCCTGATCAACAATCTAAACAACACATACATTTAATCAACACATACTGATTACAGTAGAAAGACCTACACCTACTATACAGTAGAAAGAACATCCCACATATTTGGTGGGGTTCGAAGTCATGGGGCCTCAGCTTCGCCAGGATTTTTCTTAATTTTTACATGGATGTCATGGTTCAATTTCAAAGTGTATCAACTATTAAAAATTTTCAAAAGAGGTCATAAACCCAGCGGTTCACTTGATTGGGAACCGAGTCAATCAGATCGCTAATTCAGTCAATGGTTCGAGCGGATTTCAAAAAATAAAACGATTTTGAGATTAGTCTAATTTTATAAATTGAATCGAACTGTTTTATCAATCGGATCATAATTTTATCGACCCAACCCGCCAGTCCGAGAGAGATTTTAAAACATTGGATTGCCCAATACCCGTCACGCTATCAAGTGGGTAGTTCGAGTACATAGACAAATATTTACAAGTACAGTAACCACTAAAACGGAATAATTATTGTGGTCCCAAATAAAAGTTCTAATAATTACACTCCTCTTTCTTAATGATTGGTGTAATTACACGTAAACACTTTGGCCATGATTGGTATGAGGGAATGAGGTGGGAATGGAATTGACATTCCCAAGTCCATTCATATCCATATGATTGGTATAATTAAGGAAAGGAATTGATCATTCCATAGGAATCCTTATTCCTTTAGGAAAGGGATTAGTGATTCCATCCCAATACCATGGTATTACCTATTCCTATGATGTTGGGAATGGAAAAAAATATTTTCTTGACAAAATTATCCTAAACCAAAACAAAACCTATTTCTATAATCATATTCTTATTAACCGTCTTTTTCAAGTATATAACTATCAAAATTACCAAGTAAATTTTATTGGCTCTCACCTTTTTAATATTTCTTCTTGTATGAGTACTGATTAATTTCTTTCTTCGTTCATGTGGGAATACTACTGCTGAAGAAAAATCATATGATTATGATGAAACCACGTAAAATAACATATAAAAACAATAAAATGCTATGAAAAACCAACTAATATCACTTCATCTCATTAGTCGGTCTCAGCGTCCACCATGCTTATTCAGAATTCATCCCCTCTTGACCAACTTCCTTGCTTTTATTATGCAATTTTTTTGTTAATATATACCACACATATTTTCTGAAATTTATTTTATATTATTATTAAAAATTAATCCTCATAAAAGGTGGTTCATATTTTATTATTGAATATTCAGACAAAGTGATAAATGTGTTGTGATTAAATTAGATTAATTAATTCGATTGTTCAAATTAATATAATATATTTTGCAGAAAAAATATTATCTATGTGTTCTAAGTAAATAAATATTTTTTTCTCATAGATTTGTTTATTCATATATGAGATGTTTTATAAATTGCTTATAACATTCTATAAGTAATTTTTGAAAATACTACTATCATAAAATGCATTCAATGTTCCCAAAATAAAAATATATTAAAGGGCAAATTTGTCAAAGAGTAATTTCATTCTATTAATAACCATTCCTTTCTGATTATCAATAATGTGAATAGAATCAATTAAGAAATGATTTATTCCATTGCCTTCTAATTCTTGTGTATACCAATCATAGGAATGCTATTCAAATGTGATTCATTTCCCATCTTCATTCCATTCCCAATTTAATTCCATTCACACTCAATATCATTCCTACATACCAATCATGCCCTTTATGATTTAAAAATTTACACCTAGTATCCTTATTTTTATTTCCATTCAAAAAATAGATCCTCCAATTAATAAAATTGACAAAATTTGTTGACATCAGCAAAAAAGTTGAATGAAAATCCATTTTCGCCTTGATTGACTTATTGCAAGTCAAATAATATTTTTTTATCAAACAACCCTTATGCATTTCACATATTTATGCATGTGAGCATTCTTATAATTAAATTAAATCATAAGAGTAAATAATGTAATATATTTAAAGTATTATTATAGTAAATATTTTTTAATTAATAAATAAATTAGATCGGTCAAAATAAATTTAGCTCTTAACATATTTTTTTTATTTCGAATATATTTATACACTATAAAACTATATATATACACTATAATTAATTTAACTAAATATTTAGACGACATATATTCTGATAGCTCAATTGTAAAAACATATCACTATGATAACATAAATATAGTATTTACATTCCTTGTGATATATTAATAATAGCAAACAATATTCCCTATAATTTTGTCTTCTTAGTCTAAAGCGTCTGTTCATTTCTACACATATAGGGCGCCAATTTTATCTTTTTAATCTTTCAAATTTTCATGTTCTTTTTTAATCTTTTTAGCCACATATTATGGGTAGAAAGGTAAATTGATTACTTTTGTTAGGGGTCTTGACACCTTTCATAATTAAGGATGCTAAGTGTAATTATTCAAATTATAGGGGTCTACGTGTAATTTCATCAAACCTTAGAGGAAGGGAGTGTAATTATCCTTAAAAAAATATCTCCAGCCACGTCATCAAAGTTTACCGGGGGAAGTGCAAGTGGGGAACGAATACGGACGGAACAGTCGATTTATTACTAGTCAAATGTGACCGGGATTCCAGAACCCCAGGTGCACCTGCACCCACACCCACCCAAATATAACAATTTCTTGTAATAATTGTATTTATTTACTAATTACACTAATAATCAAACAATTAAGGGAAGAAAATAACAATTACTCTGAAATTCCTCAAATTCTCTCTTTAAACTTGTCTTCCTCAAATTCCCTGCTGCAGATTAAGGCAGACCCACCCCCACAGTTCTCCTCCCACACGCACTAAAACACACATTATAAACACACAGAGACGCAGAGAGAGAGAGAGAGAGAGAGAGGGAAAATGAGAAGGGTGTTGAGGGGTTTGGTGGCGTGGTGGGTATTAGTAGTAGTAGTAGTGTGTGTAGTGTGTGAAGGGAAGGGGAAGGGGAAGGGGGTGGGGGTTGGGAGGAGGAACGCATATGCTACGATGATGTACATGGGGACTCCAAGGGACTACGAGTTCTACGTCGCTACACGTGTCATGCTGAGATCCCTCGCCAAGCTTCAGGTTGACGCTGATCTCCTCGTCATTGCCTCCATGGATGTCCCCCTCCGCTGGATTCGAGCTCTGTAACTACTCTCTCTCTCTTATTTCTTATTTATGATTTGTTTTCTATTTTAGCGAAGAGAAATCTTATTCTTATTCTCAAATATGGAAATTGAAATAAATGTTTTATTTTATCTTTTATTATGGGGGATTTTTTAAAAAATTTTACAATAAATTTTATATATTGCATGCATTTTACCCCATATAAAAATACTAATAAATCAAAAAGATAAAAATATGATTTCAAAACTTTTAAAAAATAAACTCTCCATTCAGGGTTGTTTTGCCCTTTTATTAAAATGTCGGGTCCGTTCGGTATATATATTATAAGTTTTTTCTACCTATTATTATTTGGATACTATTTAATACTCAATATTAGTATTTTATTGCCGTCCAATATAATTTTATTTATATAAGAAATTTAAACATAAACTCAATTATCTAGATAATTACTCCTCTTACAGTTGCAAAATATGATACGAAATCCTCATATGTATAAATCACATTTTACAAAAGTAATAAAGTAATGTAATCACCTTTTCTTTCTTTTTTCTTAAATTGCTTAATTATATATAAAAATATCAAACATTCCAGAAATTTATACCCTCATGAGGTGGCGAAGGCATCTCCTATTTCTCGTATTTTAATTGAGATATGAAAAAGTAATGGTTGTGATTTAATTCATGTAAAAATGGATCAAGTGGCGTGGAAAAACAGGACTTTGGTTGATGTTTATCTTAAGGGAGAAATACAAGGATATTAATTATTATGCTTTTGGCTCTCTCTCCAAAAAGGAGAGAAAAGAATATGCTTTGGACTTACAACTGTAGTAATATTAAGTATATATTTGGTTGGAGGGGTTCCCAGTAACCGACCTAACGGGGTCATGTGGTTACTATATCTGTGACACGTTGTTTTTGTGTGCATATAAAATAATATTGTACGTTTTAAAATTATTTAAATAAGAAAATATATATATTAATCAACACATTGCATTAAAAAATAAATAAATAAAAATTAATTTAGGGTATTATCGGTATACCCAAAAAATTGGTGTTGCGGTGTAAGTAACCGTTATTTATTAATGAAAACAGAGTTTGTTTTATATAATAGTGTAGATTACGGGAAAATGCATATGATCTCCTGTGATGTAAGAAATGGATTTATTGTAATTTAATCCCCTGTGATATTATAAATGCTCAAATTACTCATTTGCAATATTACAGGAGAGTTGCTTGTAGCTTTCCCTATAAAAAATGTGTAAAATACCCTCATAAAAAAAAATACCAAATTATCTTTTTAAAAATGAAGTAATTTATCCCTTTGATCCTGGTGGTGTCCTATATGCCCCTTAAGTGTGA
Organism: Sesamum alatum; assembly: GCA_034509735.1. Classification (NCBI taxonomy): domain Eukaryota; kingdom Viridiplantae; phylum Streptophyta; class Magnoliopsida; order Lamiales; family Pedaliaceae; genus Sesamum; species Sesamum alatum. The sequence goes on along the minus strand of JACGWO010000007.1, from coordinate 11,081,018 downwards.
TTTTTTAATTGATTTTTAAAAGTAAAATATATTTTATATTTAAATATATATATAATATTTATAATAATATATATTTTTATTCCAAAAACAAAACCCAACCCACCCCAGTGCCACCTTTAACCCACCTCCACCTCCTCTGACGCATCCTGTCCCAGCCTTCTGTTGCTGTTTTCCAGCCTCCCGTCGTTGTCCCAACCCTCGTTGTCGGCCGTCCCCTCAGCCTTTCGTCGCCATTGGCAACGGGCCTTTCCCTCCGTCCAGCCCCTCTCTCCATTTATCTATCTATATATATATATGTGATTTTTCACTACACTGTAAATGGTCAAACAAAATCGATGCGAAAACTTATATTTTTAACATAGTTAATCAATATTTGTCATAGTTTTTAGATATGGTCAAAATATTTATCATGATTTTAATATGGCTAATATTTTAATCTCATTACAAAAATAAAGACTAATGATGGTTGCAGAGTAGTGATTAATTTTGTATTTACCATGAGCAAAAAAATATATTTAGTCTAGTGGTTGCACCTGATGTTTAATACACCGGGTAATTAGATGATTGTAACACAACCCCATTTATGCGTTTTACATCCTTAAGGTATCTCATCCTGTTAATTACTCATTAACTAAAGACATATTTCCATTATACTTTAGATTTAAAATAAATGGATAAAAATTCCCTTGCATATTAATAATCTATTTATATTTATACTTTATATAATTAAAGAGTATATTATTGGTATAGTCAATTAATTGATCTGTCAAGTTTTTTATTTTTTAATATTTTATTATTTTTTTCTATTTTCTCAACTTATTAATTTTCTTTCTCTTCTCAACTTTCATATTTTCTCTTATCAACTTGCACTTCCCTTTTTCTTCTCTTATTTTATTTCATCATTTTTCATTGTTTTTAATATTTTAAAAATCTAATTAATGTAGCTTATAAAAATAATTATTTTTTAAAAATTTTAAAATAATTGTGCACACACATTTGAGTGTGCCACATATACTAGTAGTTTAATATTATATATTAAGTGAGAGCACATCTTTAGTATCTCACCCTTTTTTGGTCTGTTTTTTTACATTTAATTTAATTTTTTATTTTCTCATCTAACTTCCCACTTCCCATTATCTTTTAATAGTTATTTATTTTTTAAATTTTCATTCATCTTTTTTTGTCACTATTTGTTTTATAAATTTAATATTAATTTAATTTTTTGTGTATACTTTATTAAATAATAGAATTTTATAAATATTTATTTTAAATTGTATTATAAAAGTTGTGCGTGTGCCACAAATTACTAGTAGGATACAATACTCGCTTTAACCTCTCTATGACAAAATATTTCATTTAAATTTCATTTAAATTTATTCACTAACTTTGTTAGAAAAATTAATGGAATATTAAACTAAGTTAAAATGATTAACTTTAATTCTATGAAATTCTCTGTGAAACTGAAAAGTGGGTTATGTGTATTTAAACATTATTATTGACTATATATTATATGATTGATACTAAATTCAAAATTACCAACATAAAACATAAAATTATCACATTCAATCATTTAATTATTTTGCCTTATAATTATTCCTAAAATTATTGTTTATCTTTATTTTTGAATTAGCATCTGTACTTTCGTAACATGCACGATAATTTCAATCATATTGTGTTATGCTATAATTAATAAAATACTTATTTTTTTAATTTATTTGTTTAGAATTAAATTATTTCACTTTAGTGAACATAGTAAATAAGTTTAAGAATTATAATTGGTTGAAATATTTTTAGTTTCCCAAATTCAATGATCCTTGTTATCAATTTATACTAAATTTTAATTAATCCTTTAGAAGCATTGATTCTCCATAGCTATCATGAGTCCATTCCCACTTGTTGCCTTAGTCAAAAGGTGCAACGCCTAACCTATTGCAAGTGCAATCTTGCTCATATAACCACTATTAATAGTATTAATTAATTAATTTAGAAATAAGTTAAATGCAACATATATATATATATCCTTATAAAGATAATAATAGGTGGAAAAAATACTTTAAAAAGTATAAAAAAATGCAATCCATTGAACTTTCAGAAAAAAGAACAATGTAATCCTCTTATGCAGAAGATAAATAACGAGCTTCTTTTATTAAAATTCAGGAATCACTTTACCTTTTTTTTTCAAGGAGATTTTGTACCTATAAGCATTTTTACAGTAGTAAAATGCAATTTACCCTTCCTTTCTATATTGCATGAAAAAGAATAAAAAAAAGTAGGGATAATTACATTTATTTCTCTTAAAATTTAGTGTAATTACACATAAACTCTCTATGGTTTGAAAAATTATATTTAATACCTCTGAGATTTACTAATATTAGCAAAAGAATTTGAATGAAAAATCATATTTACCCCAATTGATTTACTCCTGGCATAGGTAAAATAATTTTATTTTACCAAACTACCTTTATATATTTTCACACGCTAGTGAATGTGAAAAGGTATATCTTAACCCATATAAAGGTAGTATTCTCAAAAAAAGATTGTAACCTGCAATAAGTCACTAATAAGTCAACCGGGATAAATGAATTTTCATTAAATATTTTTGCTAATATCTGCAAATTTGGTGAATTCTGTCTAACAGAGGTGTCTACTTGTTAGAAGGAAACAAATACGCGTAACAATAGAAAAAAGAATTACTATTGGCTACAATATTAATGACTATGGATGAAACCGTGGTGAATAACTATTAGGATAAATTACAGCTACCTCCCTTGAGGTTTGACATAATTACAATTACCCCCTTATTGTTTGAAAAAACACAGATACCCTCATGAGGTTTATAATCGTCTAACAAATAACTCATTTCCATCCAATTTTATGGGTGAACTGACCAAAATGCCCTTATACAAATAAATTTTTTTATTTAATTCATTTTTTTTTTTGAATTGTTTTAGACTACAATGCATAGGGAGAGGTTTCTTAAGTTTTTTACACAGATAAACAATAAAACAATTTGCCTCGACTAATTTTTTTACAATTTAAAAAAAATCAAGGGCAAAATGATCAATTTTAAACCTTTGGTTGAAAATTACAAACCTTAGGGAGGTATTTATAATTTTTCAAACAACGAGGATGGATTTGTAATTATGCAAAATCTCATGGGAGGTGGTTGTAACTTACCCTAACTATTATTAATCATGGTTAAATAAAACGAATGCAAAAAATTAGTTTTTTCACCATTAAAAAGTTATTTACCACAGTCAAAAGTCATGGTAAAAATATTAATTTGAGGCATGGCCACTCTCACAAAAACCACGGCCAACAACTGTTGCGTGGCTGTAGTCAATGACTATTTGTTATGCCTATTTATTATTAACAATGAAAATTAATCATAATTAAATGGTATATTTCTTATGGTGTAATTATACCAAACTTCAAGGAAAAGCAGTAATTATCTGTATTAGTTATCTACATTTCCAACTTGTGAAATGTGAATTACGCATGTAAAAGATTAGTTGTATAAAAACGAAATATTTTGATGAATTTGTTTGCTTAATAATGTTTTTGGGGCAGAGAAGGAGAAGACGGGGCCAAGGTGATGAGAGTGGACAACATAAAGAATCCGTACAGCACTCAATCCAATTTCGACTGGAGATTTAAGCTAACGCTGAACAAACTCTACGCTTGGAAGCTGGTGAAGTACGACCGCGTAGTGATGCTTGACGCCGACAACCTTTTCCTCCGAAACACCGATGAACTTTTCCAATGTGGCGAGTTTTGTGCAGTCTTCATCAATCCCTGCATCTTCCACACCGGCCTCTTCGTCTTGCAGGTATTAATTAACCTTCTCTCCATCCAACTTTTTTTGGGAAAATTGCTTTTTTGGTCCGGCATTTTTTGATTTGGTTTCATTTGTTGTTTTTGTCTTACATTTAATCCTATTTGTTTAATTTTTTCTCTAATTTGGTCCCAAACAGTATTTTTGATCAAATTACTAACGGAGCCGTCAAATCTGTTATGGGGCAGGACTCTGCCACTGTTGACGGTTTGTTAACAATTTGACGAAAAATGTTGTTTGGGACCAAATTTAAAATAAAATTGAACAAATGAGACTAAATGTATACAAAAACAACAAATGGGACCAAATAAAAAAAGGCCATCAAATAGGGGACCGAAAATGAATTTTCGCACCTTTTTTCTTACATTTCAAGGTTTTTTTTATTTTTTTTTCTGGTTTGGTAGAGCTATGTCATCAACGTTCTTTGGTTTTTGTATGATAAATTGCATCTCATCTTTGCTTTAATAGACGCTATTTTGATTCAACTTATTTAAAAGATTTTATACGCTTATATATTTTATAAAATGTATAAATCTTATTTTATATATAAGTAGATGATGGAGCTTATAAAATATATATTAATACCCACAATATTATTTAAGAGGGTGTTTTAAGATGTTGTCGACGCCCTTTAGACTTTTTATGATAAATCGCACGTTGTCTTTGCTTTGGAGCATGGTTGGCTAAGTTTATTTAAACAATCTTATAAGCACGTCATCATACTTTTAGAGCTTATAAGATATCATATCTTGTTTTTGAAATAAGTGTAAGATGTTAATAACGATAATTTTGTATTAATTTGAAGCAGTTTGTCAAGATTTTATAAATAAGTTGGTGTTTACTTTTTCTGAAAGAGCATATAAGTTCCTAATATCTTATATTTTCACTTATCAACTGTTTTTCTAAAAAGCCTGTCTAACACTTCGTAACATTCCATAAGCTCTCAAACATCTTATAGATGTTAACAGATTCCTTTATAGGTGGATGATTCCCAAAGACTTTGCATCTCTTTTCGTCAATAACCTCATGTATTTTGCAATGCAGCCATCACTGACGGTGTTCGATGATATGATCCGTCAACTGGAGGCAGGAAGAAGTAACCCCGACGGTGCTGATCAAGGATTCATCGGGAGCTACTTCCCGGATTTACTTGATCAGCCGATGTTTCATCCTCCGCCAAACGGAACAAAACTTGACGGGACGTATAGACTTCCTCTAGGCTATCAAATGGATGCTTCATACTACTGTAAGCGCATAGATACCGCGATCCATGATGTTTATTTACTGTCTTGATCAGATATTCTCGTTTCTTACAACGCTATATCTTGATTCGGCTCAGATCTCAGGCTCCGGTGGAGTGTGCCGTGTGGGCCTAACAGTGTGATCACATTCCCCGGAGCTCCGTGGCTGAAACCATGGTACTGGTGGTCATGGCCCGTCCTCCCTTTAGGCATCCAATGGCATAAACAACGCCTTCAAACTCTAGGGTAATTTCCATTTAATATTTCTTTGCACTTTCTTTTGCTGTTATCACAACATTTTAACACCAAACAATGAGGATTAAGCTACGTCAACACAATATAGGTCCCACTATTGACGAAGCTTGATTATCAGTGTTTTCATATTTTCACATCAGCACGTATAAGAATTTTCCGAACAGTATTCACCAATAAGGTCAATTTATTCTCTTTTCAATAGATACAGTGCAGAAATGCCTGTTGTATTCATCCTAGCCGTGTTCTACTTGGGAATAATAGTCGTGGCACGTCTAGCACGGCCCAACTTATCCAAGTTATGCTATCGTCGGGAAGGTAAAAGCGTCTTGCTCTTGCAAGCGGGCTTGAAACTGATCGCCATGTGGTCCATTCTTGCTGCCTACATAGTCCCTTTCTTCCTTGTCCCCCACACGATCCATCCCCTCATCGGCTGGAGTCTGTATTTGCTAGGGGCCTTCTCACTTTCTTCCATAGCCACAAACGCTTTCCTACTACCAATGCTACCGGTTCTAGCACCATGGTTCGGGATCTTGGGATCCCTCTTCATAATGGCCTATCCTTGGTATCCAGACGGCGTTGTGAGGGCCCTTTCCGTTTTTGGGTATGCGTTTTGCTACTCGCCTCTTCTCTGGATGTCGTTGGTTAAAATCGTGTCGTCTCTTCAAGTTTCCCTTGATCGGGAAGTTTTCTTGCCGAGATTAGGGGAAAATTCTTCGCCTGCTGGCTTCAACAAGTTGTACTAAAGATGAAGATTGAGGAGCAGTTGTTCAGCCATATTTTGGTGATAGAACCAGCTTGATGCAGCTGTCTATACACATCAAAGCAACAGGAATTCTTTCATTTGTGTTACTGATGTGAGTGAGTGAATGAAGAGATGATCATTTCATGATTGATTGGAATTTATTTACATAAAGAAACAACCTTGTATTCAGAAATATTAAGATTTTTGGAATTGATTTCTCCATGCTTTAGGACATTGTAGCTTCAAATAATAACCATACTAGTTTAGGTAGTATTTGGGATGATGTCTCATTAGTGAAAGAAGTTTGAGGTTAGTACAAGCAAATCCAATTTTCTATGACGCGAAATGAATACACAGTAGTACAAGTAGGGGTGTAAACGAGCTGAGGTTGGCCAAAATTTCGAACTCGAGCTTGACGAGCTCACTAGAGATGAGCTCGAGCCCGAGCCCGAGCTCGAGCAATATATAAGGCACTCAAACTTTGAGCTTGAGCTCGTTGCTCACGAGTCGAGCCTAGCTCACGAGCTCAAGCTCATTGCTCATATTTTTTTAAGTTTTTATTTTTTAATAAGGATATATTATTATTAACATATTATATTAAATGTTAATTGTAAAAAGTGTTGAAAACATATGCTACAATATTTTAATCTAATTTTTGAATATATGAACTCATAATATTTTTTATTACAGATTTAATATTAGTTTAAAAGTAACATAGTAAAAGTATAGAAAATATACATTAAATTATCTAACTACTTACATATAATTTATTTATTTATTTTTAGAAGATATAATTTTTATAGTTATATATACACTAAATTAAAAAATATTAATAATTCTTAAAAAGAATCCAATAATACTTATAGTATGCGACTGTACAATATATTTGTCCAAAACAGTTTTTTTTTAATAATTGAATTGTATTATATATTAATTTTAATAAAATAGATATACACAAGTTATTTTCAAAAGGTAAAATTAATGAGAATGGTTTTGAAAATACATTTTTAAAATATGATGATGGGCAATTTACATAAAAATTTAAAAATACATAAAATATACAAGTATTAAAAAAAGGGTTAATTACACTTAGACCTCCTCTAAAAATGCATAATTACACTTTCTCCCAAAGAAGTTTTAAACTTACATTTACACCCCCTCTAAAAATTCTTTGTTTACACCTGACCTCCATTCGTTAAAGTTTGGGCGGAAAATGTTCATTTCAACAAAAATAATTACATAAATTTTCAATTTTACCTCTCATTTAACATTCTCATGCAATAATTTTGTACTTATAAGGAAAAAATATAATAATATTGACCTCACTCCATACATATACGTTACACTTATCCTCTTATAAGTACAAAAATATACATGAGAATGTTAAATGATGGGAAAAATTGAAAATTTGTGTAATTAATTTTTTTCACGTGAAAATTTTTCATCCAAACTCTAACGGATGGGGGTCAGGTGTAAACAGAGACTTTTCGGAGGGGGTGTAAGTGTAATTTCAAAACCTTTTTGGAGGAAAGTGTAATTATACATTCTCAGAGGGGGTGTAAGTGTAATTAACCCTTAAAAAAATGAAGAATCTCGCGAGCTTCGAACACGAATAATTGGGCTTGATCTCTGCTCGTGAAGGTGCTTGAGCTGGAGTCTAGCTCTTGTTGAGCCTCACGAGTGGCTCGACTCATCTTGCGCCTGTAAGTACAAGTAGGGGCGAAGCCAAAAACTTGGCTTAGCTTAGTCAAAATTTAATAATCATTACAAATTCATTCGAAAAAATAAATTACTACAACTCATCATTGTAAGTTAAATACATATCATGATATATATACACTATTCTCATCAATTGAATTTCGAAGACCAAAATCAACAACAATATCATTTGAATTAAATTTATCACAACTTCTTTTTCGTATAATAGTACTTTTAGAAGACCAAGAAATATGTGTTTTTGTTTCCACATCAGTGTTGCTTCTACAGATAGTGAAGCAAAAGATCCCACTAAATTTTGCGGTTTCTTAATAACAAATTTATCCATTCCCTGAAAACTTAAAACCTATATTTAATTATCTATACTTGTTTATTTGTTCTGAGTGACTTGGATAGAATAATATAAAGCAAAACATAAATATAAAAGCAATAGAAATTTTGGGAAGAATTATAATCTGGTGTTGAGAAATCACAATGTGGGGCAAACTTTTTTGCCCAAGAAAAATTGTGAATTTTATTTTCCTTTTACACCAGCTGCTCACGTGACTTACGGCAAGAGGAAGAAGACTTGCTCTACAAAAGACTTTATTTTTCCTTGTATTGGCCTTGGGCTTTTTCATTTTCCTTGTACAACAGTCTTGGATTTTTTTTTATTATTATTTTTTTGCTACAATAATTAATGGGTTAGAAGTAGGGGTGCAAACGAGCCGAGCTCGGCCAAAAATTCGAGCTCGACGAGTTTGTATCCTACAGGCTCGAGCTCGAACTCGAGCTCACACTCAGCTCACGAGGTCGATTTTTTTTTTTGCTAAAACAACGAAAATATATGGACTATTCTATATTGGAATACATTATTCAAAAATTTAATATGAACTAGAAAGAAGACATTCGCAAAAAGCAAAAAAGAAAGAAAAAAAAAGCAATACGATAAAAGAATTAAGTTCAATGCTCAAACTAACAAGTAGCACCCATACATTAAATTCAGCTAAATGTGTACAACCCCATCAGTCCAATCATTTAAGTTTACAAGCAACCCATTGAAACAATAAAAAAGCTAAACATTGTCAAGACGAATCACTACGCCTTCTCCTTCATAAAAAAGCTAGGATATAGTTTCATATACCATATTGGATTTATAACGATGAAAATCATATGAATTGTATTAAATATATTTTTACAAAAAATTGTCAAGACGTGCTAAATTATTGATTAAGCTTGTTTCTAGATAATATAAACCAAAATACCATATGTTAATATCATCTAAAACTTAAATATAAGATATTGTAATAATTCTAATATATGGCAAATTTTGAAACAAATGCATTTTGTTGTAGTAGATATTAAAATTATAACGATAAAATTCATACAAACTGTCTCGAATATTCATTTTTAAAAAAATTATCAAAACGTATTAAATCGTTGATTAAGCTTGTTTTTGGATAATAAACTAAATTACCATAGTTTAATATCATCTAAAACTAAAATATGACATATTGAGTAATAATTTACTATATGATGAATTTCGAAACAAATGTATTTTGCTGCAATGAATATTGTAATGTAACAATAAAATTCGTATGAATTGTATAGGATATTTATTTAAGAAAATATCAAACTCGTACTAAGTTGTTTTTAGAATATATAAATAAATATACCATATTTTATTATTATATAAAATTAAAATAAAAGATATATTGATTAATAATTCTAATATATAGTGAATTTTTAATATAAACTTAATATGATATTAAAATATATTAAAATATATAAATATATGTATAAATAAAAAATTAAAAAAAAAAAGAAAAAGAAAAGGTGTGAGCTCGCGAGCTCACGAACACAAGTAATTGCGCTCGAGCTCGCTAGGCTCGACTCAACTTGCACCCCTAGTTAGAAGCCCACAAGAGGTAATGCTAACAAAAAAAATTTTTTGAAGGGCTCAATTAATAGCCCACATATATATACATGGCTTGGCTTCGCCTCTGAGTACAAGTGATTTTAATTTGTGATGATTGTTCTTTAATTTGTTTATTTTTTTTCTCCGCGCATGATCTATGGCTGTTTTGTGTTCCTTAATGATTTTCGGCTGGTGGAGCTTGGAGACAATAAAGGTACAATACCATCATCCCATTTCATGAGGTTTCATTTGAAATTTAACAATAATTTGCACTTGTATAATAAATTATGAAATTACGAATTCAAACGCTATGATCACTTTTTCTTAAAATTAATTATTTCATAATCAATTATCTAATTGTGGGGTGAAGTTGGACCATCATACATGATGTATTCAATTCCCACCGCATAGGACACGTGTGCATGCCACAAAAAGTGGAAAATAATTGGACGGGCGAACTGGAGTAAATTTTATTATTTTTGACTAATTAAATCAAGTCTGAGTTGAGATAAAATTTATGCAAAATGAGAGGGAAAGAATTCAGCATACACAACATTTGCGCTTGGTAGAGACATTTTAACTGGGTGGTTTTTGCTCTTTGTGGCTCATTTCCCAAGCAAAACAATATATATTATATATATAATTATAAATACATATAAAAGAGACATGATTTAACAATAAATAGTGAATTTTATCTCTAAAAAAAGTCAAAATAACATACATATATATGTATATATATACAATTATAAATATATATATATATAAGAGGCATGATTCGACAATTAATAGTGAATTTTGTCTCCCAATAAACAAAATCAACCATACAACACATGTTTTACACTATTTTAAATTATCACGAAAAGCAAATCCAAACATACACATCAAGGTGCACAGTGGACCGGGTTGGCCCAGGACCGACACAGACTAGCTCGGAAAATACGAGCCCATGGCCGGCCCATTACTATTCATGGCCGGTCTTGGGCCTTTAAATGACCCCCAATTGGGTTCGTTTTTAAACCTTGGCCAAGCCCATGGACCGGCCTGATTGAGGCCCCGACCAGGCCTGAAGTAGGCCCCGATGTCTCTGTTTTATTTTTTTTATATGGAATTGATGTGTTTTTTGAACAATTACTTAAACTTATGGTTATCTTATGAAATAAATAAGTAATAAATTAAATCACACCAATTTATAACTAGAAAAAAATAATAGTTAAAACTATATAATGAACTTAAATAATAATTTGACTAATAACTTTACGATAATAACTTTGATAATAACAAATTCAAAAAGGACTTAAAATATACTTTGAAAAATAATAAACAAAGAGTATTTGTGTACTAAAAGTTTAGAAGTAGAACAATAAAGATAAAAAAGAAAAGATTTAGAGTTTCAAAAATATAAAAAATATACTAGAATAGTCAACTTAAAATAATAAAATAAAAATGATATGCCATGTATTATTAAAACAAAAATTAGATTTTTAAAAGTATAATAAGTCTACTAGAATAGTCGACTTAGAATAATAAAATACAAATTATATGCTATATATTATTTTAAAAAAAAATGACCCAGCAGGCTCGCCCAGGCCCAGCACATGACCAAATGGTCCTGGGCCACTGGGTTCAACTAGGACTGTCAATGGGTAGGGTCTTACTCTATCCAGATCCATGCCCAATAGAGACCCATACTATTAAATAACACCCATACCCTATCCAACCCCCTCAAGACCCAATGGGTCTCTAGACCCAAAGCCATTGTTGTGGACCCAGTGTTTTGGGTCCGGGTAAGGTCTAGACCCGATAATTTTTTTTCTTTTTTTTCTTCTTACTATTGTTGGATAATATTTGTATTTAAAACAATATTATTAAAAAATACTAAATAAATTTTAGATTAAAGCAAAAACGATAAAGTATATTAGATACATATTCAACACAAATTTACTTAAATCAAAATCTTCAAAGTAAGATGAAATAAATTAATTATTTATATTTGAAGATTATAATAAATGATTATAAAAAATATAAAGTTGTGTTTTGAATTAACAAAAAATTACTATGTCGTTTACTATATACATTAGATTTATCAATATATATATTTTTTATTTTATTTTTCTTCTTTTATATAGAATTTATCAATAAATTCAATATTACTGAAATCAATTCACAAATCACTCTTTTTCGATAGAGTTTTTTTTAAAGAATAAATTTATGATAAAAGAAATAATCTAATGAAAATACTAATTTACATATTTAATGCAATCGAATTTAATATTATAAAGTTTTGAGCTTCAATTTTATTACTTCAATCAAACATTATTTCCTATCAAGATGTTGAAAAATATACCTAACATAATTAATATATTCATATAACTAATTATTCCATTATTTATTATTGAAAATATACACGGTTAGAATTATATGATAAATATTTTATGATGTCTTAAGCTTTCTAGATTTGTCTACTTGAATTTAGATAGATTGATAAATAATAATCCAATTAAATAAAAAAAAAAAATTTTGGATCCAAATTGGGTACATAGACCCATGGGTCTTGATGGGTAGAGATCTTACCCAGACCCAATCTATATATTTTTAATGGGTCTGGGTCTGGGTCTGGGTCTGAGTCTAATTATATTAATTGGGTTTAGGGTATGGGTCTTTAAATTTATCTATGGGCATGGGTAAAGTCTTATCCTACCCTTTTACACCCCTAGTGGGCTGGGCTGGTCCCAAGTATCAATACTTGGGACTAGCCCAAGACTAGCCTGATCCCGAACGGGCATAGGCTGAACCGGCTCAGTTTTTTTATTGGATTAATTTGATCCTGGGTCGGGCTGGCCCAACTCAATCCATGTACATCTTGACATGCACATCATTTCTAACAAATACTTATTAATCTATATTTTTCTCTCTCTATTTTCACAAATCAAAACACTTTAAAAATAAAAAATAAATATAGTGATTATATCCATACAACACACATGTTCATACCTAGTATCCCTAAAAATGCCAACGATTACTTTTCCTTTCCTTTTGGCTAAATTTCATTTTTCGTCCTATAACTATAGGGTTATTGCACTTTTGGTCCTGTAAGTTTATGGTGTTCTCAATTTTAGTCCTCTATCTTTTGCTGTAACACATTTAGTCCTATATCTTTTCCTAGGTTGACACTTTTGGTCCTGTATTCCAATTAATGACCATTTTGCCCTTCTAAAGAAAACTTCCTAGTCCATCATCATGCTCAACATAGGCCCAACATGCTTCCGAAATAGAATTAAGCCTCCATAAATTCATACCTTGTTTTGATCGCCTTGCTACCGGGTATTCCGAGTCCTCGGTTTTATGGATCTCCTCCAACCACACTGTCGCAACAGATGGTTTGCAGGCACTTGGCTTCTTCAGCAGCAATCAGCACAGCCCTAGTTCGTTTCCTACCTTAGGGTGCAACAGTATTCCAGAATAGAGACTTAATATAACTTTGGAAAACAAATTGAATAGTAGCCTTGAATTTATTGAAGAAATACTTGGAATATTACATAGATATTTTATTCCTCTACCGGAGGAGAAAACTATTTAGCCTCTCATGGATAAGAGGACTTGACTCGTTAGGGATAACCCCATACACTGGTTATTCTGACACTTAGAGAATTTAAAGACACGATTTATTTTTCTGAAGAGTTGGAAAAATTTTTCTGATGTCTTCCATCTGCTTCCTATCTCTCTATTTATAATGGTCCGCGGATTTCAAACCCGGACTTCAATCTTTTTTTTGGGTGGCGTCATTGGGTTCGTCACCAAATTTGTCTTTCACCTTTCCAGCTGTGGCCATTATGCCTTGTCGGCCATGTGCTTGCCAGCTGGTGTTCTTTGTCCTTCTGACTGTTGGTACTTTTGTCTTTTTCTGCCGACAGTCTTCCTTTTGATTTTTTACATCTTGAGGGTTTTACCTCCTTCTGTAAAAATCCTTTCTTTTACCTTTCTCTAGTCTTGGTTCGGGTTTACTTTGAGTTACCTGAATCTTTGTTCCGAACAAGGGTTTTTCCTGTTTCTCACAACAAGGGCATAGGTGGTTATGCCATTGTCCTACATGCATCATGTTGCATGCCTTCTTCCTTGTGTTCTATGTTGCAGGCAACTTATTTTCCCATATGAGCATTCTTTTCTTTTCAAACAAGCTTTCTGCAAACTCGGTGCTTTTTCCTGTCATGGAGTTTAACAGGAATGATCCATTTAATTTATTGAAAAATATTTTAAACGGATATTTAACTTTATCCATCTCTGTGAGACAGACCCAGTAACCCCATGCTCTTCTGGTGGATATGTCATCTTCACTAAGGGAAGACACCAGGGGAGCCTCTCCTGTGGCAGCCTTGACTCGGTTGAATGCCACCATATCTGGTCTTTGCAATTTGATGAAATGGAATGCTGGATGAGACCCTTTTCCTGTGATTTCTGGAGCTATGGAAATGAACTTGAGCTCTAAAATATCGCCTCGTTTAAGATGGGGATTGTTTTGCCATGCGTCATATACCGCCCCACCGATCCATTTTGGAAGCTTTGAGATTTTCGGAAAGCTTGGTGACATAGTATGCACTGAAGCAAGAGCTCCAAAATCATACCACTCTCGTACCTCTTCTGGTTTAGACCCTTCGAGCATCCAGATTCTGTTATATCTTTCGGATGTATCTACGATGGTCTTGATAGGGCTAATTCCTTTACGGGAAACAAGTTTTTCCCATGATCTCTGATATTCCTGCCAAGCGAAAATAGAAGATAAAGCCCCGTTAGTATTAATCTTAGAGGTGCCCGGCATTGGCCTAAGGTTTTTCTCTTCCTCTTTAACCCCAGAGGTGCTGGGTTGACTTGAATTATCAGGAGTTTGCACTTCCTGTAACTCAACTTTTGCCTTTTCACCAGAGTCTGGCGATGGCCTTGTGCAAGCAGTACTTGAATCTGCCGCTACAAGTTTAGAGCCCTGTTCTCTAATTGCAGGTTTAGAGCCCTGCTCTCTTAATTCTCGGGCTATCATCGAAGATAATGCCTTTCGAATTGGTTCCAGTAGGTCGTCCCATAACGAGCTTGCAGCAAGTTTGGTACTCCTGATGGCGCTCTGGACAGTGTCCAGATCAGCTCGTTGGACTTGGCCAGCTATTTGGGCTTTAATTGTTAGCTGTCCAAATCTCTTATCAATCTCCTCAAGGCTCTCCCTGAGGTGTCTGAGCCTAATGATGATGGAGTCTGCTTCAGCTGCCTCCATCTCTTGTTAAGAAATCTGCAAGAACATTTTCATGAGATTTGATAACAACAATATTATAACAATAATATTGGCATTCTGCTTGCCATCTAATAATACGAGCTTTCTCAATCTTTGATTCAAGTTTATTTTTTAAGAAAGCCTTAACATTCGTGTTATCAACTTTTAATGTAAATTCTTTGGCTAGTAAGAACAAATGCCATTTTTTGAAAGCCTTCCAAACTGCAAAGAATTCCTTCTCGTTAATATGTCATAATTTAGCTTTTTGTTCGGTGAACAACCCTCCTGTGTATCTACATGGCTCTTCACCAGGAGTCGTTTTTCTCATGAGCATTGTTGCCCATCTGTAATCGTTGGCGTCCGTGTAGACTACCAACTCATCCTTGTCTTGGGGGATTGCAAGCTTTGGCATGTTATTGCAAACCTGTTTTAACTCACGGACCTTTTGCGTATGAATTTCCTCCCATTTTCACTTTGAACTTTCTGTTTCTTTCAGGAGTGGACGGAAATCCTTTCTGTATTTTGCGAGGTCCTTGATAAAGATTCCTGCAAAATTGACAACTCCCAAGAAGCTTTGAAGTTGCTTCTTATCTTTAAGAATGTCAGGAAAATTGCGAATCTTTTCTACAATGTGTTCCTGCAACTCAATACCTGCTTCGTCAATAAGAATTCCTAAAAATTCAATTTTATTAACAGCTATAATGGCTTTCTTTTCGGAAAGCACTAAACTTTCTTTATGGCATGCATCAGAAAATATCTCAAGATGTTTGATATGATCTTTTTTGGATGCAATCAAAATGTCATCTATGTAGACAAACATAAACTCTAGATAATCTTTGAAAAGATTATCCATTTTTTTTTAAATATCTGGGGCGCATTGGCAAGTCCCATAGAGAGTACATTCCAGATATATTGTCCATGAGGTGTGGAAAATGCAATGTATCTCTTCGATTCATTTTCTATCTTAATCTGATAAAATTCAAATTTGCAATTGAACTTGGAAAACACTTTAGCACCTTTAATGCAATCAATTAAGTGTTCTCTACTTGGGATGTAATAACCATCAAATTATAATATTTTATTAATGCCTTGATAGTTAATGACTAACTTGGGTTTACCTCTTTTTATCTCACCATGGTTTCTTACCAGAAACTCAGGGCTACTATAAGCAGAAACTCCAGGCTCGATGAGTCTAAGATTGATATGCTCTTTGATGTTCTCCTGCATATCTTTCTTATCCTCCATGTTCATTTGGATAGGCTTGTATCGAACATACTTGTACTTGCATTCTTCTTTAACCTTTAGAGTAGCCTCGATTTTGTTTCCATCCCACCATGCCAAAGGATTCTCACTGAAATTTCTTTGAATAAGCCTCTTGAGATTCTCGAAATAAAGTTTACTTTCTCCATCCATGTCCATTGACCTGCACTCTTGTATAGCTTCTTTTAAGATCCTAAGATCTTTTTCTGAAGTATCATCAAAACCCTGTTGCCTGAAAGACAAAAAAGCCTTACCAAATTTTCTTCTATCCTGCATTTTTGGATGAGTTAATTTGGCATCATCACCACGTTTGCTGCGAAAATTTATGGGCATTATCCTGTTAAATGCCTCTTTGCAAAACCTGTATCTCGCTACCACAGTTAGTAGTAAAGTTCAACAGATTCTTGTGGTTATCCTGGACATATTTTGCAAAGGTTTGGATGAAATTATTACCTAGCAAAATATCTGTTCTATCATGAAAGTAAATAGGAGGCGTTTTTACCTTGAACCAAGGTGTTCCAAATGCTCCTCCAATCATGATTTTTGCTTCTCGTATACCCTTATTGAGTACAAGAATTTTTTGTGAAAAATCCATTCCTGCAATAATGGGTAAGGATTCCATAGCTTCGCTAGGGAACACACTAGGTTTTGCCGTGCAAATCCCTGATCCTGAGTCAATATAAGCTGCAAAATATTCTGACTTATATTGTTCATACAACATACCCACAGATATGTATATGGAAAAGGGGCTAGTCATTCAATTCTAATAGTAATAACCATCTAGACTGAATTCCATACCATTACCTTTTCTTCCCCATGGTTTATGATCTTCGAGGAAACTTAACCCCAAAGTCATTATCCCATTTTGTCGTCATGCAATTCCTGCAACAAATATCTCATGGCCTGCTATTTCTAGCATTGGTTCGTATTTTTCCACAACAGGATGTTGCAAATGATATAAGTCATCATAAGGAAAATAGTTTTCTTTTTCAGTGATCTCAAATATAACCTGAATTTATTCCAGCCTTCTGGGCATCGGAGTTTCACATTATCTACCCTGATAGCTCGGGGCTTCAATAATTCTGGTTCCTTTCCTTTATAGGCCATAATCCTATCTTCCGAAAAGGACATCATGCTACTAAAATCAGTTCGAGAACTAAGGGCTCGATCTAAAACTGGGTGATCCTTTATCAAGATATCAACACCGCCTATTCTAGGTATTTTAATAAGATCTGGTGTCATTACCTTAGCAAATTCCTTGAAAATTCTATGAATTTCAATATACTCTTTCCTAAGAAACAAATCAGAATGATGTGTGTTGGAAAGGGCATAAGCTATTCTACAGGTTACAGATATGGTCTATTCCCATCTTTCATAAGATCTTTTCTTTTAAAATCCTGATGAAGGGTTAAGACTCTACTGAAATCTTGGTCTTCTAGGTTGTATGCTATCCTAGGATGAATATCAAACATCAGTTTTCCTGCATACAAATTTTCTATCATTGTCCCAAGACAACCATCTCTTAAGTTATTAATTCTTCTATCCATTATTGACAAATGTATTTCCGAATCAATTCCTTCCTTAAAAGTTGCTTTTATTACTACTTCAATAGCTCATATGTGGATCCATTTCATAGTAACTGCTACTTCTTCCCTGAGTTTACTTAATTCTTCAAGAATTTCTTCTTTGGGAATAAGCTGCATTTCCATCACATTACCAGTAAGTTCCATAGGGATAGCAAACTCACCTGAACTTACTTTGTAGATTATGTGATGTTTTCTTTGGTTCAGTTCTATCTGGTTGAGAACTCTTCCGATCCCTCCGATCCTAAAACCGTCGTATGGGCTGAGATTAGAGTCTTGTCTCACGATTCTTTCCATTATTTTGTTTGACACCGTCATTCTCGAAAAGAATCCTGATAGGCTATCTGAGGTTTGAAGCCTATCTCCTTCGCTATAATTATTCTGATTCGGTTGAAGATCCATCTGAATCACTCTCTATTTCTTTCTTTCGTAGATGCTTTCATCTGATGGAAGATCTTCGAATTGGTAGATTGGTACCAAATCACCGTAGTAGACTGCATCTAGGATGTCGTTTGTGGCTTCAAACTGGCGTAATTCATCACGTTTCTGCGGGCAATCTAGGGAGATATGTCCTTTTGCTCCGCACGTCCAGCAGTTGCAATCCTTAAAACTTTCACTAGCTCGGGTATGGGCTCTTCTGAAAGTTCGTCGTGTAGGGGTTCGTCCTGTGGATTTCGCCTCTGATCGTCTAGATTCTTGGGATGAAGCCCTTGTTGGTCTTGATCTCTGTCCAGATTTGTATGATCTGGCTTTTGATTTGGACCACCATGATCTCCTTCTGAAAGAGGATTTTCTAGAACTCCTGGAATAAGAGTCGATGCCTTGCTTTCTCCTCTTCTTTTGCTCGCTTGATTATCCTATAATAGTTGAAAAATCGTTATTATCACAACAGAGAGGGGTTCTTTTGATTTTACCTCTCAGTCTCTTCATGTTCTTTTGGATGGATGCTTGGTAACACCAATCCTTCAGTTTGTCTTTGAGGAAAGACATCCTTCTTGCAACTGAATCTAGTTGTCCTGTAGGTACTTTGTATGATTGTATCAACATTTCCCTCCATAGGCTGCAGATCTTTACAAAGAACATTGGGGCAGCTACTTCGGTTGTTACCCCACTCTGGAAAAAGTATTTGCGGAACCAGTAGATGTATTCATCTACTGCACAGATACTTCTTAATTCTAGGCCAAAAAGAGCTTGTGCATACTCCCTAGCCTTTTCTGTTCTGCTTCCTTCGAAGTATCCATCTCCGATGAAGTGGATCTTGATTAATCTTCCGAGTCTATCCGCGATTGCACTTTTAAACTCTCCTTCAAGGATGCTTGCTTTGGTCTCTTCTGGGGTATTATCCCATCCTATCTTTACCGACCCTTCCAAGCTTAACTCCAAAAGCTTTATGAAGTTATCCTTGTCTAGTTCCAACGTAGTTGCTACAATTTTCATGGCTGCAACCCATTCATCTATCAACTTCTCGATATTTCGGAACTCGATAACATCTAGGTTGAGAACAGTGCCATATGGATGTAGGGGCTGGAGCATGGTCCTTGCCCATGGTCTATTTTCAGGCACTCGTCTTGGATTCCTTCCTGGGTTTTCTCGCAATCTTGTCCCTACAAAAGTAGGGGTAGCATTGGTGTGAAAATCCGTACCTTCTTTCATTGGATGATCATGCGGAGGATCATTTGAGCCTGTGCTTCCCTTCGGCGGTGGTAAAGCTGGAGCGACCTCATTGGTTTGGATGTTGACTAAATCCACAATCCCCAGTTGGGAAAAGGATTCAGCTAACTCTTGTAGATCCAATAGATCCACTCTTGATATCTCCATTAGTTTGTGGATTTGATGATCTCGATGATTTGTTCTTCTTGTGTCTTTTGCTTCGAGATCTCATTCGCCTTTCCCTTCTGATGTATGAAAGATACCGGTCCAAGGGCGTCCATGATGCGTTCCTGATGAGATCTGGATGTCTCAGGGGTATTCCTCTAATTTCTTTTCAGATCTGTGACTTCAGCCTTCATATCTGTAAGATCCTTTTGTAGATCTGGTAGGATCTTTAGGATCTCATCCATCTTTTGGTTCAAGAGGTCTATTTTCATAGGTATATGGATTAACCTATGTCCATAGTCTTGAACTGTCTTTTGGACCTCCCTAAGGTCCTGCAAATACTTCGAGGTATCCGGTTCGAGTTCTCTCCAATCAGTTCCTTTAGTCATTATTTTTTAAACTGTATTTTTTCAGGAATCTACCTGTTTCGGATCTCCTGGCTGGGATTCTTCCATGTATCTCAGCTCCCTGTAGACGTCTCACCGCATTTCCTGGTAGCGCCTGTTGGGCATGGCGATTTCTGTGCCATTCCTCTTTTTCTTCCTTCGGAAGAAGTGATGGATCGACCAACCTTGGACTGTTGGTGATGGTTCTAAGAATTTCCATAAGAAATTCTGTTTTCTGTATTTTCAGAATTTGAAAATATTCCTTATTTTCAATGTGACTCGAACTTTCGTTCGGTTCCATGCTTTTAAAATCTCCTCCGTTCGGGATAAAATATCAATATATAATATAAATAAATATTTCTTCAATAAACCTAGGCTCTGATACCATTCTGATCGAGCATGGGAAAGAATAAGCATTTAAAAAATGCATATGGACTAAAATGCAGCTTTCAAAGTTGTGGAGGGGTAAAATTGTCCTAAATTTATTCAGAGGACTAAGTGTGTCATCTTTATGAAAATTACAAGACTAAATCTGTCAATCTTATGAAAATTACAGGACAAAATCTATCGATCAAAGATAAAGGACTAAATCTATCAACTACCCAAACTTACGGGACCAAATTTGTAATTTCCCCTTTCCTTTTTAATTTGAGAGAATCTATTCGTTAAATGATTGAATTTTTCGGAATGATAAAGTTATCAGAACAAGTCCTTTTAATTAACATAAATAATTTTAAAAATTATAGAAACTTATTGTAAGAAATATTTAATAATTTGCCGTATACACGGAGTTACTCCATATCGGCAAATTATTAGCCCCTGATTGAGGGCTACTTTTAGGACAATGCCCCTCGTGAATTTTGACAAACATTTTTCACCAACCCTACCCCTCCTATATTATTACAAAAACACAAAGGCCTCATCCATTTCTGGGCCAATCATGTGCGCCCCCACTTTCCAATTGCCAGCCAATCAGCCCCTGTTTTGGAAAGGGCTTTTTTTGGTCATAAAAAAAGATGATCGAAATTATTGTCCATGCACAAGCAGTACATAACTGTTTGCTTTTTCTCTAACGTTCAGAAACTCTGACAATGTTTTAATGTGGAGGGCCCACTTACGTTGCTCACACGATAAGGTAAAAATAAATAAATAAAATATTACAAAATTAATGTTTTTAGCCATGCCCCCACCATAATCCACCACACTCCAACTTTGCAACATACAGAATTTTAATTGTAGATTACTTAGTAATTACGATTTAATCTCTCCGATCAACTTAATATTTCTGTTAGGGGTTTAACATTTTTAATTCTTTATTTTATGAAATTTTCAAAATAAATCTTAAATTGGCCAAACTGAACACATTTAATTTTGTATTTTATAGGTTTTTCAAAATAATTCAAAAATAAAAAAAAAATCGACACATTTAGCCCCTAAGTCTCATAAAATAAAGAACTAAATGTAACAACTTTCTCATTTTTAAGATCATTTTAAAAATTTCATAAAGTAAAAACTAAGTGTGTCAAGTTTTTTTTTAATTTTAAAATAATTTAAAAAAATTCGTAAAAAAGAAAACTAAATGTATTGAATCCCTTATTTTACGGGATTAAAAATATAATTTTAGCAATATTTAATGAAACAATATTAAAAATATTTATTGTCACTACATTTGTGTTATCATTAAAAATAATTAATGATATATATATATATAAATATTTACTATCACTGCATTTGCTTTGTCATTAAATATGTTATGGATTATTTATATATAATTGCATTCTGATAAAATCAAAATTATTATCTCATTTAATATATATTTTTAATAACAACATTTGTTAAAACTGCTATTTAATATTTTATTATTTTAATATTATATTTTTGTTTGCAGTATACTCTCTCCGTCCTAAATCGATGACTTTGACTTTTTTTTTTTTAGGTTATCATTTCCACATACTTTGTTTTTTTCCTTAAAGCAAAAGCTCTTCTGCATAATTATTTCTTGTCATGTTCATTAACAAAGGATGCCATACTAATATCTCTAAATTATTTTTATAATGTACACACCCAACTTACGCTTACGTTCAAGTTAATACAAAACCTCTTTAAGCAATTTTGAACCCAAATCATTGAACCGACCTAGGAGACTAAATGTAAATACTTAAAAAAATACTATTCATTACAATATTAATGACTATAACTAGAAATCATTATAAAATATTAACCACAATAAAATAAAATTCATGCAAAAAATTAGTTTTTCCATGACTAACAACTATTGCATGGTTGTGGTCAATAATTATTTGTTTCGACTATTTTATTAACCATGGCAATATAAATTATGGTTAAATGTTAAGTTTTTTGTAGTAAAATAATTTTTTTTAATATCATCGTATTCACATTATACATTAATAAAAGAAATTCACTCGTTTTAATTTTCGTATAAATTTTGGGAGTTACTTATATATAGGGGTGACAATTCAACCTGGACCCGACAAAACCCGCGCTGGACCCGCCCGAGTCCAAAAAATATTAAAGGCCGGGCGGTCCTGGGTCCTTAAGGACCTGCCCTGGACCCGTTCCGTTTATATATATATATATATATAATTTTTTCGTGATAGAAAAAATACTAACAAAATATTATATCTTTAATTTATTTATTGTTAGGTACTTGTTCAATAATTGATAAATTAAAAAATTGTTCCACAATATTTAACATTGAGGAAGATGAAGAAGTTGTTACTAATGTGTAATCGATATGAATTGTTTGGATTGTTTTATTATGAACAATTTTATTTGTAATTGATATATTAATTTTTTTTATTAGTAGAATAAATAAAAAAATAAATATAATCGGGTCTACGAGTTGACCCGCCCTGGAAAATTTTATGCCGGGGCGGGGCGAAGTTAAAAAAAAACAGGGGCGAGTCCCCGGTCCGCCCAAACCCGCCCGTTGCCACCCCTAGTTATGTCTATACTGAACAGAAAGGGGAAATAACATTTTTGGTTTCATAAGTTAGTCCTGTTTCATTTTTGGTACCATTCATGGGGAGTAGCACATTTAGTCCCGTAACTTACAGAAATTAATAGTTTTGGTCCTTCCCCGTTTTTCCATTAGTTTTTTAACGGAGTTGATACTTTTCCATTAATTTTTCATGTTGGAGGAAATTTTTCCGCCATTTCTTGCTTGATGATATTATTGGAGGGTAATATAACTAACTTTGTGAGGAAAAAAAAATCAAAGTTTGAAGCCAATAGGGCACAAAGTGGGTTTTTTCTCTCCTCACCCACAAAATTAGCAGTTTTTATTTAGTCTTATTTATTTGTTGCAATTTGGTACAACATTGAAGAATTTATGAGCCAAAAAAATTAAATGGCCGAATGTAAAAAATGATGGCAACAGAAAGTTTGATGGAGAGCTGCAGGGCTACTACTTTAACAGAAATTTTTTATATTTTTCACATTCAACCATTTAATTTTTTTTACATTCAACCATTTATTTTTTTGCTTCATAAATTCTTCTATTTTGTACCAAATTGCAATAATAAATAAGACCTAAAAACTGCTAATTGTTTGTGGGTGGGGAGAGGAAAACCCTTTCTTTCCCCTAGTGGCTTCAAACTTTGATATTTTGCTCACAAAGTTATATTACCCTTCAATAATGTTAGCAAGCAAGAAATGGTGGGAAATTTCCCTCCAACACAAAAAATTAACGGAAAAGTGGCAACTCTGTTAAAAAATTAACAGAAAAATGGGAAAGGATCAAAACTGTTAATTTTTTTAAGTTATGGAACTAAAATGATACCAAAAGTGAAACAAATCTAACTTATGCCATAAAAAATGCTATTTCCCCACTCCCTATATATCCTATGGGATTAGAAGTGTGATTTCACCGATTAGCACTATTAGAACCTTGAAACTCAATATTATGATAATGTAATTGTTTATCATTAAATACATATAAGTAAAAATAATATTAAAATTATCACTTAAATTTTTTTGTTGCTAACTTTTTTTTTTTTGGGGGGTTCTTGATTTGTAGAGATTCTTGAAAAGAAAGAAATATTTTATTTCTCGCCCATGTATATATTTTTTAAAATATTTTAACCAGAAATAAGAAAACAAAAGGTATAAATTAAATGAGCATTTTGGCATGAGAAGTCAACACAAATGGCTGCGATATGTTAGCTGTAAACTCAATTAATAATAACTGTCTGCTACTTTTCACAATAAATTGTTGTACTCCAATTATTGCAATTCTAAGTTTGAACTATACTGAGTTATAATATACTAGAAATAAAGGTTAATTATACTTAAACCCCTTCTAAAAATACGAAATTATATTTTTTTTCAAAAAAGTTTTAAAATTATACTTACACCCTTTCTAAAATTCACTGTTTACACCTGACCCCCTTTCGTTAGGATTTTGACGAAAAATGCTGGCATTAGCAAACAAAATTACATAAATTTTTAATTTTACCCTCATTTAACATTCCAATGTAATAATTTTGTACTTATAAGGAAAAAAAATAGAATAATGTTAACTCACTCTCTATATATACATTACATTTATCCCCTTATAAGTACAAAAATATTCATAAAAATGTTAATGATGAGCAAAATTGAAAATATATGTATTTTTTTTTTTTTTTTTGACGTAAATATTTTCCGTCCAAACTCTAACGGAAGGAGATCAGGCCTCAACAGAGAATTTCTGGAAGGGGTGTAAGTGTAATTTTAAAACTTTTTTTGAGAAAAAGTGTAATTTTACATTTTCATAGAGGATCTAAGTGTAATTAACCCTAAAAATAATTATAAAAACAATTTCATTCTTTTACAATCAGACGATAAGTGGGAACTGTACACGTATTATGGTAACAATTTCTACATTCAAATATACATCTCCAGGAATAAATTAAATTACTCGATACTTTTCCATTTTTGGATACATTTGAACATAAACAAAAACAACACTCTTTTTCTCCTGTGACTTTGAATTTTTCGTATGTAAATATGTCACTAATCGTTGCTTTTATCAGCTCTAACCCCATATATACTAGAAAAAATATTATTTTGGTAATAACTAATTATTATGTTTAAAGTAGAATATTTTGGCAAATAAATATTACTTAGTTATAATTGCAATGACTAATAGTCGTTGTTTCTACAAATGAGACCAAAATATAGCCACAACTAAAAATCATAACAAATATTTTGACTATAAGTAAAAATCATAATAAATATTCGTTAGCCGTGGTCAAAACTTAATTTTTCATATCAATTTTGTTGGACTATGGTGGACAATATTAATTTATCATAATTTTTTAACATGGTCGTTACAATGTAGGAACCCTAATAATTCATTTTACGATATATATGTATATATATACATTTTTTTATTGAAAGTTCTTATTCAAAACGAGTTTAAGCAAATCGAATCAATCATAGACCAACTATAATTATGCTTTTATTAATTACTTTGTTGAACCGTGCACCAAAATGATTAATTCAATCAAATTAGATCAGAACTAGAATTTTTCTAATTTTTTTCTTTTTTATTAAAAAGAAAAAGGGTAAATTAGAATTACTTCGTCTGAAGTTTGATATAATTGCAAATAGCCCCTTGTTGTTGAAAAATTATAACTATCCCTTCTGAAATTTGTAACCGTCTAACAAATAATCTATTTTCATCCACTTGGTGAACTGACTAAATGTCTTTATGCAAATTGAATTTTTTTATTTAATTCTTAATTTTTTTAAACAACAATGCGCATGGAGAGGCTTTTTAAATTTGTTACACATATGAGCACAAATGCAATTTATCTCAATTAATTTTTATACAATTTAAAAAAAATCAAGGGAAAAATGGTCAATTTCAAACATTTAGTTAAAATTACAAACCTCTTGGAGGTATTTGTAATTCCTCAAACAAACAAAAGAGTATTTGTAATTATGTCAAATTTATAATTTTTCAAACAACAAATGAGTATTTATAATTATGTCAAATTTCAGAAAATGTGAATATAATATACCCAAAGAAAAAAAAAACCCCCGATATTATCATTCTATCACATGGCAACTATCAATTTATGCATGCGTAGACACTTGGAATCCATTTGCTTCACTTTCAACACAACATATTCCCTTCCCCCATACTCTCCCCTCACCTAATCACACACATCTCCCCCCAAAATATGACCGTTACAATATCTAACCCTACCCCTAAGCCCCCACCCCCACCCCCACCCCCCACCCCCCACACACACAATTACATACTATATATATATATAGATAACCCTGAGGACATTCCCTCAACAAATTTCAAGAAATCCATCAAATTCTCTTCAACAAGACCTAATTATTAACCTGCAGCAGCCCACATTCTGCTCTGATCACAAACTCCCATTGATGCTATTTTAATGGCTTCTTTTATATTCAGCTTCTTTCTCTACTCTTTTTTTCTGCATGCATTTATTTCTGCAGCCTCTAATTATCACACTACTTCTGCTCTCAGCTCCGTCAGCAGCAGCGGCAGCAGTACTCCGAGCTCGAATTCCACCACCCACCGCCGCCACAAATGGGTGGGGCCTTCCGGCCACCGCCTCATCCGTGTCGACGTTCACGGCCACGGCGACTTCCGCTCCGTCCAGGCTGCAGTAGATTCTGTGCCGGAGGGTAATCGGATGAACGTCCTCATTCAAATCAGTGCTGGTTGTTACATGTAATTACACCATATACTTATTTTTTTTAATTATTATATTATATTATTTTCTTTTTTCAATTTAAAAAAAAATAGATGCATTTGTGATCACTTGCATGTGAGAAATTTTAGTGCGGATTTGGTTTGGCCAAACCTAAATCAATCATATGATAAGTGTAATACACTTATCGTGAGATTGACGTACAATATAGGAAAAATGACCAATCACATAGCAAATATATCACACTTACTCTGTGATTGGTTTGATTAGGCCAAACCTGGTTCGAATATGAATTTTCCCTTTCATGTTAGTTCATGCAGTTCATGTAGCGTTTATTGCATTTTACCCCGTATAAAAATACTAATAATCACAAAACTCCTTTAACTCAAAATGAAGGAATAAAAACTGCAATGCGATTCCGTGAACTTTTTAAAGAGAAGTTTACTGTCTCCTGCATCAGGAAGTCACATCACTGTTTTTGTTTTCTAGGGAGATTTTATGTCTATTAATATTTTTACAGATGGGCCTACTGTATTTAATTCATTCATGCGGGATACGTGTGAAATTGTACAGTTCAAGTGAAGTGACCAATCACATATTAAATATTACACTTCTCTGTCTAATTGTTTGAGTTTGGTCAGATCTATATATATATATATAGTTAGTTAGAAGTGCAAAGACATTAATTGTGATGAATTATAGCTGCATTGTTAGTTAATATTAAAATGCATGTGTACGTAGTTATGAACTAAAGAGGTGTTGTAATGATCAGAGAGAAGGTGACGGTGCCAGCATCAAAGCCGTACATTACTTTCCAAGGGGAGGGCAGAGATGTGACTGTGATAGAATGGCATGACAGGGCGTGTGACCGAGGACCCGACGGCCAGCAACTCCGTACCTATCACTCCGCCTCTGTCTCCGTCTTCGCACCTTATTTTACTGCCAGAAATATCAGCTTCAAGGTAATTAATTAAATCTAATATCCTACATTTATAATAAAAAATACTGAGAAAAATAGTATTTTTCATCTCAAAATTTCGAGCATTTTTACTTTGGATCCAATTGGATATGAGATTATCACTTTTAGTCCTGTAACTTTCAAAAAATAGCATTGTCGATCCCATGACACTTCCTATTAGATATTTAACGGAAAGTGCCACGTGACTGTTAAGTGCATGGGACCAAAAGTGTTATATTTTGAAAGTTATGAGACCAAAAGTGAAATTTTCATAACAAATGAGACCAAAAGTGAGAATCTCATAACATATGGGACTAAAAGTATAAAGACCCTAATGGCCACGTGCTATGCACGTGGTGCTTTCCGTTAAATCATGAAACCAAAAATGTTATTTTTTAAAAGTTACGGGACTAAAAGTGAGAATCCTGTAATCAATTTTATTAAAAGTGGAAAAGTCATAAGTTACAGGACGAAAAGTGTTACTTCCCCAAAATACTGCATCAATTAATATTTCAACGGATATATTATATTTTAATAAATATGATCCCATAAAAATAGAAATAATAATTTTTTTGATTGGAATTATTATATTTTAATGGAATCGTTGAAAATCTTATTATATTTTATATTCCATTTTATATATATATATATTTCTCAACTAAAATATATCATATAATTTTTATACATATAATCCATATATGTTAAATAAAAAAAGATTTGAACAAAATTTGAAATAAAAAATTCATTGTGTTTTTCATATTCAGTCTCAAGAATGGTGACCAAAAGTTAACATGTCTATGATTTATACAATAAAGTTAAAATTCAATTTTTTTGTCACTTTTCCCACAAAGATACATAGCTGTTTATGTGTTGTCTGTGTCCGTCGCTATCGTCTGGTTCTAAAATTTAATTTGAAAGATATTTTACATATATCTATAAATATTACAATTTTCAAATAATATATATATATATATATATTGTGCCAAGATTATATATTAAGTAACAAAAAAATTAATTTCATGAATAATATAATTATTAATGACAAAATTGTATATAAAATTATTAATAATTTATACGACATGTTTTTTATAATCATAATCATGTATGTATGGATATGCAGAACACTGCACCGGCACCAATGCCCGGGATGCAGGGATGGCAAGCGGTGGCATTCCGGATATCAGGGGACAAGGCATTCCTCTCCGGGTGTGGGTTCTACGGCGCACAAGACACTCTGTGCGACGACGCCGGCCGCCACTACTTCAAGGAGTGCTACATTGAGGGCTCTATAGACTTCATTTTTGGCAATGGCAGGTCCATGTATAAGGTAAATAATTGCTTATATTTTTCAATAATTATGAATTATAATTCATTTAGGGTGTATTTGTAATTTCTCTTGCATTCCTGATAAAATTAAAATAAAAGACAAAGTATATATAAAGTTTCAAATTAAAAAAAAAATTATTTTATAAACTTTTAAGTTTAAATCTTTGCATGTGTATATGTAGACTACGTAATCACGATGATCGAAAACGAGGTTTGTGTTTGTTTTCGATTTCTCGCAATTCAAAATAGAGTTATTTTGAATATTCATTTTATATTTTTTTCAAATGGACATACATAATTTCAACTTTTTTTTTATTTATTTTACTAATAGAGTTTAGGGTAAATTACAGTTACCTCTACTGAGATTTGGCATAATTATAAATTTATTTGAAAAATTACAAATACACCCCTGAGGTTTGTAACCATCTAACAAATAACCCATTTCTATTTATTTTTATGGGTGAACTGTCAAAATGCCCTTATGCACTGAATTATTTTTTATTTAATTCTTAAATTTTTTTGGACCACAATGCGTAAGCAGAGGTTTATTAAAATTTTTATAATGAGGAGCAATAATGCAATTTGCCTTGGCTGATTCTTTTATAATTTTAATAAAAAATTCAAGGACAATTTCAGACTTTTGATTAAAAATTATAAATTTTAGGGGGTATTTATAATTTTTTAAATAATAAAAAATATTTTATAATTATGTCAAATTTTATAGGAGGTGTCTGTATTTTAAAAAATATAAATATACTATAAATATAAAACCAAACACGAGGCGCTCTTTGTCGTTGTTTTGAAAAGGTGAAGAAGATGGGAAGAAAAGCTGTTTTTGGGTATTGTCGTTTTGTCTTATGTTGCTTGGTGTTTAGCATCTTTTAGAAATTTGAAAAAAGCGGGTTTGCTTTTTCTTGGATTTCACAGTTCACGCTTTCTTATATACAAAAAGTTTAAAATTGTGATTCCAAACACTAAAAATATTTATACAAACAATGATGATAAATGTTTGAGCATAAAAGTAAGAATTTAGCTTCACATGCTTCCTAATCATTCTCACTATTATTTGCCCCATCTTTTCATGGGCTTTTCTATCAATACAAATTCTTGATTTTACCAACACCCCTCTTTTCATTAATTTTAGCAAATTACATTGTTTATATTGTAATTATAGATCATTTATATTTTTTATTCTATAATTTACTCTCGTTATACTTTTAGTTCTTTTTTTTTTTAGAATATAGTTTTGAACATCTCACATTTGATCATTTTTTGTAAATTTAGTTCACTAATTTTGATCCCCTTCGCATTGGAGTAGATATCATTTTTTGTCTTGTAAGTATAGGTCGTTGGGACCAAAATTGTAAACACAAGATTAAATTTGTCAGAAAAGGACCAAATGTGAGATGTTTAAGACTAAATTCGAAAAAAAATGACTAAATGTATAAATAAAATAAATTATAGGACCAAAAATGCTAACGATCTATATTTACATGACCGAATATGTTTTTTTGCCTTAATTTTAATAAGACCATTCATTATGTTGAATTCAAACAGCAAACGGTTGGCACAATAGTGCAAGCTCTATTGTATTTGGATGTGTGGGTCGATCTATTTAGTAGAAAGTTCCATGTTCGAATCTCACCATGTGCGAAATTCTCTAGGGTTAGTGACAACCATGAACCGCAATTGGAAGTTATTCTCCAGTCCAGTAAACTTAGGATACCTCGTAGAAAAAAATATTACATCTTAGGGTTAATTATACTGACCTCCCTGCTATTATGAGAATATACAAATTTCCTCTTCTTAGTATGAAAATTACATAAACTTCCCTTTCAAATATATCCACCTTACAAATTGCCTCTTCCGTTAGTCAATTCAATGAATTTCGTTGATGTCATAAAAAAAAAATTGATGTAAACTTCCTATAATACCCTCAACCTAAATAACTCTATTTTTCATGACTTAAATACTTTTAAGGGATAATTTGTTATATTTAAAGTTAATAAGGGTGTATACTCGTAACTTTTAGTAAATTATTTTATAATATTTTTTTAATCAAATATTGTGTATGTGTAGGTTGTGACATTAATTTCTACTCCCTAACAGTCATCAGAGCTTGCAAATTTTGTTGAAATTATATTATTTTATAGCAAGTAATAAAATAGAGTTTATATTACTCAAATGTTAAAAATATTGAGGAAAATTTTATTATTTTAGCCAATTTTACTATGCCGAATTAAAATTTAACCAAGTCAATTTTAGTGTATTTTCTTAAAGTTCTATAAGATACAATTCCTAAAAAAATGAAGACATACGTATATTTTTAAATTATTTGAAGAAAAACTTTTTTCCTTCTTTTCATTTCAAATAAAGAAAATAAAAAAATAATTATTTTATTAATTTTATTGAATTATTTTCAGTTTTATAAATGAGGGCAAAATGGTTAAGCACCTATTATTAAATTTGACTAACACATGTTAGCTATAGGGGGCAATTTATAATTTTTATAGTAAGAGGGGGGAATTTGTATATTCCCATAATAGCAAGGGAGGTGAGTGTAATTAACCCTACATCTTATACTGGATACGAGTATAAAAAATATACCATTATTAAGTAGACATAATAAATTTCAACCATGATGTTCGTATTCGTTTTCCTCCTATTTGAAGAAAGTGATACATCGAGTGTACGATACTTCTATTATTTAAGCTAATGAGGCCTAATTCAGTTAATGAAATTGAAGCCTCATAGACACCATTACTATAAGATTATGAGTTCAAATCCCATCATTGTATGAAGAGTTGATTTTCTTTACTAACAGTTTTATCTGTCTAATTTAAGAGTAGTTGTCAGTTAGTTATAATGTTTAATACTGATGATCGTATACCAATTGTGAGAGTTATCAGTGATTCAGATCATGATATAATTATAATCGATTTATTTTTTTAAAAAAAAAATAATATTTTTTTTTATGGGAGTCTATTTTATTTTTGCAGGACTGTGAGCTACACTCAATAGCAACTAGATTTGGGTCAATTGCAGCCCAAGATAGAAATATAGCTGATGAGAAGACTGGGTTTGCTTTTGTGAACTGCAGAGTGACGGGTACCGGCCCGCTTTATGTGGGCCGGGCTATGGGCCAGTACTCAAGGATTGTTTACGCATATACATACTTCGACGACGTCGTTGCTCATGGAGGCTGGGACGATTGGGACCACGTCAGCAACAAGAACAAGTAAGCCCTGTATTTTTAAATTGATGTAAAATCAAAATTAATTAGGAAATTCGAAAAAAATAAAAAATTAATTTTAATTTGAGCAATTCATAGGGTGTTTGGCTAAAATTATTTATAATATTTTATAAATTTGTATATCTTTTAAGATGGCTTTAAAGTTTATAAGATGGCTAATCTTATTTGACAGGTGAGTTTTTTCGGGTAAAATAGGATTATGCAACTTATAATTGATAAGTATAGGAATTTTGTAACTAATATGATCAGAATTGGAGAAATTTATTAAAATTTTAAAAATAAGTTGAAAAGTTCCTTTTTTTTTTTTTCGTAACATCTTGTTTTTTTTAATCTTATAAATTTATTTTCTCACAATTTTACCAAACACTTTCTGTCATTTTATAAATTCTCAAATAATTTATAAGATGTCTCGTACGACTTATAACGCCACTCCAAACGCTCTTAATTTAGTATCTACTTATGCTATCTATCTATCTATCTATACTATATATTATTGGAGAGGTCTAATTTAGTGTCTAAATTAATTGGTCTGCCATTTAATAAAAATAAATTAATTGATTATTTTTAACTTTTTCATTTATTTCATAACTACCTTTTGGTAGTTTTTCTTTCTCATTCATTCTTATCTTAAATATATTATCTTAAAAATATATATTAGGTAATTTTTCACTCTGCAAAAAATAAAATAATATAATTTATCAATATATTTTATTCAAAAAAATCTTTAAAATTTATGCACATACATAAAATGTGCCACACTTACTAGTACTATATATTAAGAGAGAACAACTCTTTGGTGTTTATCTTTTTTTGGTTGCATTTTTAATTTGATTTTATTTATTCATCTAACTTTTCACCCCCACTATTTTTTAATAATTTTTTCTTAAAAATTTTTTGCATCTTTTTTGTCACCTTTTTTTATAACTACATTGTACGTTTTACGTACATATCGAGTGTGCATCAATTATCAGTATCCATAAATAATTTGAACTTTTGAGGCCCAAAAATAAAAAAATAATAGTAGATAATAATACGCAGGACTGTGTTTTTTGGAGTGTACAAATGCTATGGGCCTGGGGCTGGAGCAGTGAGAGGAGTATCATGGGCCCGAGAGCTGGACTACGATACGGCCCATCCATTTCTTGCCAAGAGTTTCGTTAACGGAAGACACTGGATTTCTCCTTCAGATGCTTAGGATTTGGGAGTGGGACCCCCACACCCACCCTCCTATTTTTCACTCATACTTACAATTTTTCATTTATTTATTTATTCATTCATTTAGTCTGAATTTTTTATTTAAATTTGTCACAAGTAAAGCTCCATATATTGATGTAGTTGCTGCAATATGTTTCTTGTAAGTGTTCATTTTGTAGTAATAATAAGGGTAAATTACCCCTTCTGTTAGTTGCCTTTAGGGCTCTGTCAAGCTTTTGTACTGAATTGGCATACTTGACCTTCTAATAGCTGGAAATTGAATTTAAAATTTTTTTTTATATGATTTTTAGGGATCAAAATGTTCTTGTGGATTAAAATGTAAGTATTTTAATGTCTTATTGTATGTAAATGTTGATTTTGTACTTAATATATGACCAAAATATTGAAAATTGCAATTTTTTTTAATATATAGGAAGGTTATATTTTACTGTCATTAGACGTTCTTTGAAGTCTATTCCGAGCATTCAAAAGGTAATTGCAGACTTAAGGATTAAATATCAACAAATTTGCTAGGATCATAATGAAGTTAAGAAAGTTTAAATATCACAAAAGCATACATCGCAGTGATACTTGACAGTTTACAAAGCTGTGAAGTATCGCAAATCATCCAAACCTGATATAATGATCCACAAAAACTATATGTTCAAAATCACAATATTCCAGCAAAAGAATATATGTTCAGACCATCAGTTAATTCACAAATCATCCACAAACACTTCATGTTTGGTTCATATGGAGACGATCTAATATATGATGGTGTTTTAATTAACTTGAAGAAGGAAGGAAGCAATACTAGAGATGATGGAAATAGCTGAGAATGCACCCTGAAAGGATCTGTTGTAGGGTTTTTGGTGCTAGATTTGGCTTCTTTGCTGCATGCCTTTTCGGTACTACCTATGGCTAAGAACAAGTCCTGGGCAGTGGTTGAGAAGATGAGCTTCCCAATGTCTTCTTGATGCTTCTTTTAATGCCTGTCATCCTTTTAGCCAATTGGGATATTAGAACATTCAGATCAGGATCCAACACAATAGAAAGTAGTTTTAGAAATATTTAAAAATGAAATGCATATAGATCATATGCATGAATATTACCTTGTTTGGCATGTTATTCTGATATGCTCAATGCCATTGCAATTCTTCCACCTCAACGCATTGGCTCTTATAACAGCTCTTGGTTCCTCCCTTGTTCTTTTCTCCTATTTTTCTTTCCACCCTCCTGGCATTCTTTTAATAGCTAGAGGCTTTGGAGTAATATTCATATTTTCAGGACAGAATGATGGATCAGGGATATGATGAATACAATGACTATATGTCCTTATATACTTTTGCTTTAAAAATCTCACATCAATGTAGTTTTCTAAGTCCTCCCTCCTATTAGCAACCTCAAAAGCATGCCTGTAGTTGCAGGATTTAAACACTTGCCTTTTATCACTCATAAATGTCCACGATAAGTCATGGGAGAAGCCACCCAACATGTTTGCAATCAAAAAAGAACATCCATCACTCATTGCATTCACTTTCAGCGAGAACAAACTGTCACTGGATATAATCTATTATTTCTAGTCCTATTATAGCCAACAATACACCCTCAAATGGCCCTTCAAGTGACACCCATCAAGCCCAGAAAATGAGAACACCCTGTTAGAAACCTATCCCTCGAAGTAGAAACCCTAAGAAAATATTTTTAAATACATGTGTAGCAGGTATACTCTCATCATCATTTGCCTCACACTGTAAGGTGACAACACTCCCCTTATTGTTTATAGAAACCATCTTGGCATAGTAAGGTTACTTGCCAAAAGATATTGCATGATTACCTTGTAATGCTTTTGTCTTAGTCTTATAAATCTGCATTTATAGAGGGTTCACACCATATTTTTGGAGTTCATTTCTAATGCCCCCTAGCGTTCATACTTGGGTTTTCTCTTAAAACCTTCTCAATTTTAGCAGCAATCCACCTAGCTTCTTTGGTAGAATCAACTCTTACACAAGTATATTGTCCAACATATGTCTTGATTTGAAATGTTACATCATCTGCCATTATAGATGCATGGACTCTCCAAGAGTAATCTTTGACGAAACAAAAAGCTATGACCATAGTTGTTAATGGCGCGCCATGGCGCAAGGCGCACATGGCGCACCCGCGGCGCCATTTTGAAAAAATGACGCCTGTCTTCAAAGAGGCGCAGCCATGGCGCGCTATTTTTCATAGCGCGCCTCTTGGCCTCTTCTCAGCCCAGTATTTATTATGAAATTAAGGCTGGGCTTTTTAGCCCAGCCTTAATTCATTTCTTTTTTCTTTAAAAAAAAAGAAAAAAGTAATTTTTTTTAAAGAATCTGTCGAATTAACAGATTCAACAGTCCTAAAAACCCTTTCCCCCAATTTCTAACCCTCTTTCCAAAAACCCTTCCTACCTTCACCTTTACCTACAACCGGCGACCGGCGAACGGCGAACGGCGTCGGCGGCGTGAGGCGCGAGCAGTCAGCAGCACCGCAGCACAGTGCCACAGGAGCAGCAGCAAGTTTGTTTTCTTTTTTTTTATCTTGTCTTCTTTTTTTTTTACTTTATGTTATATTGCAATTTGCAATGCAACCAATAGCACCGCAGCACAACAGCAGCAGCAACCAGCAGCAACCAGCAGCACCATACCTGAATAATTTTGTTTTTTTACTTTATGTTAGGTTCTTACTTCATAGAACTAGGAAATTGGAATAATGTCGTCGAGCCGAAAAGATCCCGCTTGGAATTATGGGTCTTTGCCGGATCCAAAAAATTCCAACAATGTTCAATGCAATTTTTGCTCAAATGTTTATAAAGGAGGGATTACTAGGTTGAAGCAACATCTTATTGGAGGCTATCGGAATGCAATAATTTGTCCAAGATATCCTGAACATGTGAAAGAAGAAATAAGAAATTTTCAACAAAAGAAGAGAGAGCTTAAAGAACAAATGAATGCCATACCCCATTTTGATGCTATTGCTGAAGATGAAGCATGTTGGGAAGCTGAACAAGAACAAAACCAAATAAGGAAGTTCTCTTCGTCTAGTGGTGAAGGTTCTTCGGCTGCATCTGTGCAACCAAAAAAGTCATCGCAAATTGGTCCGATCAATTTGTTTTTTAGAAAAGAACCTATTGAAGTAACACAACAAAGAAGGGGAAAGGAAGCTTATGCAATTGATGAAGCGAAGAAGAAGTTGAGGGAGAATGCCATTCAAAAATTTGCTAGGTGGATGTATGATGCCGGCCTCCCGTTCAATGCTGTTAATTATGACAGTCTTGGACCAGCAATCGAAGCCTTTGGACAGTATGGCGCTGGTATGAAGCCTCCTTCTTACTATGAAATTAGGGTGAAATATTTGAAAAAGGAGTTGGTGCATACGAACAATATACTGAAATCCTGGGAAGCTGATCAAGCAAAATATGGTTGTTCACTGATGGCAGATGGGTGGACCGATAGAAAGCATCGATCTTTGATTAATTTCTTGGTCAATAGCCCTAAAGGAACCAAGTTTGTTGAGTCTGTTGATGCATCCTCTTATTCTCATACGGGTGAGAAATTATTTGAGTTGCTTGATAAATTTGTGCAAAAGGTTGGAGAGAAGAATGTGATTCAAGTCGTTACAGACAATGCAAGTGCAAATGTTTTGGCCGGTAAGATTCTTGTTCTTACGGGCTTACTACTTTAGTTAAATTAGTTTCATTTAGTTTATTAGTTAAATTTATTTTAATTTTATATTACATTATTACTTCAATTACAGGATCATTTTTAGAAGCAAAATATCCGCACTTGTTTTGGAGCCCTTGTGCAGCTCACTGCATCGATTTGATGTTTGAAGATATCTTCAAGCTTCCAAATCTGAAGCAGGCGTATGATCGAGCTGTGATGATCAATGGTTATATCTACAATAGGGGACCACTTCTGCATATGTTGAGGGAGTTCATTGCCGGTAGAGATATGGTGAGGCCTGCAAAAACTCGTTTTGCCACTGCCTTTTAACACTGAAGCGGTTCCATGTTGAAAAAGTGAACTTGAGAAAGATGTTCACTTCCGAAATGTGGTCAAAGAGCAAATACGCAAAAGATTCTCAAGGGAAGCTTGTGGCAAGCATTATATTGATGCCTTCTTTCTGGAAGCATGTTGCTTATGCATTGAAAGTAGCCGGGCCACTAGTTAAGGTGCTTCGAATAGTTGACGGTGAAAAAAAGCCTCCAATGGGCTACATTTATGAAGCAATGGATAGAGCAAAGGAATCAATTTTGCTGCTTCATTCTCAAATGTTGAAGAAAAGTATGAAAAAGTATTTGAGATCATTGATGCCAGATGGGATATCCAACTTCACCGCCCCTTGCATGCTGCTGGGTATTTCTTAAACCCCGAGTTCTTTTATGCTAATCCAGATGTAGAAAAGGATAAAGAGGTCATGGGAGGGCTCTTTAAATGCATAGAAAAGTTGTTACCAACGAGTGAAATGCAAGATAAAGTTACTATGGAGCTTACATTTTATAAGAAAGCTGAAGGTTTTTTTGGTATCCCTATGGCGGTCAGGCAAAGAAGCACAAGAGCTCCCGGTAATAAATTTTGTTTTCTTAACATTGATTCTCTTTTTTTATATATATTATATTTTCTTATTGATTTGTGGAATTATTGAATTTCTAGCTGAATGGTGGGCTACTTTTGGATCATATGCTCCAACTTTGCAAGAATTTGCAATCAAAATCTTGAGTCTGACTTGTAGCTCATCTGGTTGTGAAAGAAATTGGAGTATCTTTGAAAATGTAAGTAGCTAATGTTTGAGAGTAGTACTATATGTACGCATATTTTTCCGTGAATTTGTGAAAAAATAATATCAAATTTTATGCAGCTCCATACCAAAAGAAGAAATAGGCTGAAGCAGCAACGTTTGAATGACTTGGTTTATATCAAGTACAATAGAGCTTTGAGGAGGCGATATGACGCTCGTGATACTATTGACCCAATTGCCTTGAATGAGATAGATGAATCCAATGAATGGATGCTAGGATCGACTCTCAACAGTGATGATGATGAAGAGAATGCTCGTGTATTTAAAGATGATGATCTAACTTGGGGAGATGTTGCACGAGCTGCTGGAGTTGATGAAGATGCCTATGCTTTTCGTCATAGATCCTCGAAAAACATTACATCGAAGGCATATTCTTCAAAGGGATCTTCATTGAAGGCATTCAAGGCAACTAAAAAAGCCTCTACATCCTCCTAGACCTCCTCTAAATCCACAAAAAATCCTCTTCGTCTTGTTGATGAAGAGGAAGAAGAAGTTAATTTTGATGACACCAATGAGGAAGATCTTCATTGCTACATATCCAGTAGTGACAGGGAAGATAAGAATGATGATAATGATGAAGATGTTGAACTTGGAGATGAATTAGAGTCGGATTGATGGATATTTTATGTTTGTTTTTACATTTTACAATGATTATGTAGGATTTGTTTCATGTTTTGCTTATTTTGAAGTTTGAACTTTGTTTTTCTACAACTTGTTTTGATCTTTATGGTATGATGATTTCTAATTTCTAGTGTTTATATTTCATTGTTTGTGCATCTTTATAGTTAGACTTAGGCATATTGATGAATTTGATGTAAGATCTAATTTAGTTCTAGACAGGTGCGCCGTGCGTCCAAATGGCGCGCGCCGCGCCGTGCGCCATGGCTCCAGGGGACCTTTGCGCCATGATGCGCCGTGCGCCATTAACAACTATGACTATGACCCTCACCCTCTCATTTCTAAGCCTTATTACTCTGAAACCCACTTGAATAACAAATTCTCTCAACATATTCCTAAAAGCAACAATATGGAGAAAAACCATACCACGCTCTAACCTAATTTTACCCCTAGAACCAACATGCACTACTCAAGCATTTCGATAATGCACCCTTCATTGGATCACTGCAAAGTCCCTCATCAGAAAGGTTCTCAGCCTTATAATGATAATAAGATTTGTATCAAACATATGATCACCAGTGCGACTTGAAACTAATGACGTTGACATACGTGGACTCTTCACTACCCATGACTCATGATCACTACCCCAGACTCATCAACATTACCATCTTCAGTGTCAGTATCCCTAGACTCATGATCAAAGCCCTTAACGTAATTTTCAACAATCTGACCCTCACCAATAGCGTCACCATTACAAGCAGTCCCACATTCAATACCCACAGGTTCCAGACCGTCTCCAACTACTTCATTATCCCTACCCTTTTGGTTGACCATAACAAATAAATCAAATTCATTTCTACTTTGATTTTGATCAAGCATATTCAACATATCTAAATTATTTTATACATGCATTCTAAGGATACTGCCAGGCATACTACAAGTGAGGCTAAGAATAGTGCTTTGCATCCATGCATAAAAAAAATATCTGAAAGTAAATTCAGATAGCCATACTTATCTCTGTCAATGTTGTGTAGCTTAGCCTTTTGCCCATATAATGTACAACAATAAAAAAATAGATTGTTGTCCACACCTACATGTAGAACAAAAGAAAAACAAAAATAAATTAAACACCTAAAAATAATAAAAATACTGCAAAAATAATAGGCAAACACAGAGACAAAGTAAAGAAATCAAAGACTAAGCAACCTTAAACCAATCATATGTTCAAACCCTCACTAGATAGCATATGAAAACCCTAATAACACTAAAACATAGCATAAAATTGTATGATTCTGCATGATTGATCATCTTCTAACACTGCCATGCAAAACCCCCAATTTCTAACCTAATAATATAACACACGTTTGGGTATTTTTTTTCTTTTTCTTTTTTTTTTTCAAAAAACTGAAATCATACACGAAATAAGAGATAAAATAGCACAACCAACCCATACCTCGTTTATCATTCAGATATTGTTCTAAAAAAGCCAAAAAGATGCAGAAAACCCTCCATCCCAGTTCTTTATAATGAAAATGAGGAAAAAACTTAATTTCATATGTAACAGTTATCACTCTCAAATAAATTTGGTGGCTTGGGTAGAGCATTCTTACTTGGTGGCTCCATAACAGACGAAATGTAGCTATCTCTACACAACCACGACTGCGGACCACCTTCAAGCTCTAAAATGAGGATTTTTTTTTTTCTGTAGAATTTATAGGCGAAAATGAGAGAAAAGAGAACGATGGAAAATAGGGTTTTCTCCTTCGTTGCTTTGTCGTCTCAACAAATGCGGGAAATGAACAAAACATACAAGAGGATATACAAGTCTTTGCACTTCGCAAGATATTTTCAATTATTTAAATCGTTTTTTCATATTTGCAAAGGGCAGTATTGACATTTCATATACCGTCAAAGGGTTACATAATTGTTTTTATATTTCAAAGGGTATTGTTCATTTTTGAAACAATAAGGTTGTATCGATAATTTTCTCAAATAATAATAGTATACTTGTCTCTAGTGTCTAACTTTTTAATCCTGTCTATATGAAGATGCAAGCATTATGTGTAATGACTGGAGAGGGTTTTAGGTCTGCTGTTGGATTCCAAGGCTTCGTGAACGATAGGTGGACACCATCAAAATGGAGTCCAAGGAATTTTTGGTGGAGCAGTGAAATATATGGAGATTGAGAGGTGCTTCGATGAGCTTATAAGTTTTTCAAAACATTTTATAGAATATATAAAAATGTAAGATATTAAAATGTATCTGATGAAGATTTGAGTGAATGAGCTTATAAAAAAAAAAAAAAAATTTAAGAAGTTAAGAGCTTATAAGCTCCTTAACAAAATAAATTCCCACTTTTAGATTTGTACAAACTCCTCCATTTTAATCTTATTAATTACAAAATTGTTGTTATCAACATC
This sequence comes from Sesamum alatum, assembly GCA_034509735.1. Classification (NCBI taxonomy): domain Eukaryota; kingdom Viridiplantae; phylum Streptophyta; class Magnoliopsida; order Lamiales; family Pedaliaceae; genus Sesamum; species Sesamum alatum. Next base: position 11,039,743 of record JACGWO010000007.1, on the reverse strand, counting down.
TCACAAATTTATAGTTTTATTTTATCTTAACACTTTAAAAATTTATTTGTACTTGTGAATTAGCTCAATGATGATTTTAAAAACTTATTTGTACTTATGAATTAGCTCAATATTGATTTTATCATCGATTTTTTTCGTAATTATTTGAGTCATTTTTCTTGTGATGGTGGAGCTTATAAGGTTTATGGAACTGTTCAATAATTTTTTTTAAAAAAGAACATATAAGATAAGATGTTTAAAATTTTATAACCTATTTAAAATAAGTAAGTTCAACCATCTTTATTTTTTTTTTATTTATAAGATTTTATAAACTTTTCAAAATAAGTAAAGTCGGCCCATCCTTTTTATATAATTATAAGCTCTTTTAACCTTAACATTTAATAAACAAAGAAAGTTTCACAATTTTATGAGGACTTGACTCATGCTCTTGATAGTTGATATAGTTGACGTTTTTCGCCTCAAAACAAAATTACCTATCTATATAATTTTAAATTCTAATAATTTGATTTTTTTTTTTTTTTGTCATTCTTATAATATGGAGAGAAAAATACAATTTCTTCATGAGGGTGACATTTTTTTTTGTTGTTATGAACGAATTAGTTTGACAATTTCACCCCATAACTTATAAAACTTTGACAATTTTAGTCATTTTCTAACTAATTTGGCCAAAAAATTGCATGACCCAATTAATTTGCATTTTTAATCCTGTAATTCAAATTTCTTATCCTGCACAGGGAAGTTGGAATAATTTACCTACAAATTTCAATACAATTGGAGAATAGTTGTGAACAACCCCTAAACTATGATGGAGCAAAGGCTAATTTAGGACCTAAGATATTGGCAGGGAACACTGAGGCATGTACAATTTTTTTGGCATTTCAGAATACTGAGCCTCCAGCACAGTGCTCTGCTAGCAACAAGCTGCAGTCCTTCACATTTCATGAAAATCATTAACCTGAACAGCTAGACAAGTATATGCACCCACTTACAACCAATTTAAACTCTCTCCAAGAATGCAGGTGGGACATCAAATGAAGATAATCAGGCAACATTATAAAGGCTGAAGGTGTCGAACAAACTCGAATTTGATATAAAGACAACATGCCTCAAAACAAAATAGTTCCAAGTGACGGCATCTAAAATCATTTTCCTATAACGAAAAAGACTGCAGGATAGCGGAATGCATCTCTCTCCCCTCACATAATACAACAATTCTGTTGAGACTCCAACATCTCCGGAGACCTGCAAGAGCAAGACAAAGAATTCGTATTTGGTCCCTGAAGTTGAGAAAGATAGGATGATATAGAGGAAAGAGTAAAGACTGACATGATGATCAATCAAGCAATTGCGAGATTGTGTATTAAGTTAAAACATACTAATCAGTAAAGATACACCCATTGGAGGGGACCTGAGGCGGGGTCGACCAACTTTCTGGAAATCCTAATTCCCGTGTTCGATGGCTAATTGTGGCTAAAACTTCAATTCTAGATTAATTGCAGATGAAGTATACACCAATCACAGGGTTAAACGTACGCAAGAAACATAATATTTTAGTCTTTCCTCGAAAGATTGATTTCCTCCAGCTCAGAATTTTCAAGAATGCAGTAATGGCCAGCCTAGAGACCCCAATTCCAATTTAAGGATACTTCAGGGAACATTTTCTTTACTCCTAAGCATGTCAAAGTCGATTCTTCTCCAGAAGGGGAGCATAATTCTATCAATCCCAACTAAACTGCATCTCCACTCACACTACAGCCAGGATCATTAGAGAGGCTAGTTCATGATGACTAAGTTGCAGCTAAATGACTGGTTGAAGCTACCATTCTACAGTCGTATCCTCTTGGTTTGCTATTCTAAACTATCTAAATACTAGAAGAATCTTTCATATATGACATAAATCAGGAGGTTACCTTAAAAATGTCAAACTACAGAAAGAAACTAAGATACACTCACAATTGTCCAAGAGCTGATAGATCAAAGTCTGGAGCGAGCTCCTGCACGATATCATTAGGTGGTTGGCCACACTCTTGCATTTTCTGCATGAGCTCAACAATCTTGTTGAAGTTACTAGGCTCGGTTTCATAAACTTGGTTCAATTCTTTTATAAGCGCATACTGGTGGGCATAACGTGCATATTCTTCATTTGTCAATTTAGCTTTATTGTCTTCCAGCCAAATAGGATAACGCTCTCCAATTTCTTTCATAGGCTCGTGAAGAATTTCCTTGGACAGAAGCTGTTGCATCATGGTCTCCACAATTGACTCCATATCCTGCATGAAAAGACTCAAACGGATTTATTTTTGTGCAGGAGCAATTAACAGAAAAGCACAGAATGGAATTGGAAACACCCCCAACCCTTCTACCCAAAGAAGGGTCCAGACCCAAAAGAATAAAAGCCAGATCCACAAGCATGCCAGCAAGTTTAGGAAGAGAAAAGAAAGAACAAGCCAAAATGAAGAGAAAAACACACAAGGGAAAGTGAGGTGGAGAAGGAACAACATTGAACCTAAGGATGAATGTTCAACCCAATAGACGAGAAAGAAAAACGTTTAAGAAAGCACAAAAATTGCATAAGCAAAGTCTGCTTGAAAATTTCTTCATTTCCAATAAACAAATGACTTCAGTTACTGCACAACCAAACCATATGGAATACCAAATAGGGATTGGTCTCATCTCCTAACCCAGCCATTTATTTTGTGTGGTGATCCATTCTGCCATACTTGCATTATCAAATTTTTACAAACTATTAGATACATAAAGTTTTCTATAACAGAGTCAAAAAGCAATAAGAAACAACTAAACAGTACAAAAGTTTCTGGTAATGGATATCAAGGCAAAGGCCCACCGCATTAGACATCAATACACTCAACATTAAATTATTATGGGTACACCAATAAGATACTGAGAAGAGTTAGGTTGAGACAGTTACTCGGAACCATGCCTGAATTCCATTACCTACTTTCAGTCACACGCCGAGAAGTTTCTGTTATATCTAAGTTACAGAGCAATTGAATCCGCCTATCTGCGCACTATTCGGAGAAGCCAATTTGTGCTTTTCAATTTCCTACACGCTTTAATAAACAAAAACCACACACATCATAAAGGTCCACTATCTCAATATCCCATTTATCCTTTTCTCATTTCATGCACTAGAATTCTATTTCAGTTTATGACTATAGCAATTACTTCAGCAGACCTTCCACTGTGGCATAAAGCAGAGCCAACAGACTGCAGTCAGGGATGACCGAACATTGAGCAGACAAAACAGTCAAGGCAAATAAAAGAAGTTTGTGCACGGAACGTCATGCAGCACTTGTCTGCATGTATCCAATAAGGCAGAAAGAACTCATAGAAATACTTGGGAAATGCACCGCGCAAGGACACATACTAAAAGAGAAAGCATCATATCCATTGTGCTGAAGCAACTTCTATCCATGTGGAAATCAAGGACAAAAAAGGATGATAAATTACTGTATGCACATCTTAAAATAATGGCATATTTCGGAGATGGAGTGTTATCGAGATGGAAATAAATGTCGAAGGCTACAGCCAAGAAGCATTATAAAGAAAAACAAAATGAATACGTTCCCAACTGATCACATAAACTCGAGAAAGAAGATAAATAATATTGTTATTAACTGTTCCGGCCATACAGTAGGTGAGTCTGACCAAGGTAGTGATGTACTATAACAGCAATTTTATCAATTTCTATGCATAGTTGAAATACAGAAAGTCAACCGCCACAATGCTCTACTATTGCTATGGTGAAATCACTAAAATAACACATGACATCAGAATACTTTCTTATGATGCTGCTCTTGTTATTGGACCAAAGATAATAATTTAAGTTCATCATGTAAATCACCACGACTAATTAATAACATAATACAGAGATTTGTTCACAATCCAGTCGTGAGTTCTATTATCAATTCCTAAATCTGAGATTAGGGAGCCAATCATGAAAAGACAAGCTCCGAAGCTAATGCCATTCCCTTCGTGCATCTAGAGCTCAATCCATTCATAAGCCCATGTTTTTCATAACTAATTAACATAATTTCTATCTAACCAAAGGGAGAAGGAATATCAGAGCACAGGCACCTGCACTAAAGAAAATATCCTTAATAGTAGGCCACTTTTACCAGCCGAGTCTCACCTGATGATTCATCTGCAATAACTCTAATACTGATACATGTACGACTAATTTAAGTTCATTATGTAAATCACCACGACTAATTAATAACATAATACACTGATTTGTTCAAAATCCAGTCGTGAGTTTTATTATGAATTCCTAAATCTGAGATTAGGGAGCCAATCATGAAAGGAAAAGCTCCAAAGCTGATGCTCTTGCCTTGGTGCATCAGAGCTTAATCCATTCATAAGCCCTGTTTTTCATAACTAATTATTATAATTCCTATCTAACCGAAGGGAGAAGGAATATCAGAGCATAGGCACCTCCACTAAAGAGAATGTCCTTAATAATAGGCCACTTTTACAAGCCGAGTCTCACCTGATGATTCATCTCCAATAACTCTAATACTGATACATGTACCATGGGCATGTACAACAATCACACACCAGTAAACTGTTCAAATCCATACTACACATCATTGACCTATGGAGCATGCACCAAAGTTATCAGGTATCTGCTACCATGTCCTTATTAATCTGTCAATGCAACTTATCATTGGGCTCCTTAGACTTAGAGCATCTGGAAGCCAACATATAAAAATTAATACTTACACGTGCAAGGATTTTATCACGTATAGAAACTTCTTGAAACAAAAAATCATGTATAGAAACTTATACATAAGAACAAATTTCTTGCTCTAGTTGGGCACAAAGTACTGTAAATTACTAAAAGGAGTCTATGGATTGTTAATAGATTCTACGAGCTGACATTCTATGAGTCATTTAGGGCGCTGCCCTCTTCATTTGATTATTAAAAAATATTCCTTCAAAAAGCCACACTGTTTGGGGGCCAAAATATTTAGAACAACGACACTATTAGAACAAACACGAAAATCATGAGTTCTCATTCAGAGATTACCTAGAAAGTGTATAAAAATGAACAAATAGATGTAGAAATATAGTATTTGGTTTCTACAGACCAAATAGCCAAAATATCTTTCACAAGGTCTTAGCCAGGAGATATTCACAAAGATTCTCCAACAAGGATAAGAGTTCTCATCCGTCGTCACTATCAGAAACTAGACTTGACAAATAGTTGGTGTCAGACATAATCAAATTGCAAAACTCAACTTACTAGATCAACTAAACCAAATAAAGGAATCACATTCCGCAAATCTACAGAATCAAGATAAATAAGTTTCCAAACCTGAGAGCCAGCAAGCTCCTCAAACTGCTTGACCCATTCCTCCATCATTGCATCACCCCCGAAATTTTCAGCACCCATTGGTGGTTTCGGACCGGCCACCGACTCCAACCCTTTGACCGCCTCCCTGGTTTGCTCTCTTAGCTTATCAAGCGCCTCAGAAATATGTGCATCCTGCTTTACCGATGGTACCTTTTGTTTACCCTTTTTCTTAATCTTCAAATCAGGCAAGCCCATCCCCAATCCTTGAACATTTCCACTCGCCAATGTAGATGAACTCTCTTGCTTGCTCTCTCCAGTTTTTTCACAATTATCATCCACACCTCTATAACCCAAAAGGAAAAGTCACAAAATCTATATATATGGAAAATTCAAAACAAACACAGAAGCAACCCTTCATCAGTCATAGCTCAAAATGAAAATTATGTAAAGCTAAAAGCAATCCACTTCCTACCAAACCACACACACAAAATATGCGGAAAGGGAAAATATACCTTTGAGCAGAAGCGGTGAGGTTAAGGCTCTGGAAATCATCCAAAGCGCCTGAAATTGTTCCAACAAACAAACAAAAATGTGAAATTCAGTGAGAGCTGTTGTCTGTGTACTAATAATATCTATCCACATCATGGGTAACAATTTACAATTACTCAAGAGAAAAACATGGGCCATGAAGAAAAGGGAACGCGAATTTCTCTTACTGTCAAGAAGTTGGTCTAAATCCTCGGAGTGGTCAGCCATTAAAACCCTTTCCGCTCTGTTTTCTTGCCCTCTTTTCAACTTTTTTTAGAATCCCGTATATGTGGGCAATCAATGTGAATCTTTTCGAAGGAGTAGCCCCTTTTTCTCTTGCGTCAGGTGCTTGCTGTATATATCTTACGCCTAGAGAAGTGTGAAAATATCTATGTTGTGCGTGTTTGCTCGAGATACTTTGGGATTAAGGGATGGGATTTCCTAGGGGAAATTTTACGGCAGATGAAGTTTGCAGCAGGGATTCATAAGCACGTAAGAGAGAGGATTCCGCCGGTGCAGAGTATAATAAGGGTAAATTCCACTTTAACTCCCTTTTCTACTGTCAATTGTATCATTTATTCTTTTTCTACTTTTATAAATATGATAAATTAAAGTTACTTTTTTTTTAAATTTGATATAATTCTAAATATTCTCTCGTTATTTTAAAAATTATAAATACCTTATATCGTTTGTAAACGTCTAATAAATAATTTATTTTTATTCATTTTATGGGTGAACTGACAAAAATGCCCTTATGCACAAAATTAGTTTTTTAATTTTTAAAATTTTTTTGGACTACAATACGTAGGGAGAGTCTCTTAAGTTTTTTACATCAAGGAGCAATAATGCAATTTGCCTTGGTTGATTTTTTTTTTATAGTTTTAATAAAAAAATTCAAGGACAAAATGATAAATTTTAGGCATTTGGTTGAAAATTACAAACCTCAGAATATTTGTAATTTCTCAAACAACGATGATGTATTTTTAAGTTTTGAGCATAATCTATTCAGATAGTTTTGAGTTTTGGAAATTATTTTACCATTTAAATTACTATATGAAAATATTTCACTTTTGGTCCTCCGCTTTAGGGGGTCAACACTTTTGATCCCAAAACCCTAAAATTCTGACATTAATGGTCCCAAATCGTTAATATTAACGAAAATGACACATGTTGGAGCATGTGCCGTCAGTCAATGGCCGTTGACCAGACCCAAAAATGGCCAAATTCTATTTTAGCCCCCTATATTTTCTAAAAAATGCTAAAACACCCCTGTATTTTAAAAATAAGCTAAAAACCCCTACTTTTTTTTTTTTAAAAAAAAAAGCTCCTTTCTGAACTCATTTGACTAAAGTACCTCTCTTGATATTATAAATCACCATCCTTTATTTATTTTATTTTTAGATTTTTTTTGTGAGATCATTTGTATTTTTCTTCCTTCTAAAAACATAAATATTTTTTTTCAAAATATATTTATCTAAATATCAAAATACCATAAAAGTATATAAAATATTTTATTTCTTATAGTTTATATTGAAAAATTAAATTAGCATCACATAAAAAGTTAATATACTAATTTTCAAATTTAAATATCTATAAGAATGTAAATATTAATCAATTATATATTATTAACTAATTTAAATATTCTTGTAACTTACATATATTTAAACAAATTAAATTATTTATTATAAATAATATTTAAAATTAACTTACCATTATAAAGTATACTGGTTACTAAAAAATAAATTACCATTTAAATTAAAGTACAGTGATTAATATATATGATTTCTTATATGTAGAATTATTCAAAAATTTTAAATTAAATAATACTTCAAATTAGTCAATAGTATATAATTGTTATAATTTATTAACATTTACATTTATATAGATATTTAAATTTAAAAAATAAATTTTAGTATATTAATTTTTTATGTGATGCTAATTAAATTTTCAATTTTAAATTAAAAGAAATAAAAAATTTGTTATACTTCTATGACATTTTGATATTTAAATAAATATATTTTGAAAAAAATATTTATATATTTAGAAGGAAGAAAAATACAAATGATCTCACAAAAAAAACTAAAAATAAATAAATAAGAGATGGTGATTTATAATATCAAGAGAGGTACGTTAGTCAAATGAGTTCAGAAAGGAGCTTTTTTTTAAAAAATAAAATGGGATTTTTAGCTTATTTTTAAATACATGGGTGTTTTAGCATTTTTTAGAAAATATAGAGGGGTAAAATAGAATTTGGGCATTTTTGGGTCAGGTTAATGACCATTGACTGACTGCACGTGTTCCAACATGTGTCATTTCCGTTAAATAAATTTAACGGTTCAGGACCATTAATGTCAGAATTTTAGGGTTTTGGGACCAAAAGTGTTGATCTCGTAACAACCCTATCTAGTGGGACCAAAAGTGAGATTTTGTCTATTATATTTTAAATAAAAAAATTTGAAGTAATAACACGCTTAAGTGTTAGGAGTATGAAATTGACAAGTTTCATAATTTTAATTTAAAGTATTTTACTCTATAAAATCGTTGAACCAGATTGCTATACTTTTAAAATTATATTTTGGAGTAGGGTTGCTATTTATTTATTGTTTTTGGATAAAAGAATCAATAGTATTAAGGAGGGTGGAAATAAGAGACAGGGGGTTAGGAAAACAAAGGCGCTTTTGCTAAGCAATGAGCAACCTTGTTTGTTGTGCGTTTTACATGTCTGAATGAAATTTTATCAATTTGGAGAGGCAAAGTTGGAGCATCAGGTCCAACAATCGACAAATCCATGGAGTTTCTTCATCACTTGAAGCCTTTGCTCTATCCAACTGACAATCGAGTTTAATGGTCATCTGAGCTGCTGCAACCATGCTCAGGATGTGTGACACTCAAAGAGGTCGCAGTACGCCAATTCAACCATCGTTCCAAGTGGTTATGTGCAATAACTCCACGGCGGAATTACCATACCATCTAATGCGAGCTTCAAGAATGCTTCGCCACATAAAAGAAGAACTGTACCCCTTTTTTGCTTTCTTCGAACCATGAAAAATATCGAGTTTTTAATATCCTGTTGAGAAGTTAGTCTGGGTTTTGCAATATCCTCCATCCCTGCTTCGCTAACATCGCCATATTGAAAGCTCAAAGGTTACGAGAACCCATCCCACCTTTTTTCTTACTCTAACACATCTTTTGCCGTTTAACCCAATGAATTTTATTCTTCTCTGCATTGTTCCAGAAGAATTTGGATGAGATGTTATCAATCTACTTGAGTACTGAGTACGACGTCCAAGATTTTGAAGCAGCTCATACTATACATCGAAAATTGCATGAAGGAAGGCCTTAATCAAAATCTCTTTCCCAGCTTGGGAAAGCAATTTTTCTTTCCACCCATCAACCGTGTTCCACACTCGATCCTTAAGCTTTGAAAAAGGTCCTTCTTCCTTCTTCCATGGAAGCCCCAAGTACTTTTCATATGTAGAATCAATTTAAAATGCCCAAGATGACCACTAATTCTCCTCATATGTCAGGTTGGGTGTTCCAACTGAACACTATAGAGGACTTCCACACATTAATTAGTTGGCCCAAAGCTTTCCCATATGTATCAAGAATCATCCGAACATGGCTATGAGTTTTCTTGGTTGATTAGCAGAAGATGAAAGTGTCCTCGGTCAGCAAAATATATGACACTTAAGGTGCATTACGAGCCATTGTTACCCCACAAATCGTACCCTCTGTTTCACTAGCCTGTAACAAACAACTAAGAGCCCATGCACACAGGATGAAAAGATAAGGGGAGATAGGGTCTCCTTGATGGTTACCTCTTTTTGGTTGAAGAAATCTAAATTGAGACCCGTTAAGCATCAAATATGAGAGATTGAAGACACAAAACACATAATAAGGTCAAAAGTGACACCATGAAAACCAAGTTTAAGCAACACAGTTTTGTTGAGTTTCAGAAGTTGAATGCGCGCGGAAACGAAGGAAGAATTGATTTTCGCCATGGAAGAGCTAAGGGAATTTATCTCTGATTTCATTAATTGCAAAAACCATGTACAGTAAACCCTAATCCCCATATTTATACAATCAATGTTTGATAACCGCCCTTAACAAACTAACAGCCTGCTAACAACTTTCATAACCTACATGGCACACTTGGACCAATAGGAGACGGAATAAATGAGTCAGCGTACAAGTCATAAAATGCTAGTGTACTTAAGGAAAAGCGTGAATGCGACTCTAGCTACCATCAAATATAACCACGCCTTGAAGGGAGTCTTCATCTTCATCATCAGAGAAGGGTTGCATGGGTGCATCCTCTGGTATGGACGAGGGGTCTGCAACAAGGATTCCAACAGCCCCCCCCACAAGTGGGACTGGGGAGCAGCGACACAAGGCCCAACTTGAACAGAAAGCTGGCGAAGAGCTTGAGGGGCAGCAGTTTGGTAAACATGTCAGCAACCTGAAGAGAGCTTCGAACGTGTGAAGGGGAGAGAAGACCAGCTTTGTAGGCATCGCGAACCAGATGGCAGTCCAGCTCAATGTGTTTGGTGCGTTCATGGAATACAGGGTTGGCAAGGATGTGCAGGGCAGCCTTGTTATCGCAGAAGAGATCAACCGGAAAGTGGAGAGGGACATCAAAATCCTGCAATAAGTATGAAATCCACTTGAGCTCACATACACTGCTGGCCATGCTGCGGTACTCAGCCTCAGCAGTTGAGCGAGATACCGTGGATTGCTTCTTCGTTTTCTAAGAAACAAGGGCACCGCCTAAGAAAATACAGAACCCAGTGAGAGAACGCCTGGTATCGGAGCAAGAAGCCCATTCTGCGTCGCAATAAACTGCAAGCTAGAACGAGTTCTGTGCAGGAAGAAGGAGGCCTAGAGTAGGACAACCCTTCAGATAACGGACCACATGTAAGGCAGCCTTCCAGTGAGCTGCACAGGGCCGATTCAGGTATTGGCTTAGCTGCTGTACGCTGTGGGAGATGTCGGGTCTGGTGAACCCCAAATACAGTAGACGGCCAACCAGGCGCCGGTAGGAATCAGGATTCGGCAGCAAGGGTCCACAGTCAGAACTGAGCTTTTGTCCCTGAGGAAATGGTGTCGAGACAGGTTTGGCATTGACTAAACCAGTGTCCAGGAGGATGTCCTTGATATAATTTGACTGAGCAACATAGAGTCCAGCAGGCCCCCGGGCAATTTCTAAGCCAAGGAAGTACCTAGCGTCACCCAAGTCCTTGATAGTGAATAAGGAATGCAGATACTATTTGGTAGAATCAATGTTTGAGGGATTAGGCCCCATAAGCAAGATATCATCCACGTACACCAATAATGCCATTAATCTTGCAGAGCTTGATTTAGTGAAGAGACAATGATCATGGGCTGATTGAACAAACCCAAACTCTTTCAGCTTAAGGGTGAGTTCAACATTCCATTGCCTCGAGGCCTGCTTCAACCCATAGAGAGACCTCTCGAGCTTACAGACCATCCCTGCATCAACGGAGTAGCCTTCAGGAGGTTTCATATAAAGGTCTTCATCCAGGTAGCCATGAAGGAAGGCATTATTGATATCAAGTTGTTGGAGAGGCCATCCTTTGCCTGCAACAATAGTGAGGAAGACACGAACTGTGACAGCCTTTGCCACAGGGGAGAAACTATAAGTGAAATCCACACCCTCAATCTGATTGAAGCCCTTGGCCACCAATCTAGCCTTGTACCTCTCAATGCTTCCATCAGCCTTTAGTTTCGTCTTAAACACCCACTTACAGCTTATTGCCTTCTTTCCAGGTGGTAAGGGGGTCAATTTCCATGTGTTATTATTCTCTAATGCCTGCAGCTCATTATTCATGGCCTCCCTCCATTCAGGATGTTGCACAGCCTCAGCAAATGATCTTAGCCCCTGCAAAATTGACAAAGAAGCTACGAAGGACATATATGCATTGTTGCAAGAGTGGAGGATGGAAGAGTGAGTAGAGCTGCAGAGGAAGTCATTGAGCCAAGCAGGTTTTTGAGTGTTTCTGGAGGACCTTCTAGGATTAAAGTTGGGCTGAGAGATATGTGGTGGTGAATCAGCAGCAGGCCTAGTGGTAGGAGGACTGGCTGCAGGGATATAGGTGGTCTGCTCAGGGCTAGTGGAGGAGGATGAGGGAGCAGCAGGATCAGTAAAGGGGAGAGTAGGTGTACCCATAGGTGCAGGAGAGTGAGTATTATCCAATGGGTAATTGTGTCCACCGGTTAGAGGAAAGGGTGGTTGAGCCAATATATCTATAGGTTGATTATCTGTAAAGGGAAATGTAGATTCATGAAAGGAAACATCCCTGGATAAGAGGACCTTTTGTGTGTCTAGGCTGAACAACTTGTAGCCTTTTGTATGCATGGCATAGCCTATTAATATGCACTTTTTGAGCTCGGGTTGGAATTTAGACTGATGTGGCCCAAGGATAGGTGGCGTAACATAGGCAACCAAAAGTTCTCAAGTGTGTATAAGAAGGGGTAGAACCATACAAGACCTCATAGGGTGATTTCCAATGTAGGAGGTGGCTGGGAGTTCTATTAATGAGGTAAGTGGCTGTCAAAATGGCATCCCCCCAAAATTTGACAGGCAAGGAGGCTTGGAAGAGAAGTGCTCTGGCAACACAAAGTAAGTGTCTATGTTTCCTCTCTACCCTTCCATTTTGTTGGGGGTGTAGATGCAAGAGGTTTGATGGATTATCCCCAGATTTTGGCACAAGGAAGAACATGCTTGATTGACAAATTCAGATCCATTTTCAAACCTGAAGGTCTTGATTTTGGTGTGAAACTGAGTTTGGATGAGATTACAGAAGTTGGAGATTGTGCTGGCTACTTGCCTCTTATGTTTAAGAAGGTAGGTCCATAGACATCTACTATGGTCATCAAGGATGGTGAGATTGTAGTTGCATCCTGTGATAGTTGGGGCTTTGTATGGACCCCAGAGATCAATGTGATCAAGGGCAAAAGCCTCAGTAGAATGGGACTCACTCGAGTGGAAATGAAGTCTTGTTTGTTTAGCCAAAGGGCAAATATCACAAGGTTGATCATAGGAAGAATCATTGACATTCAGAGATGAAGAATTGATGTGTTTTATTGCTTGATAGGATGCATGTCCCAATCTTTTGTGCCACATATTGGCTGTACAAGGAGTAGAAGTAATACAAAGTAATTCCCGTGCTATTACATCTTTGTGAGTAGTAGGGTGAGAGGTGTTTTGTTTCAGAACATAGAGTTTGTTGTTGACATGTCCCACGGCCAGGGTCTCTTTACTGGCCTGGTCCTGCAAGATGCATTGTTTTTTCAGTGAATATGAACACATATGAAGTGTGGTTGCACATTTGACTAACAGATAGCAAATTGACAGCAAAGTTAGGCAGATAGAGGACATTGGTGAGGGTGATCTTGTCTGAGAGATGTATAGTGCCAGTGTATAAAACTTGTTTCTTAGAGCCATCAGGTAGGTGAATGTATTGTGTATGTGTGGGTGTAGCATATGTGGAGAAGAGAGCAATATTTGCACAAATGTGATTAGTAGCTCCAGTATCAATTATCCAAGAGCAATTATCATGCACTGAAAAACGACCAGTGTTACCTGCAAAGTCCTCTGCAAGGTCACCATCCACTTTTGCAAAATTAGCCATATTTGTGATAGGGTCTGAAGGCATTGAAGTGTTTCTGACCATCCTCAACAACTCATTCACTAGGTCTGAAACGCTGCCAGTACTGTTTTGTCCTCCTGCTGACTGGTCCCTATCACAGCAACTATCTACATTAGCTATCATCTGCTTCTTTCCCCCTTCTTTCTTCTTTTTATCTTGTAAGGCCTTGTACCATTCAGGCGTTCCGTGAAGCTGAAAGCATGTTTCCTGGCTATGGCCAAGCTTATGACAGTGTGCACATATAAGTCCCCTCTTGTCTGCAGCATTCCTTTTCTTAGGATCATATCTGTCAGCTCCCTCTCTCCTATTCCAGTTCAAGGAAGCTTGATAAGCATTATTTGTAGATGTGATCTCCAGCTCAGCGTGCACAGATCTTTGCTTCTCTACAGCAAAAATCATTGAAAAAGCCCTTTCTATATCAGGTAGGGGCTCCATCATTAGTATTTGGCTGCGTTCAGTCTCAAACACCTCATGCAGCCCCATGAGGAACTGCATCAACTGGGAGGAGTTCATAGAGTCTGTGATCCTCTTATTAACACTGCAAACACAATATCCACATGTACATTTTGGAGGTGGTGCCAACACCATCAGCTCATTCCAGAGCATCTTGATCTTAGTTAAGTAGGCAGTAGCATTCAAGTCCCCTTGAGTCACAGAGGAGATTTCACGTTGCAGCTTATAAACCATTGGTCCATTGCTGCGTCCGTATCTAGCCTGTAGTTCTAACCACAGTTCTCTGGAGGAAGAAACATACATGAATGCTTCTACTATCTCTTTGGAAACGGAATTCCAAATCCATGATGTCACTAGTAAGTCAACTCGCCTCCATTGCTCAAAACTTGTAGATCCGAATGGTGGCCGAGGAAAGGAACCGTCTATGAAGCCGAGCTTCATCTTCGTGCCTAAAGACACATATACTCCTCTACTCCATAAGAGGAAATTTGATCCATTCAGAGGTGAAGAGGTCAGCACCAAACTTGAATGCTCCGATGGATGTATGTATAAGGCATCTACCTCCATCTGATTGACCTCTTCCCCCGTACCTTTATTCGCATCATCAGCTGTGCCAGAATCCATCACAGCTCGCAACCTCTGCGTTTCAACAGACACAGACTAACTCTACACACTGGATAATCCATAGGGATACAGAGACCTTCAAACCGAAGGCTCTGATACCATGTTGAGTTTCAGAAGTTGAATGCACGCGGAAACGAAGGAAGAATTGATTTTCGCCATGGAAGAGCTAAGGGAATTTATCTCTGATTTCATTAATTGCAAAAACTATGTACAGTAAACCCTAATCCCCATATTTATACAATCAATGTCTGATAACCGCCCTTAACAAACTAACAGCCTGGCTAACAACTTTCATAACCTACGTGGCACACTTGGACTAATAGGAGACGGAATAAATGAGTCAGCGTACAAGTCATAAAATGCTAGTGTACTTAAGGAAAAACGTGAATGCGACTCTAGCTACCATCAAATATAACCACGCTTTGAAGGGAGTCTTCATCTTCATCATCAGAGAAGGGTTGCATGGCTGCATCCTCTGGTATGGACGAGGGGTCTGCAACAAGGATTCCAACAGGTTTCAAGAAAGCGCCACTCTATCTATCGAAAATTTTACTCATATATAGTTTGATGGCAACATGACCCCCTTTTCTCCCTCTTCGACTCTTAAGAAAATGACTCACCTCAAAAGCCACTAACACATTATCTGTGGTCAGTTTTCTTGGTATGAATGCTGACTGCGAAGGTGAAATGATGGAAACAAATGAGAGGTTTAATTTGATTAGCAATAGTTTTAGTTACGAGTTTAAACACAAGGTTACATAGGCTAATCAGATAGAACTGGGAAACGCTCTCAAGGTTATTGCACTTTGCAATTAAGACATGAGTAAAGTTAAGGGAAGGAGAACATCATGATTATTAAGCACATGAAGCACACATTTTAGAGTATTAGGAAGCATGACGTGCGATGCGCGTGTACAAATATATTTTTAGAGGTAAATATATCATTTATATTAAGTTCATGATATTATTTATATTTTTCTCATTGAAACATTAATGTTATACAATTATATTTTCAAAACAAATTGATTTAGTTTAACCGATAAGGAAACTATTCAATTCTATTATTTGTAATTCACTTTCTAAATTTAATTGGTACTATTAAATAAAAAAATGTTCCCCAAAATTTAAATTTTGTTTTCGTATATTCACTAATAATTATTTTATTATTATGTATCAAACCAATTAATATGAAAATAAAAATAATAATATTCAAAAACTTAATCTTAAAATAAAAATTATTAAAAATAATTAGTCGAAACTCCTTATATTGGATAGAAGAAATTCCAATTTGATAAAATTGATCAATTTTATTTTTAGGTTTTATTATACATATTTTCTATTGTTTAATTTTGTTATATTTTTTTATGTGTTTGTTGTATGTTTTCTTTTACTACTATATTTGAATATAATTTATTTTTAATTTCTTGTCACTAAATGATTACAAACTAATTATCCATTGACTATTGTTATAAAATTATAATCAAATTGGACCATGGTACCAATATTTGTATTATACCATCCTATAATGTATACTAATTTTATTTCAGTATCAATATTTTTATATTGTCAAAGTATTATTTACATGCTTTATTAGCTTCTCAATTTTAAAATATTATTGTATAAAATTTTATTTTTTGCCTTTATATTACATATTTAATTCTATATATTTTTAGTTTGACTTATTGACTTATTTTCATATGCATCTAATCTGTATAATCTATTTCTTATTCAGTAT
Organism: Sesamum alatum; assembly: GCA_034509735.1. Classification (NCBI taxonomy): domain Eukaryota; kingdom Viridiplantae; phylum Streptophyta; class Magnoliopsida; order Lamiales; family Pedaliaceae; genus Sesamum; species Sesamum alatum. The sequence goes on along the minus strand of JACGWO010000007.1, from coordinate 11,023,416 downwards.
ATATTACGTTACAACTTAATTTTTTTATGTCACATTTGTTGTTGTACAACTTTTATGCCATTAATATAAAAAATAATAAATGTAAAAATAAAGCATTCAAGATTATACTAAGAGATTCCCTTAATAGTTGAATTTTCACAAGCAATTTTAATTTAATAATATTCGATTCTTATATCAATTTTTATTCTCTTTAGTAATCATGCCTTTTAAACTTTTAAGTTATTTTTATAAATTTATTCCTGGAAAAATATATTCATCTTTTGTTTTTCTAATTTCAATATAATTAACTCATTTTTTTAATTCTTTTATTGTACTAAATTTATTCTCAAAATTTATTAATTTTTGTATTATGAAAATGTAATTGTACTAATGTGTTAGTATACAATTATTTTAAAATCTTATACTTTTAATTGTTGTTGTGTTAATGTTTACTCACCATTTGACTTTTCTTATTTTCGTAAGGAAAAATAATATTTTTCATCCCATAACATAGATCCTTTCCACTTTCATTTGGTCTGTTGATTTTGAGATTCTCACTTTTGGTCCCATAAGCATTAAAAAACAACACTTTTGGTCCTATAACACCTTTCCCTTGCATATTCAAAAGAAAATGCTATGTCGCCGTTAAGTGCATAATAATACAAGGGGACCAAATGTTACAATTTTTATGCATCTTTGCCCGTGATGCCTCTCAGGTTGCTCACAACCTTCGACCGGCCTTCCTCCATTCGAGTCCTCTCGGTCTCCCGACCATGTGTCTTCGACACTCGCAGCTTACTAGCGCGACGTCCGAATCGCATACTGCTTGAACCATTGCGCTCCCACGTGCCGGGCCGACATCCCCTTATCGCCCGCACGTCCTCCGCAAGTCACAGCCGGCACTCCTAGATAAAGGACGGCCTGTGACATCCTCCCCCACTCGATCTGTTGACGTCCTCGTCAACACATACACAAGGAATCGAAGTGTATGCAGTGCCTGATACTCCTCCCAGTATCACGCAGCACCAGACCGACTTCTGGCTCTTTTTAAGCCCATTTGCGTGAGTGCCTCTTCAGCAAAACACGTTGTCTCCACCCCGATGGCGCCTCATCTGCACCCCATAGTGGCCTGCTCAACACAAGTGGAAGTCCGTGTACTTCATCTTACACCCTCTCTCTCAATTGGTGGTTTGGCTCCCCCGAATAGTGCCGCAATGCACCCAATTCGACACAAAAGTGTAAGCTGGAAGTCTGTACTCTCATTCTGTACTCCCTTCCTCAGTAGCTGGGTTGCCTCCACAAATATAGTGCCTCAATGCACTCCATTCTTCACTGAAACTCAAGTTGGAAGTCTGTGTACGCTTCTACACTCTCTCCCCAAACTGAACGCAAGCTGGAAGTCTGTGTACATCTCTACACTCTCTTCCCAAACTGAACGCAAGCTGGAAGTCTGTGTACATCTCTACACTCTCTTCCCAGACTGTTGCCACAACTGATGGTTGCCCTCACGGATAGTGTCTCTGTACACTCAATCCCTCAGGCCTGAAGTCTGTGCCGTAACGCTGCACTCTCTCCCTCATCTGTTGCTCAACTGATAGTTTGCCCCCATGGATAGTGTCTCAATACACTCAAATCCCCAAGTCCGAAGTCTGTGCCGATATTCTGCACTCTCTTTCTGTGACTGGTGGGTAAAAAACTGAACTGTGCCGTAAGTTTCGTCAAGTGTGCCATCATACTGTGTCGTCCCTCAAAACAGTGCCTCATATACACCCGGAATTGAGCTGGAACGAATCATGTCCCTCAAAACAGTGCCTCATATACACCCGAATTGATCTGGAACAGGTTTTGAGCTTGAAGTCTGTGCGTGCTTGGACGCACTCTCTCCCCCACTCGATGTGTTGCCGTCCTCGGCAAGCACGGAATCCGCCTCTGCGGTTGGCCACACTGAACCCAACTGTAAAGCACTTTGGGCCTCGCCCAAAACATCGGAACCCCGCTGCATGCTGGTCCCATTCTCTCCTCAACGAGTCCATTTAACTCTGCACAACTGTTGAGGTCTTCGCCCCCAACTGACCGCAAGATTGGGATTACCCCCCCCCAATCCGACGGCAGGATGAGGTCAACGAGTCCACTTGACTCTGCACAACTGTTGAGGTCTTCGCCCCCAACTGACCGCAAGATTGGGATTACCCCCCCAATCCGACGGCAGGATGAGGATTCTTCTGCTCTCCCATCCGACAACAGGATCAAGACTGAAATCCTGACCCAACAAACGGGGATTGAGATCTTAGTCTCAACCCAACACGACCGCACGATGAAACTCTCAAGTCCCACTCCGGCCAACAACGCGATGAAGACATTTATGTCCACATCCAACACACAGGATCGCGATTTCAATCCGACCCAACGCCGACAGCAAGTTTAGGACTGTCACGTCCCTCTCTGTCCCGGCTGTACCATGCCGCTCACGGTACCACTTTGGAGCCTGATGCTCCTTCACAATCTCAACTCGGTTGTCCCTCTCGGAAATCCTTAGACCAAAGAGCCCACATATGGTGTCAGAACTTCTTCAAGAAACGTTCTCATCTCAGCTCAGACAATGCTCCTGACGAGTACTTCACACGGCTTAGTGGTCTCTTTTCCACTCAAGCTCATTTGTACTCCTGATGAGCACACAACACGTGTTCCTGATGAACACACAACACGGCTTGGTGGCCTTCTTCCACACAAGCTCAACTTGTACCCCTGATGAGCACACAAAACTTGTGTTCCTGATGAACACACAGCACGGCTTGGTGGCCTTCTCCCACACAAGCTCAACTTGTACTCCTGATGAGCACACAAAACTTGTGTTCCTGATGAACACACAACACGGCTTTGGTGGCCTTCGTCCACACAAGCTCCGGACAAGTTGCCTCAAATCGCACATATGGATCTCTGCCCTCTGGTTCTTGGAGCGTGTCATCTTTTCGCTCGATGCACCCCCATCTCTTCCATGAGAACTTCATCCCAACATTCTCAGCTCTGTCCAAACATATGGTTCGGAACACTCTCTATGCGCAACACTGTCCAAGAAAAGGGGTCTAGGCGTCCACTCCTTGCAACCCCAAGGGTGGCTTGCTTTGCCTGCACCTGATGTGCAACTGTGCCTCAGCACCTCAGCATCTGCTCGTCCTTCCCTGCTGGAAGGTTTTCTCAACAAGGTGGTGCTTCACCCACCGAACGGCCTCAACGCCTTAATCGTTTCCTGACTTGCAGCATTCCTGCACACATGGTTGCTAAATCGCGCAAACGTGGCTCTCGCAGTCCACCCGACGCATCGGCATGTCTCCCTCCCTCATAGGGAAGCCAAGATGAATTCTGAAATCTGATTCACACATCATTACTCCCAAAAAAAAAACAAAATTTTCGGGAACGGCTGACAGCTTGCTCTAACACATATCATGCCAACAACACTGCCGACCCACATAACACATCACAAGGTTGGACCGTCGCTACTTACTCACAAGCAGCCCCAACGCGCACAAAAGGATGCCACCGATTTCTCATTCTGTGGCGAACATCCCCCAAAACCATTCCGTCTTACAATCGGCTCACTGAAGCACTTCAAAGTCACACGCAGCAAACCAACACATCACTGTGCCGTAATCCGGTCTGATTCTATCTCAAACGGTCTCAACTCGCCTCTACCTGCTGTAGAGCTCAGGTGCCACACTTTCCTCTCAAGTGCGCACTTCGTCCTTTGGACTCTACCAAGTCTTGTAACCCGCCTCGGCCCCATCAGGCAACCGAGGCTCTGATACCAAGTGTCACGGGCGGACTCTTTTGTCGCAGCGGAATGTTTCATTTTTGCCCGTGATGCCTCTCAGGTTGCTCACAACCTTCGACCGGCCTTCCTCCATTCGAGTCCTCTCGGTCTCCCGACCATGTGTCTTCGACACTCGCAGCTTACTAGCGCGACATCCGAACGCATCCCTGTGCGGCGCCTTGCGCCCAAGCACTCGCCTATCCGGAATGCCCATGTTCGCAGAGGGTCGCGGCTCTCGCGCCTTGCGCGCCTTCATGTCCGGCCCCAACTAGCTAGCTTGCCATCACGTATCTCGCCCACAATCTCGGGCCCTGCCGAGACTTCTCGCAATGGCTCGGAGCATCTTCGCCCCGTCTCGGCACTATGGGCCAACTTACGCCCACAACGCCCATCGCACGCACAGCAAATACTCGGTGCATTATCGGCGCATGTCTTCACCATGCCCGTCTCGCATTACCGGCGCATGTCTTCGCCATGCCCGTCTCGCATGCCTCGCCCGAGTAGGGCAGCATCATCCGTCCTTGGCCCAACTCTATGCCAACATCTCGCATCAGTCTCGCACGGCATGCCCAACATGCCTCCTTGCCTTTCGGCGTGGCCTCATAATTTGCCCACAGCGCGGCGTCGCCCCACGACCGCGTATCTTGGCCAACGGATCGTCGTGCATGGCTAGAACCCAATAGCTCATGCCACGAGTAGCTCACGAGGTCTTCAATGCTTCACCTCGATCGCTCATTCCGCCCGAGAGGTATTGCCTATGCCCTACCGCAGCCCGCGGGGCATCCTCGCAATCACACGGAGCCTCTCGGCGCGTTGCTTGTCCAACGTGTGCCATCCTGGCCCCACGCCGCCCGTTCGGTTCCCATACCGACCGGGGACTATAGCCCTCCCTTCGAGGTGCCTAAAGCCGGCCCCTGAGGCCCCCATCATGCCCCAAGGGAATCGCCCATTTAGTGCCTCGCTGCACGGGGGGGACTGGCTGGAGCTCACCACTGCTGTCCCCCTTATAATAGTCTTAAAAATAATTTCCCTTGTTCTCACAGTAGATATTCAAAGTCCCTCAAATGGCCGAGGAGCGCACCTTTTTCACAACTCCCTCGTCCGACGTCCGAATCGCATACTGCTTGAACCATTGCGCTCCCACGTGCCGGGCTGACATCCCCTTATCGCCCGCACGTCCTCCGCAAGTAACAGCCGGCACTCCTAGATAAAGGCTATTTAGGGTAAATTACAACTGCCTCTCCTGATGTTTGACATAATTACAAATACCTCATCATTGTTTGAAAAATTACAAATACCCCCTAAGGTTCATAACCATCTAACAAATAACCCATTTTCATTCATTTTTATGGTTGAACTGACCAAAATGCCCTTATGCATTTTATTTAAATTTTAAAATTCTTTGAATTTTTTTGGAGTACAATGCGCAGGGAGAGGTTCTTAAGTTTTTTACATAGAGGAGTTAATAATGCAATTTGCCTCGATTGATTTTTCTTAAAATTTAACAAAAGAATCAAGGACAAAATGATCAATTTCAGGCCTTTGGTTGAAAATTACAAACCTCAGGGGGTATTTGTAATTTTTCAAATAATAAAGGGGTATTTGTAATTTTACCAAACCTTAGGGGAGGTAGCTGTAATTTACCCTACTATTTGTATTCTTCTTCATTGTCAATATATTTGGGTCAAATTGATAAATTTTATTTGCAATTAAAAATTATTCCTTAATTATATATATATATATATATGTGTGTGTGTATTATAGATAGATAGATGTAAGTTTAGATTGATATTTTTTATATTATTCATGTATTGGTTATTTTCAATTTTAATGTTCCATATTAAATTAAAATTTTCTTAATATAATTAAAATTTCTTATAGAAAAGTTATTGTGTTGAAATATTATTTGTATATTTATTTAGTTGAATTTTTTATACATTCTCTAAGTTGTTTAGAGCCATTAGAACTATTAAACATTTTTGTTTTCTTTATAGAATTTTATTCTTTTATAATTAATTATTATTTATTATTAAAAAGAATACTTAAGTAAGGGTATAGTTGTTCTTTCATAATGGGGAATAAACACTTGTGGATTCAATATAAAAATATAGTCGAAGCTCCTTCTCTTTGATTGTTTTTAGAAGAAATTCCATTTTAATAAAATTGATCAATTTTTATTTGTAGGTTTTATTATGCCTATTTGCTATTGTTTAATTTTGTTATATTTTCTGTTATATTATGCATGTGTATGTAATATATATGTTTTCATTTACTACTATTATTGAATGTAATTGATTTTTATTTTATTGACACTAAATGATTACAAACTAATTATTTATAGACTTTTTTTTGGTGATTAATTATTTATAGACTATTTGTTATAAAAATGTAATTTAATTGGACCATTGTACCAATATTTGTATTGTAAGATCCCATAATGTATGTTAATAATATTTTTTAGTATCAGGTTTTAAATATTGTCAAAGTATTATTTACATGCTTTATTACCTTCTAAATTTTGAAAATTTATTGTATATGTTTTTTTTGCCTTTATATTGTAATTTTTAATTCTATACATTTTTAGTTTGACTTCTTGATCTTATTTTCATATGCACCTATTGGTATAATATATCTCTTATTTAATAAAATATTATGTTACCACTTAATTTTTTATGTGCATTTGTTGTTGTAATATTTTATGCTATTAATTAATATAAAAGTAAAGCATTCAGGATAAACTAATACTAAAAATGTCAAGTATTAGATATTCACTCAATAGTTGAATTTTCATAAGCAATTTCAATTTAATAATATTAGATTCATATATCAATTTTATTTTGTAAATACATTTTGATATTTATTCGTTATTATATATATTTAAATTTATATTAGTATTATATATATTATTCACGTGTTGTTTACTTTAAATTTTAATGTGTCATAGTAAATTAAAACTTTCTGCTCGCGAAGTAATTGTGTTGAAATATTATTGGCAAAGTAATTTATTTTAGTTGGATATATTATTCATTCTCTATGTAATTTAGAGCAATTATGATTCTTTAAACATTTTTTTCTTTATAGAGTTTTATTTTTTTATAATTAATTATTATTCAAAGGAGAGCTTAGGTAAAGGTATAGTTGCCTTTTCACAATGGGAAACAAAAACTTGTGGATTCATACTTTTATATATAGACTATAGTATAGATATGTAGTTTTTGAAGTTTAGTATCTTATGTATTATTCCGATGCTATTCGTTTTAAATTATATTGTGCCCTAGTAAATAATATTTTTAAAGTATTTAAAAATATCTTCTAACAAATTAATCGCGTAGGAATATTATTAGCCTATTTTTGTTAGTAGAATATATTTATCATTGTCCAAGTAGTTTAGAGGTATTAGGAGTCTTAAACAGTCTTCTTTTGATAGAAATTTATTCTTTTATAACTAATTTTTATTTATTATTAACAAGATAACTTAAGTAATGTTAGAATAGGTGACCATGTAAGCCAATTTTGGCAGGAATATGTAACCTATGTCTAGACAATTCTTTGGTATTTGATAAAACATTTATGAATAAAGAAGTGAAAATTCATATGGCAATACTTTGTTTACGTTCACTTATCTGCATTTACATTTCTGTTCACTACGCAAACAAAGCCCACGAACTGAGAAACGATTTCGGGGACTGGGACTACGCTTGGAGGTAGGTCCATGAAATCAGTCTCACCGAATCAGTCCGGAAATCTCCAAGTCAAGGAATCCCGAAAATGAGTACCGGGATTCCCTTTGAGACTTGCACTAAGCATCTGCTGTCGTATTTCATCGACGGGTGACGAAGGTCGTCTAAGCAGTGTTAGTGGGTCAGCATGCTAGGAAGCAGCTGACTGAGGTGACTCGCGAGAACCGTCTTAAGGAGGACCTTGAGTATGGTCAGCAAGGTATGACGTGTATTCCCGGTTCCAACGGTATAGGCCAAGTCCTTTGACTTGAGGAACTGCTGAGTTTACCTGTGCATCAGGTCTGTATCTTAGATATGGTGAGAGATTGCCAAGATACTCTTGAGTAGTCATAAGCCATGTCTAGTGCAGCTCGGGTGTACAAAGTGACAGTAGTTTCCAAGAAAGGATCTGTCTCCTGTCATGAGGTATTTACAGTTGAGTCTCATGTATGCTCTGTATCTTGTCCCTGAAATCTGTGGCCACAGTAACTGAACAGAAGGGAAGGTTTCCCTTGCGGCGTTTAGTAAGGACAGACCGACACTTAGGTCCAAAATGGGTACCTGCATTTTCCGTGCCCTAAACCCTAAGTGATGAGACCGAAGATAGAAGGACAAGTATACTGTTAGAGCCTAAATGTCATCCCCGAATATTTCACCTAGTCTCTAGTGCCATGGACCCTTGCTAGATGGCCACCCATGGTAACGGGCGGATTCTAGGAATCCGACCAAGTTTAGCTGAATGGTGAACCTAAAGAGTCACACACTATCCACACAGACACTTAGTATTTAATTTGGAATTAAATATTGGAGTAAAGGAATGATTAAATTAGATTTAATCGGGTCCTATATTTTCTTGGAGAAATTAATTCCTTTTATTTGATAAAGGGAATTAAATTAATAAATAGGATTTATTAAAGGGTTGATTTAATGGGCTCAGAATAAATATTAATATTTATTTATATATTATATTTATTCTTTTAGCCTTTTGGATATATTTTTAAATCCATTTAAATATTCCATTAAATTAAAATCAACGGTTGAGATGGAAAGGGGAGATGGAAGGCTAGGATTCGTTTGACTAGGTCAAACACTAGTTTGACTAGGACTTTGACTAGGTCAAAATCCTAGTCAAATTAGAGTTCTTAGAGTTGGAGTTTAAAGAGGATTAAACTCCTCCTCTATATAAACCTCTAGCCTCCAACAATTGAAGGTGGATGATTCTTGAAAACACACACAACACACACTCTCCCCTCTCCTACCTCTCGTCCGCCCCTCTCTCTCTCTCCAACAAGAAAATATATTTTTCTTAGTTTCTTTTTGTTCTTGGAACATTAGAACTTAGATGAATCAATACCGTTAATTGATAACGTGTTGTTGATTCATCCACTCCAAAAATTATACACTTGTTCGTTGCTAGCACGACGTGCATGATACGTGGGTGGATCGTGTGCCACGATTTGGAGGGTCTCAAGAACGAGATCTCGGTGCAAAACGGGGAACAAACGCGAGTAGCCGTTGAAGAACGAACTCTATGGCCTCCATGATTTCTTTACATGCTTTATAATCATTGAGATACACGAACGCCCGGGAACCTCAAGGGTACACCCCTTGAGCTTCTATTAAATTAAAAGCATGCTTTATTTTTTTCGTATGTTTATTTTTATCGCGCTTCCGCATTCGCGCAATTCCCGGGACGATCACCGATTTCTTTCAAGTAAGGGTATGAATGCCTTTTCACAATGGAGAACAAACACATGAGATATTCACACTTTTATATATAGTATAAATTACTACTATCAATGTGCATAAAGTGCGATAAAATATTGGGGGCATGCCATCAGAGCCTATGGATTTAAATGGAAACATTTGAGATAGAGCAAGTTTTACGTCATCCTCGGTGTAGTCCCTGAGAAGCTCCGGTTCATCTCCTCATAAACCCGAGCAGATACTGTGTTAACCACTTGACCAAGCTCATCATTAAAGGGTTCGTTGATGAAAACATGCCATGGATATAACACTGAATTATTTCTCGAACACCCTTCTTATCATCGCACCACTGACCCCCTTCATCCCTCAATCTATCAATTTGGTTCGTACGCCGCCCCTAGGATGCTTTGGCATGAAAAAAATGTTGTATTTTAGTCCCCCCCCGCAAGCTAAGCCGCCTTACCCCTCTATTTCCATTTAATCTCCTCAGCGGAACACAATTTATGTAATTCATTTCGGAGCAAACTTAGTTTATCTTTCTCTGCTTGCGTGATAATAGATGATGTGAGGCGACTATTTCTTTTTCAATAGAGTCAATTATTTCCCTCATCTAACCAAATGTTTCTTGACTCCATCTAAGCAGCCCAAATTTACAATTCTCCAACTTGTGTATCAAAGTTGCACTTGTGCCGCTCTCGAGATATATCTGCCATAAATTAGCTAGCACTCGTTGACACTCAATTGACTTAATCCAGCATTGCCTCAACCTTGACGGAGCGACCTCCATTGTTTTATTTTTCTATTCTCTATTTGTCGCAGTTGATAACAATATGTGCGTGACTTGAGTAAATTTGTTGAGTATGAGTAACCCTGGTGTTAGGCCAAAGACCATTCCAAGCAGAATTTGTGCATGCTCGGTCGAGTCGCTTCCTGATGGTGTGTGGGTGTTCTCTATTGTTGCACCATGTGAAAGGAAAACCTGAAAAACTAGTGTCTAAGATTCTGTTGTCTATTAAAGCTTTTATGAAGTCACGAAGCTGCCAAGGTCGGGTTGGATTAACACTATCCTTCTCTGAATTGGAGACTATGGCTTTAAAGTCTCCAGTATATCCATGGTAAGCTCGAGGCGGCGTTAAGCCGTTTGAGGAGGTTCCAAGAATGAGATCTTTGCTCGCTTTAGGTGCCCCATGAAATCCTGTAAAGCGACAATAACTCCCTCTATCTTTTAACAATACCCTGACATCTATATGATTCTGAGAGTAACTTAGATGATCCACATGAATATTCTTGTCCCAAAATAGTGTCAAGCCACCACTCTTACTGTTAGCATCAACACCCAAGCCATGCATGTTAAAGCAATTGTTTCACATTTTGTAACTTACTATTCTTGCATTTCATTTCAATAAGGAAGACCAATGGGGGGTTATGATCCTGAACAAGCTTGTTAAGATGTCGAATTGTCCAAGGACCCCCCAAACTAAGAGATTCATAATTCCCAGCAGGAATGTGAAGCAGTCTTTGCCAGAACAATATCTTCTTCATGTGGACAGGGTCGAGGTCATGAGAATTTTTGTCGGGGTGCGTCTCCTGATTCTCAATTAAGAAGAAAGAAAATAGAAGTTTTCTCTTACTAGATTGTGAGGAAATGGGTTTGGATGAGGCTGTGGGTTTTGGGTTTTGTTTTTTTTTTTTTTAATTATTTTATAAGAAGCACGTTTGAGTTTGGGTATTTGAATCAACTAGCTAAGGTTAAAAGGATCAGAAGTAGTTACGGGTACATCAACTAATGCGGGGGATAGTCTTGAACATTGAGGGAAGAGTGTGGAGGTGAGTTTATTACAGGCCCAAGAGATAGGAATTTGAGTAGGTTGGATATGGCAGTTAGAGGTGTTTTGCATGCATATGGCTGTATTGTGGACGTGGATTGCATGCATGTAAAGGGAGGACTCATGCAAGTGGGCCGTCGGTGTGGGTAAGAGTGTGGGTATGGGTTGGCCTCATTTGAGAAAAAAAAATTGGGCGGGGGGTATTTGCCTGGAGGACTAGGTGATGTATGGAGGGGGGAGGGGGGATTAGTGGTCGGCCCATAATGTGGGGTGATTTTGTAAGATCATGGGAATTGTTAGTGCTTGGGGATACCTCCAGGTCAAACACCTCATGTGAACATGAAGAAGTTTTATGGACGAGGGGGACTGAGTTTGAATGGGATAGTAGGTGGTCGTATCTTCATGTTTTATGGACGAGGGGGACTGAGTTTGAATGGGGATAGTAGGTGGTCGTATATAAGGTAAGGCGGTTTTTGGTTTGGTATGGTCAACTGGATTATGAGGGAAGGAATTGGTGGATTGATGGTATGACAAGTTTTCCCCATTCCTTCATTACAACATCGCGGACCAGAATAAGGATTTTTCTTTTTCTGAAGTTGATAAGTGGTATCCTTAGAATTCTGTGATCCAACACCTAGTGATTGATCCTCAAAATCCCCATTGGTGTGGATAGAGACGGAATTGGAAGGATTGGATTATGCATTACTATTCTCAGTGTACTTACCCTTATCTACTGGAGACTTACTAAATTTTCATCCCGAGAAATCCTGAAAATCCACGAACCTCGAATTTGGTGGTCTCGTTGATTGATTCCGATGAGTCCCCTGGCATGCTGAAATTCAGTCTTCATTTAGAATTCTTAGATTGTCGGAGGTTGCCCAAAATAATATTACTAAAATGGGGTTGACTGTTTTCCTAAGCCAAAGTCTGTAAGGTAGATTGTGGTCTGGGTCCACGAAATTATCATCATATCGCATCAGACAGAATTTTTGCAATATGTCTTGGGTATATCCACATAAATAGCAAAAGTTAGGGAATCTTTCATAAGTGAACCTGACTAAGATGTCATCTCCTTGAGATGTTCTAAGCCGTAGTGCTCATTTAAGTGGATTCATAATATCTAGGCAATTATTGTCTTCAACTCAGTAGACCAAACAACCCCATTTTTGTGATGGTTCGTATCCAGGGAAAAGCCCAAGATTATTTCCAATATATTCATTTTATAGACTGTGCTTGTTTGCTAAAAGGAATATCATTAATGAACATCATGAAGGGGCACTAGTGGAAGCAGGTTTACTCTGGCCTTTCGTTCAGTTTTTAATTCTTCAGTAATCAACAGGTTCTTATCAAAGGTCCAAAGCCGGCCATCAAGTATCCTATGTAGATCGAGTTTATGGGTAAACTGGATAGAAAAGCGATCCTCAGTTATCCTCTGTAGCGTCAGACCTTTCACTGGTTGTAGTATAGTTAGGAGCATATTACGTAGCAACGAAATTCGTACTCCGATAGGAAATACATCGATCAATCACAACAAAAGCATCGCACTTTGTTCCATCGTTCTATTTCCAGACCTTGTTAAGTGAGATAAAATGGGGTTACATGATGCTATTCAGAATAGAAAGATAATATGACACACAACGGTAAAGAAGATGGGGATAAAGTGAACATTTACCCTTAAGGTTAAATACACTTTGCACTCCTGAACTATGGTCAGTATCTCATACACATCCCTGAACTATAAAACGTAACAAAATGGACCGTAACTTTTGTGCTCGTTAGCCTTTTTACTAATAGTAATATAACGTGGCAATAGTTAGTACCCCTTGAACTATAGTAACGTTATACTAGCTGTTATAATATTTTGCCAATTGTACCCTCCAAAAAATGCTATAAATGGTAACATTCCATTTGTGCAGATTCAACCAATATTTTGAAATTGGATCGGAGATCGAACTAGATAAATTACCGGGTAACTAGTCCAACAGGTTGAACTGGCTAAACACCAAAATGGTCGACTTGGACATATATACATAGAGATATATGTATATATTAATTAGTAAGTCACATAATCTTTTCTTCAAATTTCAATTATTAAGTCATATTGTAAATATATTGTAAATATATTATTATGTATGAATGCACACACCCTTTGGTATTTTCCCCATAATGTCTCTAACCTTTTGTAATCCCTCATTATGTTTGTAATTATATTTATTTAATATTTTAGTTTGTAACAACATTTTGGTGGCCTATAAATACCACCATGTAATTCATTTGTAATGAAGCTTTTGAAATATAAGATCAGAAGTTTTGGAGAGAATTTTATTCTTGTCTTTATCATATATAGTTAGGACTGAAAGGCCAATAAACTTATAATTTGTATAAGTTTATAACACGTTATCAGTATGACGTTACGCTCAATCAAGGTAAAATGTCAATTTTCTATACGTATAATTCTTATTCCTTATATGTTTACTTCTACAATATCATTGTTATTTTTATTCTTGTATATTCAATAATGAGATATGAATAATCATATTCTATACATTTTATTGTCCCCCAAAGTGGACGTATAAAATAATGGATTTATCATAATTGATATTGCCTCCGGAAGTAGGCATATAATTCTTGATTTCATCCCCTGAAGCGGATGTGTTTTATAAAATTCCATTGCTTCCCAAAGTGAGTAATGAGTAAATTACCTTCAACCGTAGGTGAAATATTTTATACCAATTATTTACATTATCATCCCTAAAACGATGATAAAATATGACTATTGATTTTTCACCTGAAGTGATTTGAGATAATGGCTTGATTTGAGAAGCCTGAAGCTTTTTCATTTATTTATTTAAAAGTATTCGATTCTTTGATATTTAAATCAAACTTAATTTTTAATATAGTTAATAACTTTTTATGAACTTTTAGTTCATATGTATGTATAATACATTTGATTCCACTTACATGTATATGTTGAATATTTTGCTAAAGTGCATATTAACTTATTGTAGTTAAATGGCCAATCTCATGAAACTGGATTTCATTACCCTTAACGTTTCTGGAATAAACTATCTATCATGGGTCCTTGACGCCGAATTGCATTTGGCGGGTAATAACTTGGAAGAAACAATTAGAGAAAATACTAATGCTTCTGAACAAGACTATGTTAAAGCAATGATTTTGCTTCATCATAGTCTCCACGAGAGCCTGAAGTCTCAATATCTGACAGTTAAAAGTCCTTTTGAACTCTGGAAGAGTTTAAAGGATCGATTTGACCATCAAAAGACTCTAATACTACCACGTGCTAGATATGAGTGAATACAATTGAGATTGCAAGACAGTCGCTAAATACAATTCTAAGATGTTTCGAATTGTATCAAAACTTCGATTATGTGGAGAAGATGTGTCAAATGAACAAATGTTAGAAAAAATATTTTCTACTTTTCATGCATCTAACCTTGTACTCCAGCAGCAGTACAGAGAACTCGGGTTCAAAACCTACCCAGAGTTATCTCATGCCTACTTGTTCTAGAAGAAAATACTAAACTTTTATTGAATAATCATCAGACACGACCCACTGGTTCTAAACCACTCCCTGAAAATTCAGCTGCATTTCCTAAAGCAAATGCTACTTCTTCAAGAAAGGGGCGTGGTCGACACCATGACTCACCATGCGGCCATTCTAATGGATGTGGTCGTGGCGGTCGTGGCCGTGGTAATGGTCGTAGTCGTGGTAAATACATAGATTAATCCCATCATTCAGAAAAACAATGGGAACAAGGCAATGAATCAACAAGAGAAAACTATAAACGGAGATATTTGCCATAGACGTGGAATGTCTAGACATTAGTCTTGTACCTGTCGTACGGCACAACACCCAGTTAAATTGTAACAGGCTTCTCTGAAAGCGAAGGGTAAAGAAGTTGAGACTAATTTTACTGAGGCAGGAATCTCAGACAATACCCATATAGATGCATCTGATTTTTTTCAGTCCATTGAAAATAATGACAAAGATCTCCCGTAGCTTCCTCTAAAGTTTGGAGACATTCCTGAGGATTTCAACATGATTATTGATTAGATATGCATGTGTTATTGGCATAGTTTCTTGTTTATTCAGTAATGTTTATTTTAGTATGTTTTGGTATTTCTTTTATCATTGTAATGCTTTTACATTTTATGAATGATGTTTTTGCTTTACTTATTCTATGCTTATTTGCTTTATATAGAATGGATCAAGTCATTACAAATCTCAATAACAAGGAGCATTGTCTTGTTGATAGTGCCACTACGCATATAATTCTAAGAAACGAGAAATTTTTCTGAAACTTGTTAATGACAAAAACTAGCGTGAGTACTATTTCAGGTGTTAGTAATCTTATTGAAGGCTCCGGAAGAGCCACTATCTTGTTACATGAAGGAACAAGATTGCATATAAATGATGCCTTACATTCTAGTAAATCACAAAGGAACCTATTGAGTTTCAAGGATATTCGACAAAATGGTTTTCATATTGAAACTATGAATTACATCGAATATTTATGCCTTACATCATTTAAGACTGGCCAGAAGCAAGTCTTAGAAAGAATAAGAACATATACACCTAGTTTATATGGCACAGTGATAAGCTCCATTGAAACACACAGTATCACTAACCCGAAGTTAGTCGATCAAAGTATTTTTACTTTGTGACATGATAGACTTGGTCATCCAGGTAAAACAATGATGCATAGGATCATTGAAAATTCACATGGACACCCACTGAAGGACCTAAAGTTCCTTACTAAAAGTGATTTTACATGTGCGGCTTGTTTCTCTTGGGAAATTAATTACAAAGCAGTCTATGACAAAAGTGAATTTAGAATCCCCCATGTTTCTTGAACGAATTCAAGGAGACATATGTGGACAAATAACACCATGGTGTGGACCATTTAAGTACTTTATGGTGTTAATTGATGCATCAACACGTTGATCACATGTAAGCTTGCTATCAACATGAAATATTGCATTTGCAAGACTTCTAGCTCAAATTATTAAATTGAGAGCTCATTTTCCTGATTATCCTATTAAAAGGATCAGGTTAGATAATGCCGGAGAATTTACTTCTGAGTCCTTAAATGATTATTGTCAATCCATTGGGATAACTGTGGAGCATCCGGTTGCTCATGTACATACTCAAAACGGGCTGGTTGAGTTGTTAATTAAGCAGTTACAGCTAATAGCTAGACCATTGCTGATGCGGTCGAAATTGCCTCCATTGGCATGGGGTCATGCAATTTTGCATGCAGCGAGTTTAATTTGACTTAGACCCACCGCTTACCACAAATTTTCCCCATTACAATTGGTCTCTGGAAGAGAACCAAATATTTCTCATTTAAAAGTATTTGGTTGCGCGGTGTATGTCCGATACCTCCACTTCAACAAACTAAAATGGGGCCACAAAGGAGACTGGGAATTTATGTTGGGTTTGAGTCCCTATCAATTATCAAGTACCTTGAACCTATGACCGGTGATCAATGTACTGCTAGGTACTTAGATTGTCATTTTGATGAGACAATATTCCCGACTTTAGGGGAAGAAGATAAGGGAATTATAAAGAAAGATATTCCATGGGATGTAACATCTATGTCTTTTATGGATCCGAGGACGAATGACACTGAACTTGAAGTTCAATGGATCATACATTTGAAAAGTGTTGCGAATAGGCTACCAAATGCATTTACAGATACCAAAAGGGTCAAAAAATAACATATTCTAGCTGAAATGTTCCACCTCGTTTAGAAGTCCCTGAAGTGACTTTTAATCAATCAAAGGCATCTGAGTCACAAATACGCCGGAAGCGTGGTAGACCACTTGGCTCTAAAGATGTAAATCCTCGAAAGAGGAAAGAACATGTTGTCTCAATTAATAATGATATTGATTTGGCCACTGGTAATATCTCTAAGGATAAAATCCCTGAAGTCATTTTATCTAAAGAATTTGAATGCACTGAGCAAGATCTCAAAGATAATTACGAGATGTCTATTAATTATGCTCACAATAGTTTCGGTATAGAAATAACGTTGAAATTGATGAGATTTTTGCTTATGCTGTAGCCATCAAAATTATTGACGAAGATGATAACGATCCTCAAACTATGGAGGAATATAGACACCGAAATGATTGGAAAAGTTGGAAGGAGGCAATAAAAGTTGAGCTTGACTCCTTGAATAAGCGAGAAGTATTTGGACCTATAACTCCAACACCAAAAGGTGTCAAGCCACTTGGCTATAAGTGGGTGTTTGTACGAAGAAGAAATGAATGAAATGAAGTTGTACGGTATAAAGCTAGACTTGTGGCCCAAGGTTGTACTCAAAAGCCAGGAATTGATTATACTGAAACGTATTCACCTGTAGTGGATGCAACCACACTTAGGTTTCTAATCAGTTTAGTAGTAATTGAAAAACTGCAAATACAACTCATGGATGTGGTCACTGCATATCTGTATGGGTCATGGATACAGATATATATATGAGAATCCCAGAAGGATTGAAAATGCCTAAAGCATTGGAGTCAAAACCCCGTCATATGTACTCCATCAAATTTAAAAGGTCCTTGTGTGGACTTAAACAATTAGGACGTATGTGGTACAATTGTCTTAGTGAGTATTTAATAAATAAAGGGTTTTGTAATAATCAAATAAGTCCATGTTTATTCATAAAGAGGAAAAAGTCGGGATTTGTAATCATAGCTGTATATGTTGATGATTTGAACATCATTGGATCTCCTAAAGAGATTCGACATGCAACTGATTACTTAGAAAGTGAGTTTGAGATGAAAGATTTGGGTACTACAAAGTATTGTCTCGGCATGCAGTTCGAACATACTAAAGGTGGAATTTTCATTCATCAATCAAACTATACAGAAAAGGTCCTTAAGTGTTTTCATATGAACAACGCTCATTCCGTTAAGTACACCTACGGTAGTTCCATCACTTGATGTTAAAAAGGGTCCTTTTCGTCCTCGAGCAGATAATGATGAGATTTTGGGTCCAGAAGTACCATATCTCAGTGCAATTGGTGCATTGATGTATCTTGCTAATAATACCCGACCAGATATAGCTTTTTCAGTTAATCTACTAGCAAGATATAGTTCAACACCAACAAAGAGACACTGGAATGGTGTCAAACACATTTTGCGCTACTTGCATGGAACAAGTGATATGAGACTATAATTTGAATGGCATAATGATGCCAAAGCAACCAATTTAGTTTGTTATTCAGATGCAGGATATTTATCTGATCCGCATAAAGTCATATCTCAATCTGGATATTTATTCATGTATGGCGGAACGACTATTTCATGGCGTTCAAACCAAACAAACTTTGGTAGCCACCTCGTCAAATCATGTAAAGTTAATTGCACTATATGAGGTTGGGCGTGAATGTGTATGGCTTAGGTCACTGATACATTATGTTCATGAATCATGTGGACTAGAATCAATTAAAAAATGTCCCACAGTAATATATGAAGATAATGCGACTTGTATCGCCCAAATCAAGAAAGGATATATTAAAGGTGACAGAACCAAGCACATATCACCAAAATTTTTCTCCACTCATGAGCTTCAAGTGGAAGACAAAGTTGATGTCAAATAGATCCCATCAAGTCAGAACGTAGCAGATTTATTTATGAAGTCATTACTAACAAAAGTGTTCAAGCAGCTTGTATATAATATTGGCATGCGACGTCTGAAAAGATATTTGCCCGAATTGAGGGGGAGATTATACAACTGTACTCTTTTTCCTTAGCCTTGATTTTGTCCCATTGGGGTTTTCCAGGCAAGATTTTTAACCAGGCAGGATATATATAATAAGTATATGTGCATTCAAGTGGGAGTATTGTAAATATATTGTAAATATATATCATTATGTATGAATGCACACACTCCTTGGTATTTTCCCCATAATGTCTCTAACCTTTTTGTAATCCCCATTATGTTTGTAATTATATTTATTTAATATTTTAATTTGTAACAATATTTTGGTGGCCTATAAATACCACCATGTAATTCATTTGTAATGAAGCTTTTGAAATATAAGATTAGAAGTTTTAGA
Organism: Sesamum alatum; assembly: GCA_034509735.1. Classification (NCBI taxonomy): domain Eukaryota; kingdom Viridiplantae; phylum Streptophyta; class Magnoliopsida; order Lamiales; family Pedaliaceae; genus Sesamum; species Sesamum alatum. The sequence goes on along the minus strand of JACGWO010000007.1, from coordinate 11,004,287 downwards.
GAGAATTTTATTCTTGTCTTTCTCATATATAGTTAGGAGTGAAAGACAAATAAACTTAGAATTTTTACAAGTTTATAACAAGTCACATATTGTAAAAGAATAATTAAAAAATAAATTATAAGAAACAATAAGATTTATATTTTGAATAAAAACTAGTTCCTAAAATTAAATATTTTGAATTTTAAAAAACATATAATTGGAATTGAACCAATAAATACTTTCATCTGAGGAAGATATTTGATTGGTAAATAGGTACCAAATCACCATAGTAAACTGCATCTACAATGTCTTTCGTGGCTTCAAATTGTTGTAAATTCACCATGTTTCTACGGGTCATCTAGTAACATATGACTTCTTCCTCTGCACATCCAACAGTTATAATCCTTCAAACTATCATTGGCTCTAGTGTGGGCTCTTCTGAAAGTCCTTCTTGTAGGGGCTTTTCTCGTAATTTGGACCATCATAATTTTCTTTTGAAAGAGGATTTTCTGGAACTCCTGGTATATGAGTTGGTATTCTTCTTTCTCCTCTTTCTTTCCTCGCTTGATTGTCATATAATATTTGGAAAATCAGTATTGTCTCAAGAGAGATGTGTTCTTTTCATCTTACCTCTCAATCTCTTCATATTCTTTTGGATGGATGCTTGATAAACCAATCCTTCAATTTGTCTTTGAGGAAAGACATTCTCCATGCTAACGAATCCAACTGTCCATCGAGTACTTTATATGATTGGATCAAAATTTTCCTCCTTGGATTGCAGATTTTTGCAAAGAATGTAAAGGCAACTACTTCGGTTGTTACTCCACTTCTAAATAAATATTTGCGAAACCAATAGATATATTCATCCAATGGACAAATATTTCTTAGTTTAAGACCAAAGAGAGATTGTGAGTACTTTGTAGTCTTTTCAAATCTACTCTCCTTGAAGTATCCATCTACAACGAAATGTAGTTTAATCAGCTTTCTGAGTCTTTTTGCAATCGCAGTTTTGGACTCTCACGACCAAAATTGCTACTTTGGTGTGTTCTGGGCTATTACCCTAACTAACATTCATATAACTCTCCAAGCTTAACTCCAATAGTTGTATGAAGTGCTCTATCTCAAGTTCCAACGTGGTTACTACTATTTAAATGGCTTAAATCCATTCGTCTATCAATTTCTCAACATCTTAGAAGTCAATGATCTATAGGTTGAGTATAGTGCCATAAAAGGTGTGTTTTTGGGCACTCATCTTGGATTCCTCGCTGGATTTTTTCTTAATCTGGTTCCCACAAATGGATGGGCAGAATTGGTATGGAACTTCGTTGGTTCCCTCATCGGATGATCTTGTGGCGGATCAATGGAACTTGTGCTTCCCTCAATTGGTGGTAGTGCTAGAGTGATTTTATTGGTTTAGGCATTGACTAAATCCATAATCCCAAGTTGGGAAAAGGATTCTCCCAGCTCCTGCAGATCTAATAGATAATGATACCTCCATTTTTTATTGTTTTGAGGATATCAAGGATTAGATTTTTCCTGAGTCTTTCACTTTGGGATCTTCATTTTTTTTCCCTTCAGATGTAGAAGGTACAAGTCCTAAGGCGTCCTTGATATGTTCCTGGTAGGATCTAGATATCTCAAGGGTGTTCCTTTATTTTTTCTTTAGATTTGTGACTTCAGCTTTTAGATTTGTAAGATCCTTGTGTAGATCCAGGATGATCTTTAGGATCTTATCCATTTTTTAGTCCAAGAGATCTATTTTCAAAGGTATGTGGATTAACTATGTCTATAGTCTTGAACCGTATTTTGGATATCTCTTAGATCTTGTGAGAACTTTGAGGTATCCGACTCGAGCTCTTTCCAGTCAGTTCCTTTTATCATAATTCAAAGAACTGTATTGTTGTACCAAGAAAATACAGGTAAGTGTTTTAGGTATTTAGTGTGTATTAAAGGTATTCTGTGAGCTCCCAATGCTCAGGTAAACTCCTATCAAAATGTGCAAGACCTTCAAAACAAGATCGCGTCAGGGCCAAGCCGGAAGAGGTTTCAAGGTCAATTCAGTTTGGGTTCAAGGTCTCAAAAATAATAAGAGCTATAACTGGGGTTGCAAAAGTTGTACCTGATGGTTGAGTGCCTATATTTATAAATGTTGGTGGATTGTACGAGTTCACGGGCACCCTAGATCAAAGACACGATCAACAGTGTGCAATGGGCCGCACATATCCATGATAACAATGACAAGTATTGGTCTAGGAAAACAAAAGTTGCCCACTGCCAAAAGCAACCGGTACACTTCCAGTGGAGGACGGATGTTCTTTTCACTAAGTATGAAGGTCTTACGGATTCCTTAGAAGGCATTCTTACGAGAATATACGCCTCATGACCCGGACCTTGAGCATAACTGTGGAAGGTCCTATTGTGATCTACCCGTGCCAACGGCTACATAAAGGTCCCAAATTGAGATAAAAGGTCTCTCAGTGATTTTGAAGGTGTCCAGGGGATGCCATAACCATCCCCACATCATGTAGCATTTCATAAATTTATTCGATCCATCTATCTTTGCTGGTATTCTACCCCAGACCTTAGTGGCCTGTAATCTTTTCACCGTATTTCTTGATAGTCTTTCTTGTAGGCTATATCGACGCATTTAGGCCTTAAAAGGATCTTGAGTTTTCTCTTTCCTGACTCGTTCTAACAACGTGTCAATCTTTTTGAAAAAATTTCTGAAGAAATTCCTCTCCCATATTTCAAAAGTTTGAAATATTCCCAATTTTCATTGTAACTCAAACTTTTGTTCGGTTCCATACTTTGAAAAAATCTCATACATTAGGGATAAAAATATTAATATGTAATATAAACAAATATTTTTGGAATAAAACCTAGGCTTTGATATCATTTTTTTCCGCCCCATAATGGAAGGAGTTTTCGAGCAAAGGGTACCTATCAGTTTGCTAACCTAGAGGTTCACTGGTTCGCATTCGGCTATAGGTCATTCTCTACGAAATTCTGCGCTTCAGACTCATACCTTAAGTAATAGAGGCTCGAGGCTTTTTATGAGCTCTGATACCGTTTTGGCACATGGTACTAAGGCCCCGTTTACTTTGATGTATTAGTCTGAATAAGAAAATTAGTATAGGATAATATATTATTTACTTTCGTGTATGGGGTCCCTGTGCAATTACAGGTACACTTGCATAACTCATACCACTAAAGGTGGTGGTATAAGTTATCATGTAATTTGTACAACAATAAATGCAATGGGCAAAATTCCATCTTACCCTCAAATAATAGTGGAGTAGGTGTCATTGATGGGCTAATAGGTAATTTTACCATCCAATACAAGTAAATACAACAAAGTAAACACTTCACAGATTTTATCAAAATTTAATGATAGATGTAAGTAAACACCTTATAATTTATATAGGGCTTTTTAATCATTCATTTAATTTAAGATAATCTTATTACTCATTTAATTCCGTCCTCAAAGGAAATGGGGCCTAAATCTGCAAGAAAACCAAACTTAAAAGGACTAAACTTGTCACTATTAGAAAAGTTAGTCTTCGTTTACTTTGAGTATCGAGTTAAATGAGTGATAGGATTATCTTTAACTATATAAATAATAAAAAAATTCCGGTATTAATTGTAAGGTATTTACTTGTATTAGTTAAAAAGGATAAATTTTGTCAAGTGTTTACTTTGATGGATATACATGTTTTGGGTAGGAAAATTAACTTTGAGCCATTTAAGACCAAATTTAATAGACCAAAAATATTTCTCCCAAATTCACCTCTAAGCCCTAAATTGAACGAGAAAATTCTCATACTGGAACTTGGTTTCCTTCAAAGTGGAAATTGGCGCGCTTACTCTCCAAGTAAAAAAATACTTTTTTGTGCTTACTGTAAATTAATGTATATTACCTTTTTTTGTCTTGAATAATAATACAAATTTTTTTAATCTAAGATTTCCATGTTTTTATCTTTTATTTAAACATTGTATTATTGCAACCTATTTCTTTTGCCACATGTTTAGATGATGAGTTGGGAAAAAATTTAGAAAATATGTTTAACATTTTCCACTAGCTTATGGTCATGTTATAATTCCAAGTTTTTATAGGTTACACCTTTATCTAAAATGTCAAATGCGTGAAGTAGTTGATTAGTTGGGGAGCTATGATTATGTTAGAGGAACTAGAAATAGTCGTCGCCGAATGGCTTCGATTGTCCGAGAATGGACCTAGTTGTGCTTATGTGGTAACACCGTTGTCACAAAAACGTCTTAGACCAACGCAAACCCAGGGCATCAGTTCTGTGGTTGCTCTGTCACAAATGTATGATGTCAATTTTTTTTGGCAATTTGAATTTGTAAACTTTATTTTTGTTTGGGTTAATTGTTAGAATAGGTGACCAGAAAGCCAATAAGTTTGGCGATTTGTAACCTATTATACAACTCGATGTAAATGTAATATTATTATCTGATGAATAAGATGAGTGTTCATCACCAATGGTACCTTCTTTGTTGCGCTCATCTTACATTTGTTAAAACAGTGTTTAACTTATATTGCAACATAGCCCACAGACCATGGATAACAACTCGTGCAGTTGGGCCACGCATTGGATGGTGGTCATGAAACCAATTGATTAAGAGTTGGGTCTGAAACGTTCCAAGTCGAGGACCTCGAGACAGGGCATCGAGAGTCCTATTGAGACTTGCGTCAAGAGTCGTGTTCATTGGATGAGTGCCTTGTTTCATCGGCGACAGGCGTGGGACGCATACACGATCTTGATGGGTTGGTCGACTGGGGTCGAGCTGACTGGACTGACTCGCGGGGATCATCATATGGAAGCCTTGGAGACTTGGTCGGTATGATTGGTTTTCCCAGTTCCGATAGTATGGGAGTAATCCTCAGACTTGAGGGATCACGGCAGTCGCGTGCACATGACGGCTGTATCTTGGATCTGGCGAGAGGTAATCATTCTGTAAGATGATTATCATAAGCCTTGTCCAGTGCAGTCGGAATGTGTAGCGAGGACGGTGGATTCCAAGAAGAGGATCCGTCCCCTGTCAGTTATGTGACAGAGGTATCTCCTATGCGCTCGGAGACACGTTCATTGCTGTTTAAAGTTGTGGCCACAGTGGTTGGTCGAACAGGGAATGGTTTTCCTGTGTCGACGCAATGAAGCATACGTGGTCTCGAGTATTAAGCATAGATGCCTAGTCAAGGATGGGAACCGATGCCCAATTCCATACCCTAGACTAAGGCCAGGAGACGGTAGACGGGAGGATCGTACCTGTACGGAATCGGCGCCTAAATGTTCACGCTAATTCACCTAGTCTCTAGTGCCATGGACCGTTGCTAGACGGCCACCCATGGTAACGGGCCCTTGTGGGACACGGGCCCAAGTCTAGCTGAGGGTGAACCTAAAGGGTCATACACAAATCACCGAGGAGGTTGAGTGATCGACTTGGAGTCAATCTCGAAGGATAAAATAAGTAATTGGATTACTTAAGGGAAAGTCCATTGGATGGACGGGCCGATATTGTATCGAGCTTTCGTTTAATCGGTAAATTGGATTTTTGATTAAATATGGAAAGTTGAGACGTTGGATCTTTTAATTGGATTAAAAGATCAACGAGAATAATTTAAATGGACCTTAAATTGGATTACGATAAAACCCGGTCCGTTAAATTTACTCGAGAGGAGAAATAATTCCTATTTTGGAATAGGAAGAAGTTGGACTTCTTCCCTTAATTAAACATGGCCGACATGCTCCCTTGGAGGAAGCAAAATTAGCCATGTTTCATGCTAGGTGGAATGTTGACTTATCTCTTTTGGAAAGAGACAAATCAACTCCAATCAAGCTCTTCCCTTTTGGTATGATTTGATCATACCATAAATTTTGGTAGGCTTGATTGAAGAATTGATGGTGATTGATTGGAATGAATCTAGACATCCTTAGATGAACCTAGACACATTCCAATAATCACATTAATTATGTATATATATTAGAATATACAACACCAAGCATAAGTGATTCATTATTCATCTTTTTCTAAGAAAAAGAGAAGACAAAATCCCTCTCCTCTCTCTCAACTCTCGGCCCTCTCTCCCTCTCTCACACTTGTGTTCTTCACTTGATTTTTGAATCAAGAAGAAGAACAAAGTAAGTTTAAGAGAGCACTAATTCATAGTGTTCTTCTCTTAAACCGATTCCTTCTTAAACCCGTTCTTTTCTAGCAAGAAGAACGTGTGTTTCTTCCGGTGTGGTGTGGATCACCTTTGGAGAATCCATACGTTTGGATTTCGTGAGCATTCCGGAGAAGGAACAACGCAAGTAGCCGGAGCATACGCTAAATAATCAAAGGTAACAGTTTATTACTCTTTGATTGATTTAATATACATCTATCCCATATGTGTTTAATATTCATTTCCAATATTTACACATCCTACATCGAACACCCGGTTGAGCACCCAAGGGCACAACCTTTGGGATTCGTATTTTAAATTAGATTTGATTTAATTTACACTATTTCCTCGCTTCCTCGCTTCCGCTCGCGCTTCCGGGCGGATTCGCTTGTCCTTCAAGTGGTATCAGAGTCCGGTTCAATGTAAGGGGCATAGATCTATGTGTTTGGCATGATCTACTTGCTTTTAATTGTTTTATTGGCATGTTAGTTTGTATAAATATATGAGTAATATGATAATTCAATTGTTTGGATTTAATGGACTTTTGGCATGATTTATTTTATTAGATTGGATCTAAAATTGCATGCTTATTTTCAGAATAATATTACTGTTATTGTGCTGAAAACAGTTTTGAAAAACAAAAAAAAAAAAAAGTTTTTGATCGGACAGGCAGTGGCCCCCACGCAGACGCAGCACACAGGCGCGTGCGCTCTGCGCAGCCGGCCGCTGCCAGCGCGCGGCACAGAGCGCGCGCGCGCGCTGCCCTGTGCGTGCGGCCGGCCGGCCAGCACAACGGCTGGGTCGTTTTGTGCCGCTTTTCGACTTTTTTCGAAAAATTTGATTTTCTGTATTTCTGCAGAATATTCTGAAAATATATTAATTTTGCATTTTTGATTTTGGAATAATTGGATTATTCCTTGAATTAAATTTGCTTAATTAATTTGGGATTAATACATGCATTGGATGCATTGTTTAAAATGTCCATTAAATTTGAAATTTGAATTTTGCATATTATTTGTATATTTATGCTTTTGTGATGTGGGACATCACTTGGGTATTTGGAATATCCATTTGTTATTTATGCATGATTATTTGGAATAATTGTGTTATGTGAGTTGATGGAATCAACATGGGATGATCACAAGAGCCCTAGACCTTATGTATGGATGAATGTATGATCATTTATTTTCTGTTGGGTGGGGCCTGCGTGCCTCTTGTTTTTTGGGACTATCATCTCCCGTATTTTCAGCCTCATGATGTTAAGGCTTGTTTTCTTTATTACCAATGTATTACTTTCAGTTGTAATGAGAGTAGATAGGATTGGTGAGGTTTTAATTTTACAAGCAATTGGAGTCGGAGACCCCAAGGAGAAGCATCAAGGCGTGAAACAAGAAGCACTTCAAAGCCCATTGGAATGACAATGGGTTTATTATTATTGTAATAATTTGGGACCACCCTAGACAGACCATAGACTCACTGCGGGCTTAGTGGGTCGCATAGGTTGGGCTTGTGATCATCCTAACAGGGGTATGCTATGTTTTATGCATGCGGCGTTTTTATTTATCGCTTTAAATATTGGATATTTATGCATGCTAAAACACAATAATATGATGAGGTCTCGGTCATACACAAACTCTCATATGGTTGGACCAAATTAAATATTAGGCCCAAAACGGACTTGGATCAAATGGTATTTTGGTCTGTCCGAGCCTTCCATCCACAGCAATGTGGTGAGGAAGCTACCACTACCCAAGTGTGGTCTCACGAGTCGTGGCACACTTGGACTAGGGGAAAGCTGCACTATTGTTGTGAACAAAAAGACTGCGCTCGCTGTTTCCCTGTCTCACGAGTCGTGGGGCGACAGTTTAAGGTATGATTTGGTTGATGGGTTGGGCCTAACACTGAGTAACATGGTTCGCTTGGAGTCCTCGGGACCATGCGAATAGGTGAGGCAAAATATCTTGGGAATCTTATTGGATGAGAATGATATTGGATATCTCCCACGAGATCTTCTTTATGTGAATCGTAAAAACGGGGCATGGAGATTACGCTTGTGGATCCAAGCCCACTAGGGAAATGGTTTCCCGAAACTCCGCTTGAGAATGGCGGACTTTCGTATAAATAGTGGGAGGGTTAAAGACTAAAAGACCAAGTCTTCAAACTTGAACAATAATATTACCATCACCCGCTAATTTCTGCTTTACATTTTCATTAATGTAGATATGTCTAAGAACCCAATTAACCATGAATTCTCGAGACTAAAAAAATTCAACGGAACGAACTACTCGGACTGGCTGAGAACCTGAGGATTGTCCTCTGTTTCGAGAACCAAGGCTACGTCTTGGACGAGCGCCACCGAGCGACTTACCGGAGGGGTCCACGCCTGAAGAACGTTTGACGTTCCAGAAATGGCATGAGGGACAACCGAAAAGTACGCAGTATCATACTGGCTTCGATGTCTAACGACATCCAGAAGCAGTTTGAGAGGCTGGACAACGTCTCCGCCATAATGCTCCGCATGAACGAGGTTTATGCGGTTTCCGGATAGGCATATTAGATATGCCGCCACAAAAGCATTCTTTGGCACCAAGCTTGCTGAAGGAGCGTCTGTACAAAGTCATGGGGTCAAGATGCTCTCCCTGGTGGAGAAAACTCGAGACCTTAAAGCTGGGGTTAACAATGACACGTACATTGAAGTGATCCTCCAGTCGCTTCCTCATTATGACCCGTTTGTTGTAAACTACAACATGAACGGACTTGAGAAGTCTATTCATTGAGTTGATCAACATGCTGGTCCAATACGAGGTACCGACCCACAACGTCGGCGACCGGCGGTATTGATAGGAGAAGCTTCGATCTCCAAAGGCGAATGGCAAGAGGGCCGGTCGCTGGAAGAGAAGAAGGGCAAAGGGAAGACGGTTGCGGCCCTGCTCGCGCTCCGGGCATCCCTGTTGCTCCGGTTGGACCGAACAAAGGGAAAGGGAAGGCCCGTGGTTCTCAGCGGTCTAAGGCAAATGATGTCTGCATGCATTGCCAAGGGAAAGGGCATTGGAAGAGGGAGTGCCCACAACTCCTCTCCAACCTAGGTATGTTTGCGGTTGAAGTAAATATGATTACTAATTCTGCTTCATGGGTATTGGATACCGGGTGTGGTGCTCACATCTGCAATGATTTGCAGGCACAGCAAAGAGCAGAAGGCTAACCAAGGATGAGATGATCCTGAAGGCTGGGCGATGGCAAGGCCGTTGCATGCGGAGGGCCGTAGGATCACTAGAGTTAGCCATTATAGTCATGTTAGGATTGTATACTGAACGACTGTTTCTATGTACCTAGCATGATTAAAAACATTGTTTCTATCCTGGTCCTTGATAAGGAGGGATATGAATTTACCATCAAATAAAAGCGGTTTTTTCATTATCAAAGATGGTATTTCTCATCTGCTTGGTATATTGGTCAACGGTCTGTACATACTTCAACAGTCTAATTGGATTATGACTGCAGAACACAAACGAAAACGTGATGAATCATAATAACGCACACATATGGCATGCGAGGTCAGTTCATATCTCTAAAGATTAGGATAAGAAGGTTGGTGACCTCAAAGAGTCTAGAAATAGACGATTTGGACAACCTACCGACATGCGAATCCTGTCTAAAGAGAAAGATGACCAAGAAACCCTTTGTTGGACAAAGTACGCTAGCCAGTGGTTTGTTTGGATTTGATCCATACAGATGTCTGTGGTCCACATAAATACTCAGGCTAGAGGTGGGGTACTCGTACTTCATAACCTTTACCGATGATCACTCACGGTATGGTTATGTTTACCTGATGAGGTACAAGTCTGAAGCCTTTGGAAGGTTTAAGGAATACAGACTTGAAGTAGAGAACCAAACCGGTCGAAAGATCAAAGCCCTTCGGTCGGACCGAGGTGGAGAGTATTTGAGTGGTGAGTTTACTGATTATCTAAAAGAGAATGGGGATTCTCTCTCAGTGGACCTCTCCTGGAAAACACCGCAGCTTAATGGTGTGTCTGAAAGGAGGAATCGGACCTTGTTGGACATGTCCAATCCATGATGAGTTTTACCGAACTCTCCCTTTTCTTCTGGGGATACGCTCTTGAGACGGCGACCAAAGTTTTGAACTTGGCGCCATCTAAAAAGGTATCCCGGACGCCATATGAGATATGGCAACGACAAGCCTGCCTCCTACAAAATATTTGAAAGTGTGGGGTTGCCCCGCATATGTCAAGAGATTAGTGGGTAAGATAAACTGGACTCGAGTCTAGTTTATGCAGGTTCATCGGCTATCCAAAAGAAACTGCGGGGTATTATTTCTATGATCCCTCCGAGCAAAAGGATTTTTGTCTCGCGAAACCCAGTGTTCTTGAAAAGGGTTTTTCTATCGGATAGTCGACGCGATGAGGTACTCCTTGAGGAATCAAGTGAGGTACCCCATGAGGCGGCAGTGACATCTGAGCCAGTGGTTCCCACTGAAATTGTTCCAGTCCTCCGTAGGTCGGCCAGAGTATCCCATGCACCTGATAGGTATGGATTTCTGGGCTTGACCGGTCAGTTGGATAATGATCCAAAGACATACGGAGAAGCAATATCGGACATCGATTCGGACAAGTGGCTTGAGGCCATGAAATCCGAGATGGACTCGATGGGTACAAACAAGGTTTGGACCCTAGTAGATCCACCCAAACGGGGTTAAAACCCGTAGGGTGTAAATGGGTCTACAAACGTAAGCTTGGAGCTGACGGGGAGGTTACAACCTTCAAAGCCAGGCTTGTGGCGAAAGGTTACACTCAGCGACCCGGGGTCGATTTTGAGGAAACCAACTCGCCCGTAGCAATGGCCAAGTCCATTTAGATACTGCTTGCCATAGCAGCATGGTATGACTATGAAATATGGCAGATGGACGTGAAAATGGCCTTCCTCAACGGTTTCGTAGAGGAAGAGATCTATATGGATCAGCCGGAAGGTTTCATAACTGTTGGAGGAGAGTAGAAGGTCTGCCGTCTCAAAAGGTCCATCTATGGCCTCAAACAAGCTTCCCGAAGCTGGAACATACGTTTTGATGAAGTCATACGGGATATGATTTCATCATCAAGAACGAGTCCGATCCTTGTGTATACAAGAAGATCAGTGGGAGCTCAGTTGTGTTTTTGGTGCTTTACGTGGATGACATCTTGCTCATTGGGAATGATGCTAAGATATTGGATACCACTAAAGCTTGGTGTCAACGCAATTCTCCATGAAGGATATGGCGAGGCATCCTACATCCTTGGCATCAAGATCTACAGGGATAGATCTAAAAGGATGTTAGGAATGGTCCCCAGTCCTCGTACATTGAGAAAGTTTTGAAGAGATTCAAGATGGAGAAACTCAAAACGAGGATTCTCATCCTATGAGGCATGGAATTAAGTTATCCAAAAAGCAGTCTCCTAAGACTGATGAGGAACTTAAAAAGATGTTGGACATCCCCTATGCTTCAGCCGTAGGCAGCATACAGTATGTTGTTCAGTGCACTAGACCGGATGTTTCTTTCGCTTTGAGCGTAACTAGCCGATATCAGTCGTGTGCCGGGGAGGCACACTGGAGTGCAGTCAAGACTATCCTGAAGTACCTGAAAAGGACTAAAGACATGTTCTTGATCTACGGCAGTGCAGAGTTGATACTGGAAGGCTATAGCGACGCTAGCTTCCAGTCGGATGATGATGATGCCAAGTCGCAGTCTGGTTATGTGCTCAGACTTAATGGTGGCAGTGGTCGCTTGGAAGAGTTCCAAGCAGGCTACCACGGCGGACTCCACCACAGAAGTCTGAATACATAGCAGCTTCGAAAGCTGCTAAGGAGGCGGTTTGGATGAAGAGCTATATCCAAGAGTTGGGTGTAGTACCTAGCATCGCTGAGCCAGTGGTTATCTTTGGCGATAACAACGGGCTATAGCACAAGCAAAGGAACCGAGATCTTTATCATCGATCCAAGCATATTCTTAGATGCTACCATCTGCTCCGAGAGATGGTTAGCAGGGGTGACGTTCGGATGGACCGAGTCAGCTCCGCAGAAAACATAGCAGATGCACTTACTAAGCCAATGTCGCAAGTTGCCCATACTCAGCATCTGGATAAGATGGGTTTGAGGTCAATGGGTGATTGGCTTTCGGTCAAGTGGGAGATTGTTAGAATAGGTGACCAGAAAGCCAATAGGTTTGGCGATTTGTAACCTATTATACAACTCGATGTAATGTAATATTATTATGTGATGAATAAGATGAGTGTTCGTCACCAATGGTACCTTCTTTGTTGCGCTCATCTTACATTTGTTAAAACAGTGTTTAACTTATATCGCAACAAAGCCCACAGACCATGGATAAACAACTCGTGTAGTTGGGCCACGCATTGGATGGTGGTCATGAAACCAATTGATTAAGAGTTGGGTCTGAAACGTTCCAAGTCGAGGACCTCGAGACAGGGCATCGAGAGTCCTATTGAGACTTGCGTCAAGAGTCGTGTTCATTGGATGAGTGTCGTGTTTCATCGGCAACAGGCGTGGGACGCCTACACGATCTTGATGGGTTGGTCGACTGGGGTAGAGCCGACTGGACTAACTCGCGGGGATCATCATATGGAAGCCTTGGGGCTTGGTCGGTATGATTGGTTTTCCCTGATTCCGATAGTATGGGAGTAATCCTCAGACTTGAGGGATCATGGCAGTCGCGTGCACATGACGGCTGTATCTTGGATCTGGCGAGAGGTAATCATTCTGTAAGATGATTATCATAAGCCTTGTCCAGTGCAGTCGGAATGTGTAGCGAGGACGGTGGATTCCAAGAAGAGGATCCGTCCCCTGTCAGTATGTGACAGAGGTATCTCCTATGCGCTCGGAGACACGTTCATGCTGTTTAAAGCTGTGGCCACAGTGGTTGGCTCGAACAGGGAATGGTTTCCTGTGTCGACGCAATGAAACATACATGGTCTCGAGTATTAAGCATAGATGCCTAGTCAAGGATGGGAACCGATGCCCAATTCCATACCCTAGACTAAGGCCAGGAGATGGTAGACGGAGGATCGTACCTGTACGGAATCGGCGCCTAAATGTTCACGCTAATTCACCTAGTCTCTAGTGCCATGGACCGTTGCTAGACGGCCACCCATGGTAACGGGCCCTTGTGGGACACGGGCCCAAGTCTAGCTGAGGGTGAACCTTAAGGGTCATACACAATCACCGAGGAGGTTGAGTGATCGACTTGGAGTCAATCTCGAAGGATAAAATAAGTAATTGGATTACTTTAAGGGAAAGTCCATTGGATGGACGGGCCGATATTGTATCGAGCTTTCGTTTAATCGGTAAATTGGATTTTTTGATTAAATATGGAAAGTTGAGACGTTGGATCTTTTAATTGGATTAAAAGATCAACGAGAATAATTTAAATGGACCTTAAATTGGATTACGATATTAAAACCCGGTCCGTTAAATTTACTCGAGAGGAGAAATAATTCCTATTTTGGAATAGGAAGAAGTTGGACTTCTTCCCTTAATTAAACATGGCCGACATGCTCCCTTGGAGGAAGCAAAATTAGCCATGTTTCATGCTAGGTGGAATGTTGACTTATCTCTTTTGGAAAGAGACAAATCAACTCCAATCAAGCTCTTCCCTTTTGGTATGATTTGATCATACCATAAATTTTGGTAGGCTTGATTGAAGAATTGATGGTGATTGATTGGAATGAATCTAGACATCCTTAGATGAACCTAGACACATTCCAATAATCACATTAATTATGTATATATATTAGAATATACAACACCAAGCATAAGTGATTCATTATTCATCTTTTTCTAAGAAAAAGAGAAGACAAAATCCCTCTCCTCTCTCTCAACTCTCGGCCCTCTCTCCCTCTCTCACACTTGTGTTCTTCACTTGATTTTGAATCAAGAAGAAGAACAAAGTAAGTTTAAGAGAGCACTAATTCATAGTGTTCTTCTCTTAAACCCGATTCCTTCTTAAACCCGTTCTTTTCTAGCAAGAAGCCAACGTGTGTTTCTTCCGGTGTGGTGTGGATCACCTTTGGAGAATCCATACGTTTGGATTTCGTGAGCATTCCGGAGAAGGAACAACGCAAGTAGCCGGGAGCATACACCAAATAATCAAAGGTAACGGTTTATTACTCTTTGATTGATTTAATATACATCTATGCCCTATGTGTTTAATATTCATTTCCAATATTTACACATCCTACATCGAACGCCCGGTTAAGCACCCAAGGGCACAACCTTAGGATTTCGTATTTTAAATTAGATTTGATTTAATTTACGCTATTTCCTCGCTTCCTCGCTTCCGCTCGCGCTCCCAGGCGGATCCGCTTGTCCTTCATTAATTACAATGATCTCCTCTAAGATTTGGCATAATTACAGATACCCCCTCGTTGTTTTAAAAATTACAAATGCTTCTCTTAACCAAGGGCCTAAAATGGTTAATTTTGCCCTTGATTTTTTTTAAAAAAATTTATACAAAAATCAGCCGAGGCAAATTACACTATTTTCCTCTGTTATAAAACGTAAGAAACCTCCCCTTACGCATTTTTGTCCCAAAAAATTTAAAAAACTTTAAAAAATAATTCAATTTGCGTAACGGCATTTTGGACAGTTAGATGGATAGAAATAGGTTGTTTGTTAGATGGTTACAAACCTCAGGCGGTATTTGTAATTTTTGAAACAATAAGGGGGTATCCGTAATTATGCTAAACCTCAGGGGAGGTCATTGTTCACCCTTTTTGTTTTGTTATTTCCTAGTTTGCTAATATGAATGATTTACCTATGTTCAGGGTGGTTACTGTGATATTCGAATGGATTGACCCCCGATGTGTGCTCGTAGTGTAGCTATAATTCTTGGTTTATTGAAGAAGATCAATTCTTATGAGAAGAAGGTTGTTGAGATTGAAATGACATAAGAAATTTAGTGTAATTTTGGCTATGTTCCTCTTTTTTTATTGCCACTATGATATTTTGTGAGATGGGTAAACTTGGGAAGCAAACAAAATGTTGCAGCTAGGGGCTTGAAAAGAATACTCATGTATGTTAGGAATAAGTGTGCAATAGGCATGCACTTTTGCAATGGAATATATTCCATTACAATGCAGCATTGTATCTCTTGTCAATCATTTGTATTGTTTGCTAGTTGAATCATGTGAAAGTCTCTCCAAATTTTCTGCTTGCAAGACTTGACAATTTACCTTCCGCTATATATTTCACATTGTATTGATTGCACGGTCTAATATATATATGTTTTTTGCAATTTCTTGCACTGCTTGTGACTATGTATATAATTGAGGTTGGTTTGGGTTGTATACACTCATGTGTTGTGTATATATGGAGTAGAAATGAGTTTGGATGCCACTACCTTGCAATGTAGAATGTTCTACAACACAAATTGGACGGTAGAAATGGAAAAAACCTTCACGGATACTCTGGTACATATTTCAATTGGTCTAGATGAGCCCAGGTATCCGAATTCTTATTCCATCTGCTAGGGGATGCGTGAAACCAACAAAACATGGTCTATTGTTCGGTTACAATTTCTATGATCTAGAGTAAGGCGTTTGTTTAATCGGTTCCTTTCATTTTCATGGATTTTAAGTTTTTTTCTGGTGTGTCTTACAACCGTACAACAACGGAATTGATGACTGACCAACACATTTGGGACCTTATCATTGAGGTAAAAAATCTTAATTCTATTTTGTGGTCTAATTTAACACTGTCGCTGAATTTAAATAAACTTCTGAGGGACGCGGCAGGTTAAGTTTTTTTAGTTTAAGTCGGCTATTAAGTGTGTAAGCTCGGTCTAAGAATGTATGAATTGTCTTTTCCATTCCAAATATTTAGTTAATTTGACTTATCTTCTTTTGTTACTTTGCTATTCAATTTCGATACTAGCTTGAATATATGGGTAAGGTAAATTGGAAAAGTAATGGCAGCTTTTATTTTATCTATGAAAGGACAGAAGAATGCCAATATTCTCTATTTTGACTCACAAGCATGCATGCAAATTGAAAAATGGTGTGTGTAGTCATTTCTTGTAAAATAGGCATGTATGTACTCGGTTTGTGCCTTAATTGATCTAAGAATGCATTGTCTGAAAATAACAATTGCCTCTTCCTTCTTCATTTTGATTTCATTTGTTTTCATTTAACTCAAAAAACTCTTCACTAGGACTTGTTACAACCCTTCACATTCACACAAAGCCGTTAGCAACGTGTCTTGGCATTACATCCCTAATTCTGCAGAATCCCCACCAAGGCCACAAAAAGTTTTGTGCACACCCGTATGAACTGTGACACAAGATCAATGTTTCATTGACGTACCATGGGCCAAAGCCATGGATTGTACCATCAATGTAGAGTCCTATGTTAATGAGGAAGCACTGAAGCATGCCACAAAAGTAGTGAATCTTGTTAAGAAGGAGGCATCAGAGTTGATGCAAACTATAGCCGATTGAAAAACTTTGTGAGTTGTTTGAAACTTTTAGCTATCTCATTTCTAGACCGTAGTTACTATAGGACCCCTGAGACAACACAATGCATGCATCATCTTCATTTTGGGAGGAAGTATTCGAGGTAATCAATTCTGCACTGTATTACATGTTTTTATTACAATGTAGACACTTGGTTAGTTTTTTATATCTCTTGAATAAAGCTTCCACTTGCTAAAGCATATGACCAATTCGGTGAGCAGAATTTCAGTGCTCTTCCTGCTGTATTACAAGGAGCTAAACCACCCACTTCAAACCATGGAAACATCGCGGGTCCTAGCTGGTCAAGAGTTAATACAGTGGTGATTGACGTTGATGAAATAACGGATGTTGGCGAAATTGTGGACCTGTCGCCGGATTCTAAAGAAATTTGATTCTTGGATAAGCTTTGGAGTATGAGACTTGGCCAGGTCATGGTCGTATTGCAGTTGAGGTTATGTTGTTGCTTATTTATCTTTGCACTTGTTATTTTTCTATAATATCCTTGAAATTTTATGCATAATTAAAGGGATTAATTGCTACGTACTAAAGAAATGTAAATTTATGAATAAATAATTTAAAGATCAAAATTTGATATTAGAATTTTAAGGGGCGTGATTAGAACTTTATTAACTTTTTAAGAGTGAGTTATATAAATTTATAAAGTTTGGGGTCAAATTGTAATTTTATGAAAATCATAAAAAAATTGAAAATAAAAGGAAATCAAGGAGGACTATATTGCAACATGTGGGCACATTGGTTGTGACTAACTTTGTGCTAGAGTAGCAAGTGGTGCATGGTGCACCATCACATGTTATTAAAATATTATCATACATATATAAAGTGTATATACATATATATATACTTTGTTTACATATATATATATATATGTGATAACTTCTTATTATCTCGTATGATATCGGGAAAAAAAGGAGATATTGTGATTGAGATGATGATAGCGGCCAAAGACCATGAGTGATGCACTCCAGCCTGGGTAAACAGGGGCCTAATAAAATAAATGATGGTTCTGGATATATTGTACTGTGGATTGATGTATGATTGTGTTATTGGTTACTTCATGATTTTGTGGTGATTTCATATTAAATAATATTTGTGGATTGTTATAATTGAATGAAATTTGTCTTATTGCGATATGCATGTGTATTTGTATATAAGTTGATTAGTTATACTTATTGAGGAGACAGCTCAATCCTTGCCGCATATTTTTCAAGACATAAGTCATAGTGGCTAGCCGATTATAAGTCGATCACCAGTATTACTAGGCAGGTCAGCAGTGATATCTTCAGTTGGGTGTCATAGCTACAGAATTTCATAGATATGGGATTTTCAGTGGATTTAT
Source organism: Sesamum alatum (assembly GCA_034509735.1). NCBI lineage: Eukaryota > Viridiplantae > Streptophyta > Magnoliopsida > Lamiales > Pedaliaceae > Sesamum > Sesamum alatum. The sequence goes on along the minus strand of JACGWO010000007.1, from coordinate 10,986,251 downwards.
ATTTTAAGTTTTGTAATAATTAGAAACTTCACTTTTCTCCTTTCTTTATATTGATAAAGGCTAAAGTCGAGAATTAATTACAAAGTTTTGATGACGTATGTTAGTCTGTCATGTCTACATAATATATTAAGTAAAATATAGTTTTATTCGGTTAATATGATTTCTTATGAAATGGAATGTAATTACAAATGATGTATCACATTTTCAGTGTTGGTTGTTAGTGTCTGAATTTAAATTGACGAAATTAAGGTAGTTGCACGTGGAGTTGATCAAATATTTAAGCTAAATTGCTACTTTCCTTTCCTTGCTCTATCATGTGAATTTAATTACAAATGAAAAACCCCAGCTGAACAAAAGCAAAATTGTCCTGTAAACATAGAAATAACCGAAAAAGAAAGTATCTTTCTGAACAACCATGCAAGTTCTGTACCTTCTTTTCCCTTCACCATTCATCTTTCTCACAAAATATATGCGGGTATCCAGATGCACATACATAATTTAACTACAATTAATAGAATATTTAGACACGATATATACTACACTTTAGATGTAAATGAAAGGATTCTTAAACACTTAAAATTAACCAGTACTGTTTCACAAAAGCAAGGCAAATTCGAAGCACTCCACAAAATAATACATAGCCCGGTCAGCTTGGGAGTTTGGTTTCTCCTACATTACTGAATGCATTTTGCCCCAAAATAAAGCAGAAAAGTACAATTAGGTTAATTGTTTATGCATTCACATCTTCAAATATTGCAACAATTCAGATTTTTCCTTCAACCATCATCTTCACAAAGGCCAGTTTAGCTACTTTAGACATTGTTAGGAATAAATCAAAATCGGCCTTGCTGTTGACAAGTTTCCTAGAAGCCCAATATTTCTCCTCCAAAGTTAAATCGGGCATACCCTCAACGACACTCCATACCTGTCGGCGAGCATGCAAACTTATCTGCCTCCACCTCAAATTGTTTAGTAATATCACCCAAACGATTATTACTTACATTCACAAAAGCATCAAATTTTTGGTCGAATTTTTCATCACCTTTACTAGTTGATAAATTTTGTTTCTTTGACGAAACATGTTCGATTTCACTAGGTGCAATATTAATTTGTGCAGTGGCAGAAGCAAACGAATTCATAAACTTCGTATTATTACTAAATATGTTTGGGTCAGGCCTAAGGACATAGTACGTGGGTGAAACTGGAACATGCTCATTACTTACATTGTTCGATGCATTTTCAATGTCCTCGGCATATTGTCCTGTAGCTCTATCCTTTTAAAAAAATTTCACACTATATTGGGTAGTAGGGAAGGACTTGAAATGTAGTGTCTTCACGAAAGGATCAACCTAACAATTGCAACAAAATGAAAAATTGGATGATCTATTTTTCAAAGCTCTAGAAATTACCTTGATGTAACTCTCTAATACGAAGTTTGACACCAAAATCATTTGTGAAGTCTCATTTCACCCGAAACCACTTCGACCAAGCATATCAGAAATACTACCATACGTCTTTTTCTAAACATGAATCTTTCGACTGATATGAGGATCTGATTTTAAGTCACTCTACGGAATTCTCTTACTAAGCATCTGTACTAAAACACCCAAGTATCCAGTATGAAACTCATTATACATTTCTAGTCGTTGCACACTCTTTACGTAAACAATCTAGCAATACCTCCTCCTCCATACTAGACCAAACACGCCTTGAACCCTTACCATTTGTTTTCCCACCTTGGTGGCAACCACCAATGCTTACATCGTCTTCCATGGACCACTAACAAAATAACAATAATAACTAGAAATCATTATAAAATAATCATTAAATTGTAACCGAGGGTTGAATTATACAAAAAACTAACTAAAACAAGTACACAATATATTTCCACCAAGACATAGTTTAATAATATACCAACAACACAATGTTCAGTAACAATTACAAACTAAACTCAAGCACTTCATCACGCATTCAATAATATAGCAAAAATCCAACATTTGACAAATGCAAACAAAAATCCACAAATTTTCTAAAACAATCATTCACGACTCTCCACGCCAAGCATTATACATTCTCATTACAATATCATCTCTCCAAGTATTCCACACCTGGTTCGAATATCTCTAATTACTCGGTATTTCCTCACCAACTCCTCATTCAACATTTCTTCTATTGGATCAATGGCCATTTTCATTCGAAAATAGTTATGCAAGAGAAAACATGCCATAATAATGCAATTATGCACTTTTATAGAATAGAAAGTCGGGCTACGCAACACTGCCTATTGAGCTTTTAGTAAACCAAATGTCCTTTCAATAATGCTATGGGCAGCATCATGCTTCATATTGAAGTTGAAAGCCTAGGGTAGGCGTGTGGATCGTCCCGGGAGTAGCGTGAATGCGGAAGCGTGGTATAATTAAAATTGCAAGAATTTTAAATATGCATTAACATACATAAAATAAATACGTTCAAGGGGTGTTCCCTTGAGACTCCCGGGCGTTTGGTGTATCTCATGAATAATGAAAGCAATAATAAAATCATGGAGGCCATAGGGTTTTAAAATAAAAAGGGGCGAAAAGCTTAAATCGGAAACCTACCGATTTACGTTTTCGTCTTGAAACCGCTACTCGCGTTGTTCCCCGTTTTTGCTCCAAGATCTTGAACGGGAGATCCTCTAAATCGCACACGCAATCCGTCCACGTACCTTGCTCCTTGTGCTAGCGTAAGAACAAGTGTGTATAGTATTTTTGGAGAGGACGGAATGATCAAACGTTATTGAATTAACGAGATCAAACCTCCTTAGTTCAATTGTCAACACAAAAGAACTTGGAAGAGGGAAGAGAGAGAGAGAGAGGCGCGGCCGAGAGAGAGGAGAGCCGAGTGTGTATGTGTGTGTGTGTTTCAAAGTTTCATCATCTCTTCTAAAGAGGGCTCTTAGGAGTATTTATAGAGGAGGAATCCTATTCCTCTTCTATCTCCTACATATTGAAGACTCCTAGTTGAATAGGATTTGACCTAGTCAAATCCTAGTCAACTACTAGCTTCTTGGTCAAACCAATCCTAGCCATTGATTTCTCTCCTTTAATCTCAACCGTTGATTTATTTAATGGGATATTTAAATCTTATTTAAATAATCCTTAATGGCAATAAATAAATATATCAAATATAAATATTTATTCCAAGCCCATTAAATTAATTTTTAATAAATCTAATTTATTAGATAAATTCCTTATATCTAATACAAGGAATTAATTTCTTCCCAAGAAAAGAAGGACCCGATTAAATCTAATTCAACCGCTCCATTCCTCCAAACATTTAATTCCAAATTAAATACATTATGTGTATGGATTGTGCGTGACTCTTTAGGTTCACCTTCAGCTAGACTTGGTTGGATTCCTAGAACCCGCCCGTCACCAAAGGTGGCCGTCTAGCAACGGTCCATGGCACTAGAGACTAGGTGAATATATGGGGATGAACATTTAGGCTCTACAGTACATCTATCCTTCCGTCTACGGTCTCACCACTTAGGGTCTAGGGTACGGATTATGTAGGCACCCATTTTGGACCTAAGTGTCGGTTTGTCCTCTACTAAACGCCGCATGGGAATCCTTCCCCACTGTTCAGTCACTGTGGCTACAGATTTTAGGGACAAGGCACAGAGTATTTGTGAGACACAACTGTCAACACCTTTTGACAGGAGACAGATCCTTTCTTGGAAACTACTGTCACTTTGTACACCGAAGCTGCACTAGATATGGCTTATGACTACTCAAGTACATCTTGGCAATCTCTCACCATACCTAAGATACAGTCCCGATGTACAGGTAAACTCAGAAATTCCTCAAGTCAAAGGACTTGACTTGTACCGTTGAAACCGGGAACATGCGTCATACCTAGCCGACCCTACTCAAGGTCCTCCGTTCTCCCCAGCAGGCCAACCCACTAACACTGCTTAGACGACCCTTATCACCCGTCGATGAAATACGACAGCAGATGCTTAGTGCAAGTCTCAAGGGGAATCTCGGTACCCACTTTCGAGATTCCTTGACTTGGAGATTTCCAGACTGATTCGGCGGAACTGATTTCATGGACCTACCTCCAAGCGTAGTCCCAGTCCCCGAAATGCGATTTCAGTCTGTAGACTTTGTTTGTGTGGTGAACAGTTATAAAACAGATAAAGTGAACACAAACAAAGTACGTGCCAAATGAATTTCACTTCTTATTCATTAAGGATTTATTGAAACTTCGAAATTGTTCAGACATAGGTTACAATTCGCCTACCAAGATTGGCTACATGGTCACCTATTCTAACAATCTCCCACTTGACCTTAAAGCCAATCGCCCATATGCCTAATCCCCATCTTTTCAAGATGTTGCGTATGAGCGTTCTGCGACATAGGCTTTGTCAGCGGATCTGCTATGTTGTCTACTGAGTTAACTCGGTCCATCCGAACGTCACCTTTTCCTACCATTTCTCTTAGAAGGTGGTAGCGTCTAAGAATGTATTTGGAACGGTGATGAGATCCCGGTTCCTTTGCTTGCGCTATTGCTCCGTTGTTATCACAAAAGATGACAACGGGCTCGGCGATGCTAGGCACCACACCCAACTCTTGGATGTAGTTTCTCATCCAAACCGCTTCTTTGGCAGCTTCGGAAGCTGCTATGTATTCGACCTCAGTGGTGGAATCAGCAGTGGTTGCTTGCTTGGAACTTTTCCAAGCCACCACTCTTCCATTGAGCCTGAATACATAACCCGATTGAGACTTGGCATTATCGTCATCAGCCTGGAAGCTAGCATCGCTAAAGCCTTCCAGGATCAGTTCTCCATTGCCATAAACTAAGAACATTTCCTTAGTCCTCCTTAGGTACTTACGGATGCCCTTGACTGCATTCCAATGTTCCTCTCCTGCACAAGACTGATATCTGCTTGTTACACTCAAAGCGTAAGCAATGTCAGGTCTGGTGCAGTAGACCGCATATTGGATGCTTCCTACGGCAGAAGCATAGGGGATGATTTTCATCTTTTCAAGTTCCTCATCAGTCTGCGGGGACTGTTTCTTAGATAACTTGATTCCATGCCTTATGGGAAGGAATCCTCATTTGGAGTTGTCCATCAGAAACCTTTTCAGGACTTTCTCCATATACGAGTTTTGAGTGAGTCCTAACATTCTCTTAGATCTATCCCTGACAATCTGGATGCCTAGAATGTAGGAGGCTTCACTCAAATCCTTCATAGAGAACTTAGTTGATAACCATGCTTTTGTATCACCCAACATTCTAACGTCATTTCCTATGAGTAGAATGTCATCCACATAAAGCACTACGAACACTATAGAGCTCCCATTGACCTTCTTGTATACACAAGGGTCGGATTTGTTTTTGATGAAATCATAACCCCGTATGACTTCATCAAAGCGAATGTTCCAACTTCGGGATGCTTGTTTGAGGCCATAGATGGACTTCTAGAGACGACATACCTTCTGTTCTTCTCCAGTGACCGTGAAACCCTCCGGCTGATCCATGTAGATCTCTTCCTCAACGAAACCATTGAGGAAAGCCGTTTTCACATCCATCTGCATATCTCATAGTCATACCATGCTGCTATGGCAAGCAGGATCCGAATGGACTTAGCCATGGCTACTGGCGAGTAGGTGTCCTCAAAATCGACCCTGGGTCGTTGAGTGTATCCTTTAGCTACTAGCCTAGCCTTGAAGGTTGTGACTTCTCCATCAATGCCAAGTTTGCGCTTATAGACCCACTTACAGCCAACTGGCTTAACCCCTTTCGGTGGATCTACAAGGGTCCGGACTTCGTTCTCACTCAAGGAGTCCATTTCGGTTTTCATGGCCTCACGCCATTTCCCGTAGTCGATGTCAGACATCGCTTCCCCGTATGTCTTAGGATCCTTATCCAACAGACTGGTCATATTTAGAAAGCCATATCTCACAGGAGGTCAAGACTCTCTAGCTGACCTACGGAGAATGGGAACGTCAGTGGTGACTGTGGGTGCTGACTGTATCGGAGCTGGCGGTTCAAGTACCGAGGCTGGCCCTTCCTGAGGTTAACCTTCATGCCTAGCATGTTGGACTTCTCGAGGTTGGTCAATCCTCTGGGTATTTATCCTGAATCCTCTAAGTGATGAATCTGCGGCTTCCACTGATGACTGGTTTCCATTACTTGATTCCTCAAAGATCAGTTCATCAGGTTGGATATCCTCTGGAAAGCCTTGTTCCAAGAACACTGCGTTCCTTGAAACAAATACCTTTTGTTCCAAGGGGTCATATAAATAATAACCTGCAGTTTCTTTAGGGTATCCAACGAACCTGCACAAGCTAGACCTGGATTCTATCTTGTCTCCCACTAGCCTCTTGACGTATGCGGAGCTACCCCACACTTTCAAGTAGTTGTAGGACGCAGGCTTGCCGTTTCATATTTCATATGGCGTTTGGGTTAATACACTGGTTGGCGCCAAATTTAACAACTTGGCCGCAGTCTCCAATGCGTAGCCCCAAAAGGACAAGGGCAATTTGGTAAAACTCATCATGGATCGAACCATGTCTAACAGGGTTCGATCCTCCTTTCAGAGACCCCATTTAACTGTGGTGTCCCGGGAGGTGTCCATTCAGATATTATACCATTTTCTTTAAGATAATCAAGGAACTCAGTACTAAGGTACTCTCCGCCTCGGTCTGACCGTAGGACTTTAATTTTGCAGACGGTTTGGTTCTCAACTTCAAGTCTGCATTCTTTAAACCTCTCAAGAGCTTCAGAATTGTACCTCATCAGGTGTACATAACCATACCGTGAATGATCATCGGTGAAGGTTATGAAGTAGGAGAACCCACCTCGGGCCTGCGTCTTTAGTGGTCCACATACGTCTGTATGGACCAGGTCCAACAGACCTGTGCCAAGCTTGCTTTGTCCTACAAAGGGCCTCTTGGTCATTTTCCCTCTTAGACAGAATTCACAAGTTGGTAGCTCACTCAAGTCCCTTACCTCTAGGTTCTTTAAGTCCACCAATTTCTTCATCCTGTCTTGGGATATGTGACCTAACCTAGCGTGCCACAATCGTGCGTTCCCGTTATTATCTATTTTACGTTTATGTTGAGCGTTTAGAATGATGTTCTTTTGTTGTAAGATATAGAGGTCGTTATTAAGCGTACCAAGCAGATGAGCAATTCCACACCTCATCAAAGAAAAGCAATTTTTATTGACCATAAACTCATATCCACTATTGTCTAACAACGGAATGGAAATGATGTTTTTAATCATACTAGGTACATAATACACTTGTTCTAACTCTATACTAATACGATCACTAACTACTAGAGTAGCGGATCCTACTGCTTCTGCCGAGATGGCTTTACCATTCCCAAGCTTCAGGATCATATCCCCGCTACCCAGTTTTCTGCTTCTTTTCAGCACCTGCAAATCATTGCAAATGTGAGCTCCACAGCCGGTATCTAATACCCAAGAGGCAGAGTTAGTAACCATATTAACCTCAATCACAAAGATACCTTGTTTTGAGAGGAGTTTAGGGCACTCCCTCTTCCAATGCCCTTTCTCACGGCAATTGATACATATGTCATATGCCCTCGACTGTTGCTTGGAGTCAACCTTCCATTTTTCTTTGCCTTTCCCCTCTTTGGCAATGGGAACACTCTTAGTGTTTGTAGCTTCTTTGACGGCTTTTGCCTTTCCCTTCTTCCTTTTCCAACATCCGACACCCTTGCCTTTCGTCTTGGAAGTCGTAGCATCTCCAAACAATACCGACGGCGTGGACTTTATGGCCGTTGCCTCGTATTGCACCAACATATTGATTAACTCATGAATACCCTTCTCAAGTGTGTTCATGTTATAGTTAACAATGAATTGGTCGAAGGAGGGTGGGAGAGACTGAAGGATCACATCTATGTACGTCTCGTTATCGAGGCCTGCCTTGAGGTCCTCGAGCTTTTCCACCAGGGTAAGAATTTTAATCCCGTGCTCTTGTACAGAGGATCCTTCGGTCATTTTAGTTCCAAAGAACGCCTTCGTCACGACATACCTAGTATGCCGGTTCGGGACTGCATAGCAATCCTTCAGGCGAGCCATAATGGAAGGGACATCGTCTAGCCTTTCATACTGCTTCTGAATCTCATTAGAGGTAAGTATGATGCTACGGACTTTCCGGTTATCCTTATGCCAAGTCTCGAACGTCTCACGTTCTTCTGGCATGGATCCTTCTGGCAAGGTCCTAGGGAACGGCTCGTCCATGACATAGACTTGGTTCTCGTAATCTAGGACTATCCTCAGATTGCGCAACCAGTCGTTGTAATTTGTTTCGTTAAACTTGTTGGTCTCAAGTATGGTTGATAATGGGTTCTTAGACATTTTTAAATCTACATTGAAAGCAGAACTACGATCAGTAGAATTTTAAAAGACGGGAGTTTTGATAAATAATTAAACGCTTGGACTTTAATCATTTAACGCTCCCACTATTTATACGAAAATACGATACTCTCAAACGTTGTTTTCGGGAAAACCTTTTCCTCGTGGGCTTGGGATCCACAAGCAAATTTTTCCATACCCTGCTTTTACGATTCGCATGCAAAGTATCCTGTGGGAGGTATACCATACCATTCTTGTTCCACGAGATTCCCAAGATAACTACCTCACCCTTTCACATGATCCCGAGGACTCCAAGCAAATCATGCTAATTGGGCGTTAGACCCGACCCAATCGACCGAATCATAGACCCGCTGCTACCTCCACGACTCGTGAGACAGGTAACAGTGGTCTACTCTTCGTTCATGACACAGTGCAGCTTCTTTTAAGTACGATAGTCGTGCCATGACTCGTGAGACCACGCTATCGACCTAAATTAGCTTCCTCACTATGCCATGGATTGGAAGGCATGGACAAACTCCTAGAGTCCATGTCCACTTTGTCTAGGGTCTAATATTTGAACATTGGTCCAACCAAGTGAGAATTGTAAATGACCGAGATCTCATACATAAACACATTCATCCATAATGCGTAATTAAAAATTGCATCCCATAGCAGTTATACGATAAATAAAACCATTCATTCACCATAACAGCCACATGCAAAATTAAAGCCTAGCACGCCCCTGTTGGATGATCACGAGCCCGAATCCTATGCGACCTACTGAGCCCGCAATGGATCTATGGTCAATTTGGGGTTGGTCCTATACTATTACATTAATAGCAACTCGATCATCATGTTGATGGGCCTTGGTCTCTTTTCTCTTTCAAATCTCCATGGAAACGCCTTGGATCCTACATTATGGGCTCTCCATGTGGACCTTCCTTCTTCTCCACCAAATGCATAAAAATAAAATCCTCACTCCTATTCTACTCTCATTACATATGTAAAAAGAAACCCCAGCGAAAACCCGGGGGAGTACATTAGGAGGGAGAAAGAATGCCTTATTATTCCAAGGCAACTAGAAGAGGACAAGGAGAAAGCAAAAGAGGCACACAGGCCCAACATAAATTAAACCATACATCCGGTCTAAGGCTCGCGATCATCCATTTCCATTAAACGCACGTAATTACATGATCCAATCACATAAACACATGCTTATAATCCATGATTACCAATCATATCATTCCATGATAAATAAACAAATAACATACGAAAAATATGGTACAACCGTTGGCATACACGTTTCTCGTTCAGGAAGACCATTCCTCATTATTTTAAGGTGAGTAACACCCCGGGATTCCAAATCCAGTACTACAACCTCCCAAATAATGTTCTTTGAGAAAACATGCAAAAATTAAATAAAACTAATTTTTTAAAATAATCCAAAAAATAAAAATAAGAGGAAAACGCAAATCATGACCGGCCGCCACCACCGGCGGTGCTCTGCCGGCGCACACAGGCCAGCAGGCCCAGCGTGATTTGCGTATGGTCCGCCATGTTGCGCATGCTGGCGCGCGTCGGCAGGCTGTCGCGCGCAGGCACCTCTGCCCGCGCGCGCCGCCCTGCCACGCCGCCTGCGTGCGCCTCCTGCACGCGGGCCGGGCGCGCGCGCAGACTCCTCTATCTGTGTCACGGGCGCTTGGTGGCGCCGCCTCATGCGCGCGCGCGCGGCTTCCCTAGCCGCGCTCCGGGCGCACGGGCATCCCGGCGCACAGGCCTGGCGCGCGCGCGTAGGCTCCCCTGCCTGCGTGCGCGCGCGCCCCGCCGTGCGTTCGCCCTAGGCGTCCGGCTGCACGCATGCTGGCTGGATACGCGCGCGCTATGCGCTCCAGACAGGGCTGCCGCGCGCAGGCCCCCTGCCTGCGCGCGCGCCTCGCCTAGCCGCACTGCGTGCGCGGTCAGCCAAGAAGAACAAGAAACCAACAGTACCAATAAATCATACATAATTAAAAGCAAGAAAACGACATGTTTTGCAATTAAAACATCCAAATTTAATTAAATCATGCCATACACGTTTTCATGCTCAAAACGCACACAAAAAACCCTAGGCCTATGCACCGAACCGGGCTTTGATACCACTGAAAGCCTAAGGTACGCGTGTGGATTGTCCCAGGAGTAGTGCGAAAGCGGAAGCGCGATATAATTAAAATTGCAATAATTTTAAACATGCATTAGCATACATAAAATAAATACATTCAAGGGGTGTTCCCTTGAAACTCCCGGGCGTTTGGTGTATCTCATGAATAATGAAAGCAATAATAAAATCATGGAGACCATAGGGTTTTAAAATAAAAAGGGGCGAAAAGCTTAAATCGGAAACCTACCGATTTACGTTTTCATCTTGAAACCGCTACTCGCGTTGTTCCCCATTTTGCTCCAAGATCTCGAATGGGAGATCCTCTAAATCGCACACGCAATCCGTCCACGTACCTTACTCCTCGTGCTAGCGTAAGAACAAGTGTGTATAGTATTTTTGGAGAGGACAGAATGATCAAACGTTATTGAATTAACGAGATCAAACCTCCTTAGTTCAATTGTCAACACAAAAGAACTTGGAAGAGGGAAGAGAGAGAGAGGCGCGGCCGAGAGAGAGGAGAGCCGAGTGTATATGTGTGTGTGTGTGTGTGTTTCAAAGTTTCATCATCTCTTCTAAAGAGGGCTCTTAGGAGTATTTATAGATGAGGAATCCTATTCCTCTTCTATCTCCTACATATTGAAGACTCCTAGTTGAATAGAATTTGACCTAGTCAAATCCTAGTCAACTACTAGCTTCTTGGTCAAACCAATCCTAGCCATTGATTCCTCTCCTTTAATCTCAACCGTTGATTTATTTAATGGGATATTTAAATTTTATTTAAATAATCCTTAATGGCAATAAATAAATATATCAAATATAAATATTTATTCCAAGCCCATTAAATTACTTTCTAATAAATCTAATTTATTAGATAAATTCTTTATATCTAATACAAGGAATTAATTTCTAAATCCAATTCAATCGCTCCATTTCTCCAAACATTTAATTTCAAATTAAATACATTATGTGTACGGATTGTGTGTGACTCTTTAGGTTCACCTTCAGCTAGACTTGGTTGGATTCCTAGAACCCGCCCGTCACCATGGGTGGCCGTCTAGCAACAGTCTATGGCACTAGAGACTAGGTGAATATACGGGGATGAACATTTAGTCTTTACAGTACATCTATCCTTCCGTCTACGGTCTTAGCACTTAGGGTTTAGGGCATGGATTATGTAGGCACCCATTTTGGATCTAAGTGTCGGTTTGTCCTCTACTAAACGCCGCAGGGGGATCCTTCCACACTGTTCAGTCACTGTGGCCATAGATTTTAGGAACAAGACACAGAGTATTTGTGAGACACAACTGTCAACACCTTTTGACAGGAGACAGATCCTTTTTTGGAAACTACTATCACTTTGTACACCGAAGCTGCACTAGATATGGCTTATGACTACTCAAGTGCATCTTGGCAATCTCTCACCATACCTAAGATACAGTCCCGATGTACAGGTAAACTCAGCAATTCCTCAACTCAAAGGACTTGACCTGTACCGTTGGAACTGGGAACATGCGTCATACCTAGCCGACCCTACTCAAGGTCCTCCCTAAGATGGTTCCCGCAAGTCACCTCAGTCAGCCGCTCCCCAGCAGGCCAACCCACTAACACTGCTTAGACGACCCTCGTCACCCATCAATGAAATACGACAACAGATGCTTAGTGCAAGTCTCAAGGGGAATCTCGGTACCCACTTTCGAGATTCCTTGACTTGGAGATTTCCAGACTGATTCGGCGGAATTGATTTCATGGACCTACCTCCAAGCGTAGTCCCAGTCCCCGAAATGCGATTTTAGTCTGTGGGCTTTGTTTGTGTAATGAACAGTTATAAAGCAGATAAAGTGAACACAAACAAAGTACGTGCCAAATGAATTTCACTTCTTATTCATTAAGGATTTATTAAAACTTCGAAATTGTTCAGACATAGGTTACAATTCCCCTACTAAGATTGGCTACATGGTCACCTATTCTAACAGAAGTATTCTTCATAGTTCTGTGGAGCATTCCGACCGAATTTCCATTCTTTTAAGTGGTACCTTACTCCCTAGTATGGAGATAAGAATCCTTCGCCATTACTATACCCATTGTCAATGAAATAATAGTTACCTACCAAAACAAAAGACCAAAAACGCATGGTTAAATATTAAAATTTTATTAACTATGGGATAAACAAAAGACCCTGAATGCTAACTATATGTTTACCTCTTGTAATTTTCAGACCAGCCGGCAAGTGCTTTGGCAAATAACAAAGGATGGAGTCTCGGAATGATGTTCAATATATGATGAAAATGTGTACTTACTTCCGAGATAAGCGAATAAAGTCATATTTAATGGTACGATTCTTCTTATGATGTGCTAAGACGCTTAAGAACATCACCACGTGTGAAAGAAGTGGATCCGCCCGAAAGCACGGCAGAAGCATGAAAGTAATGTAACAGAAGCCATAAACTATAGTTGATATATTAAAATTAACATGAAAACATGAATGCAATTAAACCACAAATATAATGTATAGGCTTCAAAATGCCCAACAGAAAATCACATAATCAAACAAACAAGAAAGATGTTAATAGTAGTTCAGAAATACAACAATGAACTTAGAATTTATGGATAATAAAAGTAAAAAATTCAAAATAACAAAATTTCCTTAAAATCAGGCTCAGATCTAACTTTCTACAACCTTCTATTTATCACGGGAAAAAAAAAAATTTAGTACACTAACTTGGCTCTCGTTCAATTTTAGTACACTAACTTTGGTAATTATCACATTTTATACATTATGTTGCAATTTTACTTCAATTAAGTCCAATTGATCGGAATTTGCTGACGTGGCCAATTTTTGCTTATGTGTCCGGCGAAATTAACCACGTCAGCACATGACGTGGCGGGATGACTTGGATGTATTTTCTTCCATAAGGATGAATTTTAGTACACTAACTTTAACATGGTTTAATTTTAGTCCAATAACTTTAAATGAGGTAAAATTTAAGCCCCCTGTCATTGTGTCTAGGGGTTGTCACTGTCCATTTATATTTATATTATAAAAAAATTAAATATAAGTGTACCGCTGAAAAATGGTACACTTATATATTTATGATTGGTCGCTAGTTGCGAGCTGCACTCACGACCAGCCCTCAAATTTTTTTAAATTTGTTAATTCTTTATAATTATTAGTTAAAGTTAAAATAATAATTATTAATACTTAATTAGATATAATTAATTAATAATAATTTGATAATTGTTAATATAGCTATTAAATTAATTAATTAGAGAATAATAAATTTAATAATATAGTTGTTAATATTAATTAATTTGATATATATATTAATTATTGAAAATTTGATACTATAGTTGTTAATCATAATTTAAAAAATAAATAATTATATATTTTATAATTATTAATAATTTGATAATATATTTGTTAATTATTTATAACTATTAATAGAGTTGATATTATTTATAGCCGAGATCTTTTCCTTTTCACACTTATCAGTTCAGTTGGATCATCTATTTTTTAAACTATGATTAACAACTATATTATCGAATTTCTAACAATTAATCTATATCAAATTAATTAATATTAACAACTATATTATCAAATTAATTAAAATTATCTTAATAATATTACATTCCGTACGAAAAAAATAAAAATATTATATCATTATTATAATTATTATTCTGTACTTAAATTTAACCTCATTCAAAGTTATTGGACTAAAATTAAACCATACTAAAATTAGTGTACTAAAATTCATCCTTATGAAAGAAAATACATCCAAGTCATCCCGCCACGTCAGCCGCCTGCCACGTCATGTGCTGACGTGGTTAATTTCGCCGGACACGTCAGCAAATTCCGGTCAATTGACCGGAAAATTGGAACAAAAACCCTCAATTGGACTTAATTGAAGCAAAATTGCAACATAATGTATAAAATGTGATAATTAGGTGGGCTTCTGTATATTTTTTTAGCTAAAAATCGAGGGTATAATAGACATTTTAAGTTGACAGCCAGCTTCGGATTATTCAATAGGATAACTCATCCCACCTTTGGAGGTGGGGTGAGTTATCCTAATTCAACAGTGATTTGTATAGGGCTTTGATTTTATACTAGGCCTCCATACATCAAAGTAAATATTGTAATAACCTATACTATTTTTCTTATTCAACTTATACAACAAAGTAAATGAGCCTTAAGGTACTAAAACCGTCAATCCAAAAGTTAAGGTACTAAATTGCATCTTCCCGCAAAACTTTGGTACCAATTTTGCCTTGTCCCCTGTTTTTAAATGTTTGAGATGATCAGGCCCGTAGGTGAGGAGTCCTTAGTTTGCTTCCATAGCTTATAGAACAAAGTCGCACAGTCGCCTTCAAGCACAATGCACTTTCATCCCTTACGCACACACTGAAAGACAGCTTCACAAGCAACAGAAGTCTTAATAAGCTTTGAAGTGGCATAATGTTGAAACCTTTGAGCTAACCAACCCATACATGAACCATCAGAATCTCTAGCAACCACGCCAATCCCAATTTCTAATGATTCTTGGAAGAGAGCTCCATCATAGTTTACTTATATCACACCTATGTCCAGAGTAAGTCATTGCGTCCGGCATCGGGCCTGGTTAGTGACCGCCATTTTCCCAGTATGCATTAGAAACTTCTCATAGTAGGTCCCAGTCATGGAGACAACCTGATTCGCTGATTGTTGAGCCCCATCTGCTGCCTGGAGGTTTCTGTTCATGAGATGCAATGATAACTTTATAATACTTATAATATCTTTATAGTGATAAAAATTTATTTTAAATTCGACGCGAGTATTGAAACTGAGAACGTAAAAAGAATAGCATTTTTTAATTCTTAGAAATTGCAAAAGCTCATTTGAAAATAGAAGCAGACGACCTATTAGATCGTTTAAACAAGAAACGTTTGGACTTATAACTAAAATCTTCTTCTACTCAACTCGTCCATAAAAAATATTAAATAAAATGAAAGTTGAACACGAGTTCAAATGACTAAGAAACTAAATAAAAGTCGTATAATCTGTTGTCACACTCAATTTATCTTTATACATTCTTAAATTTTCTTCTTTCCCTGAATCTATGTTTATCTCTAAATTAATTTAATCGTGGTCCATTTAGATAAGGTTAAGCTAGCTTTTATAAAACTAATTAGGGTCAGGTTTGTTAGAAAAACATAACATAAATCATTGTGTCGTGGAGAAACTACTGTTATGAAAGAAAATTTGCGGTACGACCGAGGTACAACCATTAGAATTGGTATGCTTCCCCAAGGTTTACACAATACTCTGTAACAACGTCCACTTATGGCAGAGAGTTGGAACAACAATAACTGTCACTCAGAATAGAGAGATATAGCAGCAAAAGAAAGAGAGGAGAAGAAGTTATTTTCAACTATGTGTTAAGTGAGAAGAACCAAGGCCTATTTATAGAGTGAAGGCCTCAGTTTGTTTAGATATCCATGCGAGATACATCCAAATCGGGACACGACGGGCGGGCGTGCGCATGTGGGTTTTCTTCCAAAATCCACCTACCTAACTACTTGATCCAAATGTAAAGGGGTGAAATAATAAAAGCAAGTTAAGACTCTTATCAAACCAATGTGGGACAAGAGAAAAGCTATTTCTAGTAGTCATTCTATACAATCCCCCACAAATGACTAACTAGTTTTGAAAAATACGATTTGTTTTGAGTGAAGGAATAAATACTTAAAACATTAATATCTTTCCATTTGAATTAATGCATTGTGAGGTGAGCTAACAACTCAGTTTAACCAAAATGAAAACAAAATCTTGAACTTTCGATAGCTCAAGTTGAGACCCACAACACGTATTATTTTCTTCGATTATTGTTGTTCCACGATAAGATTCAAGCGTTTTTAATGGACCTGCAATAGTACTTTGAGTTTTGATAAGTGCTCTAGAAAAAACCTTTTCTCCTTCATAGAAGACGGCCCACCTTTACACCCATCTAGATAGTTATATCAAGTCCATATTACTAACTCAACAATTGAGTTGTGAGGCTATCTTCCTAACCCATATTTGGCCAAGATCATCCATCAAGTCCTTGTTGGGACTAGGGGTGCAAACGAGCCGAGCTCGGCCAAAAATTTGAGCTCGAGCTCGAGCTCGACGAGCTCGTATCATACAGGCTCGAGCTCACAGTGCTCAGCTCACGAGCTCGATTTTTTTTTTTTTCTAAAACAATGAAAATATATGGACTATTCTATATTGGAATACATTATTCAAAAATTTAATATGAACTAGAAAGAAGACATTCACAAAAAGCAAAAAAAAAAAAAGCAATACGATAAAAGAATTAAGTCCAATGCTCAAACTAACAAGTAACACCGATAAATTAAATTCAGCTAAATTTGTACAAACCCATCAGTCCAATCATTGAAGTTTACAAGCAACCCATTGAAACAATAAAAAAGCTAAACATTGCAATCAATACGTAAGCATCAGCAAGACACGGGGTGCTCTCCATGTTTATCATATGACAACTCAATGCGGAGATCTTGAAGTAACTGCAAAATTTTAAGAAAAATACTATAACTCAAAATAAATACCATATGTTAATATTATCTAAAACTTAAATATAAGATATTTTAATAATTCTAATATATGGTAAATTTTGAAACAAATGCATTTTGTTGTAGTAGATATTAAAATTATAACGATAAAATTCATACAAACTATCTTGAATATTCATTTTAAAAAAAAATTATCAAAACGTATTAAATTGTTGATTAAGCTTGTTTTTGGATAATATAAATTAAATTACCATAGTTTAATATCATCTAACACTAAAATATGACATATTGACTAATAATTTACTATATGATGAATTTCGAAACAAATGTATTTTGTTGCAATGAATATTGTAATGTAACAATAAAATTAGTATGAATTGTATTGGATATTTATTTAAGAAAATATCAAACTCGTACTAAGTTGTTGCTTAAGTTTGTTTTTAGAATATATAAATAAATATACCATATTTTATTATTATATAAAATTAAAATAAAAAATATATTGATTACAGAAAATTACAACACTATTGGTGGGGATGGTGCAGCCCATGGACGGGTCGGATCTACCGCCGGTGCGGGAGTAGATGGCCCGACAGCCTCCTCGACAGGTGCAGTAGTAGATGGATCGAGCTGCTCATCCAACCCTGGTGCTGCAGGTGCCTGCTTTGCCGGTGATGGTGGTTGGGGTGGTTGAAATACTGCTTCCCCACCCTGGGAAGCAACACCCGCCGACGGTGTGGCTGCTGAGCCCCGACCGCGACCACGTTCACCCCCTCGAGATGGGAAATCTTGACTAGACTTGATCTTCATATTTTTTTAAAATATATTAGTCGTATGAATTTTTTAAAAAATATAAGTATCAATTTATTTTTTAATAATGATACTAAATCCCAAAATTTTATGAAATTTTCCCTACAATGTATACTAAATCCTAAAATTCTTTCCTAAAATGTATACTAAATTTTACATTTATTTCCTAAAATATATTCTAAATCCAAAATTTTTTTCCTAAAATTGCACTAAATCCTTCTATTTTCCTATATACTTATACAAAATCCCAAAATTCTTTAGAAAAAGATGATTATATTATAATTAATACCAATATTTTTCTATATCCTTACAAAATATTATATGTAATTACACATGAATTCCAAAAAAATCACAGAAAATTCAGAATGTACAGGATTTTATTTTACAGAAAATTTTAAAAACTTTAAAAAAAATGACACATTTTTTTTAAAAAAATGATAGAAATTTCAGTTTTATTTTTAGAAAAAATAACAGAATTTCATGTTTTTATTTTTTCAGAAAATTACAAGAAATTACAAAAAAATTCAAAAAAAACATAAAAATGACAGAAAATTTGTAATAATTACAAAATTAAAAATTTCAGAATTTTATAGAAAATTTTCTGAATTTTTTAAAACTACAGAAAATGAACAGAATTTTCAGAAAATTTTTAAAAATTAAAAAAAATGATAGAAATTATAGAAAATTTTCAGGAAAAAAAACATAAAATGAAAAAAAAATTAAAAATTACAAAATTAAAAATTTCAGAATTTTATAGAAATTTTTCAGAATTTTTTCAAATTACAGAAAATGTACAGAATTTTCAAAAAAATTTGAAATAATACAAAATTACAGAAAATTAACTATACAAAAAAAATAATAACATAAAATTAACAAAAACCAAACAAAATTACAGAAAATTACAACACTAATTTGTAATTACAACATATACAAAAATTAATGGAAATTACAACATAATTACATAATTACATAAATTACAACATAATTACATATTTACTAGTAAATTACAGAAAATTCACATAATTACCAAAAAACTATAGAATATTATAGAAATATCCCCTAACTATACAGAATTTACAGATGAATCCCCTAACTATACAGAAATTACAAATAAATCCCCTAACTATACAGATATTACATAAAATTCCCAACCATTACATAAATTATAGAAAAATCCCAAAACATTATAGAAAAATTTACAAAGAATTTCTCTCCCTAAAAGCGAAAACAGAAAAATAAAATGAAAAAGGGTTTTTGGAAACCCTACTTGGTAGTTGAGGGTGGCGGCGTCGACGGAGGCGGTGGACGACGGTGGTGGCCGTGGTGAATGACTGTGTCGCGGCGGACAGTGGAGGATGAGGCAGTGGCAGTGGAGGCAGAGGAGGAGGCCTGATGCGGCAGTGGCAGAGGCGGTGGTGGGAGAGTGGGAGTGAGAGAGAGAGGCAGAGAGAGAGATTCGGAGTGAGAGGGAGAAGCAGAGAGAGAGAATGAGAGGGAGAGGGATACTGACATTGAAAAATGAGAGAAAATCGGCCAAGAGTTGAATTTATATCAGAATTTTGGAACGGTCGTACTTGTACAAACCGTTCCTAAAGTCAGTCCCGATTACAAATACGACGTCGTTTTTGTCTTAAAGCGACGACGTTTTAAGACATAGTTATGATAATGACCTAAATAAGAACGGTCATTTACTATGTCCCGTGTTACTAGTACCGTTCCTAAATACCAAAACGATGTCGTTTGCTTACCTGTACATAGCGACCATTCCTATTTCTATAGCAAACTATTCCAATATGTATTGCAATTTTTTTTATCTTCTTGGATAATAAATAGAAATTAAGAAAAAACGCGTTTCAAACACTCATCTGATTGAAAAATGTATACAATTGGGTATTTAAATAATTTAAAAATATATAATAATTTTCAAAAAATAGACACACGTTCACAATATGAAGTATATTTGTATATTTATGTTTGTTAGTATTTCACAGATGTAAACTAGCATCCTATAATGTTGTATTGCACAGCCTAATCAGATCGTCAAAATTCCAATCAGACCGTTAGATATGATGTACCACAAAACAGAATAGTTGCATCCTTCAATCCGGGTTGCTAATTGAAAAATCAGACCGTTAGATATCAATTCATATTCGTAATCTTGGTATGTGTTTAAAAATGGTGTCGATCAGGCTCACGGATGTTGAGATGTTGTCAGAATTAGGTAAAATACACAATATAGTAACACAATTTGGAACAGTTGAAATTTCATTAGGAACGGTTCCGATCCACTTTTATTTAGGAACGGTTGGATATAAACCAACTGCTCTAGAATTCAATTTTTCCACCAATTTTTCATTGGGCGCCAAAACAAAAAATTGGACCTTTCTTAGGAACGGTCCCCCAATTATTATGACCGTTCCTAATTCAAACTTTGAGCCTATTTTTCAATAGGCGCCACATTGAAAAATTGTACCTGTACTGGGAACGGTCTTGGGAATACATTAATCGTTGCTAATTCAAATTTCCCTGAATTTTTCTTAAGTAGGGGCCAAGTTGAAAAATTGTACATGTAGTAGGAATGGTCGTAGGAAATCCTGGCCGTTCCTAATTCAAATTTCCCTGATTATTTTTTTATTTGGCTCCAAATTAAAATAATTGTACCTGTATTAGAAACGATCGTTGTATATAATATCCATTCCAAATTTTTAAAATTTAATCTGTTTTATTAAAATATAAAACAAACATATATACAATACAATGCTTAAAATAAAGTTTATAAAAAACTAACTATGCAATGAATTATCAATAAGTCTCTTCCTCGATCTCAGCCTCGTCAAAGCTATCTTCATCATCGGATTCACCGTTTGGCGAGCGCGATGTCCCTGTTCCATGATCAACGACCAGCTGTATTCCCGTTGGGTCATGAAGTTCAAACGTTTGGTTGTTTGTACCAACATCTGGATTAGGTACGACTTCATCCATCTAATATGCGAGATCGGTCCATCGCGAGTCATCGATTACTCTTCGAGCCTTGATTTTGCGAACAACTTTCCAGTCAACTTCGTCTCTCTTCATGCTCGAGTAATCCGTGTGTAGACTTGTACTGCTTGTTGAGCTAGTATGAATGGTTCATTCTTTTGGTAGAGCTTTTTGAAGTTAACATCAACGATGTGATAACGAGGGTGTATCTTCATGCCTCTAACCGGATCGACCCAACGAAAATTAAACAATACAATGTGCATGTCTGGAATAAGTGGGTAATCTAACTGAATTATCTCTTCCGATATTTCGTAGAAGTCAGAATCTGTGTCTGTATATGATGAGCTTTTGACACAAACACCACATTTCATTGTTGACTTCCCGACATTGTGATGTTCAGTGTGGAAATTGAAGTCATTGATGAAGTAAGACGGGTACGTTGTCACTTCTGCTCTAGGGCCCCAATAATGCAACTTCAACAATTCGTTGTCTGTGTGATTTAATTCGGGTTTCACCTGCAATTCATCATATAGCAATTGAAATAATTCAGAAGAAATTGAGCAGATCGCATTTATAAGAAAGTGACACTTACACGATGCTTGAACCAATCCTTGAATTGAGTTGCCACTAGTTGATCAATTATTGGGTCCTCCGAATGGTGTTGCTCGTACAGTTCATTCAAGAATGATTTGTATCAGTAAACTGATAATTATAAATATACATGTTGAAATTGAAATGAAGGCATGAGAGAGTTAATTTTGTATAAACTCGTAGTATGGTGCAACTACTTCACAATTACACAACACGTATGTCTCGATAGCATGAAGTTCCTCACCGCTCAGCCATCTCTTCTTTGAGGCTCCACTTGCTCAGCCTGGGTGATTGAAAATGGACCGTACAATTCGATTGTCATTGCTCATGAGATCATCGTTTCGACCGGGTCTGCTTCGCTTGCAGAGAATGTGCTTTCGAAGTAGTGACAAGAGAAAACCCTGATTTTTTTGACAATATAAGCCTCTACAATGGACGCCTCGACGTGTGCTTTATTTTTCACCTTCTCCTTCAAATCGCATATGAATCTATTCGTACGAGTATTTATTAAAATGCAAATTGATTGCCACTTAAAAATAATATATTTAATAGTAAATTTTCTCGTGTACGTAGTTAATTACCTCTCAAATGGGTACATCCACATGTATTGCACGGACCCCCAACGCGAGCTTCATTTGGAAGGTGAACAATTAGGTGCTCCATTGAGTCGAAAAAGAAGGAGGAAATATTTTCTCAACGTTGCACAGGATGACGACTACAGTGTACTCAAATTCTTTTACCTTGGCCACATCTAGTGTGGTTGAGCATAGGATCTGGAATAGAAGGCCCACTTCCGTCAGGCCCCCCACACGTGCTCTGGAAACATTTCACGGAAGGAAATCGAAATCAACTTCTGCATGAATACATGACAATCATGGCTCTTCATGCCGTGCATCCTTAACTCCTCATTATCGACGCAGCGGGACAAGTTAGAGGCATACCCATCAGGAAACCTAAGACAACGAATCCACTCATATATCTTCTTCTTTTGATCCTTCGTTAGTATATCTACCGCTTTGGCCATGACGTTCGGTCTCCTTTCATCCAACTCAAGATCCGGCCGATTACATATGAATCTTGAGATCCTTCCGTGCATTCAGATTGTCCTTCGTTTCCCCCTTGATGTCCATCACAATATTGAATATATTATTGAACACATTCTTCTCAATGTGCATGACATCAAGATTGTGTCGTATCAGATGCGCCCCCCCAGTATTCAAGCTCCCAAAAGATGCTTTTCTTTGTCCACTTATGGTCGACACCGTAGCCTTCCGGTATACTCAACGGTTGTTCGACTGCAACACTAAATGCATTGACACGGGTTCAGATCTGTTCTCCGATCAGCCTCGGACGTGCAACCTTTCTCTCCATTCAATTTTTAGTGAAGGCTTTCTTGTTCCTGCGATAAAGATGATCCGGTGGTAGGAACTGCTTGTGGCAGTCAAAATAGCATGCCTTCCGACCGTGTTGTAAATAGAATGCCCGTGTGTCCTCCATATAAACTGGACATCCCATAACACCGCTGGTACTCCATCCAGACGCTATCCCATAAGCGGGAAGGTCGTTCACTGTCCACATCAATGCAGCCCGCATCATGAATGCCTGGATTGTCACAGTGTCGTGCGTATGTACACCCACATGCCATAAATTCTGCATCTCCTCGATCAACGATTCCAAGTAGACATCGATAAGACGTTTGGGATTCGTTAAGCCAGGGATCACCATTATTAGGAACATATACTCAGACTTCATGCAACATTCTCGGTGAGAGATTGTATGGTGTAAGTATCGCGGGCCAACATGAATAAGTTTTACCATACTGGCCGTGCGGTGCAAATCCATCCGTGCACAACCCAAGTCTAACATTCAGCTGCAAAATGCTTAGCCTCTGCAAAGGACGGATGACACATGGATCCTTCCTCCGTCTGATGGCTCGTATGCCGAGTCATATGCTCTGTAGTGGCCTCCAATGCATGAAACCTCTGCAGCCGAGGGGTAAGCAGTAGATACCTAAGAATGGCATACAGGGACTTCTTGCGTCTAGGATTTCTATCCCTGGTGGGCTTGTACCTAGCGTCTCCACAAAACTTGCAATATTCGAAATCAATATCGTCCTTTTAGTACAACATGCAACCGGTTTTGCACGCATCAATCTTCTGAACTGGTAAAACCGAATTCTCTTATCAATTTCTCCGTATTGTAATAATCGACGGGGAAAGGGTGATCACGGGGCATTACAGTACCAGCCTACTGGCACAAACGATCATATGTATGCTTGAAAAAACCCCCTTCGGCCTTGATATTCACCAAAGAAGCAATTGACGCCAACTGAGAGGTAGTGCAGCCGTTCCACAACGGCTGGTCTGCAGCATGAACTACATCAAAAAAACATCTAACAAGCCAGACACATAATCATAGGGCCCCGAATCATAATATGAACTAGGACCCACATCAAAAGGACAATATCGAGTACCATCATCAGTCGGTCCCTCCTGGTTATATGAAGACCAAAAAGACGAACTGGCGGCATCGAATACCATCCTCTACGCCCAATCCATCTGAGCCGCATCACCCCAATGCGAACCACCCTCCTCCTAAATCGGTGGCGTTTGCTGCTACTGCACAGGGGGCGCTGTCAATGCTTCAAAGTATTCCTGCACCCTTTCCTCGCCATGCGAAGTCCAATTATAATACTCCGGCATAAACCCTTTCATACACAAGTCGAAATTTACCTCATTCGGTATTTTGAACCGTTAATTTTTGCACTTTCGGCAGGGACGCCTAATCTTCTCCCCGTCCATATATGCATGTTGAGACTGGGCCCATTCTAGAAATATTGTAACACTATCCTCAAATTCCGGTGTCACACCCAGCACGTCTCGATCATACATCCATCTCCTCAACTGTCTTAACATGAATGGTCCTACGAACACAAGCAATTCACAACAGTAATTAAATGGCCAGAACAAATTATATATATAATTAACCATTAAAGAATTTCAACTTCTTATACCTGAGCAAAACACCGTTCAAGATCATGCAAATTTCGCGCAGATAGTTGATATTTTCGATTCTACATATAAAGAATCAAGAGAGGGAGTTAAAACAAATGAGTTGGAGAGTAATTATAAGAACAATTAAAATAAAGGGGGACATATATATAGAAAAATATTAGAACGGGCATTGCAATATTATTTGGCACACTAAACTAGCTATTGAAATATAGTCGTTGCTCCATCATTAGGAACGGTCTATGGCATGGACATAAGAACGGTAAAGTTACTGTTGTAATGTAGTCGTCTGTGCATATTTGGAACGGGCGTCGGCACACAAAATCGTTCATGTAAACGGACCGTTCTTAATGGTAGCACATTTGGGAACGACTTTTGGAACAAACATGAATTTCTTAAATACTCAGAATTTGGAACGGTTATTGCATTACATTGTTCGCTCAAAGCGTAAAAGGGTCCCATTTAGCACTACATGTTGGAACGGTCGAGCAAGCATTCGAAATAGACCCCAGCTTTGGAACACATCTAGGAGCGCTCACTTTTCCTGGTCAAATAACCGTTCCAATTTCCACATATGTGTTCCAAATGGAATACCAAAATATATGTGGTCCCTTTTTGGAACGGTAATGGATTTACATATTGTCATACAGATGTTGGCACACAAATAGGGACGGCGAAGCCGTTCCTACACGTTCTGACTCTTATTAATACGAAAGTGATGCCAACAACGTGGTACCATTCCACTACAGTTCCAGTTATCATTCCTATTTGGAACGGTACTTGGAACAGTCATATTGAACCGTCCCAATGACCACATATTTTTGTAGTGTAAAGTTTTGCCAAAAGTAAGTTTAAGGAAGATCATTCCTTTACCCAAAACTCTGGCAGTAGCAGAATTGCCCATGAAGGCGCATTTTCCATCGGTTGCCTCGAGGAATTCATGGAGCAGAGCTTTATTGGAGCAAAAATTCCTAGAAGCTCTAGTATCCAAAATCCAGTCATTTTCTCGAGGAGGTTTGCTTCTACTACTACAACAGCTATGATTTCGTCATTTTCAGCAAGGTTGGTTAAGGAGTCGTCTTTGGTGCTTGATTCTGACTTGTCTTCAATTGATCTTTCCTCTAAAAGCACTGGTATGCTTTATGACCTAGTTTTCCACAATAATGTTAGTTTCCTATAAGCCTTGAGACATTAAAAGCAGCGAAAATTAAAGTTTTAATTACAATACAATATTATAATTAGCGATCAAATCGTCCGTCTCGTTGCTACTATGACGCGGATCTCATGAATAAAGGAGTCAATTGAATGGTTTAGGATACCAAAGAATTGCCAAGCCTTTTTTTTGAATGGCAACCAAGGTCTCCTGTTTATAGACCTTCCACGGAAGAAGTCAAGTTCAACTTGTCTTCTTCTTCTTGCAAAGAGGATAACAAGTTTGATTCTTCTTCTTACAAAAGGACAAACTTGTTTTGTCATATTAAAAAGAGAAATTCAACTTTTCTTGTTCATCTTGCAAAGAGGAAGACAAATTCGATTTTTCTTCTGACAATATGACAAACTTATTTTGTCTTATTAAGAAAAAAAAAGTTCAACTTTGCTTCTTCTTCTTCTTCTTCTTCTTATAAAATGACAAACTTGTTTTGTCATATTAAGAAGAGAAGTTCGACTTTGCTTCTTCATCTTATGAAGACAAGTTCGACTTTGCTTCTTCGTCTTCAAGAAGACAAATTCAACTTTGCTTCTTCATCTTTCAAGAAGACAAATTCAACTTTGCTTCTTCGTCTTTCAAGAAAACAAATCCAAATTTGCTTCTTCGCAAGAAGACAAATTCAATTTTGCTTCTTCATTTTTAAGAAGACAAGTTCAACTTTGCTTCTTCATACGAAGACAAATGAACTTTGCTTCTTCATTCTGAAGAAGACAAGTTCAACTTTGCTTCTTCATAAGATGACAAATTGAACTTTGCTTCTTCCTCCGGAAGAAGACAAGTTCAATTTTGCTTCTTCATAAGAAGACAAATAATTTTCCTTCTTCATCTTCTCCATAATTAATCCAATTAATTATTTCCAAGAATTCCATCATGGATTTGTGTGTGACCCTTTAGGCTCACTACTCAGCTAGACTTGGGCTTGTATCATATGTACAATTTAATTAGCAAATTATTTACGTTAGATTAATTAGATCATATCATAATTAATCACCCTCAATTAACTCGGTGCCCATTACCATGGGTGGCCACCTAGCAATAGTCCATGGCACTAGAGAATAGGTGAATCTACGTGAACCTGTAAGCTACGACATTCATGCAAATACAGTCCTTCCATCAAGCTAATCTCTCGATCGAAGTCTGGGGCATGAAATTGCAATCGGTTCCCATCTTGGATTTCGATATCCATGTATCGATTCTACACTTTGTGCTACTCATTTATCAACATAGGAAACTCCTTTCCTATTTGAACAACTACCGTGGCCACGGATTTTGGAGAACACAATGTAGAGGACATAGGAGATTCTTCATCATCTCATGATGAGCAATGGATACTATCTTGAACTCACCAACCTCCATGCATGCTATGACTATGTCTGAAACATGGCTTTTTTAACAACTATAGAAGAAACCGTAGCTACATCAGATATGATCAAGTCATAGTCGTCCTATGCACAAGGTTACTGTAGAACCTCAAGTCAAAGGACCACTTAATGCACTATCGTAACAAAAGAGAATCAAGTCATACCGATCATGCCCCACAAGGCTTCCATATGACATCTCCTACGGGCCAGTTCAGTGAACTTGATAACTCTTTATCAAGCACCCACGAAAGTGCGTGGACGTCATACATCATTGTCTATAAACGCAACAATCATCATTTGAACGCATCACTTAGTGTAAGACTCTAAAGAATCATGGTCGATGTCCCGTCTCGACCAATTCGTCGACTTGGAACATTTTAGATCAAACCATAGAGGTTGGTTTCATGGTCGCCATCATATGCGCGAGCCAACCCCGTAGCACTATGATCTAAGGGATTCAACCAAATGCATACAAATATTTTATTAAGCATAACATGAATATGGCCAAAGATAATTCTTAATATTAATATTTTATTGAAAAAAGATCATTTAGAATGGCAAACAATGAGCTAACAATTGGCTTGACCGTCACCAATTCTAACAAGTAGTAGTAGAGCTTATTACTTTTTTGGATTTTACCATCATTTGTCTTTTGTTTGCCGCCTTTTTTAAACCTTTTGTCCTTCTTTTAAAACTTATCCTTAGCAGATGCAAAAGATTAAATTAAGTTAGGCTTGAAAGAAATGGAAAGGAAGAGTTTTGCTTATCCTTTTCTCTATTTGCTTCCTCAGTTCTTATGTGACTGATGAGTTCTTGAAGCGTTAGAACCCTTTTCTTGTGTTTCAGATGATTTATGTATTCATCCCAAGTGAGGGGAAACTTCTCCAGAAGTACATTGGCTTGCAGAACCTACACATCTTCATACCTCTGCTCAACATGTCTGCCACCAGATTTTCATATTCATGAACCTGGTATTGATTTTCCATTGGCGATCTGGAATTGGAGCCATTTGCCAACAACATATTTTTTCCTGCCTGCATCATCGCCTTCATACCTGGTTTCCTTAGCACTTTTGTGATTCAATAAACTAAACATAGTGTTCGACATGTGATTAAGGTGTGGCCTTTGACAGTTTTGTTGTCTTTCTTGAACTTTGCTTTGGCTCTTGATCAACTTTCTTGGTCACATTATTTGATGAAGATGTTTTAGATGCTTCTGAGGTTTGTGATGGAGTTTCCAGTGGGTTTGTGAGAATACGTAATTCACATCTAGTTGTTCAAAAAAATATGAGTTCCTAAGATCATCTTTTGAAGTTAGTCCCATCTAGCGGTTCAAATTTGGGCATATTGGGCAACGCTTTAGCAATAGGAACAATCACCGATTTCTGTAGTCTATTAGGAAGAAATAAAAATTTTCATTTAGATTATTAGATAAACAAAACATAAATCGTTGTATTGTGGAGAAACCACTGTCCTGAAGGCAAATTTGCAGTACGATCGAGGTGCAATAGTTAGAACTGGTCTGCTCCCCCAAGGTTTACACAACAATCTCTAACAACGTGCACTCGTGGCAGAGAGTTAGAACAACAATAATTTTCACTCAGAATAGAGAGATATATCACCGAGAGAAAGAGAGGAGAATAAGTGATTTTCAGTTGGTAAAGTGCGATGAACCGAGGCCTATTTGTAGAGTGGAAGGCCTCGGTTTGTTGAGATATCCATGCGAGATACAGTCCGGACTGGGATGGGACAGGCAGGCGCGCACGTGTGGATTTTCTACCAAAATCCACCTACCTACACTACTTGATCCAAATGTAAAGGGATGGAATAATAAAAGTAAGTTAAGATTCTCTTAGCAAATCAATGTGGGACAAGAGAAAAGCTATTTCTAGTAGTCATTTTCTACAACTTGCATCCTATTAACAATCTTAAAGATTAATTAGATATTTATTATTGGAAGTGTTTCAAATTTTATTATTATTAGCAATCGGAGCATATTTAATGTGTGTGCATTAATTAAATTTTATTATATTTACATAATAATACAAATTAATTCACTTCGAACATGTGAATAGGAAATTATTGATAAAACTAATTACTTAACAAATACAATTATCTATGTAAAAATAAGTATAAGCAAGGATATTTTAGGGAATCTATATTTTATCTACCAAATTAAGTAGGTACCCCTAAGCCCTTGTGACTTAGCAAATTTTGTAGATGTAAATTTAGTTATGGACTCTTGGGGAAAATAATTTTTGTTACCACAGTATAGGGGTACCGCAAGTTGGCACGATACTTTCTGCAATAGGCAATTTTTATACTGTAGTTTACAGAGATTTATAAATAAGGTACCTTATTTTCATTTTAGTCCCTCACCTTTGAAATAGTATCAGTTTTTTGGTCCCCTTTTTTTCCTAGAAAATAACACCTATATAGTTCCCTTTGCTCAAGCCCAAAATACTTCTGAAAATAAAATTAAGTCTCCATAAATTCGTACCTTGTTTTGACCGTCTTGCCATCGGGTAGTTCAAGTCCTCGATTTTACGGGCTTCCTCCAACCACACTACTGCAGTCGATAGTTCGCAGGCTCTTGGCTCCTTCAGTAGTAAACAATACAACCCTATTTCATTTCTTACCTTAGGGCGTAAAAGCACTCTTAAATAGAGACTTAATAAAATTTTGGATAAACAATTTGGACAAAAGCCTTGAATTTATTAAAGAAAATTTTGAAATATTACATAAACATGTTTTCCTCAATCAGAGGAGATAACTACTCAGCTCTCTCATAGATGAAAGGACTTGATTCTTTTGAAAATCCCCATACACCGAAAAACCTAACACTTAGAAGATTTAAAGACTCAAATTATTTTCTAAAGAGTTGGAGAAGTTTCCAAATGTCCCACATCTGCTTCCTACCTCGCTCATGTATAATAGCCCGCGAACTTCAATCATGGGCTTCAAACTTGTTTTAGATGACGCCATTGCATCCATGACCTATTATGGCTCTCAACATTCCAGGTCTAGTCATTATGGCTTGCCGGCCGTTTGCTTGCCAGCTTATGTCTCTTGCTTTTCTGACTGTTGGCTTCTTTATCTACTTCTATCTATAGTCCACTTCTTGATTTTGTAAATTATGAGGTTTTTACCTCATCTTGTAAAAATCAATTTTATGTCTTTTACCCTTCTCCGGTTTGGTCATGGATTTCTTTTAGGTTACTTGTATCTTTGCTCCAAACAGGGGTTTTTCTTGTTTTTCACAGCAAGTGCATATGTGATTATGCCATTGCCCAAACATGCATCATATTGTATGCCTTCTGAAAGAATCGGATACGGCTCGGGAACGCAACGGAAGCGTAAAAATGTGAAATTAAAGCATAATATTAAAACGGATTCAAAGGGGTGTTTTCTTTGAAGTTCCCGAGCGTTCGGTGTTTGTCAAAGCATAAATAAAATAAGGAGAAGATGTTGGACAAGTGGCTAAAGGAAGAAAACAAAAAGATACATGAAAATGTAAAGAAAACCAACCTTGGTTTGCTTTACATAGAACGGCTTCTACCGTTGCTCCTTTTCCGTTTCTCCTTGTATGTCCACTTGAGAGCTCAAAGTAGAACTCCTCTAATTTGTCCACACCACACCATGGAAGAGTTCTCTAAACTATTGCTAGATAGTAGTAGAGAAGAAGAAGAAGAAACAAACAACTCCAAATGAACACTATTGATTAGTGCTTTTGGAATGTTTTTTAGTTCAAACCTTTCCAAAAGGTATGAACACAAAAAGGAGAAAATTTCAGAGATTTTGAAGAGTTTCTTGATGGAAAATTCGTTCAAGACCAAGGCCTTCAAGTTATTTGAATTGTTTTGTGTATGTAGAGTTGTTGAATTCAAAATTCAACTTCTCTTGTCAACTTCCAAAGTAACCTACATACACACACCATTATCTACATAACCATGCACCATTACAATAAATAAAACCACCCATCAAACCATACAAAGGCTGGTCACATGTGCCTCACATGTGGAAGATTTTAATTCTTCCTTCACCTGCTATAAATTGAATTTTTCCATGGACTAGGACTACTAGTCTTGGACTTTTATTTAATCTAATTAAATTAAGTCCAAACAAAGTCCATTGGGCATTAATTAATCCAATTAATCTCAATACCAATTGAAGCCCATAAGTTTATTTAATCCAATTAAATTAATTGATCCAATCAATTTATTAATCCAAACCCGATAAATTAATCTAATTAATTTAAAAGTTCTAAGTCCAAAAATTAACTAATCCAATTAATTAATTCTTGGACCATCCATCAAATGAATTTTCCAATAAATTATCCAATCATTTATTTTTCTCCTTGAATTAATTTAATCCAATTAAATTAATTCGTTTCTTCTATAATTAATTCCAAATTAATTCAACCAATTCCATAGTGATTTGTGTGTGACTCTTTAGGTTCACCCTCAACTAAACTTGGGCTTGTGTCGAACACAATTGGTCAATTAAACCCAATTTAATTAATTGTTTTTCAATTAACCATTAATCGGAAAACGTCCATCACCATGGGTGGCCGTCTAGCAACGGTCCATGACACTAGATACTAGGTGAATGTTGGCGTGAACATTTAGGCTCCCGATTACCATACGAGTACGGTCCTTCCACATCCGTCTCTCGGTCTAAGTCTAGGGCATGGAATTAGGCGTCGGTTCCCATCCTGGACTAGACAACTATGCTCAATAACTCGAGACACGTTTACTCTATTGATCGATGTAGGAAACCATTCCCTACTCGACCAATCGTTGTGGCCACAGACTTAAAGAGCTTAAATCGTCTAGAGCGCATAGGAGACTCGACTGTCATATACTGACAGGTGACGGATCCTATCTTGGAATCCACCGTCCTCAATACATATTCTGACTGCACTGGATAAAGCTTATAATGAACGTATCCTAGATACGGACATCTCTTGCCAGATCCTAGATACAGCCTTCATATGCATGTGACTGCCATGATTCCTCAAGTTCGAGGACTAACCTCGTACTATCGGAGCCGGGAATTCCAGTCATACCGACCAAGCCTCCAAGGCTTCCATATGACAATTCCCGCGAGTCAGTTCAGTCAGCTGACACCCTTGTCAACTAACCCACTAATATTCCATAGATGTCTAACATCTGTCGTTGATGAAACACGACACTCATCCAATGAATGCAATCCTCAGTGCAAGTCTCTAAAGGACCCTCAATGCGCTGTCTCGAGGTCCTCGACTTGGAACATTCCAGACCAACCCTCAGAAGTTGGTTTCATAGCTGCCATCCAGTGTGCAACCCAACTACATAGGTTATCCAATTGGTTTGTGGGCATTTGTTGTGACGTTAAAACGCCGTTTAATATAATTAGTAAGCAACAAACACATACTGCCAAGGATGAATACTTACTATATTCATCGAGTCAATATTACTTTAATAAAGATTGCTAAATAGAACCCAAAACCGCCAATCCAATTGGCTTTCTGGTCACCTATTCTAACACCTTTTTCCTTGTGGACTCCGTGGCAGGCAACTTATTTTCCTAAATTAGCATTCTTTTCTTCTCAAATAAGCACTCTGCGAACTTTGGTATTTTTTCCTGTCATGGAGTTTAATAGGAATGATCCATTTGCTTTATTTGAAAATATTTTGAATGGATACTTGACTTTGTCCATCTCAGTGAGATAGACCCAGAACCCCTAAGCCCTCCTGGTATAGATTTCATCTTCACTAAGGGATAATACCAGGGACATTTCTCCGATGGCAATCTTGACTTTGTTGAATGCTACCATGTCAGGTCTTTGTAGCTTGATAATATGGAATGTTGAGTGAGACTCTTTTCCTGCTATTTTCGGAGCCACTAAAATAAACTTAAGCTCCAAAAAATCTCCTCGTTTAAGGTGGGGATTATTTTTTCCATGAGTCATAAACCACCCAACTGATCCATTCTGGAAGTTTTGATATTTTTGGAAATCTTGGTGACATATTATGAACTAAAGCGACGGCTCAAAAATCATTCCATTCTCTCCCTTCTTCTAGGTTAGACCCTTCGAGCATCCAAGTGTTGTCATACTTCCGATATGTGTCTGCTATGATCTTGCTCGGATTGATCCCTTAGTGGAAAACCAATTTCTCCTACGTTCTTTGATATACCTGTCCAGCAAAAATAGAAGATAAAGATTCGTTAGTATTAACTCTAGAAGTCTTTGCCATCGACCTAAGGTTAATCTCTTCCTCTTTTACCCGGGAGGTGTTAGGCTGACTTGAATTATCAGGAGATTGCACTTCTTCTAATTCAATTGTTGCCTTTTCACCAAAGTCTGGTGATGGCCTCGTGCAAGTAGTACTTAAATCTACCGCTACATGTTTAGAGTTGTGTTCCCTAATTGCAGGTTTAGAGCCCTGCTCTCATAATTTTCTGGCCATAACCGAAGCTGATGCGTTTCGAGTCGATTCTAGTAAGTCGTCTCATAACGAGCTAGAAGCAAGTTTGGTACTCCTGATGGTGATCCAGGCAGTGTCAAGATTAGTTTGTTGGACTTGGTCAGCTATTTTGGCTTTAACCTTCAGTTGTCCAAACTTCTTATCAAGCTCCTCAAGATTTTCCCGGAGATACTTGAGTCTCACGATGAGGGATTCTGCTAAAGATGCTTCCGCCCCTTGTCAGATAATCTGCAAGAATATTGTCATGAGATTTGATAATGACAATATTATAACAATAATACTTGCATTCTGTTTGCCATCTAATAATACGAGCTTTCTCTATTTTGATTCAGGTTTATTTTTTAGGAAAAGTTTAACATTCGTATTATCAACTTTTAAAGTAAATTCTTTAGCAAGTAGAAATAAAGGCCACTTCTTGAATGCCTTCCAAACTGCAAAGAATTCTTTCTCGTTGATATACTAGAATTTGGCTTGTTGTTCAGTGGACAACCCTCATGTATATCTACATGGTTCTTCACCAGTAGTCGTTTTCTTCATGAGCACTGTTGTCCATATGTAATCATTACATTTGTATAGACTACCAATTTATCCTTGTCTTGTGGGATTGCAAGCATTGACAGATTATTGCAAACTTGTTTTAATTCTGGAACCCTTTGGGTATGGATGTCCTCCCATTTCCACTTTGAATTTTCTGTTTGCTTCAAAAGTAATTGAAAATCCTTTTTGTATATTGCAAGAATTTTAATGAAGATTCCTGCCAAATTAACAACTCCCTAGAAGCTTTGAAGTTGCTTTTTATCTTTGAAAATGTTAGGGAAATTGTGAATTTTCTCCACCATGTGCTCCTGCAACTCAATGCGTGTTTTGTCAATAAGAATGTTTAGAATTCAATTTTATTAACAGCTATAATGGCTTTGTTTCCCACCATGCTAGAAGATTCTAGCTGAAACTCCTCTGAATAAGTCTCTCGGCACGCTTGAGAGAAAGCTTTGTTTCTCCGTCTCTGTCTAATGGTTTATACTCCTGTATAGCTTCCTTGAAAATCCTAAGATGTTATTCAAAAGTATTGTTAAACCCCTGTTGCCTGAAAGACAAAAGAGCCTTATGAAATTTTCTTTTGTCCTGTATTTTGGATAAGTAATTTGGGATCACCACCACTTTTCTTGCAAAAAACTTATGGGCATTATCCTTTTAAATGCCTTCTTTCTTTGCAAACCTATATCTCACTACCACAATTAGTAGTAAAAATCAACAGATTCATGCGATTATCCAGGACATATTTTGCAAAAGTCTGGATAAAGTTGTTTCCTAGCAAAATATCTGCTCATGTATCATTAAAATAAATAGAGGCATTTTAACCTTGCAAGATGTTCAAATGCTTCTCCAATCATGATATTTGCTTCTCGTATTCCTTTATCGAGTACTAGGGATTTTTGTGAAAAATTCTTTCCAACAATAATAGGTAAGGTTTCCTTAGCTTCGCTAGAAAAAATACCGGTTTTGCTGTACAGATCCCTGATCTGGATCGATGTAAGTTGCAAAATATTCTGACTTATATTGCTTATGTAACATACCAACCGATATGTATATAGAAAAGGGATGGTCATTCAATTCTTATGGTAAAACCATCTAAACTGAATTCGATACCGTTACCTTTTATTCCCCAAAGTTGAGGAAACTTAACCCCAAAACTAAAATTCATTTTCTCGTCCTACAACAAAGATTTTATGGCCTGCTATTTCTAACATGCCTTCACATTTTCCGATAATAGGTTGCTACAAATGATATAAGTCATCACAATGAAAATAGTTTTCTTTTCAAGTGATTTCAAATATAAATTGTAGTTGTTTCCAACCTTCAGAGCATCTAAGTTTTACATTATCAATCCTAATAGCCTGATGAGTCAAAGCCTTTAGCAACTCCTTCTCTTTTCATAAATGTTTTCAAAACCGGACCGACCGGTCCCACCCGTTTAACCGGCGTCATGCCCGGTCTGGTCATGTGATAAAACTCAGTAGCCAAAAAACCCGGAAGGAACCGATGTAAACCGGCAAAAAACAGGTAAAATTGGAAACTTGACGAACGGAAATATCGGGTTGTAAATTAAAAAGAAAGAAAGAAGAAGAACTACAAAATTGTCGTCGTCGACTCCTTGGTTGCTAGTGTTTTCAGAATCTCATTAGTCTCTCTTCAATAAATAAACCCAGAACAAGAAAATCAAATTGAGAGTGGAAACTCATTTGGCTTAATTTATTTTGGAGGAGTGAACAAAAAAAAAGATGGGATAATGGTTTGAGGTGTAGCTACGGAGGATTTCAAACGATAATAGTGTGTTTAAGGGGAAAAAATGAAGAAAGATAAGAAAGAAAAATATGAGAGAAGAAGATGAGGGAGAGAGAAAGAGGCAAGAGAGGATCGAGGTGGCAACTGTGCATTTAGGGTTGGAATTTAGGGTTTTACATTTAAATTTTATCTAATATTGTTACTTTTAAAAAGTGCAAAACTTTTTATAAGCAAGATGAAGGATTCAAACTTGAGTGGGTAAGAGATTTAGTTAGTTGTTCAACCATCAAATCATAACATATGATTGTTCCATAATATTATAATATATATATATATATATGTTATCCGAATTTTTGTAAACGGTCCGACCAGTTGAACCAGTAACCTAGTGACCCAATAAGCTCTCCGGTTTAACCGGTCTAAGTTTAAAAATATTGCTTTTCATTTGTAGTCAGTGATTCTATCTTCTGAAAAGGATATCCTGCTACTAAATTCAATTTTAGAACTAAGAGTTCGATCTAAAACTAGTTGAGCTTTCATCAAGATATTAACACCACCAATTCTAGGTATCCTAATGGGATCTAGTGTCATTACCTTAGCAAATTCTTTGAAAATTTTAGGAATCTCAATATACTCTTTTCTAAGAAATAAATCCGAATTATGTGTGTTGGAAAGGGCATAAGCTATTCTATGTGTTATGGAATATGGTTTCTTCCCTCCTTACATGAGATCTTTCCTCTTAAAATCCTGATGAAGGGTTAAGACTCGACCAAAATTTGGTCTGCTTAGGTTGTATGCTATTCTACGATGAATATCAAACATGCGCTTTCCTGCATACAAATTTCCTATCATTGTCCCAAGACAACCATCTCTTAGTTATTGATTCTTCTGTCCTATTGATAAATGTATTTCTGAATCAATTCCTTCTTTCAAAGTTGCTTTTATTACAAATGCAATAGCTCCTATGTAGATCCATTTCATAATAACAGTTACTTTTTTTTTTCTAAACTTACTTAATTCTTCCAAAATTTCTTCTTTAGGAATAAGTTGCATTCCCATCGCATTACTAGTAAGTTCCATAGGAATAGCAAACTCACCTAAACATAATTTGTAGATTATGTGATGTTTCCTTTGGTTGAGGACTCTACCGATCCCTCCAATCATAAATTCATCATATAGGTTGAGATTAGAGTCTTGTCGTATGATTCTTTTCATGGTTTTGTTTAACACTGCCATCCTTGAAAAGAATCCTGATAGGCTATTGGAGGTTTAAGACCTATCTCCTTTATTGCAATTATCTGACTCAATTGAAGATCCATCTGGATCACTTTCTATTTATTCTTCGTGGATGCTCTCATCTGAGGGAAGATCTTCGAATTGGTAGATGGGTACCAAATCTCCATTGTAAACAACATCTAAGATGTCGTTCGTAGCTTTAAACTATCGTAATTCACCATGCATCTGCAGATAATCTGGTAATATATGTCCTTTTGTGCCACATATCCAGCAGTTACAATCATTGAAACTTTCACTAGTTGTGGTGTGGGCTTATTTGAAAGTTCTCCTCGTAGGGGTTCTTCCTGTGGATCTTGCATTTGTTTGTCTTGATCCTTGGGATGAAGCTCTATTAGTTTTGTCTTCTGTCTAGATTTGTATGTTCTGACTTTTGATTTGGACCACCACGATCTTCTTCGGAAAGAGAATTTTATGGAACTCCTGGAATAGGAGTCACTGCTCTTATTTCTCCTCTTCCTTTGCTCACTTGATTCTCGTATAATAGTCGAAAAATTATTGTTATCACAACAGAGAGGGGTTCTTTTGATTTTACCTCTCAGTCTCTTCATGTTCTTTTTTATATATATACCTGATAATACCAATGCTTCAGTTTATCTTCGAAAAAAGACATCCTCCTTGTTATTGAACCCATCTGTCCCTCGGGTACTTTGTATGATGTATCAACATTTTCCTCCATGGACTGTAGATCTTTGTAAAGAACATCCGGGTAGCTATTTCGGTAGTTACTCCACTCTGAAAGAAATACTTGCAAAACTAATAGATATATTCATCTACGACACAAATATTCCTTTAGTCGAAGCCAAAGAGAGCTTGTGAATACTCTCTAGCCTTTTCAGCTCTGCTTCCCTCGAAATATCCATCTCCAATGTAATGTATCTTGATGAGCCTTTCGAGTTTTTATGTAATTACACTTTTGGACTCTCTCGCCAAAATACTTGCTTTGGTGTCTTCTGAGGTATTATCTCATCCAGCTTTCACAGAACCCTCTAAGCTTAACTCCAATAGCCATATGAAATTCTCCTTGTCGAGTTCTAGTGTGGTTATTGCTATTTTCATGGTTGCAACCCATTCGTCTATCAACTTCTCAATGTTTCGAAAGTCGATAATATTCAGGTTAAGTATAGTGCCGTATGGCTGCAAGGGCTGGAGCATGGTCCTTGCCCAAGGTGTATTTTCAGACACTCGTTTTGATTCCTTCCTGGATTTTCCCTCAACCTTGTTCCCACGAATGTGGGGGTAGTGTTGGTGTGATAATCCACATCTTCTCTCATCGGGTGATTCTGTGAGGGATCATTTGAACCTGTACTTGCCTCTGGTGCTAGTATTACTGGAGTGATTTTGTTGGTTCGGACGTTGACTAGATACACAATTCCAAGTAGGAAAACGATTCCTCTAACTCCTACAGATCTGATAGACCTACCTTGATATCTCCATTATTTTATGGATTTGATGACCTCAAGGGTTAGATCTTCCTGCATCTTTGGCTTCGGGGATTCCGTCGCCTTTCCCTTCTTATATAGAAGAGGTACTGGTCTGAAGGCGTCCCTGATTCGCTCCTGGTAAGATCTGAATGTCTTAGGGGTGTTCCTTTGGTTTCTCTTCAAATCTTCGACTTATGCTTTCAAATATGTAAGATCCTTGTGTAGATCTAGGAGAATCTTTAGGATCTCGTCCATCTTTTGGCTCAAGAGGTCTATCTTCATTGGAATATGGATTAACCTATATCCATAGTCTTGAACTGTCTATTGGATCTCTCTTAGATCTTTGGAGAATTTTGAGTTGTCTGGCTCGAGTTCTTTCCAATAAGTTTTTTTAATCGTAATTTTAAGAATTGTATTATTTCATAAATTTACCCAATCGGTTTCTCCTTGCGGGTATTCTACCATGGATCTTTGTAGCATGTATGCATCTCATCGCATTTCCTGGTAACGTCTGTCGGACATAGTAATTTCTCGATCATTCCTCTCTTTCTTCTTTTGAAGGATCTAAGTCTCTTCTTCTTGGACCCGATAGCATTGAGTCAATCTTCTTGAGAAACATCGTAAAGAAATTCATCATCCGTATTTCTAGAGTCTGAAAATAGTCCCTGTTTTTATTATAACTCGAACTCTCGTTCGGTTCTATACTTTAAAAAATCTCTTCGGTTACAGATTAAAATAATATGTAATATAAATAAATATTTTTTTCAATAAACCTAGGCTCTGATACTACTTTCAAGCATGGGGCTAGATCAGTGCGAAAAACAAATTGCAGTCAAATTCAAAACTAAAGCGCTAAACTTTCAACTTTCATAGAATACGGCATCAACTTTGCCTGAATCCCCATCGTACGGTACTGAATTAGGGCATTTTGAAAATTAATAGTACTGAAATCACAATGCCGGCCAATGTAATCTAATCTCTTTTCTGTGGCCTCTTTGAACGAGCCCTGTTGACAGAATCTAAACCAGAAACCGGGACTTTAGTCTTTTGGGTGGGGGGAGAAATTAGCACTACTTGGTGAAATAGGTTCTTTTAGAATCAATTTCAAACCGCTCTCTCTAACTATGTTCAACCCTCGCGCTAGTCCATTTCTGGGTGCCTCGTTATGCTTTAGAACAGGCACTGAGACTGGAAACCAAGAGGCGGGAAACTTGCTTACTCTCTTCCTTCCCTTCATTATGGCACCGAGCTACTGCACTAAGTTCTCATAGGATCCTGTGACTGGGCTGGGCCTAGGCAGTTCAGAAGAAGGGTCTCGTCAAGACCTCTTGAAAATAGACGAAGAGGAAAGGAAGTTGATGGTGGCTTATATTATGGTACCTTTTTACATTTATCCCTGACTCTTGTGACTTCGTTACCGAAAATGCATAAGAATTGCACTCTTTGTTCTAAGATACTTCGTTCCTTGAGGGAGAATTTGTAATTTGATAAATTTTATTTTAAAAAATAAAATAAAATATAAGGGAATGGGCTAAGGCTAGACCCTCTATTTTTTAGCACAATTGATATGCCAATCGATGGCCCAATAAATCTTTAGGGTAAGACATAAAAATACAACTTTTGCCTACTTAGTTTCTATTAAGTATTTCGGCACACGTTACAAACAAAAATAAATTGTTCCCTACATTACCAAAAAAGAAAATTTAAAGTTTTTCATGGTCAATCAATATAAGACATGGTCTTAAATATGAGCAAAGTATTTATTGTGGTATTAATGAGTTATAGCCAATGTATTCATGTTGATTTATAACTATATCAAAAATATTTGCTATGGTTTTTAGTTAGTAATTATGATTAATTATGATTTACTATAGTACTTTATTTTCTACTATAAAATTAATCATAATAAAACATATGTATTTCTTAATTGATTAAACGAATAGTTAATCACAAGATCAATAGCTCAATCGATCAAATAATATTACACTACAAAAAAACAGACCTATAGCAACGGATTTCATAAAAAATTCGTTGCAAAACAGATTTGCCACGGACTTTTGCAACGGAAAATTTTCCGTTGCTATAGGTACCACTGCTATATAGCAACGGATTTTTTGATCGTTGCAAAATATTGCCACAGATTTTTTATCCGTTGCAAAATTCCGTTGCAAAAATCGTTATTTAAAAAGTTGACTTTTTATATTTTGCAACGACTTTGTGATGGTATATTCGTGGCAAAGTTGATGACAATTCGTTGCAAAATGGGGTTTTATTTGCAACTACATTTGCACCGAAATGTCGTTGCAATATTGCAACAGAATATTTGCAACGTCATTCCGTTGCAAATTTTGCAACGAAATATTTAACTATAATTCGTTGCAAAAACCATTTTATTTGCAACGACTTTTGCAATGAAAGTCGTTGCTATATTGCAATAATTTTTTGCAACGACATTCTGTTGCAAAATTTGCAACGACATAATTTACTATAAGTCGTTGCTATATTGCAATAATTTTTTGCAACGACATTCTGTTGCAAAAATTTGCAATGACATAATTTACTATAATTCGTTGCAAAATAATTTTCATTTACAACGACAATTGCAACGACCAATCCATTGCAAATTTTACTACGATAATTTCATAATTTATATTCAATAATAATATATTTAATTTAATTCTAACAAGAAAATTCAAATATGACAATATATTTAAGGCAAAATACTTAAAATAAAGATAGTTCAACATTCAAATCCACAAAATAAAAGTTTTCAATTTAAAGCATACAAATTTAAAGAGGGGGATCAAATTCATTTTCACAATCTTGTGGAGGTGGGTGGTCGGGGGGATATCACCAGGACTATCTTCAGATTCACTCATATCATCTTCAAGCGCAGTACTGAATTTATCGGACATGAAACTCATTATTTTCTCCATCTTTTTTAGCGTTGCGCTCTATTTGTCGTTTCATGTTCTCGTTTTCACGAAACAACTTCTGTACCAACTCTGATTCATGGTGCTCCAGTACTGGAGTGAGATTACTTGTTCTAGTCGAGTTAGAACAAGTATAAATCCTCGCCTCCTAACCTATCCCCTAATCTCGACCCTTCTTTACTCCTCCAATTGCTTCCAACCATAGTTGTTGATCGTTAACTGATGTGCTCGAAGATGACTCCGGTAGACTTTGAGAAGCAACATTATGATCATCACTCAGCTTTTGAAATTTTTCCTATACAATTAAGAATATTATAATTTGGAAATAAATTAAATTATTTACTTTGATTCCAATGTAATAATAAAAACTTACAATTGCATCCGCTACTCTCGGACCAGCCCAATTGCCTTCTTTTGTTTTCCAACACTTCTCCACCTGTTCAATAAGTGTCGGCGGGCGACCGAGTGATTCCTCCTAACAAATTTTCAAAAACAAAAAAACAAACAATAATCTTAAGTAAAAGAATCAGTTATTATTTAGAAAATAAAAAAATAAATTATTTTTTATCTTACCAACTTTCGTTTGTGTTTTGAAAAAGAAGCAAAACTACCTCGATAAATTGTAGATACAGATGCAATGTTTGTTTGACGATTCTTCTTATTAACTTTTGAGATGGCTTTAAATTTTTCATCACCCCACTTTTTCTGCAACCCTGCCCAAACTTCATCGGACATCCAACCAGCTCTCATTTTCGTCTTCCTACATCGTGACATCGCCTCTCTGATCCATTTCCCGACCCTAAAATTATAACTCTTGCGGATTTGGATTTGAAGCATTGGATCCTATGTATAATATTTCTACAAAATATAATACAACAATATGATAACAACACCAAAAATAATTAATATTCACATAAACTAAGAGTTAAACATATAAATCTTACACTAAATTTTTGAAACCAAAACTCCTTAGTCTCTTGGGGAACCTTTTTGAAACAAGGCCATGGCCCTAAATAATAGCCAGTAATAATATCCTTGATGACCTTTTGAACTTTCGAATCCCTACAAAGTATCGAATAAATAATTGTAAAAATAAATATAATATAATATTTTAAAATATTTTTCAAACAATCAAACATTTTAAATTTTCTTACAAGATATCCGCCGGAGTAATGACTTTCAATGGAGTTACATCGGAAGGGACATCATTAGAGGCAACTTCAGGCACTGATGCAGATGGTGGTGGTGGTGGTGGT
Organism: Sesamum alatum; assembly: GCA_034509735.1. Classification (NCBI taxonomy): domain Eukaryota; kingdom Viridiplantae; phylum Streptophyta; class Magnoliopsida; order Lamiales; family Pedaliaceae; genus Sesamum; species Sesamum alatum. Next base: position 10,943,578 of record JACGWO010000007.1, on the reverse strand, counting down.
GGTGGTGCTGATGAAGAAACTGCAGGTGATGGTGATGGAGCTACCGGAGTGTAGCATATGCAGTTCTTTTACGACGAGGATTTTGACCCCTGGCAGGTTTGTACCTAGCCAGCTCACAAAACTTGCAGAATTCCAAATGTTTGTCTTCTTTCCAGAATAACATACAACCAGCCTTACATGCGTCAATTTTCTCAACAGGTAAACCCAACTCTCTTATCAACCTTTTCATACTATAATAATCATTGGGCAACGTGTGATCTCGTGGCAACATCTCCCCTATTACTTGTAAATACTGATCATGACAACTTTGTGATACATTGTGTTCAGATTTGATGTTTACTAACCTCGCTACCGAGAGTGAGTTTCGCTCCCAGCATATAATGGTTGATCTGCAGCACGCACAACATCAAAAAACTTTTCAGACAATGCTCCTAAATTGTCAACCTCATCATAATTAGAACTCGAACAGCCTCGTTTGCATATGGTTGATCGCTAGGATATGTCGAATCATTGAATACATCCCTCTGTGGACGAGATACAGGACCAGCTGCATCAAACACCATCCACTGATCCCAATTCAATTGCTCATAGTTATTCCAATTTGTCGTTTGATCTACAGAGTTGTCAGCTGAAATTGAATGCTCATAATCCATCTGTATAGGCTTACCATGAGATGTCCAATTGTAGTAATCTTTCCTAAAACCTTTCCTATAAAGATCGCATGTCACCTCCTCCGTGGATTTGTACTTATGATTTTACATACACTACATGGACAACGAATTTTCTCCCCATCCATAAAATCATGTTGTGTTTTTGCCCAATCTATAAACTCAGCTACCCCATCTATAAATTCTTTTGTAAGATGACGATTACCGGGTACATTCTTCTCATACATTCATTTTCTCAATTCTCTCAACATATCTTGCTCTAAAATCAACAAATATTATACATATTCATTAACATACATACATACATAAAAAACTAAAAATTCCAAGAATAAAATGAATATATATAAATAAACTAGTAAAAATTTTGTACTAACCTTAATGTAAGCCAGCAAAATGTCCAAATGTGTGACTCGTTGCACTAAAGTGATATCATTAACGGTCTAATGCAAAGAATTATTAAAAAATCGGTTGTGTGGATGGAAGGAGAGAAGAGGAAGAAGAGGATGATTATAAAATGTGTGAACTAAAATGAGGGTTTTCTTATATATATTTCGAATTTTGCAACGGCTTTTGCAACGGACTTTGCAACGAAATTATATAACCGCTGCAAAATCCGTTGCAAAACATATAGAATTTTAAAATAGTGGGTTACAGTTGTCACAAATACATTGCAACAGACAAATCCGTTGCAAAAATCATTGCAAATTCAACGGTTCAATAATTAATGCTTACAGCTATATGTACGGATTGCAACAACTTCAAAGGTCGTTGCAACGCCGTTGCAAAATTGTCGGCAAGTTTTGCAACGGACAAACTTCCGCTGCTAAAGCCATTGCAAATCAGAATATTCAAATTGCAACGACACGAATTCGTTACAAATTCCGTTGCAAATGCTTTGCAACGGATTTAACTAGAATATTCGTTGCAAAGTATGCAACGAAAGACGTCCGTTGCAAAAAACCGTGGCAAGTTTGCAACGGAATGTGTCGTTGCAATATTTTGCCATGACTTTTGCAACGACTTATGTTGAATGTGGGACATCTTAAAGTTGACCAAATTTTGCAACGGAATGTTGCCACGGATAGTCCGTTGCAAAATATCATTGTTAATTTGCCATGGAATTTGCAACGAAAATGCAAAAAAAAACAGAATCCGTTGCAAAGTCGTAGCAAAGGGCGTTGCAAATTTGCAAAGAATTGATCCGTTGCAAAGTGTCCATTGCTATAGCCCTGTTTTTTTATAGTGTTAGTGAGGGATATCATTAAAGAAGCAATCAAGAGTCACTAAAAGCGCACTTATCCATGTCTGCTCACTTCTTGTCATATTATCACTCGTTGGCGATCAAATCACACTTGTACCAAAGAAAGAAAAAAAAAATCACTATCGACTACATTTTTAATTATGATTAAAAATCATGGCAAATAACTATTATTAACTACGATTATATAAAATTTGATGCAAAAACTAATTTTTCCATCATGAAAAATTTATTTGTCACAGCTAAGAGCCGTAGTAAAAATATTCGCCATGACTTTTAGCCATGACAGATGTTTTAGCCACCAAAAACCACGGCCGACAATGATCAATGATTATTTGCTACGACTATTTAGTATTAACCATGATAATTAGCCATGATTAAATATTATATTTTTTATAGTATTGATATATATATATATATATTTGCATAATTTACATTCTTATTATACGCGCTTAATTAAATAAAATAGAAGAAAAATAAAATAATAATTGGCTAGAATCGATAGATAAGTGTGCGTAATTTATATTTTTACTATACTCACTTAATTAAATAAAATAGAAGAAAATTAAAATGAATAATTGATCAAATTGATAAATAAAAAATATTTCATTATTAGCACTATAAAAATAAGAAAATATCCATTATACATAACAATTGGTATGTTGAGTAAACTATATTATTAAAAGAATTAAGAAAGAACTGCAAATTTCATGAACAGATGTGGTATTCACCACAATATAATATTATCTGATATTACCATTGATAATACCCCGATATCACTATAAAATTATAATATCAATAATATAATCTCACATTAGAGATACACATATATTTTCAAAAAAATAAATATCGATGAATGTTTTTAATCAACTAGCCATCCCTGCATATATAAAATAAATAATCTTTCACGTTTTCAAATCTATTATAAATAAGAATAAAATATATAAACCAACGAATCACATTTAAAAAAAAAAAGACAAAATACAAAAGAAACCAACTTAAAGTATTATCGACACAACAAAAAGTATCGATTTGTGGTGTTAAAATAATGTAGACTCACTTTTGAAGAAGTAATTACAATAAATTTTTTAAATAATCTAATAGGGGTATAATTGTCATATTTAAAAATTAGTGTGACGGTATCACTAATCGCTGTTTGCGACGGTAAAGGGCCAATCTTTTGTATATTAGTATTAGCAGTTGTGGCACACAATTTCACATGCATATAATAAATAATCTCTCACACTTTAAAATATATATTGGAAAAATTACGCGTTTTGGTCCATTAAATATGTCCAATATTAATTTTAGTTTGGTAACTTGCCCATTTTTTTTCTAAATCCAGTTACTTGCAAATTTGATGAGATTTAGTCCTCCGGTGGTTGATTTTTGTTTTCTTAGCCGAACATTTTACATGGCATGCCAACTGGACATATTTTGATAATTTTTAAGTTTATGAGACAATTGAAATGAAGTGGATTTTAACTTGAATTATATTATATAGGTATTATATATACTTATAATTTACAAAAATAAAATTATTATTTAAAAAAAATTAACCCCCTACCCCTCCACGCCCGACCCAGACCCCCGCTCCCCCGTCGCGTACCATCCCTCCCATTTCCGTCGCCTACCCTCCTTCCCACCCTCCCCCATCCCCTCCCCCCCCCCCCCCCCCCGCATAAGGGGGCGGCAGCATTGAGGGTGAAGTCGTCGCTCAGGCCATAACAGATATGGGCGACGCTGTCGCCCAGAGTTGAGGAGGGCGCGGCATCGCGCCTTCCTCTATAGGGTGGCGGCGACGACGACACTACCGTCCCAGCAAGGAAAAAAAATTAATATATTTAATTAATTTAATTAAATATCATGAAAAGAAAATTAAAAAGAATTAATTAACAAAATATATTTAACTAAATAATTATTCAAAATTAATTAATAAAATATAATTTTTATATTGTTTTAGAATTGTGATATTTTAAATAATATCCAGTCAGTATTAATGGCCATGTATCATTACATGTGGTTGTACACATGTATAAGCTATCGAAGATTAACCAAATAGTTGCCACGTGGGGACTTTCCGATTAATTTTTAAAATATCGTCCGAAAATTGAGTAAAAAACCCTAATTCGGATTAAATATCATAAATTTTGCAAGTTACTGGATTTAAAAAAATATGGGCATAGTTACCGGACTAAAATTAATATTGGTCATACTTAAGGGACTAAAAAAATAATTTTTCCTATTATAAATAAGAATAAAATATATAAACAAATATATTATATTAAAAAAAGAAAGAAAAAAAGAAAAGAAAATTAATTTATCAGTTAATATAATATTTAAAAAGTTGAATAAATTAGTTATCTTATTAGTTGGAAGGTGTTTTGGCATTACAAAATATTAGTGTGGCAGTATCATTAACCACCATTGTGAGTGTAGAGAGTTTTTTTTTTATTTTTTTTTTCTATATTAGTATAGTAAGCTCATACCCAAATACGGCTGATCGTATCAAATATTTACGGATATTTTAAACCATTATAGACACTATTACAAGCTCATCGACCATTAATGTATATAGCTAGTACCAAAGGAAACAAATAAAAAAGTTCATGGGGATAGAAATCGGAAAGTCGAGCTGCAAATCTAGTACCAAAACTGAGTCGTGCTGCAAAAGTTATTGATGTATATAATAGTAATTATAATTTATTTACAAGGGTATAAGAGTAATTTTCTGTGTAGACCACATGATAAATATATGCACCATATCTCGCCATAAAATAACTAAATCACTATAAATACAAGATATATTATTTTTAAAGGGCAAGCTACTATTCATTGATTTGACCTCTCATACAATATTTCTCTCACTAAAGACTTGGGGTGCAATTGTGTCGAGCCAATTTTTCCCAATTAATCCTTCACTAAACACCACTACCACATCATTGGCGCCGTCTGTGGGAACTTATTGCCCCGACATTGAGAATGCAAACCAGGTCATGTGCTCGCGATGTTCAATGGGTGGACAGTGCCCAAGAAACGCACGAAAACGGAGTAGAGCAAAACCCACCCCGTGAACAATCACCACAACATGGGATGAACCTTCCACCCCATGAACAACCCCAGCCAAACGGGAGGGCCTTGCCACCCTATGAACAAGTGCCTCAGGAGGAAGCATTTTATCCCCGTGAACAATCTCTACCCCCTGGCAAAGAACCACCTGGTGAACAAACACCACCCCCTTGGTTGAATCACCCTGTCCAAGGAGTTCCACCCGAAGGTCCGATGATCCAGTTGACGCAAGAGGCCTTACTAGCGTTGATCCATGACGCTTCCAACCGAGCAGCCGCTCAAGCGATAGCTCAATTTGCAACTAATCACCCCATGAACCCGCCCCCTCATTCTCCTTGTCGAAGTCGAGAAGAGTCCTCGGCTCCCGAGGAGAATGAGCAGAGGCGGAAGGGGGTGAATAGCAGGGTATCTAAACCGAAGGTTGTCCAGGAACAAGATCAACTCCCCCCACAGCCAAGGCAACCCACAACACCTATACTCTCGAGGTGAGTAGAGGACCCTTATCTCCCTGTAGTCGTGGCTCCTCCAAGACGTAGCCCTTTCTGCACGGCAATCCTAGCCGAGGCGCTTCCGACGGGCGTTAAAGTGTCAAACCTCCCGGAGTACGATGGAACGGGGGACCCGCAAGAACACTTAGACAAATTTTATGATTGACTGGTACGACTTGAGTGATGCCGCGTACTGCAAGGTCTTTCGCTCTACGCTTACAAAGTGTGCTCTAACTTGGTTCAATCAACTACCAGTTGGAGCTATCTCCAGCCTCGAGCAACTAACCCAACATTTTTTACATTACTTCTCTATGAACAAGAAAGTCCCAAAAACGGCCGCATACCTTTTCACCATCCGCCAGAAGGAGATGGAGTCGTTGAGGGATTACGTTCAAAGATTCGTGGAGGCCGTGCATGAGGTGCCCCATGTTAACCACGAATTGTTGGCTAGCGTGATGCAACAAACTTGCTTCCGGGAAGGTTCAAAGAGTCTATAGCCGGAAAACCCCCCAGTACTTTGGAAGACTTACTCCTGCGATCACAAAAGTACATCAGAATCGAGGAATCGCAAGCTACGGTTCCTACCCTCAATGTAAAGAGGAAAGGTAGGGAGGAAGAAAATGAGCCGCGGAAAGAGGAATGCAAGCATGTGCCCCCCGCCAGATTTACGCACTACACCCCTTTGAACGCCACTAGAGGAGAAATATTAGTCGTGGCGGAGCAACAAGGGCTGATTGACCAATGGCCGAGAAAAATGAAGGACAATCCTAAGAGGCTAAAGTCCGACAGATTTTGCCGCTTCCACCATGACATCGGTCATACGACTGAGGAATGTCATCACCTCCAAAATGAGATAGAGAAATTGATCCAATGGGGACACTTGAAAGAGTATGTCAACCAAATTTCACGAGGACGCCAATTTGACCAGGAGGATGCGGCCGTGCACCCCATGACGAGCGCTAGGCCGCACACCCCATGATGAGCTCGAGCCACACATCGAGCTTGTAGCGAGGGGAGGCAAGGTCGTGCACCCCATGCAAAAGTCATCTCATGATCTCATAAGGATCGGCGAGAAAAGACTCCCTCGCTACGAAGTAGTAACCTTAAGTTCACATAGCAGGTAAAATTATTTTTTGGCTATTCACTTGTAATAGGAGAAAGCTCGAGCAGGAGGTCAACAAATCCTTCGCCCCTTTTGATTTCCCATAAGACGTTGTAATGCGAACATTGAGTAATGAAGTTAATTTTCTTGTCGTAGTCTAAAAAAAATAAAAACTCACGGAAACTTTGCCTCCCCTTGAAGTTGGTAAAAGACCAGCTCCGGGACATGAGCAAGTATCCTTTGAGGCAATGTCTTCTTAGATGAAATTTGAGATCGTCGTAAGAAACATCGCCCCGGAAACTTTGCCTCCCCTTGAAGTTGGTAAAAGACCAGCTCCGGGACATGAGCAAGTATCCTTTGAGGCACTGTCTTCTTAGATGAAATTTGAGATCGTCGTAAGAAACATCGCCCCGGAAACTTTGCCTCCCCTTGAAGTTGGTAAAAGACCAGCTCCGGGACATGAGCAAGTATCCTTTGAGGCACTGTCTTCTTAGATGAAATTTGAGATCGTCGTAAGAAACATCGCCCCGGAAACTTTGCCTCCCCTTGAAGTTGGTAAAAGACCAGCTCCGGGACATGAGCAAGTATCCTTTGAGGCAATGTCTTCTTAGATGAAATTTGAGATCGTCGTAAGAAACATCGCCCCGGAAACTCCGGGACATGAGCAAGTATCCCTTGAGGCAACATCTCCACGGATTAAACTTGATATCCTCGTCAAGAATACGACCACATAAACTTTGCCCTCCTAGGAGTTGGTAAAAGATCAACTCCGGACATGAGCAAAAATATCCCTTGAAATAACTTCGGTAAAGTAATGAAAACACAATAATGAGTACTACATTCATGAGAGCTAAATAGTGCCGAATTACAGGCCAAAACATCCAACCATAAGAGTCGGAAGAAGTCATCCCAAGTACTAAGTCTTGCCAAATTACACACCAAAATATCCGACCATACAAGTCGGAGAAAGCTATTCGAAATACTAATAAATAAATAATAGCTACGCTTCCGTCTTCCCCAAGGTCTTGGGGGGCTCTGTCACGGGAATGATCCACCTCCTCCTCATCCTCCAAGAGGAGTGTCATCTCGAGAAAGAGACCTTCCCCTCCTGAAATGTGTCGTCCCAAGGAGAAGCGCCCTCAAGGGAAAGGGAAGGTGAATCCCTCCTCATTTTCCTAAGAGTGTCATGCCAAGGAGATCCTTAAGGGAAAATCGGAGGTCAAACACGCCCCCCTCTTGGGGGCGGAGGTTGAGCACCCGCTCCTCCTGAAGAAGTGTTGTTAAGAGGAGGAGACCTCATCTTCCAAGAGGATTGTCATCTCGAGAAAGAGGCCTCCCCCTCCTGAAATGGGTCGTCCCAAAGAGAAGCGCCCTCAAGGGAAGGGGAGGTCGAACCCCTCCTCATTTTCCTAAGAGTGTCATCCCAAGGAGATCCTTAAGGGAAAATCGGATGTCAAACACGCCCCCCTCTTGGGGGCGGAGGTTGAGCACCCGCTCCTCCTGCAGAAGTGTTGTTAAAAGGAGGAGACCTCATCCTCCAAGAGAAGTGTCATCTCGAGAAAGAGGCATCCCCCTCCTGAAATGGGTCGTCCCAAAGAGAAGCGCCCTCAAGGGAAGGGGAGGTCGAACCCCTCCTCATTTTCCTAGAAGTGTCATCTCGAGGAGAGCATTAAGGGAAACCGGAGGCCAAGCACGCCCTCCTCTTGGAGGCGGAGGTTAAGCACCCGCTCCTCTTGCAGAAGTGTTGTTAAGAGGAGGAGACCTCATCCTCCTAGAGAAGTGCCACCGCGGTAATGAGCGCCCTACGGAAAGAGCGTAGGGCAAGCACCTCCTAGTTAGGGTGGAGAAGAGGTGAAAAACACGCCCCCCCCTCTTAGGGGCGGAGGTTGAGCACCCGCTCCTCCTGAGCGTCACCTCGATAATGAGCGCCCTACGGAAAGAGCGTAGGGCAAACACCTCCTAGTTAGGGTGGAGAAGAGGTGGAAAAAAAAAATAAAAAATAAATAAATAAAAAATTTACATCTCAAGTATGGATAAAAAAAAATAAAAAAATTCATCTACCGTTGGTAGAATAAGAGAACGTGACCACTCATCACATGTTCCATGCTGCATGAAAATCTTCTAGTGTGATGGGGAGTCACATCTCTCGAAGACGACGTTGAAATTTCTCAAAACACATGAAAGAGAGTAACCTCTACTAGTAGAAAGTAAGAGTAAGAAAGAACAAAAAGCATTGGATGATGGAGTGGTTGAGGTCCCTTACTTCCATCCTTTTGACCTGGGTTCAAATCCCATCGGATGCAACATCCTCCCCATGGCTGCGCCTCGACTTGGCCTCGTGACATCAGACCCAAGCGCAACCCCGGGTACTGGAGGGGGCTCGAGGCACTCTGGGTTCAAATCCCATCGGATGCAACATCCTCCCCATGGCTGCGCCTCGACTTGGCCTCGTGACATCAGACCCAAGCGCAACCCCGGGTACTGGAGCGGGCTCGAGGCACTTGAGTGCCTCGAGCTCGAGCCCCTCCCCGCGGAGGTAGCCCAGCTCGAGGCATGGACCGCCCGGCTCGAGGCACCAGCCTCGAGCTCGAGCCGCCCCGAGCTGGCACGGCCGCCCGAGGGCCTCGAGCTGGAGCCGCCTCGAGCTGTAGCTCGAGGCACGGCCGCCCGAGGCTGCCTTGAGCTGGAGCCGTCTCGAGCCGCCCAGCCCGAGGTTGCCTCGAGGTCTCTCGACTTGGGCTTTGCACCACTTGTCTTTGGTCAAAAATATCTTTAATATTAATTTAAATAATTATTCTACTTGAGGGACACTAAATCCTTCTCATATTTTTATTTTTTTTTATTTTATTTTCGGACGACTCACACGTCTTTTAGCAACTCATTCGAGAACAATTAATGGATTCCCACCCTCCCTTAACCATGCATTCAACGCTTCAATTTTTTCTTGCACAGAATTCTTACTCTCATCCGGATTACTGCTTCTTGCGAAGTATTCCGTCCGAGAGTGGGGGGCTGTATGATGTATATAATAGTAATTATAATTTATTTACAAGGGTATAAGAGTAATTTTCTGTGTAGACCACATGATAAATATATGCACCATATCTCGCCATAAAATAACTAAATCACTATAAATACAAGATATATTATTTTTTAAGGGCAAGCTACTATTCATTGATTTGACCTCTCATACAATATTTCTCTCACTAAAGACTTAGGGTGCAATTGTGTCGAGCCAATTTTTCCCAATTAATCCTTCACTAAACACCACTACCACATCAGTTATGTTAGGTTGTATTTGAATTGAAAGATTTTAATAATAAATTTTTTTAATTTATTTGGATAATTTTAAATTTAAAAATTTTAAATTCTTCAATTTACATTTGAAATTGTATTTTCTTGAATATTCATGAATCTCAAATTTTTTTCAACGAATTCATTTGAAATATTTTCTTTAAATTTTTTTATAAAACTCATATCCATCCATCACTAGAAAAAAAAAAGAATCACTATTGGTTATATTTTTAATGATTATAGCTAAAAATCGTAGTGAATAACTATTATTAACTACGGTTAAATAAAAATTGATGCAAAAACTAACTTTTTAACCATGAAAAACTTATTTGCCACGGCTAAAAGCCGTGGTAAAAACATTCATCATGACAAATGTTTTAGTCACCCTCACAAAAACTACGGTCGACAACTGTGTGAGGCCGTGGTCAATGACTATTTGCTACAACTATTTAGTATTAACCATGACAATTAACCATAGTTAAAGGTTATATTCTTATATATAGTGCATCCAAATACACATTTAACGAAAAATTTGAATTTTACAACCTAAAATATTGTTATATATATATATATGTAAGCCTGGAAGAATGAATGACTATTTGCTACAACTATTTAGTATTAACCATGACAATTAATCATAGTTAAAGGTTATATTCTTATATATAGTGCATCCAAATACACATTTAACGACAAATTTGAATTTTACAACCTAAAATATTGTTATATATATATATATATATGTAAGCCTGGAAGAATGAATTTCATCCTTTTAAATCCCTCCAAAAATAGAATAAAAATAATAAAAAGGTTGAAATCAATGATTAAAATGTTAATAATTAGAGCTAAACTTAAAAATTATTGCATTAAAGTGATAGCATCGAGAGAGCAACCAAACTTTCCTCCCCGGAGGCCGACGGCCGTGCATGCCTCGCACGGCGGACCCTTTCGCACACTAACCGGAGAGCCCTCTGCCACCGCACGTCACCAGCGGCTCCGCCGCTGGGTTCCCTCCCAAACGCTATCTCGCCCATCTGGAACACGAAGAGTCGCATGGCATGCATCATGTCCCTGCAGGTGTCGTGCAGCGGCCGGAAACTGAAGCAGAACTTGAGCACGAAGGGCAGCACCAGGGCGGTGACCAGCGGAGTTAGGCCCTGATGGGCGGCGCCGACGACGCTGAGCTTCGCTAGCGCCACCATTGGCAAAGCCATGAATGTATATGTATATATATATATATATATATTTATTACTGCTGGCCGGAGATGAGCGATAGAGATGAGGGTTTGTTTATTTTCTCCAAGAATCAGCGCAAGGTATAGGTATGGTACGCCATGACATGTGAAAGATTTTCTATCCCATCTCGTATTTTACACTAATATCACATTCACTTGTGTATTGTATATTTACACACCTTAAATCATAAATGAATTTAATAATATTTTTTTTATTTTTTAAAAAATACATATCAATCACACATTTATGAAAAAAATTTCATTTTTCGTCAAATATTTTACATTCAATATAAATATAATTGTCCTCCCACTAATTACGGAATTTTTATTAATAGTCTTAAAAAATTATAAAAAATTATCACTTTAAGTCATTTCATCATATTCCATTCATATCTTATGGAAAAGGCATGTGGCCGCTATCCAGAAGGCAAAAGAGTTAATAGGTGCATAGACGTGCCTTTTCCGTCAAAGTACTAATGATTACTAACAAAATGATCAAAATTGAGAATTTTTATAATTTTTGGTACCATTAATGAGAATTCCATAATCAATAAAACAAAATGTGTACTAATCTTAAAATACATGATGAAAAATACAAGTTCTCCCACATTTATATTGGGTGTAATGCGATTTACCTTCCTGTGATATTGCAAATGAGTAAAATATCCCTCCATGAAAAAAAAATAGCAATTTACCTCTCTGTGTTCTTTAAAATGAAGCAATTTACCCCTATCCAGAAAAATATAATAGCAATTTACTTTCCTATGTTTTTTTAAAATCAACCAATTTACCTCCACGTATTTTTTAAAATGAAATAATTTACCCTCTAATTTATACATTTGTAATATCACAAGGGAGTTGCTTACATTTTTCTCCATTTATATTATATGCGAATGTATAATGCGAAAATGTGATAAAAAATATGTACCGATGATGTGATGTATCAAGAAAATAGGTATTTTGGGGTAAAAATACCATTGCTGTCAAAGGTAATAATATATTTTTGTTTTTATTACTGGGAACAAATATACGTTATAACCAGTTTTTAATGTGTTCTAACGTCTTGTTGTGTAAGGGAAGGCAGTATTTGTTGATATCTATCGAAAAGTTACTTTTGTTTTTTTCCCCAAAATTACGTACTCGTTTACGTCTTTCTTGACATGTTTCCAAATAATTTTTTTTCTTATTTTTTGGGCGTAACTAATTTTTGGTCTAATTACGCCAGCATTGTGATGCGTGGTTGTTTTTCTTTTTTAATTAATTTTTTGTTTATTTGGAAGTGTAAAAAATACATTTATTTTTATTTGTTTTTTAACTGAAATATTTTAATATCTTTTCATTTCAATCATTATTTAATAGACATATTTATAAATATGCATAATAAACCAAGAGTAATAATAAGATTATAGTACATTAACGTGGCATTATAATTAGTAACAAAAAGAAAATACAAGAAGATTAATTAATCTAAACACATTTTTATTTTCACACGATAATACAAATATAAAAAAACACATTTTTATTTTCATACGCTTCCATATGATAAATTAAAGGGTAAATTACATTGACAAGTCCTATACTTATGCCACATTATACAAACACTTCATATCTTTTGCAAAATTAGAACTACAGCTCTTGAGAGGTGTGAGTGTAATGTTTTTCAAGGGGTGCTTGTGTAAGTTTTGCTTTTAAATAAGAGTATAGTTGTAATTACAACTGTAACCTTGAGGGGGTTTGCCTGTAATTTTGCAAAAAAACATAGAGTTTTTGTATATATCAGCTTAACCTCAAAGGGTATCAATGTAATTTACCCTAAATTAAATCCGATCAAACTTAGTTTGAACATGATATAATTAAACTCCTCGGCTTTCATAGATTCTCTTCCCCAACAGATCAAGCATTTAGATGAGGTGATCGCTTAATATGATATTAGAGTTGAACCAAATAAGAAATTTTGGGTTCGAATCTCATTGCCCCCTATTTATGAAAAATATATTTCATATGCAGGGTTTGCACGTGAGGTAGACGTGTTAAGACATTAATATTAAATGATTTTTCTCGCTAACAGTTTAAACTTTTAGATAAGGTGGTCGTTTATCATGGTATTATAATACAAGCAGTTTTGCATTCGACTCATCGCCACCATTTTTTTTTTAAAAAAAAAAAAAGTTTCAGAAAATCTAATAAAGGGTAAATTACAGCTACTTTCTCTGAGATTTGTAAACGTCTAACAAATAACTCATTCCATCCATTTTTATGAGTGAACTGACCAAAATGCCCTTATGCGCTGAATTATTTTTTATTCAATTCTTAAAATGTTGACTACAATGCGCAAAGAGATGTTTCCTAAGTTTTTTACATAGGGGAGCAATAATGCAATTTGCCTCGTCCGATTTTTCGACAATTTTAATAAAAAGTTTTAGAGCAAAATGGTCAATTTCAGGTCTTTGGTTAAAAATTACAAACCTCAGGAGGGTATTTGTAATTTTTCAAATAATGAGGAGTATTTGTAATTATATCAAACCTTAAGGGAGGTGGATGTAATTTACCCTTTAATAAATTTTATATATATATATATAACTTGGAATAAAAATTATATGGGGGTAGCTTTTTGTGCAAAGATGATTAGATGTTGGGACATTGGACAAGAAAAATGTGGATTTTTTTGGAATTTAAGCAAATGATATGTGATAGGACAAAAGTAGTGGACCTAACATATTGGTGAAGGAAATTTCCTTGCAGCTTCATTGAAATAGGACTCTTCTGATGCAATATCGTTGATAACATGTAAGGCTTTGTTTTTATTTCATTTTTTTTATATATAGATGTTGATAGAAACTATATTTATAATCTATCAAGATGGATTATATATATATATATATATATATTGTAAAATTTGTACCCGCACTCATGCTTAAATATAGTTCAATCGAGGGTTGGTGCATATTATGGACGTAATTTGAAGAAAATAGAATTAAAAAATGGCATACAGGCGGGTCACGAGGCGAATTATGCCGGATTTGTGATCCATTTTATTTAATTTTTGTAAGATTCGAGGAAGTACCTGTTCTGACTTGTCCTGTATAGGGTTGGATCGGGAATGGGAAAATAACATTTTTCATCTCATAATTTAGGGTCTTTTTACTTTTGGTTCTATTGGTTATGAGATTATTACTTTTGGTCTTGTAACTTTAAAAAAGTAGCACTTTCGGTCCAATGATACTTCTATTAGATACTTAAGGGGAAGCGCCACGTGGCCGTTAAGTGCATGGGACCAAAAGTGTTACATTTTGACAGTTATGGAATCAAAAGTGAAAATTTTATAACATATGTGACCAAAAGTGAAGACCCTAACGGGCACGTACTAAGCACGTGATGTTCTTCGTTAAAAAATCTAACGGAGAAGTGGCATGGGACCAAAAATATTACTTTTTAGAAGTTACAGGACCAAAAGTGAGAATCCCGTAATCAATGGGATCAAAAGTGGGAAGACCTTAAATTACAGGACGAAAAGTGTTATTTTCCCTGTCGGGAACCGACCCATCCCATCTCAAATTTGCCTTCATCATGACCTAAGTATGAATGTACAACAGATCTAACCTGGAAAAATCAATCAAATTTTGTATATTTTTTCAACTAATCAATATAATTGGCAAAAAATAAGATTATTATTGGTGAATACGTAATAAGTTATTATTACGTTAAGAAAAATATAACTTATTTTGCTAATATGTAGTAAATCAAAGTTAAAAAATTTAAATAAATCAAATCTTTTTAAAAATATTAATCGGAGCGGGTCGGCCGAGACTTGGTCCAAACCCGACTCGGTCCATAAACTAAAAGGCCGTTCCTAGACCCGAGTTTGATAAATTGGACATGATTACGTTCTACCCGCCTCATTTGTCATCCTTAGACATTTAAGTTAAATACTCACACAATTGATATAGAACTATAACAAAAAAGAGTATTGGCGATGATAATGTCAAAATTGTCACTAAAATTAATAGCAAGAATTTTTGTCTAGTCATTCTAACAATTTTTGAAAGTTTAATAGTAATGACTACAAAAAATATAACATTTATAATGATTAATTGTAATGATTAATAATAAATAATCATTGACCATGATCATACAACAATTGTGATAAATAATCTTTTCATAATAGAAAAATTATTTTTTTATATCGATTTTATTTAACTGTAATTAATAATAGTCATTTGTCATGATTTTTAACTATAATTATTAATATTGTAGTGAATAGTAATTTTTTAGTTTTCTAATGTTAGGACTGTCTTTTAAGTTGTCAATATAAAACATCAGGAACAGAGGATTATGTACGACTAAATTTTCAATATTGGCAGTCAGTCACAGTATACAGTACAATGATTCATAATTCATTGTACTTTTATATGTTGGAAATCGGTTTCAATTCCTCTAAAAAAAAAAAGGAATTGGTTTAAATTTTACTTCAACCAAACTCTAATCAATTATGTAAACTAGCAGTTAAGGCACAGGCAAAGCGTGTGTAGCGCTCTTTATCTTTAATAAAATAATTTTATAAAATTAATAATATTTTTAATATATAATATCTAGTGAAATAAAATAAATAAAAGAAAGATAAAATATATGTACATATATCATTTTAAAGAAAATGTGATTCAAGATATGTAATTCTAAATATTTATAAATATACAAATGCAAACGTCATTAACAAAATTACACAACTTTTTTCTTTTGCCTGCGTTGAAAAAAAAAAAATATGTTAAGCATTACTATAATATTATAATTTAATAGTAGCTATTTTCCTATATTTTGGGGGTTTTAGAAGAGTGGGTGGGGGATTTAAAAGAGTGGAAAGTTAATAAAAAAACTAATAAATTAAATTAAAATTAAATTGGCAGACCAAGAAAATAGGAGACACCAAATAGGTGCTCTCCCTTAATAAAAAGGTATAGATGGATCTAATTTAACAGTTACTAGCGGTTGTTGCACGCTATTTTTGTGTGCATAGAATAAATATTTTTTCGCGCTTTGAAATGTATTATTATAAATAAAAATAAAATATATAAATTAATACATTACATTAAAAAATCGAAAGAAAGAAAGAAAAGAAACGAATATATCAGTTAATATAAATTTAAAATTGAATAAGTTAGTTATTTTATTAATTGAAGGGCATTTTTGGTTTTACAAAAAAATTATGTCATCAATAGTCGTTTATGAATGTGAAAGATCTTTTCTTTTTATATTAGTATAGATGAAAATATTTGGCTCAATGTAATCTATTCATCAGTTGGCTACAAATAATTTCAAATTAATTTAATAAAAAAGTAAAGCAAAAAAATGAGCCACATGAAAAAATATAAACTGTTAGATCAAAACATGGTAGAAGGTGCTTCTTGCAATTTAAGGTATTCTTGTAAATAGTTTTTTTTTTGTCTAATTATCTTTTGTATATTTTGAAAAAATCTCAATCCAGTGGCTCAAACTACCCAACTACAAGGGTAGTTAGGTAATTTTACAAATAACCTGGTAATGCACTAACTTTTTTATCAAATACTTGCGCATTAACTTTTTTTATTTATGTGTTAAATATATTTTGTACTCCCAAACTATGCATGTAGTCGTATTTATTCCCTTAAAGTATGAAATGTAACAAAACCCCCCCTGATAAAATAATTTGGTATTGATAGGACAAAAATAACATTCTCACTCACCCTATAGACTTTTTCATTTTACTCTTTAAAGTATGTTTTGTTAAAAAAATCTCCCCCAAAACTACTTTTTTTAAAATTTGATTCTATTTAAAACATAATATTTAAAATTTATAACTTTTATAAATTATTTAATATAAAAACAATTTACAAGCTCAATACATGCAAATATTTTTACAAAGTAAATTATTTATGTCAAAAAATAAAATATAAATATGTGTAAATATATAATGCATATAATTTTATAAAAAAGTATGTCATATAACTTATAATTTTTTTATTCAATTACATTTACGCAGAATTAAAATATGCAATATAATTACTCAAAATATTTTAGAATATTATAGATTGTTTATTTTACAGTATATATACGTTTGATGTAATAGTTTAAAATTGTATTGATAATTTATTTTTAAAAAAATTTCAATATATATAACAACACAAATAAAAATTATGTAAATTTTTTAACAGTTAAATAAAAAATATAGGGATTGTAAATTTATAGAGTAAATTTTGGATAGTACCTATTTTAAATAAATTTTTTATAATAATTCAAATTATATTTTAGGGAATGATTGTAATAGCCATATTTTAGGAGGTGGAAATAATAAAGACATTTTCATCATAAGACAATTGATTCATATCATGAGGGGGCATTTTGCTACATTTTATAGTTTGAAGGAGTAAATGCACTTTATACATAGTTCAGGGATGCAAAGTGTATTTAACTCTATTTATAACTATTACTTTCAAGCACTCCCAACTTTAATATTTTAACCACTTATTCACATTTTTAGAAATTAAGTCATTTTAAAAATCATAAGTTTTTATGAACAACCCCAAGATTTTTATTGAACTACTCAACTTGCATCGCAGAATGAGGCACATGTCAATGTATACGAAATGTCAAAAGTGGTACTACGAACAACGAGTCGTTGGTCCCGTGGTAAGTTAGATTCTAAGGCCGATTCTTATCAATAAGCAAGGATTTGAAATCTTGAATGATACGTATTGGAAGGAGTTTAATTCTTTTCCTCTCGTTCCAAATCAAATTAATTTAATCTTCAATTTGAAATGAGAATACACATAGTTAAAAAAAAAAAAAAACAAAACAAAGTGGTACCATGCACATGTGACATGGTACCATTAGTACACCAAAATGAGAGACATGTTAAAGTATCCGGCCAATGGCTGTAACTTGTACATTCGGAGGCGTGTCAATGGGTAGGACCATATACTATCTAGGTTCATATCCAAAAAAGACTCAATTAATTAATTAATATTCAAACTCTACCCAACTCACCTCAAAATCTATTGGGTATCTGGACCCGAGTCCACTACGTAGAACCTGATTCTATGATTTGGATTGGGCCCAGATTCAATTACTTCTCTTTTTTTATCTTTTTCTAGTGTTGTTGGATAATGTTCAGTATTTTTTTTTAACTTAAAATAAGATAATTAAAAAAAGCTAAAAAATTTCTAAATGAAAGGAAAAACTATAAGGTATATTGGATACATATTGATCACAAAATTAATTATATCAAAATCACCCAAGTGAGGTAATATGGATGAATGATTAAAATTACTCATATCAAAGTCACAAAGTGAGGTAATATGGATGAATTATTTATATTTGGATATCAAAGAAATGATTCAAAATAGGAAGTTGTGTGTTGAATTAGCAATGATTTACTATATATATCATTTGCTATATATATATATATTAAATTTATCAATATATTTTTAATTTTAATTTTATTTTCTATTTTTACCAATAATTTATCAATAAATTTATGATTATGGAGAGCGAATCACTTTTGAATGAACCTTTTTAAAGAACATATAATTTATTATATTATTTAAAAAAGATCTAATATGAATATTAAATCCACATATTTAATGGTAATCGAATATAATATTACAGAGTTTTAAATTTTAATTTTATCATTTCAACCAAACATTATAACCTATCAAGATGTTGCAAACATACCTAGCATAAATAATATATTTATATGACTAATTATTCAATCATTTATTTATTAAAAGATGTTACATGATTAAATTAAAGAATTAATTACACGATAAAAAATTTACAATGTCATAAGTTTTTTTAGATTTATACACTTGAATTTAGATAGATTGATTTATACTAATCCTATAGAATTGGGGGGGGGGGGGGGGGTCGGAGTTTCTTCGAAAAAAATTGGGTATATATGGGTATTGATAGGTAGAGACCCGATCCAAACTTAATCTATTTTTTTAGTGAGTTTTTGCCTGTTCTTTTTGTTTTTTATGAACTAGGTTAGAGTAAAACTCTACCCATTGATAACCTTAGTTGTATAAAATGACGGAGTTAACATATCTTTTAAGTAGTTGTACCTAGGTAGATACAAATTTTTAGCAATTATAAATATTTTATTTATATTAATTCTCATCTTACACCCATCTTCTTGCTTTTAGTGTTTGATTAGTGGTCTAATAAGCATTTCTAGTTAGATACAAATTTTTAGCAATTATAAATAGACCCTATTATTTTGTTAATTATCTTGATTCTCATCTTACACTCATCGTCTCGTTTTTAGTGTTTGATTAGTGGTCTAAGCATTTTTAGTTTATTTGTTTTATTTACTTAATCAAATGTTCAAATTTATGATATGTTAAATTAAAACATGTTGTCAATGAAGCTATTTTTCAGTTGGCGAAGCTGAGGTCACAAGATCCTAGAGGCTATGGGTTTGAATCCCCTGCGTTGGATGATTTGTTTCTACTGTATAGTAGGTTTATTTGTTGCTGTAATAGCAAGATGTTAGTTTCTGTGATATTGTCGATATGATTGTTGTATTTGTCTCTGTCCAATATTGATACTGACATGACTAATTGTAATAGTTTTATTTCAATTAATAAAATTCATCGCTTCCAACTTAAAAAAAAATTAAAATATGTTAATTCCAACAGTTTTCAAGATTATTAGGTTTACAATTGTTGTTTTTACTGAAAATTGCTACGTCATAGGTGTAAGATTTGCATGGAGGCAAAATCAGCCAAAATACCATTTTTTTTATTTTTTGAAAAAGTACATCAATACTTATAAATCAACCAACATACGATTATTACTACATTAAGTACGTAATACATTACTATTTTTAAATCAACCAACAACTTTAAATAAACAAAAAAAATAATATACTACTATTAAAATAAACTAAATACCTACATTCATAAAACTTAATTACAGGTACAAAAATATTGTTATATATATTTTCGAAGGAGTAAAGATGATGTTTTATTAGCATTCAAAATACTATAAGAATGAGTTTGAAAATCCACTTAGCAAACGATCAATGATTATTCCAAATGATTGAAGTTGACAACATGGAGAGTGTGTGAAGAATTTGTGCAAGATATGGAACAATTTATCAAGTAAAGCTCCTTTGTTCACCTTACTCAGATGATGGTGGTGGTGCATAAATTGTACTATTACGGAGATGATGGATGTTGTTGTCAACACAAAGTTTATTGTGTTTGAAAATTTAAACATAAGAAAAATTATTACAAATAAAAATGAGATAAATCTAATACTCTCCTTTGGAAAGGCATTTGCTTACATATAATGCCCTTACAAGCACGGATAAAGAGATAGCCGCTGTATCATAGCCTTTACTTCTCTACGACAGGGCAGAATTCTCTATACCTTTAGCATTATTGTTGCTTCCTGCATACAACCCCAATCAACAGTCCTCTTAAAGATAAAGTTAAGGTGATTTCGACTATCATTTATGCAAATGGAAACCCTCCTTATATGCCTTCTTTTTAGCTTTTAACTTATTTTATGATCTCTTTAAGGTAGCTGCCCTTGGGCTGTACCTTAAATCCAGTTTCATCAGACAATCTGGAACTAAAATATTAAGAAGCTTGCGGCCGGTACGAACGAAGAAATTTTGAACAGAAGGGTTGGAACTCACTGATAGGAAACGAGAGAAAAACAAAGCAATGCCAAGAGCCCTGTCAATCTGCTATTCATCGATAAACGAAGCTCTCTCTTTATTATCTCGTGCCAAATGCAACAAAGGATGAGTACTTTTTCCTTCTGGGGAAAAGCATAGAGCGTGCGTGCTCAGCTCTCGCCCTCGTCCCATCCGCAAAGTGATGGTGGGATAAAAGCGTAACTCCTCGGTGTCATAGGTTACCTTTCTATCTTGCTCGCGGAGCAGTATACCGAAAAAAGGAAAGAAGAATTTAGGCCTTTCTAGAGCCCTCTCACGAATTGGATTTTGAACCAATCAAGCTACTTGCCTGAATTTATTTCATTCCAAGAACGGTTTGTGGTATATAGACCCTCCGTATACTATCATGAAAGAGGGTAACGTAATGGTCTGCCGAGGAAACTGCCCATTCTCACCCATCATTCGAGTTGGTAATAAATATAGCTTGCCTGGCCCAAAGTAAGAGGACTTCCCTAAAAAGCAAACAAAAAACAATGCTCTTCAGGTTACTTTGGACGACTTAGCTCAACACACAAACTATGATAGAAGAATGTGAAAGGCTAGCGATTGAGTGCCAGAGCGGTCTTCCCGTATGGAGCCATCTTCTTCACCCCAGCACGCTGAGTTTCGTTTTATCTATCTGCAACGTTAGTTCCCGCTTAGTGGCTTTTAGTTCATAGCGGATTCCTAACAACCATAGCCGTCTCATCTTTGGTCAGCTTGTTTACTGTAATTTTTGTACATTAAGGAGAAGTCACACTAACCCGTACAATATCTTCTACAGTTGTTCAAAAAAATCTCTATGAAAAAAAAAGTATCAATTTAACTCTCTGTTTTCTCAACAATGAACTGTCAAAAAAATCCCTGAAATTTGTGGTGTCTTCCACGAGCCGTGAATGCGATTTTTTTCTTATATTTTGTGTATAAATTAATGGTCGGATTTACTTGATTTAAACCAATGGCCTAGATCTAAGATTATTTTATATTATATATATACATATATGAATATTCTTAAATATTAAATATATAAAATATTATATATATATATATATATAGAGAGAGAGAGAGAGAAGACGATCGGGGGCGAGGCCAGTGGGGGAAGACGATGGGGAGAGGGGATAAGACGACTGGGGGCGGGAGGGGAGGGGGGAGGCGACGGGGGCGAGGCTAGTGGGGGAAGACGATGGGGAGGGGGGATAAGACGACTGGGGGCGGGAGGGAGGGCGAGACGATGGGGGCGAGGCTGGGCATGGGAAAGGGTCGGGCAGCGCTGCTGACAGGAAGGGGGCGCGATGGGGAAGGGTGGGGTGGGGTCTGGGGTGGTGTTGTTGGGAAGAAGGAGGTGAATCTTTTCATTTTTTTATATAAGTTTAATCTATATTATTTTGTATATATCAATAAATATATATGAGATGAATTTTAGGCCTTTGATTGAGTTGATAAAATTTGAGTAGTAGATCTAATCGATTAAATTAGAACTGTTGATTTATTGATGAAATCTGAACCATCAATTTATATTGATCAAAATCTAAAAGTTTTTAAAATAAGGGTATAAATGTTATTTTAAAATTAAAAATGTAAAAAAATAGAGAGAAGGCACGTATAATACACCTTTCGCGTGAAGGGGCTTTTTGGTTCATTGTTGAGAAAACAATGAGGTAAATTGATATATTTTTTTCACAGGGGTTTTTTTTTTGAACATTTTTCATATTACATGGAGATAAGTTGGTTCTTCTTAATAAAATATAGGCCAAATTGCATATTACCCCCCCTGTATTTTCCAGAAATATTGCACGAAACTCCCATTATGTTAGAAATTAACGGAAGGTGAATGTCACGCACGGGGGTGCGAAATGGCATAATAATTGGTGGCATTTGACCCTATGTTGAGGTAGAATTGACTATAATACCCTTTATGCTTTTACAAGTCACCTTCTTTATTTCTTTTGATTTGACGGTGTTTTTTGTGGTTCCTTTTTCTTGTAGTTTCATCATTTCTAAAAGAATAAATAAATATATTTTTTTAAGTATCTACATAAAATATATAATTTAAGGTTAAAAATTAAATTAAAACACAATACAATATTAATATACTAAAATTCATTCCCCAAATTTAAATAGCTATATATATAAATGTTAATACATTATAATAATTATATATTACTAATTGAGGTAAATCATTATCTAGTTTAAATGAAATTAAATAAATTATATTATATACTATACTAAAAGTAATATTTAAATTTAAAATTTTAATTTTATTTTTTTATATAAATATAAACCATTTTTTTAATTAAATTTTTTTTCGAATTTTTTAATAATAAAAATCAAGTTTTGCAATTTATAAAAACTTGATTGCGGGGTGAGGAGGGGGGTGGGGTGGGTGGGATTGAGGTTATTTTTTTAAATAATTTTTTATAATTTATAATTATAAATATAATATATATCAAAATTGGTTAAATATAGGTCCTTAATTTTTTTTTTTATAAATTTAAGATCTAACGGTTAGGATGAATTGATTAGATTGTACGGCTTATATGCAATAAAAAATGATTCAACGGTCATTAAAATAAGAGATAATGTGTAATAGACAAGAGCATAGTGGTCTTTTAACAAAAAAGTTAACGTCGTTAAATTCAATTAACGGCGAGGGGCACGTATACTATTTTTAAGAAAATAGAGGGTTTTTTTTTGCATATTTTTAAATGGGGGGGGGGGGTGTGAAATGCAATTTTAGCCTAAAATATATATTTGATAGGTAAAAATAGTAAACAAAAAATAGTAAGATTTCTATCTAATCCTCTAATTCTTCTTTTTAATAAGGTTGCATTTAAATGAAAGGATTTGAAGTAAAGATTTCAAGTAACTCCATATTAAATGAGTTTGAAGTCTATTACAATGCTACGAAATATAGTTCAAATTGAAAGTTTAAGAATTTGAAATCTTTTGTTGCATGAATTTATTCATACAAGTTTGATGGATTTTTTTATTATAAATTTGAAATTTTTCGATCCAAATCCATCAATCCAAACACAACATAATGAAAAATTTGGTATTTGGCAATTTGAAGGTAAAATCTCAACGCATATCTCCTGCAATTCGAATTTAACTTTTTATAACGTTAATCCAAGTACTCGTGCCTATAATCCTGGCTTAGATTCTATAATTTTGATTTTGGCTTTGAGGATTTGGAGGTGGATTTTCCACTTGAATCTCCCAAGAAGTAAATTTGGATATTTATAATGTTGATTCGAGGGCTTGCGCTTGTAATCCCGAATCAATTGTTGTAATTTGTAGCGCACCTTCAATGAACAATTTGATTTCCGTTTGAGCACTTTGAATATTCTTAACTCGAGAAATTTTGTAAAGAGAATTATCTTGACCTTCTTATCTAGTTTTACCTTTCGTTCTCTGTGTCTGTTCTGGATGAGTTTCAAGATACCCTTTATATAGGTGTTAAATAGGAAAAGTTATGATGTACTTGAATGCCTTTAATATTATCTCTTTATAATTTAATATAAAGAGATAATTTGATGAATTTGACATTATCTCTTTAATATTTGTATTTTCTAAAGAGATAAATATCAAATTATTTGTCTTAATTTGATTAGAACATACATGTAATTACGGGCCGTTGTTTGATTGGCTTGGATGCTTGATTGCAAATGATGATTTAATTGGCTGAAAGGCTTTAATGTGACACTTGTTGGATATTGATTTGATGACAAAATATATATTAAAATATCAATAAAATTAACTATTTGCACTTGGAATTAATTTAATAAATTTCAAAAATATATATATAATTGATAATTAATATATTATTTACACTTGTGATCATTCAATTGTGCGTAGAATTTTACTTGTGTACAACTATGTCGATACATGTAGGATTACATGGCTAAGTTCATAGGCATTGGGCGCATGGCTAAGTTCATAGATCTTCATTTGGCGTGAGAGAAACACCGCTCAACTATTAGTGAGTTTTATGTGTCTAAGTTCGCGGACCTTTCTGACAATGAGTTTCTGAACATGTTGTGTTGGGAATCGGCTAGGGTAAACTCTTTTGCCTTACTTTTTTGTCATAACTTTTCCTTGCTATTTTTCTTTCTTAAACTTATTTCTACTACTTTCGCAGGCGAATACTCTAGTGGAGGTGGCCCACCTTCGTATTGAAAAGTATCATGAGGAGGTAAGTTATTTATCTCTAGCCTTGGCTGAAATGAATAAGGCTAAGGAACTTTTAGAAGACAAATTAGTGGACTCTATAGCTTTGGGGAGGGAGCTTAGGGATTCTCTGAATAGGAAGGTGGCATTGGGTTCTATGTTCCTTAAGTCCGAGGTGAGGAAGATCTATTTAGAGTGTATTGAGGCCAACCTCAAAGAAGATTACAGACATCAGACCATTCGCAATTGTCGGGCCATCAGCGGGAGTTTCCCACGTGAGGATTTCATGTTTCTAGATCCTTCCGTGGTAAATTTAGGTTGAAGAAGGAAGTGAGACAACCACTAGTCAGCCTCATCAGGAGGATACTGAGGCTTCGCGAGCTACCTTAGGGGAGGAGATTGCTCTTGCTAAATTGGGTTTAGAGTCATGAGTGATTGAAAATCATGAGTTCCTTTCATCTTATTAATAGATAATGCTTTTGCTTATATTAGTTTTTATTCATCAGAACTTCTTTGCGGAATTTTCCCTTTTATTTGAAAATAATTATGTTATCTCAACATTCTTATATGCTAGAGTTGGTTAGGTTATTATAGTTTTCCACCCTAGGTTATTGTTTTTCTCGTATGTATTTTATCTTTTGAGGAGGAAAAATGAGCTAAATATCATTACGATGTTAATAAGTGGAAACATTCTACATCAATCATTGGAAAGGAGCATCCTTCCTACTGAAAACTAGAAAAAGCCAGCTAAGTTATGAGCAACAACATTGTTTTCTAGCCTAGTGAAAGAAAAAACAATAGAATTAAAAAGCTGGAAGAAAGAATTGATATCCTGAAGAATAGTTCCAATAGATGAGCGATCGTTCTCAGGTTGCAGAACTTTGTGGACAAAAGTTTGGCAATCGTTCTCAACAATGATCATAGTCCATCCCTTTCGGATCGCCAAATTGATTCCTTCTCGTATTGCCATAGCTTCCACCACCTCTAGTTCAATGATCCATTGAAAATGGTGAGAAAAACATCCCTGCACTTGGCCTTCCTAATCTCTTGCAATCACCCCAGCACCCATCTCTTCACTATTCGCTAAAATAGCTCCATTTGTGTTGATATATGACTCCATCTGGAGGCAGAATTCATCCTTCAGATGCTGGTCTGAAGCTTGGTCATTGAGCTGCCCATGCTTTCTCATAATTCTCCGAGAAAGTGATCGCCATTCCTGCAAGTTGATCCAGCTGCACAACTTCTCCTTCCATCAACTTTTTATTTATGTCCCACCATAAGTACCAACGAACGTGAGGGCCTCAGTAGCCTGTCGAAAATAGGTTTCAACATCACTGCTCCAGCTTGAAATAAGAGACCGCGGGATATGGATAAGTCCCCAAACCAATCTAGCAAAAGGACATCAAAGAAGAGTATCGGTCATGTAATTCACATTGTTCCTGACAAAGAGGGCAGGTTTGTGACTCCACCACCCCATGCCAAAGTAAATTAGTCCCTATCGGTAACGGAATGTGGAAAGGACGCCATGAGAATGTCCAAACTTTCCCTGGAGTCACTGATTTCCACAAAAACATCTAGCTGGAGTTGGTAGCGGAATTAAACTGCGTAGGGTGCTTGAGGATGTCGAATTAGATAGAAGTAACACCTGATAGTATCCACTTCTAATCGAGTAGGAACCTGATTTTGTGTAGTACAAGTTGAGAACATCGGGGATGGGAATGTGTCTGAAAGGAATGAGAAGGATCATGTCCCAGTCTTCATGCAAGACAACATGATCAATAGTGTCTCATTCCCTCCTGCATGCTCCGATCGATAAGCGCCGCCACTCTAAACTCTTCGCACCCAATGACATCGGTGTGATCAAACAGAAACTGGGCGATCTCGACATCCATGCATCCCCCCACACCTTAAACATTATCTTGATTGTCAATACACTATCACAACCGGATCTAATAACATCTCTAGACTCCAAAATCAACCTCCAAGTGAGTGAGCATTGGTTCCCAAGTGTGTATCCAACGGGGAGGAGCGCGGGTAGTATTTTTCTTTCATCACCCTAGATAGGAGACATTCGGGCTTCGTCAAAAGTTGCTGAAATTGTTTAGCCAACATAACAAAGTTGAAGGCCTTCAAGTTTCTAAAACCGAGACCCCCTCTAGACTTTCTTTTACTAAGGCGATTACAAGCGTGCCAGAGGATCTCTCAATCACCCTTGTTATTGCATAAAAAATTGTAATCATGGCATGTATCTCGTTCAATAGTCCATCCAGAGTCCTAAACAAACTCATAGCGTATGGCTAGATCGCCTGGACGACTTCCTTGAAGAAAATCTCCTTTTTCCTACCTGCGGTAGCACCATTGTGTATTCTCTGCCGCAAAGACCTCCTTCCTCGCCCTTTCCACCATTAATGGAAGCCTCAGGTACTTATCAAATTGGCTCCCTATCTAGATACCCATAATACCTTGAATGTTAGCAACGTCACCTATATCTACATTGCCACTAAAGACCATGGTGGACTTGTCTAAGTTGATTTTTGGCCTGACGCTCTAACATATAAATCAAGGACTGCCCAGATTGAAAGTGCAGCAGCTGATATGGCCTGACAGCAATCACAGTATCATCAACAAATAGGAGGATGGAGACCAGTAGATCTCCATGGAAAACATGAATTTCTTCCTATCTACCCTGCATGATCCTCCTTCTGAATGAGTTTACGGAGAGCTTCTATGCATAACAGAAATAAATACAAGGAAAGTGGGTCCCCTTTCTAGAGCCCTTGTGTGAGGAGTTAGATAGCCGAAGCAAGAACAGTTAAGTAAGAAAGAGTAAGGCACAATGTTCACACATTGCATAATAAGATTAACGAAATTGCCTATCAAAGCCTAATCTAATAAGAACATCCCGAAGAAAAACCCAATCTATCTTATCATATGTTTTACTAATGTCCAATTTAAGACCCATGTGGGCCTTCTGTCCTCGGGTTTTTGTTTTTAGGAAATGGTTAATTTCATAAGCGATGAGGGCATTGTCGGTTATAAGCCTGCCTGGGACAAATGTTGACTGATAAAGGGTGATAAATGGTTTAAGACTATTTACAATGGTTGTGGAGATAATCTTATATATCACATTGCAAAAGCTTATTGGCATGAAGTAAGAGACCAATTCAGGTTCTTTACACTTCAGGACAAGGACCACATTGCTATGATTAAGAGATTGCTTAAATAGAAAATTATTAAGGAATCTAAGCACTTCCCTACATACATCAAATTTAAAAATATTCCATAATTTTTTTCATAGAAGATAGGAGACATATATACCGTCTTGCCCTGGCGATTTAAACGGTGCCATATGATGTATTGCCCTCTAAAGCTCATCCTCCGAGTATGGTCTAAATAGTTCTTGGTTGATCCTCTCATTGACTTTGACCTCAACTCAATGCATTTGCATGTTTCTTCCTCTAAAGGCGGATCCGAGTGAAAAAGGGAAATGAAATGGTCAAGAACTAGATTTTGGAGTTGGGGTACCTCATCCACCTAATTCCATGATGATCATGAAGCCGATTAATGTGGTTCACTCTCTTTCTTTCATTAGCCTTTTTGTGAACCTTTTGGCCTTGTTTCTAGGTTGACGTGTTATCATCAACGTTTTGGATTTCTTTCTATTAAGATAAACCTGTGTGGGAGGTATTAGAAGTTGTATTTATGTCTTCCTCTCTAAGCCAGTGTGTTTTAGCTCTCTACCGCTAGTACACCTCATCTCCGGACACCTCAGCTTCCACCTCCTCCCTCAACTCTCTCTCAGCTAGTCTAGTTACTGCAGTAATTTGGCCCTTACAGAGATTAATCATTTTCTGATTAAGCTATGTAATCCGTTTATGCCGTTATTTTGCGTTGGACCATCGAGACCAAGACTGGAGAGCATACCTACAACGATCCAATTTTTCAATAGGGTTCTCACATATTGTATCCAACCAACTTTGAGTAGTAAGATCTTTGCACCCCAATTCGCTCAACCATGCACCTCAAACCTAAATTGGCAGGTTCCCTATCCAGTTCTAGTATCATCCGCAGGATCCATCTCAAGCAGCAACTATGCGTGGTCCAACTAAGCACTATCTAGATGACACACTTTTGCTCGCTGATAACTGGAGATCCAACTCAAGTCCATGCATATTCTATCTGAACTTTCTCTGATAGTTAGGGGATGTGGCTGATGTTTTGACCACATGAAGAGGCTCCCTTCAAAACTTAGATCATGCTCTCGTATCCTCCAACGTTTGTCCAAAATCCCTTAGTTACCATGTTATGAAGGACACCTCTTTGTTTCTCACTTGGGGTGATAATTTCATTAAAATCCCCTCCACAATCATGTGTTGAAACATTTTTGAAATGTGATAAAAGGTGCCAAGTATTCTTTCGGTGACTCGTGTCAGCTTCGCCATATATACCTGTAAATTAGAATAATGGAGAAGATGGATCCTATTTAACCGTGCAATCCAAAAAGTCATTTGAGAAACCCTGAATAACTACATTAACCTCTTTCTACCAAAACAAAGCCAGTCCGCCCGAGCGACCCAATGCATCCACATGAATTCCATACCAATCAAACTTGCGTTTCAAAAAATCGATCCTCCTTTTTGTGCATTTTGTCTCTAAAATGTAAACCATTTGGGGGTTGTGGGAATTGATCAAGGCACCCAAACCCTGAACTATCAGGCCCCCTAATTCCCTGACAGTTCCAAAGTAAGATTTTCATAATTGTCAGCAAAACTGCCCGCAGTTGCCACCGATGAAGGATTTGACTCCTTTGGGACTATTGGTTGAATATTCTCCTTTTTTTTATGAATTTTGATAGAATATCCAGAGATGTGGGGTTAGAATCAAAAGGTTTTCAATTTTTGGTGATGATGATTGTTTTACGTGGAAAATGGCGATCTATGGTGGATTTTACTATTGCGAAGTGGGATGGGGTTATTGGTGGAGGTAGTGGTGAATATTATGGGAAGGCAATTGTCAATCAGAATAAGTGGTGATCTGGAAAGAAGTAGAGGTTGTAGTGTAACTTTATACGAGGTGAGATTGGTATCTAAGAGGTTGGTGTCAATGATTGGGGATTTGTTGTTGTTGCATAGGGCTATGAGGGTTGTTGGGGGTATGAGAGTGGCCAGGGTTAAATCCATTTTGACCCCCTGTGATGTGGAAAAATATCAAAAACCCCCTTGTGAAAATTTAAATATCAAAAAACACCCTTGTGATATGAATAATTGTTCACACTGTCCCCTGGTCAACCTTGAGGTACTTTTTTGGAGACAATAACTAAATTACCCCTCATATATATACATTAAATTACCTATAATATATTTATTATTATATTTATATTTATAAAATTATTATTTAAAAATAATAATATTAACACACCCCCTACCCCCAACCCCCTCTCCCCACCCCCCTTGCCCACCTAAATCTGGGTGATGGGCGACGGTGGAGTCGCTCAGGGGCGCCTTTTTTGCAGCGGCGGCGGCTTCGTCGCCGTTGTTTTTTTTTAAATTACTTTATTTATTAAATTGTATTTTATTATTAATAAAAATATTTATATATTATTTTAAGATTTATTTATATAATGTATATAATATTTTAATATTTATATATATTAGATTAGGCTCAGAGAGAGAAGACAAAAATGTCAAAAAAAAAGGCACTTTTCAGACGTCCAAACGCAGTCAACGCACGTGTATAACACAACTTCGCCTCAGGGGTTTTTTTGAGCTTTGTTTTATATCGTAGGAGGTGTATTTGATACTTTAATTTGCACAGGGGTTTTTTTGAACATTCCCTCTATCAAAGGGGGGTCCTTGTATTTTTCCCAAAGTGACCATGATAATATCCATAGGGTCTGTTCAAGAGTTTGTTGTAGGGGAGGGGTGATTGCGAGTTTTTTTTTCTTCTTCCAAAATAATGGTTTAATTTGTTTCCCGTAGAAGTACTAGAGAAGGCTCCGTAGGTATCATTTCCCCTTGGCTGATCATTTTTGGCTAACGTGGTACACTGCGGAAGCCTTCTAAAGAAAGACGGCGTTTGGGTTGTTTATGTAGATTTCAAGATTCATTACGGAAGTGGAGTACATTCGGAAGACATTCATAGGATATTGGTAGTATATGTTCATTTCCCTCAGCATTCCGGATGACTATTACTCGCTTGAGTGGCTTACTGATGTCAATGCTTACTCTAATACGCAAGTAAGATCCCACAAACTATTCAGATCAGCTCCATCAACTTTAATAAAACATTTCACTCAAGAATCTACCCATCCCATTGTTCATCTTGCTCTAGGATAAGTTATGAATATGTATATGGAAATCACACTTACTGAGGTCAACCTGGCTAGGAGTTTCCTCGGGGATCATTTCGCGCAAAATCAACTAATGTTTCTCATAAGCCCAGGAACTGTTATCAACAACCCGTTTTCTGTCTAGGAAGTGCTTGAAATGGAAAAGGATACATTGTTGCAAGCAGTTTCATCTCAAGTTTCATCCCCAAGCTAAAAGACGACATTAAGGTTGATTTCAGTGAATCGAAGTTAAAACTCTCCATCCAACCAACTTTCCTACCAAGAAAAAGACCTTCAGCGTTAAACCCCCAAATAAGAAACTCTCTTTGCCCTCCTCATCCATAAGACTCAATTTTTTTCCCAAAAGACTCAGATTTGGCTCCATCATAAAACACTAGCGTTAACAAAATCTCAATGTTTCTAACGTTGAGGGGATGAACTTGGAGCCAGATTCTTACCTGAAGTAGAGTGAGACAAATATGCATAAACTTTAGAGAGAAAAAACAAAAGAAGTGAGAAACAAAAACAACACTTAAAGAGGAAATGAATCAAATCACGAAGAAAAAGAATAAAGATATCAATCAAAAAATGTAGAAAAAACAAATCTATTGAAAATTAGGGTTTGATAGCATAATTAGGGTTTCTCCCTTCAGACTAGAGGAAAAATGGCGATCAGAGATAAGAAACACTCAAATCTCATGAAGGTATTTCTTGAAAAAGGCCCTCATGGTAAGGAAAGGAAACTATTAGAGAACGAGAGGTTTATTCTCTTATGTAGTTTATTTGGGATCCCTTTTGATGTTTCTATTTGAGATCCTCTATTTAAGGATTCCCATGCTTTGGAATTATCATATAAAATAAATTTTAGTCTTTTACTCCACGACGGGGAGATATGGCCCCTCAAAGTAGGATTTTGGCCTTGTTTCAAGTTAACGTGTTATCATCAACTTTTTGAATTTTTCTTTAATAAGATAAACTTGCGTGGTAGATATTGTGATCACAGTGACTTTTATTTATTGAACTTGAGTAGAAATTAAAATGAAATAACGAAAGTACTTTATTGCACTCTAAAGAATCACCCAAAATATTTTTCAAAATTCTTTACATGCTACATGCGGGGAGTGGTTTTCCATCTTCTCTTTCTAACTTATACATCCCTAGGCCTAAAATTTTTGAAATCTTGTAAGGGCCATCCAATTTGGCATTTAATTTTCCAATAGAACTAGTTGCCTCCATCTTTTTTAGCACTAAGTCCACTTCTTGAAATCCGCAAGGGCGTACTCTGTTGTTATAAGCTCTTGCCATTCGCCGCATATATATATGCACTCTTTTCCTGGCTACCTCTCTTGCTTCTTCTATTAAGTCCAAATCCTTCCATCTACCCTAGGGCTTGTTTTCAGATTGTAGAAGTTTATTCTCCAAGTTTCTTCCCTAATTTCAGCTGGGAGAACTTCTCTGTCCCTATACCAAGTAAAATGGCTTCTCCTGCATTGCATTTCATAGAGTAGTGTGACATGCCCATAAGACTCCAGGGAGTTCATGTATCCAATTCCTGTTAGCTTTCCCTAATCGAGTTCTGAATTGATGAAGGATAGTTCAATTGGTTACTTCTGCTAGCACATTTACCTTAGGATTGCTTACTGACGTGAAGAGTTGTTTGATCTTAAATTCTTCCATCCAAGTTCCCGGCTTACTTCCCTAGAACCCTGTTTCATTTATTAGTAACTAAAGCTTGGGCAGTTCCAAATTGCAAATGATGTTTTGCCATATGAATTTCATGACTTCACTCTAGTTAATTTTGGATAACGGTTCTGCTTCCACCCATTTAATGAAGTAATAAACGACAACAAATAAATACTCTCACAGCCTTAGGTAATTTCCCCATTGTATCCATCCCCCACATGTCGAATGCACATGGGTTCTCTCTAATGACTTTATCAAGAAAGCGGCATTGTGAAAGTGGTTGGAATGCCTATGGCACTATGACACTTTTTTACTAAGGTCGCCGCATCTTTCAGTATAGTTTCCCAATAGTATCACTGTCTTAAAATCTTTTAGCGAGAGATTCAACTCCCCAGTGGTTGTTGCATTTGCCCTCATGGATTTCTCACAAGACGTATAAGGCTCGTCCAACGTCCAAGCATTTTAACTATGGTGATGAGAATCCTTGTTTATACAAGTTATTGTCCAACAGTACAAACCTAACGATCTCACTGTAACGATTCTTAGCTTCTTTTGAACTATGTGGAAGAACCCTCTCTCTGAGATATCATATAGTAGGGGTTTTCCACTAGTTGACCTGATTTTCTCCTACAAACACTTCATGCCCTTCTTTCGACTCATTTTTTTCTTTTAGAGACATCTAATTAGGATACCAACAGTAGAGTTATGCATTTGCCCTTAGTGAATTGCAGTAACTGGCTAGATCCAATTAATTAGTCGTTGAATTTGTATGAATCGGGTGGATTGACAAGCTATTATTTAGTTGTAATTCTATTCAAATAGCCAGGTAAGCTATCGAAATCCATTGTTCAGAAAGTAATTGCTCTAAGGTAGTGAATTTCAGATAATACATATCTTTAGAGTAGGGAATGACATTGTTGATCTTCTTGGGAGGACATTTAGCTTTCATTAGAGTCAATAGACATAATTTACCTTGTTTTATGATCATTTAGGTGTGGCAAGAGAATAGTGCTCTGCATTTTAGTTCAACATCATTTAGGTGTGGCGAGGGGGGTAAATTGCTAGTTATTTTTTCACCGGAGGTAATTGCTAGTTATTTTTTCACTGAGGGTATTTGCTCTTTTTGGTTAACACAGGGGCCAAATTGCATTTAACCCTAAAATTTTCTATTCTCTTCTCTTTTTCGAGTCATGGTGTTCATGTGCATCAAACTCCGAGTAGTTTATCTAGTAAGAAAATTGACAGCTCTCGCCAAGTTGGTGGGAGTTTGTTCTGAAAACACTAAGGCAATAAAAAAAAATCTTCCGGAATGTTCTATTAATTCTATGGACATGACTTTAGAATTCAATTATTTCTCAAAAGAGGTTTCAATCCACTTTCATAATATTCATATTCTGGTGGTTGGGTCTAGCGAAGATAGGACTAGGTCATCTATAGTCCCCAAATCCAAATCTCGTTATTAGACCCATCTTGGATCGGTTGGTTGAACCGTCACTCAATCCACAAAATGGTCTGGTCCAATACATAAAATCGGACTAACCTCAAAACCGTTCTATTTTTTTTTTCTTTTTGAAAATTGGTCGAACTGTTGTCGAATTAGTGACTTGGTTGACCCGATCCTAAATCAACCGACCTATTTATTAACTTTTCTAAAATGTTGAAAAATTGATACAATTTAAATGGCTAAAATGCATATAAATCCCCCCCCCCCCCCGGTTGTTTTGAAAAGTTGGCTAAAAACCCCCTTATGTTTTAAAAATAGGCGAAAAAACCCCTCTGTGTTTTGTATAAGTCAGCTCAATCACCTCTCTCTGTTAAAAATCACTAACGGCGTATCATTATGCCCTTATTTATTATATTTTATTCTTTATTTTAATGACCATTGGATCTTAATTTTATAAAAAAATTAATGGTATAGATTTAACTAATTTAAATATATATTTAAAAAATAAATTAAATTTAAAGTAACCCCCTCCCCCCCCCCCAACACCCCCAACCCCCGCTCGCTGCGGACCATCGGAGAAAGTGAGCGACGACGAATCTAGGCGACCTGCCGTCACCAGATTTGCGACGTTCTTGGCCACGGCGGTCGCAAGATTGGGGGCGACGGTGACGTTGCCTAGAACAACACAATTGGGCGACGTCAGTCGCCTTCAATTTAGGCGACAACGGGTCGCCGCCGTCGCCTGGTTGTTCGTCTTTTATTTTTAATTTATTATTTTTAGTTTTTTTTAGTTTTTAAATTTTTAAATTAAAAGTGAGTAAAATTTTAATTAATTAAATTTAAAATAATTCATCTAAATGGTTTTAAATTTAAAATAGTTAAAAAAAGTATTATATTAAATTTCAATACTTGTATCAGTTTTAAATTTTAATATTATTTATAGTACATAAATATAATTTACTTAAATACTTTTGACTAAATAATAATTTAAATTAGATAATAATCTATAATTTTTATACTTAATCAACATTTATATTCGTTAAGATATTTAAATTTGAAAAATGAATTTACTATATTAATCTTTGTATTATCAATTTAAATTATATTATAAAACTACATATTTTTTTTTTCATATTTTTAAATAACTATATTTGAAAACAAATATTTAAGTTTTTAGATAAATAAAAATATAAAAAAAATATGTGGAGGAGAAATGCCAAAAAAACACTCCAAGCAAGCCTTTTTTTTTTTTTTTTTTTTGAGAGGAAACCAACAAATTTATTCATAAAGAGAGGAATCAGAACGAGCAAGAGCAGCTGCTGGGGGTGGGAGATTGGAGGTACCCTCCAAACATCCAACAGCCGATTTAGCAAGCTCATGAGCAACAGAATTACAACTACGTTTGGTCCAAATGAAATGACAAGAATTAAACGCTGAAGCAAGCTTCAAAATGTCCGAAGTAACCGGACCAATAGGTGAGAGGTCCTGCAAAAGGGATTGAAGTTTGGCAACGAGAATGGAGCAGTCACTTTCCAGCACAATTGAAGACCACTGGAAATGAGTCGCAACATCCAAAGCATATCTTGCCGCAAGTGCTTCTGCCAGTTCTCTGTTTCCAGCTCTGTCCACACGGACGGACACCCAAGCAACACAAGTCCCTGTGCCATCACGAGCAACAACGCCGAGACCCATTCCAGCTCCACCTTGAAGAATAGCATCGTCACAGTTAAGCTTGATAGAACCCGCAGGGGGGCGTTGCCAGTGGGTAGAGCGCGACAGAGAAGAAGGAGGTTCACCGCCCTGGTTCTGGCGACTGAAAGCTTTCAGATACTGTCTAGCAAAACAAATCACTTGGTCTGGAAGGAGGAACCTTAAACCCGCCAATTTGCAATTCCTACACCACCAAATACACCAACACACTGTGAGTAGGAAATTGAGTTCGGCCCTCTCCAGAATTCTGCAGATATGAAGCAGCCACGGAAGCACATGGTCAGTATGCTATCAATGACTGTCCAGCGGATGTTGGACAAACTCCTCAACTGCCGGGCGAAAGGACAGCGGATCAACACATAGGACATGTCCTCATGGCTCTCAAAACATAAAGGGCAGGAGAAAGTTTCATTCTGAACGCGTTTGCTAAGAGCCTTTGCAGTCGGAAGGGCGTCCATGCATACTCTCCAAACAAACACCTTGATTTTGCTCGGGAGATTTGTTGCCAGAGGATCCGCCACCACGCTTCTTCGTCAGGTCGGGAATAACTCGAGCATGGCCTGTTTTCAAGCGAGACGGCCAGGTGATAAGCACTACGAACTCTAAACAAGCCAGACTTCGAGGGGTGCCAGATCAGACGATCCTCCGTACCTAGTTTGCTGAGTGGGATCTCAAGAATTAGTTCACAGTCCACTGGCCAAAAAACCGAACAAATCAGGGGCTCATTCCATTGCTACGAAATAGAATCAATCAGCTCAGAAACCCGAAAATCCTGAGCATGAGGCGGTGCCGGCGTGACAGGTTGAAAGGTGAATGGCCTGGGTAACCAGGGATCTCGCCACACCCGAATGTTCTCCCCGGTCCCAACTCGCCATCGACAGCCTGCTCTTAGAATGGGAAGCGCAGCAGTTAGGCTACGCCATGTGAAAGAAGGACGACGCTCGGTACCTGCAGAGAAAAGGTTACCCTCCGGAAAATACCGTGCCCTCAGGACCCTGGAGAGTAGCCTATCTGGATGGGACATGATGCGCCAGAGTTGTTTGGAGAGCATAGCAAGGTTGAAAAGATAGATCTTCCTAAATCCGAGTCCGCCTTTGAGCTTACTGCCGCAAAGCCTCTACCACGAGATCCAGTGAGTTTTGTTTTGTCCTCGGTTATTCCACCAAAAATTCGAAACCATGCTTTTAATTTCCTTCAGAAGAGTCATCGGCAGCTTGAAGCACCCCATGGCATATGATGGAATAGCTTGAATGACCGACTTGATAAGAACCTCCTTGCCGGCTTGTGATAGGAACTTCTCGTTCCACCCGTTGATACGGCTCCAAACCCTATCCTTGATTGCTGCAAAAAGCTCTCGTTTAGAGCGAGACGCCCTCGACGGAAGACCCAGGTAAGGCTCCATCCTATTTTCTGCCCGGACTCGCAAGGCTTGCACCACACTCTGTCGCATCGCGGGAGAAGTATTTTTGCTGAACGCAACCGAGGACTTTTGGAAGTTGATTTCCTGTCCCGAAGCTCTCCGATAGATTCCAGGATGTCCTTAACCGAATCAGCATCCTCCAAAGTTGCCCGGGTGAATATTAGGGTATCGTCTGTGAATAGTAAATGCGATATACCCGGGGCATTGCGACAGACAGAGACTCCTTTAATCCGGCCGTCAAGTTCTGCTTTCTACAAGAGGGAACTAAACGATTCCGTGCACAGAAGAAATAAGTAGGGGAAGATAGGGTCCCCTTGACGGAGACCCCTCTGGGGGTGAGGGTTCCAAATTGTTTGCCACCAAGCATAAAAGAGTACGAGACAGTCGAAACAAACAGCATGATAAGGCGAATGAAGGTTGGGGGGGGGGGGGGGGGGAAGCCAAGTTGAGACATTACCTGTTGTAAGAACGCCTACTCAACTTTATCATAAGCCTTGCTTACATCCAGCTTCATCGCCATGTAACCCTGTCTACCTGTAGTCTTAGAGTTCAGAAAATGGTTAACTTCAAAAGCGAGAAGGATATTTTCGGTGATAAGCCGGCCAGGGACAAAGGCGGATTGGGCTGGGGAAATGACCTTATCAAGAAGGGATTTAAGTCTGTTCGCAACGGTTTTGGATGTAATCTTGTATATCACATTGCATTAGACTAATAGGTCGATATTGGGTAAGTGTTTTGGGGTGTGGACATTTGGGGATAAGCACAATGTTAGTCTCATTTAGAAGGCATGTCAAAGGAGTTAAGCAATCTAAGTACGCAGGCAACGACATCATTCTTAACAATATACCAGAAACGTTGAAAGAAAACAGGGGACATACCGTCTGGCCCCGGAGATTTGAGGGGGGCCATTTGGAAAAGTGTTGTTGTAATCTCCGCCTCTGAATGCGGTAGTGTAAGTCAGCCGCCATTTCAGCATCAATAACTCGCCTCAATTGATCAAACCCCGTGGCAATATCAACTGGCTCCGGAAGGCTGGATGCGAACACTTCGGTAAAATGAGCCACAATGCACTGCTTAATATCCTCTTCTTTCGAAAGCCACAGGCCTGCGGGGTTGCGTATCTTAGTGATCAGATTAGTCCGAAATCGATGACTCGCCCGCTGGTGGAAATATCGTGTATTCCGATCCCCCTCTCTTAACCACAGTGCCTTACCCCATTGCTTCCAGAAGGTTTCCTCGTGGGCTGCCAATCGCTCAAGTTCCCGCCGGATATCAGCAGCTTCCACAGCCTCCTCGTCAGTCATTGATCGAGAGTGAAGGACCGTCAATCTTTTTTCCAATCTCTCAACCGACTCCTTATCTCGCTCAAACTCAATGCTGCTCCAACTCCTAAGTTTCAGCTTACATTTCTCAATAAGATCAAAAACCCGTCCAGCCGCAACCCCTGAATTAAAACCTGTCCAGCTATTTCTTTACCACAGTTTCGCACTTGTCCGACTGCAGCCAAGATGCCTCGAAGCGGAACGGACGGAAACCCTTACCTAACAGAGGCGGCGATGGAGTCAGCGTCATAAGAAGAGGTACATGGTTCGAGCACTCCGCTTTTAGGTGTGACACAACTGCGTTGGGAAACAACGCACTCTATTTGGCGTTAGCACAACTTCTGTTGAGCCGTTCCCAAACTGTATGAGGACTCTTGTGACGATTGGACCACGTGGATGGAGAGTCTGTATAACCAATGTCTGAAAGACCACATTGTTCCAGCGCACGCCGGAAGTTCCTAATATGCCAGTGTGGTCTTGGAGGACCGCCAATCTTCTCTGTCTAATAAAGGATCTCGTTAAAGTCCCCGGAGCATAACCACGGCCGTTGAGATTGAGCATGGAGCGTCTGCAGAAGTCTCCAAGTATCCTCATGTTTGCTAGCTTCAGGTTCACCATACATGCCGGTAAAACGCCACCCCTCCTGATTCGCATTGAGCTGAACTGAAACATCAATGTGAGACCGGGAAAAAGACTGAAGTTGGACACCAATGTTGTTGTCCCATAACAGCGCAAGACTGCCACTTTTTCCAACCGCGTCAACACAAACACCACACATATCAAACTTGAGTTTCAAACGATCAAACTGGCGTGAGGAGCTCTTGGTTTCCGCCAGAAAAACCAAGGAGGGGTTGTGTTCTCGAATAAGACTACCCAAGGTCTGAATTGTCCAGGGGCCCCCTAACCCCCGACAATTCCAAACAAGGAGACTCATAGCGGCTGGTGGGGCTGCCCCGCAGCCTCCGCAAAAACATTAGTGACATCCATCAGAGGGAATGTCGGTCTGTTGACCTTACTCAAGCCCTGGGACGGGGTTTCCCCATCAGAGAGATCTTCGTCAATCAAGCGTCTTTTCTGAGGTAGGATAGGTTTAGGGTTTTTACCAGCACGTTTAAGAGATGAATGTTTTCAAGCAGCTACAGGTTTACAAGAGGCAGAGCCAAAGGAGGGAATAGAGGGTGATAAGGTGGGGATGTTAAGGCAAGTGTGAAGGCTCGAGTTGTTGGGTGAAGATGGGGGGAGTTGTTGGGGAACCGTGAGCATGGGATCGTTATAGTTTGAAGGAAGGGTGGGATCAGCTTGGGTGCTGGAATGAGGTTGGGTAACTGGACTGGGCGGGGGGGACTTGGTTAGGAGAGGGAGGAGTCATGTTCAGATCGGAAATTGGTGGCTTATTCTGGGAATGTTTGTGGGAATTCAGCTGGGGTTAGGGTAAGGGTTTGAGAGGAGGAGGTATGGGAAGGATTATGTGTGTGATGAACTGGTTCTAGTGAGAGGTCAGGATTATTTTTGAGGAGGGTTATTAGGGGAGGCTGGTGCAAGTGGTAATGGGGAGAAGTCACCAAAGATAGACGGCCCTCGTCTGCATGGGGATTTGAATGAGAATTCCCGGAGTCAGTGGAGGAGTAGAAGGATGGGCGTCGTGGTTGAGGGTCGGACTGGGAACCTCCAAGTAGATTTCATCACCGCAGGGAGGAAGGAGGCGGAGCGCGCAGCCATGCACCATACGACGTGTTAGAGCCCGGATCAGAAAATCCTTCTTGAAGTGTAACTCGCACGATCGAGAGATATGTCCGAGACTACCGCACAAGTAGCAAAAGTTCGGCAACATCTCATATGTGAACATAACCAACTGTTCATCGCCCAGCACTGTTCGTATTTTCAGATCCCGGCGCAGGGCTTTAGAAACATCAATTGTCACCCGAATCCGCACTGAGGATCTCCAAACAGATCCGTTCGAATCCAGATCAACATCGATAAAACGGCCGACTCTATTCCCAATCCAAGTCGTGACACTCTTATTCATCTTGCCGATAGGAAGACCATGAACATTTATGTGGAACTCACACCAATCCAGATTAACAAGGCTTGGGTTGTCAGTATCCGCAACTGGTGCCAATACAAGGAGGTTCTTATCGAAGGCCTAAGGGCACCTATCCAAGACCCGCTGTCTATCGAGAACGTGAAAGAACTTAATCAGAAAACGATCGCCCTCGATCATACGGAATTCCATACCCCGCACCGGATTGAAAAGACCGGGGTGAGAGTAGACTGGAGGGCCTCGGGGTGAAAAGACCGAGAAGCTAACATCCTCCTAACCAGTAAGAAACCCTGATTAACCGAGTTCACGTGCCAGACCACCGTGGGCATAACCTCTCCCCGATCCTCCTCTTCCGTTAACGAGAGTGAAGCACCCAAGCGTTGGAGATCGGAGTCCATATTGCCAAGGGGACCAAAGCACAAAAAGGTTCGCTAAGATAACCGAAATGATGGCTAACCTGCACAGCACTAGAGACAAAAGAAAACAAAGCGTAAGACAAAACAAGGAACCCAACAGGAAAAAGAAAGGGTCAGACCACCAGAATCAGGGTTCCACAAGCAGATCAACGATGATGGCAACGACCGATGATACCGTTGCCGGACGCCTCCAGCAGATCCCTAGTCTCACGTGCATGCAAGGAAAGAAGAGGGGGCAAAAGGAAGAGGGCGTAAAAGAACAAGGAAATAATGAAGGAAAAGGGAAGGACAAAAAGACAAACCCCATCCAAGGGAAAAACCTCTCTAGAGAGGAAGATCTCT
The DNA here is from genome assembly GCA_034509735.1 of Sesamum alatum. Lineage (NCBI taxonomy): Eukaryota > Viridiplantae > Streptophyta > Magnoliopsida > Lamiales > Pedaliaceae > Sesamum > Sesamum alatum. The sequence goes on along the minus strand of JACGWO010000007.1, from coordinate 10,901,897 downwards.
CATAGAGAGAGAATTCTTCTAAGTTGTGGAGTTAGTGTTGTTTTTTCACTCCAAGCAAGCCTTAGCAACATATATAGACCACATAAGGGTATTTTTGTCAAAAATGCATAACAAAGAGCTTAAAATAACTTAAATACACACACCCAGATGCACAACACGTGCGTCCATTACACCTTCCGTTAACTCATAACGAAATGGGTGTTTTTTGCTGACTTTTACAAAACACAGAGCGGTTTTTCATCTATTTTTAAAATAGAAGGGGGGTTTTTAGCCCACTTTTCAAAATACATGGGGTTTTTTTATGCATTTTAGCCCAATTTAAATTGAACATATGACATTTAATATGAAAAATGAGAGAAATACCAAAAAACCAACACTCACATTATAATAACTATTTGAATTATATATTAATAAATGAACAAACTCATTCAGTCCATATCTAATTATATTTTTATCTCCTACGATCACCTAAGTTTCTATTTAAATTCAGAACTAATAGAATAAGACTTATATATTATTTTAAGAGGGGGATGCTAACTATTATATTAAAAATAAAAGTTATTTATAACTCAATTATAATGGTAAATAGTTCATTATTTGTTTTACCTAACAATTCTTTTATTTTTATTCTTGACCTAAAGACTTTAATATACTAATTTACTACCAAATTTTGAGATATTTTAAAATTCTACCGTAACTTACAAAAATTGTATTTATATTTTTGTATTCTTTTATTATTTTAATATATTTTTACATAATAATTTTTATTTTCTTAATTATGACATCGCTAGTTCAACCTCACACTACGATTGAACTAGTGACCTTTGACACAGTCAATTTTTTGGTTTGATCAATGGTTTGAGTTTAAAACATTGGTTAATGAGTCATGAACGCTGATAATTGTCATAGTGTTTTAAGTTTAGCGGGGTTTGCGATTCTCAGTAATAATTTCAATCCCTCATAGCAAAGGAAAATAATAAAATCCCGCATATCGATTTCTTCACTGTATTCTCAGCATGTTTTATCACTTAGATTTCTCTTCTGCCTTATCCACTTTTGATGGAGATCATAAAATGTAGTAAGTTTTGTATTACCCAATTCACACTGAAATCCTTTTCATATTTTGAAGGATTTATTCATTGGTTTAAAGAGTTGGATTTAAATCCTTCTTTGTGGGCATTGTTCACTTTGTTTTATGTGGGGCGGGGTTAAAGATTATTGTTTTTTTTTCCCTCCCTCGAAGTTCTTAGAAGGTAGTTCTTCCTCAAAGGGAGTGCCATCATGGAAAAATCATTTCTTTTATGTTAGGGACTCAGGTCGGTGTAGGATGTTCAAGAAAGAAGTAGCTTATTCAGATTGCTACTCTATTTAGCTCATTGATAGCTTCGTGAACGGTACAAGAAAGAGGTGCAACATCTAAATGAAACCTTGGGGGAATTAAAGAGAGACTAGACCTGTTAATGGGCGGGTAATACCCAGACTCGTATCCGTTATAATAGTTAATACCCATATCCAAACTCAATAGTTTTATATTAGACCCAGACCCGAACCCATACTCATTGGAATAAGTCTTTTGGGTATGGGTAGGGTCTAGACCTTAAAATACCCGTGGGTATGGGTATTGAATGGGTAAAATTTAAAATTCTTCAAATTTATAAATTTTTTATATATCAATCGACTCGATTTACTTGTCATGTAAAATTAGTTAAACTCGACTAACATATGAAGATAAGATTTGTTTGAATTTGAATTGTAAAAACTCATTAAATTAAAGTTGAACGCAATATCAAATTGATAAAAAAAAAATGTATTTCTAAGTTAAAACCTATTTTCATACTTATTTTTTCTTACCGTTTTTCAATTTATGTTCATATCTCGAATCTATGTAGATTATGTAATTAATTAATAATGGCTAATATTTGAGCAAAGTCAAGATCATTATTTACATTTCAATTATCGATGTTCGATTTGCAAATGTTAAAAAATTGAATAGCTTTCAATTTATTTTATCGATTGCAAATTCATGGAATATTTTTATTAATTAATTTTATAATATGTTTTGATGATATCATTATAAAAAAAATGTGTATAATGCTTTATCACTTTTAACAAATTAACATAGGTAAGACCCATATTGGACCCAATTACTATGGGTATAGTATGGGTAAAACCCAACGGGTATTATATGGGTAGGGTCTGGGTAGGATTTATAAATAATAACTATGGATATTTATTGGGTCCGAATTCGAGTAGGGTAATGCCCGCTCGTTGACACGCCTAGAGAGGACCTCAGGAATGCCATTGTGATAAAGAACAAGTGAAAGGATGAAGTCAATCGTGAGATTTCCTCGGGGCAAACCTTCATGTAATTTGATGACAAAAAGATCTATCTTGAGTGTGTTTGGAGCCAAGGAGAAGTATGAAACTTCATATGAATTTGATCGATTAGTGGTGGTTAAGGCCAATGACATTTATGATCAAGCTATTTGAGAATGTAGTGTCAAGTGAAAGGAGTTAAGGTCATTTTGAGGGCGGGGACTTTATGTTCCTTAACCCCCAGGTTCCAAATGTGGTTGATGGTAGAGGTGTTCATTTCGGGTAACTGAACCGAACCAAAAGTTCAGTTCACTGAAACTTTGGTACGCTAAAATGGCATACCGAATATTCAACATAAATGTTCGACTCAGTTCGTTAAAAGCAAACTTATTTTGGTTCGACTTGATCTTTTACCGAATTAATCGAAAATTTTCAGAACAATTATAATGTAATGTTAATTTGTTAGTTATAAGTTATTTTTTAATCGACAATTATAACCAATTAGGTATGTATTAACCATAATTTTTTTTATAAATACATATATTAAGATATTTAATATTTATATATTATATTTTTATTATATTTAAATATATATTCATAACAATATATATATATATATATTAGAATTTGGTATTTAGTTCGGTTTGGTTAATCAGCACAAAATATCAATACGAACCGAATATCGATTTTTTTTTTAAAAAAAAATAACCGAATACCAAATTCAAAATTTTATTCGATTTTAGTAAAAATTAAATTTTTGGATAGGTCGATTTTCCGGTGGGTTAATCGAAAATTGCACACCCTAGCTGATGGCATTAAAGATGAAGAAGTAGAAATAACTAATGAGCCCCCCAGTGAAGTTGTAATGGAAAACATGGAGGTCCATAGGGATGAGTCGCTTTTTCAGGATGGTCCTGAGGGATATTTAATTTATCTCAAGATTTTGTTCTTTTTTTTTTTTTTATTATTATCTTATGTCTAGTAGAAGATTTATGTTTTACCTTTCAAAACTTTGTTATGTTTCTCTTATGCTTTCATCATGATACTGAAGCTTAGATTTGTCGCATTATTTTTATATTCTAGCTTTATGCCTACTATCCTACAACTTTATCTTTTTCTATGTTTTTTGTGTATGTGAACTATTTAGAATTTTTTTTTTTTTTAGTTTTTTTTTTTACGCACGCACCCACTCACACACGCTCCCAATAGGTTTTGAACCCAATATGTCCACAAGAAAATATTGAGTCACAAACCATTTGGGTGTTTCCTAAGGGACAACTATTTAGAAGTTCTTGATTGTGTGGAAGTAACTCCCTAGGCGTAACATAGGTCACCTTTTAAGACTTAATCTATTTAGCTTGGGGAGCCAACCTCTAGGACGTAACGTAGGTCACCTCTTGGAGTTCAACATTTTTGTTTGGGAGTCGATTCATTTGACTTTACTCCCTTTGTTCATTGTCATCGGACTTTCAATCCTTCGGGGACATATTTTTATATCCTTGAGGAAGGGTAAAAAGTTATATATTAGAATTCAAGAACTAGGAAATATGTAGAACTCAAATTTATAAGTAGGAAATCATCTTGACATAGTAATTTTGCTTCATCTTCAACTCATAGTACTATTGTCAACCTTCTTCACTTTCTCAATTGCTCTAATTCTATCTTCCTCAAGCTTTGTTTTCTATACTATCTTGTTGTTCGAAATCCTTCATGCTTGATAAAAGGTATATGTCATTCCTCCAAGTGACTTCGAGGTTGCAGGGGTAGAGGAAATCAATGGGGTGTCTGAGTGATTTCCTTTGTTCTTACTCTATTTTTTCTAGCGCTCTTTTTAGTATGTTCACATAACTCTTCCGTGCCAATGTTTTGCCTCCCGTCTATTCTCATATTCCAACGGGAGATTTCTTATGGTAAGAGAAAGCAATGGCTCGAAATAAATTCAAACCTAGACGTCCAAGAATCACGTTGTATGATGAAGTGTTAACTATTACAAATTTGACACATCTTGTAACTTTCTTGGGGTAAGTTCCAAACAACGTAGGCAAAGTAATTTCTTCCAAAGGTTCCTTCACATCACCATTGAATCCTATAAACTGGGTATTAATCTTTGTAAGTTAGTGTTATTGATCTCAAATTACTTGAAGACAAAGTAAAAAGGGATAGTGGTGGAGTTGCCATTATCAGTCAACACTTTTTCTAACCTGAAAGTTTGAGATGGTGGAGGAAATGAAGACTAGCATCCTCTTCCAAATCCTCATCACCAAATGCAATTGCGCTAAATGTCATAACTTTTAACGGGCCAGTGGTCTTGGTAAGTCTTCTTCAAGAAGCTTCCTCAGGAGAAAGACACAACTAACCATCTTTTCCCCCTAGGTAATCATTCTTTTCCTTACCCACTAGCCTTGCTCATGTAACTAAAGGTATGGGGAGATTCTCTACCCCTCGTGAGGAGGGCGAGAAGAGAGAGGAGGCGTTGTATGTTTAGGTATGTATTGAGACACCCTCTAGGTGCCACTTAGGCTAGTACATCCTCATTAACTTAACGAGGTGCTTGAGTTAACTAGAACATCTACGACTGAGAGAGAGGTTGCTCCTATTCATTAACCTGTATCACACCATAACCAATGCCATCTTCCATGGGGTTTGCTTCTCCCTCCTCTACGTGGAGGGACACCCTTTCAAAAGAGTCATCAACGCAAGTCACATATTTGGATGCAGACGCATTCTTGGTCCTAGATCGCCTGTTCATCTCTAAGTTACACAAGTCGTCAACAAGCCCTGCCGCTCCTATGCTCTAGTCGTGCTCCCGCACTTTGAAGGGGGAGTGGCGCTTTAAGTAGCTCCAAGATTCATTAAATCACGATTTTACCAAGATTAAGCCATCGAGGCTAGGTCATTGTTCTTTGTAGGCGATGATCTATGAATGTGGGGAAGAGAAAAGGGTTGGCCGAGAGAATCTTTGGCCATGTGGTGAAGGGTTGGGGGAGAGAACTATAAGATCTGTCAGCAGAGAGATCGTTTTGGCGGTTGATAGTGATATTGACTTAGGGTTTGATTTTCATTTCCTCAAATTCAATCTTTTTCTTTAATTTTCGTATGAGTTTTGTATATCGTCACACCTTCAAAATAAGTATTTGGGTCATCCTTGTTAATTAAGATTCATTTATATTATTCAACTACTTTTATAAAAATAAATTGATTTAAATTATTCAACTACTCCTAATAAAAAACAGAAATATAATTTATAAAAAATTATTTTTAATAAACATTTTAAGTTGCTCCCCCTCTTTTTTTTTTTTTCTTTTCTGCTCTCACGCTCACTTTCGCGCTCCCGCTCCCACTTTATGTGACTTAGGTTCATCTTCTATGTAGCAATCCATTTCCACATACGACGCCAAATATGATATGGATGAAGATCATATCCCAAAAAAGAGAATATACTAATCTTCGATTAAGGAATTGGGATGCTACATAGACTTCCTTCTTCCTTTCTCTTCGTCTACTTACTTTCCAAATGAGACTTCATCCCTATTTATAGGAATGAAATCTTGAGGTACATTAATGACAATGCTCTCGCTACATTTTCAGTTTGAAGTGAATTATGAGAAATTACTGGAAAAAGTGTGAGAAAAAAAAATGATATGTGGAAGTTGAGACAAGAGAGAAGAATAAAAATTAATAAAAAAAAATTAAAAAAAAAAAAAAATGGCAAAACAAAAATATTAAAAACACCACCATGGTACTTTTCAATTATATAAAATTATAGGTTATAACTCATCAGAAACAATTACAAGTTCATTAAAAAAAAAAATTAAAGATATGAAATATCAGTGCACCCTCCATTATGACCATTTCATCCCCCCTTATAATTAATAACAAAAATTTTAGAGAAAATGGTACTAGAAGAGCATTTTATATTAATAAAAATTTCAAATTGTAAGAATGTGAAAGAGAAAACTCAAATTTTAGTTGGGGTCTTTTGCAAATATCCCCTAATTCCACTTTGATAGAAATTTGCATAAAAAAATGGATAGAAGAATCTTTTATTATGTGCACACTAAAAAAATGAAACTCAAAATGTCTTCGTTTAAAAGCTTTAAGGTCAAAATATTATGGGGGAAGAAAGTAATCGGGTTAAACGTAAATTACCCAATATGAAAATTGGAATAGGTACAAATTCTTCTTGAATTAAAGAAAATGTCTAAAAAAACATCTTAACACTGACAAAAAAAAAAAAAAAAAGGATCTAAACCCCTTCTGCCTGATCATCATATTTAAAAAAGAAAATCATGACCCTATCAAATTATTTCTCTTCTCTCTCATGAACTACACATGCTACTCCTAGCCTTGACCCTAGCGACGATGATGATGGAGATGGCAACGGCCAGGCAATGGATGTGGGTGCCAGAGATGATAGGGATGACAAGGAGTTACACGAAGAGGGGGAGTTAATCCAAAAAAGGTTCAACTTTCCGCAATTTGCCCTACTTGGGGAAATGGGGATTGACCATGGAGATTTGGACTCTTTTGTTGTTCTCCGACGACTGAAGGCATGATTGGAGGAAAATTACGGTGATGGTGGGAAAGGGTCGGAATTTACCTTGGTGGTTCGGTTGCAGGCCTCCGAATTTCGTTTTTGATTGTTAGTTGTGGAGTGATGATGAGACTTCCTTAAAAGCTGGTGTCCCAATGAGTCCCTACGTTGTTTAGGGTTCTCATAGCGGCACGATGGAATGTGAACCTAGTGGCGCAACTAAGTATCCAAGGAAGCCCAAATCCTAAGGACCTTACTAGGGTTTCAGTGCGCATGCTAGCATGTATGAGCCATGATGATGAGGGCAATAGGGTTGAGGATCCTAGTCCCGATCCAGTGACATGCGAAATGTTGGAAACATGAAAGCGGTTGTGCTTAGGGAATCTAAAGAACTTTGTCGGGGTAGTATACTGGCGATATTGCCGAAGCCAGTGCCAGGGGCACCATCACAATGTGGTAAGTGTAAATAAATTTGTTAGGGGGATGGAATTTAGGTCTGTAACATTCGACTCAAACACTTAGAACTATCGGTGTGGAGCAACCATGATTGCAGATGTGTTTGGAAACTGGTCACATAAAACCCTGCGACACATTCTTCCTGAGGGTCATAAATGGGAATTCATGCTCAAGCGAGCACTGATAATGGTGGAAGAGGATGCCAGGAAGTGGGTGAAAGCGTGGATCCCAGGGACACGCGGCGGAAGCATGAAAGCGTTGAAAGTAAAAGTGTAAAAACAAAATAAATCGATTAAATTCCGATCAAGGGGTGTACCCTTGATTCCTCCCAGGCATTCGGTGTATCTCATAAATAAAAAATAATAAATCATGGAAGGCCATACAATTTGAGAACAAGAAGATACAAGAAATACGTAAAAGAGAACTTTACCCTTGTGGTCTTTCTTGATCGGCTACACGCGTTGTTCTGAATCTCCAACGCCTTAGGGTCTTCGTAGAGTACCTCCAAATAACGTCGACGCAATTCACCAGATTGCAAAGCTCTCTTGTGCTAGCAAGAAAACAATGGGAAGGGAGACATCAACCTTTTATTATGAACTAACGTGATCGATGTCTTGTTGTTCTTTCTTGATCGAATCAAGAAGAACAAGAATAGATTTCTTGGAGAGGGAGAGAAAATGTGGATGATGGGAAATCGAGAGAGAGGAACCGATTTTCTTCCTTGTGTTCTAGTGTCTGTGTGTTTGTGTGTTTGTGTGTGAATGTGTATTTAAATGATTTAGTCACTTAACCTACACAAACTCTAGCAAGGTTGACCTTGTCCAACCTCTTGTAGAATGAATCTTGGCCCTCCATCTCAATTCTCCAAGATCAAATCTCTTCCGTCCATCTTCTTGGACTTTGTGGACCAGGTTTATTTAAATCCAATTTAAATAAGCCCAATAATATAATTCATCCTTTTAATCTGATTAAAAGGGAAGCCCATTCTCTTTAATTCATAAATCCAATTTATGAATTAAGACCAACAAATTAATCCAATTAATTTAAAGGCTTAAAGCCCAAAAACTAATTAATCCAATTAATTAATTATTATAAATCATTCAATCATTTATTCTCTCTAAGAAATTAGTTTAGCCTAATTAAACCAATCCACCTTCTGGAATTAATTCCAAATTAATTTCTTTCACATCCAGTGAATCGAATGTGACTCTTTAGGTTCACCCTTAGCTAGACTTGGGCGTGTGTGTTCCTCAACACAATTACTTTCGATTTTCCCATAACCAGGATTGCTCATTACCATGGGTGGTCGTCTAGCAACCATCCATAGCACTAGAGACTAGGTGAATATGTGGCATGAACATTTAGGCTCCGAATGTTCATACTGGTATGGTCCTGCTGTCGACCTTGTCCTGGACTTAGTGTAGGGCATGGAATTAGGCGTCAGTTCCCATCCTTGACTAGGCATCTATGCTTCAAACTCGAGATAGGTTTAACTCTATGATTGAAGTAGGAAACCATTTTCCCACTCAATGAAATGCTATCCATAGACTTTAAGAGTCTAAACCATCTCAGAGCGCACAGGAGATCTCGTTGTCATAATCTTTGACCGGGACAGATTCTGTTTTGGAATTCACCGTCCTCACTTCGTACTCCGACTGCACTGGACAAGGCTTATGATGACCATACCTCACGATACAGTCACCACTCGTCAGATCCTAGATACAACCTTCGTATGTAAGTTACTGTCGTGACTCCTCAAGTCCGAGGACTAATCCCGTACTATCGAAACTAGGAATACCAGTCATACCGACCAAGCCTGTGTGGCTTCCATATAACGATTCCCGTGAGTCACCTCAGTCAGCCGACTGCCTGCCAGCCAACCGCATGGACGATCTATGTCTCTCGTCGATGAAACTCGGTTGCGATCCTTAGTGCAAGTCTCTCTCAGACCCTCAATACCCAATATCGAGGTCCTCGACTTGGAGTGCTTCAGACCGATCCACAGAAGTTTGTTTCGTGACCGTCAACCTATGCTGAGTCCAACTTCTTGGATTCACATGTCCGGTCTGTGGGCGTTTGTTGTGACACGTTCAATGCTAGCAGTAAGCACAACAAATTCATTGTTGTCATTGATGAATCCTTACTATATTCATCAGCATAATATTACTTATGAACAAAGATTGGTGAATGGTTCCCAGAACAACCAACCTCATTGACTTTCTCGTCACCTATTCCAATAGCGGGCATGTACTGCAGCTAGGTATTTCTTGGGCAAAAGGCCATATTTCTTACACCTTAACTCGTTTGCCCGGTCAACTTGGCCAACAGCGAAGAATGTGATTGCTACAACAAATGGGTTTTACTTTATTCTATTGAAAATAATAGCTGCGATGGAGGAGGTTATTGAGGGAGGCCCCTGGCTATTTCAGGGTTAGCCAATTGTCCTGCAAAAATGGGTACTCGATATGGTGTGAGGAAACAAACGCTCAGTTAGGTGCCTGTGTGATTAGGCTCAAGCACTTGTCTGCTGAATTTTGGACAGATGAAGGTTTCATGGTTGTTGCTAGTAGAGTGGGTGGACCATTGTATCAAGATGCTATCACTATAGCATGTGTTCGATTAGAATATGCTAGAGTGTATGTCATGTTGGACTCCATTCTACCCTACCAAAATACTTGGTGATCATGGCTTCGGCACCGGATGGAAGAGGAGCGATGCCCATTAAGGTGGATATGGACTATGAGTGGGTACCTCATAAATGCACCAAGTGTAGGACCTTAGGACATGCTGAGGCAGCGTGTCCATCGTTTAAACCATAGCCAAGGCAATGGTGAATGTTTATGTACAGAAAACTACTTTGGTTGCGAAGTCAATGAAGGTTGACTAATTTGACAAGGTGGATGTTGATGTGGTTGTTGACAAGGCTGACGAGGTAGCAATCAAGGTCAGCTATGAATGACGTTGATGTGGTTGATGATATAGCTGAGTGGGGTGATGTCGCATCCACCTCAGGGCCTGCCATAAGGGATAAAGGAGCTGGAGTCAAGGATAAGGAATTAGTCATTTATATCCATTTTGAAGTGTTGAACATTGAGAATGAAGAGGAAGACTTCACTTAACTGGGCCCTTAAAAGAGCATTAGCCCGAACAATGGGTCCCATGATTGCTGCAACAACTTGAAACGTTGGTGGTCTAAATAAAAAGGATCACTAGCAAGTTGTGAGAACTCTTATTTCAAGAGTCCCAGCTTGTATTCTACGGGCTTGTAGAAACGTGTGTGGCCCAACCTAATGTACAGAGGATTCATGTCAGTATTAATAGCAATTGGAGTTGGTTTGTTGATTATATTGCACCTGGGAATTGAATTTGTGTAGTTTAGGATGCTTCTGAGGTGGATATTGAAGTTAGGTAGGTACATCATCAATTCATTCATGGTTAGGTGTTAAGTGTGAAGCTACACACCAAGTGTTTGATAACAGTCATGTATGCTGGAAATGATCTTATTGCCTAAAGAGAACTTTGGACTCAGTTGACTATTGTGGATAAAAGGGTGATTAATGAATCGTGGATTGTGATGGGTCATTTAAACACGATTTTGGATCAAAGTGAGATTTGTGAGTCTTCTACTAACCAGGGCCAGGCAATGGAAGAATTTAGTCAATGTCTAATCGAAGCAGGTTAACAACATTACCGATGTAGGGGATGTGGTTCTCATGGCATAACTGTAGTGAGTGGAATAGAAGTTTATGAAAAAGGCTATACATAGTACTGTCAAATAAAGCATGGATGGAGGCATGGCTAGGAAGCTATTATTTGTGTAGTTCCCCTCGCACCTTTGATCATTCTCCTTTAGATATGTGTTCAAGGCCTAAGCAACAGAGAAGTACATCCATATTCAAATTTGATAACTTTTGAACTAAAGCTTCAGGTTTCTTGGCAAGTGTGGAGGACATCTAGAGCCATAAAGACATGGCACTACCAAGTACTCCTTAGTCCACAAACTGAAACTACTTAAGCCTGTTTTCCAGAACAAAGGAGGAACAAGGGAGACTTATCTCAAAATGTTAAGTTGGCTGTAGAGTATGTGACAGGGGAGTCAATGAAGTAGCAACCTCGAATACATCAAGAATTTGTTAGCTATTACTAAAGGCTACTGATAGGAACACGGACAACAAGAACCATTAACTTGGAGTATCTCTCACCATGGGGGAGACATTGCATTACAACTCAAGAGGCTGCAGGAATGATAACACCAATTAATGATGTTGAACTGAATAAAGCAATTTTTAGCATAGTCGATGACAAGGCACCAGGGCCTGATGGCTTATCAGTTGGTTTCTTTAAAGTTACCTAGACAATCATTGGAGGAAAATTGATTATGGTAATAGAGGAGTTCTTTTTAACATGGTAGGCCTCTCAAGCAAGTCAATGCCACATTGCTTGCACTCATTCCCAAGGTACAACTCTCAGTCACTGTTGCAAAATATAGACCAATTGATTGTTGCAATATGGTCTATGAAATAATTACTAAGCAATTGGTTCAAAGGATGAAAGGGGTCTTGCGTTTCTTGAATGGGATTTCCTATTGGCTTGCAACTATTTCACTTCCCAAAATAGTTTATCCTATGGATTTATAGAATGTGTTACTACTGCAATATATTTCATATACTTAAATTGGTGGGGTTCATTGTTTCTTTCAAGGGGTTAGGGTCTGAGGCAAGGAGACCCCTTGTCCGTTTATTTGTTTGTGATTGTTATGGAGGTCTTGCACTGGATCCTTAAGGCAAAAGTTTTCTAGATAAAGGGATTCTCATCCCATTGGAGGTGTTAGGAACTAAATGTTATGTAAATATATATTAGATAAATATATGCTTTTAAATCTAGACCGTTGATATAATTGAGTAAAATATGGACCATTAATCTTATTAGTTAAATTTGGACCTTAAATTCAATCAGATCCAACGGCTATTAATAAGGATGCATATGTAAGTTAATGGATAAAAATAAGAAAAACTAAAAAATGCACGTGAGTGGCACAGAGGGGCGTTAGGGGTTCAATTGCTCTATTTTTAAAAACACAGGGGGATAATTTGCTTTTTTTTTTTTTTTCACATGGGGATATTTGCTCATTTTCAATATCATAGGGGATAATTTGCTCATTTTCGATATCACAGGAGTAATTTTCATTTAATTCGAAAATTAAGTAATGGCTAAATAATTGGGCGTTTACAGTTAGTAAATGAGGGTAAATTAAGTAACATACGGTCTAATATATGAAACTAATTGCAAATTGCGTGATTGAAAAATATAACAAGATGAAGGGTTTTCTTTTCCATCTGCTCGCAATGGCGGATGAAGAAGAATACCCTCATTGATTCTTTGGTTTTTTTTATTATATTCTTGGTATATTTTTTTTAACTAAAGAAAAAGGATGGGGTGTTAAATTACAATTTTATCCCATTTTAAATTCAATTACAAGCGGCTTTGTTCATGCAGACGAAATATTTTACTTTTATTCGCTGAAAAGTGAAAATACACACACATACACACACTATGTTACAAATCATGAAGTTTGGGGTATGGAATGTAAAAAAAAAAAAAAACGGAAAAGAAAAGGAGTTGGGGGCAAAGTGCAAAGACCCTCTTGTTTTTTGGTCAATTTATTTTTTTATTTGCACATTAAACTTTCATCTTTGAAAATTTCTTTGTGCCCGATGAAAGTTTTTTTTTTATTATTTTATTGCCGGTGATAATGATACTATATTTTATTTTCTCATTCATGATAATTTACTCTTTATCGTTCTTGGTTCAAATTGATGAAATGATATGATAATTTAAAATTATTTTAAATAAGTTTTTCTCTTCATCATTCATCTTTCTTTTTAGTTTTTTCCCTTTTAAGTTGTCTTTCTTATAACTCATTAAAAAATAAATTTTTATTCTTGCTTTATATTTATTTTTATTTTATAAGTAAGGGATAATTATTTTTTAGTCTGCTAAGCGTGCCCAATATTTATTTTAGTCCGATAACTATGCTCATTTTTTTTAAAGTCCAGTAACTTACCAAATTGATGAGATTTAGTCAGAATTAGGGTTTTTCTACTCAATTTTCCGGCGATATTTTGAAAAATAGCCGAAAAATGCACATGTGGCAATTATTTAGTTAATTTCCAGCAACTTATACACGTGTACAACCACATGTATTAGTTGCCATGTATACAATCACATGTATTAGGTGGCATTCAAATTAAAATCCACCTCATTTCAATTTCCACGTAGACTTAAAAATTCTCAAAATATATCCAGTTGGCATACCATATAATATTTTCGACCAAGAAATCAAAAATCGACCACCGAAGGACTAAATCTCATCAATTTTGCAAATTACTGAACTTAGAAAAAAATGGGCATTACCGGACTAAAATTAATATTGTGCATACTTAGCGAACCAAAAAAATAATTTTTCCTATAAGTAAAGACCATTTTAGATTTATGTACTTTAACATAGTTTTTTATGGAAGAGAATTATATAATACAAATAATACATTTAACTAATTCTTTATTTTTTATATTTTTATGTAGGACTGGATATACTTAAGTTAAGGTGATTTGTATATTTAATGAAATGTCATTATTGTATGAAAGTAATTCTCATATGAATATAGTTTTTGATAAATAGAAATATATCGTTTGTGTAGAAAAATATAACTGTTAATAATAATAATAATAATAATAATAATAATAATAATAATAGATTAAAAATTTTAAACATCCATGTATCACCTATTAATATAAAAAATTTTTATACCATAATATATTATAAAAGAATATTTATGTTTAAATATATATATATATATATATATATATATAACTGTGCATAGCGCGGGTTCTAGTTGAAAAATATAACAAAATGAAGGGAGTTAAATGCTTCCTTTCTAAAATATTAAAATAGTTTTGTGACTTTTCTTTTAATAATATAAGTGGGTTTTGTGTCTATTGCAATGTCAACACGAAAACAACTAGGATTTAGCCCAAAAGAAATTACTCGACGCCCATGAAAGGTAATAGAACTGCGTTTTTCCTACGACGAATTATCTGTCGGCCTCAAAAACAAGAAAACATTGGAAATCCTTGGACTTGTTTTCTTATTTGACTTGTTTTTGTTCTCTCTTTCTGCTAAAACCCCTAAACCCCTTTCCCAAAATCCCTGCTTCTGAGCCACTGAGCAAATGAATGGGAAAAACGGAGAACCCAATAGCAAAGACCTATATGCTCTGCTTCACGTGTCGCCGGAAGCGTCTGATGAAGAAATCAGAAGGGCGTATCGTCAATGGGCTCAAGTCTATCATCCTGATAAATACCAATCTCCACAAGTACAAATAATAATTTAGTATTCGGCTTTGTGCAATTTATATGTTTTTGTTTCCGTCTTCCTAAATCTTGACTGTTATGTTATCCTAGTTCAGTTGTTTTGTTGTCTGAATTGTATGCTTTGGGAGGGAGTTTGAATCCCGAATTTGATTATTTGCGTTGTAGTCTAAGAACAAATTCTATATTGTGGCTATGTTATTTTTCTAATTATTAGAGGGGGAGGGTGGGAATGGGTATTATATTTTCTCTTTTATGTTAATGCTGCATCTACTTTAGGTTGATAAGTAGGTTATCTATGTGGTTTTTATACTATATAGTTAGTTGATATTCATTCTGAGGAATTTAAGTAAGTTTTTCTTGTTGTTGGATAGTTTGAAATATTTGATATCTAGTCTATGCTTGAATAAGGCAATTATAGTTGGTAAATGCCCAAGGGGCAAACATATCATGAGGCCAAGGCGCAAGAAGAGGTTCACACAGTTTGAGGTGAGGCAAAAAATTGCACGTTTTGCAATATATCATAAGCGTCTACGTGATGATTCTCATGAATTTCAGCACTTAAATCACTAATTAGTGTCAGCATGAAGTTACAAACAGCTGCTTGATTTCAGCGGAAGTATAGCATAGGTCCGGAACTTTTCAGCAAGTTAATAATTAATAGTATTTCACACACTTTCAGAACTTAATTGTAGGGAAGAAAACCGAAAATTTCAACTTAGAGATTGAGCTCTTCAGTGATCTTTTTCATGCTGTCTAGAGAAACCTGGTTTGAACATGACATTCATGCCAAAGGCAATGAAGTTGGCAGGCATTGCTGTGATCTTGCATTCCTATTTGGCTTCAAAGAATCCTCCTTTCAGTGGCTCTTCTCTGGCTGGAATAGAAGGAGAACTGGAAATGCAATTGAATAGACTTACCTTTATTCTGCTATAGTCTTTCATTCCCCTATCTCCTAACCTTAGATCTTGTAGAACTTGAGTAGGGGGACCTCTGATAGCCCCAGTTAAGGATACGGCTCAAGGTTGACTGGAGTGCCATAACAAATTGATGGATAGGAGCCTACTCTAACTAAGAGCAGTTTCTCTAGTGAATTGCAAAGGAAGGATAACGAAGGTGATCATATCACCTGCCATTGGTTAGGTTGGATTTCTTCGCTTTATTGCTGATTATTCCAATAAATTAAGTAGATTTGTTTTGCTTGTTTTGGAATGTTCAAATTAGAATTATTTTTAGCTAAAGAATAAATAAGTAAAGAAATAAATAAAAAAAGAAAAGGATGGAAGAATAATCTCTCTAGTCCTTGTGGCATTTCTAGTGCTAAAAAGAAATATAAGAACAACAAACAAATTAGAACTAGAGCAGAAGTAGAATAGAAAAGGTAGGAGAAGCAGGTAGAAGGACGAGAAGAGTGAAAAAGTAGAGGAATAAGAGAGAGAACAAAAACCAGTAACAAGGGCTTTATCTTTTCAACAGGGTCACCTTGACCCCTAAAGGAATGCGAAAAGGATGTAGCCTAGGCACGTTCATTTCAAAGCATGGCCTAGGAAAGGCGCCTGGCTTGCGCCTCTAATAACCATAAATTCAGTTAGTGAAGTGGTATAGATCAAATTAAATTAACCTATGGTTCAGTAAGAAAAATACTGGTTTGATCTTAATTTTATTCCATTTATGTATCATTGACCGAGGGGCTAGTTTCATATTCTTTCCAGCATTCATCCTAGTTTACGTGTGACGGCTGTTCGGAATAGAGAATCTATATCTATGAAAGGTCTAACTGGTGGAATAAAGATCACCATTGCTATTTACTCCGTTCTTGTTAGCAAAATGGTTCTATTAAGTGAAGGTATTCTCCTTGGCTTAACTTAACCTCTCTCTATTTCAAATTCTTCTCTTACGGCTGGGACAAACCCTCTCTCTTTTCTCTCTTCCCACTTTGGAGTTATTCTAAGACTTGTACAGTCATGACTAACTCATGTCTTGGAATTGACAAGCTCCCACATATGTGACTGGATTTGGTTGTGGAAAAATGTTGCTATACCTTTTTCTTTTTCCTCCTCTTAGAAGCGAATGCTTGATTGCCTGATTAAGAAATATGTTATCATAAAAAGTAACACCAAAGTAAGTGGTACATAATATATTGATGTTTTAACAGAAATAAGTCCTCTTTACTTGAATGCAAAAAATCTCTTCAATAAATGCAAACAAAAAATAAAGAGAGAAGAAAAAACTTTACTTAGTTTTTTGCTATTTGTGATGCTGAGCACAATACAATAACTTCTCTATTTTGTTTCTAACTGATTTCTGAGTTGGTGGCTGCCTGCTGAGTACTGGAGTTGGTCAATCTTGAATGACCGCTAGGCCTGTGGAATGATCGAATGGCTCAAATGTATAGATGAAGAGGCAGTAGTTCATTAAGAAATGAATAAAATTTCTGCTATAGAAGATACTATTCACATTTACCAACCTCCCAATTGTAGTCCATTTATTTGTTACTATTGATGAACTTCCTTATTTGTTGAATGATTGGCCTATAACATCCTTCTTACTTGATTATGTGGCTTTTGATATTAAAATTCAGTTATTTCCAACAATTTTGATAAATTTTCTGCTTTTTCAAGTGTGGATTAAAACTAAACGTGATTTAGATGAATGTGAAGTTAGAATTTTATTATTAAATATTGTGTTAGTTAGAATTTTATTATTGAATCCTGTGTTTCAGTCAGTCCTTAGTCTTGTTAGATGAAGGTGGGCTATCTACATCGTCTAAGTGAAGCAAAGAAACTCAGGCTTTTGAATTTTGATATATTAACAATCCCAAATATGCGTCAATAGGTAACTTTAGTATGTAATAACAAAAATTCAAAATAACAAATAGGACATAGTTTCTTTGTTTCCTTAAACTTAGAGATATTCCGAAAAACCACCTAGGGTTTGACTTAGGACATTGAGAAAAGATATGGTATAGGCAAGTCCATATTAGTCGCATATATGAAATCAGACAGCTAGGATCTTGATCTGGATAAAGCAACATTGGCAATCTGAAACAAACATCAGAAAATGAATTTGTGGAATACACCTTTTTTGGACCTCATACCTTAATAACAATGCAAAGGTTATACTCCTCATTGAAGACAGGGGCTTAATAGAAAAGATCTCTGAGTGTACACCACACTGCCTCATTTGTCCTTATTCATCATGTCTTAAACCACCTAAAAGGATCCCACAATGTCAGGAATGGTGATCTCAGGTCTTGGTCACTGAATACAACAGCAGGACATTATTTCTTGATTTGCTTGATGATTAAGTTTTAACTTTGCAAAGTCTATAAAAAATTGCTAGATGTTGGTCCAACATTAAAATGTCCAGTATGTTATCCTGGGCAGATGCAGCTTGTTTTTGGTTTAAAACAGCACCGCGGTTGTACTCTTGCAATTTGACTAATTATCTGACTCATGGTTTTCCCAGTGGTTCTACCAGCACTATGCTCAAGCAAGACCTCTTCTATTGCTGAATCCTTTGCATGCTTACAGAATAATTGCCTTTAGTTCATGGATTGTCATATGTTTCTTATAAATATTTCATGTTTCATGGACTCTTATTTCGTTTCATTTTTTGCTTTGATATATGAGGATGTGCTGTTTAACGGATGGTTACACTGTATGAGTTGCATAACAGATTATATTCTGCTTAATTCAGATGAAGGAAATTGCGACAGAGAACTTTCAACGAGTGTGTGAGGCTTATGAGATTTTAACAGATGAAAACAAAAGGATGATATATGATATCTATGGTATGGAGGGACTAACTTCTGGTCTGGAGCTTGGCCCTAAACTGAACAGAGTTGAAGAGATCAAGGAAGAACTTGAGAGATTGCGACGCCAGAAAGAACAAGAAAAAGATTCAGCTCATGTACGAGCTTCTGGTTCAATTTTGGCAAATTTGTCATTGCCGGACTTTTTAGATGGTGATGGAATTATGAGAGGGTAAGCCCTTTCTTCACTAAGTCATTTCAGGTTGTCAAATTGATCTATTGAGATATCTTGCATGAACTGTTATATGCATGGATAAAAATGTACCCACTCAAAGTTTTCACCATATGAAGTTCTATGCCTCTTCATCTGACGAGATCCTTCTGTAAATAATGAGTGGTTGATTTTTCTCTCACTAAGGGCTCAGTCTGTCCCATATTTGGATATGGTAGCCAGGGACTAAACATGGCAGCTTTACAACTCTTTTTTCTCTTTGCCTCCACCTTTTTTCTAATGCTCACCCCTCACGGTGAATGTCAGGATGGCTATGGCCAGTGAGGTTCAATCTCAAATATCAAAGCGGACTTCTCTTGCTATTGGTGGGAATCTGGCCGTTAATGCAGATTCTGGTGGCGGTGTGGCAACTGTAATCCTCAGGCATCATGTATCTCAGGTTTCTTCTGTAGAATTCTTGGGCTCTATTGGCTTGCAGTCATTAATAGGAGTACAAACTTCTCGGTAGGATGTTGGACTTGGTCAAATTAGATCATTTTCTCCAGTTCAACTTGTATACCTTCAATCACTTGTTTTTTTGTTATGCTTCAGCCAATTGTCTGCCCACTCTACTGCACTAATGGGCCTTACCATGTCTTTGAGAGATGGATCGATTAATCTTTCAAACACCTGGACCCGTCAGCTCTCAGATACAACAAACGGAAATGTAAACATTTCTTCAAGAATTTTGTTCTTTCCGGAAAGTGTAATGACTATTGTTGTAGGAGCTTTTACGTTTATGTGCTTTCTTAAACATGCTATCAATCAGACAAATGACGATAAATTGCATAGTTGGAATCAACATTCAATTTTTGTGTAGCTTTGTGCAGCAGCACCACATCAAATGAATTTGTGAAATCATGTGGAAACTATTTTGAGTTTAATGTATAAAATGTCTCTTTCTCTTTCTGTCTTATGAATAATGTGTTTTTCACCTTTCAGATACAACTTTCTTTAGGCCCAGAGTCATCTATAGGTGTTGGCTGGAGAAAGAAAGAGAAAAAAATGTCTGCTGGAGGAGAGATTAAGGTAGCTTATTGGCAGTTGAATTTATTTTTGGTTCTACCGGAGTTTATTTATTTGTTTAACTTAATGTGAATATCTTCTTCAATACAAATTGGGGTTACTTGCATTCATCTCCTGGGTTCAAAGCTTTGGCTCCCTCTGCATTATTTGGTCAAAATATGTAGACAAAATTTTATTTGAAGACCAAGTACCTTAACCACTTTCTTTTGGGGAAAGGGCAAACCTTCCAAAATACTAATTGATAAATATTTTGATACGTTTGAATCTTCTCGAAGCAAAAATAAGTGGCCAAATTTTGAATTTTAAGTGGATTTCAATTACATGAGGAGCAAGCTTGCTTTTATGCATAAAAACATAATCATGATTTCATAATTATAAATGGTTCTCAAGCTTTCAAAATGAAACGTGAGACCTATAAGTACAGAGGGCATACTTAATATTCCTATAATAAATCCTAAAACAAAACAAATTGAGTTATGTTCAGAAGCATTATTTTTCTATAGGTAAATAATAATTGTGTAATATAGTTTCTGCATTATTGAACCTCATAATCTAGATTTTGGTTTGACAATTTCTTTAGAAATTGCATTTTAAGCCCTTGTTTACTTTTTCGTAATATTATGTATTTATTTTAACATATAAAAGTTAATTTGCACTCTTATTCTAAACTATATATTGTTTGAATTTTCATTTTAATACTTTACTTATGTAAAAGAACATTAAATTTAAAAAACTAAGTTCTTTAATTATTATTATGCAGTGCCTTCTCAAACTAAAATCAATACACTCTCCTTAGTTTTTGAAGAGGGTAAATTTAATTTCATCGCGTTTTTGTTTTAGGATATTCATTTAGAGAACTTTAATGCTTTTGAGAGGGAGTTCTCATACGAAAAGGTCAAACAATATATTTATATTATTGAAGATGGCCTTAACTTAAATCTTTGGCCTCTTATTTCTTGTTTAAGACTCTATAGTACTTTATTATGCGTTTAATAAGATACTTCATGTATAATTTAAGATAGTCTTAAAGTTTGAATTTTGGGTTCTCGCTTCTTATATTTCCATTTTGAAACAATGACTATGGGTATTTTGCTTTTGGACTCTTTATGTATACCTTACCTTCGTTTAGCACAGACATAATACCCCTAGTTTTACTCTCCTTAGGGCTTTAAACTAGTAGGTATTGTGCTTGGTGTTTATTATATTAACTCTCATTTTTTGTAAGGTGTCTCTCCCCTGTATTTTACTGTGCATTTTGGCAAAGGAAATCTTCCTGTTTTTGCTTGGAGATCTTTGTTTGAAGCTCTCTGCAGGTGCTAAGTTGGATATACGCATTAAAAAATTGGTGGATTGGCAGAAACTTTTTGACACGCCAAAACAGCTCCTCTTAACTTTCACCACATCTTTTTCTTTGCACTGATTGTTGTAAGGGAGTCGTACTCCTTGTTTATGTTGTTTTTTTTATCTTTAATGTATGGGAGTACTCCTCTTTATTTATGCTTTCATCGATTATACCTGTAAGGGAGTAGTGCTCCTTTTTTATGGTTTTCTAGGCGATTGTAGGGAGCCAGTACTCCCCCTTGTACAACCCTTCTTTTTGACTTAATGTAGAATGGATGGGGACCCGGAAAAGCTCCCCACCGGGTGTTTTTTTTTTAAAAAAGAAAAAAATAAAAATAATTTTAAAAAGAATGAGGGGTTATTTTCATGTTTGTTAGACCAGGGGCTTTTTGGTCTTTCGACACAAGTGCTCTTTGGACTCTTTGACCTAAAGTATTAGAGGGGAGGTCTCTGTGAAAGATCTAGACTTTATACCAAAAACCAAAATCTCTGATGCAAATAACCCAAAAAATTTGTGTTGTTGATTGATAAAAGTTGTTGTGGCAGCATGAGTGAACCCATTGACTATTTACTGGAGTTTCTGCAATATTTTTTCTAAAGCCCATGCTGCTCATTCTCATGTAATGTTCCGTTGAAATAATGAAATTGTCTGCTAAATAAGTTATCTGTCAGAGATGATGCTAAGTGTTTTGAGTTTGTGCTCATGAGACGTTTTGCTTGAAAATTGTTTATCATTTGTTTAACATTATTGAAGATGCTTCCTGCCCCTACCCATTTTTGTTTGTTGGCTCTTATCTTCAATGCAGATCATTATCAATGACCATAGGTATAAGTTGTCTGTTCTAATTGTAGTATCTGATTGTCCATGCTCTCTCTATTGTAGATTGGCACAAGCTCATTCGGAGCTACCGCTCATTACAGTCATTGCTTTTCCTCTAAATCACACGGACGTATTGCTGGAACAATTGGAAGGTGTGTCTTTTCTATTTGTCTCCATGTTCTGCGAACAAACTGCATTTTTTGTGTGATTTGTGTAATTGCTAACCTATAATGTGCAACAACTAGTTCCACACCCCTATTACTGAACTACCAGGGTTAATACATTAGAATGTAGTGTAGTATTGAAATTATGTTACATCATCAAAGCAGTAAGCCTTTTGCTTTTGATAAAGTCAATGGCCATCAATTAATATATAAGTGACTGTGGATCAGCTTTGTGTGACTCTATTATTTCCCTAGACTTAGTTGTCTAGATATTTCTGAAAGGCTTATACCAAAATATGCCCCAATGTGATGTTAACAACCCTGCAGTAATATTGATGAGATTAGTTTAAGTAGGAATATCCTTTTAATAGACATGCTAAAATTGAGAAGACAACAATAGAAAGTATATCTCCTTCATTTTGTGCATAATTTTGTGTGGTTGAATTCACTTCTAGTCAAGATATATTAGGATTCACTACATAGAGAATTATATAGCAATGCCCCTTAATGTCTTATCAAAATTTCCTTTGAGGTTAAGTAGAATTTCAATTGGTAGCAGTCATCCTTGTAGAATTTAGTATAAAAATGTTAAGTACAACTAAATGTAAATGGCAAGTTCATTAACCAGTTGAGGCAAAATAATATATTTGACATGTTCTCCATTTATAGTTACATCAAACATAAAGAAAAAATCCCATGAAGAGGTCTAAGTGAGGCCCATTACAAATCATATGGAACTGAAATCCTTCACATTCACATTAGTGGTCGAGTAAGCCCAAAGCGTTAGTAGTTATCACATTTTTTCAGGATGAAAGGCTTTTTGCATTTTTATGTAAAGGATGCTATTCCAGCTGCTTATTAGACAGTGATTCTCTGCTGCTTCAGAGGTGGAAGGTTTTCTGTGTAAATCATACTTGTCATGTGCTCTACATTATTGCAGTAGTTCACTTGCGCTTGAAATTGGAGGTGGAAGAAAGATATCTAAGTTTAGTACTGTTCGGATGTTGTATTCCATTGGAATTCAGGTATGCAAATGTATATATAGCACACAAGATTTTCAGTGATCTCTGTTGTGCTTTCATGCTAAACCTCAGCCACAGAAGTCACAGTTTCTTAAAAAAAAAAAAAGAAAGAAAATGAGCATGAGCAACTTTACAGAGCTTGACCTGGAAGATGTTAGAGAAGTATAAAGGAGTTGTTTGTGTGAGTAAAATTTTGCTATATCTTTGTATTAACATCCTCCAAATTTGTCAGTGTTTCTAATAAAAGTCTGACCAACTCTATGGATTTGACTCAAGAGATGTTAAAAAGCATGCAGGAGTCCTTTGGCAGCTAAAGTTTTGCTTTATCCTTGTGTTGATATCCTTATGTTAATTTTTTGAGCAGTTTTTCTGTAATCACTTACTCTTATGTTTATCACTGATAGGGACTGATTTGGAAATTTGAATTGCATCGTGGGGGGCAGAAATTGGTTGTTCCTGTAAGTGCATTCTCAAACACATTACAGGATACCATTAGTGACTCAAATCCATATATTGTTACCAAATCTATCTGTCTGTTAATGAGATAGTCAGGCCTAATGCAATCAATCTTGTTACAATCCAATTCTTTTGGTAGCTGATATGTAATCTGTTAGACATGTTGATCAATTCTAGCACAGGACTAATTTGTGAATTTAATTAGTGAAAGACAGCATATGATAGGGATTCGAGGTATTAGAGAAGAAAGAAAACTTGGTAAAAACTTGCTATGTTTTCTAAATACCACGCTGCTAGGCTTAGTCAAATAGTAACATCTTGCATGGACCTTTCTGCAGAAAGAAATGGATATACGAAAAAAGCATATGCAACTAATTATCATCAGACGTCATGTGTTTTTATTTCTTTTATCCGAGCAATTACTCAGAGATAAGTGAACTTGTATTCCAACTTCGACTATGAACAACCATGATGTAATAATTCTCGAAGAAGCATGTGAACATTGTGAGCTACAACTTGTTATATCGTCCTGTATCCTTTCCTCCGTCATGGTGATGTACTTACAAATGATATTACTTGCAGATATTGCTGTCTAATCATCTGAATCCAGTTTTGGCAACCGGAGCATTCATTATTCCACTATCGCTTTATTTTACTCTCAAGGTTTGCTTTCTAGTCTGTGAAACGATCTGTTAGTTGAACTGGATTTCTTTTAGAATTAGAGGATTAACTTGTGCTTATCGACTGACCTATTGGCTATTGAATACAATGGTTAAACTGCAAGTCCAGATCCTTACTTAAACATGGTAGATCTCCCTGCAAATGGTTTGGTTGATATTCCATGCTTTAAACTTGCCTTGCAATATATACGTTGTAATTGGCGTGCAAACGGTATGGACAACTTGAAAATGGATTTTATGTACTAAGAAGACCATTACAGTTCGCTCTCTTAGCGTTATGTCATGCCTTCAGCAAATTGGGTGTTTGCAATCTGGAGATGTTAAGAATTAGCAGATTATTTTTGGAATTGGTTGCGTCATTATCCATACTGAAAAAGATCATATAACTACGTGGATGTGTTTCTTAGTATTATAATGATGACTAGTTGATAATAGCTGCTATATTAATTTTCTTATCCTTACTGTTTAGTTTTAGGACTGATTGCCTTGATCACCCATTGTATGGCATAGATGGATTTTTGAATGCTTGTTGTTTCTATTTTTTGTATTTTCAGAAACTTGTTTTCAAACCTTATTATCTTAGACGGGAAAAGCAAAAGGCTTCGGAGAACTGTGAAAAGACTCAAATCCAGGTACTCTATTGTGGTTTTACTTCCTTTTGTATTTGTTCATTGCTATGGTGCTTTAACTAAGTGACCTTGCTGTCCTTGTTCTTTTGAATTCTTTCAATTTGTCTGCTGATAATCTGCATGGAGTTAGATTTTAAATTCTATTGCAGGTAGAGCGTCTCATGTGTAAGATGTGCAAAAGGTTGTGTTTGCATGCTCTTCTATGAGCTTTCAATTTTTTTTCCCACCACGATACTCTTTCTCTTTTTGTTTTTCTAAGTTTGTTAAGATCATTCATTTATTGGTTATTGTCTATATGAAGTCATATTTCCTTCTTTCAGGCATCCTATCTTAAGTTAGTCAGTTCTCATGTTATGTATAGATGCTTCTGCAAAGAAGTAAGGCAGTTTGGTAATAGAACCGTTTTGTTGATCATGCTTATTACCCTTTGGGTTTTCGTCTTTATTAGGGGCTGTATATTGTTTCAGACAACTCCCTTTCTTAGTGAAGGAGTGTGTTGATAATAATGAAAGTGGAATACGAAGAACCTTAATAAGCCCCCCCCCCCCCCCCCCTCTCGAAATAAATAAATAGATAATGAATAAAGTAAAATCAAAAGGAAAAGAACAATCCACTGTACTTTTATGAGACATTACTAGCCGAACAGTCATGCAAGAGAATGATGGCTAGAGTCTGAAGCTGGATTCTTGGATGTCATTCAAGGACACACAGGTTTCGTAGTAATGAGCCACCAAATTGCACGTTTTCATGTTAGATAATAATGAACCAGCATTTTTTGTTATTAGGCGATATGTCAAGCTTCATTGCGATTGAAATCATTTATGGTCTCACATACAGATAGAAAAACTGGTTACATATTGTGTCACAGAGATCCTAATGAAATTTGGAAGAAATTTTTATTCTGTTATTATCCAACTACAACATTTAGGTGCACCACTTTTTCCTTGATCAAAATACTCCAATGATCTTACTCAGTCAATTCCATTCTCCCTGGTGTCTCTGGTATCTGACACATGACTGCCTGCAAAATTATCTTTGATGCTTCCTCAGTATCATTTTGTCTTTCGATAACTTCAAAAGAGATCTTGAGGTTCTGTTTTCTAGAGTCCAAAGATCATATAAGTTTGTGCCTAAGATGATATACATATATTGGCCAAACACCTTAACAATTTAATGCTGCTGGAGTAGCCATGCTGACACTATACTTTTGGTGTTCTTAGCTGAGAAGTCATCTTTATGTACATTGAAAAATTCCCTCTTTACAACCTAAGGAACGGTACCCGTATCTTCTCCCTCCCTCCTCTCAAGTCCCAAGCGTTTTCTGTAACCTCAATGTTTTGTCCTCAGGTTCAAGAGGCAAGGGCTGCAGCTAAGAAAGCTCAACAGCTATTGCAGAATGTTTCCAACAGGAAAAGAAATAAGCAACTAGAAATGGGTGGTTTGGTGGTTGTTAAGGCGGTTTATGGAAATCGCAAAGCTCTGTTGAACAGACATAAATCTGAAGAAATGGAAGATGAGGTGGCATCACAAATCATCGATGTCACATTACCACTAAATTTTCTTGTTAATGATTCTGGGCAACTCAAGGTTTGCTTCTTGCTTAAATTAATTTTTGCGGCATTTTGCATGTGAATGATTATAAATAGGCTAGATGATAATTTTTGTCCAAATCTGACTACTATGAAAAAATGTATAAGAGCATGTGCTGTTATAGTTATTTGATATTGCTTTGGCGCCAAGCAGGGGAAGATCTTACAGAAAAGAGAGACAAATATCTCTATCAGCTTAAATTATATTTGATGAATGTATTCCGAGACATCTGCTCTTTCTCATGTTTTTCTGTGTCAAACAAGGAACCTTTCATCGTAGAAAGAGATGATGAGGAATAAAGGGAAGTATGTTTGAGATGTCCACACAGTTTCTGTAAGATATTGAAATCAGATTGTGGAGTATTGGGTGGAAGAATTACTCGGCAAATATTTTGTGGTATGGTGGACATACATTGCAGGGGGGAGGGTGGATTTTGTGGTTGAACTATGGGATTGTAGGAGAGGATGTCATTGACAGTCGACAGAAATTGCCATTAGGGGGTAAATGGAGTTCAGTAAAGACAAGAACTCAGAAGTCCAGAATAAAAGAAGAGCTAAAATTGCTGTTAAGAGGTGAATGGAGATCAGCAAAGACAAGAACTCAGAAGCCCCGCAAAAAAGAAGAGCTAAAACCTTGTAAAATTTCATAAACGAATAATTCAGGGAAACGAATAATTTAATTAGCTCTTGCTGCAATTGTATGTGCTCTTCTTGGGAAAGGCTTGTATGCATTTCAGGAAAAAGGGTTATGATATGAAGAAAGAAAAGAGGGCGGCTTCTCATATAGATTTATTCTGTCTGATTGCCTTCATGATCCCTGCAATTTAATTCCCAATGCAATGCTTTCTTTGTGAACCATCACTTAGTTCAGTGTGCCTTGGAGATAGTACTTAGACTTCAATCTATTTCTGCAGCTACATGAAGGTGTGAAGAAGTCTGGGATTATGGGCTTTTGTGATCCTTGTCCAGGAGAACCTAAGCAACTATACGTGGAGTATACCTATCGTGGTGCCAGATATGAGGTAGGCCAGTCCACTGAATTGTTTACTTCGTATTCTTAACTACCTGATGCTTAAACATTACTAACCTCAACAGGTCACGGTTGATGATTATGACGAGTTGCTAATACCCCAAGAGAGGCACAGAGTTTAAATACCGGCATGGGCGCCAAATGAAACTTCAGATAGAATTTGAGTTGAAAACTCAGTGTAGTTAAGATTCTTGCATACGGAATTATGGAAAGATAGCCATTGACCATTTGTTCACCTATTCCATATTTTTTCCTGCTTCCTTGCATGTCTCTGAGGTACCCTTAGACTGCATCTCCCTGAAAATTTTGTTCCATAACATAACTTTTTTTGTATAATTCATTGTTTTTCCAGATAGAAAAAATAAGCTGGTATAATCTAGTTCGTCGGCCAATTTATGGCGTGCTTTTCAACGCTTATCTCGCCTGTGTTATAGCAATGGACTTGCATCAGGATGATTCATCTCGACTCAGTATTTACTGTATTGAAGCTAAAGCTGTTAGAGCGGAGAATCGTTTAATATTTAATACCTTAACAGGTTGATATTGTGCTCTACTATTTGCAGAGTGGTTGTAGACTGCATGATTCTATTAAGCATGGAGTGCTTATTTTGTTGTAACTTCTTGTCATTAACATTGATCCACAGGCTATCATAACAGTCTATCATCTTTGTTCAGGAATAGTACAGAAAAGGACAAATATAACTTAGCCAATTTCTGGAAGAATGAAAAATTAATTACAAAGTAAATGATAAAATCATTGTTGCATTTATTTACTATTTCTTAGGATAAATTACAAATGAGCCCTCGTGTCATTTGGTATAATTATAAATAGGATAAATTACAGCAACCTCCCTGAGGTTTGGTATAATTATAAATATCTACTCGTTGTTTTGAAAAATTATAAATAACCCATTGAGATTTGTAATTTTTAACCAAATGCTCGAAATTGATCATGTTGCCCTTGAATATTTTCTAAATTGTAGAAAAATTAGTCAAGGTAAATTGTATTATTGCTCATTTGTGTGAAAAAGTTGAGAAACCTCTTTCAGCGTATTGTAGTCTAAAAGAAGTCAAAATCTTTTAAGAATTAAATATAAAAAAATCAATTTGCATAAGGGTATTTTGGTCAGATTATCCATAAAATTGGATGGAAATGGTTATTTGTTAGACGGTTACAAATTTCAGAGAGGTATTTGTAATTTTTCAAACAATAAGGGGTACTTGTAATTATGCTAAACCTTAGGAGAAGTAGCTGTAATTTACCCTTATAAATATCCATCATTTGGGAAATTATCAATTCCATAATTTTAACATATGTTCAATAACTAGTCCATTGTTAGGTTTCTAGCATTTTTTTTTGATGAACCGAACAAAATGCCTTTTTAAACTATGAGATAATTTTATTAATTTGTTGAATTTTGTAACATTTTTCTACTGTAGAAGGACAAGAAGGAAATTTCACCGCATTGGCTTTCTTTTGCCATATTTTTGCAAGGCCAAAGTAGATATTCCAAGTATTGGTTACATAATTTCATCAAACATTATGAAATATTAGTAATTTTTTAAATAATAAGGGAATATTTGTAATTATATCAAAGTTCTACTCTTATTTTAAGTTTCAATAAGTAAAAGAATATAAAGAAAAGTATAAAACGACTAAATACAATAAAACATGTATATAATGCAAATTAATAAATGAAAATAAAAAACTCCCAGTATTTAATTTGTTGTGTTCAGTAGATCAAAAAACAAACCTGAAATGTTTCAGTTCTATATTTATGGAAGAATTTGGGTATGAATTAAAGTATTATAAATTATAATACTCTTGTTTGAAAATTACAACTATCCTCTTCAAATTGCAAATAATTATGTCTTTCCTAGATGAGAGATCTCAAAAGTACTACTTTACCCTTGTTGAAATTTTTTTATTTTTTAAAAAATATTTGAAAGAATATAAAAAAGCCTCAAGGTTTGGTAAAATAATTAATCTAAAAATATTAATCCATAAAAATGTTTCAAAAATTTTAAAAAATATATAAAATTATAATTTATAATTCAAAAGGGTATTTTGGGTAGTTTATTACGAAATTTGGATAGAATTCTAACGGAATGGGCTCGTTGTTAAACAGACGTTAAAATTATGGAAGTATTTATAATTTCTTAAACTAGATATTTATAATTATGTCAAATTCTAGAAAAGGTAATTATAATTTACCAATCTTTTATTTCTCAGCTTAGCTCTTGGAATTTTTATAGAAATGAAACTATTTGGGAGAAAATTAGAGAAATTAAAACCACAATTGTGCAGAAAAGTCAACTTAAACAAGTGTAGGCTATATGTGGTTTTGATTTTTAACTACTAGAAATTGTGGCACGCAGTACTTGCGCGCATAATTTTTAATAATTCTTTTTATTTTATTGAAACTCATAATTTATTCCTATATATTAAAATTTATCACTTCTTTACAACTTTATATACAAAAACTCTCTGATAACTTTTTTTTAATGCATTAATTATCAATACATATTTACTCGAATTAATTTAATAATTAAAACTTGGTATATTGATAACAATTATTATATATACATGCAACACAAATACTAATTACTATGTTATTTCTAATTCAACCAACAATGAACTTAAACAAAATTGGAGTAAATTTAATTTTTGAATACATGTAATTGCATAGAATTATTTTTCTAAATGAACTTAATTGGGTAGTTAATTCAATTACATGAGTTGGTAAGTTGGAGGGCAATTTTTGACATTGTAATAATTTGGTGTAGCGATAAAAACTATCACTTTGTGTGTATAAGACCCCTTCTCTTTATAATATTATAGATACGAGTCACCGTTAATCTCGCGAGTTTTAACATAATTACAAATACTTTTTATTATTTGGGAATTTTTCAATACTCCCTTGATTTTAATAATTGTCCAATAACTAGCCAATACGTTAGTCTCCGTCAGATTTCCATTTATTTTTTTGTGGTAAAACAAAATAACCTTGTAAACTTGAATTATAAATTTTTTTAAAAAAAATTTATTGACTAAGTGGACAATTATTTTATAATTTGTCTTTTTTCCATCCACCTCGATCAGTTTTTTTTTTTTTTTCACAAGTTTCTTTTTTTTTAAATAAATATACAGCAATTACAAATTTGACAATTTCAACGTCCATCCAAGGACTACATAATTTCATGAAATATCAAGGAGGCGTTTGAAATTCATTTCGTTCAATTTTTTTTTTTTACATATTTTCTATTAAAAAAAATCAGTAATGAGATAGTTGACAATTTTCAAGCGTCCATTCAAAGGTAACATAATTTCATCAAACATCAAAGAAGTGTTTGTAATTTCTCAAAAAATAAGAGGGTATTCATAAATATCACAAATTTCATGAAACCCGTTTTAATTTACCCCTCCCGCCTCCACCTCCACCTCTTTCATTTTTTTTTTTTTTACAAATTTTCTGTTTTTTGAAAGAAATAAAAAATATACATCAATAACAAAGTTGACAATTTCAAGCGTTCATTTAAGAATTACATAATTTCATCAAACATCAGAGATATTTGTACTTTTTTCAAAAAATGAGAGAATATTTATAATTATCACAAATCTCGGAAAGCCCGTTGTAATTTACTCCCCCACCCCTCATTTTTTTTTTTTTTTTTTGAGAATCAAAATCGATTCTCCAACTCTTCATTTAAAATTCAAACTCATAATCTATCTTTCACAAAAACAAAAACCCCACATCGTACCACTTGATCAAGACTATCAATGATTCCCGTGATGTTTGGACTGATTTGTGCAAAACACATACATGGTAAAGCCTGAAAACATGAAATATCAACTTTTCAATTTTGTTGATTCAATATTTCTAGTATATGATTCTTCGATTTTTTAAGTTTTATTATTTTGTTGATCTATGTTTTTTTTAATTGGAGGAACCATTATATATATGTTTATTCAATTGTTTTGGATATTGATCAAAATGAATTTTTTATTCTTCATTTTCTTAAGGAAGATTTCATGTTTTACCATTCTTGCTGTAATAGCACGATATTAGTATATGTGATATTGTTGATAGGAATGTTGTATTTGTCTCTGTCTGTTGATATTGACAGAATTGATTGTAAACACTTTATTTCAATTAATAAAATTCATCGCTTCCAATTAAAAAAAAAAAAAAAAACTACAGTGAATTCTTCTTGTGTTTGCTTAAAACAGGAAAAAAACATGTATATATTTATATATAAAATACTTTTATGCTTAATATTACTTTAATTAATTCAAATGAGATATATACAAATAATAAAATATTTGTGTATATGTTACATTTAAAAATGCTCGAATGTCATTTTTTTTTATTAAATAGTAAGATACACACACGTTGCCCTGGATGCATAGTTTTTAATTCTTTAATATTGGTATTTCTTTCTCCATCCTTAGATAACGTGTAAATGAGTACAAAATTGTAATGAGAAATTTTTGATGAAAATATTGATACCGAAACCTAATTATTAAAATAGGCTAATTTACATTTTTGATCCCTATGTATAGCCATATATTCGCTTTTCGTCCCAAATGTTTACAAATTTTTACCCTGTTAGGACCTTGGGATGCATTAACTATGCACCAGGAGACAGATTTGATCCTACCATCCAAATAAGTGTAAAATTAATGGAGTTGGAGAACATGGCATTGTTGTGTTACATAGCCAGACCGTGTAATGCACAGGAAAAGAGAGAAAATTTACATGGCCAGGTCGAGAAAGCAACAGGCGATGGAGCTGCAGTAGGAATTCATGGTGGCGTCGAAATCTTTGGCCTCTCCTTAGAGCAGGGGAGAGCGCTCGAAAAGTTCAGGCAAACGGCAAACCAAGGTTGCTTCTTTAGGTAACTTGTGATCAAATTGATTATTTTGATTCAGTTGTCATAAAGTATTGATCTTGAAACATTTGGGATATGTATCGATGTTTGTATTTGACTATTTCCTGTTAGATTCTTTTTGTGGGACGCTAGATATTGGTTATATCTTGTTTTTTATTGCTCAAATTTTGAAACTGTAGATGATTTTTGTTGACAAACCAAACGAAGGTTTGAAGTATTCGCAACCATGGTGATTTCAGAAGAAGAAAAATGAGATTTTGTGAAGAAAGTAAAGATGTTTCTGATTGAATGAAGCTGTGTACAGTCCATTATTGGGGGAGGAGTTTGATTTATTTATAACCCTAATCCCACTTAATTAACAGTCATGAACCACTTAACAAACCCAACTAATTAACCTCTTGGTCAGCTAACCAACACAACTAACATTCAACTGCTATTGACTAAAGAAAACTAAAAATGTCAATGACTTATAAAAGTGTCCTCACGCGTATACAAACCCAATACTCCATCCTTGTAATAAAAAACGCATTCACGACTTATTTACACTTTCAGCAACTTAAGCCTGAGTTTGGTAAGCCTTCCGCCACTATTCCAACACCCCCCCCCCTCCCTCAAGTTAGATTTGGGTAAAATCAACCAAGCCTAACTTGGAGATCATCTGCAAGAAGGCTGGACCTGCGAGAGTTTTGGTGAAGACGTCAGCCAGCTGTAATTTAGATGAGACATGTCTAGGAGCTAGGAACCCATCTTTGTATTTGTCGTGGACAAGATGCTAGTCTATCTCTAGGTGCTTCGTTCGTTCATGAAAAATTAGGTTGGCCATTATATGCAAAGCTGCTTGGTTGTTACATAGGAAGGGAATAGGAGTGGGCACTTGGATTTGCAGGTTTGCCAATAAGTTGTGGATCCACACAAGTTCACAAGTGGTTGCACCCATGCTACGATACTCCACCTCAGTCAACCTTGACACTGTATGCTACTTTTTTGTCTTCCAAGAGATCAACGAATGCCCGAGGAAGATGCAGAAGGCTGTCAAGGATCTCCGAGTGTCCAGACAGGAAGCCCAGTCCACATCACAGTAAGCTATTAAGTCTGTAGAACCTCCTGCAGGAACAAAGGGACCCTTGTTAGGTGTGCCTTTATGGTATTTCAACAAGTGATGTGTAGCCTCCCAATATTACTTACAGAGCTGCTGCATGAATTGGTTGAGTTGCTGAGCCGCATGTGAGATGTATGGCCTTGTAAATCCCAACTAAAGGGTCCTTCCCACCAGTCTTCTATAAGGAGTCAGGATGTGGGATAGCATTTCAGCCTCAGTTGTGAATTTGATGCCTGTGGGTAAAAGGGGTGGTGGTTGGTTTGGCCTGTGTTACCCCAGCATTTGCAAGTAAGTCCCTTATGTACTTAGCTTGAGGGAACTATTCCTTGTGGCGACTTGGGCTATTTCCAGTCCGAGGTAATACTTGGCCACTCCTAGGTCTTTAGTAGTGAAGAGGCTGTCCAAATATACCTTTACCGTTTGAATGCTAGCTTTTGAATATCCTGCAATTAGTAATATCATCGACATACACCAGCACGACCAGCAAGCCTGTGGAGGAATGTTTCGTGAATAGGCAGTGGTCATGTTTGGACACAAGAAACCTAAACTCTGTAATTTTGGAAATGAACTCTACGTTCCATTGCCTTGAGGCTTGTTTTAAGCTGTAAAGTGATCTCTTTAGCTTGCATACATGCCCCTCGCGCACATTGTATCCCTCAGGTGGCTGCATGTAGATTTCTTCCTCGAAGAATCCATGAAGGAAGGCAATATTGACGTGTATTTGATGCAGCTCCCAGTTCTTGGTTGCGGCTACTGCCAAGAGAGTCCTCACTGTGACAGCTTTGACCACCAGAGAGAAGCTATCCACATAATCTATCCCTTCAACTTGGTTGTACCCCTTGGCCACCAACCTGGCGTTATGTTTATCAGTCGTGCCATCCACCTTGAGTTTGACTTTGAATATCCACCTGCGACCTATGGTTCGTTTATCTGGTGGCAAGGGGGTGGCATCCCAAGTCTTGTTCTTGTTGAGAGCATCCAACTCTGTCTTCATAGCTCACCTCCATTCTTATGATTGGTTGGCCTGCTTGAGCTGCGAGACTCCTGCATATTAGTTAAAGAAACCGCAAAATACTTGCGCACATGACTAAGTTCAGTAATCACAGAATGGGATTAGCACCATCAGTGTAATTGCACTGGAAATCCTGCATCCATGCAGGTTTATTGGTCACCCTAGTGGACCTCCTTAGGTTTGTTTCAGGGAGTGAAAGAGGTTGGGCAACTGGTTGTTGAGAGGTTGTAGGTGCGTCCACACTGTCATTGGTTGGTTCCTTCAGGCAATTGGTGACTGGCTGAATAATGTCTGAGTTATCATCATAATTAGGTAATGGGCAGGTATGGGGTCCAATTGTTTCCCTGCATAAGGGAACACATCCTCATGAAAAATGACATCCATAGACACTAGTAATGAATGAGTATTGAGATAAAAAAAAAAAAAGATCCTGTATCCTTTCTGTCCGTTGGCATAACCTAAGAAGACTCCCTTGATTGCCCTATGATCAAACTTCCTTTTATGAGGTTGTATATTAGTGACAAAACACAAAGTTCCAAAGATTTTCATATGATCATATTCAGGTGTTCTATTGTGCAATACTTCATAGGGAGTTTTCCATTTCAATACCTATGTGCTGAACCTATTAATGATATATGTTGCCACTAGAAGGGCCTCTGACCAAAACATGCTAGGCATGTTAGACTGGAACATAAGAACCCTAGCAATTTGCAATAAGTGTTTGTGTTTGATTTCTACCACCCCATTTTGCCAAGGGGTATATGTGCAGGTCTTTTGGTGTATGATGCCTTCCCCAGTAATAAATTTTTGACACTATTGGCTTAAAAATTCTGTGCCATTATCACTTCTAACAATTTTGATACGTTTTTCAAATTAAGTAAGTATCATTCTATGAAATGCTTTCAGGAGTAGTAAAGCTTGTGATTTGTATTTCATCAAATAGGTCCAAGCGCTCCTGCTATGATCATCTACCAATGCTAACATACATGTACAATGTGACAGTGAGGATTGGCTGTATGGCCCCCAAACATCCACATGAATGATCTCAAAGTTTTCTGCAGCATGTGAGTCACTAAGGGAAAAAGGAATTCTTTGTTGTTCAGCAAGCGGACATACATCACATACGGAAAGGTTAACTTTGCTCTTATTCAGAAATTTCAAGTGATTCAGTACAATGGAGGATTTGTGGCCCAGCCTTTTATGCCAGACATTCAGAACTACAACTTTAACCACTAAGCCCCTTTCTGGGGATTATTTCAGCACTCTCTCTATAGTTAGTGCCTTGAAGGAGTTATCATCCAAGATGTAAAGTTTTCCTACCAGCTTCTCTACAGCTACAATTTTCTTAGTCTTGTGGTCCTACAAAACATAATAGAGGGGATAAAATCTGAATCTAATATTCGTGTTATCGCACAACTTGCTGACAGACATGAGATTAAATTCAAAGCAGGCACATAAAGTACACTATCAAGTTTTGGGTTATTAGGGAGTAGAATGTTCCTTACTGTGTCTACCTGTTGCTTGGACCCATCAGCCAAATGGATGAATAGGTTAGGTCTATGTTTCTTACTATTTCGGAAAAGAGAAAGATTATTGCACATATGGGAGGTAGCTCCACTATCAACAATCTAGAATTTTGTGCAATCATATACAAAGTTGAGAGCTAACTTACCTGAAAAGTTTTCAAATATATCTGATTCTGCTTCAGCAGGACTTTTTGAATGATTTTCTTCCATCATTTTCCTCAGCTTGTTTCTTATAAATTCTGAGATTGCCTCCTCATCCATGGCATTGTGCACTGATTCTTCATTGCTGAGTTGACTGGATGTGGTACTCAAGGCTCTACTGTTGGTGCCACTTCCCCTTTTCTTTCTCTATTCGATACGTGTTTTGTACCACTCGGGGTATCCATGAATCTCAAAACAGCCATCTTTAAGATGGTCAGGCTTCCTACAGTGAGTACACATCTGCCCCTTTTTCTCTTGTGCAGTCTTCCTTTTCGATTGGTTCTTTCCTCCATTATCTCACCCATCTTGGAACCCCCTTGTCTACATAGCCATATTCTGCAAGGAGTTTGTAAATGTTATGCTAACTTCCTTCTGCCTTTCATCTCTTAGCACCATGACATATGCCCTAGAAATATTCGGCAGAGGTTCCAACATTAATATATGACTTCTAACTTATTCGAAGGCCTCATTGAGCCCCATAAGGAACTACATAAGATGGTGGTCTCTTTCCCTTTGATCAACCACTTCTTGTTGAGGCTCCGCAACTACAAGAATGGATTGGTACGTGACACCCTAATTCATCCCACATTTCTTTATCTTTGCAAAGTAGGCTGACACTGAGAGGTTTCCCTAGGAAGCAGATGCAATTTCTCTTTGTACCTAGTAAATCATGGGCCCATATCTGACCCCATATCTGACTTGTATCTCTAGCCACAGTTCCCTGGCCGTATCTACATATAGAAATGACCCTGCTATATCCTTGGAAATGGTGTTCACGATCCAAGAAATCACCAACCTATCTTCCCTGCCCACTGCTCATATTCTTCTGAAGGTTCTTTAGGCTTGGGTTTCTTGCCATTAATGAATCTCAATTTCATTTTTCACCCTTAAGGGGATCTTGATGGATGGGCTCTAGGCCAAAAAATTTGGGCCCGTCAGTATGCTTGAAACCACCACAATGTCAGGATCCTTTATGATCTGCATTCTCAAGAGATTCAGGTCCATCTCTGTTTTCTTCCCTTTGTCTTCCTATTTAGTGGGACTTCCCATGGAGTCAATTAGAATAGGAGCTGGATCTGCAATATTCTACACGGAGGACTATCGTATTGTCTACTTCTACTGAGGAAGGCACTAGAGACCATCAAAGAGGGCTCTGATGCCATGTTGATAAACAAAACGAAGGTTTGAAGTATGCACAACCATGGCGATTACAGAAGCAGAAGAAGGAGATTTTGTCAAGAAAGTAAAGATGTTTCTAATTGAATGAAGCTGTGTGCAGTCCATTATTAGGGGAGGAGTTGGACTTATTTATAACCCTAATCTCACCTAATTAACCGTCATCAACCACTTAACAAACCCAACTAATTAACCTTCTGGGTAGCTAACCAACATAAATAACATACAACTGCTATTAACTAAAGAAAACTAAAAACGTCAATGACTTATAAAAGCGCCATCAGGCGTATACAAACACAACACTCCATCCTTGTAATGAAAAACACATTCACGACTTATTAACACTTCAACAACTTAAACCTGGATTTAGTAAGCCTTCTATCACTATTCAGTTCAAGTCAGGGCATGAGGCTACAGGTCTTATTTGTGGTCGTGAGACAGAGGTCAGAGGGCCTGATTCGTTGTCAATTAAGACCAAAGGGACCTTTCATTGCATCGGATAGGGATGTTGAGAGGCCCGACATGATGGCGCCCTTCGACGGAAAGATTTTTCAACCCCCTGACGTCACTTGTGTTTTTGCAACATCTTCAGTAAGTTGTGTGTGGGTCATAGAATCCGAAACTATGATCAATATCCTAGGTTCCGCATCTGAGTCGGCACAACGAATGCCCATAGACTACACGGGGAGACCCAACTCGATATAGTTAGCTCGCATTTGCTAATCTTCGCCTATATTCTTCTCTGTTCATCACCGTCACCTCTGATTCGGTCAATAGAAAGACCAACATCCATAAAGATTGCCCTAAGGGTGAAAATAAAGTTAGGATTCATTAATGTCAAGAACCCTTAGCATGAAGAAACTTCAGAAGAATATGAGCAGTGGGTGAGGGAAGATGGGTGGGTGATTTCTTGGATCTTGAACACCATTTCCAATGATATAGCAGGGTCATTTCTGTATGTAGATACGGCCAGGGAACTGTGGCTAGAGATAGAGCCTAGATATGGGGTCAATAATAGGCCCATGATTTACCAGTTACAAAGAGAAATTACATTTGCTTCTCAGGGAAACCTCTCAGTGTCAGCCTATTTTGCAAAGATAAAGTCACTGTGGGATGAATTAGGGTGTTTCGTAGCAGTCCCTTCTTGCAGTTGCGGAGCCTCAAAAGAATTGGCTGATCAAAGGGAAACAGACCACCTTATGCAGTTCCTTATGGGGCTCAATGAGGCCTTCGAACAAGTTAGAAGTCAGATATTAATGTTGGAACCTCTGCCGAATGTTGCAAGGGCATATGCGATGGTGCTAAGAGATGAAAGGTAGAATGAAGTTAGCACACAACATTTACAAACTTCTTGTAGAATAGGGCTATGCAGACAAGGGGTTCCATGATGGGAGAGATAATGGAGAAAAGAACCAATTGAAAAGGAAGACTGCACAAGAGAAAAAAGGGCAGATGTGTACTCACTGTGGGAAGCCTGACCATCTTAAGGATGGTTGTTTTGAGATTCATGGATACCCCGAGTGGTATAAAACACTTGTTGAACAGAGAAAGAGAAGGGGAAGTGACACCAACAGTAGAACCTTGAGTACCACATCCAGTTAGCTTACCGATCAAGAATCAGTGTTTCTTCTATGCAATTCTTTCTGTTTCTTAACACAGCTTGGCCATGTAAATTTTGTTTCTTTTCCCATGTGTTACATGGTCTGAGCGTTCAACAGAACACTGCTGCATTCTCTAACTCCATTAGTTTTAACACTTATTTAGATGGTAGGACCAAATTTGTAAAAAAGTATAAATATTAGGGACTAAAAACATAACACATAAGCATTAAGGACCAAAAGCGACTAAGTGGCTATACATAGGGACAAAAATGTAATTTACCTTTAAAAATGAACTCTAACTCAACATTTATACATTTGGTTCTTCACATGTACCGTGGAGATTAATATTAATGGTGTTGGTGAGAAACTCTTTCAAAAATATTTTAAACACTATAAAAATTTCTGCACTTATTTATAACTTCTCTCAAATTTTATATTTGTCTAAAACCTTACATCCACAAACTTCGCCATTTATATAAACCATTCTAATTTTTGTTTAGCAATCTTAATTTCCTGCTGCATTCAATATTTTTAATATTAATCCCTATACCTTCGTAGACCTCTTTTGAACGTGTCATTTTGGAAGTTGTTTGTATAGGTGCAATTCTCTTGATCTTTTCTTGAAAACTGAAAAGAGATTTTAAACATTCTATCCGTTTAGAAAGTTTAAAATTCAAAAATATTGAGCAATGTACACTGTATAAGAGGGAGATGAAATTTATTTTCAATTGACTCGGGCATAAAATTAATTAAGGATAATTATGTTTACACCCTCCACTTATTACTCTTTTATACAAACTACCATACCTTTTTAAAAATTACAGAAAACAACCCTAACAACCTTTAAATCAAAAAATGCCCATGTTGACTCGGTCAAACTTTAGTATAAATTTTCAAGGATAGAAATGCCCTCAGGTGTTTATGTAATTATCAAAAGCTAGAGGGGGTTCAAAGTAATATTTATGGCGATGAGTAATTGACCCCATATATATATTTTTTTATTATTTATACCAAGAGTAAAATTCATATTAACACCCGAGTTTTGCCATTAATGTCACTTTGGTACCTAAGTAATTATAAATTGCTCAATTAGTACCCGAGTTTTGTCATTAATATCACTTTCGTACACGAGTAATTATAAATGACTTAATTAGTACCTAATTTTACCATTAATGTCAATTTGGTACCCAATTCATGTTTTTTTTATTAATTTTTCTATTATTTTTTTTTGTATAATGACCAGTTTACTCTTAGATAATAAATAAAAAATATACCAAAAGACTTGAATAAAATTAATCATATTTTCTAACTTTCATTTTTCGCATTTGTGTTGTTTGATAATAATATTTTATTAATTTATTTTTTCTACTCAATTTATTTATCAATAGTCATAAGATAACTTATTACTTAGTAATTAATTATATTAAAAGTAAAATTCAAAGTGCATTGCAGCCATACAAAAGTTGAATTTTCATTCCAAGTATTGAGTTAATTATCTTATGAATATAGATAAATGAAGTGAGTAGAAAAAAATAAATTAATAAAATATTATTATCAAGTATAATACTCAAATGAAAAAAATAAAATTTAGAAAATATGATTAAATTTTATTCAACTTTTTTGTATATTTATTATTTATTATTTAAGGATAAAATGGTCATTATATAAAAAAGATAATAAAAATTAATAAAAATCATGAATTTGGGTACCAAAGTGACATTAGTGGTAAAACTCGGGTACTAATTAAGTCATGTATAATTACTCGTGTGTTGAAGTGATATTAATGACAAAAGCCGGGTACTAATTGAATTATTTGTAATTACATAGGTACCAAGGTGACATTAATAAAAAATTTGGACGTTAATATGAATTAACTCTAACCAATATTTAATTAATATATTAATAAAATTAGTTACTAGATTATACATTTAAAATATAAATTACCACACTTGTATAAATTTTTTGAATCATTAAAACTAAATGATTACTTATCCTCTATTTTTATTTATGACTACCTTGTACTAAAATTATTAAATTATAATTTAAAATAATTTATATATCATATTAGAATCAGTAAAAATAAATAATTGTTTTCTTAAATGATATTTTATATAATTATTAATTTTTTTTAAAAAGAAATTCTTTGCTTCCCCAACCACGTCCCCAACCCCACCGCCATGCCCACCACCAACACCCACATGCGCTCTCTCACCCACCGTCCCGTTGTCGCTTGCGTCCTTGCACCCATCCCCTGCCCTTGCCCTCGCCCCGCTTGCGCCCTCCCCGTCACCTCCTAGCCTGTGCTCCCTTTCATCATCGCCCTGCCTTCGGCCTCCTCTGCCATCTAAATATATATGTATAAATATAAATTTATATATATCTATATATTTATATATATAAAAATTTATATGTCTATATATATGTATAATTTATTAATTTTAGTAAAATTTATTTATAAAAAAAATAGAAGATAAATGATCTTATAATTTTATGAATTTAAAATAATTTATACATGTATGATAAATTTTTGATTTAAATTTATAACCTACTAACTGATTTTTATTAATATATTAATTGAATAATTTAACATTTTAATTATTTAAAGATGATTTTATATAGAGGTTCAATAAAAAAAAGTTAATAAAATAATTTAAACTTAAATTAACAATTGGTATAAATAATAAAAACGATATGGAGTGATATTACTCATCCCCATAAATATTACTTTGACATCTCCTCTACATTTTGATAATTATAGAAACAACCCGGAGGGCATTTTTATCATCAAAATTATATAAAAGTTTGACCAGGTCAATATGGATATGTTTCGATTTTAAAGGGCATCAGGGGTGATTTATCTACTTTTTCCAAAAGTAGGATGACTTATTTAAAATGAAAATAGATGGGGGGTGTAAGTGTAACTATCCCAATTAATTTTCATGATAGTAAGATAATGAGATAAATTCTTATCAAAATTTTGAATATTTTACCTTTAATCTTTGTTTTAGAAAAATTACATTGATATTTTACATAATTTTAATAATAAAATAATAATATTATTATGGATTATAATACATAACCGAAGTTTTTTAGTTTTTTTCCCTACAAATCAACATAATAATATGCATAAGTATTTGTCTAATTTTAAGTTATTTTAAAGTTTAAATTATAACATTAATTTGTAATAACACCACCATATCTTTCGCATATCCAAGTACTTCTCATGTAGAAAAATATGTATACTTCTTTATAAAATTTTAAGTATTCAGTGTATAAACCCATATTGAGTAATTAATATTTGAGAATTTTTATGAACTTTTTTTGTAGTGAATTCTAATAGTTTTTATTTTTTCTGATATTTCAGTCATTTAAATTTTTACAGTTTATTATCTTTTCTTAACTAATAATTCGGCTTATTTAATATTATAATATTAAAAAAAATAATAAAAATAATTCTAAAATCAGGGTATTAACAATAATGGTGCTAGTCGAACTCAGAGAGTTCGACTTCACCATTTTTTAATTTTTTTTAATAAAAGTTGAAGTCGAATCCTCTTTTTATATTTTTAAATATGAATATTTACAATTTTTTGAATTTTAATAATTTAAAAATTATACCCAAAAATTTATATTTACACAAAAAAAACTATATTTAAACCAAAAAATTGAATCCTAATAAATAATTATAATAATTACAATTTTTAAAAATGATCCCCACTCCCACAAGTGCGTCGGTGCCGTTGGCGCTGGGGTCTTCTTATTTCTTCACTCACATTTTGTGTTGACTCATCTCCGCATTATCATCATTATCGACATTTATATGCAACCGACTTGACGATGTTGCAGAACTAGACTCCCCATAATCACGATATGCACCAAATGATGGAAATGGAATTGGTGAGATGTTATATTCTGGTGCATATGTTTGACTCGTGCCAAGGCCAAGGTCAAGATCAACTTGTCCATAATAAGCTTGTTGGCTTGGCATGTATGGAGCTGAATCAAAAAAATCACTTTGTTGGGGCGGTTGAGGCACGTAGCAATCTTGATATACAGGTAGAGGTGTGCACTGTGGATGGACCAGCTATATCTGCTCCAAAAGTATCATCACCTTTAACTGAACTTGTACACATTCTACTACTGCTTCTCCTTTGTCTGTGGGACGTGGATGGAGCATTATCTTGTGGCGCTGCTTTGTTCATTGGGCCTATTCTACGTCGGAATACTTTTTAGCATTTCACGAAGATGGCCTATTCCGTCATCGATCCAGTCAAGGATTTGCATAGTCTTTTCAAAAT
This sequence comes from Sesamum alatum, assembly GCA_034509735.1. Classification (NCBI taxonomy): domain Eukaryota; kingdom Viridiplantae; phylum Streptophyta; class Magnoliopsida; order Lamiales; family Pedaliaceae; genus Sesamum; species Sesamum alatum. Next base: position 10,858,635 of record JACGWO010000007.1, on the reverse strand, counting down.
TGGTTGGTCGAGGTCACATACTTAATTGAAGGGACTCTGCATATTGCTCCTGAACCAATTTAAAACTAAAGAATTTAAATGTAAGAGAAAATGTGTAAAACATGAATTATGTTTTTATTGCACAACGTACCACATATTGTCTACTTGGTGCATGTCCTGGTTGATAGCCACTCTCTACACGTTTATCAGTAGATGAAGAGATGAATCGACGTGTTATTCTATCGTACCAATCCCAATATCCATTTTTTGTATCTCTTCCGTTGAAAACAGGTGGTCGGCGGCACAATCGTTCGACTTGAAGTTGAATTCAGCAAGTTCGACTTCAGCTTTTCTAGAAAACAAATTAAAAAATGGTGAAGTCGAACTCTGAGTTCGACTTGCACCATTTTTGTTAATACATTTATTTTAGAATTATTTTTATTAATTTTTTTTCTTGATATTATAATAATAAAAAGTCTAATAATTCTATACTCTGATTCTTTTACAATGTTTAAAAGTTTAATTTAAAAAATGAAGTTATATGAACATAATCTATATATGTATGAAATATAAATAAATTATACAAAGTTTGAATTCATAAACCTGATTCTTCATTATATATTAATAATTTATCATGGGAATAACATCTAAGTTATTAATTTAGTATGAACTTATATTTAACATAATTATTGTTGTGCTCAATAAATTAGACATTGCAGAATCGTAATTATCTTTTGTAGGCTCTTTTTATTAGATTATTTTTAGTTAAAGATCATTTCTTTTATTTATCAGCTTACATTAAAAAGTCCGAGAAATAAACAATTATTAATTCCACGTGAGTTGAATTGCACACTTTCAGTCGTTGTTCTTTATATGTCCCATTTTTTTCATTACATGTAAAATGGAACTTTTACAAAATAAGATCTATATTGGTTTACCGATTTTATGTTTTAATGTCTTCTTGTATACATTTATTTTTCTTTTGTTTAGAAAAAAAATTAAGAAATATAAATATGTGATGCCCATACTCTTACTATAGTGTATAAATGTGTTTATATACTAAATGTAGACAGTATACATAAAAATATATAGGTTTACATTGAGAGAAAATTAATTACATAAATTTAGTAATTTTAGAATTGAATTTAAACAATTCAATGAACTTTATTAATAACATTGTTACAAGATTGTTTAAGATTAATGTTTTCAATTAGGGTTTAATGCAATTTACTCCCCTGTGATATTGTAAATGAGCAAATTACCCCCTTATGAAAAAAATAGCAATTTACCCCCCTGTGTCATAAGGAGGCAAATTGCTTCATTTTGAAAAACACAGGGGGGATAAATTCACTACAAAAAAATGCCAAAAATTGGAACGGATATAGTTGACCGTTCCAATGACCGTTCCAAATAAAAACGGTAAGTGGAACTGTTGTGGAACGGGAAACCGTTGATGACATCACTTTCGACTTAATGGGTGTACAAACGAATAGGAATAGCACGACCGTTCCTATATATGTGCCAACATATGTGTGCCAATATGTAAACCTACTACCGTTCCTAAAAAGGACCGGACATATTTTGGTATTCCATTCGGAACACATGTGTCAAAGTTGGAACAGTTTTGCCACCTGGAACAATGATCGTTCCTTTATGTGTTCCAAACACCGGTTCTATTTAGACCGATTGCTTGACCGTTCCAATATGTAGTGCTATATGAGACCCTTTTACGCCATGAGCAAAAATGTAATGCAATGACCGTTTCAAATTGTGGGTATATAGGAAATGCAATATTGTTACCATTACCATTCCCAATTGTGCTCCAAGAAGGAACGGTCGTGGTTGACGCGTGCCACATACCGTTCCTAATATGTCCTAACGGCTATATTACAACGGTAAGATTATCGTTTCTGTAACCGTGCCTGAGACTGTTCCTAAAGCTGGAACAACGGCTATATTTCAACGGTTAGTTTTGTGTTTCAAATAATATTCCAATGCCCGTTTCAATATTTTCTATATATATGTCCCTCTTCTTTTTCATTGTTCTTATAATTATTCTCCAACTCATTTTGTTGTAACTCCCCCTGTTGATTCTTTATACGAAAAATCGAACATATCAATTACTTGCGCGAATTTTGCATTGATATAGGTGTTTTGCTCAGGTAAGTATGCAAAATTCTGTAATTGTTAGTTATATATATATAATATATTCACGTCATTTAATTATATACTGTTGTCAATTATATATTATACGTAGGACCAATCATGTTAAGACAATTGAGGAAATGGATATATGATCGAGACGTCCTGAGTGTGGCGCTGGAGTTTGAGGACGGTGTTACAATATTTTTAGGATGGGCCCAGTCTCAGTGTGTATATATGGACGGGGACAAGATTAAGTGTCCCTGCCGGAAATGCAAAAACGAACAGTTCAAAACACCAGACGAGGTAAATTTTGATTTGTGAATGAAAAGGGTTTATGCCAGAATATTATAATTGGACTTCGCATGATGAGGAGAGGGTGCAGGAATACTTTGAAGCATTGACAGCGCCCCCTGTGCAACAGCATCAAACGCCACCCGTTCAGGAGGAGGGTAGTTCGCATTGGGGTGATGCGGCTCAGATGGATTGGGCGCAGAGGATGGTATTCGATGCCACCGGGCTGTCTTTCTGGGGGCCGTCTTCGTACAACCAGGAGGGACCGACTGATGATGGTACTCGGTATTGTCCATCCGATGTGGGTCCTAGTTCATATTACGATTCGGGGCCCTATGATTATGTGTCTGGTTTGTCAGACCGTTTTTTTGATGTAGTTCATACTGCGGACCAACCGTTGTGGAACGGCTGCACCACCTCCCAGTTGGCGTCAATTACCTCTTTGGTGAATATCAAGGCCGTCGAAGGGGGTTTTTCTGAGCATACATATGATCGATTATGCCAGTGGGCTGATACTATAATGCCCCGCGATCACACTTTCCCCGCCGATTATTACAATACGAAGAAATGGATAAGAGAATTAGGTTTACCAGTTCAGAAGATTGATGCTTGCAAAAACGGTTGCATGTTGTACTGGAAGGACGATATTGATTTGAAATATTGCAAGTTCTGTGGAGACGTTAGGTACAAGCCCACCAGGGACAGAAATCCTAAATGCAAGAAGTCCCCGTATGCCATTCTTAGGTATCTACCGCTTACCCCTCGGCTGCAGAGGTTGTATGCGTCGGAGGCCACAGTAGAGCATATGACTTGGCATGCGAGCCATCAGACGGAGGAAGGATCCATGTGTCATCCGTCCGATGCAGAGGCGTGGAAGCATTTTGACCGGACGTATCCTGATTTTGCAGTTGAGCCTCGTAATGTTAGACTTGGGTTGTGCACGGATGGGTTTGCATCGCATGACCAGTATGGTAAAACTTACTCATTTTGGCCCGTGATACTTACACCGTACAATCTCCCACCGGGAATGTGCATGAAGTCTGAGTATATGTTCCTAACGATGGTGATCCCTGGCCCATCGAATCCGAAATATCTTATCGATGTCTACTTGGAGCCGTTGATCGAGGAGTTGTAGAATTTATGGCATGTGGGTGTACGTATGCACGAAACTACGACAAAATAGGCATTTATGATGCATTCCGCATTGATGTGGACAGTGAACGACTTTCCTGCTTATGGGATGGCGTCTGGATGGAGTATTGTCGGTGTTATGGGTGTCCACTTTGTATGGAGGACACACGGGCATACTATTTACAGCACGGTCGGAAGGCATGCTATTTTGACTGCCACAGGAAGTTCCTACCACCGGATCATCCTTATCGCAAGAACAAGAAAGCCTTCACTAAAAATTGAATCGAGAGGAAGGTTGCACCCCGAGGCTAAATGAAGAACAAATTCGAACCCGTGTCGATGCGTTTTAGTGTGGCAGTCGAACAACTGTTGAATGAACCGGAAGGCTACAGTGTCGACCATAAGTGGACGAAGAAAAGCATCTTCTGGGAGCTTGAATACTGGGGGGCGTATCTAATACGATACAATCTTGATGTCGTGCATATTGAGAAGAATGTGTTCGATAATATATTCAATACTGTGATGGACATCAAGGGAAAAACGAAGGACAATCTGAATGCACGGAAGGATCTCAAGATCATATGTAATCGGCCGGAGCTTGAGGTGGATGAAAGGAGACCGCACGTGATGCCCAAGGTGGTATATACACTGACGAAGGAGCAAAAGAAGAGATATATGAGTGGATTCGTATTAGGTTTCCTGATGGGTATGCCTCTAACCTGTCCCGTTGCATCGACATTAAGGAGTTAAGGATGCACGGCATGAAGAGCCATGATTGTCATGTATTCATGCAGAAGTTGATTCCGGTTGCCTTTCGTGAAATACTTCCAGAGCACGTGCGGGGGGCCTTGACTGAAGTGAGCCTTCTATTCCAGATACTATGCTCAACAACACTGGATGTGACCAAAGTAAAAGAATTGGAAGATAGTGTAGCCGTCATCCTATGCAACCTCGAGAAAATATTTCCTCCTTTTTTCAACTCAATGGAGCATCTAATTGTTCACCTTCCATATGAGGCGCGCATTGGGGGGCCCGTGCAATACAGGTGGATGTACCCATTTGAGAGATAATTAATTAATTACTGTTAAATATATTATTTTTAAGTAGCAATTAATTTTCATTTTAATAAATACTCGTATGAATAGATTCCTATGCGATTTGAAGAAAAAGGTGAAAAACAAAGCACTCGTTGATGCGTCAATTGTAGAGGCTTATATTGTCGAAGAAATCAAGCTTTTTTCCTCTCACTACTTCGAACCGCACATTCTTTGCAAGCGAACCAAACCCGGTGAGAATGATGATCTCACGAGCAATGACGATCGAATAGTACAGTCCATTTTCAATTACCCAGGCCGAGTAAGTGGAGCCTCAATGAAGAGATGACTGAGCGGTGAGGAACTTCATGTTATCGAGACATACGTCTTGTGTAATTGTGAAGTAGTTGCACCGTACTACGAGTAAGTGTCTTATACAAACGTAATTATCTCAAGCCTTCATTTCAATTTCAACTACATGTCTATTTATAACTATCAGTTTTACTGTAACATGTCATTCTTGAATGAACTTTTCGAGCAACACAATTCGGAGGACCCGATAATTGATCAATTAGTGGTAACACAATTCAAGAATTGGTTCAAGCATCGTGTAGGTGTCCTCGTTTTCTTGTAATCGCAATCTGGTCATTAATTTGTAATCAATTATATCAATTGTTATATGATGAATTGTAGGTGAAACCCGAATTGAATCACACAAACGACAAATTATTGAAGTTGCATTATTGGGGCCCTAGAGCAGAAGTGACGACATACCCGTCTTACTTCATCAATGGCTTCAACTTCCATACTGAATGTCACAATGTCGGCAAGTGAACAATGAATTGTGGTGTTTGTGTGAAAAACTCATCATATACAAAACATGGATTCTGACTTCTACGGAATATTGGAAGAGATAATTCAGCTAGATTACCCACTAATTCCAAACATGCACATTGTACTGTTTAATTGTCGTTGGGTCGATCCGGTCAGAGGCATGAAGATACACCCTCGTTATCACATCGTTGATGTCAACTTCAAAAAGCTCTACCAAAAGAATGAACCATTCATACTGGCTCAACAAGCAGTACAAGTCTACTACGCGAATTACCCGAGCATGAAGAGAGACAAAGTCGGCCGGAAAGTTGTTTGCAAAATCAAGGCTTGAAGAGTAATCGATGACTCGCGATGGACCGAGGTCGCCTATCAGATGGATGAAGTCGTACCTAATCCCGATATTGTAATAGATAACCAAACGTTTGAATTGCATGACCCAACGGGAATACAGTTGGTCGTTGATCATGGAGCAGGGACATCGCGCTCGCCAGACAGTGAATCCGAAGATGAAGATAGCTTTGACGAGTTTGAGTCCGATGAAGAGACTTATTGATTTTCTGAAATTTTTCTGTAATTTTTTTATAAACCTTATTCTAAAAATTGTATTAGATATATGCATTTTTATTATTGTAAGAATCAGAATAAATTTTAAAATTTGGGTAAATTTGAATTAGGAACGGTCCGATTTTCCTACGACCGTTCCTATTTCAGGTACAATTTTTAAAATATGGCAGCTACTTAAAAGAAATTGAGGGAAATTTGAAAACCTAAGACCGTTCCTAATTTTGGTACAAATTTTCAAATGGCGCCTACTGAAAAAATAGCTCCAAGTTCGAATTAGGAACGGCCATACCAATTGGTAGAACGTTCCAACTTGAGGTCCAATATTTTGTTTTGGCGCCCAATGAAAAGTTGGTGGGAAAATCAACTTTTGAAGCGGTTAGTTTATAGAAGACCGTTCATAGAGAAAATAGGAACGGTCGTCTATGGGCATATCTGAAAACGACATCGTTTTTCCGGTAGGAACGGTAGTTGGAACACTTTTTCTATTAGCTGATCATTCCTATTAGTACAATGCCAAACAATCATGTTAATATCTCAACATCCGTGAGCCGGATCGACACCATTTTTATATACATACAAGATTATAAATATGAATTGATATCCAACGGTCTGATTTTCAATCAGCAACCCGGATTTAAGGATGCATCTGTTTTTATTATGTTGAATACTGACCAGAGACGATATCTGGAGAACCGCAAGTCGAAATTTTTCAAAACTGCATTCAATTGTATATTTTTGTGTGTTATATCATATCTAACAGTCTGATTGGAATTTTGACGGTCTGATTATGCCGTGCAGTAGAAGTATATAGGATGCTAGTTATATTTGTGAAATACTAACAAACATAAATATACAAATATACTTCATATTGTGAATGTGTGTCTATTTTTTGGAAATTACTGTATACTTTGAAATTCTTCGTATATCCAATTGCACACCTTTCTTGAATCATATGAGTGTCCGGAACGTGTTTTTCTTAATTTATAGTTATTATGTAAGAAGATAGAAAAAAGCATTTGGAATACATATAGGAAGGGGTCCACATGAAATTAGGAACGGAAACTTTGTGCAAGTCTAAAAACGACATCGTTTCTCACTTTAGGAACACATGTTCTATTATGTGACCGTTCATATTAGTACAATTCAAAATACAAAGTATTTGGAATTGATATGGGAACGATATTTGTTAATTTAGGAACGGTCGGTATTGGGAACGGTTAAGGGAACGACAATACTACTAAGTGACCATTCCTATTTAGGTCAACATCAGTACAAGGTATCAAAAACGACATCGTATTACAGCGAATACGACATCGTTTTCTTTATTTGGGCCAGTTGTAGGAACGGTCAGTTAAAATACGACCGTTCCAAAAAGTTATATAAATTGACCGCTTGGCTGATGTTTTCTCACTTTCTCCTCTCTCTCACTATATGTCTCTCTCTCTCTCTCTCTCTCTCTCTCTCTCTAAGATCGACCTAGCTGCCGCCCTCATCCGCCACCATCTGCCGCCTTCGACTGCCGCCTTCAGTGACCGCCTTCGACCGCCGCCTTCGTCGCTGCAAGTAGGGTTTTTGCCAAAACCCTCATTTTTTTTATATTTTGTTTTTCTAAAAATGTGTATGTATTAATATGTAATGTTAGGGGTTACGATGCAATTAGTGAATTTTCTGTTATTTTGTTGTAATTTCTATAATAGTATGTAATTGTATGCAATTTATGTAATGTTAGGGGTTATTGTATGCAATTAGTGAATTTTCTGTAATTATTGCACATTTTGTGAGTTTTCTATAATTATTGTGATTTTTTTGTTATTTTTTAATTTTTTGAAAATATTTCTGTAATTATTTCTGTAAATATTTCTATAAATATTATGCTGTAATTTTCTGTAAATATTCTTTAATTTCTGGAATATATGACATTATTTTCTGTAATTTTTGTAACTGAGTAATTTTTGTGAATGTAATGTAGTTTATTAATTTTCTGTAATTGTTGGTAATTTTTGGTAATTTTGTGGTTAATTTTTTGAATTTTAATCAAATTTCTGTAAATTTGATGGAATATAGGATATTATTTTCTAATATTATTAAAAATTTCAAAAAAAATTATGTTTTAAAAAACTGGAAATTTGTATTTTTTAAAAATCTGGAAATTTTCTTACAATTCAATGTCATTTTCTGTAAATTTAAATAAATTTCAGAATTTTAATGTAAATTTCTGAAATTATGAAAATTCAGACATTTTCAGAAAATTTTCTGTAATTTTAAAATTTTTGGTGATTTTTCTGATAATTTTCTGAATTTTTAAAATTTTTTATGTCATTTCTATAAATTCAAAATATTTTCAGAATTTTATGTAATTTTTAAAAATTATGTATTTTTAACAAAATTTCAGAAAATTCTTTATATTTTCTGTAATTTTAAATAAAATTTACTCATAATATATGAAATTTTGTAATTTTCTAAAATTTTAAAAAATTTGGGTAATTTTCTGTAATATGCTCTAAGGATATAGGCAAATATTAGTATTTAGTATAAATATATAGGAACATATAAGGATTTAGTGAAATTTCAGGGTCAAATTTTAGAATTTAGTATAAATATATAGAAAAATAGAAGGATTTAGCGCAATTTTAGGGTCAAATATTGGGATTTAGTATTGATATATAGCAAAAATAGAAGGATTTAGTGTAATTAAGCGTCAATTTTGTACGTTAGGAAATAATTTTAGGATGTAGTTTGCATAATTATTAAAAAATTAGAAAAATTATCATTATTCAAATAAATTGATACTTCACATGTATTTTTTAAATTCATACGACTAATATTTTTTAAAAAAATTGTACCTCTTGTCTGGTCGGGATTTTCCACCTCAAGCAGGTGGACGTGGCTGCGACCGTGGTCGTGGCCGCGGTCGCGGCTCATCCGCCATACCGCCGGTGAATGCTGCTTCCCAGGATGGGGAAGCAGTGTTCCGACCACCACCACCACCACCGGCGGCAAGCAGGCACCGACAGCACCTGCACCGGATCAGCAGCCCGATCCGGCTATCACTGCACCCGTCGATTAGGGTGCCGGACCATCCACTACCGCACCGGCGGTAGATCCGACCGTCCATGGGCGGCCCTACCACCACCCCCTCCACCGGCCCCATCACTCCCGCCACCATCCGCGTGCCAGTACATCACACTCGCCGACGCGAGGTATATTTATATATTTTTTAAATTTTTTTTGTAATTTGAATTATTATTTTAATCTCATACTAATTATTATATAATTTCAGGAGGGATCGGAAGATACACGAGCGCATCAACGTGGTGGTGCGAGGACATTATCCCCACCCTTGGGACAGTTTGCGCAAGGTGTCGCCAAAGCACCAGCATTTCTGGTTTGAGAGCCTCAAGGTAAGGTTAATTTCAGTTACCAATTAAATTTTTATTTTAAATATTTTAACAATTTCAGTTCTGATATATATATATATATTTTAATACAGATGGCGTACTGGTGGGACTGCGACGACGAGGCGATGTTCAAGATCTTCCACGTCTGGGCGGGGAAGTTCCTCCGGAAGAAGTTCGTCCTCGCCAGACAGTCCCTGCAGAAGCCTCTATGGCTGGCGAATGAGTCTGGCGGTAGCTCCTCCTGTACTGGGAGTCCCCAGAGTTCAAGGAGGAGTGCGCGAAGAACAAGGGGAACCGGTCCGCGGACCCGGCCACATCCGCTACTGTGTACCGCGGGGGTTCTGTCTCCGTCGGTATGCACAAGCGGAAGATGGTAAGATGTTTAATGTTATATAAAGTATTTATTATTATTAAATTAAAATTGTAATAACTGTTTCTCATTTCTTTTACAGGAGGAGGAGCTCGGCCGGCTAGTCAAGCAGATGGAGTTATTGTCCAGATGCTACAAGAAGAAGGCCGACGGCGGCTGGAGTGGGCCGAAGGCAGCGGAGGTGGCGGTAAGTTGTACATTTCATATTCTAATTTATTTTTTTTAATGTTTGGAAAATATTCTAATTTATTATAACTATTTTTGCAGGAGACGGTGCAGAAGATGCTGGAGGATCACCAGTCTCAGGCCACGGCCAATCCTGGGGATGCTCCGGCCGAATCAGAGGGATCGGTGGCGCAGACCGAGTAGGAGATGTGGCTGGATTGCATTGGGGGCATGAACAAGGGCCGAGTATTTGGTCTTGGTTCTGAGGACCACGGTCTCAGCCAGACCGTTACCTCGCCATCACCACTACCACCGCCAGCGCCACCGCCAGCGCCTTCATCAAACCTGGAGGGTCGGATGGTCCGCCTTGAGAAGATAATGGTGGACATGATGGGCATGATAAAGGCCCTGCAGACCAGCCACTTCGGCGCCGGCCCGTCACGGCCTCCTAGAGACCCCCCTCCCAGACGTTGACGAGATGGATGAGGACGAGGGGGACGAGGACTAGATTTAGGGCCTTTTTTTTAAATTAAATTAGATAATATTCGCATTTAATATAATTTTTATCTCTAAATTATGCATTTTTTTATATTTAAATAATAATTATAAAACCAAATTCAAAAATATTATTAATAATTTAATATATATTTTAATGATAATAATTATTACCATAAAAAAATTAATAATTTATTATTTAGGAACGGTACTTTCGACGGTTATAGAGCGCTTACAAACCGTTCCAATGTGTGACTGTTTAGAAGAAGTGACCGTTCCTATTACCAGGTAAACAACCATTCCAAATTTATACATCAACTGTTCCTAAACACGGGTAAAAACGAATTCCAAATTATCGACATACCATTCCTACATGTATTCGAAATTCAATGCTTTCGCGGTTAGGTTTTCGTTCTAAATACAATACCAAAAACCGGTCTAATATCGTATTCCAAATTAGGAGTACAAAATCCATTCCCAAGAACCGGGTCAAAAAGTATTCCAGTAACCATTCCTAACGTGCATAGGCGACCGTTCCAAGACGTATTCCAGATACAGTGCTAAAATGTATCTTCAAGTGATGCTGACAATTCCAAAATGTACTCTAACCACCGTTCCTAATTGCCGTTCTTTTGATATGACCGTTCCAATAATTTATAAGGTGTTCCAAATCCAAAAATTACAAATTCATATATACAAAGGTAATTAGGAACGGTAAAACGATTGTATGCCAACAACCGTTCCTAAAGTGGAACGGTCGACCTTCTCCCGTTCCTATTTATTAGGAAAGCCTCTCCTTACAACGGATAACCTCCCGTTCCTGAACCGTCCCTAATACCTGTCCAAATGAGTACAGTGATCTGTTTATCGTTCCAAATATTAAAAAACCATTCCTATTACCGTTGCAATTACCGCATTTTTTTGTAGTGATATTAGTTCATTTTAAAAAATACAGGGGGATAAATTGCTATATATTTTTTCATAGGGGAGTAATTTGTTCATTTGCAATATCACATGAGGATTGCTTGCATTTTTCCCTTTCAATTATTATATTCATTATTCAAGATAGATATCCACAGGGGCCTATGAGCACTGGGTTGCATGAACGTTCCAAGCTTCTACAGTAATTCAACATGGTACGTGAGTGGCCAGATGATGGAGCATAGGAGGTGGTGGAGAGCATGACAGAGCTTCCCTCTATTCATGGAGGAAGTGACTGTGTTAGATGGTGGAATGCCGCAGGTATATATTCTACGAAGGCAGTGTTGTAGCTGAGAAACCATTACCACCAGCTAAGCCATGGAGTTCACTATTGATGGGGCCAGTGAAAATCCCTAGGAAGTGTTTTATGCTTTAGCTGGTTGTACAAGAGAGAGTCTTATCATGCGATACCTCGAATGCTACAAGTGAGTGCACTATGTATCCTATGTGAGGGGCAATACTTAGAGTCACATACATACTTATTCTTCCAATGTTCTTACTCTGTGCAACGTATTCGCCATATATCTAGGATGATTCGATGGAAGTGGTTGTGGCTGGAGTGGCAAACGAGTATTCTTTGAGCTTCAAAGAGGTGGAGGGGGAAGCATTTGTTAAATTCACAGTTTTGGCAGCAAAGACAGCAGAGAAGTCCCATTCGTGCAGGACTCAACTCTTCTCGTTCCAATTTGTCACCTATCCGCCAATCAAAGCGTGCTCCTTTTGCACCGCCAAGTCTATCCCATCGCCTATTTAGAGTAATTATCACTTACCTTCTATAGATAGGCACGGATCCCTTTGAATCTGCATATGCGTATGAGGAGGTTACAACTAATATGACTCTTCTTCATCAGCACAGCTAGGCGAGCCTAGGCAACCCAAGTGGATTTTCCCTGTTGAACCAGCATGGACGAAAAAATCTTTTTTAGGTAGATCTTTTGCAGGACTATAGATCTTTGTACTCTAGCAGTCCAACACCAAGCCGTGGACTCCTTGAGTGGTGGTGGTGGGGGGGGGGGTGAGTGATGATGCCCCTCAAATATTTTTTCTCAAGCCCGAAACTGAGGAGGTGGACCCCCAACAAGCATCCCAGCAGGCCTGACCCTGCTAGCCTAGGAGCAAGGTATCCAGCCTGTATCTTGTTTATTTTCTAAAATAACCGGGCAGGCCCAAATATGAGCCCGATCCAGCCAGATGATTCAACATACCACAAGTACAACATAACACGTATTGTCGATATCATCAAAAATGTCATACAAAAACTTCTTTAACTAATTCCACTTAAACTGGTTGAGGTCAACTTACCAAGGAGCAGGTAAAGAGATTCTCAGATTCTCGGGTTTAATTGGGCAAGACTTGTTCAAATGGTCATATTTTTGTCCAGATAAGTCAGTCTTAATCCGATTCTTTTGTTAGTTAGCTAACATGTGCAACTTTCCAATGGTATATGATTTGACATAACTACTTCTTGAATCCTGCTCTGCGATTGCTAATAAATATAGGCCTTTATGCAGTCATTTTGGCAACAAGTATCTCACACTCTCTTACTCCATTCTCTCTCATTGTTTAGCTACTTTACTACATATTTTGGCACTCCACACGACTTTCATCACTTTATCATCATATTCAACCATTATTCTCACATTATTTTGAGTTTTTCCATTTATTTTTTCAGTAAAACCATTACTGACTTAAACATAGGAGTGTTAACCCCTATTTTGCAGGTTAGTCCTCCATTGATCTTAGGATTTTTTTCGAAGATCCTTTGACCCTTGTGCTGCCCCAATATGCATCAAATTATATTTCTTTTTCTATTTGTATTTTGAAATTTATTAAATTAATTTTAAATATAAATAGTTAAGTTAATTGACAGTTTGAATATATTTTATCATTAAATTAATGATCGACAAGTATCAAAATAGAAGATTTGGGCCAATCCAATCATGCTTTATAGTCAAGCATTCAATCCAATCTAACACACCACGTGGAACAAATGCATGTACATTCAAATCAAATCAAGACAAATAATTTGATATTTATCTATTTTGAAAAATACAAATATTAAAGAGATAAGTCAATTTAACTAATCATGTCTTGCCAAATATTTGATGCATTTATCTTTTCAAATTAAATTATATAGAGATAATACCAAAGGTGTTCAAGTATATCATAACTCGTTCTCTTTGACGCCTATATAAAGGGGTCATCAGAGCTCATTCAATACACAGACACATACATCGAGAACGAAATGTGAAGCAAGAGAAGAAGGCGAAAAGAATTCTCTCTACGAAGTTTCTCAAGTTCAAGAATATTCAGAGGCACTCAAGGAGGAGATTTAGTTGTTCGCCGAAGGGGAGCAATGAATTATAGTGTTTAATTCGGGATTACATGTGCTAAGCCCTCGAATTGACATTATAAATACCTAGATAAATTCCCAAGAAGATCTAAGTGGCAAATCCACTTCCAAATCCTCAAATTCAAAGTTAAAACTATAGCCTTTAATTCGAGATTACAAGTGTGTGTCCTCAAATTAATGTTATAGAAATTCAAGTCCAAGCCCAAAGGAGATATACAAGGAGATTTGCCTTTGACTTAGTTAAATTCACAAATATTAATTTGAAGGGGATAGAATAGAGAATGTACTCTTTTTAATTTTTTTTTTGAGTGTATATTTTATTTGTGATAATTTTTCTTGTGTTTTGATTTTTAGATACGATAAAATTTATGTTCACAAAATTTTGGGCACACCTGGTTTGACCATCTCACGTCTCATCTCTTCTCATCACAAATTAACTTGAAAGACTAATGCAGATTAAGACTATTTCTAACTCCTAAAATTTCAAATATCATATGTCGAGTTTAGAAGCTTCTCCGCAACAGAATAATCATGTGGGGGCAAGTGAAGGTGGTTATATTATGTTACCCCTCAAGTTTCCACTTATGTTAGGGGCAAAGCAAGAAACCAAATTGGTGGAGAAAGATTTGCTCAATAATAATATTATTTATTCCATGATTAATTTAAAAACTTTAAATGAATCAATCATCTTTTAGAATTAATTCAATAATTAGTTCTCCTACTTTGATAGGGATTTGTGTGTGTCACTATAGGCAATATTTTCAGAACTACAGTGGGGATCGAACCGGTCAAGTTACTGGGTCCCTGGGTCGACCGGTCGAACCGGATTAAAAAAAATCGGGTGACCCGGTTCTTATTATATACATATATATCTATGTGTGTGTGTGTATTATATCAATACATTATATATCATTATATTAAATAAATATCATTTATAACAATATTGTATAAAAAGGTACAATTTGTAAATGAATACAATCTATAATGATTTAATATAAAAATTGAACAAACCTCTTGAAGTAAACAAATTAAATCAAAATTCAAATTAACAAGAATTTAAAATTTAAAACGCTCAAATACATTATATATTAATTGATAAAATGAATACAATTTATAACGATATTTTAGTGACCGTTGCCTTCATACATTTTTTAACAAAAAAATTCAAAAAAGATTAAAAAAACATGGAGAAAAGGAGAAAGAAATAGATAAAAAAGGAGAAAAGTGGCTTTCCCTCCCACATTGAAAAACTGTAGCAAGGCTTAAGCACTTTTTCATTGTCCCACATTGGAAAAACACAAGGCAAGCTTAAACAATTGAGAGTATAAATATGGTGATAGTTTGTTCAAGTATGTACATGAAGCGCTTGACTATCTATTTTTTTGGCATTTGTTTTTTGTATTTCACTATATCATAGTTTAGTGGAATATATGTTTGATTTGTTAATTATATATCATTATATCATTAGTTATTTTTTTTAAAAAGAATTAAAACTGGGTTGACTGGGTCGGCTGGTTTTGAACGGGTTTGACCGGTTCATACTGGGTTTGACTGAGGGGATTTTTACCCCATGAACCGGACCGGGACCTTGGTCGGTTCCCGGCCGAACCGGCCGGTCCGGTCCGGGTTTGAAATCATTGATTATAGATTCACCTTCAGCTAGACTTGGGTTTGTGTCAATCACAAAATTTAATTTAACCAACATGCGCTATATTAATTAAATCATATTTAGTTAAGCACTCAAGATTAACCCTTTAATCAAAGAGTACCCGTATGGGTGGTTGTTTAGCAATGGTCCATGACACTAGATAATAGGTGAAAATGGCGTGAACCTGTAACCTCGCGAGTACCATATATATATATATATATATAGTCCTTCCATCACCATCTCCTGATCTTAGTCTAGGGCATGGAATTCTCAAACGGTTCCCATCCCAAACTAGATTATCTATGTATAAACTCTATGTGTTTCTCCCTTTGATCAACATAGAAAACTCTATTCCTATTTGATTGTCAGTTGTGGCTGCAGACTTTGTGAAGTTTAACACACCTCAGAGAATATGTGATCTCACCATCATCTCATGATGGGTGCTGGGTTATTTCTTGGGACCCAATAGACTCCAAACGCGTTCAACTGCACTAAAACAAGGCTTTTGGTAACCATCTTAAAACACTTTCATGTTAGGCTAGACCTAGATACAGTCGCCCTATATACAAGGCTAATGTGTCTTCTCAAGTCCAATGACTAAATTTTGTACTATCGCAGCCGAGCAGTTCAAGTCATATTGATCATGCCTCATGGGCTTCCATATGACAAGTTTTGCGAACCAGTTCAATGAACTTGACAATCCTTTGTCAACCACCCACTAAAAATGCATAGGCGCCATACGCCTGTCGTCAATAAAACTTGACACCCATCAAATGGATACATTACTTAGTGCAAATCTCTATAGAACCCACGATGTAGGGCATCGAGGGTTTTTGGCTTGGAACATTTCAGACCAAACCATGGAAGTTGGTATCATAGTCGCCATATGCGTGACCCAATTCCATTTATTTATGCGGTCTGTGGGCTTTGTTCGTGACATGCATGATAAAAGCAAAATAAGTAAACACGACAAAGAAAGCCAAATGAACTTTACTTTATTCATTTTATTCAAATTACATTTGAAGAAATTGTACAAATAGATTACAATACAACTAATCTAATTGGCTTTATGATCACCTACTCTAACAAGTATTTGAAAATGCCTTGAAGTATATGTTCACTTTTTATTCTAGTCCATATTATAACTTTTTTTTAATATTTGAGATACTGATATAGTTATCTAGATATTTTTTATATTTTAAATGTAAAAAAACAAAATATATTCCAAAGGATATATAAGTTGATTAGTTATTTGGTATTTAATTTCAGTAGTGATGCGTACCTGGGTCCAAATGTACTGCAAATTTTGAATGACCTTCGAGAGAATTTTAAGATTTTGGGGGACTAACCTGCAAAAAGGGGTTAGTAATACGATGCTTAAGTCAGTAAGGTGAAAAAATGAAAGGGAAACTTGAATATAAAATGAGAACAATGGTGATTTGTAAAAATGATGGATGATAACTCGTATAAGAATATAATCTGTGTAAAAATGAGCTAAAATTAGCTAGCAAATAGTAAAAACGAGTACAATAGCGTGTAATTACCAAAGACAGAATGTTGGATTGATGTTGTCAAAACTTGACCCCGAATGATTGCGCAAGGGATTAATTTATAGCCGTTTGTAGAGCCACATGTTGGAGTTTGTTGCTGATTGCCGTATACTATGGAAAGCCCTTTGATTTGGATATCATCCAGAAAAAACCGTTTTTAATTTGGATAAATAATGAAAGATATATGGTTATTTACCAAGTCATGCCAGCTCTGCCAAGATTTCCAAAAAGCTGTTACTCGTAGCTTATCAGCTTAATTCCCATCCAGTTCGCGAGAATCTCAGTGAGATCTTTTTGTATGATATGTCTGGATGTATTTGAAAGCTATATGACGTGTCCGTCCAGTTGTGTGATGAGGTGTCTGATTGGAATAGGCTCGTATCGTGGGCCTACCAGTTCAATAAAATAGAAAGGGCCTTACCTTTCTAGGTGATGGGCCAACCGACTGATAACTAGTTGAGAAGGTGGAGGATGTTCTTTGGGCTTTGGGCCATGAAGGATTTCAGAGGCATCATCACTCCCCCCACCTCCAAGAGTGCAGGCGGCAGAGCTGGACTGATGGAGTAGGTGGAATGTCCTACAAAAAAGAAAGAAAAAATCTTCCTATTCGTGCATCACTAGGCGGATCCTACTAGCGTGCTTATTTTCACTAGGGCGGAAGCTGTGTGCACCAAGCAAAATTCAAAATTTTAGTTAAAAAAGGGGGGGGGGGGTAATCAATGATTACAAGAGATAAAGGAGGCAAAGGATCCCTGTCCGACTCAGTTGCTCACGCTCTGCGTGATTGACAGGCTTCTGCCAGCTGCGTGTCCATGTCCTAAGCTTATGGGACTATCTGGTTGATTGAGTATATAAGGTATCTTCCTTTTTATCCTTTCCCACGCCATTAACACATCCATATAATCTCTCCCTTCTCTCTTATTCTCTTCCTTCGTCTGAAAGTACGGTATTTCTAACCCCTTTTTTCAAAAATTGTTGCAAGATTTCTCTCAATCTGAGCTCCTCTCCGCAAAATCTAGTTGTTTTCCACCTTCTCCTTCCTAGGTGAGCTCCTTTCAATTCCTTTATTTCCGTCAATAATGTCTGAGGGATGTTTGGATGAGATAATTATAGACGAATTTGTGATGGATCTGGCATAGCTGTCTAGTGATGATGATGATGATGATGAGAAACCTACGACCTCCCACTTTGGCCCTCTGGGGGGGGTAAGGGTGAGGAGGAGGTGAGCAGTAGTAGGAGGAGGGCCACCAAGGAGGAAATAAAGAAGAGAAAGGTGGAGGATAGGGTGGTGGCCTTGGTACTGAGTCCTTTAGGGTCTTTCACACCTGTGTGAAGGAGGATGACATAGAAGAGCTTAGGTCTAAGTTTGGGATACCTAATGAATTCTTGATTCAGGTCCTTGCTCCTGCTGAACGCCCTAGTTTTCCTCTTGAGGGTTTGGCTTGTTTTTATGTGGCCTAGCTGGAAGCTGGGTTATGGTTTCCTGTGCATCTTTTTGTCGAGGTGTCCACCTTGTTCCAGATCCCTTTGAGCCAGCTAGTACCCAAATCTTTTAGCATACTACCTGGTTTTTACATACTGGTTAGGAATTTGGACGACGTCCCTTCTGCTACTCAATTCCACTCTTTTATGCTGAAGAAGGCTAGTGCCGGATTATTTTATTTCACTTCTAGTGGGATGTTCAATTTCTCCCTTCTGAGAGTATTGTTAAAGAGTGGAAGCGCCACTATCTTTTAATTTCGTCTCCTATTCATTGGCGTTTTCCTACAGTATGGGTTTCTGCTGTCGCTGAGCTCCCTAGATATTCTGTCCGTAACTGCCCTGCTCTCTTTAAGCTTTTGTTAGAACATTTGAATCTCTTTGAGTATGACACCCGCGAGCTAGTCCATCCAGTCCTTCTAACCCATTATGGGCCAAGTACTAAAGTGGTCACCCTGAACAATGCTACCGGTATAGTTTCCACGTACTTGTTTTTTGTATTTGTTCCTGCAAGCTTTTGTTAGTGTATGTAACCTGTTGGTATACCATTTTTTTTTTCAGTCGCTATGTGATGCGTACCCAGGTCCAAAGGTACTGCAAATTGTTAGAATAGATGACCAGAAAGTGAATAGATTGACCTTTATGTAATCTATTTGACAACTTGATGTATTGTAATATTATGCAATGAAAAAAATGAGTATGCTTTACCATTGGTATTGTCTTTGTTGTGCTCATTCTCGTATGTTAAATGTCTATTCAAAATGTATCACAGCAAAACCCACAGATCACGTTAACAACTCATGCAGTTGGACCACGTATTGGATGGTGGTTATGAAACCAACTAATAAAGGATTGGGTCTAAAATGTTCCAAGTCAAGGACCTCGAGACAGGGCATCGAGAGTTCTATTGAGACTTGCACCAAAAGTCGTATTCATTGGATGAGTGTCGTGTTTCATCGCCGACAGGCATGGTATGCCTATACGATCTTAGTGGGTTGGTCGACTAGGATCGAGTCGACTGAACTGACTCGCGGGGATCATCATATAGAAGCCTTGGAGGCTTACTCCTCGGTTGTAATAGCACGAGAGTAGTCCTCGGACTTGAGGAACCACGATAGTCACGTACACATGATGGTTGTATCTTGGATCTGGCGAGAGGTCATCATGTCGCAGACATGTTCATTATAAGATTTATCCAATGCAGTTAGAATGTGTAGCGAGGATGGTGGGTTTCACAAACAGGATCCGTCCCCTGTTAGTATATGAAAAAGGTATCTCCTATGCACTCGGAGACACGTTCATGCTGCTCGAACTTGTGGCCATAGTGGTTGATCGAGCAGAAAATAGTTTCCTGTGTTGATGCAATGAGACATACGTAGTCTCGAGAATTAAGCATAGCTGCCTAGTCAAGGATAGGAAATACCCTAGACTAAGGCCGGGAGACGGTAGACGGAAGGATCGTGCCTGTACGAAATTGGTGTCTAAATGTTCACGCCAACATTCACCTAGTCTCTAGTGCCATGGACTGTTACTAGACAGTCACCCATGGTGACGGGCTTCTGTTGGACACGAGCCCAAGTCTAGCTCAGGGTGAACCTAAAGGGTCACACACAAATCACCGAGGAGGTGAAGGAATTGACTTGGAGTCAATCTCAAAGGATGATAAATAATTGAATTATTTATGGGATAGTCCATTAGATGGACAGGCCGATATTATATCGGGCCCTCGATTTATCGATAAATGGGATTTATTGATCAAATAGAGATTAAGGGCTTCGATCTTTTAATTGGATTAAAAGATCCATGGGCACTATTTAATTGGACCATAAATTAAATTGGATTTAATTCTTGGGCTTTTTGTAATTGGATTACAATAAAAACTCGATCCATTAAATCTTGGCCCAATCAAGCCTCCTTTACTTGGTATGATTTAATCATACCTTGTAAAGTAGTAGGCTTGATTGAAGATTAATGGGGATTGATTGGAATATATCTAGACATCCTTGGATGAACCTAGGCACATTCCAATAATCACATTAATAATGTATATATATGTGTGTATATACAATTATCAAAGAAGAAAATTCATTATTCATCTTTTTCTAGAAAAAAGAAAAGAACATTTATATATCTCTCTCTCAATTTTCGGTCCATCTCTAATCTCTATCCCTCTCACTTTGTTGCTTGTTGATCTAGGATCAATGGAAGAACAAAGTTAGATTAAGAAGGATACACTAATTCGATAGTGTGATCCTTTTCTTGATCTCATCCTTTTTAGGTCCATTTTTCTCTAGCAAGAAAAATGTGATTTCTTCCGGTGTGAGAGGATTCCTACCTTTGAATCTCGGCGAACGTTTACCATCCATTCGTAAGGGAACAATGCTAGTAGTTGTCACGAAAGATAACTACAAAGGTAAAGCCCCTTTATTCATATTTATAGTTCTCTTTATGTTCATCAATGTGCCCCATATGATATACATGTTTTTCATTATCATATTCTATATCGAACCCCCGGTTGAGCACTCGATGGAACACCCCTTGGGACATTAATTATGATATGCATTTTAAATCGTTTATATTGCACCTCCCTTGCTTTCGCTTGCGCTCCCGAGCAGATCCGTTTGTCCTTCACAAATTTTGAAGGATCTTTATGCAAGTTCTAATATTTGGGGGGCCTAACCTGCAAAGATGGATTAGCACTCCGATGCTTAAGGCAGTAAAGTGCAAAATGAAAGAAAACTTGAAATAAAGTGAGAGTAATGGTGATTTGTGAAGAATGGTGAAGGATAATTCGTATGAGTGATATAATACATGTAAAATGAGCTAAAATTAGCTAGAAAATATTAAAAATGAGTGTGAGAATATATAATTGCCAAAGAGAGAGTGTAGGATACATCACCAAAGCTTGACCCCAAATGACTACACAAAGGGGTCAATTTATAGCCGTTTCTGGAGCTACGAAAGTTTGTTGACGAGTACCATATATCTCTAGAAATCCCTTTGACTTGGCTATCATGTGGAAGAATCTATTTGAGGATTTGGATAATTATTGCGGGAGATATACCTTTTTGACCGAGTCATGCCAGGTCTGCCTATTTTTCCAAAAAGTTGTTACTAGTGATACTATCAGCTTAGTTCCCATCCAATCGGTACGAATCCAACTGAGATCTTTGAGTATGAGGTGTCTTAATGTGTTGGAAATCTATAAGACGTCTCTGTCCAACTGTATGATGACATGCCTGACTGGAATAGACTCATTTCTTAGACTTGCCAGTTCAGTGAAAACAGGAGGTAAGTTTATAGGCTTTTGCCTTCCCTATTGGTGGGCCGACCGGCTGGTCGCCAACTGGGCTATTTTGAGAGTGTGTTTAGGAGTGGAGTCTCTGAAGGCTTTTGGGGGGTATCACCATGTTTAATCAGCTGCTACATGACAGAGTTCTGAGTGAGGGGAAGTCTCTTAAGGCAAGCTCTCGGCAAGCGTTCTTTGATGAAAAGTTTGCCTTCAACTCTAGCCAACTAGGGGCGACTTTGGTACAAGCATGCCCAACTAGGGGTGAATTATGTAAGAGTGTGCCCCAGCTAGGGGCGACTTATGAGAGTCAACCAGGAGCTCAAAACTGAGCCTGCGAATAACATAAGATAGGAAGCAAAAATTGCCTTTATTCATTTGAGATAATGCTTGATTACAAAGCTATCAAGTTGTAAGCATAGAGTAAGGATTTTCAAGGATAGAACTTCTTGAGATTATATGTGTTCTATGGACAGGAGAGCTTTCTGCCATCAGTGTCTTTCAGCTCGTATACTCCAAATTTGATGATCCGGGTCACCTTATAAGGACCTTCATAATTGGGCGCCAATTTTTCGATTAGTTTAAGAGAACTAGCTCATCTGAGTACAAGGTCCCCTACCTTGAATTCTCGTCTATTTGTAGACTAGTATCGCGTTGGCCACCTTTTGTTTGTATCTTTCCATGCGAATTCAAGCATCTTCTCAAACCTCCTCTGTTAAGTCGAGGTTGGTACACAACAGGGCATCATTATTTTTATGCTCATAGTGTTGGATTTTGAAGGTTGTCAGTCCTGATTTAGTAGGGATAACAACCTCTGAGCCGTACACCAAGTTGAATGGTGTTTCTCTTATGGTAGACCTAGAGGTGGTTCTGTAAGATTACAGGACCGTGGGCAGGGCATCGACCCACTGCCCTCCTGCTTGCTCCAACTTGATTTTGATGCCTTGCACTAGGATGCAATGTAATTTCTACCTGCCCATCAGCTTGAGGGAGGCCACCGAAGTGAAAAGTTGTTGGATGCTTAGGAAGGCACACCAGTCTTGGATTTTCCAACCTTAAAGCTAATGACCATTATCAGAGATAAGTACACGAGGTAAACATGCAGGGACTTTATTCTTCTAGAGGAGTTTGTGCACTTCATTCTCTGTAATCTTATTAAGAGGCTCAACTTCCACCCACTTGCTGAAATAGTTCACTAGTACCAGCAGGAATTTGCGTTGTCCTTGTGCAGGTGGGAAAAGACCTACTATGTCCATTTCCCACTGAAAAATGGAAAAAGGGTTGAAATAGCTTTGAATGGTTTAGCTGGCACATGGATAAGTGGAGCGTGTCTCTGACATTTCTCACACCTTCTCACCCAATACATTATATCTTTCTTAAGAGTCGACCAGAAGTACCCAGCTCGTAAAGTTTTACCTGTAAGAGCCATACCATCTGTGGGGGATCCACAAGATCTTTCATGTATCTCTTTTGATACAATTTGACCTTCCTCAGCAGATATACATTGAAGGTAAAAGCTGAGAAGCTGCATTTATAAAGGACTCCTCCTAGCAGGGCAAATCTAACTACCTCGTTCCTTAGACGGGCTGCCTCGTTCTCATTAGCAAGAAGGGTTCCTTCCTGTAGGTAGTCTAGGCGGGGTTTCCTCCAATCCATGCTGATCTACAAGACATTAACATCAGTGTTAGGAGAGGTTTTAAGCAAGTGTCCTTATAGTGATGGTGTGGGTGTTGCAATCAGTTAGGGATCTAGCCAATCGAGCAACATATTCTTCCTTGGTGTTTTCGGTGGGAGGGGTCTGATGGAGCTGAAAGCTCTTCAATTGGCTCTTGTACTCACTTATCTCTTGGATTATTCCTTCATGCGATCCTCCTTGATGTCATACGTGCCTCATACCTGGTTGGTCACCAGCTGCGAATCGGAATAAGCGGTCAAGTTCCTAGCTCCTGTATCTAGTGCACCTTGATGCCAACTATAAGGGCCTCGAACTTGGCTTCGTTGTTGGAGGCCTTAAGGTCAAACCTCAAGGCATATTCCAACTCGTGTCCTTCCAGGCTTGATTCATACCGGGGTCCCGTAGTACCACAAAATATCGAGGGACCTTCACGAAAATCCCAACATTGAAGGAGAGACTAACCTGCAGAGAAAGGTTAGCACTCCGATGCTTAAGTCAATAATGTTCTACTGATAAAATAAATAAAAAAACATGAAATAAGTGAAAAATAATGGTAAATTAATGTTGTGTAGTGTGAATTCCTGTGTAAGTGAGCTGAGATTAGCTGAAGAATAGAGAGAATCCATGTGCAAAAAGGTGCAAAAGTAGAGTAGAAGTTACTTGAGAAAATAATTGCACAGTTACTCATTTTACAATAATCCTTGTGTACGATTTTTGGAGATTTACATTGAGTTCCATAAAGCGTTGGAAACCTTAGGAAATCGGCTATCTTCTCCAACAAACCACACATGAATTGGATAAGAATTGATGGAGATATGACCATTTGAATCATCCTTGCCATATCTGCCATGTTTTCCAGGAAAGTTGTTACCTGCTAAGAGAAATCTAGATTCCAGCCAATCCTTTGGGAATTTGGATAAGATTTTTTAGTATGATGTGGCTCCATGTGTTGACCACCTGTACAACATGGAATCCCTGTTGTTTGATGACTAGGCTTGCTGTTCGAAACTTTTTCATGGGCCCGCCAGATCAGTGAATACGAAAGAGGCTTTGTGGATGAATGTCTTAATGTTTTGGGCCTTATGAGCTTGGCCTTCTGGGATGTCCTGCTTGGAGGTCCATTCCTAGATCTTAGGCTTACCGGGTATATTTTTAAGGGGCATCATCACTCCCCCACTCTAGTAGTGCGAGACTTGCTGTTAGACTGGTGGAGTAGGATTAAGTGCCCTTGTGGACCGTGAGCACAAGAGCTTTCTTCTTGGGCTTTAACAGAAAGGAAGACCCTGCTGGGCTGAGTAGGAAGAAGTCCTACGAAGAAGAGCAAGGGTCTAGCTTTACCTGAGTAGGAAAAAGTCATGTTGTGCTGCTTGATTCCTGTTGTGCTGTTTTAATCCTATTGTGCACTAGCAGGACGGATCCTGCTGTGTTGTTCTAGTCCTGCTATGTACTATCAGGGTGAATCTCATTGTTCCTGTTATTATTGAGGAAGATGTGATTTAGTATGAAAGAATACATCTCGCAGTAAAGGAGTAAGGACATGATTCAAGTAGTAAGTAAGGTTAGGCTAGATTTATAAGCATTATTTTGAAATATATGTGCCAATAGAAGGCATCTGGAAACTGGAATGAGTGTGTCAGCTGGTGGGGGCTGAGTTGGATATGTGTGCTAGCCAGTGATGGCTTATGTAACTGCGCGTACCAACTAGAGGCAACTTACATAAGTGCGTGCGCTAGCCAGGGGCAACTTATTAGGAGCATGCACCAACTAGGGGTGACATATGTAGAAGCGTGCGCCATCTACGGGTGACTTATGTAGAAGCGTGTGCCAGCTCGGGTGACTTAGTAGAAGGGAGCGCAGGCTAGTGGCAGCTTATGTAAGTGCGCATGCCAGTTGGGAACGACTTATTAGGAGCGTGCGTCAGCAGGCGACTTATTGGAGTCAGCCAGGAGCTGAAAACTGAGACTGCGAATAACACAAGAAGGGAAGCAAGACTTGCTTTTATTCATGTGAGATAGTTTACAAGAGTAGTAAAGTTGTAAGTACTCCTGGTTAGTGCAAATACTGAGCAAGTTTCAATATTGTATACTTGATAACAGTAGAGATCTGGTATAACAATTGTTAGCAAAAGTTGCTAGCAAAAACAGCTGAATGTTGTGTAACCTATTTGGAGGTTTTTTTATTTAAGTAGGAATACACCTGTTGAATCAGGAAGGTAGGTTCACTTGTCTGCCAAGGATCTTTCTATGTATAATACTTAGTTTTGAAGGCATACCCCTACTAATTGAGCAGGTTGGTTAACATCTTCCTGCCACCAGCAGGGCAAGTGGTCCTTGCACTGGTCAGGCCTTGAGACATTTTGTTGGTAGTGGGAGAGCTTTATCTAGCAGGAGCAGAACATGACCTGCTGCCGTAGATAGTAAACAAGTGCAAGAAACAACAAATATAACTATCCTCCAAGTATCAAGTAAGTATATGCATGCCATTATGTATAAGCTATCATAGCTAGATAAGTACGCCTTCTGAAGGCAATTATTAAGGCTTTCAGCCTGTAAAGTGAGCAAGGATGTCCCTTTTAGGAGCAATTTATTAGGGCTTTGAAGCCAACAAGAGTGCGCTAGTAGGGCGGCTTATCAAGGCTCGAAGCTAGTAGGAGTGCGCCAGCAGTGCAGCTTATCAGGGCTCAAAGCCAGTAGGAGTGCGCCAGCAGGACGACTTATCAATGTTTGACGCCAGTAAGAGTGTGCCAGCAAGGCGGCCTATGAGGTGCGTACGCCACCAAGGGCGGCTTATTGATTGCGTGTACCAGCATGGCGATCTATGTAGACTAGGAGAGAGCAAGGTGATTAACCTGTTGATAAAACAGAGTATAGCAAAAGGGCGAAAAAATGCTTTTTATTTAGGTAGTCTAACGCTGATTAAGCAAGTCATAGAGCCATGTAAAGAGTAGGGTTTTAGGAATGAAACTTCATGAGATTATATGTGTTCCCTGGCCGGGAAAGTTTGCTGCCATCAGTGTCTTCGCTTGTCACGATTGCTCCTTTTCACCAGCCAAGCATCCTCCAAGTTCATATACTTCTCTGCTCGAGCTAGTATTTCTTGGAAATTAGTTGCATGTTTCTTCGCTAAGGATTCGAAGAGGGGTCCTACTCTGAGGCCTTAGGTGAAAGCGCTAACCAGCACCTCCTGGTTGACAGTAGGGACTTCAAGGACTACACTGTTGAAGCACTGGACATATATTCTCAAGGTTTCCTTTTCCTCCTGTTTGACCCTAAAAAGACTGGTGGTCAATTTTTGGTATTTCTTGCTAGCAAACTGGTGCAGGAAAACGAAACTAAACTCTGCAAAAGATCTTACTGATCCAATTGGAGGTTGGTCAAACGATTGTTGAGCAGAGTCGGTTAGTGTAGTAAGAAAAAACAACACTTAATATCATCAGTATACCTGTGCAGCAGGGCTGCATTTTCAAACTTACGCATGTGCTTAGTGGGATTAGTAGTACCATTGTTGACAGGTAGGTGAAAGGCGGCCTGAAGTGAGCAGGGAGCTCTTCTTCCATGATATCAGCGCTGAAGAGAATGCCTCGTTCAGCGGGCAAGACCTCCTTTATTACCTCTTGACGGAGTTCCATCATTTCCTTTATGAGAGAGTGCCAGTACTCGGGAGGCTCTTGGGGTGCTGCCTCCTTGCTGGCAAGGTCAGTGGGAATTGGTAGATCAGTTCTATTTTCCTGCTGAGAAGGTTGTCCTACTACGCTAGCTGGGGATCATTCGAGTGTTGATTGGATGGTCTCCATAATGAACTGTTGAAGCTGCTCATAGAAGAACGGGTTCATGGCAATAGGATCGATTGTCAGATCGACAGCTGAGGCTGGGCTACCTCCAGCTGAAGCTGGGACGTCACCGGCTGGAGCAAGAAGGTCCTCAGCTGGAGCGAGACTACCACTTACTAGAGCTAGGTGGTTACCAACTGAAGCCAGGCTGCCACCAGCTGGAGCAGGACGACCATCAGTCGGAGCAGGGCTACTACCTGCTAGAGCAAAGAGGCCACCAACTGGGGCTAGGGCCTTAGCAATGCCCAAGGTCTGATTTAAAGGTGGAATGGCAGATCTAATTGCAGTAGGGAAAAGATGTTTCTATTGAAAGATCTATTGTCGCCTCCATTGTATAAACTTGCCATTTCTCACGTCAAAGCTCAAGCGTTTCCACAAACAACACTAATGATGCGTACCAGGGTCCAACTGCACCACAAAATATCGAGGGACCTTCAAAAAAATTTCAAGATTGAAAGGGAGACTAACCTGCAGAGAGGGGTTAACACTCCGATGCTTAAGTCAGTAATGTTCTACTGTTAAAATAAATGGGAAAACTTGAAATAAGTGAAAATAGGGTAAAGTAATGTTGTATAGTTTGAATTCGTGTGTAAGTGCGCTCAGATTAGCTGAAAAATAGAGAGAACATATGTGCAAAAAAGAGTGCAAAAGTAGAGTAGGTTACTTGACAAAATAACTGCACAGTTAGTCATTTTATAATGGTCCTTGTGTCCAATTTTGTGGGTGTTACGATAAGTTCCATACGGCGTTGGAAACCTTAGGAAATCAGCTATCTTTTCCAGTAAACCGCGCATGAATCGGATAAGAATTGAGGGTGATATGACCGTTTGAATCATCCTTGCCATATCTACCATGTTTTCTGGGAAACTTGTTACCTGCTGAGAGAAATTCGGATTCCAGCCAATTCTTTGGTAATTTGAATGAGATTTTTTAGTATGATGTGGCTCCACGTGTTGGCCACTTGTACGATGTGGAATCCCTGTTGTTTGATGACTAGCCTTGTTGTACGAGGCTTTTTCATAGGCCTGCTAGGTCAGTGATTACAAAAGAGACTTTGTGGATGAATGTCTTATGGTTTTTTGGCCATATGAGCTTGGCCTACTAGGTTGTCCCGCTCGGAGGTCCATTCCTAGCTCTTAGGGTTACCAAGTAGAGTTTTAGGGGGCATCATCAAGGCTAGTGAGGAAAATTCCAGCTCCACTGCCAGCAAAGGTCAAGGAGTCGTCTACATGTAGAAGCCATTTTCCTTCATCTTCCTTAGTTACGAATTCAGCTAATGTTTAGGCCTTGATGGCCGGTCTGAGCTGGTAAGAGATGTCATGTTCACTGATCTCAACAGCCCACTTGATCATCCTACCTAAACTTTCAGCTTTCCCCAATGTTGCTTGCAAGGGGGAGTTAGTACGTACAATAATGGAATATGACAGAAAATAAGGACGTAGCTTACGTGTTGTTATAACTAAACAACAACTAGCTTCTCTACCTCTAGGTACCATTGATTGGTCTGATGTAATACCTTAATAACACAGTAGATGGGTTTTTTGCTTTCCATCCTCATCGTTGATGAGCACGGAGCTCACTGCATGTTGCCCCACAGCTAGGTACAGAAAATAACTGCTCACTTGGTGACGGTTTGGTGAGCAGGAGTAGCTTGGCCAGGTAGGCTTTAGGTCTTGGAAAGCTTGCTGACAAGTCTCATCCCAAGCAAAGGTTTTGGTCTTTCTAAGAGCTTTGAAGAACACTAAGTCGTGCTCTGCTGAGCGGGATATAAACCTGCTGAGGGCAGTTATGTGACCATCTAGTTTTTGAACTTTGTTGAGGTTGGCAGGGGATTTCATATTCTGGATGGCTCGTATCTTGTCAGGGTTGACCTCGATACCTTTCTCTGTAACCATGTACCGCAAGAATCTGCCACTTTGTACTCTAAATGCACATTTAGCTGGGTCTCATGTGGTACTTCTTAGCACGCTGAAGGTTTCAACTAGGTCAGTGAAGTGTTGGTCCGCCTACCGGCTCTTCACTAACATGCCGTCGATGTTTACTTCTATGTCACGTCCTAGCAGCTCTCGAAACATGCGGTCTACCCGCTGGTACATAGCACCTACACTTTTAGCCCGAAGGACATAAAAATGTAACAATAGGTACCACCTACCGTGATGAAGCTAACTCGCTTTTGGTCATTGGGCTTAA
Organism: Sesamum alatum; assembly: GCA_034509735.1. Classification (NCBI taxonomy): domain Eukaryota; kingdom Viridiplantae; phylum Streptophyta; class Magnoliopsida; order Lamiales; family Pedaliaceae; genus Sesamum; species Sesamum alatum. The sequence goes on along the minus strand of JACGWO010000007.1, from coordinate 10,829,235 downwards.
GAAAAATTTGATGGTAACCTTTGAGGCATCCATTAGACATAGCAATTCATGACCAAAGGTGGAATCCACCAGCTGGTTTATACGAGGTAAGGGATAAAAATCTCTAGGACATGCTTTATTAACATCTCAAAAATCAACACACATACGCCACTTGTTACTTGACTTGGGTACAAATACCATGTCTGCCAACCATTCTGGAATTGGATTTCCTTAATGTGCCCAGCTGCCAAGAGCTTACCTACCTCCTTCTGGATGATCTTGTCCTTCTTAGGACCGAAGTGTCTTTTCTTCTACTTTACAGGAGAGACGGTCAATTTTAGATTCAGATTGTGAACTACTATGCTGGGATCAATGCCTACCAAGTTGCGAGATAACCATGAACGAACTTCTATATTTTCCTGCAGAAAAGTAGTTAGTTGCCCTACTGAGTCTGGGTTCAGCTAGGAGCCAATTCTGGTAGTCTTGTTTGGCTCTTCTGGCACCAATTGGATGCTAAGTAGCTCTTCGCTGGTTGTACACGAGTGGGAACTGCATTCCCTTTCTCGTTGTAATGGATGGGCCTCTTGCCCTTTTCTCGGATGGGGTCCCCATCCTTCATGCTGCCTCATTTCACTAATTCTACATAGCACTTTAGGACCACGAACTAGTAGCCTATGTCTTCTCCTACCCCTGCTCCAATATGGAACTTCAATTTCATGTGATAAGTGGAGACAACTGCCTGAAAGACATTCAGAGAATGTCGTCCTAAGATGACATTTTGAGTTGATGGCATGTCCACTATGAGAGGAAACGACCATCTTGGTCTTCCTATTGGGTTCAGCTCCTAAGGATAAGGGGAGAGGATCTAGCCCAAGGGTGTACCACCTCTTCAGCAAAGCCATATAATGATGCATCCACCGGCTTTAGCGCGATACTGCCCAACTCCATCTGTTGATAGACCTCGTAGAAAAGGATATATGTGAAAACTACTAGAGTCCACAAAAAAATACATTGAATTATGTAATTAGCTAGAGCAGCGGAAATGACTAATCCATTGTTATAAGGTAAATGAACTCCCTATGTGTCAGTAGGCCCGAAGTGGATCGTGGGAACCCTTGCTGGCATTTTGTGGTCAATCTCCATGATTGTCCTGGTTGTGCAGGCGTGAGTTCACCTAGCTCGTCTCGAGTCCCCATCAGTAGGTCCTCTTGCTATGATGTGAATTACACCTTTAGTTGGGGCATTTTTCAGGCTTTGTCCTCAACTGGGAACTTTTCTTTCCTGCATTCCCTCCTAGGAGACCGTCTACCTGCTCCTCATTCCTATGAAAGTCTCAATGGCGGGAGCATTCCTCTTTCTGCTCACGCCTCTTCTCCTTGTCAACATAGTCCATTAAGTAGCTGACTTAGATAAGCCTTTCTATCTCTTGTCTCAACTGGCAACATCAGTTGGTGTCATGCCCATACTCCAGGTGATACTTGAAAAAATATTTAGATTTAGATAGTTGAGGGCCTTTCTTAGAACGTTTAGGCCACTATAGGGCAGAGTGTCGGTCTATGGCCATAAGCATTCTAGCCAGGCCAGTGATGAGCAGGGTGTATTGCTCGTTCTTTGGTTCGATAGGGTTAAAATGCCCTCTTGGCTCTCCCTTGATCCTGTGGGTATTTCATTCTCCTTGCATTTGTCACGGTTATTCTTTTTCAACATCCAGGCATCCTCTAAGTTCATATACTTTTTGCCACAAGCTAGTACCTTCTGGACATCGGCAGCGGGCTTCTTGGCTAGAGACTCAAAGAGAGGGCCTCCTCGCAAGCCTTGCGTGAGCGTGCTGACCAGTACTTCCTGGTGTGCTGTTGGGACTTCCAGGACAGCTACATTGAAGCGGTGAACATACGCCCTTGGAGTCTCATTTTCTTCCTGCTTGACCTGAAAAAGGCTAATGACCGACTTTTGGTAATTTCAGCTGCTAGCAAACTGGTGCAGGAAGCGAGTGCTAAATTCTACAACAGATCTCACTGATCCAACTAAAAAGCTGGGTGAACTACTGTTGGGCAGAATTTGTTTGCGTAGTAAGAAATACATGATATTTAATACCATCAGTATAACTGTGCAGCAAAGCTGCATTTTCATACCTATGAATGTGCTCAGCTGGATAAGCAGTGCCATTACAGGCAGGTAGGTGCAAAGGTACTCGAAAATGAGCCGGGAGCTCTTCTAGAAGGATGTTTTCACTAAAAAGAATGCCATGCTCTGTTGGAAAAGCGTCTCTAGTTACCTGCTGGCGGAGCTCCACCTTCCCTAAAGGATTGCCATATTTCAGGTGCCTGAAAGTTGATTGCTTCCTTGGTGATGAAATTGGTAGGTTGGGCCTTGTCTGGCTGGTGACCAGTAGGGATCTACTCATCTGTCCCCTGACTTCTGGTGTTCCACCTCATTCTTGCTGGGAAAAGGGTCATGCTCCGCTAGCTTGGGACACTATGAACTGACGGAGCTGCTCAAACAAAAGCGGATCCGTAACAGTGGGGACCAGCTGTTAGGTTGAGAGCTAGAGCGAGGCTACCACCAACTGGAGCTGGGGCATTAGAAACACCTGAGTCCTGATCTGGAGTTGGAATAGCAGATCCAGCTATAATAGGGAGGGAAATGTTTCCCTCAAAAGATCTATTGTCACCTCTGTTGTCTGAATTGGTCATTTCTCACATCTTACGCTCAAACTTCCCACAAACGGTGCCAATTATGCATACCTTGGTCTAAAGGGACTGCAAATTTCGAAGTACCTTCAAGAGAATTCTAATATGTAGGGGGACTAACCTGCAAAGAGGGATTGACACTCTGATGCTTAAGTCAGTAAAGTGGAAAAATGAAAAGGAAATTTTAATATACGATGAGAACAATGGTAATTTGTAAAAAGTAATGGATGATAACTCGTGTAAGTGATATAATCCGTATAAAAATGATCTAAAACTAGCTGGCAAATAGTAAAAACAAGTGCAATAGTGTGTAATTACCAAAAAGAGAGTGTTGGATTGATGTTACCAAAACTTGACCCCAGATAACTGAAGTTTCAAAAACTTTAAGGCCATGTTTACGCTATGTGCATGGTGGAATTAATGTGGCATAAATAAATGCTATTACAGTGTCTGACATAATAAACTTTTCATACTGTAATAATAGTTGAAAAACTCATCAAAGTAAATATCATATGAAAATAGATCATTTTGCTTTGGCGAAAAATGTCAAGTATATAAAGGATAAAAGTAAAATATTAACAAAATTATAAGTGTGTTTTTGTCAATTGGATGTTAAGGCCAAAGAGCTTATAACATAATTTTAAAAAAAAAATTGAGTGAAGTTAACCTTTTCTTAAAGAACATAGAAAGTTCAAAACATCTAATTTAAAAATCTTATAAGCTCTTCAAAATAAATAAATAAATAAATAAATAAATTGTCAAACAGTTTTGAAGAGCTTATAAGCTCTCAAATATTTTATAAGATATTTTGAGAAGCTTATGAGCTTAGCCTAGCACCCTCTTAGAATGACAAAATTGATTATTAGTTTTTGAGAAATTATCCAATTTTTATTTTGATGGATTAAAATTGGGATAAGCTTATATTTTTACCAAGTTGTCCAATAAATAAGAAAAATCGTATGAATATCGATGATTAGTCAACATCACATGTTAGATTGCCATTATTATTGGCCATGCATTTTTTTAAAATTTGCAAACTTGTAGAACAATATAGACATATGCCAAATCAAAAATCAGAATATAATGGGCAAAATAATTTTAAGGGATAATTATATTTATACCTCTTAACATATAGTTTGTTTACACAAATCAACCATTTCTTTTGGACAATTATACATACACACACCAAAAAATATCAATATTATTTATACAGACCACCTATATTTTTTGAAAAAAATTACACATACACCTCCAAAAACAATCATTACACAAATTATTCCTATTTTTTTACTGTCAGCGGTGGTTTCTATAATTATACAAAAACTAGAAATAATTTATATAAACAGGGTATTGATTATGGGGTGTAATATAATTATTCCTAATTTTAATCCCATACAAGTGAATTGGTAGGATTGTTTCTCCTGCCCCAATGGATGGGATAACAATCTCCCACAGTCCATATTTGGGCAGCATAATCACGGGTTGATTGTATATATGATATATCCATCACTTGAACTTTTTGCAACAAAATAATTACTGGGCCTGACTAGATTTGATATCCAGCCCAATTCAACTATATCGGCAATGTTGATGCCTCACAACTTTTAAGATTATGGATTTGAATTCCGCTAGCGTGGAATATTATTCTACCTAATAATAGGTGCAAGTCTACTTTATAGTAGGTGATCAACATAAAATGTTATAGTTGTTGGTAAGTTATTAGATACAAAATATTTAATATTGATTGTAATGGTTTTATTTAAAATAAATAATAGTTCATCGTTTCATTTTAAAAAAAAAATCCGACCATATTAAACATATAACATGTGTGTGTATTAATTTACTCTTGTTGTAATTCCTTTATATTAAACATATAGTATGGCTCTATATTAAGTGTAACTATAGTTTTATATATTGGGAAATTACTAATTCTATTTAATTAATATGTGGTTCATTATGTTAATGTGAAGAGTGATGTTAAGGCCATCTCTACCGGCCGTATTGTATTAGGGCCATATTATAGTAGGTCCATACTATCTGTTATATTAGTCTGTACAATATTATCTCATAGTTTGTTTACTCTGTATTGGTTATATGGGTAATAGTCCGGATACAAAAAAATTTAAACGTTTACTATCAACCACTTAATTCTGGATTGAGCATGCAATTACCTTTTTGCCCATTGCATTTAATCACTATCACATTTGACGATGTGATACAATAAATGGTGCGGCTTGTGTGTTTTTTGTAGGGCTAATACTAGAAGGTCACGCAAAGCAATAAATGTTCACCTACCTACAATAAATGCCACCTTCCACATTTCAGAAAATTAACGAAGATTGTCAGTACAATTTGGTCCAAATTGAGGGACAAATTAGACTTCGTACACATACTTTACGAGGACAATAAAGGAAACAAAAGTTAGTGGGAATTGATGTGGGCCCCACATATTAACAATATGGGACCTGAAAATTGGATTGATGTAGTGCAAATAGCATGGCCTAGTAGCAGGCTTCGCCTTTTGCAAGTAAACAAGTGACATGCCCCTATTAACCCGGATATATAGACTAGTACGATCCGATAAACACAGCCTAAATGGATTGATCTATAAAAAAGAATGTCGTACCAAATCACTCATTTTGAGATTATATAGAATATATTATATATTTACTCATAAAAATAAAAATTCATATTGACATGATTCGACATAATTTTTTGGATATAAAGAAGATACAGTTTTAAATTAATTAGTCAATCATAAGCATTCTTTGAGGTCATTTCTTATAATAATTAGCCCTTGTGCCACGCCGTTTCTGCATATCATTAACTGTTAGATTTTAACATCTATACGATATAGAAAAAGAATTCTCACTCATAAATGATGGTTTACGGCATCATGGCACCATTTTTAAAGTTTTATTTCCAACACATGTTTTGAATTAATAAATATTAGAAACTTTTCAGAAACACTATAGAAAAATTGTAAAATTAAAGAAGCATACATATAATCATAGGAAAAAATTAAAAATATTACCTTTCTCTTTTTAATTCAAACATATCTAGTTTAATTTTGTATCATTTAGCTAATTAAAATTATTTTTATATAGTATAATTATATATTTTGAGTTATTATTTGATGTAGTCGCTGTTGAAACTAGATAATAATATAATATTATATTATTAACCGTATTATAAAATATCTATATTACATTGATATTTATACATATAACATTACTAATTCAGCATACTACTAAATAATTAAATACTTATGGATAACACAAGAACTTATATACTTGTAGCTAAAAGTACACAAAATAAATATTTTGCGGAAATATTAGGAAAAATAAAAAGTTTTTTAGGAAACTCAAAAATTTTGAAGGAGAATTAAGAAAAATGAATTTTTTCAAAGGAAACAAGATAATTTTGAAACTATCATGTAGTTTTATTTCCTTAAAATCGAAAATAGAAATGTTTACATAGTTTCGATGAAAACATATGAAAATTTTAAATTATGGTTGATAATATCCCTAAATTGGTCGTCTTTTTTTTTAAAAAAAAATATAATGTATTGATTTAAAGAGATATATATTTCTTATTTATAATAATTTTAAAAAGTACAATATTATTGGCGTGCCACGATTAATCTATACTAATTATAAAAAGAAACCTTCTTTTGCATTTAATGTGAAAATTATTTATGTGTTTTTACAAAAATTACCTTTTTTTTTTCTAAATACATTAGTTGATTTCTTTTTATAAGATGAATTAATTATTTATGAAGGACCAAAATGAAAATTCACCATCTCATTGGTAGTTTTCATACCAATTTTATAAACTACCAAATATGTCCTCTTGCCATAACTACCTATGTTCTCCCACCAACTTTTTCTTTTTCTTTTTTTTCCCCTACAAAAATCAAATCAAAGGTCTAAAACCTCTATCAAAAACTATAATTTAATATGTTTCTCCAAATTTTGATCTTCATAAAAAATATGTAAGTAATATGTTCTTTATTTTCTGTTTTTCGTTTTCAGTTATCTTCTATATATATGTCGATTCATAGGCCATTGACTTTCATTTTTATATGTAAAGATCGAAAACACAAAGCGCCTAAAAATATCAAGTGAGCAATAATCAAGATGTAGTTGTGATTCCTTTTTTTCTTTTTTACTCTTGAACTTCCTCTGGCGTTAGCGAAAAGCTACACATCATGTAGTATCAAACACCATCCTTAATTCATTTTCATGGGTTATATATACAATTACTCAATCAGAAAATTCATTCAAACTTTATGTTAAGAAGACATACTTGAAGTATTTTATTTCTCATCATCTTATTTTTATTTGGAATTTACCTGTTTATCCACTCTAAACATTTTATGTAATAGTAAGTGACTTATAATACAGATTAAAGCTTGCTTTTATAATGTTACTACTAATATGCTTCATCTATATTTGAATTTTCCTACGTACAAATTGCAGACTTGCTTTTTTTAACTGTTAAGATTTCCATCAAATAGTAAGTGAACTTACTAATTTAAATTTGTATTTACTTTATCCAATATGCAACATGAAGTCTCATTTTGAAATTCATTAGGAGTTTTTGGTATGAGATCAATGTGATATGGTTGGTGATATCTAAATTCTGTAAAAATATTTTATTTTAGGTAGAACATATGTCGAATATTGAGTTTTCAAATAAAAATTATCGTATAATCATATGTTTCTAATACGTTAAAAAATTTTATTAACAATCGCAAGGATCTTCTAATGATATATATATATATATATACTATTATAAAGGAAAAGTTGTTTTCATCTAATAAAGGACGATTATCTCATACTTTTACCACTTCTTTCAAATTTTTCCCTTCAAAATAAATTAAATTTTTAAATTTAAAAAGTGAATTTATTAGGATTGTCAAGGATAAAAATGCAAATAACTCCAAAATAATGTAGTTCTCATACCAGAATGATGTCAATCCAATTTTGCCCCAATTGTGTAAATTTTGTGTAGATTCGTAACTAAATAAAAATTGCACATGCATGTAGTAGTATATTAATGAAACAACAATAGGAAATAAAAAGGGAAAAAAAAAAGAAAAGAAAACCAAGTTGTAGTTGTACTTCTTTTATCTTAATAAAATCTGCTAAAGAAAGAAAATCAAAACTTCTTCATTTTTTTTATCCTTGAAAAATCCTAATAAATATACTTATTTAACTTAAAATTCAGTTTCATTTTGGAGGAATTTTTTTTCGAAAAAAAAGTGGTAGAAATATGAGATAACCACCATTTATTAGAGGAAAAATAATATTTTCTTTTATAATAGTATAGATATATTATGCTCATCCATTAAGTGTTTAAGTAAATAAATTTTATAAAAAAATCTACTTAATTATTTTGCATAATATCATTTTAAATCACACAATTAACAACATATTGTTAATAATATACTAAACGTTGATCTAAAATAGATCATGTACTAAAATTGGCAAAAGTACATAATTTAAACACACAATTAATATATATTAATATTTTTATTTATTTTTTATTTATTCACGCATCACGTGTGAGTGGACTGTTAATATAGATTATAATTTTTTTATGGGTTAATTACACTTTGGTGTAATTACACGTAGACCCCCTGTGGTTTTGAAAATTACATTTAGTACGCATGAGATTTGCTTCTGTCTAACAAATAGATCCCTTCGTTAGTTAAAATTTACCGAATTTGTTGATATTAACAAAAAAACTAAATAGAAATTGATGTTTGCCGTCAATTGACTTATTAATGACTTAATACAGGCCAAATAAACCTTTTATGACTAAATTATCCTTATAACAGTGAAGATATATCTCCTCTCATGCATTAATGTGTGATGATATATAAGGGTAGTTTGATCATAAATAGATTCGTTTGACCTATAATAAGTCAATAATAAGTCAATTGATGGAAAATCTCACCTTTAATTCAATTTCTTTTTTTTGCTAATATCAACAAATTCGGTGAATTTTGACTAATTGAGGGACCTATTTGTTAGACAAAAGCAAATATCAGGGATAGTAGATGTAATTTATCAAACTTCAGAGGATCTATGTGTAATTACACCAAACCTTAAGGAAGGAGAGTGTAATTATCCCTTTTTTTATTTATTCACGCGCGAGGACTATAGAAAATGTGAACTTGATAATCATAATTCTTCATTGTTCTTTAAAACACCTTTCTCTCGGGAATTCGAGAAATGGGATAATCGGAGCAGTTGTTCAGAGAGTGGCAATGGCGGCGGCTTTATCATCGTCCTGTATCTTTTGCAGAATCGCCCGCTCTTCCACCTCCACCACTCTCCTTCACCAGGTCCGGCTTCTTCTTCTTCTTTCTTCTTTTTTTTTTTTCATTTCGTTTTCCTTTTTCTTTTCTTGTCCGTCTTACAGTTGATGCATACAAATATATATATATATATATATACATATATATATTTATATGTATATTTGTATACGTGTGAAGTAATACTATTCTGTATTGAATGATGCAGGATGATAGAGTTGTTGCTTTTCAAGATATCAATCCATCTGCATTCAGGTTTTCCCAATTCTTTGCCCTTGATTTTGTTCGTTTCATTTCATTGGTAATATGCCATGGAAGCTTGTTGAGCAAAATGTGTTTGATTAATTGCTTCACTGTTGAATTATTATACTGAGCTTTTAGTTGTTAGCTTCATGCTTGTGCTTTATACTAGATTTATGAAGGGATCCTACTTTTGTTCCTTTTTGCTAGTTCCCAGTTGATTATAATGGTAAAGAAAACAGGTTGTGATGTTAGATTTTGGAGAATACAATGACTAATGAGTTTTGGTACTAATGTTAAGTGTTGTCTCAAGAATGTCTTAGGCCCCAGTAACTGCGCCTTTCTTGAAGTCAAAGGGAGGCCTCTGTTGTGGTTTTAAGTCAATGTGGATTGTTCTGCAACAATGAGTCCTGTGGAATGAATTTTAACTTACCTGTGATATTTAAATTTTGTTGGGTCTTAAGCTTCCTCAAATGCTTCTTAAGTTATTACCACCTACCTATATATGTCCTTGTGATTGTATGAAATTCTCGAATTTCCTCCGGTATGAGACTTCTCGTGCCAAGGTGCATAAGCTTTTACTGAAGATAGAATGATATTGAATTTTTGAAGCAGAAAATTCTCCGAGGAAGCATTTTTACCTGGGTATGTGTGTGTTTTTCAAATACCTGCAAATAGAACATTCTATGTTGTGAACATTAGAATTACTTAGCCAGTAGGATTTCTAGGCGCTATTGTATATTTCAATAGTTCTGACGGAAGTTATATTTATCATTTGAGAGGCAAAATTTGCTTGTTTTTTCCTATGATAACATATGGACATTATAATTTGCTATGTGTTAGCGTCAGATCAGTTCTTCATTGCAACCTTTTAGTATCTTGTGAAACACTCATACTAGTTTCTTACACAAGCCCATTTTGGATAGGCATTACCTTGTGATTCCAATTGAGCACATACCAACAGTCAAAGACCTTCAGAGGAGATCTGAAGACTTTGCATTGGGTAATCAGAATATTTTGGGCTTCCTATTTGCCTATCATGCAGGCATCTTTATTGGATAAGTTGATCTAACATTGTTCTCTTGTAGTCAGTCACATGTTAAATGTTGGTCAAAGTCTATTACAAAGAGATGCCCCTAACGCCGAGCATCATAGGTATGCTTTTCTATTGCATATAGCTTCGATGTTCATTCATTTATTTTTTTTTCTGAATTGAAATATCTTCAGAAATTCTACCATCTTCTCTTTTCTAGAAGGTTTACAATTCTATCATCACAACTTTCCGTTTAGCAGATTTGGATTCCACCAGCCTCCATTCAATAGCGTCAATCACCTGCATCTTCACTGTTTCGCACTTCCGTTTACTCCCAGGTGAGCTCTTTGACATATGATTACTCCGTGGGTCTGGACGCCCAATTTATAAGCTCTCTCTTAATAGTTCCACTTTTCTCTGAGGAATTTATCGATCTTAATCTGATGTTAAAAATCTTAAAAACAGATGGAAAGCTATAAAATACTTGTCTTTAGGTCCATTTGGTGGATATATTGAAGCTGGGAAGTTGTTGGAGAGGATAAAACCAGTATCTTCCTTCTAATGGTACTTGATTACTGTAAGTCGTCAGTTGCTAGTACCCTGGAGTTTGCTCCATATCCATTGCCATATACTGCTTACAAGTATGATCTTTTTCCCTGTGATCCTTGCGTCAATGTAGAAATTACCAGTATTCAAATTCAAAGTTACAAGCATCTTGGTATTGAAATGGGGATGATTACTGCAGTTCAGCTCACCGTAAATTTGTCAGATTTTTGTGCAACCAACTCCGTGCAACTTCTTCGTTTAGTGATGTTCCGCATGATCTTTTCTTCTGAACCCAATATTACTACTACAGATTTAGAACATGTATTGTAACAGGATTAATTCTCGATTTCTTAAAGTTGCCTTTTCTATTTATTCAATTAACCATAAATTTTCACTTCTCAGATCTTGTGCGGTTGTACCCATGGTTTGTTAACTGGATGAAAGGATCTTAATCTCTTTCGATTCTCATTTTTCCTGTCGATTTATTTCGATAATGAAAGAAAATGAGCTTTTTTGCTCCCTATGTTGAAAACAAGTAAGAGAAGAAAGAAATTTCATTATGGTCAAGAACAGAATGCGTTCGTTGAAGGAGAAGAAGATATATTTCAAGAACTAGTCAACTCCTATATATATAGCTGCTTAGTTCTAATTAACTGACACTAACCAATTAACTCCTCATCCCAACTAATTAACTCCTAAGTTAACAGAATCGTTACTTAAGAAACGCACTAGCGTTTCTATTTACAAAGCGTCAGTACCAATAGTAAAGAAAACGTGAGTGCGAGACGTGAGTGCGACACTAGCGTTTTTATGTACATTTACATCCCCTCCTCAAGTTGGACTTGGTGGAAGATCCATCAAACCCAACTTGGCGATCATGCGCACGGACGTTGGTCCAGTCAATGCTTTGGTAAAACCGTCCGCCAGTTGGTCCTTTGAGGAGACATGCCCCGGAGCCAGAAAACCAGCCTTGTATTGGTCTCTCACCAGGTGGCAATCTATTTCGAGATGCTTCGTTCTTTCGTGGAACACGGGATTTGCCACGATATGGAGAGCTGCCTGGTTGTCGCACAACAATGGTGTGGGCGTAGGGACACTAAACTGTAAGTCCTGCAACAAGCGGTACACCCAAATTATTTCACACGTAGTTGACCCCAAGCTCCTATACTCCGCCTCCGCCGTTGCTCTTGACACCGTCGTCTGTTTCTTTGTTTTCCACGAGATAAGTGATTCTCCCAAAAACAGGCAATACCCTGTCAATGATCTTCTAGTGTCTTGACACAAAGCCCAGTCCGCATCACAATATGCCACCAATTTTTTAGACTTACTGACTGGGAAAAATAGCCCTTTATGTGTGGTTCCTTTAAGATATCGAAGTAGATGTTGCGCTGCATCCCAATGTGCTTTGCAAGGCGTTTGCACATATTGGCTAAGTTGTTGTGCAGCATGACATATGTCTGGTCTTGTGAAACCTAGGTATAAAATACGACCTATAAGTCTTCTGTAAGAATCTGGCTGGGGGAGAGGATTACCTACTTCTGCAGTGAACTTGATCCCAGCCGGTAAGGGTGTTGTCACTGTCTTAGCTTGTGTCACTCCAGTATCCTTGAGTAAGTCTGTGATGTATTTTGTTTCCGTAACAGTCATGCCTTCAGTTCCTCGTGCGATTTCCAATCCGAGGAAGTACTTGACTGGCCCAAGATCCTTTATAGAAAACAATTTGTTTAAGTAGCTCTTTACTTCTTGAATGGACTCTTCCGATGTTCCTGCAATGAGAACATCGTCAACGTACACAAGTAGGACTAGGAATTCAGTTGACGTAAACTTAGTAAACAGGCAATAATCATAGTTGGATTGCTTAAAACCGTAGGCCGCAATTTTGGAAGTAAACTCTGCATTCCATTGCCTTGATGCCTGTTTTAGTCCGCAGATGGAGCGCTTCAGCTTACATACATGTCCTTCAGGCACGGTGTACCCTTCCAGTGCCATGATATATAATTCCTCATCGAGATAACCGTGCAAGAACGCGTTGTTGACATCCACATGATGTAAATGCCAATTTGAGACTGCTGCTACAGCTAACAGTATTCTGACTGTGACAGCTTTTGCTACTGGCGAGAAGCTGTCCACATAATCGACGCCTTCCACTTGGTTGTACCCTTTGGCCACCAATCGCACTTTGTGTTTATTGACTGTTCCATCCGCATTGAGCTTTAGTTTGTATATCCACCGACTTTCGATGACTTTCTTATTGGGCGGCAAAGGTGTGATCTCCCAAGTCTTGTTCGTTTCCAACGCCTGAAGTTCACACTGCATAGCCCTTTTCCAATCCTCGTGTTTGCAGGCTTGGGCATATGTTCTTGGTTCCTGCAAATGTATTAAGGATGCCAAAAAACATGTATGTGCAGGAGTATACGCTGTTACATATATAGTGTTGTGGTCAGATTCTACACAATTGCAATCAAAATCTTGCAACCAGGCTGGTTTAGTAATGATTCTAGTAGATCTTCTTAGTGGTTCAGCAGGTTGAGGTTCTGTTTCATTACTCATTTCTTGATCAGTGGTGTCTTCGGCTTCCTTTTCTTGATATGGTTCAGGTTCAATATCTTGTAACGAAGTAACTACAGGACAAGTAACTGGATCTAATTGCCTTCCAGAGTAGGGAAACACCAATTCATGAAATACCACATCTCTAGAAACAAATAAAGCTCTAGTGTTCAGATCAAAGACTTTGTAACCCTTTTGTCCCAACGCATATCCTAAAAGTACGCACTTTATAGCCATGGCATCAAATTTGCGTTTGTTTGGGTGTGTGTTGGTGGCAAAACACAGGCTTCCAAATACCCTCATATGATCATAGCTAGGTTCCCTTTTATATAACATTTCAAAGGGGGTTTTCCAATCAAGTGCAGAAGTGGGTAGCCTATTAATGATGTAGGTTGCAGTGAGCACTGCTTCAGTCCAAAACATACTAGGCAAATTGAACTGAAACATCAAAGCTCTTTCAAGTTGAAGTAGGTGTTTGTGTTTCCTCTCTACCACACCATTTTGTTGTGGGGTGTAAACACAAGTTCTTTGGTGAATGATCCCTTCTTGTTGCATGAAATTTTGGCATTCTTGCCCAACAAATTCTGTTCCATTGTCACTCCTAAAGGTTTTGATTCTTTTGTTAAATTGTGTAAGCACCATTTTATGGAACCTTTTAAGAATGGACAGAGTTTGAGTTTTATTTTTCATCATAAAGGTCCATGTGCTCCTACTACAATCATCTACAAGTGTCAACATATATGTGCATCGTGATAATGAATGTTGATTGTAGGGGCCCCAAATATCCATGTGCATCAGTTCAAAAATCTCATCGGCTCTGTTTTGGCTAGTAGGGAAATTTAAACGTTGTTGTTTAGCTAAAGGACATATTTCACAGATATTCAACTCAGTTTTATTGCTTTTCAAAAACTGTAAATGACTGAGTACATGTAAGGAGGTATGTCCCAACCTCTTATGCCACAGATTAACATCCTGAGTACTAACAGGAAGACTAGTTTCACGAGTACATTTTACAAAGTGATTGATAGTGTCTGTTCTAAAGGAAACATCATCCAGAACATATAACTTTCCTATCATTCTTCCTACTGCCACAGTTTTGTCACTCTTGTGGTCCTGCAGGAGACAATAAGAGGGATAGAACTCAAATCTAATTTTAGAATTATTGCACAATTTACTAATAGATAGCAAATTAAATTTCAAGGCAGGAACGTATAATACATTTTCTAGTTTTAATCCATTTTCCAGAATTATATCCCCTACTGTCCCAACATCTTGTTTTGAGCCATCAACCAGGTGTATGAATGTTTTAGTTTTGTTAGCTTCAGCATGTCGAAATAAGGCAATATTGTTACACATATGTGAGGTCGCCCCACTGTCAATAATCCAGGATTTAGCAAGTTTAGGGGTAGTATGATCAAAACATTTACCTGCATAGTCATTGAAGTCCTCAAAGCTGTCATCATAGAAGTCTGCATCTTCCCTTTCCAGTAGCCTCCTTAATTCAGTTCTGGCATATTCTGATATGGCTTGTTCGTCCACAGCATTCCGCACAGACTCTGAATCAATGTTCTGACTAGTTGTGGTGCTAAAGGTTTTGCCAGAAGGAATGGGTCCTTTCTTCCTTTGTTCAGCCATTGTTTTATACCAGTCCGGGAATCCGACTATCTCAAAACATTGGTCCTTCAGGTGACCATTCTTACCGCAGTGAGAACAATGTTGTGCCTTCTTTTCTTGTGTCATTTTCTTTTTCCATTGAGCCTTGCTAATGTTCCTTGAGAATCCTCTTGTTTGCATTGCCATATTGTGGGAAGAACCCGCATACGTGGAGGTGACTTCCATCTGCCTTTCCACCCTTAACATTATGGCATACGCTTTTGTGATACTAGGCAAAGGTTCCATCATCAAAATCTGATTTCTGGTATTGTCATAGCAATCATCCAAACCCATCAGAAATTGCATTAGACAATCTCGTTGATGCAGATCAGATACTTCTCTGGCACCCCCATTACTGGAAGAAGGGGTTGCAGACAAACAATTTAGTTCATCCCTAGGGTCTTGAGTTTACCAAAATAGGCCGACACTGTCAAATCTCCCTGCGCAGCAGACGCTATTTCTCTTTGTAATTGATACACCATAGGGCCATTGCTGGACCCAGTACCGAGCTTCCAATTCTGACCAAAGGTCTTTGGCAGTGTCGATGTATAAAAAGGATTGCACAATGTCTTTAGATATTAAGTTGAGCATCCAAGAAATTACCATGCTATCTGCCCTTTCCCATTGCTCGAAATCTGAAGCCGATTTGTCTGGTTTGGTGTTTCTGCCATTGATGAAGCCTAGCTTCATTTTTGCTTTTAGGGCTATTTTGATTTCTCGGCTCCAAACCAAGAAATTTGTGCCATCGAGTAGGTTGGACACCAAGATCGTTCCTGGAGTGTCGGCGGCTTGGACCCGCAAGATATCTAAGTCGATTTCAACCCTTTTTCCTTTGTCTGTTTCGTTTTTAGGGCTCGCCATAGATCTTGCCGCCGCTATGTTTCACTTTGCTGATTCACGAAATAGAGTTGAACTACAGATCGTAGCCTGCTCTAGATACCATGAAAACAAGTAAGAGAAGAAAGAAATTTCATTATGGTCAAGAACAGAATGCGTTCGTTGAAGGAGAAGAAGATATATTTCAAGAACTAGTCAACTCCTATATATATAGCTGCTTAGTTCTAATTAACTGACACTAACCAATTAACTCCTCATCCCAACTAATTAACTCCTAAGTTAACAGAATCGTTACTTATGAAACGAACTAGCGTTTCTATGTACAAAGCGTCAGTACCAATAGTAAAGAAAACGTGAGTGCGAGACGTGAGTGCGACACTAGCGTTTCTATGTACATTTACACTATGCTTTGATGAGTGAACTCAAACTCAGGTCACGAGCTTCTATTTTTGCTGGGATGCACTTCTGCTTAGCTTGTTAAACGAGTTTTAGCTACATCGAAGGCTGTATATGCTCCATTCTTGTGGTTCTGTAGTTTAGTTAAGTCTTGTATAAAACTTCGACCTATTAATTGTAATTATTTATTTAAATGCTTTCTACTTTTTTCTTTTCTTTGATGGTTTAAATGCTTACTACTTCGTATATGTGTATTTTTCTGTAATCTTAGCAAAAGATGGAAAACAAAGTGAAATGTGAATGTAGAATCAGGCTCAAGATCTTGAGCTATTTCTCTTGGAATAAACCCATGTTTTCCAGGAGAAAATAAGCTGGTTTGGGATATTTTAAAGACATGTTTCCTAACTTATTTGAGGAGCAAACCACATATTATCGTACACCTTTTCCACCGTATTTCTACACCCAGTTTCATTTTCAGAAAACGTCCTTTATTTTGTCCCCAGTGGTGGAAGCACAATTTTTTTATTGTACTTATTTAATTAAATGAAAGAGAACTTATTAAAAATACTACAATGTTTTATTTGGAAATATGTGTTAAGAAAATTATTGTTAAAATTAAGTTATTAAAGATATGGTTAATTTGTAAAAACCAACATACAATTTATCAAGAGTTACTTTAGAGTGCTCACATTCAATAAATAGTTTAGATTTGACAATGAAAAAATCAAGTGCGTTATTAAAAAATGAAATATTAAATCAAATATGTCAATTAACTGATATATAGTTCGTTAATTCAAATTCATCTTTTTGACAAATAATTCAAATTTGTATTACTTTTAACATTTTTCCCTGACCAGATTTTCTCAACCCAAAAAAAAAAAAAAAAAAAAGTGAGTGCAGAAATTGTGCATGCATTTTCTTCTTGATTTTTTATTTTTTCTTTCTTTCCATTTGAAATTCTGTTTGAGGACTTCTTTTAACACATACACCCAACTCACACACACACCATAGAAAATTTTGAGTGTCACCAAAAAACAAAAGAACTCCAGTAGAAAAATTCTATTTGAGGATAATATGTATGTGTGTTGCTTCAGAGTTTCCTTGCCAGTCGGGTGTATTTAGTATGGCAAGTGAAGATCACGATTATGGATGACATTCGGGAAATTTAAATAAATAATATAAAAAAAATATTTAACGAAATGGGGTAGAAATACCCCATATTTAGGCGAAATCGGAATGTGATATCCCAATTAATTATTTAGACGAAATCGGGATGTGATATCCCGATTTCAGCCTTGTAATTTTAAAAAGGTACAGAAACCGGGTCAAAGACCCCGGCTTCCATGCCAAGTCAGAAGCCATTATATCAAATACCGGCTTCTGACTGTATGGGGAACCACACGGTTCCCCATACAAGGGCTGGTTCTTGCACACCCAAATAGGTTTTATTTATTTTTTAATTATAAATTAATTTTTGATTTATTATTATTAATAAATATAATGTAATATATAGTTAAAATAATTTTAAATTATAGTATTTCTGTAATTTTTTTATTTAATTTTATAATTATTAATATATCAGTGGCTCAATTGTGTGATTTTATTGAGATAATAACATCAATCATTTTTTTAAATAATAACGTGGTTTTAATAGTACAATCATATTTTGGACAACTATTTTAAAAAAAATATTGTCGTTACTTCGAGTAAAATCAAGCAATGTGATTAGGGTGGATTACAATGATCTATTCTGAAATTTTGCATAATTATGAATATCCCTTCTTTTTAAAAAAAATTACAAATACTCCTTGATCTTTGTAATTTTTAACCAAAGGCTTGAAATTGTCCATTTTTTCTCTTTATTTTTTAACATAAGAAACCTCTTACTGCGTATTTTAATAAAAAATTAAAATTAACTTTACCAAAATAACATCATTTGGAATTTTTTAGAAAAATAGGCGAAGCCGGTATCTCAAATACCGACTTCAGACAAATTGACATTAACTGCACAACTTTACTTGAATTAATGACACAAACTATTTTTTTAAATATTATTGGAATGTATTTTTAATTTAAAAAAGTTAATTTTATTTTTTATTAAAATACGCAGTGAGAGGTCTCTTACGTTAAGAAATAAAGGACAAAATGGACAATTTCAAGCCTTTGGTTAAAAATCACAAAGCTATGGGGGTGTTTGTAATTTTTTTTTTTAAAAAAGGGGGATATTCATAATTATGCCAAAACTCAGGAGAGATCATTGTAATTCACCCTAATCATATTGCTTAATTTTACTTGAAGTAACGACCATATTTTTTTTAAAATAGTTGTCCGAAATATGATTGTACTATTAAAACCGCGTTATTATTTAAAAAAATAATTGATGTTATTACCTCAATAAAATCACACAATAAAACCACTGATATATTAATAATTATAAAATTAAATAAAAAATTACAGAAATACTACAAATTAAAATTATTTTAACTATATACTACATTATATTTATTAAAAATAATATTAATAATAATAAATTAAAAATTAATTAATAATTAGAAAAAATAAAACCTATTGGGTGTGCAAGAACCACACCCTTGTATGGGGAACCGTGTGGTTCCCCATACAGTCAGAAGTCGGTATTTGATATACCGATTTCTGACTTGGCACGGAAGCTGGAGTCTTTGACCCTGGCTTCTGTGCCTTTTTAAAATTTCAAGGCTGAAACCGGGATATCACATTCCGGTTTCGTCTAAATAATTAAATGGGGTATTTCTACCCCATTTTGTTAAATATTTTTTTTGTATTATTTAATTAAATTTCCTATGACATTCCTATAGGGCACAACTTCGTATATCTATATTTATACTATATATTATAGGAGAGGATTTTTTTATTAATTTATATAATTTTGGTCTGTTATTTATTTTTAAAAATTTTAAATTAATTTACTCTCTTTTAATTTTTTTATTTATTATGGTCTACCATAACTATTCTTTGGTATTTTTATTTTTCATGCATGTTTTAATCTCTCTAGGTTATGTATTATCTTCTTTTCATCAATAATTTATTATAAACTAGATACTTATATTAACTTATTATCTTATATATAGTTTAGGTACTATTTTACTCCACAAATAAATACAATTTATCTTAATATTTTATTCTAAATAATTTTTTAAAAATTATGCACATCGAATGTGCCACGTTTACTAATAAGTTAGAAACCGTGCTTCTTGATTTTGTCATGGCAAATACTCTCGCAGTGGTAAGGTTTTCATGATCTTTTGAACTTCAGTAACAATTTTTTTAACCTTTTCAAAATCTTAAAACTAAAACTTAATATCTTTATTCGAAGATATAAATTTAATTCAACGGATTTTACAAGAAAATACAAACTTGAGTTGTGTTAATATAATGTGGAAAAATTCTTACGAAGAATATTTTTAAGATGGAATTTGATGCCCCCAGAATCCTCTTTGGACCCAGGCCCAATAGGCCCTCACAAGCGGGCCATCCAGTTAATACCGTTAGCAAAACAACTCACCAGCAGGGAGGGCCGAGACCCACAATCTCACCCGTTGATGTCACCTTGCTCCAGGCCTAAGAGACGAGCCCATTCCAGGAAGACACGTCATCATACAGGTGGACGGACACCTCCTATAGATCACCAACACCCTAATACACGTCACCTTAAAATATCTCCACCTGGATCCTAGTGTACCAACGACACATCAGCAAGGAAGGTGAATATACCAGAATTCCGAATATTCAGGCAGAAATGGTAAGACTTAGTCAACCTGGTATGTCTCAGCCGTATCAACTCCAAAATCCATGTGGATTTTTCGTGAAGTTAGCTGATTTGACAAGTTTTCAAATGGCATAGGACTCCTCACAACCAACACCTGCATCGCTCTCTATATAAGCCTATAAATAGAAGTCTTGTGCAACCATTTGATAACATCAAGTTAATGTCTACTCCCTTTTGCAACTCTTACGTTTTTATTCATGATCACTCTTTGTTCTAAGGCTATTTTGTGTCTACTTTTCATATATTACACGAGTTATCATATTACACACTCGAATATCACCATTATTCTTAATCATTTTTCAAGTTTCCTTTATTTTACGCTTTACTGACTTAAGCATCGAAGTGCTAACGCTTCCTTGCAGGTTAGTCGCCTCCATATATTAGGGTTTGCACGCAAGTCCTTCGAAATTCGGTGTGCCTTGGAACCCAGGTACGCATAATTGGTGCCGTCTGTGGGAAACTTGAGTTAAGACGTGAGAAATGGCCGATTCAAATGATATTAGATCTTTTGCTGGAGACACTTCCTTTCCCGCTGCAGCAGGATCTGGCGTTCTACCTCAGTTCACGGGCATCCCCATCACCCCCACACCTGTTAGCGAGCCTGCTCCTGCTGGTGCCGATTCCATCCCCACTGGGGCTTTCTTAGTGCCCACTGCCCCTGCTCTCGTTGGTGATGCCCTAGCCCCACCAACCAACCCAGTGCCGGCTCTTGTCGTTCTGGATCCACATCTTACGAGCATCTTCGCCAGTTCATAGTGGAAACCATTCACTCCACCTTCCGTGGCTCTCAAGCTAGCGAAGTAGGACCATCCTCCAAGAGAGAATGCGGAGGAACCCCCGAAAGTCAACCAATGGAAGAGCAAGCTCCTGCGAGGTAATAGTAAGATAGAGCCCTGCCTACTGGTTCTGCCAATAAGGAGACAACCCCTTTTCAACCCCTTGAGATTTGACAGGCCCTAAGGAAAGAAGTGGTAGAACTCCACCAGCAAGTGACCAAGCACGCCTTGTCGGCGGACCGATGCGTTCCGTCCAGCGAGGATATCATGGCTGAGGAGCTCCCTGCTCACTTTCGGGTCCTGTCCACCTTCCTGCCTACGATGGTACATCAAATCCAGTTGAGCATGTCCGCAGGTTTGAAAACATAGCCCTACTGCACAGGTATATTGATGGTGTTAAATGTCGTGTTCTCCTCACCACACTAACAAATTCTACCCAACGTTCGACTTGCTTCCTAGATTAGTAAGGTCTTTTGCAGAATTTCGCAACCTCTTTTTGCATCAGTTGTTAGCAGCCGAAAGTACCAAAATTCGACAATCAGCCTCTTTGGAATCAAACAGAAGGAAAAGGAAACCTTAAGGGCATACGTACATCGCTTCAACGGTGCCGCCCTGGAGGTGCCAACAACCCACTAGGAGGTATTGGTTAGTGCTCTCACTCAGGGCCTACAAGGAGGCCCCCTCTTCGAGTCTCTAGTTAAAAGGCCTGCCGCGGATTTTCGAGAAGTACTAGCCGAGAGGGAAAATACATAAACCTGAAGGACGCTTGGCTATTGAAGAGAGCTAATTGCGATAGAAGAAATGACCTGCCCCCAACTCGTAGGAGCAGGAAAGACCCAAGGGGGCGCTTCAACCATCTTGATCCCAAGAATGGGCAGTAGTATCGGCCAGAATGTTGATGGCCACAGACACCCTGCCTTACCTTACACTGGCTCAAAGGGTTGGAAGAAGGACCCCAATAGCCCAAATCCAAGTACTTCTGTTGGTAACAGGGAGTATGGGCACGATACCAATCGATGCCGTCAGTTGAGACAAGAAATCGAAAGGCTTATCCAAGTAGGTTGCTAGAAAGATTATGTCGACAAGGAGAAGAGGCAAGAACACAAGAAGGAACGCTCCCGCCAGCGAGATTCCCGTAGAAATAAGGAGCGGGCGAAGGATCCTCTAAAGAGGGAACGTAGAAGGGATAAGCTCCCTACTGAAGAACAAAGCCCTCCAAACGCTCCAGCTGAAGGTGTAATCCATATGATAGCAGGAGGACCCACTGGTGGAGACTCCGGATGAGCTAGACACCCTCACGCCAGGGCGGCATGAGTCATTCTTGAAATCAACCATAAAGTATCTCTAGAGGATCCCCTAATTCACTTTGGTCCGTCGATACGCATGGAATACGCTTACCTTAAAACAATGCTCTTGGTATTTCTGCCACTTTGCCCAATTATACTGTACAGCGTATTTTTATGGATTTTGAAAGTTCTGCAGGTATCCTCTTTTACAAAGTTTACCAACAGATGGAGCTTAGAGATATCCTGCTAGAGCCGGTAGACACGTCATTGTACGGTTTTGCCGGAGAGGTAGTACATCCGCTGGACTACATCCTGCTCCGTCTCTCCTAGGAGTAGAGCCCTTTAGAAAGACCAAGATGGTTCGATTACTTGTTGTAGGCATTCCCTCAGCCTACAATGTTCTCTTAGGACAACCCACCTTGAACGCATTCCAAGTTGTGGTGTCCACCTACCATATGAAGTTGAAGTTTCCCACTGGAGCAGGAGTTGGAGAAGTCATTGGCGATCAATACGCGGCTTGGAAATACTATGTAGAGTCGATAAAGGGTGGTAGCTGGCAGGATATGGAGATAGACCCTCCCAGCCAACAGAAGGACAAGAGACCCATCTACCAAGACGAGTAGAGGAATCCCATTCCCGCTCGCATACAACCCACTGAAGAGTTGCTTAGCATCCAGTTAGTACTCGGAGAGCCCAACAAGGTTATAAAAATAGGTTCTCAGCTGAGTCTAGAACTAGCGGGGAGGTTAACGACATTTTTGCAAGAAAGCGCGAACGTATTCACATGGACAGCCTAAGACCTGGTGGGCATCGACCCCAGCATTATAGTACACCGTTTGAACCTAGACCCAGCTTATCCTCCTGTCAAGCAGAAAAAGAGACACTTTGGGCCAGAGAAAGACAGGATCATACCAGGAGGAGGTAAGTAAGCTCTTATCGCTGGGCACATCAAGTAAATCCAATTTTCGGAATGGTTGTCCAATATGGTATTAGTACCCCAGCCAGGTAACAAATGGCGTATATGCGTTGATTTCCGGGATGTCAATAAAGCGTGTCCTAAGGATTTTTACCCTCTGCCCCATATCGACTAGCTGGTGGATTCCACCTCTGGTCATGAGTTATTAAGTCTAATGGATACTTCACAGGTTTACCACCAAATCATACTCAACCTAGATGACCAGAAGAGGGTTAGCTTCATAACATTAGGGGGCACCTATTGTTATATAGTCATGCCTTTCGAGCTGAAAAATGCAGGTGGCACATCCCTGCGGCTTGTAGACCGCATGTTCCAAGAATACCTAGGACGTAACATCGAGGTGTACGTCGACGACATGCTAGTGAGGAGTCGGCAAGCTGACCAACACATCAGAGCTCTAGCCAAAACATTTGAAGTATTGAGAAAGTAGCACATGAAGCTCAACCCGACTAAATGTGCATTTGGGGTTTGCTGTGGCAAGTTCCTCGGTCACATGGTGACAGAGAGAGGGATTGAGGTCAATCTCGCTAAGATTCAAGCTATTCAGGAAATGCAACCTCCCGTCAACCTCAATGAATTACAGAAACTAGCCTGTCGTATAGTTGCCCTAAGCACATTTATCTCCCGTTCAGCAGAGCGCAACTTGCCATTTTTCAAAACTCTCAGAAAGACCAAGAAATTCACGCAGGATGAGGAGGGTCAACGAGCTTTCCAAGACTTAAAGGGCTACCTAGACGAGTTGCTATTGCTCACCAAACCCACCCCAGGCGAATCACTGTACCTGTACCTAGAAATAAGAAAGCATGCGGTAAGTTCCGTGCTCATCAAAGAGGAGGAGGGGGCACAAAAACCGATATACTATGTAAGTAAGGTGTTGCACGGACCAAGAAACGCTATCCTGAGGTAGAAAAGTAAGCTTTTGCTTTAGTAATTACAGCATGAAAGTTGCGCCCTTATTTTTTTATCTCATTCATTATTCTGCGCATTAACACTGTGCTGCGAGCTACGTTAGGGAAAGTTGAAACCGAGTGAGTATGGTATCACCTAACCCCCGAACGGCCATTAAAGCCCAAGCTCTATCACAATTCATGACCGAGGCCACCCCCGCTAAAGACTCCGGAGAAGATGGCTCCTACATGGGACAACTCCTCTACTCTGACCGGAAGCGAAGTCGGGATTGTCCTCACTAGCCCTTAAGGGGATGAATTAGAATACGCCCTGAGGTTCGATTTTAAAGCCTCCAACAACGAGGCAGAATACGAAGCCTTGTTAGAAGGTATGAAAATGACCCTTGATGCAGGAGCCAAAAACCTAACCGCCTACACCGACTCTTAGCTGGTAACAACCAGGTAGGACGCACATATGAGGTCAAGGAAGATACGATGAAGAAATATCTACATGAGGTGACCGAACTCAGGCACAGGTTGCAGAACTTTCAACTCCTCCAAATCCCCCGCATTGAAAATACTAAGGCCGACTACCTCGCCCGGCTGGCCAGCTCTCTAGCGGACTGCAATGCCCGCAAACCACTGTAAGAACTCTCACTAAGATGCCTCTAATATTAATATCAACATTTTGTAAGTTGACATAGATTGGAGGAAACCCCTCCTAGACTATCTGAAGGAAGATATCCTTCCCACTGACAAACAAGAGGCCACCCGCCTGAAAAGCAGATCAGCCAGGTTCGCCTTGCTGGGGGGGAACCCTCTACAAACAATGCTTCTTTCAACCCTACCTTCGATGCCTGTCCCCCGAAGAGGGTCAGACTGTATTACGAGAAATACACGAGGGATCCTGTGGATCCCACACAGGTGGATTAGCCCTTGCAGGGAAGACTCTAAGAGTTGGGTACTTCTAGCCTGATCTCAAGAAGGATGTTATAGAATGGATCTGCCGATGCAAATGATGTCAAAAGCACGCTCTGCCCATCCATATGCCTGCAGAACCTTTGAAAGCCCTCTCGGCACCTTGTCCTTTCTCTCAATAGTTAATAGACATAGTAGGTCCACTCCCCCCAGCACAATCTTCCACTTAACCATTAAGTCAATTACCTACTTTGTTCAGAACCCTCTGAGCATGAGTAATCTATGATACCAACTAAGGTCTTGGGAGTCTGCTGTATTTCCTTGACGAAGCAATACGGTCTAACCGTGTTACCTCTATCCACCATCTCCTCCTAGAGATGGTGGTTGTCTAAGAATTTTCCGTGGATCTTGTGATGAGATCTCGGGCCATAACTTTTGCCATAGCCTGGTTGTCCGCCATCTAGGCGACCATCGGCTTGGCCGTGCTAGGCACTATGTCCATCCTATGGATGCGGTTTTCATCCATAACCACTATCCAATGCAATCATCATTGAGTCTGACTGTGCATACCATTGAGACTAACCATTTTTCACTATGCTCTAGAAGCTAGTATCGCTTTAGCCTTCCAAAATAACTCTCCACAGACGGTGCATTGAGATCATATCTTTATTCCTTATTCAGGTACTAAGGATTGTTCTTGATTGTTGTCTTCAACCCCTTAGTTCATTACCGATTTCTGTTGAGTCATGCAAGAAGCACACACTCAATATCGGATCCTATTCACCGAGTAATTAAACATATCGCATGTTTATCTAGGGTTAAGACGTAGGGGATACTCAACATCCAAGCCTTCTCATTAGTCTACCTTAACTAAGTCTTGAATGGCTTCATGCTTTATTATAGTATCTAAGCTTCCTATCAGTCTAACCATTTTGAGTCTCGAACAACTTATCCCTCTACATATCTGAGCTTTCTCGTCAGGCTATCATAACTGAGTCTTCGAAAAGCTCAATTCACAATATGTATGTGGGAACCCTTAAAATGTCATCGAGAAGTTTCATGAGCTACGGTTGTATTTTAGTGATTCATAACGTCTTGAATTCATGATGAACAAGACATTACAAACTTAAACACGTGTAACACAATTTCTACTCCCACTGATCACCTACATCGTTCAAGACTGAGTCATACTCCGTATGAGCTCATCAAAACGATTATTCCAGTTATGCGGTGTTTCAAACCTTGTTTGAATTTTCTAGCGGATTCTGTGGCTCCTCCCCATAAATCCGACTACGATGTCCAACACCACGTTCCGCAGGTCGTTTGGATCACTATCCAAATTTGACCGAACTTATCCCGACCACTCGTACCTCTACGACATTCGGGTTTGTTCTTAAGGGGACTGGAATGTGATCAGTTTAAGTAAGAAATGCGATGATAAGCAACGTTAGCATTATTCTACTGTGAACCTGTACAAATCAAACCCTAAGTTTAATTTGTCTCCCACTAGTCCCTTGAAGTATGTAGGATCCTCCTACATGCTCAAGGACTTTGGTGGGACACAGGCTTGCCAAACCATGGCACCATGGTGCGTGACTCCTAGCAAAATGCCGCGTTCCTCACGTTGGCAACTTTTGAGCCTACGGCTACACGGGCTAAGGTAATTTGGTGAAACTTTGATCGACCTCTGTCCAACGAGGCTCGATCGCTCCCTTTATCAGAGACCATCATACTTGGCCTTTATAGGGAGCGTTTTATTGAGAATTCCATTCTCAAGTGGATGCTCAAGACCTCCCACTAAATACACGGCCTTTCCGATCCTATCGAAACAAGTTTAATTTTGTGACCCTTTTCGGTTCACCACCTCAATTCTAATTCCCAAACCTCTTATGGGACCTTTAGACTTCTGAACTCCCTTATGGTCTTGTGTATTTAGTAACCTACAGTTGTCTTGTTGGATCCTATCCAATAGACTATTTAGCAAGCCTTCTTTGTCCAACAAAGAGCTTTCGTACTTTTCCTTCTTCAGAAAAGACTTGTAAATTTAGTCAATTCTAATTGTCTATTTCTAGATTCCTTGAACTTTCCAATTTACTCATCTTTAATAAGAGGAAACCACCCTAGCTGCTGCGGATGCCGAATCTGTAAGTTGGTCTTGATTAATCCATTTAGATCATTCGAATTTTGAGTATTCATAAACCTTTTATGGGATGGTGTTCTAGGAATTTACATGTAAACACTAGCAAACATGGATCAATATTCAATATTGTTGATCAAATATGTATGAAATAAAACCTTTGTCCAACAAAGGTACATACTTTTGATCATGCTAGGTTACGTAATTCCTATAAACTATCCTAATATGATCGTGATTATAGGCCTAACTTGTCTCTAGTCCTTTTCAGCAACGGCCTTGCCATTGTTGAATCCGAGAACTGTTCTTGGCTTTTTAATCTTTATCACTTTTTGCAAACCACCCGCAGATTTGTGACAAGAACGGTATCCAATACCAAACAGAGTAAAGTGAAAATGTCAATACTCAATATCAAATTTTACCTTCATTAGAGAGGGGTTTAGGACACTCCCTCTTCCAATGGCCCTCTTTACAGCAGTAAATGCATACGCTCTTAGGAATCTATAAACTTGACTGTTGAACCCTTTTGCTCTTTCCTTTAACTCCGCCTTGCGGTATAATAGGAACAACATTCGAAGTGCTAGCAGTTGATGTCACCTTAGCATTCTTCCTCTTTTGGCGTCTGGCACCCTTGTCTTTTGCTATTGAGGTTGAAGCCTCTCCTATTAGTACAAATGGCGTTGATTTACAACCGTTGCCTCGTACTAGACCAACATAATTATCAACCTATGAAGATCTTTTTCAAGCTCATTCATGTTGATATAAATGGTTCGTAGGAGGGAGGAAGAAACTGAAGGATAATGTCAATGTACGTCTCTATTTCAAGACTGAAGTGGAGGTCTTTTGAGCTTCTCCACTAGGGATAGCATCATCACTCCATGTACTTTGTACAGACATCCTTTTCGTCATCTTAGCTCCAAAAATACCTCCATTGCATTATATACTACATGCTTGTTCGCGACCGCATAGACATTATGCAAATGAAGCATAATGAGTCAACATCATCATGCTTGTCGTACTGCTTCTAGACATCGTTTATCATCGAGTTTAGTATGATGCTGCGGACTTGCCGGTGGTCGTCCTTCAACTTTTGAACGCCAAGCGTTGCTTTAGTTGTCAACCCCCTCCAGAAAGGGTTGAGGAACGTCCTCATCCGGCATGTGAGTTAAGGTTCTGGAAATTAAGACCATCTTAAGATTTCACAGTCAATTCGTGTAGTTGGTTCCATTAACTAGCCTCTAGTAACGCGTTTGGTGGATACTTAGACATTCACAATATATAAAGCAGAAAAATAGTAAGCAGAATGAAGTAATATTAAATTTAAGTTAAGACTCGGTGTTTAGTCCTTAACCTCTCCTAATATTTCTACGAAAGCCCATCACTCTCAAACGTGATTTCGGGAAATGGATTCCTAGTGGGCTTGGGGTCCACAAGCGAAATTCCATACCATTCTCATCCAATGAGATCTCCAAGTTGTTTTGCCTCACCCTTTCACGTGATCCCGAGGACTCAAGTGAATCACGTTATTCAGGCGTTAGACCCGACCCATCAACCGAATCATAACACTCACTGCTGCCCCCACGACTCGTGAGATTGGAAACAGGAGTGTATTCACTTCGTTCATAACAAAGTGCAACTTATTTTCAAGACAAAAGACGTGCAACGACTCGTGAGACCACGCAATTTGACTGAAACTAGCTTCCTCACTTTACCATGGATGGAAGGCTTGGACGAACAACTTAGGTTCTAGTCCATTTATTAGGGGTTATTTTAGCTTGGTCCTACCAAGTTGAGAGTTTTTGATGGAACGGGACCTCATCACATAATAAGTGTTTTGCATGCGTAATTCTAGGAATATTCTAAGCAGAAATGTAAACATACATGAAGCATATAGAATACTCAAAGCATATAAAAACGCATCGCATGCAAAATAAAACCTAGCACGCCCTGTAGGATGATCACAAGCCCAAACCTATGTGACCCACTGAGTCCGCAATGGATCTATGGCCAATCTAAGGGTAGGCCTACGCTATTACAAGATTTTTATAACCCATTACATGCAATGGGCCTTGTAAGACCTCTTTATCTTCTTGGGCTATCCATCCTGGGCCTACACAGGGCCTCTTCTCCATGGATCCTCCGTGGGCCAACCGATGGCGTCTTCCATGTGCCTCCAATGCCTTGGGCTTTTCTTCCCTTGCAGCTTTCATTTACAAAAAATAAAACCTCACTCCTAGTCCACACTCATTACATCATAAAAATAAGAAACCCCAATCAGCAATTGGGGGGAGTACATTGGGAGGGAGAAAGAAAGCCGTATTATTCCAAGGCAAAACCGAGAGAGGTAAGAAGATGCAAAGAGACACGTAGGCCCCAACCCAACAAATAAATTTAAATAAACCATACATGCGGTCTAGGGGCTTTGTGATGATCCTTTGTCAATCCAAATAACGCAAATAGCATAATACATATCGTCACGTAAATCATGCTATTCAAACATCCATGATATCCCATATCATAAAATAAGTGCATAAATTACATGCAAAATAAACACACCAAATATTGGATAATGGTGCAACCTATGCACAACGATTTTTGTTGGAAAATCCTTTTCTATAATTAACAAGGCAATATTAATTCTAGGAAATAACCAATCTCAACCCAAATTAAAATGCCCCAAGTTAATCAGTTTAGAAAAATTCCCAGAGTAATACAGAAAATCAAATTTCTGAAAACGCACGAAAAATGATGCAAAACTGAAAAACCGTCTAAACCTGCCGACCTGGCGTGCACGGGCCCTCGCCCGCGCGCACAGGCGCACTCCTCACGGCGCTGCTGCGTGGCAGCGCAAGCACACAAGCGCAGTGCGCACCCCTGCTTGCCGGAACCTTACGTTTTTCATGTTTTAACGTCTTTTCTTGCAATCAATTTTCTGAAACACAAAAGTCGTTAATTCAAGAATATAACCACATATTCAAGAATCCCAAAATCCAATCTTTGTGCAATATTAACACATGTCAAAATCTACACATGCTCATGCTATACAAATAACCATGATGTCCAACATCATAAAAACGCAGAAATTTAATGCGAAAATTTACACATGAATTTTGAACATTGGTGCAACCATTGCAAAAATTAATTCTTGTTAGGAAATCCTTTCCTCATTAACAAAAAAATATTTATTTTAGGAGATTTTCAAATCTCAACAAAAAATAAATATCCTAAGTTAATGGGTACAGAAAACGCACCAAATATCATAAAAAAATGTTCAGGAAAAATAATATCGAAAAACGAGCCAAAAATGGGAGAAAATGGAAAACGACACCGGCCGGCCTGGCCAAGCGCGCGCCTGCGCCTGGCACTCGCGCGTGCGTGCACGCACGTGCTGCCGGCGCAGCTTGCGTGCTGTCCACCGGAGTTGGGCGTGCTGGCCGGGTGCGCGCAGGCCCCTGCCTGCACTCGCGGCCAGCCCGCTGCTGCTGGTATGCCGTTTTTCATCTTTATTTTTTTTTTTTTTGCTATTTTCATGCAATTTTCTAAACCACTAGATAATTCCAACCCAAGAACATGTATATACACATTCAAAAAATCCAAGATAAAAAATCTCAGGCAAAATTAAACGCCAAAAAAGAACTACGCTAAACATGCTTCAAACGTAAATTAAAACACGTTAAACATGCTTAAACACACGTATAGCATATGGAATTCAAGGCCTATACACCGAATCGGGATCTGATACCACTGTAACGTGTGGATCGGCTCGGGAGAGGCGCGGCGGCAGTGCGGGAATGCGAAGTTGCGTAACATAAAATTGCAAAAGTGTAAAATAAACGAGCGAAATTAAAAGCATACATCAAATCCTGCATAACGGATCAAGGGGTGTGCCCTTGATTCTCCCGGGCGTTTGGTGTATATCATGTGCAAGAAAATACACAATATGGAGGCCATAGAATTCAGGAACAAGAAACGTAACGAGAGAACATTACTCTCGTAGTCATCTTCATTTGGCTACACGCATTGTTCCCCGTTTTGCCATCAAGATCTCAATGTAGAGACCCTCTAAATCTTCCACATGCTTCACCGGATAGTAATGAACTCTCGTGCTTGCAAGAAGTTGTTTAGGGGAGAAAAGACATCGATACAACGCAATTGATTAACGCTATCGACGTCTCTAATGTTCTACCTTGAATGAATCAAGAAGTACAATAGAAAATCTTGGAGAGGTGAAGGGAAGGTGGACAAGAGAGAGAGAGAGAGATGTGAGATGGCAAAGTGTAGAGATTAGTTTGTGAAGTGTGTACATTTGAGTACTTATAAGTAATTATTATTCCTAATCCTACTCAACCTCTTCTGAAGAGACACATCCTAATCAACTAGGGATTTGACCTAGTCAAATCCTAGTTGACTTAGGATTTGACCTAGTCAAACTTCATCCTAGGATGAATCCTAACACTCCATCTCAAAACCTCTAGATCTAATATCGTCCATCTATCCTTGATGGGCTTTGTGGAATGGGCCTATTTAAATCTAATTTAAATAGTCCAAAGGTCCAATGGACTCTATATTAAATCCTATTTAATATTCCGAGCCCACTAATTAATTCACCTTTTTAATCTAATTAAAAGAAAAGCCCATGATTATTAAATCCATAAATCCAATTTATGAACTCAAGCCCGATTAATCTAATTAATTCATGAAGGCTTAAATCTCCAAGAAGTATAATTTAATCCTACTAAATTAGACCTCCCGAAATTAATTCCAAATTAACTCCTTTCACATCCGGTGAAGCGGGTGTGACTCTTTAGGTTCACCCTCAGCTAGACTTGGACCTACCAAAGTAGTCTGTCACCATGATTGGCCGTCTAGCAACGTTCCATGGCACTAGAGACTAGGTGAATATGTAGCGTAAACATTTAGGCTCTGAGTTACATACAGGTACGGTCCTACTGTTTCCTGTCTCCCGGCCTTAGTCTAGGGCATGGAATAGGATGTCGGTTCCCATCCTTGACTTAGGCATCTATGCTTCAAACTTGAGATAGTTTTAACTCTATGATTGACGTAGAAAACCC
Source organism: Sesamum alatum (assembly GCA_034509735.1). Lineage (NCBI taxonomy): Eukaryota > Viridiplantae > Streptophyta > Magnoliopsida > Lamiales > Pedaliaceae > Sesamum > Sesamum alatum. The sequence goes on along the minus strand of JACGWO010000007.1, from coordinate 10,797,135 downwards.
TTTCCCACTCAATCAAGTGCTATGGCCATAGACTTTGAGAGTCTAAACCATCTCAGAGCGTATAGGAGATCTCGCTGTCATAATCTTTGACAGGGGAGAGATCCTATCTTGGAATCCACCGTCCTCTCTACGTACTCCGACTGCACTGAACAAGGCTTATGATGGCCATGTCTTATGACACAATCACCTCTCACCAGATCCAAGATACAGCCTTCATATGTGAGCGACTGTCGTGATTCCTCAAGTCCGAGGACTAATCCCGTACTATCAGAACCGGAAATACAAAACATACCGACCAAGCCCGTGTGGCTTCCATATGGCGATTCCCACGAGTTGGCTCAGTCAACCGACACCCTTGTCAACTAACCCACTAATATTGCATAGACGTCCAATATTTGTCACTGATGAAACACAGTACTCATCCAATGAATGCAATCCTTAGTGCAAGTCTCTATAGGACCCTCGATACCCAATCTCGAGGTCCTCGACTTAGAGTGTTTCAGACCTATCTACAGAAATTGGTTCCATGACCGCCAACCTATGCGCGGTCCAACGTCTTCGATTCATATGTCCGGTCTGTGGGCGTTTGTTGTGACATCGAAACCATGTTCAATGCTAGCAATAAGCACAACAAACTCATCGTTGCCAATGATGAATCCTTATTATATTCATCAACATAATATTACTTTCGTCAAAAGATTGACGAATGGTTCTCAGAACAGCCAACCACACTGACTTTTTGGTCACCTATTCTAACACAAGGACAACGAAAGTTCCTACTAGTGACTGTGGATTACTTTAGCAAGTGGGTAGAGGCAGAGCCCCTTGCCAAGATCTTAGAGAATGAAGTCCTCAAATTCTTCTAGAAAAGCCTAATTTGCAGGTATGGTTTACCTCATGCTATTATTTCTGATAATGGCAGTCAGTTTCAGGGTTGGAAAGTCCAAGACTAGTGTGTCGAGCGGGGCATCCAACAGCCTTTCACTTCCGTGGCCTACCCGCAAGCCAATGGGCAGGTAGAGGTCACCAATCACATCCTGGTTCAAAGTATAAAACCAAGTTACAACGAGCGGGAGGACAATGAGTGGAGGCCCTATCTGGCGTGATGTGGTCCTACAGAACCACTCCTAGGTCTGCTACAAGAGAAACCCCCTTCAACCTAGTGTACGGGTCGGAGGCAGTCATTCCCGTTTGAGGTAGGACTACTAACCTTCCGCATTCAGCATTATGAGCAAGAAAGTAACTACACTATTGCGCACCAACTTAGATCAGCTAGAAAAAGTCCGGGAAGATGCTCGGGCACGAACGAAAAGGTACAAATAGAAGGTGGTTAACACCTATAACAAAAGGGCGAGGATACAAGAGTTCCAGGTGGGAGATCTCGTACTCAGGCGAGTCAGCGCCCTCAAGCCGGTCGGAGAGCTAGCCCCTAACTGGGAGGGGTCCTATAAAGTGACCAGGGTTATCAAATTTGGCGCATACGAGCTGGAAGACACATATGGCAGAAGGATCTCTCACCCTTAGAACACCTTCAATCTTATGAAGTTTTATCCTTAGAGACTTTCTATTTTTGCTTACTATCTGTAAAATGAACATCACTTTACATCAATGAATGCGGTCTTTTTCCTCCAACTCCTAAGTAAATAGGTTCAAGCCCCCTAAGCTCAAACTGACCAGGAGAGCGCCTATGGGCACACGCTCTTAAAGCCGTCTACTGGCGCACGCTCTCAACCCATCTTTTGGCACACACTCTCAAAGTCGCTTGCTTGCACACACTCTTAAGCCGTTTGTTGGCGCACCCGCCTACTGGTGCATGCTCTTAAGTCACACTGCTGGCGCACGATCTTAAAACCGCTTGCTGGCGCACGCTCTCGAAGCCTTCTACTGACGCACACTCTCAAAGCCGCCTACTGGTTGCATGCTCTTAAGTCGCCCTGTTGGCGCACGATCTTAAAGCCGCTTGCTAGCGCACGCTCTTAAGTCACCCTGCTGGCGCACACTCACAAGTCACCCCTTGGGTGCATATTTCCGAATAAGTTTGCCCATGATAGACTCATTACGGTTTCTTCCTATGAGTTTACACCTATACTTATTATGTGTAAAATCTACTAACTTCCTATTGCAGAGCACCTTCCTGAACTCCCAAGGGCAAGAGCTGCCCTACTCCTTGTTAAGGGCTCGCGTAAGGATTACATACCCTGGAGGTCGGGGGATTGGAGGTTATCCTACCCAGGCAGGCGTCGCGACAGGTTGTCTCACTCAGGTAAGAACGAGTGTTCTTTTGGTTGGAGCCCCTTTATACCAAAGCATATATTGCAATAAGTCCGTCTAGCGAGCAATCAACGAGGGATGATAACCGCTCTATACTTACACTTATTACAATTTAAGAATCATCCTCTCTTCCTACTTATTTTTGAAGACAAAGTCTACTTAGTGAACCTACTTATGAAATTAGAACAGTCCCAGTAGTACTAACCTGCAGGAGAGGGCGAGAAGCATAACCACGATAAACACCTTTCCAAGGAAGGAAGAGAACATATATCGTAAACCATTCATAAAAAAAAAAAAAAGAGAAAGATTAAGAGAAAGGGGCAAGAAATAGAAATCAAGGCAGTCATGTGCCAGTCAGCAAAAATGTCTTAAAACCCACATTCGGGATTCTTTAAAACCTCGCACAGGAGGTAGCACAGATTGTTTTTTTCTTCTTTACTTGTCAGCAGGATCCGTAGTAGCCTCTCCAGGAGCCACACTCCTAAGGGGGAGAACATCTTCAACCATTGGATCACTTGGCCCATCTGGAGCATCTTCTCTCCCATCGGTTCGAGTTAACGCCTCTAGGAGCTCACAAGGAACTTCCTCATCTAGCTCAGGCACGTTCGCGAGGCCAGCATGAATGTCCAGGAAGGAAGAAGGCACAGGCTCATGAGGGTAGCCCACTTCTACAAATTGGTAACCGCAGGTTCGGAAACCATGGTAGTAGTACTTCAGCGCCTTGTCGACCAGCAAGCTGTGGAACTCGGGGGACTTCTGGAACTCTTTCAGTCGGCTAGCTTACATCTCTTCCGGCACCTTCTTGCCTTCCGCGGTAGAAGGATACTCCTGCGATTTTCAGGGAAGCTTGCTCTAAGCGAGCATAGAGGTTGTTGATCTCTTTGCATGGGTGGACTAGACTGGCTTTCTGCTTATGTTCCCTCTCCTGGCTTGCCTTCTCTAGCTCCTCGAGCTGCCTCTTGGCCTCCTCTGCTGTCGGACCCTCCTCCTCCAACCAGCCTAACAAGCCTCCAGCTAGCAGGGAGGTCTGCACAGATCAAATCCGTGGGTCAGGTACACGATTTTTCTTGTATACTTTTTATATGCTTGAAGATCACTTACTTGCCAATAAAGATATATTAATTAGTCATAATCATTTATTTCTTTTTATTTTTTTTACTTCTTATGTTAAGTATCTTTAAAATTATTTATAGCATAATTTTCTATTAATAATCTCATTATAAAAACTTATGTTATTCATCATGTTGTCCAAAGAGATTCTAGAACAAAATTCTAAATTGATTAAACCGTTTATGAAATGATTTAAAGTAAAATAATAAGTATTTAACTTAGATGATATAAAATTAATTACTTAATTATTGAAGATTTAATTATCAAACTTTAATTTATTAAATATTTAGGAGCCAATTATGGTTCTAATTAGGCTATTAATTAGACAGCCATGACATTATTTTGTGCCATATATAATTGAATCTATTATGCAATTCTAATAATATTATTTAGTCATGACCAAAAAATTAAAAAACTAAAAACATTTTAAGTTTACTCATACTTTATAATATTTTATTTCAAAACTTAAAATTTTATTCAATTAATATATATAACACATATATAATATCATCTCATCTTATAATAATAAATTAATTTGTCTCATTAATCCCCATTAGAATTTTACCATGCATACCCGTTAACTTTGTATGTGTTTAAGACCTAATACTAATTAAATTACTTATTAGGAGAAACAATTCAATAATTTATATTTTGTGTTAAGGTTATAATAGGTATTATAAAAATGTAAAAAAATCAAAGCATGTCAAATTTGTTTTACATTTTTATTTTTTATTTTGTGAATATATTCAATGTTTTAAGTATGTACAAAACATATTAAATGAAAATCAGATTCACCATTAAAAGGATGTTTATTAGAAGATAATATTATAATACATAAGACCAGGTCAAGTAATTTCATATGTTAAAATTTGATTTATGCAATTTCTTCAACTATTCATAATAATAATACATTTCTTAATCAAAGTAATATTATTAATCAATCAGGACGAAAAAACCAAACTATCTATATATAATAAAACTATATTTGAGTAAAAGTGAATAATTTTCTTTATCTAGGCTACCAGCATTAAAATTTTATAATAAAAATAATAGGGGTAACTAAATTTTGCACCCATGAACTATGCATATAGTCGCATTTACATTCCTGATGTATGAAAGGTAAAGAAAATCTCCCTGACAAAATAATTTGGTATTGACAGGACAAAAATGCGTCTCACTTACCCTCTATACTTTTCATTTTACTCCCAAAAGTATGTTTTATTAAATAAAATTCCCCCAAAATTACTTTTAGTGAATTAAAATTTTACTCAAACTTTATTTAAAATATAATATTAAAAGTTTATAGCTTTATAAATTATGTAATACAAAAAATATTTACAAGCTCAATATATGCAAAATATTTTACAAAGTATATTATTTATGTTAAAAAATACATGTAAATACACAATGCATATATTTTTATAAAACAATATATTGTACAACCTATAACTTTTTATTCAATTACATGTACACATAATTAGAATATATTATATCATTACTCAAAAAATTATAGAACATTATATATTAATTATGTTATTAATTTGCATATTTTACTGTTTATATATATATATATATACATTCAATGTAATATTTTAAAATTATATTGATAATTTATTTTTTTAAAAAGTTCAATATACATAACAACATAAGCAAAAAAATATGTAAATTTTTAAACACTTATGTAAAAAATATAATGATTGTACATTTATAAAGTTTATACAGATTCTATACTAATAAAAATCATAAATTTTGGGTAGTGCTTATTTTAAATAAACGTTTTAGAACAAACAAAACATATTTTATGGGAATGAATGTAATAGACACATTTTACAGGGGTGTAAATAATAAGGGCATTTTCATCAACAACAAAAAAAAAAAACGAATTGATCCATATCATGAGGGGGCCATTTGTTACATATTATAGTTTAGGGGGGTAAATGCACTATATGCATTGTTCAGGAGTGCAAAATGTATCTAACCCAAAATAATATTATAGAAAAAATGTACAAATAAAGGATTATTTTATTAATCACAGCCCTACAAGTTTTATCATATTATCAAAACTCAGTTAAATGCAATAACTTTTAAAAATAAGTTTGGAGCCTTACTTTTGTATATTAGATCAAGATTTTTTCTATAATTGTTTTCTTTACTTTGACATTTGTATCCTTTAAATTCCATCTTTAATTCTTATATTAATATTTTATGATTTGTGAGATATAATTCAGAACATAGTTGTAAAACTATATGAACATATAACCAACACAAGAATAAGTAAATAATTAGTACATAATAATTCAGAAAAGAATCATCTATATCTGTTTCTTTGATATTTTTATAAAGAGACGTGATAAAATCAAGTTACAAATATACCAGAAGAAAAGTATATTGGAAAGAATAAATAACAAATTATTAATTGTTTTGACTCTTTCTTTTTCTTTTATCATTTATTCTTTTTATATTTTTTAGACTATATATTATTTGATTAGCCTAATCAAGACAAAATATGAAAAGAAAATGTAATAGTATAAAAAAATAATTACCTTTCTTACTTTTATGCTTTTTTCTATATCTGAATATTTATTAAAATAAAAAAATCATTTCAAAATTATTTACTCTATCAGGGCTCATGAATAATTAATTGGATAAATAGAATTAAAAAAGTATATATCCAAATAATATTATAGTATAATATTTATTTATTTAATTAATTATTAATTGCTTTTGATATAATAGCAAAGTTCTCTGTGATGAGAAATTCACCAATATTTCATACGAAAACATTGTTAATCAATCTTTTAATTCTTCTGCCTTCTATTAAAATTTTAGATCTTATAATTATTTCTCTCTATAATATTAAGGGCAAATACACATTACGAAAAAATACGGGAATTGCAACGGCAATAGGAACGGTTTTTTTAACTTTTGAAACGGTATGTGGATCACTAGATTCATTTGGGCTGTTATTAAGAACGGTTAAGGAACGGGAGGCTATCCGTTGAAAGGAGAGGTATTCCTAATAATTAGGAACGGACATACGACAACCGTTCCTATTTCGGAACAGTTTTTGGCATACAACGGTTTTACCATTCCTAATTAACTTTGTATGTATGAATTTATAATTTTTGTATTTGGAACACCTTATTAATGTTTGGAACAGTCATATCAAAAGTAAATCGTGCAATTTGGAACGGTAATTAGAACACGGTTTGGAATTGTCAGCATAAGTTGGAGATACATTTTTGCACTGTTTCTGGAATACGTCTTGGAACGGTCATAGGAACACAATTAGACACGAAAACTGGGAACAAATTTTGTACTTGTATTTTGGAATACAACATTGGAGCGGTTTTTGGTATCATATTTAGAACAAAAATCAAACCACGAAATCATTAAATTTGGAATACATTTAGGAACGGTCTGTCCCTAATTTAGAATTCATTTTTATTCGCTTTTAGGAACGGTTGTCACCTAATTTGGAATGTTTGTTTATCCGGTGATAGGAACGGTCACTTCATTAAAACGGACAACTGTTGGAATGGTAATCACGATTTATATGCGCTCTCTAGCCGTCGAGATTACCGTTCCTAAACATGAATTATTAATTTTTTGTATAGTAATAATTATTATCATTAAAATATATATTATCATTAATAATACTTTTGAACTTGGTTTTATAATTATTATCTAAATATGAAAAAATGCATAATTTAGAAATAAAAATTATATTAAATAAAAATATTATCCAATTTAATTATAAAAATAAAATAAAATAAAGTCCTAAATCTACTCCCCGTCCCCCTCGTCCTGGTCCATATCGTCAATGTCTGAGAGAGGGGGGGGGGTCTCTAGGAGGCCGTGACGGGCCGGCAGCGGAGTTATTGGTCTGCAGGGTCTTCATCATACCCATCATATCCACCATCATCTCCTCCAGTCGGACCATGCGATCCTCCAAGTTTGACGCTGGCGGTGGCGGTGGTGATGGCGAGGTCACGGTCTGGCTGAGACCGTGGGCCTCAAAACCAAGACCGAATACCCGGCCCTTGTCCTTACCCCCGACTGCAGCCAGCCACAACTCCTGCTCGGTCTGCGCCACTGAGCCCTCTGATTCAGCCGGACGATCCCCAGGATTGGCCGTGACGTGAGACTGGTGATCCTCTAGCAACTTCTGAAACGTCTCCTGCAAAAATAGTAAATTATTATTATTGTTATCTTCAAACATTAAAAAAAATAAATTAGAAAATTTAATTTCCAACTTACCGACACCTCCGTTGCCCTCGGGCCGCTTCAGCCGTCGTCGGCCTTCTTCTTGTAGCATTTGGAGAATAACTCCATCTGCTTCACTGGCCGGCCGAGCTGCTCCTCCTGTAAAAAGAAATGGGAAACAGTTATTGTATTTTTAATTTAATAATGATAAATACTTTAAATAAGATTAAATATCTTACCATCTTCCGCTTGTGCATACCGACGGAGGCAGAACCCCCGCAGTACACAATAGCGGATGCGGCTAGGTTGGTGGACCGGTTGGCCTTGTTCTTGGCGCACTCTTCCTTGAACTTCGGGCTGTCCTAGTACAGCAGGAGCTGCCACCAGACTTCGTTCGCCAGCCAAAGAGGCTTCACTAGAGATTCTCTGGTGAGGACGAACTTCTTGCGGAGGAACTTCGCCGCCCATATGTGGAAGATCTTGAACATGGACTCGTTGTCGCAATCCCACCAGTACGTCATCTGTATTTAAAAAAAAAGAAAAAAAAGAAAATATACACTCAGATTGTTAAAAAATTTAACATGAAAGTTTAATTGATACCATTTAATTAAAATTAACTTTACCTTCAAGCTCTCGAACCAGAAATGCTGGTGCTCTGGCGGCACCTGGCGCAAACAGCCCCAAGGGTGGGGATAGTGTCCTCGCACCACCGCGTTGATGCGCTCGTGTATCTTCCGATCCATCCTGAAATTATATAATAATTAGTGTGACATAAAAATAATAATTTAAATTACAGAAAAATTCAAAAAAAAAATATACATATACCTCGCGTCGGCGAGTGTGATATACTAGTGCGGATGGTGGCGGCAGTGGTGGGGCAGGTTGGGGTGGTGGTGGTGGGGCAGTCCATGGACGGGCCGGATCTACCGCCGGTGCAGGGGTGGATGGTCCGACACCCTCCTCGACGGGTGCAGTGGTAGACAAATTGGGCTGCTGATCCAGCGCAGGTGCCTGCTCTGCCGGTGGTGGTCGGAACACTGCTTCCCCACCCTAGGAAGCAACACTGGCCGGCGGTATGGCCGGTGAGCCGCGACCGCGGCCACGACCATGGCTGCGGCCACGTCCACCTGCTCGAGGTAGGAAATCCCGACCAGACATGATCTATAAGTTTTTTTTAAAAATATTAGTGGTATGAATTTAAAAAATAGATGTAAGTATCAATATATTTGAATAATGATAATTTTTTTAATTTTTTAAAATAATTATGCAAACTAAATCCTAAAATTGTATACTAAGTCCCAAAATTAATCTAATAAATGGATAATGAACCCCAATTTATTTTTGAAATTTTTCCTACAATGTTTACTAAATCCTAAAATATATAGTAAAACGCAACATTCTTTCTTAATTACACTAAATCCTTCTATTTTCCTATATATTTATACTAAATCCCAAAATTTTACCCTAAAATTTCAGTAAATCCTTCTATTTTCCTAAATATTTATACTAAATACCAATAGTTGCCTATATCCTTACAAAATATTATAGAAAATTACCCAAATTTTCATAAATTGCAGAAAATTAACAAATTTTTCACAAATTACAGAAAATTTTACCCTAAAATTGCACTAAATCCTTCTATTTTTCTATATATTTATACTAAATATTTTAGAAAATTAGCAAAAATTTTCTTAAATTACAGAAATTACCCAAATTTTCACAAATTATAGAAAATTACCCAAATTTTTCATAAATTACAGAAAATTAGCCATATTTGGGAATTTTCATAATTTTGGAAATTTACAGAAAAATTTTGAAATTTTTTTAAATTTACAGAAAATGACATAAAAATTTTTAAATTTACCGAAAACTTTTGAATTTTTTTTGAAATTACATAAAATTTTCAGAATTTTCAGAAATTTAAAAAAATTAAAATTTTTCAGATTTACCGAATTTTCAAAAATTTAAAAAAAATTATAATTTTCGAATTTTTAAAAAAGAAAAAATTACACAAATTATATAAAATTATAGAAAATACATAAACTACATTATAATTTACATAAATTATCAAAAATTAAATAATTTACATAAATTACAGAAATTTAAAATTTACAGAAATTACACAATCACACAATTACATAAATTACAGATGTTACATAAATTACACAATTACACATAAATACATAAATTTACAGAAAATGAAACAATTTACAAAAATGAAACAATTTACAGAAAAGAAACAATTTACAGAAAATGAAATAATTTACAGTAATTAACAAAACATAAATTTACATCACCAAAAAATGTAAATGCATTTTCAGAAATGCAAAACAGAAAAAAAAATAGGGTTTATAAAAACCCTACTTGGTAGTGGTGCTGGCGGCGGTGGCAACAAAAGCTGAGGCTGCGACGACGGGTAATAGAGGCGGACAGAGTGAGAGAGAGAGACGGCGGGAGACGGACGGGGGATGGGGGCGGACGGACAGGGGTTGGATGCGGCGGCCGACAACGGGGGATGGAGGCGGCGGATGGCGATTTCAATGAGAGAAAGGTGGCAATAGAGTGAGAGAGAGAGAGAGAGAGAGAGAGAGAGAAAAGGGCGGGGGATCTCCTCGGACGGACAGGGGCTGGATGCGGCGGTCGGCGACGGGGGATGGAGGCGGCGGATGGCGATTTCAGTGAGAGAGAGAGAGGCGGAGTGAGAGAGAGAGAGGACCAATGAGAGAGAGAGAGAGAGAGAGAGAGAGGAGAGAGAGAGAGAGAGAGAGAGAGAGAGAGTTACAGAAAAGTGAGAAAAAATCAGCCAAAGGACCAGTTTATATAAATTTTTGGAACGGTCATCATTTTGAACGACCGTTCCTATATCCGGTCCAATTCAAGAAAACGACGTCGTTTTCGCTTTAATACGATGTCGTTTTAATATCTTGTACTGATGTTGACCTAAATAGGAACGGTCACTTAATAGTATTACCGTTCCCCGGGCCGTTTCCAATATAGACCGTTCCTGAATTACAGGTTACCGTTCCTATATCAATTCCAAATACTTAGTATTTGAAATTGTACTAATAGGAACGGTCACTTAATAGAAAAAATTATTCCCAATATTGTTCCTAATGGAAAAAATGGTGTCGTTTGCATACATGCACATAGTAACCGTTCCTATTTTCATGTGGAACTGTTCCTATATGTATTGTAATTTTTTTTATCTTCTTAAATAATAACTATAAATTAAGAAAAATACGTTCCGAACACTCATATGATTGAATAACGGTATATAATTGGATATTTAAAGAATTTGAAAATATATAGTTATTTCCAAAAAATAGACACACGTTCACAATATGAAGTATATTTGTAAATTTATGCTTGTTAGTATTTCACAGATGTAACTAGCATCCTATATTGTTGTACTGCACGGTATAATCAGATCGTCAAAATTCCAATCAGACCGTTAGATACTTGAAAAATAGCATACCATAGTTGTCTTTTATGGAAGCATCCTTGATTAGTCTCATTTAAAAGTATTTGGTTGCTGCTGTTCATATTCTATTTTTTTTAGTTTCTTTAAAGAAAAGAAAGGAAACTAACGAAAGAAGGCGATATATGATATATCACACAAAAGAATACATTCTATGTAGTTTTGAAAAAATTCGGTGTGCGGTTCTCAAGATATCGTATCCGGTCAGTATTCATAGTAATAAAAACAGTTGCATCCTTAAATCCGGGTTGCTGATTGAAAATCATATCGTTGGATATCAATTCATATTCATAACCTTGTATGTGTTTAAAAATGGTGTCGATCCGGCTCACGGATGTTGAGATATCGACAGAATTAGGCAAAATACACTATATAGGAACTCAATTTGGAACGGTCGGGATTTAAGTAGGAACGGGTTGTACGGAATTCACATAGGAACGGTTGAATATAACATGACCGTTCCAATATTCGAATTTTTCACCAATTTTTCATTGCGTGCCAAAACAAAAAATTTGGACCTGTCTTTGCAACGGTCAGCCAATTATTATGGTCGTTCCTAATTTGAACTTGAAGCCTATTTTTCAGTAGGCGTCAATTGAAAAATTGTACCTAGAATAGGAACGATCTTGGTTTATATCGACCGTTCCTAATTCAAATTTCCCTTAATTGTTTCTGAAGTAGGCGCCAAATTGAAAAATTGTACCTGTAGTAAGAACGGTCGTATGAAAATAGGACCATTCCTAATCAAAATTTTAGATTTTTTTTTTTGGCGCATGTTCAAAAAATTAAACCTGTAGTAGGAATAGTCGTACAATCAAAAAATAATAAGTATATATATATATATAATACAATGCTTACAATAAGGTTCATCAAAACATTAACGAGGGTGTGAATTTTCAATAAGTCTCTTCATCGGACTCAGCCTCGTCAAAGTTGTCTTCATAATCGGATTCACTGTCTGGCGAGCGCGATGTCCCTGCGCCATGATCAACGACCAGCTGTATTCCCGTTGGGTCATGCAATTCAAGCGTTTGGTTATCTGTACCATCATCTGGATTAGGTACGACTTCATCCATCTGATAGGCGACCATCGGGAGTCATCGATTACTCTTCGAACCTTGATTTTGTAAACAGCTTTCCAACCGACTTTGTCTCTCTTCATGCTCGAGTAATCCACGTAGTAGACTTGTACTGCTTGTTGAGCCAGTATGAATGGTTCATTCTTTTGGTAGAGCTTTTTGAAGTTGACATCAACGATGTGATAACGAAGGTGTATCTTCATGCCTCTGACTGGATCGACCCAACGACAATTAAACAATACAATGTGCATGTTTGGAATTACGTATCCACTCATATATCTTCTTCTTTTGATCCTTCGTCAGTGTATATACCGCTTTGGGCATCACGTTCGGTCTCCTTTCATCCCCCTCTAGCTCCGGCCGATTACATATGATCTTGAGATCCTGCCGTGCATTCAGATTGTCCTTCATTTTCCCCTTGATGTCCATCACATTATTGAATATATTATCGAAAACATTCTACTCAATATGCATCACATCAAGATTGTGTCGTATCAGATGCGCCCCCAAGTATTCAAGCTCCCAGAAGATGCTTTTTTTTCGTCCACTTATGGTCAACACCGTAGCCTTCCAGTTCACTCAACGGTTGTTCGACTGCCACACTAAATGCATCGACACGGGTTCGGATCTGTTCTCCAGTCAGCCTCCGACGTGCAGCCTTCCTCTCTATTCGATTTTTAGTGAAGGCTTTCTTGTTCCTGTGATAAGGATGATCCAGTGGTAGGAACTGCCTGTGGCAGTCAAAATAGTATGCCTTCCGACCGTGCTGTAAATAGAATGCCCGTGTGTCCTCCATACAAACTGGACACGCCATAACACCAGCGGTACTCCATCCAAATGCCATCCCATAAGTAGGGAGGTCATTCACTGTCCACATCAATGCGGCATGCATCATGAATGTCTGGTTTGTCACAATCTCGTGCGTACATACACCCACATGCCATAAATTCTGCAACTCCTCGATCAACGGCTCCAAGTAAACATCGATAAGACGTTTCGGATTCGATGGGCTAGGGATCACCATCGTTAGGAACATATACTCAGACTTCATGCACATTCCTGGTGGGAGATTGTACAATGCAAGTATCACGGGCCAACATGAGTAAGTTTTACCATACTGGCCGTGCGGTGCAAACCCATCATACACAACCCAAGTCTAATATTACGAGGCTCAGCTGCAAAATAAGGATACGTGCAGTCAAAAAGGTTCCCAAGCCTCTACATCAGAAGGATGACACATGGATCCTTCCTCCGTCTGATGGCTCGCATGCCAAGTCATATGCTCTGTTGTGGCCTCCGACGCATACAACTTCTAAGCCGCGGGGTAAGCGGTAGATATCTAAGAATGGCATACAGGGACTTCTTGCATCTAGGATTTCTGTCCCTGGTGGGCTTGTACCTAGCGTCTCCACAAAACTTGCCATTTTCCAAATCAATATCGTCCTTCCAGTACAACATGCAATCGTTTTTACAAGCATCAATCTTCTGAACTGGTAAACCCAATTCTCTTATCAATTTCTTCGTATTGTATAATCGGGGGGGAAAGTGTGATCGCGGGGCATTACAGTATCAATCCACTGGCATAAGCGATCATATGTATGCTTGGAAAAACCCCATTCGACCTTAATATTCATCAAAGAAGCAATTGACGCCAACTGAGAGGTGGTGCACCCGTTCCACAACGGTTGGTCCGCAACATGAACTACATCAAAAAAATGGTCTGACAAGCTAGACACATAATCATATGGCCCCAAATCGTAATATGAATTAGGACCCACATCAAATGGACAATACCGAGTACTATCATCAGTCGATCCCTCCTGATTGTACGAAGACCAGAAAGACGGCTCGGCGGCATCGAATACCATCCTCTGTGCCCAATCTAGGGCTAGCAACGAGTCGAGCTCGACCATTTTTGGCGAGCTCGAGCTCGAGCTCGATTTTGAATTGTATGGCTCGAGCTCGAGCTCGAATCTTACCTAATGAGCTCGATTGGACGAGTTCGGTTCAGCTCCAACTGACTTCAAGCTCCTCGAGCTCGAGTTCGAGCTCGTAAATATTTGTAATTTGGTATATTTTTTAATAAAATCATATTATTATAAATTATAATAGTATAGAATATGTATATATATAAATTGATTGTTAGGACTTGTCAATTTAAAAAAGTATAAAAGATTACAAATAAATATTAAAATATAACATAGAATTTATATGTGTCATGTTAAAAAATATTAAAACTTATTAAATTGTTGATTAAACTTGTTGATTTCATTATTATTATTATCATCATCATCATCATCATCATCATCATCTTCATCACCAGATTAATTCATGGGATCACCAAGTTTTAACACAAATTTGTAAGTAAAATTTATAGATTGTATAATGTATACTATGTATTTTGATGTAAATATAAAACTCACAAATAGATATAAAAAGTCAAAAGTTAATTATTAGGACTTGTCAATTTAAAAAAGTATAAGAGGTTATAAATAGATATTAAAATATAACATAGAATTTTTATATGTCATATTAAATAATAATTTTAAATAAATTATTAAAACTTACTAAATTGTTGAGTAAGCTCGTTGATCTCATTATATATAAGAAATAACAATAAAAATAATTAAAATTGTTCAACCATGTTACCATCATCATCGTCATTATTACTATTATTATCACCACCACCATCATCATCATCATCATCAGATTAATTCATGCGAATTACTAAGTTTTGACATAAATATATAAGTAAAATTTATAGATTGTATAATGTATATACTATGTACTTTGATATAAATATAAAACTCACAAATAGATACAAAAAACCATAAGTTAATTGTTAAGACTTGTTAATTTGAAAAAGTATAAGAGGTTATAAATAGATATTAAAATATAACATAAAATTTATATGTGTCATATTAAATAATTATTTTAAAAAATATTAAAATTTTCTAAATTATTGATTAAGTTTATTTTTATATAAATATAAAGTTTAAATGTATAAATAAAAGTACCAATACCATAGTTTATTATTATCTAAAATAAAATGTATGATATTGATTAATAATTACAATATATGGTCAATTTTTAGTATGAAATTGATAAAGTATTAAATATCAAATTAAACATATAAAAATTTTAAAATATATATATGTATATATAAAATTAAAAAAAAAAGAAAAAAAAGGGGAAAAGCTCACGAGCGTAACAAACAGAGACAATTGAGCTCGAGCTCGAAAAACTCAAGCTAGAGTCGAGCTCAAACTCGAGCCGGCTCGCAAAGCTTGCGAGCCGACTCGACTCATCTGCCACCCCTAGCCCAATCCATCTGAACCGCATAACCCCAATGCGAACTACCCTCCTCCTGAACGGGTGGCGTTTGCTGCTGCTGCACAGGGGGCGTTGTCAATGCTTCAAAGTATTCCTGCACCCTCTCCTCACCATGCGAAGTCCAATTATAATACTCTAGCATAAATCCTTTCATACACAAGTCAAAATTTACCTCGTCTGGTGTTTTGAACTGTTCGTTTTTGCACTTTCGGCAAGGACACTTATTCTTCTCCCCGTCCATATATGCACGCTGAGACTGAGCCCATTCTAGAAATGTTGTAACACCATCCTCAAACTCCGGCGTCATGCCCAGCACGTCTCGATCATACATCCATTTCCTCAATTGTCTTAACATGATTGGTCCTACGTAATTCACAACAGTAATTAAATGACGAGAATATATTATATATATAACTAACCATTACAGAATTTCAACTTCTTATATGAGCAAAACACCTTCAATATCAATACAAAATTCGCGCAAATAATTGATATGTTCAATTTTACGTATAAAGAATCAACAGGGGAAGTTAGAACAAAATGTGTTGGAGAGTATTTATCAGAACAATAAAAAAGGGGGACATATATATAGAAAAATATTGGAACGGGCATTGGAATATAATTTGGAACACACAACTAGCTATTGAAATATAGCCGTTGATCCAGCTTTAGGAACGGTCGCTGAAATAGATGTAACAACGGTAACATTACCGTTGTAATATAGTTGTTCTGGCATATTAGGAACGGTATGAGTCACACACAATGTGATTGTTCCTAATTGGATCATAGTTGAAAACGGTAATTGTAACAACATTGCATTTCCTATATACCCACAATTTGGAATGGTCATTGCATTATATTTTTGCTCATGGCGTAAAAGGGTCTCATTTAGCACTACATATTAGAACGGTCATGCAACCGGTCCAAATAGGGCCGTGATTTGGAACACATATAGGAACGGTACGTGTTCTCCGTCGAGTAGCCATTCCAATTTTCACATATGTGTTCCAAATGTAATACCAAAATATATCCGGTCCCTTTTTGGAACGGTAATGGGTTTACATATTGGCACACATATATTGGCACACAAATAGGAACGGTATTGCCGTTCCTATACGTTTGGACTACCATTAACACAAAAGTGATGTCATCAACGATTTCCCGTTCCACAACAGTTCCACTTACCGTTCCTATTAGGAACGGGTTTTGGAACGGTCGTTTATATCCGTTTCAATTCCCACATTTTTTTGTAGTGACACTTTGCTCCCCTGAACTATTCTTGATGTAACATTTACCCCCCATGAACTATCAAAGGTGACACTTGCTCCCCTAGTTGAACAAAATTGTCCCACATCCCTTGAATAATTGCATTATTCTCAATATATTTTAGCATTATGCATTTTAAATCATCACTAAATTATTTTCTAACTAAAGAGAACTTAATAAGTGAAGAATTTAAACTAAAGTGGAGTAATAAATTAATATATATATATATATATATATATATAAGATACCCACCAAATATAATATCCCAACAACTCATATATACTTAACTTAATGAATGAGTACAATGAATACACAAAAAAATTTCATGTAAAAGGTTTTATTAATTTTGAAATATAATTAAGTTATTAACTATTTAATTTTTTAGATAAAATAAATAATTATATATCTGTTTTTAAATATATTTTTTGTAAAAAGTACGGAAAATATATTTATTAATAATTTTTTTCTAAAAGTCTTTAACTTTTGGTTAAGCATATATATCATCAATTTCTTTTCAAAAGTATACATGAGCTGTTGGGATACTATATTTGTTGTGTATCTATTATATATTAACTTATTACTCCACTTTTAATTTAAATTTTTCA